>CM060424.1:177491758-178798790 GCA_030545235.1 Helianthus tuberosus | reverse complement strand
AAGAACCTTAAATCAAGAAAGACGATATAAACGTAGTCAGATTTAGAGCTATGGTTAAGGGTGACTTTGATTGCTAAAGTATAATTTATATAATATGGAAATGAAAGGTCGGTGACCATTTTGATAACATTCACCCTAACTTTCTTAATTGATAAAACTCCCCCTTTAAATTTCTAACTACACAAAAACCAGCCTTCTAATCTGATTAAAATGAGCCTTCTATTTTTTTAACTTGACAAAAAAGCCTCCATACTTTCTAACTTCATTTTAACCTTCAAACTTTTTACATATAACCCATCATACCTCTACACTTTACTATAATATCATAGGTAATCCTCTAACTTCAACTTTCTAAAGTTTCGAGGTTACCCTAAAACTATTTTCTTACGCTTTTATTTTATAGACATATCGATATAAATTCGAGTTCTTCTACGCTTTAACGTAATTTTTGTTTGAAAACGAGTTGGGTCAATTATTAAAGAGTAAATTACAAGTTTTGTCCTTTATGTTTACACCAAATTGCAGGCGTTGTCCTTTAGCGCAAAAGTTGACAAATTTTGTCCTTAATGTTGTAAAATCTTGCACGTTACGTCCTTTAGACCAAACCCAGTTAAAAATCTCAGTTAAAAACTGTCATGTGCAATGCACATGAGGGTAAAATGGTAATTTCCCTCACCCTTACACTTTCCCTTCTTTAATGATTTAAACCTTCCATTTAGTTTTTATCACTCTGTACGCTTCTTTCTGGTAAACAAATTCACAACTAAAACCTCAATAAATAATGGATATATAAATCGAAGCTCGATGACTAACCTGAACTTGCAATGATCTGCCTCGAAAACCCACCCAAATTCGCTCCAAACATAAACAATTCACAAACATTTCATCACAAAAACCAAACCCACAAAGCAACATTACATGATTACAGAACATACAACTAAACTCACAATTCTTAACAACAAATTATCAAAACCCATTAAAAGAAATCAATCAAAGATTACCTTAGAACACAAATTAGTTCTTCTTGAAGGGTGAGACCCAATAAAAGGTTTAATCTTTACAAGGGTTTAGTCTCTTAAAGTAATTTTTCTACAACACACAAGTGAATTAACTTGTAAAGATGATGCTTCCATGGCTGCCCACCTTCACTGTTCTTGAATCTTGATCACTATTTCACCTCAAGATTACAACTTTTGATGTGGGTCTGTTTTAGGGCATGGATATTTGATAATTGGGATTTGGGAATGATGTTGCAGATTGAGTTGGGGATTTTGAAGAAGAAGGTAAAGTGTAAGATCATCAGCCATCAACCCACCCAAATTCGCTCCAAACATATCCTAGATGAGAAGAAATCATATGCTTCAATTGTGGGTTTATGCTTGCTAAATATTCTAATCGGGTACTGGTCATGGTCATCGTCTATTAGAGAGAGAGAAAGAGAGAGAAGTGAGAGAGAGTGGGGGAGGTCGTAGATAGTGGTGTTGACAGTGGCGGTGGTAGGTAGGGTGGTGGCGGTGGTGGTTGGTGGCGCCTGTGGTGGTTGGGTATAGAGAGAGATAGAGTGTGGTGGCGGATGGTGGTTGCAGGGGTAGCCGGTGGGGATGGTGGTTGCAGTGGTGGATAACGGCTGAGGCGGTGGTTGATGGTGGTAGAGAACTAGAGATAGAGAGAGAGGCAGAGGGTAGTGAGTTGCAGTGAGAGAGAGGAGAATCTGTAGATTTATATATATATATATATATAATAGCAATAATAAAAGTATTTTTTAAGAATAATAATATTAAATATATAGGTAAAAAGACAAAAATACCCTTGAGTGACCAGACTTAACCAAAAAAAATTAACTGGGTTTGGCTTAAAGGACGTAACGTGCAAGATTTTACAACATTAAGGACAAAAGTTGTCAACTTGGACAAAAGTTGTCAACTTTTGCGCTAAAGGACAACGCCTGCAATTTGGTGTAAACATAAAGGACAAAACTTGTAATTTACTCATTATTAAATGTTTTTTATGTACATTTTGACGTAAACTTTGTTTGAAAATAAATCAGGTCAAATGTAATACGTTTTGATTCGACGGTATAAATTTGAGCTATCATACGTTTTGACGTCAATTTAGTTCGGAAACCAGTCTGGTTGATTGTAGTCTATACGTTGTCATTTCGCATATGACGCCGCCGCAACGCGCGGCGGGTAAAAAAACTAGTTATTATAACATAAAAGTGTTTAGATGAAAATGTTTACTTAAAAGGCTTATATCATACTAGTCGAGAGCCCGCACAATACGTCGGAGTGCAAATCAACCCATAAACTCCACCAACCCACGGATTCATCACACGTGCACACATCTACACCTCACACATAGTGACACCACAGGCACACACTTTCATACATACACACATACCATGATATAAATCTCATATAGAAATTATTATATCTATAAATAAGGTGCCATTAAAAAAACATAAATAATGTATTAATTAGAAAAAGTTTATTAAATAATGTATTATTTAGAAGAATTGGCAAATTAAGAACTATTGCATAGAGTAGTGTACCTTATGCACCAAAATTTGTTCTAGGCATCTTAAAGTGAAGAGCCTATTATAAATCTACCCTCCTCAGTGTATTTTATAGTAGTATAGATATGGATAAGGTATATGAAAATACATTTTAATCCTCAGACAGTACAATTTATTGGATATGTTTTATATAAAAAACTATATTGGTAAACTATTATACCTTTTTTCTATTAAAAGGAAAAGAAAAAGAGAGAGAAACCAAAATTTGCACAAAGTCACAAACCCTAATTTCTAGGGTGGTAAAGTGGTAACTTTGGCCATAGAAAAAGGGTTCCAAATCTACGTTACAAATCCATCTAGATGCACATATACCTTCCCCATTACCCTTGGAATAGCCCTCTAATTATAACCCTCTTTTTTCTACTTTAAACTTTTTTTCATCTAAAGTTTAAACATGTTCACTTATCGTATAAACTTTAAAGTATATAAGTGTTGACTTCATAAGTTATTAAAAGCACTAAAAATCTGTGATCTAAGCTAAGTGAATCCATAAATTATCACCACGAGAGAACAAAGGTTGGTGTTAAAAATTAACAATAATAATTTGTGTTAATTTTTCTCGAGAGACAATATACTTCTCGATTGACTCACTTGATCATAAACTCAAAAGAAGCACGACTATTCGATACGTAAACACGATCTGTTAAGACATGAACACGATAAGACACGAACCCGAAACACGTAAACACGAACACGACACGAAATCTTATCGTGTTAGATTTTCGAAACACGAACACGAACCTGTTAATAAACAGGTTACACGAAACGACCTGTTAAGACACGAAAAAATTACCAACGTTTCATACGACATGTTTAAGACACGAACATGACCTGTTTAAGACACGAACACGGCATATTAAGACACGAGCACGACCTGTTTAAGACATGAACACAACCTGTTAAGACACGAACACGACCGAACTGGGGAAGCTATGAACCGAATTGGGAATGGTGGTGTTTGTGAGAGTGATTTAAAAATTAGGTTTTGGATTGTGAAAAAGAACCGCGTGTGTTTGTGTATAATTCATCTCTACTCCCATGACTGATGATCCCATGTCCACACCCACATATAATATTTTTTAATTTTTAATTATTAACATGTACTTAACGGGTCTTAACAGGTTAACGGGTTTTAACCTGTTTAGACATGAAACCTGTTAACGTCTTATCGTGTCGACCTGTTTTAGACACGAAACCTGTTAAGGTTCGTGTAGGTTCGTGTCGTGTTATCGTGTTTGTGTCAGAATTGCCAGCCCTAATGTCAACATACCTAGAAACTAAATTGTTCTTGCACAATTTAATGTCGAAATCAAGACCTACTCGAGCAATCTATATAAGCATCCAAAATGAGGAACCAAAAGCCAAAAAAATAGATAAGTAACCTCACAACTCAGATCGGTTCTCGCAATATTTGATGTTCAGCGTTATGACTTTCCTTAGTATTTATTTATTAAATTTCATATGTTACTTTCAAACAAATGTGTTTACATCAACCTAACTTTTTTTCTCATTACTTTAAAAAAATGTTAGTAACTATCAAAAAGTAAATAAAAAAATGATACGGGGTCATTCAAACGTGTATATTATAGGCTATAATAAGATTGACGAACTTATAAGTTATAATTAGTTGGGTTGATGAATCTAGAGGTGCATAAAAAGTGGGTTGTAAATCGAACTCGGTTTTGAATATGAATCAAACTCGATTTGGACCCAAGCGGCCAAGCCTATCCATATGGTTGAAACCGAGTTGTAACCCTATACTATAAAACCGGTTTGAACCAGGTCAAAGTCGGCCCAACTGGTTCAAACCGGTCAAATTCGATTCTTTCCCTTCAAAAGTCGATTCCATCCTGACATGGTTTGGTCATAAACTAATTTTGACTGTTGTTGACCAGACTTAAACCGAACCAATCAGAACCCATTTTGGGTAAACCCGGTTCGGACCCGACCTAACCCATAGGATTGAAACCAGGTTGTAACCATATAGTCATATACGTTGAAACCCGTCCCAACCAGTTAAAACTCGAGTCAAACCCGTCGAATCTGATTCATTCTCCCTCAAAAACCAGTTCCAACCCTACCAGGTTTAGCCAAACCCAATTTTGACCTTTGTTGACCAAACCCAAACCGATTTCAACCCGGACCTATTTGGGTCAAAACCCAATTTGTACACCTCTCTATATGAATCTTTAACATATTCAAGAATTCATCATTAATTAAGGTTAAAAAAAAACTTTAGGGCCCAAATTTTATTTATATCCCAAGGCCCAACTTATAGAAATCCCTTCCAAGTTTCAACAACCTAAATACTTTATCGTTGCAATCAAACCCTCTGTTTCCCGCCATTTCTCAATCACAACTTCAAACTCATCAATGGAGTCTTCTTCATTCTCTTTCCCCTGCATTCAAATAATAACCCTCTTGATCTTCTCACACACCATGTTCTCAAGTGTCAAACCAGTAGCCGTTATCCACTTCTCCGAAGATCTTTACACCCGATCAAGAAACGCCTCTATTTCGCCTCCTCTGCCCCCGGTTCCGGTACCCGCTTTATACGTTATCGGTGACTCTTCGGTTGATTGCGGGACCAATAACTTTCTTGGGACGCTTGCTCGTGCTGATCATCTTCCTTATGGCCGTGATTTTGATACTCATAGACCCACTGGACGGTTTTCTAATGGCAGAGTTCCTGTGGATTTTCTTGGTAATTTGTTGCTGTTTTTTGTTGGTTGGTGTGTGTTGGGGTGGGTCTTGGTGGGATTTGAGAGTTATGTGGGGATGGAAAAGAGATGGTTGGGTTTGAGGGGTTGTAGATGAGGTGTTTGATGAAATGTTTGAGTGTGTATTTGGTGGATTTTGTTGGGTTATTTTTGTTTGGGTAGTTGTAGATTAGGTGTTTGATGAAATGACTGAGTGGATATTAGGTTGATTTTGTTAAATTGTTTATGTTTGGGTATTGTAGATGAGGTGCTTGATGAAATGTCTAAGTGCCTATTGGGTTGATTTTGTTGAATTATATCTGTTTGAGTAGTGGTAGATGAGGTGTTTGATGAAATATTTAAGTGTGTTTTGATCTTCTTTTTTTAATTTTTATGCAAATTGAAGAAAATTTAAACCATTTTTTTCGTTTCAATCAATCAGCATTGCGTCTCGGACTTCCGTTTGCCCCAAGTTACCTAGGTCAAAGTGGCTCTGTGCAAGATATGATGCGCGGGTTGAATTACGCCTCTGCTGGTGCTGGGATCATCTTCTCTAGTGGATCAGAACTGGTACACTCAAAAACCAAGATTTTGTTCAAACTTCAAACCACCCTTTCGGATCATAAATGCTAGTTTTGTTCAGTTATTATACGTTTTCTAATATACGTAATTATTACGCAGGGTCAGCACATATCCTTCAGTCAACAAATCCAACAAGTCATGGATACATTTCAGCAATTCATACTAACAATGGGCGAACACGCAGCCGCTGATCACATATCAAACTCGGTGTTCTATATTTCAATCGGGACTAACGATTTCATACATTACTATCTCCCTGATGTGTCCGGTGTACAGTCTAAGTTTTTTGCATGGATGTTTACACGGTTTTTAGCTCAGACAATGAAACAGGAGATAAAGGTTACACAAAATAAAAATTGGGAATGTTTGTTTTCTTTTATATATTCCCTCGTTAAATCTTATTTGTTTGTTTTCAGAATTTGTACAATGCGAATGTTAGGCGAGTGGTGGTGATGGGACTGGCACCTATCGGTTGTGCACCGTACTACTTGTGGCAGTATAATAGCCAGAATGGCGAATGTATAAAACCGATAAACAACGTGATACTGGAATTCAACTTTGTTATGAGATACACAGTTGAAGAGCTTAATAAAGAACTCGTTGATGCCAATATTATCTTTTGCGATGCTTACGCGGGGTCCATGGATATCCTCAAGAATAAGGATCAATATGGTAAGATTATTATCTAATAGTTATATGGGGAGTAAATTACACGGATGGTCTCTGTGATTTACCAAAATTTTGGATTTGGTCCCTAGCTCTTCAAAAGTACACAGATGGTCCGTACTACCTGTGGTTTGCACTTTATAACACATTTAGTCCCCAACCAATAAATCTAAAGATTTTAGCACGTCCAAGTTAGGGATTAAATGCATTACAAAGTGCAAACCACATGGACCATCCATGTACTTTTGGAAAATGTTGGGGACTTAATGTGTTAGAAAGTGCAAACCACAGGGACCATCCGTGTACCTTTGGGGGACCAAATCCAAAATTTTGGTAAACCACAGGGACCATTCGTGTACTTTACTCTTATATGGGGAACAAATGAACAATCAAAAGGTGACGTTTTTGTTTGATTTTGCAGGATTTACGTATACGGATACAGCATGTTGTGGTTTAGGACGGTACAACGGTTGGCTCATGTGTCTATCGTCTGGAATGGCGTGCAAGAACGCTACAAATCATCTATGGTGGGATCAGTTTCATCCGACATCGGCTGTGAACGAGATTTTAGCGGAGAATGTGTGGTCTGGATTGCATAACAAAATGTGTTATCCTATGAACATGCAGCAGATGGTAGCGCAACGGGTCAAAACGTCAGATGATGTGATCAACCGGTTTTCCAACCAAGCCTAACTTGTACATGATCAGGATAAGCAATTTCGTTCTGTATATTGAGAAATATTCTTTGTGGTTATGTGTACAGATTAGGTATGATATGTGCATTATGTTTTAGTTGTATGAAATGTAAATTGGTTAGAGATGCTGCAAGTCTTTGTATAAAGGATTAGAAGTTGGCCCACATTATGGACTTATGGTATGAGTGACATATCAAAACTGCATAGCTTTGGATTCATATTCATATCAAAACTACCCATATACACACTAAACATAATGTTATGTGTGATTAATACCAATTTTAGTACGCGTATCGCTAATCTGATTGCAAAAATGTTGGGGTGCACTCATTGGATATCAAGTATAACCGTTTAGTTTACTTAAACTTTAAAATTCCCAGTTAGGATTTATACATTTTTATTGTTCCAATTTTTATATAATTCGGTTATCTAAGAAACTTAAAAATATAAAAACTAAAAAGTGAGTACACATTGGTGTTACCCTAGAAGGCTAAAAACAGAGAGAGAATGTTTTAAGGTGTCGTTTTGGTACACATATTTGCTCTAATGTAATCGGGTTATCACTTGATAGTTGATACTATACTCGTACCCAAACTGTGATCTCATGTCATCGAAGATACTTTATTTATTTTTAAAAAACTTAATTATGATAATTTTTATCGTTTCACGTGTTTTCTACAAAGTCCTATAAATAACATAAGAATACATAGTCGGATGGCCAAAGCGATCAACTTTGCAGGAGAAAAACATTGTGGGAACAATACTAATGTTTTTCAGAAATCTAGAAAGAACCATTGGAGTCTTGAGATACTTTCCTAGTAACAATTGCCATGAAAAAAAAAAAACTTGAAATATAAAAATCTACATTAAAAGGAAAATCCCTCCAAATTTCTCAACTTTTAACAAGAAAAACCGTAATGAAATCGACAGACATCAAGGCTTGACTCGCTCCCTGATAAACTGCTCCAAGGGTAATATCTCACCGGTTAACCCAGAAGCCTCGGCAACAGTCACTTTGTTAACGCACTGAGAAAATGAAAAGGCTTCTCCAGTTACTCCTAGTGTAAACTCATTCGATATATCCGCATCTGATACAGCTTTTCTTGATGTCCTAAGCTTGTCACTATACCAAAAAACATTATCATCATAAAATAAACTTCAAATTGTTCAAAAAGCGTAAAATTGCCTTCAAAAAGTTGTAAACAAATATATAATAATAGTGACATACATTTCTTTCTCAAGTTGTTTTCTGATGAACTCTTTTGTATGCGCGGTAACCTTATCGACCTTGTTGCAAAGGATAAGAAGTGGAATTTTGCTCTTCACAACACTAGCCTTTGTCAAAATGTCATAGAGATACCTTTTACAAAAAAAAAAACCCATATAAATACGTTAGATCTAATTAGGTACTGCATTGTAAATAACAAATTAATAGCTATAAAATAAATTACTCTGAAACAGCACGACAGTTGGGCAAAAATTCAACAGCATCCACAACGAACACAATGCCAGCTGCTCGAGGCAAGTACTCGTCTAGTTTAGGGCGAAGACGTGAATGGCCGGGAACATCAACAAGGTGAACCGCTTTGATCTTGCCTTTCTGGAAAGAGAAAAAAGAACACTTTTAAAAGGGGATTTTAGGAAAGTATAGATACAAGATGTGCAGGTTAGGTAAAGGGTCAAAACGGTTCAAGTTAATTACGAGTCAAAATGGGTCAGATAGAGTTGACCTACAAACACTTTGTTCCCATTATCTTATTTTTTTATAAATAATTTATGCACGAATTATAATTAGATTAACAATATTATTACGATAGGGCGAGGATCATGAGAAAACTCTTTCTTCGTGAGAAAACTCTATCAAACGATTGATATTTGTGTTGAATTTTTTATGGGGTTTAGCTTTAGGGTTTAGATTTTAATTTTTTAGAGTTTAGGGATCAGCTTTT
Source organism: Helianthus tuberosus (assembly GCA_030545235.1). Classification (NCBI taxonomy): domain Eukaryota; kingdom Viridiplantae; phylum Streptophyta; class Magnoliopsida; order Asterales; family Asteraceae; genus Helianthus; species Helianthus tuberosus. The sequence continues at coordinate 178,789,624 of CM060424.1, read as the reverse complement.
AGAGTTTAACTTTAGCATTTAGGCGATAGCCTTTAGGGTTTAGCTTTTAGGGTTTAGTTTTCCAGGGTTTAGTATTTATTTCTCAGGGTTTAGGGTTTAGGGATTAGAGTTCAGGGTTGAGTAATAGTTAGATATAGCTTTCTTGAGTTTTCTCACAAAGATGAGTTTTCTCATGTTCCTTCCCCTATTACGATAATAATCTAAATCTTCAAATAATAATAACTTTAGGGATTGAATTGTATGCATTGAATATTTAATCCCTTCCCCTTTAAGCTACTGTTTTAATTTGACCCGTAAACCCAAATTGACCTATTCATAAGTGCATGGTCAAACTTGCCACCTCTAAAAAATATGCTCGTTATAATTATATAGATGCATACATCAGATGCAACTAAATGCTGATATTGGAGAAGTGTTATATTCAGAATATTCAATTATGGCTATAGTATTAGATTACAGTAATTTACCTTAGAGGTCTCTGAGTTGAGCACAAAAAGACCCTCGTTGGGTTCCATTGAAGTAACAGTCCCTTGATGAGAAGATCCGTCACGAAGCTGGCAATTCCAACAGATCATATCAAACTCATATTAAAACATGTTGGTGCATGTATAACTTGGGAAGGAATCTTAAAAACCATATATACGATCACTTTGATAAGTAAAAGGTCTAAGATCACAACATAGAAGTTACTCAAAAGTGAGAATAATTGATGCGACATTACCTGGTAGAAGAGAACGGTTTTCCCACCTCCACTAAGACCGGTGAGCACAATGGTGTTAGAAATTGTATGCTTGTAAGCACGTACTGCAAAAAAAAATTCAGAAAAATGAATCATATTTAAACTGAACAGCTTTAACTTTAAGCCCAGTAGCATGTGAAGAAATGCTAGATTTTTTTATCAAACTTCAAGATCTAGAACAAAATATACATTGTAAAGTATAAAGATGTAAATCTACCATTGTGAAAAGAGAATTCTTATCAAACATTATAAACTTGTAAAAACAAATTTGTAATACCTGTGAATACTACTTACAAAACAGAAAACTCTAAGAGATGATGTCCCTACTAGCAAGGTCTAAATGGAGTTAAAGTTCAAATATCTGCCTAGGATTACTGAGCACACTTATACATAGTACAGGGGAATAGTATGCAATTATTACGTAAGGTTTGCTGTTGGCACCTAGTTAGCGAACACTAGTTACATATATATGTTAACTCATAGTTGTTAAAAGCCATCGCCTCTTGCGCCTAGGCCCATTTTCCTAGCTAGGCGAGACAATTGCGCTTTAAGTCAAGGCAATTGCGCTTTAATTCTCTAGGTGATGGTTCAGGCGCAGATTTCGGCAAGATTCCTAGATTCTAGAAAGTTACCGGCTAAAATCTCTAAATTCCGGCAAGATTCCAGCCAGATTTCTACTTTTATCTAAGGAAAACTACTTTTCTACACTAATATTTTACAACTTTTGGTACTAATCAGATGATATTAAAAGTTATATGATAGCTTTTGTTTATTTTATTTAAAAAATAGTATTAATTTTCTAATACATATAATATTTTTAATTTTTTTCATTGTGCGCTCTTTTTTTCTCAGGCCCTCGCTTTTTTTGCGCCTTGCACCTAGGCCCCAGGCGAGGCCTATGCGCTTTGAGTGCGCCTAGAGCCTTTAATAACTATGTGTTAACTTAATTAACTCATGCAGTGATGCAATGAGATCTCTGGAGCATTTCATCATCACATTTCTTCTCTACAGACATTTAAATTCTCTATTTTTAGCTATTAATGGTTAACTCATACTTCAGTAATAGAGCAATGATATCATCTGATCTGTTGACAGTTCAATCTTGCTAGCTATTTCTTCTTCAGATAGATTGTTAGAATGCGCAGACGCAATTCATAATCACAAACTATAGAGGGACAAACCAGTGTCTGTCTTATAGATGACACCAGAGAATACATACATAGAAAGCTAACGTCTATTCTTACTTCTCAAGAAAACTAAACGAACAGGCAACAGACAATGCCCTGTATAAACAAGACTATAAAAAACCTTGTAGCAAAATCTTGCTGTTTCGGACTTTCGGTCGTGCTTATTTCACCACTACTCTAAAACAATTGCTACAATTACACCACTATCCTATCACCAACCTTACATTGGAAACCTAAAGTTACTGCAACTAAAATCCTATCACCAGTCAACTATCCACAGCAGCATACTTGCAAACTCGATAACATAACATATAAACCAAACAAAACGAAACGAATTAAGCAATTAAATACACAAAACAATCTGATCTAAAGAAATTACTTATCAACAGCAAAAAGGTAGTGAACAAAACAGCTCCAACCGCAATATAGATCTGATTCGGCGGGATCTGACGAACAAAATCCTCAATACGACGAATATATACTTCCGATTGACGTAGAAACGGTTCAATTTGAGCTTTTACAAGCTCTATTTTATCCGCATCCATCACTCGTTAACACACAAACAGCAAACTGAATTGTAACAAGAAATTGGTCAGCAAATGAACATAAAAAGCAAAATTGGACTATCGATTGTGAATAATAATCGATCGATGTGACAAATTTGAAGAGAAATTGAGAAGAATCGTACCTGTGATTGACTGACTGAGTGGTTGTTCGAGACACCAAACCCTAGGATTTTGACTGGAGCGTTCTTTTTGGCATTTGTAACGGGTGAAGTGATATATTATTATTGTTAGAGTAAACTGCAATTTTACACCCTGAGGTTAGGGGTGATTGGCACTCCTAACCCCCCCCCCCCTAAGGAAATAATTGCAAAAATACACCCCACTGTTAACCCTTATGTCGCACTTCTACCCCCCGCCGTTAAAGTGGGTTAACAGTCAACATAATAAGGTAATGGTCAAAGGGTAGAATGGTCATTTTGCTATTAATGTGAAGCTTGTTCTTCACAACACCCCTATAAGTAACATAAAGAAGCACAATTACCCCCCCCCCACCTTCCCACCATCGTCCCCAAACCTGCGATCGGTCATCTTCTCCGGCGATCAGTCTTCACCGGCGATCAGTCTCCACCGATCAGTCTTCTCCTCCGGCGATCAGGGATCTCCTCCGATCAGTCTTCTCCTCCGCTATCTCCTTCAATGCCGGTTGTGTGTTGGCTAATCCGCTATCTCATCCGCCACACCGCAGGTATAATAGGCCATTGTTAGTTAATCATGGTCAGATTTAGTCATTATCATGTTATAAACAGGGTTAGGTCTGATTTGGTTCACTGTTGGTTTTTTTACAGTTGACCTGACGATGAGCTTATCAAGCTCATCATTGGTGGTCCACCTGGTGGTCTCCGTGTTTGGGAGGCATGTCCTCAACTTCCATTATCCACCGGAGAGTTGAGCGGATGATAAGATAGTAGTTATGTAGGAATAGTAATGTGTATTTTGTAGGTTAAGTTAACTTTGAAGTAGGATAACATTTGCAGCAGCTAGACAATCATCATTTTGTATGTTAACTTAGCATTAGCAAGTTAGACAATCATCATTTTGTATGTTGATGAAAATGATGTTTAATCCATCATTTTGTATGTTGATGAAAATGTTGTTTAATCCAGAAGTCTGATGTTTGATGTTTGATGTTTTGATGAAAATGCTGTTATAGGTTGTTGAAATGTGGAGTAGGTTAGTTGTTGAAATGTGCAGCAGGTTATAGGGTGGGTGTTATGATCATATAGGTTAGGATCAAAAAGTGCAGTTGATGACAGTTACATGATCATACAAGTGTTTACAGCTAATGTGTTCTTTTGTGCTTAAACTGATAGTGGTGATCAAGCATACCTGCTTGAAGTTTAAGCACATGAAACCTATAAACATGCAGCAGGTATGTGCCTTTTTGTAGGTTAAGTTGTAGGTTAACTTAACTTTGAAGTAGGATAATCCCAGAAGTGTTGATGTTTTGATGTTAACTTAACTTTGAAGTAGGAATGGTAATGTGTTTTGATGTTTGATGTGTTGATGTGATGATGTTTTGATGTTTGATTAGGATTACATTTTGTCCATTTGATCAAAATGTGCAGCATGTTAGTTGTTGAATGTGCAGTTGATGACAGTGGTCAAATGTGCAGTTATTAGTTGTTGGTTAGTCCATTTGATGATCATATATTTCAGGGCAAAGGTGTAAGTATTCACTTGCTAGCCATATGATCATACAGATGATCATATATTTCAGGGCAAAGGTGTAAGTATTCACTTGCTAGCCATATGAATGTGCAGTTGAATGTGCAGTTGATGACAGAAACCTGCTAGCCATAATATGCAGATTACAGTTTGGGCATAAGTCCACAACAGGTATGTGCCTTGCATTACAGTTTGGGTCATAATATGCAGCATGTCTGTCCACACAGTTTGGGTAATAATATGCAGATTACAGTTTGGTCATAATGTGCCTTGAATGTGTGTACGGATGCTTTCATGTGTATACAGGTATTTCAGGGTGTGTACACTGATGCTTGAATGTGTATACAGGTATTTTTGAATGTGTATACTGATGCTTTCATGTGTATACTGATGCTTGAATGTGTATACAGGTATTTTTGAACAAGTATGATGTTTGATCAAACTGGTTTGATGTTTGATCAAAATGAACAAGTATGAATGCTTTAATGAATTGATGTTTTGTTTCAGATTACGTGTTCAAAATGAAACTATTAGGTTTTAGATAAAAAACAGGTTCAGAATTTTGGTTTAGAATCATAGAACATGTATTTGATTTTGGCGGGAAGGGTTTTGTAAATCTCAGGGGGTAATTGTGCGACTTAACAGGAATGTTGGGGGGGTAAATGTAAGGGTAGTATAGTAATTTCAACTTAGAGTTAACAGACTGTTAACCCACTTTAACGGCGGGGGGTAGAAGTGCGACATAAGGGTTAACAGTGGGGTGTATTTTTGCAATTATTTCCTTAGGGGGGTAGGAGTGCCAATCACCCCTAACCTCAGGGTGTAAAATTGCAGTTTACTCTTATTGTTATTATATCTTTTTAGTTGTCAAATTATGGTATGTAGTTTTGTTTGTGTTACCTGAAGTCCCTAAGGTTTTCTAAACTTGCATATCAAGTCTAAATGTCACGTCACACGTGTTTAATTTAAGCTTAAAACTAATAATGATAGAACGAGTTAAATGCATGGTTGTAAAAATTGTCGGGCGTTAATCAGACAATGGTTACCGAATGGCAATTAAAATATATAACATCGTATAATTCCTACACGCCATTCCAGACGATAGACACATGAGGCATATATGTTGTTGGTTCGTTTTTCTGATTTTTTTGCTTGTAATGTTGTTTTCGATGTATTATGCCAGCTTCTTGTTGGTTTTCGTTTGAATAAACTTGTTTTGTTGGTCGTTCAAAAAAAAAAAAAAAAAAAAACAATGGATCCTCTATATTTTTTAGAATTGTTGTAAATGGTTGTGAGTGGAGGAGAGAGAAAAAGAAAAAAAAAAGTTATTGTTCACCAGTAAATTTGGAGGAGATATTGTTCACCTCTATAATTTTTTTATTTTTTTAAAGTGGTTGTGAGTGCAGGGGAGATAAAATGTAATGATAAAAGTATAAAAATATTAGGTAATTGAAAAGAAGAGAGAAAATGTAGTGCTTTTTAGTGTAATTATAAAAATGGAGAAGAAGACTCAATTCTGAATGCTCTTACGCTTCGATAAATTGTTGTTTAAAACTGAACGAGTCAAATATAATTGATTTTTTCTAGTGTGACGAACCGAACCAATACTGTTTGAACAATATTGATACCGATACTGGTGTTCGTTTTGATAGTTTTCTGGACTTTCCGGTATAAATTTCGTTAAAAACGAAGTTGTATTCGCTATAAAATATTATATCAAGTACCACTCCCATATTAGTACCGTGTCGAACCAAACCCATACCATCCGAACAACATAAACCGATATTCATTTTTATAATTTTTTATTGATTTAAAACACATATCGCTTGCTATACCAAATGTTTGTATCGCAGCAATAATGTAACGAAACGAACCGATACAAACGAAAAAACGCATGGCAACTTTCACTAGTTACACCCAAACATACCAACATGTATTCGGTGTGCATATTCGGCATACTCACCCGTTCAGATATTCGGATCCATCCGGATAAAACTTTCCAATTTGTTGCAGAACAAAGAACTCACACACTCTCATATCTTCACAGTCTTCAATGGCCTGCATCTAACCCACTGTTCAACATCTATCCAAACCCTTTCCATAAACCCTAATTCATCACAATTCAATCAACATGCTACCCACACAAATAAGAACAATACCTGATAATCTTGTACTCCCTAGGGTTCTTTCAACCCAACCCACCATTACCCTTCACAAATCACTCTTTATCAAAACCCCACTTCAAAAAGATTCAAACTTTATTCAAATTAGGCAAAAAAGACTCCATTTCACATGTGGGTTATTTAGAAAACCGGATTCGGGTCAGAGTAGTGATGGGTCGGCTCCAGTTACAACCCAAGAAGATTTTGTGACAAGGGTTTTGAAGGAAAACCCTAGCCAGGTTGAACCCAAGTATAAAATTGGGGATAAGTTGTATACATTGAAGGAGAAAGAGGATTTGGGGAAGAAGGGGTATAATGGTAATAATGGGGTTTTTGAGATTGTTAAAAAGTTGAATTTGAAAGGGTTGAATGGTGATAATAATAATGATAGAAGTGGTGATGGGGTTGGTTATTCTCATGATGTGCATTTGAATGATATTTTGAGGAAGTTTAAGGGGAAGCTTTATGTTCCGGAACAGATATTTGTTGAGGAGCTGTCGGAAGAAGACGCGTTCGATAGGGAGTTTGAGACGTTACCGAGAATGAGCTTTGATGATCTCGGGAAAGCGATAAGAAGTGGGATGGTAAAGTTTATGACTTTTAAGGATGATGACAGGGTTGCTTATGGGAATAAAGATTTCATTGTCGAGTTGAAGGAGATTCCGGGAGCCAAGAGTTTGCAGAGGACTAAGTGGCGAGTGTTATTATATATATTTGCCTTTTGGATTAGGTGTTGATGTGTTTTTATTAATGTTTGGATAGTTTGTTGATTGTTTTATGATTTTGTTTAGGTCGGTAAAGCTAGACGGTGTTCAAGTACAAGATGTTCTAAAGGAGTATAACGGACCACGATATGAGATTGAGACACAAACTATGGTATTTTAATCATTTTCAATATAGACTGCATTTCGGGGGTATTTGAATGTGTGTTTTGAAAATGATTGCTGCAACATGAAGAATTTGCAATCATATGCTAGTTGCTAAATGTTAGTGATAGTTTCGTGATGCTGTAGTTATCTTAAAGTTACTTCTTTTATAGCTTCCTATCTAAATAGCTAGAAAGTATAAATCATAATAAGTCTATATCAAACGTTTAAAACTGATTATTGCGACATTAAGAAAAAACATGATTCAAGATAAGTTATGCTTAAACGAAACATTGTTTGTTATTCTTATCGACTAAAAAGAAATGTGATTTATGGTTGAAAAAATTGCATTTACTTTGTGTACAAATGGTACATATGTTGTTATCCTAAAAAGAAGGCACCGATTTAGGTCGTACATTTTAAACAACATGCAGCGTTAATCAGAATCAACATACAAAAAAGGGTGTTATGGATGTGTGTTTGAAAGCTATTATCTGACGAGGGTAGGGGTGCAAACGAGCCGAGCCGAGCCCGACCTGGCTCGAGCTCGGCTCGTTTGTTATATATTAATTAATATATTTAATATAAATAATAGACTCGTTTAGGTTCCCGAGCTCGATAAGTGAAGCTTGGTACTAAACAAGCTTATTTTTAGGTTCGGGCTCGACTCGCAAACAATTTTAAATAAGCCCGGCTCGGCTCGTTTACTAGACAAGTTTAAACAAGGAGTAAATGTTATTAAATATTAATAAAAACTAATATTACACTAACGCTCGATAAGGCTCGACGAGCCTGACTAGCTTCACATGCCAAGCTCGAGCTCGGTCTCGATAAATGAACGAGCTTAATTTTAGGCTCAAGCTTGGCTCGGGCTCGATAAGGCTCAGCTCGTTTCTAGCTTTTTCTCGAGCCGATCTCGAGCAGCTCGCGAGCCGCTCGGCTTGTTTGCACCCCTAGACGAGGGTTTGGTTAACTTTTCGTTATGATTATTGGATCAACTAGGTGTGAAATAGTCAGTTTGATACTAACTTCAACCCAAAAACCAATTATCAAAGGGTAGAGTAAAATTACCTATGTTATCATTTAATTTAATTTTTTTCGGTGACCTTTTAACGCAGGCATGGGTGGGAAAAGTGCCACAATATCCCGATCCAGTGGCATCAACAATATCAAGCAGGGTGATGGTGGAACTCGGTGCAGTAACCGCCGCAATTGCTGCAGCCGCCGTTGTTGTCGGTGGCTTTTTAGCTTCAGCAGCAGTTGCTGTAACAAGCTTTGTTTACGTGGGGACGGTGTACGCCATCTGGCCTATCGCCAAGTCGTTTCTTACCGTTCCGTTAGATGTTGCCGTTAATGTTTTAGAGAGAATGGGTGATGTCATATTAGATATGTTCATCTACGGTGGGATTACCTCGAAGTTTCAAGAAATGTATTCGTTCGGGATTTTTTCTTCCGCGTTTAAAATAGCGAGACCGATGTTGTTGGTTGGTGTATGCATGGTTATTCTTCTTCGGTTCACTCTTTCTAGAAGACCCAAGAATTTCAGGAAATGGGTAAGATATGGTTTTATTTTTTTATTTTATTTTTTCTTTATTTGGGAATATTAAATTAGGGTTTTATATATCGTTGATTTTGCAGGATATATGGCAAGGGATTGAATTTTCTCAGTCTAAACCACAAGCTCGAGTTGATGTTAGTTTCCCAACGAATGCTTTTACTTGATCTTAAATTTCATCCTTTAAGAGATCATATTATGGTTTTTTTTCTTATGTGTTTTTAAAAAATATTTATTTAGGGTTCAACCGGGGTTACATTTGCCGATGTGGCAGGGATTGAAATAGCAGTCGAAGAGCTCCAAGAGGTAAGTTCTGTGCCTTTCTGTAAACGAACCGAACGAGGCCATGTTCATGTTCGTTCGTTAAGGAAATTCAGATGTTTGTGAACTGTTTACGAACACATGTCGTCCGTGTTCATTTGTTTCAGTTGTTCGCGCACAATTCGTCAACACTGGTCACGAACGAAACACAAACGAACGTAAAGTAACAAACATATTACCGAACGTATACGAACGAACGAGACCTTTGTTAGTGTTCATTCATTTAGTTAATCAAACGGAATATCTTGTTCGTATTCGTTCATTAACTAAACGAATGAACATTAACGAACTTCCCGCCGAACGGTTCACGAATCGTTCGCTGAACGTCCGGTTCGTTTACAGCCCTAATGCTAACGTAAGGCGCTATAGTATAATATCCTTGTTTGTCAAGTTCAGTTGAATTGTTATTTCCTAAATGATTTCAAACCTAAGATATGATTATTAGCTATTTGAAATATATTGCAACTTAATTATGATTTGTTTTTTTAAATAGTTGGTCAAGTACTTGAAGAATCCGGAATTATTTGACAAGATGGGGATAAAACCGCCTCATGGGGTACTTCTAGAGGGGCCTCCAGGATGTGGCAAGGTTAGCCTATTTTTGTTACAAATATTCTTAAATATAATTGTGGTAGATCCGTAGATGTGACATTTAACTTGATGAAATGTCGTTTAGACCCTTGTTGCCAAGGCTATAGCTGGTGAAGCTGGGGTTCCATTTTACCAAATGGCTGGGTCGGAATTTGTCGAAGTCCTTGTTGGTGTCGGTTCGGCTCGTATTAGGGATTTATTCAAGAGAGCCAAGGTGATTACAATCCCTCATATTTTATTCTGTCTCTGTATATGAATGTTGTAGAGCCGTAGAGGTGGCAAAATGGGTGGGCGCGATAACATGTCAAAATGGGTAATTTTTTGTTTTGATAGAAACGGGCCTGTTTGGGTTATGTCGGATCGGGGATCGGTTGACATTGACGAACACTGGATGAAAAATTGTGAGTATGCACAGATTCTGTGTAGGGACTCAACCACAGGGACGACACACACAAACACACACTTATTATATATTATGTACCATAGTTATTAAAGCGAGCGCCCAAGACACACGCACACACAAGACACGCAAATAAGGCGCAGGCCGCAGGGCGGGAAAACGCCGCTTCGGGTTCCGAGGCATTTAATGCGCGTGGGGGGTAAGTAATTATAATTATTATTATTATTATTATTATTATTTTTAAGGATTTGTATTTCAGCCTCTATCTATAAGAGACCTTTCAAACTCTCAAGTCTCAACAAACATACGCAATTACTGGATCTTAACATCGATGGCTGAATGTTTTAAGACTTTGGTACTTTGGTTTTGAAACTTTGGTTTTTTTGGTTGTTGTTTTGAATGTTTGGATTTGAAACTTTTGTTTTTTGGGTTAATGTTTTGAATGTTTTGCTTTTATATGATATTTTTATATAATTATGTTACTTGCGTTTTTTTTTCGGGCCCACGTTTTTTTTTTTGCGCTTCTAACCTAGGCCTCGGGCCCAACCAATCGCCCTGAGTGCGTCTCGCGCCTTTAATAACTATGTTATGTACACTTGTTACAAATGATATTGGTTTGGGGGTATTTATACCCTTACAAATTAGTGGTTGAATAACCGTTTATAACTACCTAACTACCAACCGACATATCCTAAAACGAACAGACATGTTAATTCATTAAATCATCCTATTTTGATTTTTTATTTGACACAGTTTGACTTTCATATTTCTTGATTATCACATTCTAACAGGTTAACCCCTAAAACATTTGTTGGCCAAAATTTTATATTGAAAGTTAGTGTGCCAAATATGATTAGAAAAGTTTAATTATTTATGTAGCAAGGTTTTTTTTTTTTTTTTTTTTTTTAATGATTTAGGAGCTTTTAAGCATTAAAAAAGTACACTTTGGGTGACTCTCGAACCGTCAGGCTCACTTATATTGTTTTCTTTAAGCTTTTTTTTTATTTTATATTCGGTTACCCCTTACAGATTGATCATAAACCGAATCTGTCGTTCATAGGTAAATGGTTCAAGTTGTCAGCTCTAAATTAAAAGGGAGTAATTTTAAACTCAAGATTGATGTGAATTTAATTTTAAAACTTTTCTTTTGAATATTTGATGACTAATTTGATCTTTACAAAAAATAATACAATTAGAAACTTGTCATGTGTAATTTGTAGCAAAATGCACAGTAATAACTTTTAACTCATGAAGATCTGGCTCCTTTTATTACGGTGTAACGAAAACGTACTATTTTTTGGTTGAAGTTTAAACCCTAAGTTAAGTTGCTGCTCACTGTCTTAAACTACCTTCATACCCCATTTTTTTGGGCACCATCTTAATTTTTCACAGCTAGTATATGAGACCCACATCATCTATTCATCTTTGGTTCCCGTAGACACCAGTAAAATAAAAAAATATTGAATATTTATTGGGAATTAAGGGGATTAGTCTTGAAAGGCTCAGTTACTGTACTGATAAAGAATTGCTCATTGGTTTCTGCAGGTCAACAAACCATCTGTTATTTTTATCGATGAAATTGATGCACTAGCTACAAGGTATTGTGTTCTTATCAGGGGATTTTTGTAAAAATAAATAAATTCCAAGAGATAACCTAGATATTTACTCAATAGTCAGCACATGTTTTATATATAGATTGTAATCTTCTTATAAACACATGCTTTAATATCATGAATAACCTTAATTTATATATTTTATATTCTGATAACTAGGCGTCAAGGAATATTCAGTGACAAGACAGATGATCTATACAACGCTGCTACACAAGAAAGAGAAACTACATTGAACCAGCTGTTGATAGAGCTTGATGGATTCGATACAGGAAAAGGTGTCATATTTTTGGGTGCTACAAACCGTAAGGATTTGTTAGATCCTGCGCTTCTTCGGCCTGGACGCTTTGATCGAAAGGTTTGATCTTTTCTGTTGAACACTAAAAATGACAAAACAGGCGTATCTAGCTGGTTGGGTAGGGTTCGAAATGAGTAGTTTTTGTTCAGGTTTAAAATCAACTGGTGGACACCCAGACACTCTTTTGTCCATGTTTTTAAATAGTCAAATGAGTTATATATATGGATACAAAAAACTAAATTATTATGACAAAAGTTAAAAGTTTTGAGTAAATGGATTTAAAAGGTTGTGTGCATTAGAAGTACACTTTGGATGACTTTCTATGTGTTTGACCTGTATGTACCCTTTTAAGCTATTTTTTTTTAAATTGACTCGTCTGTCCTGTTAGTGATATTAACAAAATTGACCCGTTTATAAGTAAATGGGTCGATATTGTCATCTCTACTGAATATTAATATCCCTTGGTTCCATAAAACTATAGCAGGTACCACATTGCAATTTAGAAGGAAATTAGGACCGTTTATTTGTGCCATTATACCCTTGGTTAAATATGAAACACTAAAGCTGTACGTGTTCAAAGCAACTGTTGTTGTTGCATACTTTTCATGTGTAATCAGTTTTATTGTTTGGTATTATTTTTTTAGATAAGAATCCGTCCTCCTAATGCCAAAGGACGGTTGGAGATATTGCAAGTTCATGCTCGCAAAGTGAAGTTGTCAGAATCAGTTGATTTGTCAGTTTTTGCTCAAAACCTTCCTGGTATGTGCTTTTTTGTTGAGTTATGCCCCTTGTCATAATATTTACTCACATAAAAGTTTAAAAGTAATTGTATAACGTCATGTCTACAAGTTTTATATTTACAATTTCAAAACATATAACATAAGTGCAATGTTTTCATAACCGGGACCGGTCGCCGTATTGGCCGCCTTACCAGATCACTGGTCGGAATGGTTTCAAAAAGCGGATGATGCTATAAATTATTTAAAAACTAAACATATCAATACATAACGAGTTTTAAATAAATCCGAATACATTGTTTTTTGTGTGAATTTGCAATATTGATAGAAGTATTAACCCTTGAATGGACAAAAGATAGAGTTTAAAACAGCAAATAATGGTATTTTGGAAGGAAAAAACAAAGAAAATTGAAATCCAGTTCGACCAGTAGCCGGCTGGTTCAAATGATAAGAAACCCGATTAGTGTTCTTATCGTGCATTTAGTACATATTTCATCTGAAAGTATATTTATAAATCTTAAGTATTAAATTTAGCATTTGTTTACGTGTTGATTTGGCTGTCTATAAACGGATACCAAACTGCCATAAGTTATTGCTTCTGGTGGAGTTTTAGTTTAGTTTGTTGTTTTTGGGTCAATATGTTCAAGGTTCATCTTTACAGGGTGTTTGGATGTACATTTTGATAGTGATTATGTGATATTGAATAATCAGAAGCAGATAATCTCTTGCAATAAAACAGGTCATAAGAGATGGTGTTTGGACATACGCTACTGGTTGAAGTTATAAAGACCAAATAGTTAGCTTTAAAAGTGTGTGGAAATTTTTTTATTATTTAACAGACTAATAGACAAAAGTATAAAACGACCAAAAAGGACATTCATTTGAAAAGTGGAATATAAAGTCTCAAATTCGGTTTAAAAGAACGGAAAATTAGTTATTAATTGTACCATTTGATTATCTGTCTTGTTGCAGCTGGTATGAAACTCATTAAGTAATCAGATGTCTGTTCATCCAAACATTAAAACTGATTTTTGCAGTTACCCTTTGCAATAACCGAATGATCATTTCCAAAACTCATATCCAAACACCGTCTTAATATATGACACATTCTGTCGTTAATCTACCATGATCCTGATAGGTCCCTAGATTTGATTTGATTTTAATGTGAAAAATTAACTCGGTTATTTATCAGGATGGAGTGGTGCAAGATTGGCTCAGCTTCTCCAAGAGGCTGCTCTTGTAGCGGTGAGGAACAAACATAAGTCGATTCTTCAATCAGATGTAGCCGAAGCCGTTGATCGGCTAACCGTGGGCCCTAAACGTGTTGCATTGGATTTGGGCCATCAGGGTCAATGCCGTCGAGCCACATCCGAAGTTGGAACCGCATTGACTTCCCATCTTATAAGGAGACTAGAGAATGCAGCTGTTGAACCATGTGACCGCATATCAATACATCCTCGTGGACAGGTTCAAGATTACTTGTTATTCATCTTCTTTAACTATATATGCAGAGATGGGACCCACAAAATGTAAATTCAAATGTTTTTTAGCCTAATTATTTTCCTCTTCTTTTTCCGATTGTATATGCATGCAGACTCTATCACAAGTTGTTTTCAATCGACTCGATGATGAAAAGTATTTATTTGAACGCCGACCGCAGTTGCTTCATCGCCTTCAGGTTTGAATTCAAATTTATTTTAGAGTAAAATACCATCTTCGTCCATGAGGTTTGGTCAGTTTTGCGACTTCGTCCAAAGGTTTGTTTTTTTCGCATCTGGATCCAAAAGGTTTGAAATCTTGCCATTTTCATCTGGCTCGTTAACTCCATCCGTTTTTCTCCGTTAAGTCAAGGGTATTTTCGTCTTTTTTGTTAACTTAAAGGGCGACTCGATCTTTCGAATACTTGTACATAAAAGGAAAAAAGCCGAATTGCCCTTTAACTTAACAAAAAAGACGGAAATACCCCTAACTTAACGGAGAAAAACGGATGGAGTTAACGAGCCGGATGAAAATGGTTTTGATCCAGATGCAGAAAAACAAACTTTTGGATGAAAGTCGCAAAACCTGCCAAACCTCTGGGGACAAAAATGGCATTTTAGTCTTTTTTTTTTGTATTCACTACCGATGCTAACAGGTTTTACTTGGAGGGAGAGCTGCAGAAGAGGTAATTTTCGGAAGAGATACGTCAAAGGCATCAGTAAATTACCTCGCAGATGCAACTTGGCTTGCCCGTAAAATTATAACAATGTAAAGTTACCATTTGTCCATTCGAGTCTGTATTGAAGGGTATTTTAGGCATTAACAAAACAATATAATTTGTTTATTATTTATTCGTTTGCCAGATGGAACTTGGACAACCCAATGGTGATACATGGAGAACCACCTCCATGGAGAAGGCAGCCTAAATTTGTGGGCCCACGGCTAGACTTCGAAGAATCATTATATGATGATTATGGTCTAATTGAGCCACCAATTAACTTCAGTATGGATGATGAAATTGCAAGAAGAACGGAGGAGTTGATATCGAATACGTATGGAAAAACCATTGCCTTGTTGAGACGCCATCATACCGCTTTGCTCAAAACCGTTAAGGTAACTTGTTAATTTTACATATTATTTACCACTTCCCTCAACCTCCTAGTCATCATATCACTCATACACATCTGGGTCAAAATTGGTCAAAGTTAGGTTATCCAGGGGGTGGGTATGCAAAAACAACCTAAGGATGAAAAAAAGAGTAAAGTACACGGATAGTCCGTGTGGCTTTCTAAAATTTTGGATTTGGTCCCTAGTTTTCCAAAAGTACACCGATGGTCCTTGTGGTTTGCACTTTGTAACGCATCTAGGTGCTGTTTGTTTTTTAAGAGGTAAAATGTCTGCAGTCTGCGGACCACATCTGCAGACATCTGTAGTAGAAGAGGTGGACCAAACCTCTGCAGTCTGCAAGAAGAAGACTGTTTGTTTTTTAACGTATGTAGACTTCTAAAATAAACTGGTGGTGGTGTGATGGTGTACGGACGGTGGTGGTGGACGATGGGTGGTAGTGGTGGTGGTAGACGGTAGTGGTGGGTGGTGGTGATGGACGGTAGTGGGTGGTGGGTGGTGGTGGTGAACCCTCTGCAGATCTTAGAAGTGGTTGGGCCAAGTCTGCACCAAGAAGTCGCGATGACGTTTTTTAATGAAACGTCTTCGGAAAAACAAACAGTTTGCAGATGACAATGTCTGCGCGTGGTCTGGCGGCGTAGACAGAAGAGCCTACGCAGATCTTTTTTAGAAAAACAAACACCACCTTAGTCCCCAGCCAACAAATATAAAGGTTTTAGGAGGTCCAAGTTAGGGACTATGCATGTACTTTTGGCAAAAGTTGGGGACTAAATGCGTTACAAAGTTCAAACCACAGGGCCCATGCATGTACTTTTGGCAAAAGTTGGGGGAGTATACGTGTTACAAGGTGCAATTCACTGGGACCACCAGTGTACTTTTGGAAAGCTATGGACCAAATCCAAAATTTTGGAAAACCACAAGGACTATCCGTGTACTTTACTCTAAAAACAATGATGAACGATTTACTTAAAAAGGCTGCTATGTAAAAGAGATGCAGCTTCTGGTTGTACATAAAGCTTATTTGGCTGTACATAGAGCCTCACGCTTTTTAAAACCAGGCCGCTTTGCTCAAAACCGTTAAAAAGAATACTATCGTAGCAATATAACTTTTGTAATCATATTTAGTAGAGTGTTGTCGGTTCACTTGTTTTGCAGGTTCTTCTTCGTCAAATGGAGATGACGGGGGATGAAATCAACTACATTTTGGACAAATACCCGCCAAATACTCCGACAAGTCGGTTACTTGAGGAAGGAGATCCAGGGAGCCTTTCATTTTTTAAGCAAAAACAAGGACAAGATGTTGAGTTGGAGTATAGCATCTTAAATCAATGACACTTTTTAATGATAACTGATACTAGAATTGCAATCATATTTTTCTTCAAATTTGCAATATTGGTGTTTGTGAAAAAGGCAGCAGAAACTAGTTTTGTTGACAAGAGGAATTGTTGTTTTTAGATGTGTGTGTATAGGGGTTTTGTAGAAATCTTGAAAAAACCATTATTTCCTACAAAAATATTTATATGTGATCAGAAACTAGTTTTGTTGTTTTTAGAACAATTATTTGTATGTTGATTTCAACTATTTCTGGTGTTTGTTAATATGACTATATTATTTTAACCTTTTTATACAAGGCATGCTTTTTCTTCTGACATGCGGGTCTTAGGTCCGTCCGGCGCCTTTTCGTATAATAGTTAAAGTCGCAAGACATGACTTGAGACGTAAATCACACTTTAATATAATAAGAAAAGGCGCAAGACAGACGACGTAAGTCGCAAGACAGACGACGTAAGTCGCAAGCCAAAAGAAAAGGCATGTCTTATAATATAAAGTGAGAATAATACACTTTTCATATAATAATTAAAGGCTTGACAGGACTTTGAGATGTAAATCACACCTTAATATGATAATAAAAAGACGTTCTCATAATAAAAGATGCAAGACACACTTAAGAGACGTAAACCGGAAGCCAAAAAGAAAAGGCACGTCTTGAAATAGGGTAAAGTTATTCTATGAAAAATCCTAAAAATAAGAAGTGTACGAAGACACAATCGATCGTAAAATATAACACGATGTCGAAGAAAAAAGACATAATAACGCAAATATAGAAAAGACACAATGATAAATAAAAAACAAACACTGATGTAAACAAAAAAGTCCAAAATCTACAAGTTAACCATCTAAAAACAAAAACCTAAAATCTCACATCGTAGAGTTCGATGAGACGGTTTCAATACCACTTGAATGAGGTCAATCGGAGTCCGTTTGATATCCTTCTTATGACTTCTTATTTTTAGGAGACTTTGTATTTGACATTATCCCCTGAAATATACAAAGTGAAAATAATATGCATAGATAAGAAAGTGAGAATAATATGTATGGATTAGTAATTTAATACCATCATCATACTGACATATATGATAATAAAATTCTAATATTTCTTTTCCAAGGCCTACAAAAATAAAATACTATAAATGTGGTTTCTTTTCATTCCTGTATCAGCATAAAAGCAAACAGCATAATTAAAGAATTACATGGCTAAAACCTACAATTATGCATGATATATACAAATTGTTTAACACAAATCTTTATGTGTGCAACTTACTTTCTTTATTATATTTGTAGTGGTTGGTTGGGTGTATTTCTTTCTCTCTCTTTTTTTTTTTTTTTTTTTTTTTTTTTTTTTTTGCGAAAATCTGTCAATGAAAAGACTATATGAATTGATACTACCCATGCAAACAACAATAAGTTTGGTAAGTGATTATGGCTTACATATCACGTTTTACATTTGGTATGTATCATCGATTAGTGGCGACACAATAACCTTTTAGTTGAGGGTTATCATAAGGTTTTCTTCTTTACCGGTTATAACTAAGGGGTCCAACTTATGTTTTTCTTAACAAAACTTAGATTAGATATATAGAAACCTAACGAATTTTGATGATCGTCAGCTCGGCGGACCCTTTTCACCCCTTGGTTCCGCCCTTGATTATTATTAGACTAGAAATTTGATACACAAATAATTACAAATCTTACAACTATATATGTAAGTTTATTATGTCGTAAGTTACTACACTACATACGAGCACGTGGCATACCTCCATGAGTGTGAGGATCGCCCTCCACATCAGCTCACATTCATGGTAATACCACGTTTGGTGAGTGTGAGGGGCGTGAAAGTATAAGGTGTGGGCACACTCAAGGCGTGAAAAAAAAAGAGAGATGTTCGGCTATAGATCATTACAAGGCAATTCTTTTTGGTTTTTTTTCTTTACTATAATATTTCTTTTAGAAATCAACTCACCCTTACACCAGGTTTTGCCTCTATACGTGTCATGTGACTATAGAAGACGATACATTTCCTATACATGTGACGTCTACATGACATTGCTCAAACTGATATTGCCTCTATATATGTCATGTGACTATGAAAGAGAATACATCTCCTATACATGTGACGTCTACGTGACATTAGTCACACTGATACCCACCTAAATACGCGGGATGTAATAATTAATTACTAGTGATTATCTCTTTCAAAAGAATAAAAGTGGACATCTAGCATTATTGATTGAGATTGAGTAGCTAGGTGGCTTGGAAATTAAATTAAGTGGTCCAGCACTACAAAGGCAAACAATCACATCACAACTATATAATACAAAAAGGATGTTGATATGGTGGGTGTGGTGTCAAAACACCATGAGGGAGACTTGTTCAAAGTGTCACACCAACTAACACCACCCCCTCAACCACTTTGTCCATTTCAAACGTTGATTGTGATGGTGGATGAACCATTCAACTACTCTTATTAATCTATTATTATTTCACTTATTCTACAATTTCAACCTAATTAATACCAAAAGAAACTTCTATTTACATATATCTTATAACTCGAAGTTCAAACCGAGCCGAGCTGCCTCGTTTAATCATGAGCACAAGCTCGAGACCACTTTGGCTCGACTCGTTTACAGCCCTCTTCTTTCTTGAACTCTTTATATTAAACAGGTCGATCCAAAACATGCTGATATCTTTGACACTAATAAATTTAAGGAGTAAAATATCATTTCATCCTTTAGGTTTGACCACTTTTGCGACTTTCGTCCCTGACGTGTCATTTTCATTCAAAAAGTTGAAAATCTTATCATTTTCATCATTTCGAGGAATGAAAGTCGCAAAAATTTGCCAAACAATAAAACACAATCCTAAAGGACTCAAATGCAAAAAAAAAAAAAAAAAAAATCAATTTTAGATGGAACAAATAAAAATAACTAAAGCTTGGATGATTTTGGCATTTTACTCTAAGGGGTTGTTTGGCAATATCTGAATGGTTAAGTACTGAACCACAGGTCTGAATCATTAAGTGCTGAACCAGTAAGAAGTCTGAACCATTAAGAGGTTGTATAATGCTTAACCGTTCAGAGGCAAATGTCTGACCAATTCAGATTAGAGATTTTAACCATTCAGACTCTGTATAAATCTTAACCATTCAGAGGCAAATGTCTGAACCATTCAGACATTTGTTCGTGAAACAAACAGTCTAAACCATTAATTACTGAACCAGTAAGAGGTCTGAACTATTAAGAGGCTCATTAAGAGGTAAACAAACAGCCCGTAAATTTAGGTATTGTTTATGGATTCAACACGAACGTTATATCTTTTTAACCCGTTAATCAGATACAACTTGAACAAAGAATAACATGCAAGAAATTTGAACGAAGACTAACAAGATATAAATAAAAGTCTGTATTATTATAGTCTATTCATTCATACTGAGTTTGTATTTTTGCATATATACGACCGAGCCAAAGAACCAAAGGGGACCATCGATTCATGGCTACACATCCTGTAAACGTTTACTAAAGTTTCTATGTTACGCATCTCTTCGGCTCGATATAAACATATATTAAGTACGCATATATGATTAAACACAGCCAAAACGCCTTCAACTTCATTATACATAACAATTATCCAAATATAAACCGCTCTTTAAACCTCTTTCCTCACAAGCATCATGCTTTCATCCGCTTTCAGTTCTTGTTCTCTTCAAATATGTCCAAGAGTGAGAGCGCCTGCAACAAAGACACGGGTGCGCGTTAAGTGATATGGATACTGACAAAGGTCTTTATATCAGGATTTGAGTATCTAGAGGTGTAAACGAGTCGAAACTGAGCTGTTATCGGCTTGACCTTAATTCGTCAATAATTTTTCAAGCTTGAGCTCGACTCAGGCTTGGCCTGTCTATTATTGATTAAATGTTTCGACTTTTTTATCTATATAAATATTTAGTTATTTTTATGTATATTTAAAATTATAATTTTTATATAACAAAATATATTATTTAAATATATTTTTCATAATTTATAAATAAGAATATCTATTATGTAATTACATAATATGAAAGTTACTAAATTTGAGCCTCGTCAAGCTCCGGCTCACACTCATTCAAGCTCAGTTCATACTGCTGAGCATTTAACAAGCGAGTCTCGAGTAGCTCACATGTGGTTTGACTCGTTCAAACCCCTACTAATATCTAGATCGAAAGATTAGCAATGTAATTTACCTCGGGGATGTTGAGCTCAAGGCGAAACTTAGGGCCATCATAGTGGTGAAGAATTGGCCTAAAGGAATCCTCTTCTAACGGCTCGGCCAGTTTCCTGGTCATAACTCGCACCTGAGCAGGGAACCGCGATTCGCCAGGGTTCTTCTTGTCTTCCCAAGCAGACGGGTCGATGTTTGTTCCACCAAAACTTGTAGCCTGAATCAATCATAAAAACCAAAATTCATCTTAATCGTCTTTCTTTCAACACTTACAAAAGTAAAAGTTAATTTGCCCTCATTTAAGTTCCTATTTCTTTGATAACCGAAAGACCCCGTTACCAGAAAACTCATGGACCCACCAATACCCTGCTAACCAACGGTAACGTTATGAATAGATGAGATTGAATACCTCAAAAACACCATGAAGTTGGTGAGTGGAGTAGTTGTAGAGGAACAGAGGCAGACCAGGTGTGATTTGCCTAACCGAGTCACGGTAGCGAGGGGGTAAACCTGCAAATGAGTTTAACATGACAATTAGGCAAATTTATAACAGGGTTATAGCTGAAGCTTATATAATCATGCCTGAATATCTAGTATATGAAGCATCTAACAAGATAAGAATCAAATCCAAATATGTTAAAAACAATCTGTAAATATTATAAAAACCAAATCTTGATCTTGTGGAAAGAGTTAAAAACATCAAACCGTGAATCTTGAAAAATCCCCAAATTTTCAAACCCTAAGTCTTGAAAAATGAAGTCTAATTCAAGTCTCTCAAAATCAAAATCTTGATTTTAGAAAGAAACAAGAACATCAAACCCTAAATCTTAATATATTCCCAATTTTTAAATCTTGAAAAATCAAGAATCCATCAAACCCTAAATCTTGAAAAATCCCCAATTTTTCAAACCCTAAAATTTGAAAAAAATAAAAAAATAAAAATAAACTCAACAAGCAAAACAAGCATATAAGTTGTCTAATTCAAATCTTCCAAAATCAAAATCCTGATCTTGAAAAGAGTAAGAACATCAAACCCTAAACCTTGAAAAATCCCCAATTTTCAAAACTCTAAATCTTGAAAAATCAAGAACCTATCCAGCAAAACAAGCATATAACATGTCTACTCAAAAACAACACAAAACCCCACAAATAAAGATGCAAACTTTATCAAAAAAAAAAAAAAAAGAACAAAAAACATACCAAAGAGCTGTCTTTTGAGATTCTCTTGCATAGTATCATTGTTGCAGACAAAAATATACCCACCAACAGTCTCATTTCTGGGCAAAGATTCTGAAGGTGGCAGAGTCTTGAACCTCTTATCAACACTATTCTTATCCTTCTCATTATTATTATTATTATTCACATTACTATTATTATTGTTGTTCTTCTTGTTCTTCCCATGTTTACCACCAAAACCATGATGATCATCCTCACCATTTTTCCCAAATTTCCCATCTTTCTTGAACCCATTTTTCTCAAAACCAACATTATTATTATTATTATTAAAATTATTTACACCAAAATTCAAACTTGGTTTTGAATAAATCCCCTTATTAAACCCACCATTAATCCCAAAATCACCAACATGATGAACTTGATGATTTTGACTTGTGGGGGCCATTTTCCAATCAAAGTTGAACCCATTAAAGTCAGAGTTTGATGAACTGGAATTGTTGGTGTTACCGGCGCCGGAGTTGATGAAGTCGCCGCCGACCCGGATGTCAAAGTTCCGGCGATCTTTTTCCGGCCGTTTGGATCCGTATGAGGTGCTCCAGATTGAGTCGTTTAAAGAAAGATTTGCAAGATTGTTGCTTTGCACACGAAGCTGGTCACTAAACTGCCAAAAAGATGATTGGTTGTTGTTCTCCATGATTCAAGATTGTGAATTTCTTGATACCCAGATGAAAAAATTGAAACTTTCTTGATACCCAGATGGTAAAACTGAAAATTATTGATACCCAGATGAAAAGATTGAAGATTTCTTGATACCCAAATGGAAAAATTGAAACTTTTATGGTAAAAAAAGAGGTGTGAAGTGAATGGTGAAGTGGGTGTTTTGGGTTGTTTATATGAAGAAGAAAAGGGGATTGAGGTGGGGGGGATGGGAAGGAAGGTTCCAGGAAATTAAGGTGATTAAGATTTAAGAGATTGCGTGTTAAGTTGTCAAAGGGGGTGTGTTTTGAAAATTAAATAATGTTGAACTTTTATTCGAAAATTAGAGATATGTTGAATTGGGATGATAGGCGTCGGTTGTTGAGCTAAAGCATGACATGGTGAGTTGGTGACGGCAAAAACGCGTAAAGATGAGAGAGAGAGGGAGAGAGAGAGAGAGAGGAGTCCTTCGTATTTGTGGTTATGTACTTTTATGTCCCCTGCAAAACTATGGGTAGGAAGTGTTAACTAATGAAGTTAGTAAACTCTTTAAACCGAAACAAGTAGGTTGGGTTAACTAATGAAGTTAGTAAACTCTTTAAACTGAAACAAGTAGGTTGGTTTTAGTTTCATACATGTTTGGTTATGGTTATGGTTCTGGTTATGATTATGGTTTTGTTTTGACTGTTTTAGTGGTTCGGTTTAGTTTGGAACTTGAAATTGGCTTTTAATGTTTATTAGTTATATTATTTATTTATTTTTAGATGTATATATTTTTGTATATGGACAATAATTATGAATCATTTTAGTATTATACAAAATACTACAAGTGATTGATTTTATATTGTAAATCTACCTCTCTTAAACCAACTTTTTAATTTTGAAATAAACATCTTTTATTGTTAACCTATTGAAACTTGAAGGTTGCTAGAGAGTAGAGTCGAACTACTTAGAAGGGCATAAAAGTAAAATCCAACGATGACCCATCTAGAAGATCCGTACTGAAAAAGTGAAAATTTCGTTCACACCTATTTATTGAATTTTATTTTAGACTAAAGGGTATGTGGGATTGGGGGCCGGCTAGCCCCGGCTTGGACCGGCGCCGGTCCCCCACACCACCCCCTCAGGCCCAAACGGCTCCCCACAGCCGATTCAGCCGGCCTCTCTCCTCTCTCCTTATCACACATACATCTATACATACATATATATATATAAAGGGGTTCATCCCCCACCCCCCTAGGTTCATCCCCCACGAGCCGAGCCTACGTGACGGCTCATCCCCTCCAAGCCCATCCTCACCATACCCTTTAGTCTTATGAACCAAAATAGTCATTTTCTTGTGGTTTTTATGCTTTTCCGGTAACAAGGGATAAAAAGCATACTCACAAAATAAAGGAGTAAGTGTCAGAATGGTCTATAAAGGCTGGAGGGTGTGGGGCGCCACCCTTCGCCACCTGGACATGTATACCGCCCCCCTCCGCCATCAACCACACCCCCGGCGCCATAGCCGGGGCGCCATTGAACCTCCGCCACCGCTATGGCGAGCGGCAACGCACAGGGACCGAGAGAAATTTAAGTTTTTAGACCATTGAAACGGTCAAAAATTAAAAAAAAAATTACTTTTTATTTTATTTATAAAATCATACTATAAATATCAACTTCTACCTCTTTTTAAATCATTCATTTCACTCTCTACCTCCATTTTTATACAACTCTCTTCATTTTTTTTAAAACTTCCAACAATGTTTCCCAACAACCCAAACAACCCATGGGATCCGACCAATCCGTATTGGCAAACTTTGCAAAACAACGATCAAGAGGACCGTTATCGCCGAGACTCGCGTACGGAGGAGGACCGAGTCATTTTGGAGGCTCGTAAGGCACAAATTCGGGCCAAATATATGTAGTTTTTTTTAAGTATGTTGCTTTTTTTTTCTAGTATGTTATGTTTGTTTTTATGACTTTGTTGTATTTTTTTTTTCTAGTATGTTATGTTTTTTTTTTCTAGAATGTAATGTTTTTTTTTTTTTTTGACTTTGTAGTTTTTTTAATGAAATTATGTTTTTTTTTTAATTTGTAGTTATTAAAATTGCCATTTAATTTAAAAAAATAAATATTTAAATAAATAATTACTTAATCATTACACGGGGCTCCATCCACACCCTCCAAATTAAAGGGGGGCATGATAAAGCCCCAATGCTGACATGGCGCTGACGTGTATCCTAGTTGGCCTGATAAAGCTCCAAGGGGCTCCAACCACACCCTATAGCCTAAGGTATGGTCACTTTTATCACTTTAGTTCAAAACTTAAACCTTTTAAATATGAGTCTATGTGGTTTCAATTTTGTTGTCATTTTCATCCAAAAGCAAAATATGGTCAAATTTTCCAGTTAACATCAGCTTTTTGTATTTTTTCTGCCCTTTTCATGAAGAGCAAAATAGTCAGATTTTTTTAATTTGTTATAATAAAACGTTAAAAGATCATTTTGCCCTTCATTAAAAGGGAGAAAAAAGAAGAAAAAAAAATTGATGGTAACTGAAAAATCTGACTGGATTTTAATTTTGGATAAAAATGACAAGAAAATTGAAATCAAAGGGACCCAGATTCAAAATGTTTGAGTTTTAGACTAAAGTTGCAAAAGTGACCAAACCTCAGGGACCATTTTGACAGTTTACTTCAAAATAAAGTATCCACTTTCTCCGTACTAAAATACATGTCTTCTGTGTTTTGTATTTATTTAGACCTGATACATAATTCTTAAGTTTTAATTTTTCAAGTTTATCATAACTTATTATTAAAATAGAAATAAAAGGCTCAATACAATGTAAGAAGTTTTTTTTTCTACAGTCGTGATATATGAATTTTAGGATAGGAGTTGGCCAGAAAGTCCAAATTTCCTAAAAAGTGTAAAAAGTCATAAAACACAGTAATGTCAACCATAAAACACACCAAAAACCCACAAATAATATGATGAAGATTACTAAACATCATGTATGTGGGTTTTGTGTTGTGTTTTAGATGTTAAAGCTCTGATTGTGGAATGACAAATATTAT
Organism: Helianthus tuberosus; assembly: GCA_030545235.1. Taxonomy (NCBI): domain Eukaryota; kingdom Viridiplantae; phylum Streptophyta; class Magnoliopsida; order Asterales; family Asteraceae; genus Helianthus; species Helianthus tuberosus. The sequence goes on along the minus strand of CM060424.1, from coordinate 178,763,861 downwards.
TGTGTTTTATGTTGTTTAGCATTGTGTGTTTTATATTCATAGTTCTACGATGGTGTGTTTGAAGTTTTTATGGACTATTAGAGTTTGAATATGGTGTTTTAGTAATATTCATTCTATTATTTGTGAGTTTTAGGTGTGTTTTATGCCTGAAATTATTGTGTTTTATGACTTTTTACACTTTTTAGGAAAAACACACTTTCCGTAGGATCCCCACTCTGAATTTTATATATAAGATTACATTGTACGTGAGTGATTTTCATGATGATAAAGTGTAATTTGAGAACAATATTTGTCCAACTGTCTTCATCATCTCTCCTTTCTCCATTTGATGCAATACTTAAGATTTTAAGTAAGGCTAGAAGGTCACAACTATTTACAAAGTTATGATGGAATTATCAGTCAGTATTTTGTAGTTTTCAAGTAACAACGCTATAATATGAATAACGATAAAGTTTTTGTCTTGTAGGTAAAATTACCTTGTTCGCTATAAACAAGCACAAAAAAAAGCCTAAAGCCATCTTTTTATGGGATGTATGACATGACACTAGTCGTGCTTTAATTTATGATAAGTTAAGAATATTACACAACATAACTCACATAATTGATTATATGAACTAAATACAAAGACCAACTCATATGTGGTTTTCAAGACCTTAGACATGCTTGGATCTTCGTCAATAAATAACAACTGATACATATTGGTCTTTATGTACTCATTATCGAAACTTTGTGCCTTAAATAGCAAACACAAGTATCACGTTGGACTTTCATCTCAGAGGCACTGAAATGTGAGTCCATGCATATATGAATTTTTTCACACCCTGATTTCCAGGTGGGTCCGGACTTGGGGTTTATGCTTGAAGATTGATATCAGTAATCACAAAGCACAGCGGAAGATGGGAATTTAAATTAATTATTACAAAGTACAATATAAGTGTCTGAAAGTTCATAAATAAATATACAGACTTATTGTACTTAAAAAGATCCACAGGCAGACCTAATATAATAAAATGAGATTTTAGACTAATAGGTCTTTCATGGAGTTGCAAATTCCAAATCGTCTAGACCGAGCAGCTCCAGCCTATTACATATTTGCTATATAATTTGTGCTTAGTCTTTTGAAAATACATTAGTTTTCACTGATAAATACAATTAACCAACTCTTTTGAAAATCTTTTCAAAAAACATTTGATACCATTTGGTATATCATTTTAATTATAACTTGGGATAAGATAATATTTCTTGTTACCAGTTTTACATGCTTGTCAATGCATATGAGGTCTGGAAATGAAAATCGGTACATGATTAATCGACACACCACATTTTTGAAATTACATAAAAAAAAGCATTAGCGTCTGTCAGGTGTATGCCTACACCCCGCGCTTAGGACGTAGGCACTTGGTGTAGGCACTTGCAATTAAATTAGTCAAGGATATCCAAAACACGATCGTATTAACCCCTAATGTTTAAGTTATCAAGCAAACGGATCAAAACAAGTTATTTAAATTTTGGACATCATTCGTCATTGATTCAATACCCAACCAACCGGTTAAAGCCAGAGTATTTACATGTATTAGTCTTTATAATTCAAAGGTGCTAAACACAACCGTTTATCAAAAACAACTAAAACAGACGCAATTTACTGGAGGCTCCTAGTCTGGAATGAACGGAACTATGATCCGTTAGAATGTTAACGGGTCTTATACAAGTCATTTAACTTTAATTGGTTAACTTTAGTAATTACGTACAGTTTGCAAGATTAAGCGGAGATCGAATAGAATGTGGTTTATACCCTTCCAAGTACAAGGACTCATATACTATGGGTCAAACAACCATACATTTTAAGTATAACTGATTTGAAAAGGTTTTGACCTAATTCGGCTAACTTATATATTTTATGTTATAAAAGTTAGTCGTACACGCATATGCGGCACTGGGTGGTCGAATAGGTCTATGACAAGTCCAACAAGCCAAAAAATATTTCATTATGTTACAACACCAGTTTCAAACTCAGATTATAAAGTAAATTGGTTTCAAAACCATTTTACGCCATAAGGGAATTTTATGTAATTTTAGGCATATTATATGGACTTTGCAATAGACCCGAAAAACGATATAATCAGAAGGTATAACCTCTAAGCGTTATTCCCTACAATAACGTAATCATATTACAACCCTTAATCAGTCTCTAAACTAGCTCAAACGGGCCAGAATACAAAGTCAAAGCAGAGGTCAAATTGTTTGACTTTCGGTTGCGAACCGAGCTCTAAACAGGAAATGACGGGTTGGACATGATCAAACATGTCCTAATATGTTATACAAACTGTTATAATGTTAAAAATTAATGTTTCGATACTTAGAAGTTCATTTAACGTAATTTACGAAAATCTACGTTTTTTGTTTACTTTTATTTAATAAAACATTGACCCGTCATTTGACTAAATTAACATGATCTTTAGAGGGTGCCATCACAAGGGATTAACACCTTCATTATTACGATCACGTAGCCAAGTTCGATTCGAACTTTGGCTTGACCGAAATGGTAATAATCGAAAATCAAAACAAAAGTCATTTTGCTTGACTTTCGGCTAATAGCTAGCCTAGGAAATTAAAAAAGACTAGGAAGAACACTTATAAGTGTTCAAGGGAGTGTTTTAACTCCAGGAAGGAAGCCTCTATAGATCAGAAGCATTCCAAGAAGATCAGAGAATGAGAAATGTGAAGGTGCAAGTTGGAATAAGTGGAAATCACCCCTATTTATACTTAGGAATGACAATGGGGAGGGCTTGGGCCGAGTATTGATAATCCCAGGCCCATACCCAGTTATATTTCTTTGTCCCATACCCGGCCCGTTACCTGTCGGGTAATTACCCGTCGGGTATCGGGCATACCCGCAGGTATCGGGTGTACCCGTTAATTTCTTAAAAATATCCGTTGGGACAAATGTGCAATTTTTACTTTGATATTTATATAATTTACTATTTTAATGACTATAACAAATGAAAATATGATTAATAATTTACATATCATTTTCAGACCATATATACTAAACTAAATTAAAATGATTACTTAATTAAGTGACTGTATCAGGAACACCTAATTGCATAAAACATCCACAAAATAAAGGGTGATAGCTTCCATATCCAATATACATGCTCAAGAATAAGTTATATGTTCACTAAACACCTGCCAAATACATATCCACACATGACTATAGAGAAGGTAATAAGTACATGGACTAAGTTTATATATATGGAAATCTATAATATGATACTTTCGGGTAAATGGGCCGGGTATCGGGCGGGTATCACAAAATCCCATACCCATACCCGAATTTTTTCTATTTTTAAGCTCGTACCCGGCCCATACCCATTGGACTTCGGGTATACCCGACCCATTGCCAGCCCTATTTATACTTGCACAAGGATCACAAGATGATGCTACATGTCCTTGGAGCTCTTAGGTGAAGATTAGTGGCATACCAGGCGTAGGAAGGTGGAAGAGAGTGGCAAAATCGCGAGCAAGGTGGCAGGAGAAGCAGGCTGCTGCTGCCAACACAACTATTCTGCCAGTGATGGTCTTACGGACCGTAAGCATGTGCCTTGCAGTCCATAAGGACCTCTGTCACACCCCCAAAATCCACACGCGGAGTATCACCGCTTGGAGGCGTGACTGACCAGGATCAAGCCACCAATCACATTGAACATAACAAGTAATAAGTAAAAATCAACCACACAATATGAAAGGCGTTTCAAACAAAAAACGTAGTTAAGTGTTTAGCGGAAGCATAATTGTAAAACCCAATGTAAGTATTAAGTACAAAATAAAGTAATGTTCTTAGCATGGCACACACTGCCATGTCCCACAACGACTGCGCCTCCCTGTGCAAGCTCCATGAGTACCTAACGACCTGCAAGGCATGTAGCAACGAATCAACAACAAAGTTGAGCGAGTTCACAGTTGGTGTTCATGATTAAGTTGTTTCAAAACCAGGAGTTCATTTGTAAGTTGTAAGTTAATCCGTTTACCCTGTTTCCCAAACATATCCATAGTTGGTAGGGGCTTCCCCATGTTAACCACTAGACCTGTTTACCATATCGACCACTGACTAAAGTAAGTTGGTGCCCAGACGTCAATGTCTATCATCATTGACTAGTGCCCAGATCCATTAGTTCACGTCCGTCCTCTGCGGCACGGTGTGAGGCTTGTCAAACCTAAATAGCGCTATCTAACTAATGACCCGCTCGCCATTGGCCTGGCGATTAAGTCGATATAAAAGGAGGGACTTCATGATAGAGATTTTGGTCTAGTATCCGTGTTGTCACCCTTCAATAAAGAGGGTGTGTACGAAATCCCCAAACTAGGATGTAACACCCCGTGTTTTCACAAGTAAAAGTCAAAGTCAAAGTCAAGGTCAAAGTCAACGATCGATTTCGCGCGACTTGACTCGTAGAAATGTTTTTATTTTATTTATATTATGTGGAGTAAGTGTCGTTCATTACAATAATCGAACCGTGTTTACCGTATTTCAATCGACCTACGACTGTGAATGATAGGAAGTAACAATGCGATAAAGTTAATCAAGCTATGCTAATCAAATCGACATCGAATCGTAACTCGAACTGTGTATTTTACTTGTTGTTTATACGTGTGTGTGTGCTTTACGTGTTACCTGTGCATGTTTATCTTATGTTATGTTGTGATAATCAAGCGAACTCAATCGAACTCGAAGTCTAACTCGAATGTAAACGAACCCGAACCCGAATTCCGAGTCGAACCATATAAGAAGTAGTTGGGACTGAAAGTAATTTGACTAGGAAACCCTATCGAATCGCTCGCAAATCGAAACCGAAGCAAAAAAGCGCACCGAACGCACCAAATCAGGCGACATCCGCACGGATGGTCAATCCGCACGGATTGCCAATCCGCACGGATGACCTATCCGCGCGGATAGCCTATCCGGGTACGTGCCATCCTCACGGTTCACCCTTTCCCTTTTTGGCATCCTATAAATACACGGGTCACTCCCCAACTTTTCCACTTTTGGCAAGTGACGTCCGAACCGCACGCATTCTTCACTTTTTCTCAGATTTCTCTCAATCCAGGTAAGATCTTGCTCTAATTCTTGTACATTCTTGATCACTACGCAATTCTACACATTTCCATCTTTCAAATCTCCACTTTTAACCATGAAATCATCCAGATTTGAGGTATTCTCGGGTGACGTCATCAGGAAGTTCTTATGAACTTCAAGCTTGACTTCATTCCACCAAGAATAGCTCAGATCTGAACGATTTCCATAAGATTTCACAACCACATCACCTAAATCTAAACTTTTCTAAGGATAAAAGAGTTGAAAGAAATAAACCTAAGTTCTCTCCTTCTTTTACCCTTAAAATCAGTACGAATCTGATCGGTTCTAGTCTCTACTCGGTAATAGTGATGCACTAGTCCTAGATCTGGAATCCTACCCACAGACACCTGATTCCGGGGTCAACCGGAAATGACCGTTCTGAGTCGCCGACAGGACAAGTTAGGGTGGTTCCTGACCGGTCTAGTCACGCGGGTGAGAATACAATTCCAAGTGGTTGCCACGAAATCAGAACGTCTCGATAAACGACAACAGAAACCAAGAGTAGACGAACGGAACAATCAGACCAGAGACTGTCCGCACGGACAAGCTGTCCGCACGGACAAGCTGTGCGCACGGACTAGCTGTCCGCACGCACAGGTCATCCGGACGGGTTGTCACCCGGACGAGCTACCCTCGGGACCCACTTTCCAAACAAGGTTTGAGTATCGACGAATGAGCAATCCGGACGGACGACCTCTGAATGGATTACTCTTCGGATCATGAGATACTAAGGCCTTAAAATAAATTCAAACAGTGTTCATCCGCACGGCCAAGTCGTCCGCACGGACAGGCTATCCGGACGGATTGTCTCTGCCCGCGCGCACAGACTGTCCGCACGGATTACCATTGTCCGCACGGACTGCCATCCGTACGGATTGTTGTCCGCGCGACCGGCTTGAAAGGTAGAAACACTTAAATGTTTTCTAAATGCTACAACGAAAACTCCAAAGCACAAGCCATCATACACAAACACATCCTTAGGAAGAAACAATCCACTTGAACGTTTATCCGCACGAACAACTTGTCCGTACGGATAAGCCATCTGTACGCACGACTAATCCGCACGGACAGCTCTCACGCACGGATAGCTTATCCGGATGGATCACCATCCGCACGCATCACCATCCGCACGGATAGTTCACCCGCACGGATGACTTCCTCTCACGGATAGCTGATCCGCACGATCAGTTATCCTACCCACTCTCACCTTGTACTGTTTTACGCGCCACTTATCGTTACGTTATCGAATCTATTCAGGCTAACCGTACTCGCTGTAAAGCGCTCCCTTCAATCCATAATCGCTGTGAGTATACTCGAACCCTTTTTGCTTTTAGCACTTTTGGGTGTTACATACGTTACGAATATTCAAACTACAACAATCACACTACTCAAGCTATTTTAACGCTAAACCAATTACGCATGTTATACGTGGCTTATGAATGCTTGTTTGTTATGTTTACACATGGAATGCTGTCTACCTGCCTTAGCAACGATAGTACTATAGTTTGGACTCAGCACCCGTTCACACGGGGGTTGTTAAGGATCTTTTACTTGCATGGATTACGGTGGTAATCATGTATTGCGAACTGCCTCGGGCAGTCAACCCGCAGTCATTGGTATCGATGGATCTATGTCGATAACTAACGTGCTTCATTTCACTATGTGTACGTGCTGGTTATGCGTAAACGAATTCGAACTCTATATGCTATTATCAAACTTGTATGCTCACCTTTATATTTTATGTATTGACTTTATTTTAACGTATGTGACAGGCGCTTAGGATGCACGTGTGGTAGGAAATGGAAGCTAGAATAAAGCTTTAGAGCCCAACAAATAGTTGTCTGTAGATGACGTATTAGGGGTCTCTAGAAGCAGATAAACAATTGCTACTTATTTAAATCTGAGTTGTCGGAACAGAATATTTGTTTTGATGTTATCTGTAATAACTTGTTTGACTATTTAAGATACGGTATGGGACGTATCATTTAATTTGAATAGTAATGATAGTTGTTATAGAAACTTCTGAACAATCTGTTTCGCTCAGTGCCACGCCCCGATGATTCCGCCATCGGTTGGGGTGTGATATAGGAGATTACGTAGGTTCCAATCAATTCCTTATCACATGTTGTCACCCTTCAATAAAGAGGGTGTGTACGTGTTCCAAACCAGGAGATCACGCAGTTTCAGTTTAAATCCTTTACCCATTCCCAACCCTTGGGAATCCCATGCCTTGTGGAAAGTGTGAACTCACCTTGGTTTGCTCGGTAAGGTTAATTTCTTTGTTTAACAGTTGATCAAGCCCATCCTAACATAGTTACCAATAATAATCAGTTTCAGGTGCACATATACTACATATTCCGCGTATGACTAATTCACGTGTTCCTTAATCACATACCACACAGTTTAGTGTATAGGCGACTCACATACAGTCCACGTCATAACAGATAACATGTCAACAATAATAAATAGTCTCTTAGCATGTGTTCTGTTTACATCAATTTCACACCATGATTTCATCATGAACAAGCCACACATAACACTTTGTTCGTTAATACCAATATACGTACAACAATTAAGTTGATGGCCCACCCAAGACTTGTGCGGCCCAGTTAATACTACAAGCCCAAATCAAATATGAAATCACCAATTTGAACTTTACATGTTTATTGGACCGATAAAAATCACAATTCTGAATTAAATATGAAAATGAATACTTCACGTGATGTCTACTGACACAAACCACAGTTCGAACCAAACAATCAGCTTTTAATTAATTGTATTTGAATTCCATTGGACCTCCAATACCCTCTCACATGGACCGATATCAACAATTAACATCTTTAATCCTATTGGGCCGCAATATTAAATCCCATGCAAATCTGATTATGATAATGTCTTGGGCCGATAAGATCACATGAAATCCTGACATCTAATGTCATAAATTGACATGATAAGGAACAAACCTCTTGACAATAAATGCAATCAGGACCGACCACTATACTCAAAATATTATCTATTCAATTTATCACTTTATGGGTCATCATATGTCATTTACGATATTACCACCATTTATCTCAACAAACACACCTTATCATATAATAGACATTTGAATGGCATATCATAACTCATCCCTATTTCAAAATAATTCACCAAACATCATCACCTAGATCATCATCACTGACAGGAACAACCAGATTTGATCAAGACAACAATTACTCATCATGTCATCCTTCTTAATATAATAATTGAACCATTAATATTAATCATCCGAATAAAAATCAAATCAAATAACTATTGTTATGAACCGGCCATAATATAACTGAGATCGTGACCTATCCTAATTCATCTATGGTTCATAATTCTAGCAAACAATCACCAAGAATCATTATTATTCGTTCATATTAATCATTCATTACATGCGATGTTCGACTTTAATAACCCAGCTATAATCATGACTCACACCATGATTTAATCCTACTCATATTCATGCGACTCAACATGTATTCACATAACAATCACATGCTTAGTTAGTTTATAATCCGATTACAGCAAAGTAGTTTTAAATCATTACTAGCATCAAGAATATAACAAATAATAATCCATGCCATCATCAAGAACAACAAGCAGATTGACAATAATGTTTTAATATACTAACCGAATATAAAGTGCCTAGATTGCAAGGAAAAAGTGCTTCGGGTGAGGGAGGATGACTGTCGTGGATCGCACAAGGGAAGGGAATGTTATTAGGTTTTTTTTCTTTTTGTGTGATGTTTGCTAAAATAATGCAAATATTTACACATCCCATGCGTAAATACATGCAGGAAACCAAATCGGGCCTTTTTGGGCTTCCTTTGGGCCGAGAAGCATAACACCATTTAATAGATGTTTTATTAATTGCTGACTTTGTGTGCCTATGGATATTATAAAAATAATAATCTCAATCACAATTATCCATTAAAGATATGATGATGATGGATGATTCACGTGAGTTAGTCCAAACAATGCGAGGGAGTGTGCGACTAGCGAAGTTGTACGATCCATAACTCGTGTACCATTTAACAGAGTGACATATAATCATCTAACAGCTTCTAATCGTTAGTTTCAAGCATTCCATCATAACAAACATTATAACTAAATTCATATGACGAACACGTAGCTACCACGTACAGTGGACCAAGGGTAGAGACGATACACACAAAGAGAGCCTTAGAAATCCGGGTTGTCACATCATCCCCAACTTGAAAGAAATTTCGTCCCGAAATTTAGGACGTAGTTACTGAGGAGGCTAGTTAGGTTGCGAGGTTTCCTGGGGTGTCACATCCTTCCCCCGTTGGTTTGGAATTTCGTCCCGAAATTCCGCAGTAGCTTCAGCCTCAGTAGTGGTTTCGCTTTTCTCGAATAACTGGGGATATTTGTGTTTCATTTGGTGTTCTCGTTCCCAAGTAAACTCTGGGCCACGACGGGAGTTCCAACAAAACTCGAACAATAGGTGTTTGAGAATCTTGACCTCCCGGTCCAAGATTTCCACTGGTTCTTCGACAAATTGCAACTGATCGTCGATGGTGAGCTCCTTGAATGGAACTATGAGGGTTTCATCTGACAGACACTTCTTCAGATTCGACACATGGAATACGTTGTGAACTCCACTGAGTTCTTCGGGTAGATTCGATCTGTAGGCCACCTTGGCAATTCTCTCTTCACAGGGTACATCTATCAAGAACAACAGAAGAAAGGTCGATGTCGAACACTTGTCCCACAAGGTAGAGTTTGCATCCCAACGATCATACGAGGTTTCCATTGTCTTGCCATCAGCAGTCTCCACAACAGGTTCGGTTCCAAGAAGCATTAGGGTTAAGCAGAACAGCGGCGAAGTGATTAGTCACCAAGAACACGTAGGCCACCATGTTGTTATAATCCCGGCGTCGCCCACGCCAATCCCTAATGTCCCTCTATGAGCATCATTTCCCGTGTTGTTGTACTCGTTGCGAGGATTTCCAGTACGGTCGTCGTTCCCTTGGTTGTTGTCGTTGAATTTAACATTGGCCACTCCATGCCGTAAGCACCTTCACTTTCCATACTGTTGGTTACCATTACAAATACCTTGTTGTTGCCGTGACCGTTGCCTCTAATGCTGTTGTTTGAAACGAAGCTCTACGACTCTTCACCATCAAGGTCCATCTTTTCACATTCTGAGCCACGTCCTAACGCGTTACTCACTGTGCTGGCAGTCACACCTTCCATACTACCATCAGCTGTCCTCACTTATGCCCCGATTGATTCATAAGAGTTGACTCCCATGAGTTGCTGACAAGGGTTAAGGATTCGTTTGAAGCCAGTTCGCTGGTGCTCATTGCCGGTAATCAGGGTCGTCAAAGTACTGAGGTCGGTAAAGTGCTACGCTCATCCTCCTGTCCATCGATATTGCAAGTGGTTCGAGTAATACTCAGTATGTTGCGGGAGTGTTGCAGAAGTGATCGCACTTCAGAATCTGAGGCGTTAATACATGAGTTCCAGCAAACGAAGAGGAAAAAGAAAGGTATCGATTGATCATTCGACGCTGCGACATCCTACTCAGGGACGTTCGTATAAGCACCTAACATTCTACACGGTTCGCTAGGTGTTCAGATGGGTGTTCAGGTAATACTCGATAGCATCAAGATTCGAAAGGATCCAGAGATGAATGAAAAGTTCACATTCGAGTAGGGGACAATCACTGCTATGACCCCTATAGGTTTGTTATGTTTCACATCGGTCAAATAACGAAACGAAACGAAACCCCTTTTCCACTTGTCAAGGCTCACCGGGACTCGCATGCACCCCACATTATTATTATTTGTGCACCCACAATAATATTGCAACTTGCATGCTCATCTCAGTTCCTCCTAACTCATGTCAAATGGTTCCTCAAACTCAGATGTCAAACGGAGGTCGTCAATGTAATAAGATCACAAAAACCTAAGGACTATGGCATACTATCAACGCATCATAAGGTGAGCAAGCAATCCATGCCATCTTGCTATAGTGACGAGTGTGTGTTCGTGTGTTTCGTCATAAACAAATGTGTACTGTCACATCAAAGGAAACATGGGTGAGAGAGGTTCGCGAAAGTACGATGTCAGAAGAGAGTAAGCACACAAGTGTTTTCAAACAATAGTTGTTACGTTTATCTAAGCATATCACAAACAAAGTTCTATGTAACTAACAAGTAGGCAATATAAACATAAATCATGTCACCTATAGTGTGGAGTCTTGCACGTGGAGCGAAGCGTCGTTGTGGATCGTTGAGCACTGTTCAGGTTATAGTCTGGTTTTATCCCAAAAGTTTTCCCCTTTTTAAAACCAAGTTCACTATAACCAATGGCTCTGATACCAATCTGTCACACCCCCAAAATCCACACGTGGAGTATCACCGCTTGGAGGCGTGACTGACCAGGATCAAGCCACCAATCATGTTGAACATAACAAGTAATAAGTAAAAATCAACCACACAATATGAAAGGTGTTTCAAACCAAAAACGTAGCTAAGTGTTTAGCGGAAGCATAATTGTAAAACCCAATGTAAGTATTAAGTACGAAATAAAGTAATGTTCTTAGCATGGCACACACTGCCATGTCCCACAACGACTGCGCCTCCCTGTGCAAGCTCCATGAGTACCTAACGACCTGCAAGGCATGTAGCAACGAATCAACAACAAAGTTGAGCGAGTTCACAGTTGGTGTTCATGATTAAGTTGTTTCAAAACCAGGAGTTCATTTGTAAGTTGTAAGTTAATCCGTTTACCCTCTTTCCCAAACATATCCATAGTTGGTGGGGGCTTCCCCATGTTAACCACTAGACCTGTTTACCATATCGACCACTGACTAAAGTAAGTTGGTGCCCTGACGTCAATGTCTATCATCATTGACTAGTGCCCAGATCCATTAGTTCACGCCCGTCCTCTGCGGCACGGTGTGAGGCTTGTCAAACCTAAATAGCGCTATCTAACTAATGACCCGCTCGCCATTGGCCCGGCGATTAAGTCGATATAAAAGGAGGGACTTCATGATAGAGATTTTGGTCTAGTATCCGTGTTGTCACCCTTCAATAAAGAGGGTGTGTACGAAATCCCCAAACTAGGAGATTACGTAGGTTCCAATCAATTCCTTATCACATGTTGTCACCCTTCAATAAAGAGGGTGTGTACGTGTTCCAAACCAGGAGATCACGCAGTTTCATTTTAAATCCTTTACCCATTCCCAACCCTAGGGAATCCCATGCCTTGTGGAAAGTGTGAACTCACCTTGGTTTGCTCGGTAAGGTTAATGATGTGCGATAAAGTGTCGTATATTTTAGGTGTATATTTTAAGCCCTTTTTTAACACTTATTTTAGCCAAGTTTTAAATTTATAAAACACGATATTTCACTAACACTAAACACACATATGGGCAAGTGCACCCATCGTTGAGTGTAGTATAGCGTTGGTAAGATACCGAGGTCGTCCAAGGACACAAGAGCTTTTAATACCGGTTTATCCTCAACGTCTAACCAAAATAAAAGTTTAGAAAAATGTTTTAAACTAAGAAAAATAAAAACTAACGAAAATGCTGAAAATAAAAATAAAATAAAAACAGATAGACAAGATGAATCACTTGGTTCCGACTCGTATCTAGTATAACCTTTGATTATTTCCGCACTTTTGCACATAATTAAGAGATTATCTTAGTTATTGTAGTAGGCCCCTCTTTTGAAGGTGACGTTACCCTCACCCCAGTAGTTTGAGTCAGCAGGGATACAATCCTAAAGGGGTGGATTATTGGAAGATAATGAATTAAGTTATTAATGCAGTATTGTGGTAGGCCCCGCTTTTGGCGGTGACGTTACCCTCGACTAAGTAGTCTGAGTCAGCAGGGATACAGTCCTAAATAGCCGGGTTATAGTATTAATAGTAGTTAACTTATGAGGGGATCAAAGAGTTTGGACCCCCGCCATCCAATACCGTGAAGTATTGAAGGAGGTCCTACTAAATTTGACCCAGGTCCATTGCAGGACCTCTAAACGCTGAACAATGGCAAGACCTTTACCAAACCGTTCCCTTAACCCCCTACCAGGTAGCCAACATACCTCCATATAGACCGTGGAGATATGAATGGTGAAAATCCTTTATTTTATATAGACAGTAAAATAATGCCAAGACACCACGGACAAACGATAAGGAAAGATCACCTTCAACATAAGTAACTAGTTATTAAAGTCATTAATACAAAACCAAATAAAAAGTGCAAAAGATTAGAAATAAAAAGTATTATACTAGACACTTTGTCTTCACCAAGTGATGTAAGAGACTTAGGCAAACATGGCCTTGATTGTCAAGAACTCTTACGATCAATCTTGGATCCCGAGACGACTCACACACTCTATGATGGACAATGGATGATGGTGGTGGATGATGGTGTTGTGATGGTGGTGGGTGGTGGATGAAGTGTGAGAGAGGTGGTGTGCCAAGGGATGAGTTGCAATGAAACCAAGCACTCCTATTTATAGGCTGAACAGAGGCCTGGGCACGGCCCCGTGTTCGCTGGGCACGGCCCCGTGCCCGTCTGACACTCTCTCTCTTCATTAATTGTAATTCGCAATTACAATTAATGCGCCTGCAGTACTTTCGGCACGCCCCCGTGTCCGCTGAGCACGGCCCGTGGTGGGCAATAGAAGCTTCTATAGGTTTGTCTTTTCTGCTGCTTCTTGGGCACGGCCCCGTGCTGGCTGAGCACGGGGCGTGTTCAGCCTTCTATTTTCTCTATTTTGCTTTGGAAGGTGCCGTTGAGGGTTCGGGCAATCCACTAATGTTCCTTTTCTTGTATTTATGTTGGATTTAGCTGTCTTTTTGCTTCTTTTGCGTTTTTGAGCTCATTTAATCCTGAAAATACAAAAGGAAGACAAAAACACTCTTTTTCCAATATTAGTACTAAAAAAGGGTTAGTTTTATGCCTCATTTGATGTAATTTATATGTTGCATTTTACACACATCAAATACCCCCACACTTGAACTTTTGCTTGTCCTCAAGCAAAACTCTTTAACATTTGGCTTACACTCCCAAATGGAATAGGTAGAAGAGAAGGTTTTTGGGCTTGTCATAGAGTGTCGGGATTTCCAAGATCTTTTTGGGTTTTATTTTTATTTATTTACACTCCTATTCGTAATGATTTATTTAGAACTGTTCATAAAAGAAATTACTTATTTGGGCATAACATGCCTTTTTAAAATTTTATTTATATACAAGTTCACATACCTCACGGGGAAATCACTCACACTCGGCCGAAAGTGTATTTTTAGTGAATCACTCGAGAGCGGCATGGAACTTATTCCTACCATAGGCTTGCCAAGAAATCAATCCTCCTCCTTTTTAACTTTTATACCTTTGTAGATATCAAGAGGACTTTGTGGGTTAAGGGTTGGGTAGGGTTAAAGGTAGGTGGTTGGGTTAGTGGTTAGTAGAAAAAGGGCTAAAAAGCGTAACAAGTGTCGGTTTTCGTATTTTTGCAACTTTTTTTTTTATTTTTTTTATTTTTGATGAAGCTTTTATTCAAACAAAGTTATTTTTGATTACTTTGTTTGTTTATTTTTTTTTATTTTTTATTTTTTTTTATTTTTTTTTTTACGAAGAACCGAACTTGTTACTAAAATAAAGGGTTAAAAATGAAAAAGGTTTTGGTGGGTGAAAGGGTTTTTTGTTTTGGGTGATGAAACGAAAAGGTTTAGGCTCAAAGGGGCTAACTAGGGGGATTTTTTGGGTAGGTGGTAAAAGAAAAAGAAAAATAATGGTGTAGAAATGAAAAAGGGTTAGTCCTAATGCCTCTATCATTTACTTACTCGGGTTTAAGTTGATAAGGACCGGGAATGTATTGTCATGGCAAGTTCTAGAGTCGTAAGAACCAAGCGGCTATTCACACAAGAAACGAAAAATGAGCATTTAGTCAAATGATATGAAATTGTGTGCTCAATAAAGGCTCAAAACTCACTTTTGTGGGAATGGGTTTTTATGTGATCAAGTATATATAATCAAATTTTAAATAAGTTTGTCATGCCTTTTCATAATTTTCTTATGTTGGTTCTTTTTATCACTACGCTATCGGTTGTAAATTTGTAAAAATATAACCTTTTTGAGAGCTTGAATTTCCCGAGTTAAACCTAGACAAGTAAAAAAAATTGAAATTTTTGAAAAAATTTGGGGTGATTAGCAGTTCCAATAGAGTTTTGTGTAAGGCTTGTATTTAGGACTTGCAAAATTCAAGGTTTTAGCATCCCCCCCACACTTAAATTACACATTGTCCTCAATGTGTCCCAAAAATAAATTTTTAGGTTGATTAGATGTGTAAAATAGTGTTTAAAAAGCGAAAATTTGTGTTACTGGGCACTGAACACGGCCCCGTGTTATCCGGGCACGGCCCCGTGTTCAAGTGTCAGTAACAAAATTGAAATAAGAGGAACAGAAGTCTGGACACGGGGGCGTGTTGGGTGAACACGGCCCGTGTCCAGTTACCTGTACTGGGCGTTTTCTGCAGGTGGTCCGACACGGGGCCGTGTTGGTTGGGCACGGCCCGTGTTGAACCTTCTGAAAGGGAGAAAATTGTCGGGTTGCCTCGTTCTTGTGCATGGGATCATTTTTCTCGTTCCCCTTTTCATCCTTTACCACCATGAGTGTGTTTTATTCCTGAAAATTAAACTAACTAGAAAACATAAAAACTAATCTAAATTAAACTAAGGATAGTTCCGTGGAATGCCTCCATGGTGCGCCACGTTTATAAGGGTCCTTGGCTAGACCCAATGCCTGGTCATATGTTACCCAAGTGGGATGTGTTGCATCCCATGTTACACCGTCGGAGAGCGTCATCCAAGCTTGAGTCTATGACCTTCATGTAGTTGACCGGATCTTCTTCCTCTACTCTCTTTCCACATTCAAATTTCACTTCCTCATCCCCAAACTTCAATGTTAGAGTTCCGTCATTCATATCCACCACTGCTTGAGCGGTGGCTAAGAATGGTCTCCCGAGGATGAGGGGGACCTCGGTGTCTTCCTCCATGTCTAGGATAACAAAGTCGGTTGGAAAAACGAATTTGTCAACCTTGACTAGCAAATTTTCGACGACCCCATGTGGGAACTTGACGGACCTGTCGGCGAGTTGTATGCTCATCTTTGTAGGGCTTGTTGCTCCTAGGCCGAGTCGCTTGAACATTGAGGTGGGCATGAGGTTGATGCTAGCCCCAAGATCGGCTAAAGCATTTCGGACGGGGGACTTCCCAATCGAACAAGGGATTGTGAAGCTCCCGGGGTCGATTTTCTTTTGTGGAAGTTTGTTGAGTACTAGAGCTGAGCATTCTTCGCCTAGGTTAACTAATTGCAACGATTCAATTTTCTTTTTGTGAGTGAGGAAATCCCTCATGAATTTTGCATATTTAGGCATTTGGATTAGGACCTCAATAAATGGAATATTAACATGCAATTGTTTTAGTAAACTTTCGAACTTTGCGAATTGCTCATCGGTCTTTTGACGAATTAACCTACCGGGGTACGGGATTGGAGGATTCTTGGTGGGCTCTTGATTCGGTGTAGAAGCCTTTTCTGGCGCAGGAGGAGTTACAGGTTGGCCAGAATGACTTCTTCCATTTGGCGGCAATGGAGCATCCTCGGGACCCACGGTTCGATTTCGTAATGTGATGAGATGGACTTGTGCCTTTGGGTTTGGTTCGGTATTACTGGGTAATGCGCCTTGTGGTCTCTCGGAGAAATTTTGAGCTAGTTGATTTAATTGTTTTTCAACGTTTTGAATACTAGCTTGTTGATTTCTGAAATTCGATTCCAATTGTTGAAATCGATCCGAGTTTTTCTTTTCAGTGTCAGAGATGAGGCGAGATACAGTATCTTCAAGCCTTTCTCTTCCACCTTGTTGTTGAGGAAAATTTTGCGGTTGTTGAAAATTAGTTCGTTGATTTTGTTGGTTACTACTATTGCCGGGATCTCTCCAACCAAGATTTGGGTGGTTACGCCATCCTTGGTTGTAGGTACCCGTTGGAGGACCCGACGGCCTAGGTCTATTATCCATGTAGTTTACCGTTTCAGTTTGTTCATCTAATTCTTTCATACAACTCCAATTTTCATGTGACCCACCACACCCTTCACAAGCCATAACCGATGCCGTTTTTGTCATTTCTAGCCTTTTGATTTTTGAAGAGAGGGCCTCGATTTGGGCTTGTAAAGAGGTGCTTTCATCAACCTTATGGGCGCCCGGGGCAATAGATTTATTACCTCGGGGAGTGTGCCATTGAAAATTGGTTTGAGCAATTTCCTCAATTTGGTTATATATTTCATTTGGGCGACGATTACCTAAGAGTCCCCCGGAGCTTGAATCAAGTGTTTGTCTTGTGTGTGGCAACAATCCATTGTAGAAAGTGGATACTTGTTGCCATACCGCTAGACCATGGTGAGGACACTTTCTTAGAAGCTCCTTGAACCTTTCCCAAGTTTCATATAAGGATTCCCCATCCTCTTGTGAGTATGTATTAATTTCAGTCATTAATTTAGCCGTTTTAGCAGGAGGGAAATACTTATACAAAAACTTTTGGGCGAGTTCATCCCAGGTGTTTACCGATCCAACTGGGAGGGTGTTAAGCCAAGCTTTGGCTCGGTCTTTTAGTGAGAAAGGAAACATTCGAAGGCGGATGGCGTCATTTGATGCTCCATTGATCCGAAAGGTATCACATATTTCTAAAAAGTTAGTAATATGTAGATGGGGATCCTCGTCCGCAAGCCCGTGGAAGGTTGCGGAGTTTTGGAGCATTTGTATCAAATGCGGCCGAAGTTCGAAGTTGTTGGCCTCGACATTCGGTGCATTGATAGCAGCGCCAAGATTGCCTACGGTAGGCCGTAGGTAATCCATGAGGGTACGTTGGTCCGCCATTGGAAGTGGGTCCCCCGAAGCTTTCTCTTGATTTTTAGCTTTTAGTCTTTTTCTGAGAAAGCGCTCGGGTTCTTCTAGGGGTTCTTTTATGTCCCTACTAGAACTGGAGCTCATGCACTACGTAGGAGGTTCAAATGTGGCGCCTGGGTTCCGAGTCCTGCAATAAAAACAGAAAAGAACGCTGGTCAGAATGTTCACCACGGCCCCGTGCTCAGATAACACGGCCCGTGTTGAGAGATACAGTAATTGTTTTCTGGATTCCCAGTTACTGGGAGTTGGACACGACCCCGTGTTGCACCGACACGGCCCCGTGTTCAGCTCTCTGTAACTCAGAAAATAAAAACTGCCAGTGATGATGCTGGGCACGGCCCGTGTCTGACCGGGCACGGCCCGTGCTGAGCTCTGCAGAAGCTGAAAAACTAAGAAAATCCTAAAAAAAAAAAATAAATAAATAAAAGATGATTAGGCCGTTGATTCCTAACTTTCTTAAAATCCTTGTGTCCCCGGCAACGGCGCCAAAAACTTGATGTGCGATAAAGTGTCGTATATTTTAGGTGTATATTTTAAGCCCTTTTTTAACACTTATTTTAGCCAAGTTTTAAATTTATAAAACACGATATTTCACTAACACTAAACACACATATGGGCAAGTGCACCCATCGTTGAGTGTAGTATAGCGTTGGTAAGATACCGAGGTCGTCCAAGGACACAAGAGCTTTTAATACCGGTTTATCCTCAACGTCTAACCAAAATAAAAGTTTAGAAAAATGTTTTAAACTAAGAAAAATAAAAACTAACTAAAATGCTGAAAATAAAAATAAAATAAAAACAGATAGACAAGATGAATCACTTGGTTCCGACTCGTATCTAGTATAACCTTTGATTATTTCCGCACTTTTGCACATAATTAAGAGATTATCTTAGTTATTGTAGTAGGCCCCTCTTTTGAAGGTGACGTTACCCTCACCCCAGTAGTTTGAGTCAGCAGGGATACAATCCTAAAGGGGTGGATTATTGGAAGATAATGAATTAAGTTATTAATGCAGTATTGTGGTAGGCCCCGCTTTTGGCGGTGACGTTACCCTCGACTAAGTAGTCTGAGTCAGCAGGGATACAGTCCTAAATAGCCGGGTTATAGTATTAATAGTAGTTAACTTATGAGGGGATCAAAGAGTTTGGACCCCCGCCATCCAATACCGTGAAGTATTGAAGGAGGTCCTACTAAATTTGACCCAGGTCCATTGCAGGACCTCTAAACGCTGAACAATGGCAAGACCTTTACCAAACCGTTCCCTTAACCCCCTACCAGGTAGCCAACATACCTCCATATAGACCGTGGAGATATGAATGGTGAAAATCCTTTATTTTATATAGACAATAAAATAATGCCAAGACACCACGGACAAACGATAAGGAAAGATCACCTTCAACATAAGTAACTAGTTATTAAAGTCATTAATACAAAACCAAATAAAAAGTGCAAAATATTAGAAATAAAAAGTATTATACTAGACACTTTGTCTTCACCAAGTGATGTAAGAGACTTAGGCAAACATGGCCTTGATTGTCAAGAACTCTTACGATCAATCTTGGATCCCGAGACGACTCACACACTCTATGATGGACAATGGATGATGGTGGTGGATGATGGTGTTGTGATGGTGGTGGGTGGTGGATGAAGTGTGAGAGAGGTGGTGTGCCAAGGGATGAGTTGCAATGAAACCAAGCACTCCTATTTATAGGCTGAACAGAGGCCTGGGCACGGCCCCGTGTTCGCTGGGCACGGCCCCGTGCCCGTCTGACACTCTCTCTCTTCATTAATTGTAATTCGCAATTACAATTAATGCGCCTGCAGTACTTTCGGCACGCCCCCGTGTCCGCTGAGCACGGCCCGTGGTGGGCAATAGAAGCTTCTATAGGTTTGTCTTTTCTGCTGCTTCTTGGGCACGGCCCCGTGCTGGCTGAGCACGGGGCGTGTTCAGCCTTCTGTTTTCTCTATTTTGCTTTGGAAGCTGCCGTTGAGGGTTCGGGCAATCCACTAATGTTCCTTTTCTTGTATTTATGTTGGATTTAGCTGTCTTTTTGCTTCTTTTGCGTTTTTGAGCTCATTTAATCCTGAAAATACAAAAGGAAGACAAAAACACTCTTTTTCCAATATTAGTACTAAAAAAGGGTTAGTTTTATGCCTCATTTGATGTAATTTATATGTTGCATTTTACACACATCAGTTAATTTCTTTGTTTAACAGTTGATCAAGCCCATCCTAACATAGTTACCAATAATAATCAGTTTCAGGTGCACATATACTACATATTCCGCGTATGACTAATTCACGTGTTCCTTAATCACATACCACACAGTTTAGTGTATAGGCGACTCACATACAGTCCACGTCATAACAGATAACATGTCAACAATAATAAATAGTCTCTTAGCATGTGTTCTGTTTACATCAATTTCACACCATGTTTTCATCATGAACAAGCCACACATAACACTTTGTTCGTTAATACCAATATACGTACAACAATTAAGTTGATGGCCCACCCAAGACTTGTGCGGCCCAGTTAATACTACAAGCCCAAATCAAATATGAAATCACCAATTTGAACTTTACATGTTTATTGGACCGATAAAAATCACAATTCTGAATTAAATATGAAAATGAATACTTCACGTGATGTCTACTGACACAAACCACAGTTCGAACCAAACAATCAACTTTTAATTAATTCTATTTGAATTCCATTGGACCTCCAATACCCTCTCACATGGACCGATATCAACAATTAACATCTTTAATCCTATTGGGCCGCAATATTAAATCCCATGCAAATCTGATTATGATAATGTCTTAGGCCGATAAGATCACATGAAAGCCTGACATCTAATGTCATAAATTGACATGATAAGAAACAAACCTCTTGACAATAAATGCAATCAGGACCGACCACTATACTCAAAATATTATCTATTCAATTTATCACTTTAGGGGTCATCATATGTCATTTACGATATTACCACCATTTATCTCAACAAACACACCTTATCATATAATAGACATTTGAATGGCATTAGGGCTGTAAACGAACCAAACGTTCAGCGAATAGTTCGTGAACCGTTCGGTGGGAAGTTCGTTTATGTTCGTTCGTTTAATAAACGAACGAACATGAACAAGAAATTTCGTTCGATTAGTTAAATGAATGAACATGAACAGAGGTCTCGTTCGTTCGATTGTGTTCGTGAACGTTCGGTAAGGTGTTCATGAACGTGTTCGTGAACATTCGTTGATTTGCGTTTGTTTATGTTCGTATGTTTGTGTTTTAATTGAAGATCTTTGTACTTTCTTATATTTTATTTGTACTTTTTATATTATTAAACTTTTATTTATTTTATTTTCCTAACAATTAAACTAGGAAACCCACTTTCACCTTGTTTATGCATCATTTCCCCTTTCATTTCTCATTATTTACATCCACGAATACAATCGACCTCCGTTCCACAACAAGGGATTCAAGTTCTAGTACTACTCTCTAGGCCATCTATCTTTATCCTTCGTCGCGTTCGCCAAATTTATTTTTGTTCGTTTGTGTTCGTGAACCGTTCGCGAACACGCTCATTTCCTTAATGAACGAACACGAACATAAAATCTCGTTCGGTAAGTGTTCATGAACCGTTCGTGAACACATTTATTCCTTAACGAACGAACACGAACAAGGCCCTGTTCGTGTTCGTTCGGTTCATTTACAGCCCTAAATGGCATATCATAACTCATCCCTATTTCAAAATAATTCACCAAACATCATCACCTAGATCATCATCACTGACAGGAACAACCAGATTTGATCAATACAACAATTACTCATCATGCCATCCTTCTTAATAGAATAATTGAACCATTAATATTAATCATCCGAATAAAAATCAAATCAAATAACTATTTTTATGAACCAGCCATAATATAACTGAGATCGTGACTTATCCTAATTCATCTATGGTTCATAATTCCAGCAAACAATCACCAAGAATCATTATTATTCGTTCATATTAATCATTCATTACATGCGATGTTCGACTTTAATAACCCAACTATAATCATGACTCACACCATGATTTAATCCTACTCATATTCATGCGACTCAACATGTATTCACATAACAATCACATGCTTAGTTAGTTTATAATCCGATTACAGCAAAGTAGTTTTAAATCATTACTAGCATCAAGAATATAACAAATAATAATCCATGCCATCATCAAGAACAACAAGCAGATTGACAATAATGTTTTAATATACTAACCGAATATAAAGTGCCTAGATTGCAAGGAAAAAGTGCTTCGAGTGAGGGAGGATGACTGCCGTGGATCGCACAAGGGAAGGGAATGTTATTAGGGTTTTTTTCTTTTTGTGTGATGTTTGCTAAAATAATGCAAATATTTACACATCCCATGCGTAAATACCTGCAGGAAACCAAATCGGGCCTTGTTGGGCTTCCTTTGGGCCGAGAAGCATAACACCATTTAATAGATGTTTTATTAATTGCTGACTTTGTGTGCCTATGGATATTATAAAAATAATAATCTCAATCACAATTATCCATTAAAGATATGATGATGGATGATTCACGTGAGTTAGTCCAAACAATGCGAGGGAGTGTGCGACTAGCGAAGTTGTACGATCCATAACTCGTGTACCATTTAACAGAG
This sequence comes from Helianthus tuberosus, assembly GCA_030545235.1. NCBI lineage: Eukaryota > Viridiplantae > Streptophyta > Magnoliopsida > Asterales > Asteraceae > Helianthus > Helianthus tuberosus. Next base: position 178,741,086 of record CM060424.1, on the reverse strand, counting down.
TGACATATAATCATCTAACAGCTTCTAATCGTTAGTTTCAAGCATTCCATCATAACAAACATTATAACTAAATTCATATGACGAACACGTAGCTACCACGTACAGTGGACCAAGGGTAGAGACGATACGCACAAAGAGAGCCTTAGAAATCCGGGTTGTCACATCATCCCCAACTTAAAAGAAATTTCGTCCCGAAATTTAGGACGTAGTTACTGAGGAGGCTAGTTAGGTTGCGAGGTTTCCTGGTTTTCCTGGGGTGTCACAACCTCTGGCGCGCCCACATATTTCAAATGCCTTACGGACTGTAATGCATTTGCCGTGCGGTCCGTAAGGGACCGTCAGAAGCCAATATTTTGGCATTTGACCATCTTTGACCCCTCGACTTGATTTATCTTCCGTTTTTACGAATTCGGCCCCTCTCGTCCAACTTATCGGGAATATTTGAGAGTTATCAGACACTTATTGCAATATGATCAGATTAAAATTTCCGAGGTGTCAAAGTTTTGTTCGAATCTGGTAGACTTAGTTAATGCTACGTGAATGTTCCTTCGTGTATGACACGAGTTGTAGCTTCTATTAATGGATATAAGAATTACACATGGGCGTAAGTATATAGGCGATCCAGAATTTGTGTATATAATGGTTCCGAGGGTAATCATTAATTGACATTATTATAGATGTATAACCCATTGACTCAAAAAATAGGATAAATTACACTTTTCGTCCTTTATGTTTGTACCGGATTGCAACGGATAACCTTTAACTTCAATAATTACAGTCACAATCCTTTGTTTGCAAACCTGTTACATTGTACGTCCTTTAGCACTAACTTAGTTAAATTTTTTTGTTAAGTTTATTCACTTAAGGGTATTATAGTAAATTCATACTTTTATTTAAATGTTTAATAAATAAAACAAAAAAAAAAAATGCATATAAACATCATCTTCCCCAATTTTCTAACCCTAAAATCCTAACCACCACATTTTATCACCACCACCACATCATCTCGCCGCCACCACCACCTCATTCTGCCCCCAACCTCTGCAACTCTCCCCCCCCCTCCAACCTCTATACCTTCTGCTCTGTTGTTGAATTCATAATCTCCGATGCAAATTATGGCAGTTTACACTTTTACCATTCGTGGCATCGAACAAACAACAGATTCAATGATATATGAACATCCGCTCATGTCGAAAGAATGAATCGGTTCCGTCAAACCTAGGTTTTCGATCGAATTACGTCTTGTTTTGGGTCTTTTTCAATGTCTCGAAATCGAAAATAATGATTTCAGTTGTCTGTAAATCTAAATGTCGCTACAAGGAAATCCAAATCGAAATCGGAATAATGATTTACCATGGAATCTAAGTTCTGAATTCTGAACGACTGCAGTGAATTTTAATTCTATTTTGCTTAGCCCATTGAGACCAAATGGCCATGCATATCAAAATATAGACCTATTGTGACCGTAATTAACCACTATTAGCTGAGTAATCAGTAATATTAAACAAAATCGGATACAAGACCACAAAAAACAGTTCACCTCAAAACTAGAAACTAGTATTATCATAATAAAAGCAGCAGGTAGATTAAAATTAGGTCTACCAATTTGATTAACAATCACTTACATGAAATTCAAACAATTAGCAGATGAGAGGATAATAAGTATTAACAGAAACAAGTGTTCATGAAACCTAGAAAAGATTCCAGCGAAGAAGACGATGGTGATTGACGAGAGGATTCGATCGTGGGTTTAAGGAAAAAGTCGCTGCAATTTGGGGAATTTGGAGAAACTACCATAATTCGCATCAGAGATTATGAATTCTGAAGGTATAGAGGTTGGAGAGTGGGTGGAGTTACAGAGGTTGGGGGCAGGGTGAGGTGGTGGTGGGATGATGTGGTTGTGGTGATAAGATGTGGTGGTTAGGGTTTTAGGGTTAGGAATTTGGAGAAGATGATGTTTATATGTAATTTTTTTTTGTTTTATTTATTAAACATTTAAATAAAAATATGAATTTACTATAATACCCTTAAGTGAATAAACTTAACAAAAAAAATTAACCATGTTAGTGCTAAAGGACGTAAAGTGTAACGAGTTTTGCAAATAAAGGATTGTGACTGTAATTATTAAAGTTAAAGGTTATCCGTTGCAATCTGGTACAAACATAAAGGACGAAAAGTGTAATTTACCCCAAAAAATAACTATGATCGTGCTTTTCTTTCATAGAGTTATCTTGACATATTTATTTATAAATATTTTATTTAAAAAAATAGTTTTGGAAATGCAAATACCGGAAATTGAAAGATCCATGTACATGCTCTTTGATGATGAAACGAAAGATGACCACACCTCGTCCTCAACAGTTTTACTAATCTATTAGGGTTAACCTCTACAAATTTGAAATTAAACACATTAACACAAAAGTTCTATGAAAGTAAGTAAATTTAGTAGTAAGTTGTATAACTTATAAATAGATCAATATAATTTCTTAAATTGTTACCAATTATATAATTTGCTGACGTTCGTTTTATCAGGATATATTATATTTAAGGGGAATAGAAGAAGAAACTTTACTTAGGTGCTAAGGTTGAGACGTTGAGTGCTTCAAGCAGCCGCTTGCATTGGTTCTGGACATGTGTCTCAAACAACCCTGTCACATGTAAGCACCACTTCGCAACTTGGTGGTTGTTTAAGTCATTAGTGGGCTTTTCTCAGTTACTAGTGGGTCAGCTCAGCTTAATCACAACCCAATCACGTTAACCGAAACCAGACCCAATTTAGAGAAACCCAAACATATTTTATTGGGTTGGTTATTTGACAAGTTTAATTGTTAATCGGGGCAACCCGAATAACTTTTTTTTAATGGTGTACTTCATTAAACAAACGCGGAATATCTCCAAGATAGAGATATCCGCAAACACAAAAGTACATCATATCAATCAAGAAATTAGACTACCCTCTCCAATCTAATGTACAATCTTTAAATCGACTCCTATACCAAAGATACCCCAATGCCTTGACGTCCGAGACTATATGAACCACAGTCGCCTCAATGTTAGCAAAAGCCTTCTCGTTTCGAGCTTTCCAAATCTGCCAAGCCGTCAAAATAAGCACTCCATACGCGATGTCTTTCTTAATCTTCGAACTATTCATGAACTTAACATAATTCTGGACATCTTGGATCGAGAAGAAAAATGGAGGAGGTGCCCTACTCCAAGATGCCACACCGGCCCAAACCCCATTCGCAATCCTACAAGCCGTAAAAATGTGATCCGTATTTTCGTCCTCTTCACCACAAAGATAACAACCCCTATCTCCTACCACAATATTCCTCCTAAGAGCACCCAAAGTCGGAATTCGATCCATGGTAGCCCTCCACAAAAAGATATTGCACTTATTCGGGATCCAATTGCACCACGTAAACGTGTTACTCCCTTCCCTATTTATGGGTTTTAGTAATTTTTTTACATGAATGATTATATGGTTATATGATGAATTAGCTTTCAGGGAAAAGATTAAATAGGAAGATTAATTTTGCTAGGAAGGATAGGAAGCAATAAGGGGATGACATGTGGCAACAATTAAAATAAAGAAAAAGGGTATTTTAGCCAATCCAACCCTTTCTTCTTCATTTTCAAAACCCAGTAACTTCAAAACCCACCATTTTCAAAACCCACCATCTTCAACCATTTCTTCACTTTCTATCTCAATAATCACTACATTATAGTGCGATTTTCATCACCAATCAATGATTCAAACACCCGATCAACGTGTTCTTCAGCTTTTTTGAAGAAAACCCAGTTTAAATTCATACAAAATCTCGTTTTTCCGGTGATTTTGAAGATAATTACTCGATTCGTTCGATTCGAGAGCTGATAAGTGTTTCAATCATTCAAAATTCGTCAATTGTTGAAGAAATCACTTCGATCCAGGTAACAAATTCTTTAATTTCATTTTTACGAACTGGGTTTTTGATTTAGTCATTGCGTTTTACGATCTTGGCGGGGGTCCGGGGGCGGCAGCCCCTGGCGGGGTCCAAGGGGCAGAGCCCCTGGCTGGGGTTGAGCTGCCAGGTCAGCTCGGAAAATTTTTTTTCCGACTAAATTGCTGTACTAAAAACGCATCAGAAAAATTAATTTTCCAGAAATTGGCTCATTTCGAAGACGGTAATTCGTAGATAATTCAGACAGTTCACAGACAATTCACAGACAGTTCTCATACAGTTTTATGTGTCCATTGCGTTTTAGAAATAAGAGAGTTTTATGTGTTTTCTAGCTATGGCGTTTTAGAAAAAACACATTTTTAAGTGTTTTTAGTTATTGCGTTTTAGGTAAAACACATTTTTGAAGTGTTTTTAGTCATTGCGTTTTAGGTAGAACATATTTTTAGCTGTTTTCAGTCCATTGCGTTTTAGAATGAGTAATTTTTAAGTGTTTTCTGGCCATTGCGTTTTACAAATAAGACATTTCTTTGTGTTTTTTGTGCATTGCGTTTTAGGTAAAACATATTTTTATGTGTTTTTGGTGCATTGCGTTTTAGGTAAAACACATTTTTTTGGGTTTTTAATCCATTGCGTTTTATAAAGTACATTTTCTTTTGAGTTTTTAGGCTATTGCGTTTTAGAAATAAAACATTTCTTTGTGTTTTCTGGCTATTGCGTTTTACAAATAAGTCATTTCTTTGTGTTTTTGGTGCATTGCGTTTTAGAAAAATGTCATTTTTAAGGTTTTTTTTTTCATTGTGTTTTACAATACTGGGGGTTTTTCTATTGCGTTTTACGCAACTGGGTTTTAATTTTTTTTTTCAAAATATAGCAATAGTATACTCGTTTTAAAGATAAAAAAACGCTCGTTTTTTTGGTGCAATTTTTATAAAAAAATAATGTCGTATGAAAGAGTTATTAACGTTTAAAAAAAGGGGGGAATTGGAGGAGAGAGAAACTATTGGCTTACTTGACTAGAATGCCCCTGAAAAAAGTCACGCGCCTCTTTTCTTACTTTCAATTTCTCTGATTTAATCTTAGCCCTTGATTAACTTAATGGATGGTCAAGATCACTTCCTAGCCTTCCTAGCCAAATTAACTTCCTATTGTATCTCCACCCTTAGCTTTCATTATAATTAATGAACGGTGTTTTCACTTTTAGATTTTTTTTTTACTTTTTTTTGTCCTTTTTGTGATTTTTTATACCTTTCCCCATCAACTTTCAGCTTTAGCACTTATAACCCCTTAACTCTAAAAGACTTTGTAATCGAGTTTTACGTGTTTATATTTATGTACGTGTGTATAATTTCAAACTGATTTAAGTTTCGATGTAACTTTTTTTTTTCCGAAAATGAGTTGGGTCAAATATAATATGCTCTTATGCTTATTATTGTGTACGTTTTCAGTTGATCTATGTACCGATCGAAACTCCGCATCGTAGCGCAGGTAATCTTACCAGTTACAACAAAAAAACAACCAAATTATTAACTTTTATCATTGTTGCTTCACTGCTGGTAAAGAAAATCCTAATGAATATATATTTATTAGTACAATTTTGTTTTTGACTTCTAAATATACAACGATTTCGTTTATATGAGAATTCCACTTGTTTTTAGATTAAAAAAAAAAAACTTTAAAAAAACTTATAATTGTTATTTTTTTATTTTTAGAAAATCATAGAAAAAGCAATAAATTCATGGTTAAGGTTAAAACTTAAAATAACCCTACTTATTAGAAGATGATGTATAATGATGTTCTTAAAACCACACCGGACCCCGGACTTGAACCGGCTATACAACTGGTTTGATTGAGTACTACTGAACCGTCTTTATTTGGCCTGATCAGTTATGACGTCGGATGGTTGAAGTTTGTCGTGATAAGTTGCGATATGATCGGTTTTCAACTCTACAATAGTTTCAGTATAGATTCTTGTGGTTCACTAACTTGTTTGTTGATTATTAGCGGTGATTATTTAAGGGAGAACGAACGCAATTAACGCCCCAAATCCAATGTTTGAACAAAAGGAAAGGCAGTTGTAGACTTGTAGATATCAGGCCCAATCAACAAGGATTTCTTAAGAGCAGGCCCAAATTCAAATACTAGGCTGAAACCCAAAAGCCACCAATCTTCAAAAAAAGAACATAATAAAAGAAATTAGAATAAAGATAGAGAAAACAGAAATAGAAAATTAGTTGTTTGGTTATGATATGAGACAAAATTTAACAAGCTCGGGTTCGAGCTCGTTTATTAAACAAACTTATTTTTCAGTCCAAGCTTGCTAAAGCTCGCCTTGATTCGAACTTCTAGCCAGTCAATCTAGAGTAGCTCACGAATAACTTGCCTCGTTTACACTCTACATCAAACGTACTTAAATGGATAAAAGAGTTTGGGAGAAACCTACACACCAATATAACAACTGTTAAAAGTTGATAAAATTTTATAGAATAAATTAACAATTGTTAAAAGTTGATAAAATTCTATAGAATAACTTTTTATTTAAAATATTCTAACTAATCCAAGGAAATACAATAAAAAAAATAGTGAAAGAAACATTCAATGGAAAACCAAATATTTCTATCTGTTATCACAATATTTATTCAAGTGTTACAAAAGAGCACCTTAGTTTTTAGCTTGAATCAACATAACATCTGTTTCAAAGTCCCATCCATAAGACTGGCAATGACCTCTCTGGAAGAGCCAATATACGAAGACGGCTGGAAATGGGTCGAGCTTCATATCGATATCATTCATCAAGGCCAAGATGTTTCCATCGCGACAATACAAGGTTATACATCAGTCCATGCTTGTGATTGTATCCTTTTCATCAATCCGGTAGATTCTTTTTCTTCGTTGCGACTAGGGCTGCAAACGAACTGAACTTTCAGTGAACAATTCATGAATCGTTCGGCGGGAAGTTCGTTTGTGTTCGTTCGTTTAATAAATGAACGAACACGAACAAAAAATTTCGTTCGTTTAGTTAAATGAACGAACATGAACAAAGGCCGTGTTCGTTCATTTGTGTTCGTGAACGTTCGGTAACGTGTTCGTTTGTTTATGTTCGTTTGTGTATAGGAATATATATATATATATATATATATATATATATATATATATATATATATATATATTTATTACCCAACTTATATTATATTATATTTTATGGCCCAACTTATATTTTATTGGTTATTTGTTGATTGTGTTGAAAGTGTGAAGTCAGAATTAGCTACTTATTTGGAAGAAGGAGTGTATATTTGGGAGCAAGGTGTGTATTTTAATGCTTTGGGGTGGTGGAAAGAGAACCAGTTGAAGTACAAAATTTATCAAAAATGGCTGCTGATATCTTTGCCATTCTGGTCACCAATGTTGCTTAGGAATCAACCTTTAGTGCTGGTGGGAGAGTTATTGACCCGCATCGTTCCTGTTTAGGAAATAAGACGGTAGATATGTTGATTTGTGGAGCCGATTGGTATCGCCATTACTATGGGTTGAAAAAAAGAAAATGAAGGTAATATTCTTATTATTTCATCTTTTATATATGTTTTCTTCTTAAGAAATATACTTATTTTATTTAACTGTTGTAGGAAGATGAAGATGTAATACGTGTTGAGCTTACTTGATGATGGTTGGACGAATTCAAGTTTATTTTGGTTATAGACGATTTCAAGGTTATTTTGGTGGATTAAATGGAGACTTGAAGTTTAAGATGAAGTTTTTGAGACACTACTTTGTGTTAGTTATGTTTATAAAAATTATATGTTAGCTACTCAAGTTTGGATAATTAGCTTGGTATATTTTGGGTGGATCTGCTTAGTGTTTTTTTGTTATGATCATCTTCGAAAGTAAATATATGTTCGTTTGTGTTTGTTTATGTTCATTAACGTTTGTTTGTGTTCGTTTGCGTCCGTGTGCGTTCATGAACGTTCGTTTGTGTTCGGTACCTAAATTAACAAACGAACACAAACGAACACGAACAAATTCATTTCCTTAACAAACGAACACGAACAAAAAATCTCATTCGGTAAGTGTTCGTGAACACATGAAATCCTTAACAAACGAACACGAACAAGGCCGTGTTCGTGTTCGTTCGATTCGTTTGCAGCCCTAGTTTTTGACAACTTGTTTAAAGACAAGCCCATAACAAATAGTTAACTATTAGAAACTTTGTACATATTTATGATTTTTAACATATTTTTTTTTCTTAACCACAATCATATTATCTATTCAAGACTTCAAATATTGTTCCAATTTCTTTATTTATATCCATCTCCAGATTCAACCTACAAGAACAACAGTAGAAACTAACTGGTAAATGTGAGTTCACTTAAACTTGATTCCCATTTAATCAAACTCTCAATTTGAAATCAAGCACCGTATGTATGTACCAAAAAAAAAAAAAAATGGATATCGGATTTTAATAACCTCAAGTTTCACTATTTGACCGATAACACTCCAAACTTACAAATTGTACCACACCATACCTAACTTTCAACTAAGAAATGATAAGAATATATGCTTCTAGTACTTGTATTTTTCTATTTTATTTATTGTTTGTTTCAATATTATATATTCTTTTGAAAATCAGTTAAAATATCAAATTTACCCTTAGATAAAAGTAATTTAAGAAATAACCATCATGACCATGTTTTCATATACTTCTATATTTACCAATTTTTTACCCTCAAATCTTGTATTTATTTATTTACCCATTAACTATTTTTCTTAAATTAAGATTTTCCTATTTCACAAAAATATGCCATAAAGATATTAAAATGAACAATTATTTACTCCCTTGACTTAACTTATCTCTTAAGAATATAGTTTTATCTGGTTGATTCATTTGAGCGATCACCATCCAACTGTTTCAATCTGAAAATATTTCACAGGACTCTCAGATTATCCAAGCATTCGTCTGTTTATCGATGAAATCCCCCAAGATAATTGATTGAGAGTTGTAATCATGGAAATATTAGTTCAAACAAGAAGTACATCACATTGTTATTGGCTTCAAGTACCTTTTCATTCAGTGTTCATGGTGTTTTATCACATGGACTCCTCCGGTGTTTGTTTAAAGCAACAACAACGTTACATACAAGAATAAAAGGGACAGCCTACGAGGCAAAACAACGGACACCCTTCATTGTATTCGCCATTTGCTTCTCATCCCCCCCCCCCCCCCCCCCTCTCACACACATATATATACATGTAATATTATTTTGCAGGTCTTTGAAAAAGGATGTAGCGTTGTGTGCCACCGTGGATTCCAAACGCCTCACAAACGAGGCACTAATGATGCCTAAGAGTTAAAATAACACTTATAAAAACAACAAAAAATTTAGATGATAATTAAAAGAGGACACAAAAGCCAGAACATTTTTAAGTTAGTAGGTAGCATTGAACATTTCAACACATCAAAACAGACAAAAGACAAAATGGTTAAAACAACAAACAACCCAATGTGGCAAGTGTCAATTCTTAAGTGACAAAACCAAAGCAACACACTTTTTATAGTGCCATTAATATGTCAATAACAAGATCACATTCCACAAAAACCCAGACATATTCTTTCAATGTTATCGTCCTTTCTTGTCACTCACGACTTTCATCGAACAGTTGGTGGGCGAGTTTCACAACACTTTAAACTTAGTTTTTCTCTCACTGAAAACCCAATGTTCATCTCTCTCTATATCTATCCACCATAATCACTAATGATTCATATAGTTTGAAAAAGAAAGAAGAAGATTTGGGAAGAATGGCAAGCATTGCTACCACTTGTTCTTCGGGTTTGACTTTAAGGAGAAAAGAGTTGACCAACAATGGAGGTTCTATGCTACAGTTTAATGGGCTAAGAGCTATGGAGCCTAACCAGGTTGTTGCTCCATCTGGGTTCAATCCAAGTTGGTCTGTTTCTACTTCAGGTATGATCTTGGTCTGGCTTTTATCCGGTGGGGTCGGGTTTTTTTTGGCGGTTTTGACCCGAACCAAAATGGTAATTTTGTCATAACCCGACAATTTTTTAAAGTGACCCGAACCCGACTGTTTTGCCTGGTATAGTCCGGTCACATAAATAATGATAACTGAGCGTTGCAAACGGTAAAACTAATAGTTATATTGAGGTTTTTAGGTAATCATGACCAAATGTAATGCACCGTTGAATAACCTTTTAAAAAAATAAAAGAATAACTTATTAATTAATCGTATTCTATTCTCACTTATTTTGCCAACCCGTCACCATGCCCAACCCGGCCCACCTGTTGGGCCACATAAATAATGATAACTTAGTGTTGCAACTAGTAAAACTAATAGCTACAATGAGATTTTTAGATAATCATGACCAAAAAATGTAATACACTATTCAATAACCATTTAGAAAGAATAACTAAATTACTTACTAGCAAGTCGTATACTATTTTCTTTTCAAGTTTTTTTTATTTTTTTATTTTCAAATGCATAAATGTATAAATTCATATTTTCTAAATAATATAAACTAGAATTACCACCCGCCGCAATGCGGCGGGAGATTCGTTAGTTGTATGCCATATTAGATGAAAGGCAAACGTTTCTTACATGACCGTGAGCCTGTGTAAAGCATAGAAAAGAATAAGTAAGTCGATCTCTGATCCGTGTGTTGCGACGGACCTGTCAAACGGGGGAAATAGACGCGCTGCGACGGGCCTGTTAAACGGGAAAAATAGATGAAAAAAACGTTGAACCCCCACACGCACGTTGCGGCGTGTTAACTCGTAAAATTTAAATCGAAACCTTAAACGAAAAACTTGCGAAAGTTGAAAAGTATACGGGAGCAAAGTTGAAAGTAAAAAAGTGTTGGGGTTAAATTGCAGAAGATGAAAAACTTTGGGTTAAAAGTATAAAAAAAATCGAAGGGGTTAAATTGCAAACGATGGAAACTTTTGAATTAGAAGTGAAAAATCAAATTAATCAAAGAGGATAAATTACCAAAGATTGAAACTTTAAAGTTAGAAAAAAAAATCGAGTTAAAAAAAAAACTCCAAGGGTACGACAACCATAAACACAAATATGCTGCTTATTTATAGTTTTAAATCGTCTCGGTCCTTGTGGTTTGCACTCAAAATTCTCAGGGCCCGTCGAGAAATGGTCGGTTCACCTGCTCGATATACACGACGTTCATCCATGCCATGCTTGGTCTAATGCGTATATGATCTTTGTCCATATAAATATAATGATAGCAAATTATGACTATTTTCAGGCTCAAAATCTAGAGTGATCAAGGCCATGGCTGCACCAACTGTTTCGGCTCCCAAACGAGAAACTGACCCAAAGAAAAGGGTTGTGATTACAGGAATGGGGCTTGTTTCTTGTTTTGGCAATGATGTGAACACATTCTATGACAAACTTCTTGAGGGTCAGAGTGGGATCACTCTGATAGACAGATTTGATGCTTCCACTTTTAGCGTTCGTTTCGCAGGTCAGATTCGTGATTTTTCCTCAGTAGGATACATTGATGGTAAAAGTGATCGTCGTCTTGATGACTGCTGGAGGTATTGTTTGGTTGCTGGAAAAAAAGCTCTCGAGGATGCTAGTCTTAGCCAAGATGTTCTTGAAACCGTGAGTCTTTTTTACCAAAGTGCGGTTGGATAATGGGTCAAAATGAGAATCGGGTTAAAATATGTAATCTTATTCTTTAGTGCCAGGTGAAATGGGCCGGGTCAAGGTGGCCCAAAAACGCTTATAATCCAATAACAAAATCTATATGTTCCAGTAATCCAATAGAGATGAAACCTAACTCGAGTCAATCCTTTTACAAGTAAATGGTAAGGATGTAAAAGGGTAGAACCGAGGCCGAGCTCTGCTCATTTATTTTACGAAAGCTCGAGCTTGAGCTTGGCTCGTTTTAAGCTCTATTTTCCAACACTCGAACATGGTTTGTGAGTAGTTTTTCAAGCCCGAGCTCCGTTTAGCTTGGCTCGCGGATTATATAATAAATTCAAATAGATTTATAAATTATTTTATATATATTTTTAACAATAACTTTTATATATTACAGGATAGGGAAAGGTTAAAATGAGAACTCCCCGAGTTGCGAGAACCGCGAGAACTTTTTGAAAAAAAAAAGTTCTTTTTTAAAAAAACTTCGCCTAACTTTTTTAAAATTATATAACTTTAAAATAAATCGTATACGTAAATTTACATCAGTGTAAAACAAATTTACATGAGTGTTACCCGCCAAAAAGGGTGACGTCGTATTCTTTTATAAATCAAATTACAGCAGTATAAGCGATCAAAGACCTGGCTTAAATGAACGCTGGGCTATTGTTTTTTTTATAGATGTCTTAGTTAGATGTTCATCTACGTTTGTGCAAAATTTGGCTGAAAAACTCGCACGGGAAGTAGGATTTTCATTGGAGTTCTCAACTTATCGCAACTCAGAGGAGTTCTCGCATGAACTTGATCCTAACACGATATATATTATTTAGTTATCTTTATCATGATTTAATATATATTTATAATATTAAGTATAAATTATAAAAATAATAGGCTCGCGAGCTTAGGCGAGCTCGATAAGTGAAGCTCGGGCTCGGGCTCATATAATTAACAAGCTTAGTTTTAGGCTCGGGCTCATTTAAGCTCGGTTCGGTTCGAGCTTTTATCGAGTCAATCTTGAGTAGCACACTAGCGGCTTTGGCTGGTTTACACCCCTAAATAAATGCATTGAATTTGTTACTTTTCATAAATCTAATGTTTTAACTGCTGTTTATATAATAATAGATGGATAGAACCAAAATCGGAGTTCTAGTGGGATCAGGTATGGGAGGCTTAACAGCTTTCAGCAGCGGAGTTGAAGCACTTATTCAAAAGGGATACAAGAAGATCACTCCATTTTTCATTCCTTACTCCATCACCAACATGGGTTCAGCATTGTTGGCTATAGATACGGGCTTAATGGGCCCGAACTACTCGATCTCAACCGCGTGTGCAACTGCAAACTATTGCTTCTTTCAAGCTGCAAATCACATTAGAAGAGGGGATGCTGATATTATGGTAGCTGGTGGGACCGAAGCTGCTGTTAATGCAACTGGGGTTGGTGGGTTCATCGCTTGTAGAGCGCTCTCGCAGCGGAATGATGAGCCGCATAGAGCTTCGCGACCTTGGGACCAAGATCGCGATGGTTTTGTTATCGGTGAAGGTTCGGGTGTTTTGGTAAGATTACAACCCTCTTCCATCTTTTAACCTATGTATATGAATATGTGATTATTTCATAGTTATCAAAGGCGCTAGGCACACTCAAGGCGCATAGGTCTCGAACTAGGCCTAGACGTAAGGCGTAAAAAAAAAGCAAGGGTCTGAGGAAAAAAACGCATAATGAAAAAAAGTTAAAAATATAATATGTTGTAGAAAAATAATATTGTTTTTCAAATAAAATAAACAAAAACTATTATATAACATCTAATATCTTCTAATTAGTACCAAAAGTTCCAAAATATTAATGAATTAGCGTAGAAAAGTAGAAATATGACTGGAATCGGAATTTAGAGAATCTGACCAGAAACTCTTCGGAATCTGGGAATCTCGCCAGAATCTGTGCCAAAACCATCACCTGGAGAATTAAAGTGCAATTGCCTCGCCTGAAAAATGGGCCTAGGCCCAAGAGGCGATGGCTTTTAACAACTATGGACTATTTAAGTTATATTTTATTGATTATAAAAACAAGTTATATAAGAAAAATTAGATAAAAAAAACGGGTCAAATGGTTTAAAAGTGGCCCGAATTATATGAACTGTTTACAAAACTTAAGTTACTTCATTCAAAGGTATTGGAGGAAATCTCGGGTGATTGCAAGAAACAGTTGGGCCTCTGGTTGTACAGGCCCAACCCGTCCAAGCCCAAGATCTTGGCCCGTCATGTGGATTTGGCCTCATATGAGCTTAACTTGGGCCCAAGATCTCATGTAGCTACAAGAGTTTGTTAAGGCCTAAATTTTCCGGTTTCAAGCCCAGATTCAACACGAGTCCTTACTTCATGGACGTGGGCTTAGAACTGGATTTGACTTTTGAAAGTCAAACAGATGATAACACATCAAACTTTTTCAGATTATGGAAAGCTTGGAGCATGCAACGAAACGTGGGGCTAACATAATCTCGGAGTATTTAGGTGGAGGCATAACTTGTGATGCACATCATATGACTGATCCCCGCAAAGACGGGCTCGGTGTTTCAACTTGTATAACCAAGTGTTTAGAAGACTCTGGTATTTCACCCGAAGAGGTAAAACCATAAAATCTCGAAACTTAATCCATAACTCGTCACACATAACATGAAACCATTCGATCCTCACACACACTTGTAGGTGAACTATGTGAATTGCCATGCCACATCAACGCTAGCTGGGGATTTAGCGGAAGTTAACGCCATCAAAAAAGTCTTTAAAGATACATCCGGGATAAAGATGAACGGAACCAAGGCATGAACAATAAACCCGTTACAATAATCGCCCGTTTCTTGGAGATTTGTTTCTTATAATGAAATGTTTTTGTTTCAGTCGATGATCGGTCATGGTCTTGGAGCTGCTGGTGGATTGGAAGCCATTGCGTGCATAAAAGCAATCACCACAGGCTGGCTGCATCCCACGATTAACCAAGATGTACTTGCGAAGACCTTGGCCCGTTTAACCACATTATTAATTGTTTTCTATGCAATCGGGTTTTGATAGTTTTCGTTGTGTGTGTAGAACTTGGAGCCTGCGGTTGACATCGATACCGTCCCAAATGTGAAGAAACAGCATGAAGTCAATGTTGGTATGTGTCATATGTAATGAAAGTAACATTTTAGTACTAAAGGGACAATTTTTGTGGGTTGGTTCTGTTGGGTTGACCTGAAACACTTTAAAATACCTTTGGGTCAATTTCGACATGATCTATTTACATTTGAACTAAATTTTTTATATGAAAGTTAAAAAAAAAGGCCCAAAACTACTAATTCATGAAAAAATGGTTATGACTTGTTTTTGTTTGTTTCTTGTCCAACTGCAGCTATTTCTAACTCGTTCGGGTTTGGTGGGCATAATTCGGTGGTTGCATTCGCTCCTTTCAAGCCATGATTGAGTTTTAATCCATATGTGGTAGTTTCTACGCATAAAAAATCCGAGCTTTTCAGATCAGTTAAACAGTTGAGGATATTAGAACAAATATGATGCGACAAACC
Organism: Helianthus tuberosus; assembly: GCA_030545235.1. Taxonomy (NCBI): domain Eukaryota; kingdom Viridiplantae; phylum Streptophyta; class Magnoliopsida; order Asterales; family Asteraceae; genus Helianthus; species Helianthus tuberosus. Next base: position 178,725,929 of record CM060424.1, on the reverse strand, counting down.
ATAATCGTTCTAAAACGAGTTTTTGGTGTAACATTGTTTTCCCAATTCATGTGTTGGATGTTACTAAAGATCCATCGGTTAATAAAACATCCATTGTGTTTAATAATAGTTTGATTTCTATATTTGTGTTTTTCTTCCGTTCTATGAATCTTTTAGGTCATGTGATACGGATACACAAGTATTTAAATATGGCGATGCACTATCATTACAAAAGATTGTGTTAACAGCTTAACTAAATGTAAATATATCAAAATAGACTATAGGTTATCATGTCAATCTTTAAATATCGCTATTATTTTTAGACAAACCTTTGCTTACAAAACTCTAAGGGTCTGTTTGGTATGGGGTAATGAAACAGATGAGAGAATGGAATGGACGAGGTAATGGAATTGACAACGGAATGAAATGGATCATTCCATTCCATTATGATGTTTGGTTACTCATATGTGAATAGAATGAATCATTACTTTATACAATTTGATAAACAAAAAAAGATGAAGTAACGAAACACAACTGTATTAAAAACGACAAAAATATAATTGCCTCATCATCAATAATAATAATAATAATAATAATGATAATAATAATATATTAATGATAAAAAATTAATAATAGATTTTTGATACATATTAATATTAGTATGAATATTAATAAATATAAATACAAATAAAAGTATAAGTATAAATATAATAATAATAATAATAATAACAATAACATATTTCTTTTCATTACTTGAAGGAATGGAAAAAAAACACCTACATACCAAGGAATGAAAATTATTATATTTGGAAGGAGTTACATTCCTTTGGAATGCTCCATTCCATTACCACATTATAACCAAACATGTTTCTTTTCATTACATCAGAATGATCCATTCCATTTCACATTCCATTCCTTCATACCAAACACTACCTAATATTAAAGAAAGAAAAGAAAAGAAAAACAAGTATGGTCTATAACAAGTATGCTCCATCATAGTTTGTCTTTGTCTATAAACACACGGGTGAAAATAAGCCAAGCAACTTAAGATCAGCTCACTAGAAGTTCTAACTGAGTCAAGCTTAAACAAACTTGAACTCGTGTTCGGCCATATACTGAAGTACATTTAATAAACGAACTTGAGCTCGAGTTTGGCATATTGCGGTTGACTAGACGAGTTGAGCTCGAGCTTGAAAAACTACTCATAGGCAGAACTCGAGCTTAAGAAATGAAGCTCTAACTGAGTTAGGGGTGTGCATGAAACCAAAAAACCTATATGTAACCAAAATAACCGAAAAATCCAAGCCAAAATAACAATCAAATGAAAACCAATGGTCTGGTTTTTTGTTTTATGAAAACCGAATTTTATGGTTTAATTTCAGTTTTATATTTGTTGAAAACCGAAAAAACCGAACCGAGCCGAAGAACCAAAAACCATTTTATTTTATAATGTTTGTTATTAAATTTATGAATTATTATTTTTATTTTGAATGATAATTAATTTACAAAAATTAAAATAGTGTAGCTTAAAAAATTAGGCCCAAATGAGAAATTTTAAATTAAACATAAAAAAACTAGGCCCAAATTTTCAATCCCAAATTCATTATTTTGGTTTCATCCCAAAAACTTTTAAACCCAAATGGTAAAACAGAAAAAAAAAACCAAAACCATACCCATCGTGAAAACCGAAAACCGAAACCGAAGATTTCTTAAAACCTAAAAGTTTTAGTCAAAAATCAAACCATCCACACCCCTAGATTCTTGAGCTCTACTAAGTTAAACGAGCCGAGCTAAAGTTTTGATGAACTTAAGCTGACTCGACTCACTTACACCCATATTTTAACAATGCCACTTTTGTTTTCGAGAATGCGCTAACTAATTAAATAAGATTATTTAATATCATATAATAGCTCCATAGTGCACAACCTAGAACACAAACATTAATGTTACACCAGTCACTTAATGTCTAAGTGCTTAATGGATAGACAGCAAACAATGTACGGCCTTAATTAAGAAGTCCAAAGGGTAGCAACTTTAGTGATTAACATATATCTATTAAAACCTTAAACACTGTTTTAAGGTTCATAAACGTCATATCCATCGTCACATGCTACTACCATAACAAATTTTATAAACACATGATTCCACTTATCATCATTATTGTAACATGCTTAAATTCCCACTTTTGTTAGTTTAATCTTATACAACTTGTTGTTTTGTTTTGTATGTCGGTTAAGCTTAAGGGTTTAATCGTAACTTTGGTCACAATGTTGTATTCTTAACTGTTTTTTGCGGGGAAAAAAACAGGAGGAGGTTTACAACAGAAATTGCGATGAAATTCCGCAAATAAATAACTAAATCACACGAGAAAAAGGATTAAAATTAGAGGTGACAAAAGGGGTGGGTTGGGCAGGTTTGGGTCATGGGTTAGGATGAGTTTATTAAGAAAAAAGTTAGAATGGTTTGGGTCAAGATGGGTTTCGATCATGACAGGCTAAAAATAAAAATAATTAAAAAAAAATATGTGTAGGCAGATCATTGCAAGGATATTTATCATGTATCTAAAGTTAGTCAGAGCGCAATGAATTAAATGTTGGATATAACAAAAAGGAAAAATTACAAGTTTTGTCCTTTATATTTATACCACTTTTTAGGAGGTGTCATTTTTAACGAATGTTAACAGGCGGTGTCATTTACTAGGTATTTTGTTGCAAGTTTAGTCCTTTACACCCAACCCAGTTAAAAACTCTGTTAATTGTTGACAGCGGTGTCCTTTACTAGGCATTTTGTTGCAAGTTTAGTCATTTACCTAGATATTTTGTTGCAAGTTTAGTCCTTTACACCCAACAATTAACAGGGTTTTTTAATTGGGTTGGGTGTAAAGGACTAAACTTGCAACAAAATACCTAGTAAAGGACACAGCCTGTCAACATTTGTTAAAAAGGACACCGCCTGAAAAGTGATATAAAGATAAATGACAAAACTTGTAATTTTTCCTAACAAAAAAGATCGACACATTTGGTTCGTGTATGAAATTAGGTGAGCCCCATTACTCAAAAACTGATACAAAAACTTACACCTAAACCAAATATATTAATATTACCTATTACCTGTACATTTAAACCCCATGACACAGAATAGTTCTTGGTTACAATTGGTGTATCCGGACGGCTAACGAATCATTGATTTACTCTTTTTTGGTGTATCCAACCTTGAAATACTGGTTCGATCCCCACTCCATTTGTTCTCACTATTTTCTTTCTTTTTCTTTTTGCAAGGGTAGGTAGTTTATTAACAGACTTAAAAAATTAGTTTATTAATTGTTCAAGATTTTTTGTAGTAATAACTTAGATTTTTATACAAACTTATACCAAAAGTTAATATTATTATTGTGATTAATTTGTCAAAAGTTAATATTCTTGTAATTTAATGGGGTTGTTTTTTCTAACGTTCCGGTGTAGACTTTTTCGAAAACAAAGTTGCATTCAAAATCAAGATTTTTGTTATCGTATGCTATAGCGAATGACTTTTGCAGTACCATGACGAACCCAAATGCTTATGAGCAAACATCATTGTAGGTATTTTGTCATAATAAAAAACGGTATCGATGTTCGCTTTTATGATTTTCGACCAATTAAATCGTGATGATTAAACTCCTGCCATGTTGCACAGGAAAATCGACCAAACCTTTCATTTTCCTATTTTACATTTTGTCACTCTACAGTTTATTTTATTTTACTTAATTTTTTAACTAATTTACTTTTCTAACTCTAAAAAGGTTTTCGTACTACAGCCCCTTTTTCCTTTTCTAACACAATCAAGTTTGGCATTTTTCAATTTCACCACATCTTTGAAATATTAAAGTTTGGTCACAAAGGTTTTCCCATAAATTCCATACATTTTGCTATTTTTCATTTACACTTTCGAATATATCGTGACGATGGGTTTTTTATTTAGGTTTCGTTTTTCAAAACCGGGTCGTTACTAGAACATATTATTTATATTACGTTTTGCGTATTTTATCTACGTTTCGAACCCACCGCAAAGCGTGGATGGTAACCCACTAGTATTATATAATAGTTAAAAATTTACAAAACTATGATAATATAAAGGGGGTAACTTTGTAGAATAGTAACCAAGTTTTAAAAGTGTTCCAATTAGGTTTTAGTTATGGGTCATGTAGTTGATTTGGTAATGGGTAATTTTAATACTTGGAATAAATTTTGAAAATAATTTATAGTATAGCCTAATAAAAGTTATATGTGTATTATATATAAAAATAATAAATAAAAATATATAATTTTTATTCGAATTTCGAATTGAATCGAATCGAATCGAATCTGAAATTGTAAATTCGTATTCGATTTACTTGACTCGAATTGAATCGAATTCGAATTCTTATAATCGAAACGAATTTTTGATAATCGAATAGAATTTAAACGAATTCGAATTTTTCGAATTCGAAACGAATTATGAACACCCCTAGTTGGTACAAAGTTGAAAACACAAAAAAAAAAAAAAAAAAAAATTGGTAGAATTGTACTTGAATTTTTAAATAAGTCTACAAGTAGATTTTTAAGTTGTGTTTGAGGTTAGGTTTTTAGTGACATGAATCCAGAGAAAACAATTATTTGTATGAGTTTTGATTCATGTGGGAATGCTCACGAACTAGGTAATTGTTGAACCAGTAAAATATTCAGATCATTAAAGTTAGTATAATGCTTAACTATTCAGAGGCAAATGTCTGACAAATTCAGACAAGAGGTTTTAACCATCCAGATTCAGTATATTGCTTAATCATTCAGAGGCAAATGTCCAAACCATTCAGACATCTGCTCGTGAAATAAACAGTCTGAACCATTAAGTGCTGAACCGGTAAGATGTCTGAACCATTAAGAGCACATAAAAAGTCATTAACTCAGTCACACTCAATATAATGTTTGCCAAACCGTTGTTTATTATTCATCTTTTTTTGGAAAGGCGAAGATTCATTAACCAAACTAGCCATCTAATGTAAAATTTCTATCCGTCAGGCAAAATCCAACCATGCAATGCCGGAATATGAAGAATCACAGAAGAGAGAATCTTAATAATTGGAGTATTATTAATTTAATAATACTTAATTACACTAATTGTGTAATTAGTGACACTAATGGACATATGTGCATGTAACCTAACTATGATTGGTTTGGCTTTTGTATTGTCCAAATTTTTATTATTAATATATAATATAGAAATATAACTAATATAAGTTGATGTGTGGTAACATGCAAACCTTTTGTATGGAATTTAATTAAATTAGAAAGGGTAAAAAAAGAGTTAAAGGTTAAAAAGTTTATGCCTTTTGGTCGTTGCGATCACATGCTCATTTAAATATATTTAGAACTATAGTAATCAATTAATCACAGTATGATATAAAATGAATCTAGTATGAAAGTTAAGATGTATGATAAAACTAAATGTAAATGCGAGCAGACAAAAATATACATATATTAATGTAGGAAATGAAACATGATGACAACATAAGAAACAATGTTTGAAGATGTTTTTGGCAAACGGCTAGCAACGCTTCGTTTCTATTTTTACCGCGCAAACTACAAGTCGTTTAGTGAGCTTAACTTTAGATTGTTTGCAGGACAAAACAAAATTTGGGTATTTATGAGTAATATGATAACTAACTGTTGATGATTTTAGTATGATCATAATTATTTTAGTTATTTATTGTAATTGTGATCATACCCTTGCGGCCTGCAGGGCAATTCTTTGATTCTTAAAACAGAAATAACATATAAAATTAATTACAAATATGGTGTATGTAGTAAGACACGTTTGTGGTTATAGTCTCAGCTTTTCAAAAGTTGTATTCATTATTAACTCTCTAGTAACATACTTGATAATTGATACTCTTAGCTGCAACAAATATGAGACCAAGAATAGTGGAGAGACTGGTTAGGCAAAAGGCTTCACGAGTCTTATTTTTGCCTAATGCAGGTTACGAGTCCCCCTACGTATGCAATACGTAGGGTTGGATCACTTCTATATCAATTGCTTGAAATTCAAGGTTGAGAGAGACTCAAACCAGATTCTATGCATGCAATGTGATAGTTGTATTGAATGTGAATAATAGAATATGCAATGTGCAGATTCTAAATAGGGAGTCAGAGTTTTCGAAATGTCCTGTTGAATGACAAGGTGTGGTCATTTATAGAGAATGATAATTCCCATATAGGAAACCTTTGACTAAGTGATCCAAGTATGCAAAGAGAGGATTGCCCGTTTTGGAGGGTTGAGGGCTTTAACCTGCGGATAAACGACCGTTTCTCCTCACGTGTCTCCTTTTGCGGCTGAGTGAAGGAGTCACACGTAAAGTGTGATGGGACATGTCACTATCCCATGCTTTTTGCTGTTCACCACAGCTGTCCGCCTACCTGAACCCTTTAACCCTTTAAGCTATATTTGTTCTTATAGTTAGTTTATTAAGTTTGAGCTACTCACGTCATCAGACACCAAGTAACATTAAAAAAATTATACTATGTATTGTTAAACCCCATAAGTTGGGGTCTATGCCTCACAAAAAGAGTTAAAAGTGTTATTTATGTTCATGTGGTTTGTAAATTTTTGCCGATTCAGGCCAAATTTCAAAATTGTATCGTTTTCCTCCCTGACACTCTTGAAACGTGTCATTTCAGTCCAAAAAACTAACTCCAATTAAAAAAACACAGTTAGCTCAAGGGTAAAAGGGTCATTTTACATAGTGGCTATGAGTGGTTCAGAGGTTTTAAATACCCGCCACTGTGCACCAACCTCCAACCACTCCAAACCACTATGTAAAATGGCCATTTTACCCCTGAGCTAACTGAGTTTTTTTAACTGTGGTTAGTTTTTTAGACTGAAATAGCATGTTTCAAAAATGAGAGAGGAAAATGGTATAATTTTAAAATTTGATCTGAAATAGCAAAACTGGACAAACTACAGGGACATAAATGGTAGTTAACTCTCACAAAAACCAATGCCTTTTTTGGAAGCATAAGGAGTAACTAGACACCATGAAAGAATCACCAACTTGTTTGGAACCATGTTTTGGCATTTTCTAAAGAAGGATTAGATTCCACTATACTTGGATTGGTAGTTGAAGACAAGAATGGCTTGAAAGTAAAAGAAGAAATCATGCTCATAGTTTGGATGGGAACTTTGGCTGATGAAGCTTTTCCAAAAACATGGATGAGCATCGGTCCTCACAGTCTTGGCAAATGTGTATATATCAATAAGTTTATTACTTAAAAATTCATGTCATATAAACTCAAGATCTTCTCTAATCTAAACCACAATCAACAACCCCGGTTTTATGTAATTTAAGCTCCAATGCACTTCACTAGAATTTCACGTATTATTACAAGAGTCCTCCTGTAACTAAGGTCGTCGATAGAGGAGATTGGGACGAGAATACATGGCATCGCTGGGGTGGAGGAGAGGTATAAAAAGGAAAAAAAATATATATGTGGTTGACATGTTACATTTTTATTCGTTTAAATATGAACAAAAAATTAAATCACTAAAAAAGTTTAGAACATTTAAATTTTGTAATTTTTCAGGATTTATACAAAATAATTTTTAGTTTATAATTTTAAAATCATTTAAATTTCGTACTTTTTCAAGATTTATGCATAATATTTTTTGGTTAAAACCTTTAAAAATTTACTAGGAGAAAATAGTGTGAAAAAGTGATTATGTTGAGAAAGTATATTAAGGGCATGTTTGGCTAAGCTTCCTGAAAAAACTTATTGACTTATTAGCTTTTTGAAAAAATCAGTATGAAGTGACTTTTTGGAAAAGTCACTTTTCTCCTCACATACATCCTCATTGCCAAACATCATTTTGAAGTTTATGACTTTTCAAAAAGCCAACAAAGGGATGAGAGTAAAATAAGTAAATAAGTTGTTTCAAAAAGTTAACCAAATGCCCTAGAAAGGGAAATATTTGGTTCACATGTAATAATCATAAAATGGGAGTAAAATAAAGGCTGCCATGCTCTCATAACAAATCTCATGTCCCCTAAGAGGGGGATGGGTAATTGACCACTCAGGAGGCCCCACGCACGTTCCACGAGGGACCCGCCACATCATCGTACCCCATCCAAACATATGCAAACACTGTCTCCTACAGCTGACACCAATCTGCTACTCCCACGTGTCTGGGCCCCACCATCATTTGATTCTACTATTTTAGACATGTACAATGTAACTCATTAACAATAACAATTAATAATAGTTAAATATTTATTACGAGACATGTACAATGTAATTCATAAACAATTAATACTTAAATATTTACAACTTTTTTATATCAATGCATATAATTTGGGTATATTTTTTTAACAACAAACATACATGACTTTAGGGAGGTAAACATTTGATATCACTAGACAAAGTGGTCATTTCTAAGGGGACCCGAGGTGGAAAAGAAATACCTCGTGATACAATGTTATAACGCGCTATACAATCCCAAACACCACCGCCACTCAAACTTAAAACGCGTCAAAATGAAAACGCGTGATATTTATCACGCGTGAAGAAGTGTGGGTGGTGAGGGAAATTGTTGGCTGTGAGGGAAATTGTTGGGTGTGGTGGTGAGTGATGGGCATTTCCACTAAAAACGATCACTAGTGATGGAATAAAGCTCGATAACATGGTGGAAATTGATTGAATGTTGTGAGTGAGTGATAAGTGATGACCACCCCTACCCCCTAATAGAGAAAGCTGATATCTTGAACAGTTAACTCAGTTGATTTGAGAAGAGGATGTGGATTATCGTTCTTAGCCTATGATATCAACAATTATAAAATGACACATTCGAGATGGTAACTAAAGAGGAGCATGCCACATCTTACCCTATACTAGGGGATGATAAATCATATAAACACAATTCATGGAATATTCGGTTAAGAACATAATACGTAGGACTGTTCATAAAGCTCGCGACTCGTAGCTCGCTCGAAAGAAGCTCGAGAAAAACTAGCTAAAAAAACTTAATTTGAGATGACGTGAACCAAGCTGACTCATTTTCTAACCAAGCCCAACTCGAGCTAAGCTAAGCTCGGCTCGGGCCATGGCTCGGCTCGTTCTTAGGCTCGTTTAACTCAGACGTAAAGCTTAAGCCAAGTTTAGCCTCCTGAATTAATTTCGAGCTTGAGCTCGACCCCACCCTGACTCGACTCGTTTACAACCCTAATAATACGACATTGGCAATATCATATAACTTAGGGAATGTTTGTTTACCTCTTAACGAGGCTCTTAATGGTTTAGACCTCTTACTGGTTCAACACTTAATGGTTCAGACTGTTTGTTTCGCGAGCAGATGTCTGAATGGTTCAGACATTTGTCTCTGAATGGTTAAGCATTATACTGAGTCTGAATGGTTAAGACCTCTAATCTGAATTGGTCAGACATTTGCCTCTGAACGGTTAATAATTATACTGGCTCTTAATGGTTCAAACTCTTACTGGTTCAATACTTAATGGTTCAAACCTCTTACTGTTACACCACTTAATCATTCAGAAGTTGCCAAACAGCACCTTAGTTGTACTAGGGCTAGCATATCGTGTATACCCGTACACGATAAGACACGATACACGAAATCCCATACACGAACACGACACGATATACACGAAAATTACCTGTTAAAATGACTGTTCGACTGTTATACACGAAAATTACCTGTTACTACCTGTTAACACGAACAAAAACACGAATACGACATGCTATCTGAGAGTTACAGAGGGAGTTTAGGGTTGTTTTTTTTTTTTGAATTGAATTGAATGAGGAATGAAAATAGAAAGGAATTAAGGAACCCACACGCACATGACTGATGAGTTTTATTTAATTTAATTTCTTATCGTGTACTAACAGGTATTAACAGATAAACTTCCGATTTAACCTGTTTATACACGAAAATTAACAGGTAATCTCGTGTCTACCTGTTTGGTACATGATACCTGTTAAGGCCATACACGATATCTGTTAACTTCGTGTAGGTTCGTGTCCATGGGCGGATCTTAGTGGAGCCGTGGCAGGGCCACGGCCCTGGCAAGTTTTTCGGCCGTAGATCTAATTTTCCGCATTTCGATCGAAATTTTGTATATATACTATGTTCGGCCCTGGCAAGTTTTTCGGCAGTAGTGCTAATTTTAGTGCCTGTGTCTTTCGGCCCTGGCAGGTTCAACGGGCAAGATCCGCCACTGTTCGTGTCATGTATTCGTGTTAAATTACCGGCCCTAAGTTGTACTACATGTTTTTTTTTTTTTTTTTAAAAGTGTGGTGAAAAAAAGACCAGAAATAATCACTTTGATAGTTGTGCATACCAACCTCTACACAACTTGGTCATATGTGTTGCTATTTTGTATTACGTCAATTAACATATGACACTAATTTATTAAATACATACAACGTGAAAACCTTTTTAACACCTATCAAAAAGACGAAAATGTGTGAAGATAACATCTTCACAATAATGAGTAGCTGATACAGACATTATAACCCAATCACAATCATAGACCGATCATCTAAGTTGAACAACCTTCGATAAATTTTTGATGGGATCCATGTCGGATATTGATTTAGTGCCTTATATCTAGCAAACATCACAACTCCGCTCTCTATATGTGTTACTTTGTATATGCGTTTAATTAGCTTCCATACATGATATTGGTTCAACCCTTTACATAACAAAACAATGTTTTTTTTTTCGCAACTTATTATTCGAGTATCACATATATGTTTGTAAATTTCGATACTGATACAAAGACTATTGAGTTATCATTTCAATATTGATACACAAATAAAACGGATGATGCACGAGTCCAGGTCGCATGTTACATCTAATTTTTGTTTGCGTTAATGAAAAGAAAGTGTGATGCACGAGCAAAAGTAAATACAATACGTTGTCATGGAATCATGTATCTAATAACAACAGGCTTAGAGATATAACATCACCAACAAAATCACTACATTCGTAACTATCTTTAGAAAATATATTGATGTTATTCAAAATGACATTTAATAACTTTTTTAAAATATAAAATCAAGATATAATAATTGAGTTTTAAATTTGTTCCAATAAAATTATTCACACTTTTTCTAACAACAAAAACCGCTTACATTCCAATATTATTCCATTCTTATGACTTTTTAATAAATGTTAAAATAATATAAATTAAGTGACTTAAATAGAATTTTGGTTACTATCTAGTGTTTATATTTTGTTTAATGGCTAAACTTACATACCATGGGAATTGAACACATGACCTTCACCTATCTATCCTATACCTTATCAAACTCACCAGCACCATTGGGCTATTCCCAAATGGATAGTGCTTATATCTTTTAAGTTCACTAAAAACAAAGTAATTATAGAACTTGATCTATCATTTAGTGATTTTTTTCTTCTCCATAATTACCTCAAGTTTCATGTTGTATAATGACACAAAGTTATATAAATGCCTAAGGACGGCTCGGACGTTTCTCACTAAAGGAATTCACTAAATGATAGCATCGTCATTACATGTAAAATAAGTGAGAAACGTTCGTGTCGTCATTACGCGTAAAATAAGTGAGAATGTCGGTTCTTGAATGTTTACCGAATTATTACTTATCTTTATACAAGGCTCCCGTTCAAGTTATAAAAGATTTGGAGGCAAAAATAAGAAGGTTCTTGTGGGGTGGAAATAGCACAATCAAGAAATTTCATTGGGTTGTTTGGGAGATGGTCTCGCTTCCAAAAGATAATGTTGGCCTCAGATTGAGTATGCTGAAAAACGTTAATATTTCTTTGCTCGCTAAGTGGGGTTGAAGATTGAAAACGGAGAAGGGTAAACTATGGTCACGGTCATAGGTTCGATTCATACCACAAGGTTAAGTTGAAATTTCATTCTGGTGAGGAAAGCGATGGGTGGAGTCTGGTGAAATATTGCGAAAACGATGTCAAATACCATAATTGATGGGATCCTTTAAGACACTTTTTTAAAGGATATATGGGAAACGGGGAGGAGACGTCATTTTGGTTTGATCTGTGGTTGTGTTCCGAACCTCTAAAGACAAATTTCCCATTCGTTTTAATCTCAGTGGGAAAAAAGAGCCAAGGTGTGTGACTGGGTTAACTATGGATCCTCGTACTAGTGGCAATGGAAAAGGCACATTGGGGTTGGGCTTGAGGTTAGCGAGCTGCTTGATTTATGTAGTCTTCTCTGTACTCCTTTTCGTTATCAGACAGGAGTGATAGATGGAAATGGAATGGGGCAGTTGATGGGGAATTTTCGGTTGGAGCAGTTAAGAGATTAATCGATAAAAACAGGGTGCGTAGTAACTTCTATGTTCTGGAACGGTGTAAGTGGATTCCAAATAAGTGCAATATCTTTATTTGGAAGGCTGAAATGGTCAAAATTGCGACGTTGGTGGCTTTAAGGTATAGGAATGTTAACGTTGATGATGTGTCTTGTTCGACGTGCAATAATAATGATGAACGGTAGACCATATGTTCACATCGTGTATTATTTCGACAATGTTGTGGTCTCATATTTGTCAGGGGGTTAAGATCCCTTTATTGATCCCTTTATATAATCAAATCATTAAGTTTATTAATTCGTGAATTTAATTGTTAATTTAATTTTTCGTTTAAGGCTCTTGAAAACTCAATGGATTATATCAAATTCACTCCTATAATCTGCAAATTGTGTCCCCTAACACTCTCTCTGATCTTTCTCTAAAAACCTATGTTTCCATTAGTTTGATATCCTACTCACGATTTGTGAATTTGATCAAGATCCTTATTAAGGCTCGTAACTTGAAGCTGCGATAACTTTTTCATCCAGGCACCAATTAAGGTAATTCAAGATCCTAATCTTGTTAATTATTCGTGCTTTACAGAACCCCATTTCCAATTTCTACAATTAGGAACCTCATTGTGACATCTGTGCCTCCACGGCCATCAAACAAATACCAAATTAATGAAATATTGTGTTTCATACTTGGGATTTGTATAAATATGTGTATCATTTGCACATATGAATTCTCGTTCAATTTCGAGCTCTAAATCGCTTTCTAGAAAGTTATACGCAAACTGATGCGCAAACGTAATCAGTTTAACGCGACAAACACTCCGGGATAGTGACATAGGATTAACATACCTTAAATAACCTTTACATAACTTAGAAATAAGTTTTGGAAGGTTTGGTGTGTCGAAATCAAGTTTATTCGCTTACAGGGACTAATTTCGACAAACTGTGAAAGTATGCCGATTCGTACTGTAACAAACATTCTGGAACTTTATCATAAGTTAAACATACCCTAAATACCCTTTACATAGCTTAGAAATAGGATTTGAGGTGTCTGGTGCGCAAAAATAAACTTATTTGATCAACAGGGACTAAAAGCGTCAAAAAGTGCATAAGTTTGCATTTTCGCGCATATCTTACGTTCTGAATATATCCGGACATCCAAAAATTTATGTAATCATTAAAATATTCTATTTTAGTGATTGGAATGCAAAAATTCCATTCGTCGTGTAATTTGGATCGTTTTTGCGTCCGTTCGAGTTTTCGTCGTAATTAACCGAACAACGCAACCGTACGACCAAAAGAACCAACATCCGAGATGTTTTTGAGCATATTTCATGTTCCCTATGCTTAAACTTCATTTTTGAGCCTTGAAAATGGGTTAACGGGGTTTAAACGCGTCAAAAATGGCCTAAATGAGTTGCAGGGACCAAAACTGACAATTTTCGAAAGTTTCTGGATCTGGCATATGGTGGCGTCACGCCACCACTATATGGTTTTTGCCGTGGCGCGACGCCACGGCCTCATCTGGGCAGAAAAATCCATTTTCAGCAACTTTCAGCAATTTTCAGCAAACGACTTGAAGTTCAGGGCCCTTTTTGTAACATTTGCAATACCGTTTGATGGTTTTGGGACACCCCTAGTATTCCAAAACCATGTGCCTTATGTGTAAGGTCCAAATCGAAGCTCAATTATCGAGGAACGATCCTAACGGTTTTGAGAAATCTATAAATACCCACTATCTTCATCACCTTCATTCACACATTTGTTCTCATTTTGCTCTAAGTTGAAGCTCTAAAGCTTCATACCTGAGTAATTTGAGTTCAAATCTTCAAGGCTTGGACCTTTTGTAAGTATTCTTTCGTCTTTTATGCGTTTTTAAGCACGAAAGTCAAACAGTGTTTGACTTTCTGCTTTGACCAATCTTTGGTCAACACGAAGTTTGTTTAATCTTCGCAACGTGAGCGTAATCACGATGGTTATCACGTTGGTTAGGTATAGTGACGAGTCAAAGTTTCGGTCAAAATGCGTATTCAAGCGTATTTTGCAACCAAACTATTCTTGGGTATCAAAACCGTTTATTTTGATATCAAACTTGTTTTCTAACTTCGTTAAACATGTTTTAACATGTTTAACTCGTCACTTTTAGTTTAGTGCTTATATAGGGTCATAAGATAAGCGGTCTAAACAACCGCTTAGACTTTCGAACCCGACCTGTTTGGTCGATCATTAGGATCCGACCAAACATGTTTTGTGACCATAGTTGTATAGGGAATAACCTTCTGAGGTTATACCTTATGGTCCCTTCGTTTAGTTAGTTGTATGATAGGTGATTTATTTGCCTTAAGAAAATGACCAAAATGCCCTTTTTACGCATAAATTCATTTTAAGCATATGTAACCTAAATTTTCACATCGAAACTAATTAGGTAATATTATTAGACATGATAAGGCATATAATACTTGTCATAGGACTAGTTAGGCGGTCCGAGCGCATTTTACGCAAACGACGCGTTAAAGTAGCATAAGCTACCTAAACGAGTCGTGATGGGTCGTAAGCACTTAGGTTAGGTTTCGATTTAGTATGTAGGCTTTGTTAAACCATGTCATATGAGTTCCAATACTCATTTGGTTTACGAAACCTCCTCCTATCCGATCTTCCGATTTAGGTCCGGTTTATTTACATAGTTACTAATATTAGGTGCCGATTGATTTCCGTGTTCCCTCTAGATTTGCTTGGTTATTATTCAAGACTTCTAAGCATTCTCAAGTGAGTACATAGTTCCCCTATTTTACTGTGTTCGATTGTTTTGGGGTGATTCATACGTGTTAAATGATTTCGATGTTTTAACGATGGTTTCGAAAATGATTAAAATGGTTTATATTAAATTAATAACGATTTCGATAATGTAAACAAACTTGTTGGGCGTAGTTACATAACAAATAACATTCATTAATTTTGGCCAAACCGACCAGTATTAGGTTATGGTACCATAGGATCTGACAAATCCCGTTATCAGACTGCACCCATGGTTATGTGTGGGTTAGGTGGGTAAAGACTGAATCTGTGATTGTTAATTTACCCTTTGGTGGTTTATTAATGCGAGTTTCGAGATAGTCGAGTTACGAAGTTTGGATGTTATTAGCGAGGCAACCAAAAGTAGTTTTCACAATTAAAACGAGAATGATTTAAACGACTAAAGAGATTTTAACGAGTTAAACGATTTGGGTAAACGATTGGTTTTTGGTTAGTGTTTAGATAACGGGACCGGTGTAATGTGATGAAAACATGGTAGATACGCCGCTGGTACTTCTTATATATAAGTGTTTTCATCATATTACATACTGTGGCGTTATTTAGTTCACTTGGGTAAACGAATTTGAAACGATGTCACACAACGATGTTTTCTAAATAATATAAACCATACGATTTTATTAACAAGTTTTTTTTTTTGTACGAAATGTTTTACAATTTGGTTTTCTTAAATAAATGTTTTGGGTTAAGAATCATGGCTACGAGATTTTATAAGTTATAACCATCTTGATTTGAGTTGGTTAATCTTGTTGCAATACTATACTTTTCAAAACGAGGTTTTTATTTTGACTCTTGTAGTCTAATGAGGTATTGCAACATGTAAACTAGCCATAAATCTGACACTCTCGTAAAACTTATGTGCTCGCCAGCATTTCTTTGCTGACTTTGTTTTTACATATGTTTCAGGTGTTGTTGAATGATGTTGATTGCTAGGATGCATGCTCACTTAGGACTGGACCTTAGTGACTTAATAACAATGATAGACAATATTTAACTTGTTTGTTTAAATTTCATGACAATGTAAATGTTTAATATTTAATAAAACGAAACTTTTTGAATCCATGGTTGTGAAACAATAATTCTGCCACGACACTCCCTGACGTTTCTGCCGCGGTTTGGTTGTTTTAACGCGGTCAGGGTGTGACACTCATGAATCCGAATTGAATTGTTAGATGAACTAGGGTTCTTGATGACCAAAATTTGGGGCTTTTTGACTTGGGATGATATTTTGATAAAACTGAACACATGGTATCGTTTATGAACATGTTAGGATAGTTTGCTTAAATTTTTAGAATTTTTGGGTATTTTTCGAGTTTATCGCCGAATTTTTAAGAAATTATAAATATGAGAAATACATAAAATATGAATTATAAAACCTTATGTTCATGTTCTTTTGTTTTAGGTTAAGACATAAATTTAGGATAAATAAATTCTCATGATTGCCTATTGATCTTAAGATCTAAAGAATATACCTGTAATTAATTAATCTAGTAATTTGTGAAAATGGAAAAATGTAGAAATTAGTTATTTAGCTCGACAAAGATTATCAAGATGTAATTTCATATAAGTTGGTGATAATATTGTATGTGATCATGAAACTACATACTTAAATTCCATATTCTATAGGGAAAACTTCATAGAATAATAACCAGGTTTCTCACTTGTTCCACCAAAGTCACTCTAACTTTTTTTGTCTCACCAAAATTACTTAAGTTTGATTTACCGTTTTAATCTTGCGTAATTAGCAGGTTACTAGGTTAGCACTTTTTATTATAATTTTTAAGACTTATTTTGGTTTTTTAATTTACCTTTTTACCCTTTAAATTTAAAAACAACAAAAAAACACATATAATAAGTCTCATCATTTTTCATTAAAAACATAACAGTTAAAACCAAAGATAAAGTTAAACCTTCTTAGTTCATCATCTCGTTTGCAGATTCCGGCTATTAATAAAGATTTCCGACAAACAGATCTTACTTGCCATCAACTCCATTATGGATCTCCATCCCTTCCTTGTTATCGCTTCCACTCAAATTGGTTTCACAAACCCAAATCTATTTCACACACCATAAATTCCAGCGAATACTCGACCACTCCGATCTTTTGCACAACCCTTTGAAAGGGCTATTAAAGACAACATTTAGTTTTCTCCATCTCTGTGAAGCTTCAGCAAGCTTATAGCCATCAACCGATAACCGTACCGTCAAGAATTTATTCTCCGACGAACTGGTACACCCATCGACGAATGGTTAGCGGAGTAGGTGGAACGTAGAGGAGTCGACAAGCAGGTTCCTGTGAAGACGAAAGGTTCCTAATTGCGATGTTCCAAGTTGACGACGAGCTTTTGTTGTCGGAAAAACAGGCCAGGAAGACGAGGATAGTTACATGTGAAGAATGAAGATCAGAATGACGACGATATCTTGTTTGGTTTTTGTTACTGTTTCACTTTGTTTTTTTCTTTTTTAGTTTTATGTTTTTGTTTTCATTCTTCAATTAAAAGGGTAGAAAGGTAATTATATCATCAACATAACCAATTAAAACTAAAATAAAATGTGGTAACCTGGTAACCTACAAATTACGCAAGACTAACAAAGTAAATCAAACTTGAATGATTTTAGAGAGACAAAAAAAAGATTGAGTGACTTAAACAGAACAAATGAGAAAATTGATTATTATTTTACAAAGTTACCCCTATTCTATAAACCTATGATTTAGTAAAATTAATATAAATGATTAATAAAAGCACATATTTAAATTTCATACTTTATAAACTTTAGGATTAGATGGTGGAAAATATTAACTAGTGTGAATTATGGATAACTAGGTTAATGCTCGCGCGATGCGCGGCTTCATCCAAAACCATATTATTTACTTTGAAATATAATATTTTGTACAAACGCATACATTGGAAGAAAAAAAACAAAAAACTATTCAAATGCCGGAAAAAACTTCCTTGTAAACTACATTTGTTGTTTTACTCGTTACATTCCCATCTTTGTCTAGTATAAGCAACTTCACACCGCCTTTGCTTTTAACTCTTGATAACGCAACATAAAGCTGACCATGTGAGAAAACTGGATATTTCAAATACAATCCAACCGTTGATAGAGATTGTCCTTGACTTTTATTTATAGTCATTACAAAACATACATTTAAGGGGAATTGTCGTCATTGAAACTTGATAGGAATTCTTTTATCCGACGGTGACAAACTGATTCTTGGAATAAACGTTCTGGTCCCTATGTTTCCTCCGGATATAATCTCCGCCTTTATAACACGTTTATAAAGTTTAGTAATCCGTAGTCTCGTACCGTTGCATAAACCATTTTGTTGATCGATATTACGAAGCAACATTACAGGTACACCAACTTTAAGGACTAATCGATGATTAGGCAGACCAGAAATTTTTAGACCATTCAGAACATCGGGAGAATATAGTCTCGCATGTGCTTCATTCTTTCCTTGATCAGTTTGACAAATACTATCAGAACTCAGATATTCCACTTCATCGCTAAGAAACGAAGCAAGCAATTTTTCATTAATTTCTTGAACAACCTCATTTATTGGTTCCAGTATAGCTCTTTCAGCAAAATAATCATTATCTTTGTATAGTTGAAGAAGTGAAGGATATACAAAGTCGATCAGATCTGACATAGGATCCTCAGAGCACTTGATTAACAAATCTTCAGGAATATCTATAACCACCTCACAATCATCACTGTCACCAATCTTTCCCTCGCCCAACTCAAGCAACCAATCCACAAAAGCTTTAATTTCTTCTATATCAGATGCATTGGCTCCTACAGTTAACCTCATGTTTTTGGTTAATGTAAGGACCTTGCAAGTACTCCAAATATACGACTACGTGATTGAAGCATTAACGATATCTCGCCTACTGCCATTTGGTACAACCGGAAGTATTTGTCTAAAGTCACCACCGAACACCATAACTTTTCCACCAAAGGTCATCTCACATTTGAAGATATCTTTCATTGTTCGGTCAAGTGCTTCAAACACATGTTTATGATTCATCGGTGCTTCATCCCAAATGATTAATTTTGTTTTCTTCAATAAATCAGCAACGTCATCATCCGGTTTAATAAAACACATCGAGGTTTCTGTTAAATTTAAAGGTATATGAAACCTTGAATGTGCAGTACGTCCACCAGGTAACAAAAGAGATGCGATTCAACTTGATGCAACATTTAGTACAATATCCCCTTTACATCTAATGGATGCAGATAATGTCTTCCAAAGAAATGTCTTACCAGTACCTCCGTAGCCATAGACGAAGAATAGACCACCCGCATTACTATTAACTGCTTCAATTATCTCATCAAACACTAAACGCTGCTCATCGGTTAGGCTGCTTAAATTATTATCAAATTCAATGGAAGTAGCACTTACATCGTACCTAAGCTCATCAGCAATTAAACAGTTGTCTGCTGAATATATTGATTCACTTTCGGGTTGAGGCATAGACGGAAACCGACTTAAACTTGAGTTGTTACGTAATAAGTAACGCTCAATTTCCAGCAACGTTAGGTTCCTTATTTGTTCTTCTGGAAGAGACAAACCTATTAAAATTATGTAAATAAATTATTAAAATTCTTGTAAATAAAAAATGAAATTAATAAACACTCATCTATAAGACATAACTGTCAAAATATTAAATAACAATTTGCGTACCTTCGATCCTCAAAAGCTTTTGCCGATTGTATAAAATACCATCCGCAAGGTACTCCCATGTGTTTTCCCAAACATGTTCAGGCTTTGATAATGTATTAGATGCCAACATTGTAGCAAACAAATTACGAAGATAGTAACCTGAACCTATGTAGTACGCCTCTTTGATAGCTTCTATATACTCCTTGTCGTTGTCTAAAAGGCCTCTAGCGTAGCACGCATCTCTAAATGTTGGGAAGACTTGTCAATTCACAGTACGAATCTCTTCAAAAGACTTAGGACCTACTACCTTATTAAGAAGGATTCTTAAAAAGTATGCCTCGCCCATAAAAGGATTCACACAATGAATACGACCAATGGTTTTACCTATTTTGTGTTTATCCCATATCCTTTCGTCCTTCTTCCAAACAAATTTAGTTGGGAACTCAACGTAAGTAAGGGTGCGCGCCAACGGATGTTTTTCGTTCTTTTCCATCCACCCCAAAAACATCGTAGAAGAAACAGATAGTTTTTGAAGAACACTATCAAGTTCGTCATCAGGGCCGTATACAACATTTTGTTTAT
This sequence comes from Helianthus tuberosus, assembly GCA_030545235.1. Lineage (NCBI taxonomy): Eukaryota > Viridiplantae > Streptophyta > Magnoliopsida > Asterales > Asteraceae > Helianthus > Helianthus tuberosus. The sequence goes on along the minus strand of CM060424.1, from coordinate 178,705,560 downwards.
CTGGTAGATGAAACGGAAGCCTGATTACGGATGGATAACGGTAATGAACATCAAATGCAAATATGCGCCATGAAGCTTCGCATGCCGAGAGATATCTACAATCGTAATACTCTTTGATTTCATATTTTCCATCTTCAAGCTGACCTTCATAGGCATTTGGTACAAAACCAAATTCTGCCCTATCTGGTCCTTTGTTAATCTATTTAAACAAATACTTAATGGACGCAGCTTGGTTACACCATTCGACGTTAATGTGTGCCTGATAACGTCTCAATAGGGTTTTGCTATACGGAACCACGCTTCTGTTATCAAGCTGAATACCAGATTTCTCAACAAAAAAACCTGAATCGGCTCGTCTATAGACCGGATGACCATTCGAATCTAGAGAAGTCTTATCACATAATTTCTTAGGAAATTTCTTCGAACAGTTACCGTCGATCATACACGGACAATTTGGTTTTGCAACACCACAAGGTCCGTGAATCATATAGTCGCTGACAAGAGTATATAGATCTGGATCTAAATTTTGTCAGGTATCTCGGCAGAAATAAACTTGTCAACATGCTCAACCGAAGTAAGCTTACTTTCGTCATTTAAGAATAGACAGATATGCGCATGCGGTAGACCTCGTTTCTGAAACTCTATGGTATAGACAACTGCAATAGGATAGTTAATATTAAAATACTTATTTTCGAAGTTATGGTTATGAACGTAGCAAACCAAAAAAACTATAATAAAGTAACTGATTTAAATGGATGCTTACCTGCCGATGCATTGCCGAATAAAGATTTCTCTCGCAAGTCTTTCATGATTGCGTCAAGCTTAATTTTGAACAATTGGCATAAAATGTCCGGTCTATCCTCAGGATTAATCTTCGTGTCCTTCAGAAATCTTTTAATCTCTGGCCATTTAGGATTACACATGATCGTAATGAAAAAATCAGGGTAGCCAAACCATTTACAAATGGCCATCGCATCATAATAATTCTCCCTCATATAACGCGATCCACCGGTAAACGAAGACGGTAGTAGTACGCGTGTTCCAACGTTTGACATATCTGGATTACCATTTTGTCTAAGCTTTTTAAGGTTATCATATGTCTCAGATCTCATATTTTTTTGCTGTAGACGTATGAATAGTAATCGTTCACTTTCAATCATCGTATATACGTCAACCAAGAACTGTTGCAAAAAGTCTTTGAGCATTGAGAATCAAAGAGAAATGATTCACTCTATCTTGAACATGGTAAGCAAAATACTCTATCATTGTACATTTTGACTATTTCTTCTTCGTTGATGTCCTTCCTTCTCTATGAAGAATATCAACCCGGTAACCATCTTCACCAAAAGGGAAAAGCAATTGATAGTGAAGCGCGAGATACGAAGGATGAAGCTCGCTAATACGGTGTAGACCATCTTTCTTTGACTCAACAACTACATCACGATTATCAAGAGCATCCTCAATGTTTCCAACAATAAGCGCAGCAACTTCGGACGATGTCGGTAGGTTGTATGTACGACCATCTTTAGACCTATTTGCCTTAAGCCGTAATTTTAAGTCAACATGAGGATTATCAACAAACCGATCTCGTACACGTCTATAGGTTTTCACCAGTTGATTATTTGAATCTAAAATCAGCTTAAGGTACTCTATGAGTTCAGTGTCAAGCAAATCAGAAGTTGCGGAAGCTGGTTTGTTTGAGTTACTGTAAAGCAATTGTAAGACAAAAGCGAAAGTATCAGTAAGTGTTTATATAACATAAAACAAAAAAAAATCAAAAAAAATAAATAAAGAAATTGTTTCCAGGGATACCTAAATACGGTTTTGCGATTACAGACTTCATTATCTGTGTCGTATATGGAAAGCTGCACAAACTTTGGTTCACCACCTTCTTTAGGAAGAAGACTTCCCAGAGTATGATAATTCTCGCCACTAATTCGGTATACATACGGAGCATTTCCTCTATTGATTTTCGAATAAACTTTACCACCCATTGAAGTGAACAAAAACATGGAATTAAAACGATGAATATTCAGTAAGAAATGCTTGCTCTTGTCGTCTAAACTCTTAAAAAGATTTTGATATTCTAGAAACGTCTCTTTAAAATTAGGAAGATGTACTTTTCCATAAGCACAACAAAGCATGTAAGTTGTTCTTCCTGAGTAAACCCTTCCTTTTCCGGCCTCAACTTTCCACAACTTAGCATTACATATGTCACATACAACTACTTGATCACCATGATCCAAATAATCTATTATTGAAAATAAAAAAATATATCATTTTGTGCTATTTGTTATGAAATTAATATAATGACGTTTTTCAAGTGGAACTTACAGTAGTGAGTGTGTAAGGTACTTAGTATTAGAAACTCCTTTATATGGATCTTCAGCTAATTGTTGAGGAATAATATGATCGTCAGAAGATAAGTCAACCATTGGAACAGGATATACGCAGCGGCCTTTAGTAGAAAACCTTTCTTTACCTCTTTGTTTCCTCTTTACACCTATATGTTGATACCAACGAAAAATAAAAAAAAATGTCAGAATCAAAATAAAGAAATGTGAAATACGTAAATAAATACCACCAACCTGAAGTAGATGCTTCAAACGGACTTGTTAAAGGTGTGGTTGCGCAAAAAATGGATCGATGGTATTAATATAAGACAATGAACGCATTGGTGTTACGATCCGGCATTCATTTGTAATGGATGCTGAAACATTGCATGACGGAGTAACGTTTTTTGAAATAGAAGATTTGTTAGTCACATTATTTCTCTTATTGTCCAAATGTAATTTCCTATATTTTCTTCGTTCAGTTGATTGTTGATTGTTGATGCTCAACATCATTAGAAGCAACTGAAAAAAAAATATGGATATTCATAAAATATCAAATTATACAATAAAAATTGTACTCTTGTCTAAAAAACCAAAGAATTTATCATTTGTAATGTTACACAAATTATAAATGAAAAAATGTATTCATGTGTAAAAAAATTATAGAATTTACCATTTGTAATATTACCCAATGGACTTCTTCCAGTTTCAACTGCAACAAAAAAAGTCTAAGTTACCGTATGAAACATGTTTATGTATTACATAATTTTTTATTTAAAAAAAAGAAACTCAAAATCATAATAAATAAAATTTAAATATGTAAGTAAATAACACCAACCCCTCGTACGGATTTGTTAAAGGTGTGGTTGGTAAGATACGTCGATCAATGGTATTGATATAAGAGGATGAACGAATTGGTGTTACAACATGGCAATCATTTGTATCGGATACTGAAACATTGGATAACCGAATTACGTTTTGTCTTGTGTTTAATTTGTTAGTCACATTATGTCTCTTATTATCCAAATGTACTTTTGTGACAACCCCGAATTTCCAAGGTTAGTCTTGTAATTTGATTCCTCGTTATTCTTCTTACACTTTTTGTTACGATTAGTTTTTAAGCGTAAACGCATCGGTAATTCATGTAACTGGGCCAACTGTTTAGCATGCACACACTACTTGGGCCGCACATCAAGCTCTTGACCCAATTATACCCTTGCGTGCTTACACTTTGATCCGTAATTTATTTAGAAGCCATTTCGAGCCTTTATCCATTACATGGGCTGCCATGAGATTTGGGCTTAAGCCCATTCCTTTGATCATTATGTTAACCGCCCTAAACAATCTTGGTTAGCAAGTATACGTAACATACTTCCCTATATTTTGGAGTAGCTTAAAACTTAAACACAAACCCTATTACCCCTTGGTTACGATCAGCAGGAGAAACCTTCCCCCCTCTTCTTCGAAGCCTCCTAGTTGAACATTCTCAATTCCGGTTAGTATGATTAACGCATTAATTAAGATTCTTGAATAGTCTTGTGTTGTGTGGTGATTTGTGTTCATGATTTACATGCTAGATTATAACTGTATGATATATGTAGCATGATGTTTATGGCTAACTGTTGTCTTTAAGTATTCAATGATATGCTTGCATGTGAGATAAATCATTTAGGGTATTATGGTAATCGAATGATGGTGTGGACTGTTGTGCAGGGTTATGAATTCATTAATGGATCTCACATGATAATATGATTAAGGTTGTTAGATGTGAGGTATTTGGTTTAGGTGATAAGTGATTATGTTACACTAAAAGGATAGGTTAATAGATAGGAGATTTTCTGTTAATAATTGTGGGATGATAATTGCAAGATCATGTGCTGTGTAATAATTGTACAATGTGAAACTGTTAGCATGCATGAATAAAATATGGGGGCTCGACATAATGATGATGATTGTCTGGTGTGTATATGTTGTGATGAGACTTGATAATTATGAACAAGACAATGGTTGTACATATTGTATTGTTAACTGAAATGGGCCGGATGAAGGGGTTTTGTGGTCGCTGGTAACATACCGGCCCACGAATGCTAAAGCAAATTGCAAACACTTGGGCCGCTAAACCGTTTGGGCAGGGTACAAAGGATAGTGTTTGGGCCTTGTAAATAGGTGTGAGTGAATACTTGAATGGGTCTACGGTGGTTGGGAACTGGGAATTTAAATGTTGCTTGTTTAGATGAATTGATATAAGTGGTTATTCATAAAATAGTAATAGGAATTGTTGAGTTGTAAAACTGTTACTTGAGCTAGGGGTTTGAGTAGGGAATGTGTTTTGATGTGAACAATCGCAATGTGTTGAGAGATGTTCAAGTCCAATGGCTGTACATTATTCATGAAACATGTGATGGATTTAACTGATTGATATGTGTACTATGATAGGGCTTAACTGATTATTGTGTGAAACATGTAATTAATTCCACCGAGCAAAACTAAGGTGAGTTCACTGCTCTTTTCTCAAGCATGCATCCCGGGGAAGGGATAACGGGTAACGTTCCATAAAGGAATGCGTGAAAACAGGATGTTGTGTTATGTACTCAGTATCTATCTCGTAAGACCCCTTGACACTACCGACAGTTGCGAAAGGCAACGGGGTATTTAGTTGATAGCGCTATTAGGTTTGGCACCCTCACACCGTCCCAGAAAGACGGGCGTGAACTAATTACCTTAAAACATGACCAACGTTTTGATAGAGACGTTGGAGGTTGGGCAGACATATCTTGTAGCTATTCGGTAATCGAGTAATAACAACATCAAAACAGCGAAACGACATATCATCTGGTTAACTGTTTTACATACGTGAATGATAACTAACTCGGTAATCAACACTTTGAACTCACCAGCGTAGTCTGACACACTTGTTTACATGCTTGTAGGTCGTTAGCTGAGGTACACTTGGACTTGCTATCTGAAGTGGCTGGAGTGGGCATGGTCATGACTGGGCGTTTTATTTATGATATTTTATGATACACTGTTGGGTTTTAAACTATTTACTTTTGCTTCCACTGGTTACTTGGTTTTATTTCACTTGCAAACAGTATTTCCTTTATCAACGAGTACTTTATTATTTTATTGAACATGTTTGATATGATTGGTGGCTCTTTGTTGAATAGTCGCACTCCTAATAGGGACATACCCTAGGTGGGAATTTGGGGGTGTGACAACTTTCTTTAATTTTCTTCGTTCAGCTGATTGTTTATGCTCAACATCATTATAAGCAACTGAAAAAAATGGATATCCATAAATTATCAAATTATACATTAAAAATTGAATTCCTGTTTAAAAAACCAAATAATTTACCATTTGTAATGTTAAACAAATTTTAAATGAAAAATTATATTCTTGTGTACAAAAATAAAAAATTTACCATTTGTAATATTAGCCAATGGACTTCTTCCAGCTTCAACTGCAACAAATAAAGTCCAATTTACCAATCAAATATGTTTATGTATTACATAATTTTTTATTTAAAAAAAAACAAACTCATAATCATAGTAAACAAAATTTAAATATGTAAATAAATAACACAAAACTGACGTACACACCTCGTAGGGATTTGTTAAAGGTGTGGTTGGCAAAATACGTCCATCCATCGTATTGATATAAGAGGATGAACGAATTGGTGTTACGACACGGCAATCATTTGTATCGGATACTGAAACGTTGGATGAACGAATGACGTTTTGTGAAGTGGAAGATTTATTATTTGCATTTCTTCTTTTATTATCCAAATACAGTTTCCTTAACTTTCTGCGTTCAACATAGTCTTGATGCTCACCTTGATTAGGATCAACTGAAGAATAAAATGCATATAATTTTTTTTAACTATTTATAAAAACAAAATTCAATTCATGTCTAAAAAATTGCAAACATTACCATTTGTAATGTTAGACAAAGGACTTCCACCAACACCACCTGCATAAATTTAAGTAAAATTAACATTACGTAACATAGTTACATATTATATCATTTTTTATTGTATTTGTAAACAGAAATAAAAATAAAGTACATACTATTGGAAGGTTGAACACCAGTAGGAAGTGGAAATGAAGGTAAAGTTTGAGGTTTTGCACGTTTAGGCATATTCTAATATTGTATCATATATAACATACCAATGTATTAAAATAAGTATTGGAATAACTTAAATGTATAAGTATAATACTAAAAGATAACACTTACGTGTATGAGAAATGATCAAACGTCAAAACTTCAAAAATGATGAATGTGGTTAGAGAGTTTTCTGATTTAGACTTGTAGAACATTTAGTCTAAAACATTGAGTGTGTATTATGAATAAGAATAGAGGTTCTTATAGTATTTGAAGTTATTGTAAAAAAGGAAACTATAAATTAAAAAAAAATCGGTTATAATTGTAAAAAAGCAAACAATTTAAATTAAAATTAATTGGAGGTAAATCTATAAAATTTAATGGCGAATTTTTTTTTAAATTTTATATTGCCGGTTATACAATTTTAAAAAGGAAACAAAATCATACAAATTTTTATTTTAGATAAATTTAAAAAAAGTGGCGGTTTATTATAAAATTTTTATATTATAAGTTTTAAAATATTGGGGATTGTTAAAAATATAGTTATAGTAATTACATAATGATTACAGAAATTTAATTACTAAAATTCGGTTACTAAAATCTTTATTTGCAATTTAAATATTAAAAAAATATTAATAGTTTTAAAAATTATAGTTTGTAAAAAATACTAAATGTATACATGCAAAACCTTTATGCCTTTATAATAAAAGTTTAAAAATGACTAATTTCAAAAACATAAACAAATGTTTTTGGAAACATTTTATACATGCAACAGAATAAAACAAATATAAAGTAACAAAAGGTAAAGGTTAAAGAAGTATAGGTAATAGGAAATATTCCAAACCCACCATTAAAACCAACAAACCATATGTTTCAAATAAAAAACGAACCAACCATATGTTTCAAAAAAAAAACCAACCATATGTTTCAATCAAAAAAAAAAAAAAAAAACAAACCAACCAACCATGACAAATCAATCCAAAGCAATGAAACACGCAAACGAAACCAAAGCAGCAATATTAGGAAAAAGATAAATTGTTTTTGGTAAAAAAATATTTCAGCCATGAACTACTTCTCAAACTTTGGAACCAGCAGAATCGTTTCCTCATCAACTTGGACATCCGAGACACCAGCCTTTTTAACCTTTGTTGATGATAGAGAGGTGCTTTCTTCAACTTCATACATGTCAGCAAGGTTACGCTTCGAAGACGAAGTCTTAGAAAAATCTTTAGATGTGCAATCGGGTGTGAAGCTATCACCAATAGAATCCACAACATCCTGAATGATATATTCCAAATTAGAAACTATATAAAAAGTTTAAAGCATTTGGTATTTTGTAACATTTACTTAAAATACATACCTTTAGAGCAAAAGGGTTTTGAGTTGATATATCACTAAGTGAAACATCAGCAGCCGCCTCGTCCACACCCTACAATTCATAAAATAATAAGGCTAGACACAACAAAAATAATAAATTTCCTAACATAACTTTAATTAAAAGGTTTGTGTGTGTTAACCTGATCAGCTGGAATGCGGCTCTCTAAGGATTTAATGATTGCTGCATCATTCACCAACTTATGAACAACATAACCATCAATATGGTTGTCAATATTGAATTGACTAACTTGAATCTTGAAGGCATACTTTTTATCATTCAAAGCTTTAAACTGATAGGGAATGGTTTTCTCTTCCAAATATGCCTAATATACGTGAATTAAAATTTATTGAAAAGAACACAGTAATCAGATTTAAACATTACTAATATTGTAAGGATTGCAAAAATGTTCAAAAACGACCCGTAAGTGAAAACCCGGACCCCTGAAACCCTAATACTCATGAAAAACCAAGAAAACAAGAATTTTGGATTTCAGGCGGGCCACGTAAAACGTAAGCTTAGGCTTACGCGGGCCGCGACAAGCCAAAGATCACCAGATAAGCGTTCCAGGCCATGTGGCAGCCACGTGTCGAACCTACATGTGACACGCTAGCCCTACAAGTAAACTAGGGGTCCTCGCGGGCCGCGTAAAAGTCATGTTAAGGTTTACGCGGGCCGCGTAAAACCTAAAAATCAGCTATAAGTAGCCTGTGCATGGGACTTGCTTCTGTGTTCGAAATCTCAGTCTCAAAACGTCCATATTCTGCTGAAAACGAGTTTTACGGTGTCAAGACGCTGCTACGAATACAGGGTATTAACTCGATCACTGTTACGATACAATATCCGATCAATTGAAACCGATCCGATGGATGTTTAAGTGCTGCCCAAATTAGGGCTATACTTTGTCATTCGTCGTGAGGGTTTTGATTTCGTGAAGTTTATCGTAAATGTTGTATTAAGTTATTGACCTAGTTTCGTATGCATTGTCATTTAAATTAGGTTACAAGGCTAAATCAGTAGGCTAAACTCAGCCCAATTAAACCTGCAATGTGAGTCATTCTCTTTTTGTCAATTGTTTTCCTACACCTCAAATTATTTTCAAAAGTTATAATTACAGGGATTAAGTCGTGGTTATCTTGAATCACTGGCAAGTGGGGTATTGTGCACATTACTAATTTCTCATGGTTAGGTTCACCAACCTAACAGTGATAATCATCACTACTTGGGTGAAAGGACCCAATAGTGGTATGACCATCGTCACCAGGGTGTGACACGGCGCCAGATAAAAATAAGATAGTAGCCATTGTAATCGCTCTTATGCTGTAATTCATAGCTGTGTGTCGTTTTATTAAAATTGAGTGACTCGCCAGCATTTCCCCACTGATAAAATATTTTTAAACATGTTTCAGGTGACTTACTGTGAATCAAGGAAAACGTGCTACGGAGCACTAACAAGCTTGAAGTGGTGACTCAGTAAAATAAATAAACATGTTTTGTAAAACAAGGGATTTCCTCGTGAAATTACCTTTACTGTAAATTATGGGGTTTGTCCCAATTTGTGAAATAAAATAATTGGGCACTTTCAAGTTTTAAAAGATACTGTTAAACTTCCGCTGCCAAATCAAATAATAAATACCACGGGTTTCTGTCCCACGGCTCCTGGACCGGGTCACACCGGGATGGGGGCCGTGACAAATATGTACCTTGTATAAGAATTAAAAAAAAAGACTGATGTGAAATACGTTACCTGATCCACTTTTGACTTCTCAAGCAATTGAATTGCAGTCATTCCCAACATTTTTCTAGCTTCACGGTCAAATAAAGTCAAAGAGACAATATCTGCATAATCTTGTACTCTTATCGGAATCCTAAAACTAAATGCACAAAAAGTATTTCACAAAATAAATACAATTTACATTTGTAATGTAGAATAACATAATCATAAATATTATAAAATTACAAAAAATATAAGTAACTTACATCGGTGTCGCAGTCACAACCTCTTTAGGACATTCAGGATATGAGCAAACTAAAACCTGTTTAAACTTCGGTTCCTCAGCACCGTCTTCAGCCTCCTCAATGACCAAAGTTGTCTCCACCTTCCGATTGCACTCCTCACAACCAAGGTAGTACCAATCATCTTTATCATCCACACCCATGATCGTACCAAGAACTATGACCTCACAAGGCTGAAATTATATGTAAGAAATTAGAGTTATAAATATAAATTTGTGAAACAATTTTGTTTAATGTATTTATTTAAAATATTAAAAAGTAGACACAAACCTTATCCAAGAGCGTAATATCACGGAAATTGGAAAACGGATGCTTCACTAAAAAGTCATCCGCAACGCTTATGCTTCCAGATGAACCAATTGATTTCTGACTATTAGAGGATGTTTTACATATCTTCTCAACAAACCTGTTTACAATAATGTAAGCAAAAAAAAGTTAACAACATCAATAAGTAGTTCATATTATTGTATAAATTGTTTACTTTGTTCTGAATGAACGAATCTCCTCTATGTCACCATTGATAAACAGCCTTGTTATATGGAAAGCATTAGATAGCGTTGTCTTCCCTGTGTAAAAAAATTAATATCAGAGATTAGGATATTCAACTTCGTAAATCATAAAAAAATTATATAAAATTAACAAAGTTTATAAACAGTGAATACCTTTATACTTGTTGAAACTACCAAACTGCACAAGCAGAACAACATGAACTTCTTCTTTATGGCTCTGAATGTAACGAAACATCTCATCGCAGTACTCATCCCATAAAGTGCGGTTTAACTTGATACCCCTACATACATAGAAATTAAACACATAAGAGGATATCATGTAAAAAAATATATAACACTAAAGTTACAATGAAATTAAATTAGAATTTAATAAACAGACTCTTCATCCAACAATTGCAAGTTCATGTATTTGCTATCTTTTCCCATCTTCGTTTTGGTCATCTCTGGTTCAGACCACTCATCTACATATCCAATAAAATCTGACAAAAAAATTGATTAATAAGAAATGTAATCAACACAAAAAACAAAAATTAAAAAAATAATCTATATTTATATATTTTTTTAATTTAGGATGTTGTTGTTATATATGATGAAGTACAAACTAACTCGATACTTGACATCGACTTCACTGGTTTTAATGGACTCAAAAGATGTTAACCGAATACCATATAAACTTCCATCAAAGTTCTCACACTTTTTAACAGAGGTATCAAAGTTCAAGCTAATAGCATGTTCCTTGTCAAAGTGTTTGAAATTTGACTTAATGACAGAAAGTTGAGATTTATAAATGTAATAAGACTCATTTTCATTAAGCAAAATTTCATGTTTTTTCATATACTTGCTCCAAACAGTTGCCTGCATCCTGGTACCCTAATAAAAAACACAAATTAAAAGTGGTTAGTATATCCAACAATATAAAAATTAAGCTACATTTTAAAAAGCAAATGACATTCAAACCAACCTGCTCATCCATGACCACCATTTCAATACCAAGAGTTTCTCCTTCTCTCTTTGGATTCACACGAATCCAAAGTCTTAACACCTTGATCTTGATGGTAAACAGCTTGGATCTCCAATCAAGATTGTTTAAGAAAGTAACATTGTTTTCATCCATTTCTATGAGATATGAGCCGAATTGAGATGATTGATGTTTGAAAATAATTTGTAATTGAATCAAATGAATGTATTAACTAAATATATATACAAATTTCGTTTACTTATTTTCGTAAAGTTGAAAAATAAGTTTATTAATATAAAAAATTGTTACCGAAATTAAACAGATTAGTATTTTTAGAAATGGAATGACATTTCTAAAAAAAGTAAAAATCTCAAAAAGATTATTTGATACTTTCTTCCGTTAACTAAAAAAATGAAACAATAATCATTTATTTAAAACAACTTATACATACAAAAAAATGCAATAACTACACTCAATGCATGCAAACAACACAAAGTAACGTTTGTCACCAAAAGACTAAGAAAATATAACCAATAACTTGAAATTATAATAAATCTGTAGTTTATTTTATAATTTGTCAAAAATTCATTAATCGGTGTAGTTTACATTGGATCTTTTAATAAAGAAAATTTAAGATTTACTTAAAATTTAGGATACGGTTGTTTGGATTTTTTTGTAATAGGTTGTAGTTAATTTCGGAATTTTTTTATTAAAGTTAATTGATTAATTAAATATGGCATGATTGTAATGGTTTAAAAAACTTCCAAAGAAAAGTTTGAAAACTGGTTTTTACTTTCCAAATTTAAATAAAACAACCTTAAGAATGTTTTATTAAAATCTAAATAAAACGGCCAGAAATATTTTAGAATTTAAAAACTGAAACATTAAAATTAAAAAAAAAACAATTTGATATACATATTTATTTATAATGTGTATCACAAACCATTTTAATTATTTCATTGTTTAAGCTATTAATAATGTATATTTTCTAATTTCAAAGACAAGTTTAATAAAATCAAAATTTTAATTTCAAACATTTTTATTTCAATAACCAAACTTTTTTTATTTATACAAAAGTAGCATATTCAACCTAAAATTTTCAATTGTAGATATTTAACCATTCAATGAAGGTTACAAAAACTTTAAGTTGATTTAAATGAAAAGTATTTTTAAGTTTATATACTTAAATAAGATGGTAAATCTATGAGTGTAAAAAAGGAAACAACTTAAATTAAAATTAATTTGAGGTAAATCTATAGAATCTGGCCGAATTTTATCATACAAAACTTTAATTTTATATAAATTTTAAAAAAAGTGGCGGTTTATTATATAATTTTATATTATAAGTTTTAAAATATTGGTAATGGTATCAATCTTCATTAAATAATACTGTTAGCACTAATCAAACAAATTACATAAATGGTGTTTAATATGATCAATACTTTACTTCATTCTTAAACTAAGAAACATACAATTTCAAGAAATTTTGATTTCACTAAAACAGAGAATATAAGCACAAACATGTAGCAAAAAACGGAAACAATGTCTAGTCATAAGCACTATAAAACTACGTGCTTCGGCCACACATATAAACGGCCCAAAAAAAGTATCAGCAACATCTACCATGACATAAGTTCAGCGTAACGACCACACCAAAAACATACCACTAAATGTATTCTAACCACCAACAGTTTGTGCAAAAAAATACTACCAAAACATACCATGTACCTTCACCGACTCAGTTATAAAGCAACATACCTTTACTTTTAACAAATATTATCTGAAATGAAGAACCATATACCAACCGTTTGTCTCAAACAAACTCTCTCATACCGGTGACATTGAATCGCAGACAGCCTTGCGAGAACTCCACACCAATAGCCACATCCCAAGTTCGACCAGCGCTGTCCTTGATGGTCAAATCCATCTTCGATCCATGCCATGAGTTTGTGCCCACTTCTTCTTCAGACGCTACAAATCAGAATATAAATTTTAATAATTAAATTTGTTAACACTGGTTTTCCTACAACTGATGAGTTCAACTGGAATCCCCAAACATACATTAATGGTATGAAGAAGTAAATAATAGAAACTTACATAATGATTGTCAACAACAAAAGTAACCGGTACTTCGTCATCAACACTCTGTTCAAATACAGGTGCAGCAACCGCATTAGGCACCTCATCATCAGACACTTCAATTAACTCATCAGTTGGTTCTTTTTTGATAAGACAAAGTTCAGGTGGGTAAGTAAGAAGGGCAGGCTTACAGCTAAAAACACTCAAATCAAACGTCTTAAAATCAACCATTTCAAAAACCAACAAATGATCATCCGTTATCGACATCTCCTCCTTAATTCGACTCCAACCTGTGGTAATGTAAAAGCTCATGGTCTAAGACTTCCATCCGAACAACCCATTTACGATTTCCAGCAGAACGAACCAAAACAGGATCTGAAGGACATGTATTCAGCATCGAGTGATGAACAAACAACCTGTTCACATACTACAAATAGAACAAAACAATATCAGGATCGATGGTATACATGACATACAAAACAATGTATGAATGCAAGGATAAAATAATTTAAAACTGTATATGTTCAAGTACCATGCAGTCGTTTCGGTCTTTAAAATCATTTCCAGGTTTATAGTAGAAGTAGTTAGAAGGCGCAAGAGAAATGTCTTGATAAAAGTGGAACAGCCGGAACAAAGATAAAGCTTCTTCATACTGAAAAACAACCCACGAATTGTCCGGTAATTTCAATGACGTGACGAGATCCAACCAGCCGTTGTAAAGAAAATAGTCGCCTGCAAGGTTGAACACTTTGACTTGAAAGATCCTCCCATCGAGGGTCCGGATGACTGCATTCTTCTCTGGATAAGCAAACGTCTTAATCCAGTCACCATAACCAGAAGGAAGTTTCTGCAACGGAAAAGGTATATATCGTTAAATGCAATTATAATATCTGTAATCACAAAGTCTTATATTAAAAACATTTAAATTTTATTTTAAAATGATTATAATATCAATACTCACCAACGATTTTTTGTCGTTCTTCCACACATGGGCAGTGAATCCATACACCATCTCGCCTTTAAAGTTGTCGTCTTTTACAACCCCAAATTTTATATCAAAATTAAATAAAAAAGCTAAACACTTAGCTCAACAATTATCAAATACACATAAAAAAGCACAAACCAACCTAGTTAGGAACAACAGTAACCTCAAATCCGCTATTAAAATTGATGAGTAGCAGACGACAGTCAATTATTACAACCAAATATAGGTAAGAATCTAAACCATTTAACAAAACTACATCAAATAGGATATCAAATCATATCAAAAAAGTATTCACTTATTACACATTGAAATGAAGTAAAAAACAAACATAGATCACCAATAAAATCAAATCGGCTGATGATAATCAACAAATATCAGAAGATGAACACAGTAACCAACCTAGCTTTAAACAAAGCAAATTCAAATCCGCTATTAAAATTGATGAGTAGCAGTCGACAATCAATTATTACATGCAAATGTAGGTGAAAATCTAAACCATATAACAAAATAACATCAAATCGATTATCAAAGCCTATCAAAACCAATAATATATAATCACTAATGTAATAAACTGTTATAGTGACTATGTGTGAATCCAATTGAGCAGAACATAACATTTGCCCAAATATAAACCATCAAAAAGCTTCACCGTACTTTCAGATACTGAATCACACTTAAAACTCAACAAACTAAACAAAACAGCACCCTTACAAATAACCACCTCAGAATCTAGTACTCCTAATATAGCACTAACATAACTCAACAATACATACACTCCATCAGCAATTCATTGCTATGAACAACAGTAACATCTGCCTAATGTACTCGGTAACATTTGCCTAATGTACTCGGTAACATTTGCTCATTCCTGTTTCAAAGATTCAAATAACTGTAGATGAAAATAAAAAACATCTAACAAAACAACAACAAATCAGATTTCAAACCCTAACAAAAAAAGGGTTAACTTATTACATATTTAATTCATGTAAAAAAACAGTATACATACACAAGAAACCCAAAAGTGCTAATAACAAACAACAAATCACAATACATGAACAAAGAAATTAAAACCCTAATACACAAAACATATATCCGTCCAACATCAAAATCGGCTATTACAGACCCTAAAAAAGAAATTGTACACCACAATAACATCAATCGCGTACGATAATCTAACAAACAAAGAATCTAACAAAACCATTGAATCTGAAACATCGGATAAAAGAAAAAGAAATCGTATGTAAAAGATGGGGATATCGGAATCACGAATCAATACCGTCGATGAAGACTATTATCTAATGAAGATTGATTATACCTCTTCACTAAATCGCCGATCTGATCTCGAGGATTTGATTTCCTGCAAAAAAAAACCCTAATTAAAATCTATAATCGATCATGAAATACTCAAATTAGAGAGTACCGTAGAGTTAGATCTTCAAATACGTTGATTCTTGACCAAAAGTATTGGCTCTTGTTTCGTCGCCGTGTTCGCCAGAGAAGAGAAGAGAAGAGAGAGAGTTCGAATTAGGGTTGTGAGAGATGAGAGAGAGAGTATAGCGTAAAAGAGAAGCCAGATTCAATCCTTCACTATGAGATATGCCAAGTGTATGATGATGTGGCTGCTTATTTGGCATCAACCATAGGGTGACATGTGTCCCCCAGTGGTTTGCTTTATTAGATATATAGATACTTTATAAATTGTCAAAATAATAATTTAAGATTAGGATAGTAATATTTAATTACTTAACACCCTAAATTTTGTATTTATTTCGTATATTACCTATGACATTTATTGACTAGTATTTTTGCATACAAAATATATAATCTAGGATAGTGACTTTTCGTGGAGTTTTCCTCAAATCCACACGGTCAATCCAAGGAATTAAACGGAACGCAACTCGTGAGTAATCTCTTTCATTTTCCCATGTTAATTTTACAAACTTTGGGGTGCATCATGTTATACACATTTTTAATTTATTTTGTATGCTATGTTCATGTGTTATTATGTGAGTGTCTACATGTGTTTTTCCTTCATTTTATATGTTATTTGTTGTCAAGTCTATTGCATGCTATTGTGTCATGTGGATTCACGACTGACTAATGACTAAGTTCTCCACGGCCATGAGTTGTAGCCTAGTATTGCCAACAGTTTTAGACTCGCTCTTCGGGGCTTGAGACTAATGCACGCTATTGTCATGAGTCTATTATTTATTTTGTTATGGGTTGTTAATTGGTTGCATGATATTGTTTGGTGTTTATATATGTGTTGTCTATCTTTATATTTTGAGACAATCATCATACTAACCCTGAAAAATGCATGTTAAAATTATTTACTTTTAAAATTTAAATATAAAACTGTTTTTCAATAAAATGAGGAAATTACTCACCAACATCTTTGTTGACCCAAAATATATTTTTCTAACGTGATGCAGGTAATCAAGGTTGATGATTCGAGTGAAGAGGACACGTAGCATGGGCTTAGAAAAAAAATTGAAAAAAATTGTGTTATGTTTGTTTTGAACATTGTATGAACAACTTGTGATTTCTAAATGTTATGTTTCAGTTTAATTGGTTGTGCTTGAAATATTGTAACAATAATTAGTGTCATGAGTTATGGCAATCAGTCTGCCCCGTACCAATCTGTTGCGGGTCGAAGAGTGACAATGATCATGTGGGATTAAGAGGAGTGGAAAAGGAAGTGTTAAAAGGGATCGTGAAAATCAGATGTTAGAGTATTTGGAGGGCGGGAGATAAGGCGAAATTCGAAAGCGAACCCTTAAAATGGAAGATATTATAGGCGAGGTTAAGTCAATAGAATTCCTCTAACTTAATAGTAGATTCAAAAAAATTAAGGGTTTCTTGGTATAATTGGTGTACTTTGTATTTATGTAATCTTGTTTGCGGCCGCCTCGATTTGAGGTTTGACGTTTTCTAATGAAGTTGTTTTTTTCAAAAAAAAAATCTTAAAAAATATGAAAAACTAATGATTTACTTTTTTCTCGATTTATCATGATCACTTTCGAAAGCACAAACACGTAGTTCATATTTGAATGTACTTTCGAGATCATAAAACTATAACAGTTGTCTCACTTTTTTTAGATATTTGTAACAAGTCACTAAATTTTCATGATTTTTGCTTTTCATGCATTAAAAAAACATAATAGGATTTTAAAAATTAACTTGATAATTTTTATATTGTAACTAGGTTTCATAAATAATGGGAATGTTTATGATTTTCGTCGCATATTTTATTTGTTTTTATATAATTTAATAAGTTGTTTAACAACCAAAAGGCCTTTTGCTTAGCAGTATTAAGGTGTTAGATAAAACTTTACATTTTCATGTGGTGAGAGTTCAATCCCATTGTTGACGAAAATTTAGTCTTTCAAAAACATATTAAGGTGTTTAACAAGTTAATTTGAAGTGGTTTTATTAATTTACGACCTATTTTTTAGTTACTATAATGATATAATCAAATAAAATGCTTACTAATACCCATAACTAACTAACTAACTAGGTGTTCCTCAAAAGTTCAGGTTATTACAAGTAGTCCTTATATTTGCAATTATTACTTTTTAGTTGTTATACTAGTCATACATGTAACAAGTAGATTGGCATAAATAGGATGACTTTTACTTTTTGTTTTCGGGGCTGGATCTTATATAAAATGGAATTGGCGTACGAAATATAGAAAACAATCTCAGGGTGATATGTGTCTTGTCTTAATTTAAGAAGGAAAGGGTATTATGGTTTTTTTTCATGACCTACTCCCCCCCCCCCCCCAATTTTCAAACAACTATAACTTTTTCATACGATAATATTTTTTTTAAATTACACGTATTAACGAACATTACATTATCTTTAATTTGAGTAAGTTATTGCTATAGTTTTCTTAATTTTTTATTTTACAAGCTGTGAAGTTACATGGTTGTGTAACGTTACGTGATTATGTTCCAGTACGTAATTATGTACCATATGTGTAAGTAGTAACAAATGCTCAATGCGACCCTACATCTATAATCACGTATCTTATGTAACAAGTGTAATGTCACGTGAGTGTGTATCAGTACGAAATTATGTTATTGTAATTTTTTTATTGTATAATGTTTTTTTTTACTAAAGTTATGCTTATTACATGAATATATATTCAATATAATGAGAACTTAATTGTTTTATGCTATTACGTAATTAAATTTGTAGTATAAGTCGTTGAGTGATTAAAGATGTAGTGTTATATTGAGCATTTGTTACTTCTTGCACACATGATTATTACATTGAACATTTGTTACTGCTTTTATACACATGGTACGTAGTTCAAGATTTAGGTATACATTTAGTATCTAGTACGTGATTTAGGTATTCATTGATCATTTAGTGCGTGATTATAGAGTAGTGTTCCTTCGAAAATTTGTTACTGCTTGCACATATGGTATGTGATTTAAGGTATCCATTGATTATATTCCGGTACGTAATTACGTACCGGAACATAATCACGTAATGTTACAAAATCATGTAATTTTATAGCTTGTAAAATAATTTAAAAAAAATTAATTAAGAAAACTATAGCAATGCCTTACTAAAATTAAAGAGAATGAAATCCTCGTTAATACGGTGTAATGTTTTTAAAACTACATTGTCGTATGAAAAAGTTATAGTCGTTTGAAAATCATGGAAAAGTGGGTTTATGAGTCAATAATATTGGATTTTTCTATTTTGCCATTTTCCGCACTTGTTCTCTTGTTTTTAGTTACGTGAATTCTAAATTTGGGACCACTTAATCTCAGTTATTGATCCTGTAAATCGACGACCCAGATTATCTCCTACGTTTTGTACGCTAAGTTTGTCTTGTATAAGAACCTCACCCTTCAAATACCTAATTATTTTATTGTGCGGGATTTCGATTACCGCTTTTATGACCAATTATGCATATAATTAGTTTAAGTTAATTATCATATGAAATGTTTTTGTAGAATGTTATATATGTTACATGAGCGTATCTAAAATCCATTGGCGATATCACAAACTTTTCAATTGAGTCCTCTAGATTGTTTTTTAACCAAGAGATATATGGACGAGTTGAATTACTAGATAATCTATTGGCGGAGCCGGTCAATGGTTTTACTTTTTATAAAGAGGCAATCAGAGAGCTTAACTAAACTTTTAAAGGATGCAACCAATATTTTTGCCTAAAATAAAATTATTTTTTTAAGGAGTTGCCCATTCCTTTGTGAGTGGGTACACCCATGATATTATCACATCAAACTATGATGATCGGCTTTGTATATATACATTTCAAGTTGACAAGTCTCTCCTTTCATCGGTGTTTAACTTTTACATGTTATTCTTGAAAGTAAGGAGAAAATGTTGTATATTTCATTTTAACATCAACGAGAATTTCCATATATATGACACCTTTAGAAGTCATAATCTCTAAGAATACTTTTTGAAACTTTCGTTAGTTAAAATAACTATCTCAAGTTATTATAGTTAAAATCATCGGTTATTTGGGTTTATCCCCGAGTTATTTTGTTGTTGAATTTAGGAGAAAAACTATTTCTTGAGAACCCATCACAAATAATCAAGTTTAGGTGTTCATCGACTCATTATTTCTATAAGGGTAGCGATTGTAAGCTAACACATTCATGGGATAAACAATGACTCGCTATTGTTATATATATACATGTATACATACATAAACATATATATAACTAATCGCCTTTGCCCAGGTGATTATAAGCTAACACATTCATGGGATAAACAATAACTCCTGATTAATTTAGCCCTATGTTGTGTGATTTTATTGATTGTTTTAAGGAATAATGGAATTTAATAATCCTAACTTTCACTAGTTGGCCGGCAACGGACCCAACTTCAAAAATAACCACTGGCGGTCCCACCTTTTGACATTTTGTAAAACATTGGACCTTTGCTAACAGCGTTATAACGTTGATGATGTGTCAAAATTTTTTAACTGAGATGATTACATGGCAAGTTGACTGATTATGTGGGCCTGAAATTAATAATGTGGCATTTACAATTAATTAACACAATCTAAATAATATCTACCCACTACAATCAATACTTAAAACACTTCACTACTCTCACAATCATTCAGGCAACATAAAATTCAAGCCCTAATTTCATCCTCTCTCGCTACGAAGAACAAACCCTAATCTCTCTCACTATCGATCAAACAAACGAAGAAGCGATCATAATCAATGGCAGAAATCATCAAGATCAACGTATGGACTGGTGGGACATTCGAAGTTGCAACCCCGAATATGAGGTATGTTGGTGGTAAATCCACACTTTTAAGCTTAGATGTCGACAAGTTGTCGTTTTTTTGAGCTAGTAGACTATGCAATGGAGATGGCATTGTTTGTAACGGATGATGAAATAGTTGATGTTTATGTTTAAATGGGTCCAATAACAAATCATCAGGCACAATCTAGTAGCCAGCCAACTAATTCTGAAGCCCAGCCCAATAACCAGCCCAGTTCACAGCCCAGTTCTTCTAGGTTAAGCATGAGCCCTAGTAAACCTATAAGTGGTTATAGGAAGTCTACAGCAAGCGGACTTACATCTCCAGTTGCATCTTCAATTGCATCACCAAGCAAAAGTGTTAGGTTTGTTGAACCTCCTGTAACACGTGAACCAATTGAAACAGAACCACCTGCTTCAACCTATGGTGTAACAGCTGAGGAAAGTTTGGATGAAGAGGGAAGGTCAGAAGATTCTTATTATGATGATGTGAACTATGAACCTGATTTGGCTGATGATGGGACAGACAAAGATGATGAAGAGTGGTTAGAGTCAGTTGCTGCAATAAACAGATCAAATTTTCAAGTCCAATCCTAAGTGGTCAGCTAAACAGATCCAATTGGCAGTTAAAGAAAGTAAAAGGTGTTGATTGGTAAATGATTGGCATATAAGGCTAAAACTTCTACACATAATAAGCTTCATGGTTCAATGAGGGAGCATTACAGCAAGCTTGGGTCATACTTGGAAGCCTTAAGGGTAGCAAACCCTACTTCAACCTTTGAAATGTTAACTGCCCCACCAGGCTTTCTTAACAAGGATCCAGACTCAAACTTGGAGACTTTTTTTTAGGATATTTGTGTGTTTTGATGCATTAAAAAAGGGGTTCTTGGCAGGTTGTAGGAAGTTGTTATGCCTGGACGGTTGTTTCCTTAAAACTTTTCTAGGGGGTATGTTGTTAGCTGCTATAGGAAGAGATGCAAATGACCAAATGTATCCTCTAGCCTGGGTTGTAGTTGAGGGTGAAAACAATGATAGCTGGGAATGGTTTATGGAGGAACTAAGGAAATGTTTAGATGTGCATGATGGTGGAAAGGGTTGGACCTTTGTTTCTGACCAACAGAAGGTATGTCTAGCAGTTATACTTTTTATAATTATTAGAATCCATTATTACTACAATTGCATAATTGGTTGGTCTTATTTGTCATAACAGGGAATACTGAATGCAGTTGCTTTGGTGTGGGGTAATGCTGAGCACAGAAACTGTGCAAGACATATTTATGCTAACTGGCACAAGAAATTCAAAGGTGGTGAGTTGAAGGAGGTTTATTGGCGAACATGTAGATCTTATAATGAGGCTGACTTTCTTGAAGCTATAAAGGAAATGAACAACCTAGATCATGAAGCAGTTGATGCATTTATGAAGCAACATCCTAAGGGCTTTGAGAGGTGTTATCTTCAAAATGATATTGAGTGTTGTGTCATAGTCAACAACATGGCTGAGACCTTTAATGGTACCATAGTTCAGTCTAGGGCAAAACACATTATCCATATGTTAGAGGATATAAGGGTTTCAATGACGACAAGGATAGTTACAAAGCATTCTGAGATGGCTGCCTTTGATGGGGTTGTGTGTCCTAGGATACAAGAGAAACTTGATCAAGAGAATTTTTGGGCTTACAAAAGTGAAGGGTACCCATCATCTTTTCATGTGTTCCAAGTGAGGGATATAGATGATGTATCAATTGATTTATCACAGAAAACTTGCACTTGTAGAAAGTGGGACCTAACAGGTATATACTGTAAGCATGTGTGTGATGTGGCAGGTTTTCTTGGAAAGAATGCTGAGGACTTTGTGCATGAATGGTATCATAAAGACCAGTACCTAAAGTCTTATGAACACACTATCCCACCACTACCTAGTGAAAAATACTGGCCTAAGGTTGATTATCCTCTGGACCCACCACCAATTAAAATTGCTCCTGGAAGACCCAAGAAAAACAGGAAGAGAGATCCACATGAAGATCCTAAGAAACCTGGCAAATTGACAAAGCATGGGATACAAATGACATGTAGCAACTGCAACGAAAAAGGCCACAATGTAAGGAAGTGCAGTTCGAAGGGTAAGGCTGAGGTTGCTGATGGAGATAAAGGTGGGCCTAAATAATCAAGGGGTAGGCCAAAGGGGAAAGCTGTTAAGGTGAAAGTTGCTGTTGGTTCTAAAAGGAAAATGGCTAAGTCAAAGTCAAAGGTTAGATCAAGTTAAGCATCACAGAATCCCACACAATCAAGCCAACCGTCTCAGCAATCAACTGGTTCAAAAAGGGTATGCAGGGGAAGGCTGCAGGGGAGGGATGCTTAGTTGCTGAAGATGTCATGCTATTTTGCACAGTTTGATCAGTGAATCTTATATGTTTATGATGTTCATGCTTTTGTATGTATTAACTTTGTAACTATCTTGTGTGTCCCTTTTGAACAACTTCTACTAGATGCGTCATGTATCTTGTCATGTATCTTGTGAACATCTAACTTATCAAATCATTATGTGGCTTTAATGTTAATAGTTGCTATGTTGCAGCATTACTATTTACCTTTGGTCTAGTTTTGGTCATTTTTTGTGTGTCAATATGTATGGTCAGTGGTGAGTTTGGTCAATTTTTGTTAGTTTTGGTCATTTAAAGGTGTTGCTTATCAATATGTATTGTATATGCAGTGGGATATTTTAGTCATTTTTTAGTGTTGGTTTAAATATGGTCAATATGTAGTGTGTATGCACATTTGTAATGTTGGTTTGAATGTGTTCCGAACAACCACAAAATACATAGACAACTAACACTTTGCATACAATGGCAACAACCAAAATAACTAGCATTACAAAATAATTAGGCAACAGCCACATAATACAAACAGTGCATACATTTCCAGGGATCCCCATGTCCTATCACAAAATACTAACAATTGCCAACTGTTTGTCTAAGAATTATCCAACTTCCTATTACAACAATGGCCAAACAAAGCAGATTCTTCCAAGTTGTTTTTTTATTTGCAAGTTGTTGTTTCAACATCTTGTTCTCTTCCTGTAATTTGAGATTCTCAATCTCCAATTCTTGTTCATTTCTTCCATGTTCATACCGAAATGCTTCGATGTCAGATTTCCACATGAAAAATTTGTAGTCTTGTTTCTATCAGAAGATAAATAACCAAGTTAAACGCGAAATTAGAACCAAAAACGCTAATTTAACATGCTAACTTACCGGACATAAAGCGCAACAATAAAATGTTTCCCCACTTCGAGCACTTCTTCGTCCAGCAACCCTAGATATGGCTAGGATATCGTGATTGTAGTACACATTTCCGTCTTTATCGACTTTGAACTTTTTAGGGTTTTTCTGGGTACCAGAGGTTGTAGACGATGAGCAGCTGAGTTCCATCTTATGTTTGTTTTAGATTTTATGGTTTAATTGGATTATATATGATGGCAGGAAAGATATAAAATAAATAAATGTTATTATAAATATCGCATATTCAAGTTCAGGCCCACATAATCAGCCAGCTTACCATGTAATCATACCAATTAAAAATTTATGACACGTCATCAACGTTATAACGTTGTTAGCAAAGGTCCAATGTTTTACAAAATGTCAAAAGGTGAGACTGCCAGTGGTTATTTTTAAAGTTGGGTCCGTTGCCGGCCAACTAGTGGAAGTTGGAATTATTAAATTCCGAGTAAACTGCCATTTTGGTCCCTGTGGTTTGGCCAGTTTTGCCACTTTAGTCCAAATCTCAAACTTATTACATCTGGGTCCCTGTGGTTTGCATTTTGTTGCCATTTTAGTCCAAATCTCAAAAACCCCATTTTTTTACTGTTACAACCTCCTATTTTGTCCTTTAGTGCAGGGGCATTTTGGTCATTTTGCTTTTCATTTAACATTTTCTTAATTCAAAAATTAATATATATATATATATATATATATTAATATACACACATACATATACACAAATAAACAACATAGACATCGATCATCATCATCCCCAAATAACTGAGACCTTCTCTCTCCCTTCTCTCTCTAAATCGATCAGAGTTAACTGAGCACCACCACGTAAATCGATCATCATCATCCCCAAATCGATCAGTCACACATACATATACACAGACTGTGACCACCGGCGTCGTCCCACCTGAGCACCACCACATAATCCGGCGTCGTCCCACCTGAGCACCACTCCGGCGTCGTCCCTACCGAAACTCAGATCCACCATTGTCATCGTCATCTCTGCGTTCCTCTCTCTCTCCTGTTTCTCTATCTCTCTTTCTAGTGCAGAATGGTGGTGGGTGGATGGTGCTTGTTTCAGATATGTTGGCGTGGTGGTGCGCCGTGAGAGATGGTGGTTCAGATCTGCCGGTGTGGTGGGGGTGCGGGGATGTTGGTGCGGGATGGTGGTTGGGGGTGATGGTGGTTCAGATCTGCCGATTGCGATTCTTCTTGGGCCTTCTGGAGATGAAAATCTGATCGGTGGCCATGTGAGAGAGAGAGAGTTGGAGAAAGTGAAAGTGAATGGCGGGTACATCCAGTTAGCTTTATTTATGGGGAAGAGGGAAACATTCTACACAAAAGAATTTGCATACTTTTATTATAGAGTAAACTGCCATTTTGGGCCTCCTGGAGAGATTAATGAGAAGGGGAATGATAATTCATCTTGTGTTTTTTGTCTATTTGTTTTTGTTCAGAAAGCGTTTGTTGATTTTTGTAATTTTTCTGGGTTTTGATGATGATGTTTGAAGATGAACGATGTTTGGGTTTTGATGATGTTCTTGAAGATGATGATTTTCTGGGTTCTTTATTTTCTTGAAGATGTTCTTGATTTTCTGGGTTTTGATGATGATGTTTGATGATGTTCTTGAAGATGATGTTATTAATTATTGAAATGTTATAATAAATTAATATGGACCAAAATGCCCCTGCACTAAAGGACAAAATAACCAGTTTTCAACAGTCAAAATGGAGGGTTTTTGGATTTTGGACTAAAATGGCAACAAAATACAAACCACAGGGACCCAGATGTAATAAGTTTGAGATTTAGACTAAAGTGGCAAAACTGGCCAAACCACAGGGACCAAAATGGCAGTTTACTCTTAAATTCCATTATTCCTTGTTTTAATTAGGGTTTTACAAAAGAGAGATTTATTTTTGAACGACAAAGAATCTCACATGTAAACACACCCTGCTCGAGGCTATTTCCAAAGTTGACTCATCGACCGCCATGGGACCGTGCCTCATATGCGCGGGAACCAGATGGAATCCGCAAACCCTTGCCCTCTGTCAGGTTCGAACCCGGGATTAAAGCCCTGATTCGTCCCTTCACCCAGATGCCCTCTAAAATTGCCAAAGCGAGAATCGAACCTACGTCTCCACCAGGAGGGCCATACCGATTTACCACTAGACCAAGTTTCCATATTTACAACATTATATCTCTAACATTCATTGATTACATTGTGTCTAATATTCCCACGCACGCTAAGACCGATTAGCGACTTGTAGATTGAAACGTAAAAACATGAATCGTTGTGTTGAGAATGGCTTTGTGAAGACGTCTGCGATTTAATCTTTAGTTGTTCTTTTATAAAATAAGACCTTTATAATATTTTAACTTTTTTCAAACTTTTTATTTGAAAAGTAAACCATTTCTTTATAATCTATATTCTAGAAATGTTACATCAAACACGTTTCCCGTAACAAGTTTTCTTCTTTTTTTTAGTCATTTTAAAAGGTGTATTTTGTTAGCACATTTTTTCAAAAAACATTTCTAAGAAAAAAAGACATCTATACTATTTATAAAAGGAGCTTAGAAGCTGACCTCACTTTGCTTATGTGTCATCTTCTTAGATATGCCACATTGGATGCCACATTGGATCCGCTTATGTCATAAAGCTTATGTCATAAATCACAATTTAAAAAATGTTAATTAATATATCTATATCTATTAATATATTAAATTCTGATTTATTTATATCTAAATAAATATGGCTCCACTTTCAAATTTCAAAAGATGGCTCCAGTTTCAAAACTTTAAAATCAAATTAATCTTATTCTCTCTCAATCAAAGCTTAATCAAATATACTCTCCAGCTCATTTTCAAAATTCAAAACCTTCACACCTCTCTCTCTCTCTTCAACTCAGAGAACATCTTCGATCCGGTTGTTCAGAAATACGATGCTGCTTGAACAACATTCATTCACCATCACTGCTGCTTGATAAACAAAAGCCCCCCACAGCCGTTGATTCTTATCTGCTGCTTGATAAACAAAAGCCCCCCCCCCCCCCCCCACAGGTTTGAACAACCTTCATCTTCTTCCTGAACCAACAACAACAACAATGGATGCTGAAGTAAAGAAGAAGATTTCAGCAACATCAGCTAGGTCTCACACCAGACATTCCAAACCCAAATCTTCTTCTACTTTCTCTTCAGGTTTGCATCAATAGCCCCATCAATTTCATTCCATTCGTTCTTGATTTGATTCTGATTTTGCTTCTAGGGTTTGTGTTCTTGATCATAACATATGTTTGTAGAAATTTAGGAATTTGGAGTTTCTGTGATATGGGTTTTGGTTGAATTTGAGTTAAGATTGTGGGGTATTCAGTCAAACCTAAAAAAGATTTGATCTTGACCTTGTTTGTCAAAGGGTTTGTTGTTAAATGTGCAGCTTGATTTAGGGTTTGTCTTAAATCTTACATATATATTGATTGAAGTTGAATATTAGAATGTCAAGAATGATTTTAAAAGGATGAGCAATTTGACTTTAAAAGTCTAATTAACATTTATTAAAAGGATGAGCAAATCATAAAAATTGGTGTCAACCGGTAGATCGGAGACCGAGAGAATACTTCGAATCCTAACCCAATCCCAATTTCGTCTTCCCAAACCCTAATCCATAACGATTCACATCGAATGAAAGTCAGATTTTGAATGAAAATCTGAAACCAGATTTTGAATGAAAATCATGAATGCAAAGTCGAACTCTAGATTGGGTGAGCTTAAACCAGATTTTGAATGAAAATCACGAAGCAAGAGGGGGGTTTGTTGATGACAGCCTGTCTCCAGCAAATACACCATTGAATTTAGGTGATTTTTTTTCCGGTTACATGATGTTATTAGGGGTTTCCGATTACATGATGGATTTTTTGTCCTCCGATTTAGTTTATGTACAGAGCATGTGTTAATGATGCTTTTTTCTCAATTGCAGGTAGGATATTGAGTAAAATGAGTCAAGGTTAGCTAGCTTCTTTCAGATTTGTTTTCTGTCATAAAACTAGATTTACGTGCATATATATTGAATTTCTTAAATCTTAACTTAATATGTTTACTTTAGGGTGATGACAGTGACAATCAAAAGCAACATACTTTTTTAGAAACTGGGTCAAAATTTGGGTCAAAACTTGATATGAGAGTAATTCTGTTGTTGATGCATGTTAAATACATTTAGGAGGTGTTAAATGATGATTTCTATCAGTCTGTCTCTCTGAATCGAAATTAAGCTTTGTTTTTATAGAGACTGCTTAAGAGACCGATTGTGAAGTACATTACGTTGCTAAATAAGGGTACCCTTTTTCCAAAAATGTGTGTGGGTGATGGGGGTTTAAGAAATGGAGATGAAGGGTTTTGGGGGGAGAAGATTAGAGGGAGGTTAAACGGTGCCGCTTGGGTTAATCATGTGCAAAAAAGGTTGGGTTTTCAAAAGCAGATTAGGAAGGTTACAAACCTTGATTTTTATTTTTATTTGACATTTGAGTTTGATTTATTTGTGTGCTTTTCAATTTATAGACACTGACATCACCAAAGTTTGAGAGAAGAAGAATTGATCCAAAAAATGTGGCGGCGATCATACTCGGTGGTGGTGCAGGAACTCAACTCTTCCCTCTTACGAGCAAAGCCGCTACTCCAGCTGTAAGTATATGTCATTTGCCATTCGTACGAGTATATATCAAAATTTCAAGATTCTTGCTATTGTATTCTTGATATACATACTTGAAGAAATCTTGTTGCTTATATTGATGTTAATATTCTTGAATCAAAATACTTGAAGAAGAGGAACACATCTCAGGAGAAGAAGGAGCCAAAGAGGTTTAAGTGTGCTGCCAGACGTATGACACAAGATGAGAATGTAGTGTTTTGTTTTATTTAATGGCTCTTTGTTTGTTTCATACAGATTTGATGGAAGTTATGTTATTGTAATTGTTAAATGTTGTTGTTATGTGTGCAGGGAGAGTGGAAGTTTGATTGGACTGTGGAGTCTTTTAATTTCTTAACAGCATACATGCTTCAAGATCAAGAGGCACATATGACACAAATATTAAATTCTTTTACCCTTTTTGTGAATCATGACTCTCTTTCTTTTGATATATCTCTAAACCATGATGTATCTCCTTTTTTTTGTGTAGATGGAGCGCGCTTTCATTGCTATCAAGCCAGATGGTGTGGAAAGAGGACCGGTAATCTAACCACCTCATTTATATGCATCTTAATGAAGGTTTATTTAACAATATAATATCTTAATTAGTTAATTTTATTTTTATGATTGGTTTAAATGGGAATTTTAACACTGGAATCAGTTGAAAATATGGAGAATTTGAAGGTGAAGGTGGCTGAGTTGCCTCAGCATTCATCATCAGCTACTAAATCTATAAGCTTTTATTCTATTATCAACAAGTTGAATTGCATCAAGATTATGTCTTTTTAGTTATATAAACTTGATTTGGAGTCTGTCATATGCTTTAGTATGTATGTTGTAGTATGTACTGGTCAACACTATCATCCCTAATTACAAATGATATTGATGTTTCGTATTCCAAAGTAAAAGTGGTCTGATCTGATACAAATTGTTTGCTACAACTTACATAGGATGACTTAGAAGTAAGTTTATATGTACATAATACACTATGATTGAAAGACCAACACTTTGACCTGGTATATATTTTGGTGCACTTGAAAGAGCAACTTCATTTATCACGGATGACCTTTGGTGTGGCATCTTTGCTGGCCTCAACCCAGGTTAGTCGTTTGTACGTTATTTCTTACCAAATTCTAGAGTAGTTATTCTATAACACAAAGTTTTGAATTTGGTATAAATGCAGAGATTTTTGTGAGAGCAGATGCGAAGGAAAGAACATGAGGAGGAAAGAACATGCCTATCGTGACGAAGACGACAACGAATAGGAAGGTATGAATTCCGTATCTATTTACTTTGTTTTTTTTTTAATATTCAACAGTTGTGATTTAGAATAATATCACATAATGAACCATGGTCATGCCTTTGTTCTTGATTATGGGTTTATATCCCTTTAATTATATCATTTATCTGCTATGTATAATCGTTTTTTGAATAATCGTTTTGACTTTCAAAACAGTATATTGCCGTTCCTAATTTTTGAATAATCGTTTTGACTTTCAAAACAGTATATTGCAGAAAGATGGAACTCATATGTTTCATTTGGTTTTACAGGTTCGAAAAGAGAAACTAGGCGATCGAGTCACTGCGCTTCAACAATTAGTTTCGCCTTTCGGAAAGGTATTCTATTAAACTTATTGTATTTAAAATAATCGTTATTGTTTTATATATCTTCTTGAAAAATTGGATTATGTTATAAGTTATAACAATAAATTGAATTTACAGACTGATACGGCATCAGTTCTCCATGTAGCCATTGAATACATCAAGCTCCTTCACGATCAAGTCAATGTATGCTTTAGTTTATTTGTACATTTTTCCACAATATAATTATAACAGATGGATCATTAATGTTACAACTTACAAGAGTTGCTCATAAGAGGTTCAGTGGGCACGATTATGAGCTGGGTTTGGCGGAGGCCTCATCTCTCAACCGATGAGTATAATAATACCATGGAACCTTGCACCATTTCAGAGGATAGAGAACAGAGTACATCCCCTTCCAGCTACTGGTAAGTAATCGCTGCTGGTGAGTAAAAAAAAGTAATTACAATATACGTGAAGTTTGACTGAAACCTGTTACGCAACCCACCTATTTGCCGTTTCTAATTTTTGAATAATCGTTTTGACTTTCAAAACCGTATATTGCAGAAAGATGGAACTCATATGTTTAATTTGGAAGGATTTATTCCAAAACTTTGTCAATTAGCTCAAGAAGTTGGTGAAGATGAGCGAGTTGAGCCACTTCGTTCAGCTGGCTTGCAAGCTCTTTCTTCAATGGTATTTTTATCGTCGCCTAAACTAATTGTCGTACATATGAATTTGTATGATCCGTCAACCATTTATTTGATCTTATCGTTTTGTATTATAGGTGTGGTTCATGGGTAGATATTCCAATATATCGGCAGAGTTTGACAATGTAAGCATATATTAGTACCTTCTCAAGATTAGAATTAAGTATTAAATTCAATAAATATATTAATTTATTCATCTTTTCTCCGTTACATAGATTGTTTCGGTAGTTTTGGAAAATTATGGATCTCTGATTAACGAGTCTGAAAACCCTAATGAAAATCGATTCAAGAAGTACTGAAAAACGAGCATCATGTGCCATCAGAGGCTTTGATGAAGGTTCCTTCTTGGAGTACAATTGTAAACAAGAAAGGCGAATTAAATGTGTCAGCGTAAGACTAAGTTACATTTCCAAAATCTTCAAATTCTTATTTTACATTTTTACCATTACTTTCGAGTCATAATCAGTTTCACAGTAGCTGTTAAAACTTATCATCTTTTTGCATCCAAACACTCAAAACCCAAAATTTTAATCGCATATACATGCGAGATCCAATTAATACAACAGGAAATGAAGGTCTATATGCAGACAAAAAGATTCATAAAAAGAAGTTGAAACGTCTTAGGTTTATCTTGATTAATTTTAGTTTTGAAACAAGTTGTATGCTTTTGTAACAATTATGTGTTTTTTAGGTGGGAGTGAGAGCTCAAAGCAAAGCAGGAGTGGGAAGAAGAGTCGAAAGGCGATGTTGAAACTCGGAATGAAATCGGTTCTTGGTGTTAGTTGGGTTACCATCAAAAGTGCAAAAAATGTAAGATATATATGGTTACAATAATCAATTATTTGTGTTCAGATAAAGTTATTGTGTTTGTTTCATCAATTTTCTATGTTCTTGATGTTAGCTGGGTTACGGTATATCAATTATTTGTGTTTAGATGTTGTATATACTGAATTGTTATATTCTGAAACTGCAGAGATATGATATAGTTAATGGTGTTGTTGAAGTTGATGGATTAAAGGATGAAGCTGCAACTGAAAAGGCAGAAGGTACTATACTTTCTGTATGATTTAACTCTGCTTTTTTATATACTGATCTCTTTTATCTGTAAAAGAACTAAAACATATTTTTTTTATTTAAACCTTATTTCAGATAAGGTTGTGCCTGATTTGCTTACTGCAATGAAGACCAATGAAATATTGGCCGAGGAGGTAGCAACCCCGTTTATAATTTGCGTTTTTTGTTACACAGTTTTATTTATTATCGTCTTTGGTTTCCAAAAAGTATTGATTTTGATTTTGGCATAATCATCAGATTTCAGAACGTGATGAAGATGCTCTCAAATATCTAAAGAACATTAAGTGGTGCAGGATAGACGACCCCAAGGGTTTCAAGCTCGAATTCTTTTTCGATACGAATCTGTGTTTTAAAAATTCAATGTTGACCAAAGTATATCGTATGATTGATGAGGATGAGCCTATTTTAGAAAAGACAATAGGGTAACCATTAATATGTTTATATCCATATCTTAAGCTCATGTTATGCTTGATACTTTACAGGGCAGAACAAATATTGAATCGCTACCAGGGAAATGCTTGACACAAAAAGATATTAAAGAAGAAGCCAAAGAAGGGGTCAATGGGCTGGAGTTCCACGAGTGTGTCAAAAGTTGGTACTGGCGCTTTAGAAGTATTGTCCCTTTTGAAAATCATTGATGAAGGTTACAGATTTTATGCCGCAGGAAGTAAGTATAAGTCGCAATCATTTGGAAGATTTGAAAAGGCCGCATATCTGACGGCTCTTCTGGTAGGTCTGATAGATTCAGGGATTCGAAACGTAATGTTGGTCGAAGTTTATCCGAAAAGATATCGTTTAATGGATTCTTTAGAGACTCGGGTCGAATATCGAGCAAGAGACTGCCACCCGAAGAAGATTATATAGTGTTGGGGATTCTGCTACAGAGTTATCATTAAAAACAGTGTTTTTGTGGAGAAACAGTGGTTGAAACCACTGTTGGGTTAAAACGGTGATTTTAAACCACTGTTGGGTTAAAACAATTGGGTTAAAACAGTGGTTTGAAACCACTGTTGAGTTAAAACAGTGGTTTCAACCACTGTTTCTCCACAAAAACACTGTTTTAACCGAATAGTGGTTTCAAACCAACGTTTCACCCCAACAGTGGTTTTAACCACTGTTTCTCCACAAAAACATTGTTTTAACGATAACTCTATAGCAGAATCTCCAACACTATAATCTTCTTCGGATAAACTTCGACCAACAGTGGTTTCAAACTACCGTTTTACATTATAAATTATCCATTACATCTACAATACGTTATCTAAAGTATTTGATAAAAGGTTTATTGTGTTTACTGTTTAGGGATTGTGTATCTGACCCGACTAAACCTTTAATTTAGTGTATATATCTTTGGACAGACTACAAAAAGAAAGAATTGAAATGATGCGTTATCGATCTACAAGATCAGCAACGCGGGACCCATCAATATATGGAAGCAGTTAACCAAAAGTTCCAAGCAGCTGAAGATAGACATAAACAGATGGTCTCCACAAAAGTTGATGAACACATGAAAATGACAAAAACTACAGCTGAAGAGTATTTCACCAGCCGGTCAAAAGTTGATGTCAAAGAGTTGAAAGAGAACTATCCAGAGTTTGCCTTCGTACTTGAAGTTAATGTATTCTTAAGTATAATGTGAATGTGAATTCATTAAATAATTTCACATCAAATTTTACATATAAACGTAGGCTTACATTCAATGTTTACGATCTACTCGCGCACGTCGGGCGGGTGTACACCTAGTGCATATTATTGCTATTATATCATTTATCGATATACTAGGGAAAATTATAGTAGCCCTTTGTGTTGAGTACGATAAAGATCATGTTTGACATTCGATATCAATTACTATATGTATCATACATACATAACTTCAATACAAATGCGTGTTTACTACATCGTTTGATGAATTGTGTAGGTGCTTGTATATCACAAGGATAAATATGTGTGAAGAATATTCTATTGCACACATGTTTGGTGTAATTATTCATTGTCAGAGCAATCAAGGTTGCCTTGCTTCCTTTCTACTTTGATGAGGTCCCGAAGAGTTTCTTAACCATCGAACGCTTATAGTTGCACAAGTACATGGTAATTATTATATTATAGTGCGTAGAAAATCTATGATCGCTATTTAATAGTTAGTACATTCTTGCTTTTTAATAGGATATTGGATTTAAATAACTCGAATTTTAATTAATTGGCCGATAATACTCTGAACTTTCGATTTGTACAACATCATGTAGGAATTAGGTTCATCTTTTGTAAAATATAATTACAAAATATATCATGACGAGACTCTCGTTATTCGTAGGAAATATCATAGTACAATACCGGTTGCAATATCTAAATAAATAGAATATAAATATAATTATATTTACCAATCTTGATTCAAGCCGCATCTCTGATGGGTCCTTCACGCGTACTTGATAGCATCCTAGACTCGAGTATTCATCATCTTGAGTCTTGAAAAATTCTCCTTGACTGCAACAAAGAGCACACTAAAACGTTGACGATTTTGGTTGAGGCACGTGTTCAACACGCTTCCCTTAAAACAGATTTCGCGCCTCTAATAAAGACGACGCGTCTGTCTCCCAGGGTACAACAGCCGAAGCAGTCTGTACTGTCGGATATGGCTCACCGGCCCAAGGTTACATCCGGTAATTGTAGTGTTTGAACTCATGTGGTGGAAAACAAGTAGAGAATACTCATCTCTCTAGTTGGTCTTCAAGTGTTTTTCCTACTTCTAGTATTCATCATGTATAAAACAATACCATGTTATCTTGTCACAAAAGAAAGCACATAGCCTACTATATGTACAAGACTAGTGAAAAGTTTCACTTAATTATACACTTAATTAGTCACGTAATTAGAGACTTAAAAACTCTAATAAAACTAATTAAATACTCAAGAGTTACTCTATAACTTACCACATGAATATTCTAATTAATATTTATAATTTCATTAAATTATAAATATATTTAATATCCATTCACCAAAATTCCAACAATCCCCCACATGAATGGAGATCATTCAAAACACTTAAAATTTCCAATGTAACCTCGACAGTTGAGTTTTGCATACGATAGGTAGGTGTTACCCTTTGAACCTTCGCTCATGAAATGCACTTAGCCCACTAGCTCTGAGTAGATCTCGATTTCTTTGAACTCGTCTGCCGTTTGTGTAGACGACAATACACTTCACACAAGACTCTCCCTAGCCGGGTTATCTCCTCATAGTCGTGTCCAATAATGGTCGTGGAACACTTTCCTGGTTCTGCGAGAGCTCTAGGAACTGTGCCCTCAATTCCATTCGAAGCGACCCCACTTCTCTCTAACATAGGTGATTCTCCTTAGATCATTAAAAGCATTGTGGTTATCGTGATTTATCCAAATCATTTACCACATATTATGCTTAGCCTCACACTTGTCACTTTTAGGAATGGACTAGGAAGTTTATTAATTTTTATAATAAACTACCTTATTAAATGCGTAGGGTTATTCCCCCATAGTGACCTCGCTTATTCATACAATTAGGTTTTCCTATTGAACTCAATTCTTGGGATCTCCAGTCTACTGAGTTAGGTTTCCATCATATGAACTTCATTTTTCAAGGGCTTCAGTCCCATTCCACAACTTGATCTCTAATAAACCCTCAGGTTGTTGGATCCATAACATTAGCAAATAACTTTGCGTATTTGAGATCAGTTGTCGTGATGTGTTATTAACTCATAAGTTAATTTTGCCTATTGTCAACTTCTAAGACTATAACCTCAGTGGCCATCTGAATCGGATTATAATATATGTCTTTGTAAGATACGCTTATCATTTAAGGCAAACACATCTCCATTATGCACTGCGACCTTTGTGTCCTCCACATAGTCGTCTGTTTGCAATGTTAGATTACAAAATCCTTATTGCCAAACTTTTATGATACAAATGCAAGACACCCCCACATTTAAGTGTTATAGGATATCATCCAGATGGGTAATGAAAACCATTTCTACAAACCCTTATATGGTTGTTTCTAAATGGATCATCCCCCCACATTTCTTGCCATTTGATCAACATTTCCGTAACTTCACTTATGACGACATTTATACACATATGATTGAACAAGATCAACCTCATTGTATCATTGAATTCAACTCATACTGCATTAGCTTACATAAGCTTCTGAGCTAACCAAAGCAGCACTTGCCATTGTCATAAGTTTATCACCAACTTAGAATAATTCTAATTTAACATCTAGAATAAGCTTAGACAATGAGTTCTCCTCATTAGCTTTTCGAACAAACTCTTAAAAGTTATATGTCTTTTCCTTATAATGAATGAAAATTCTCCCTCAACTTTGTCTATACACAAATTCTTTTTGTGTTCATACACATTTGAATATTTAGAGTTAATTAGTCTCCGTCAAGACCCATAATTAACCAAGTACTAGTCTAGCATGCTTTAGACTATAATACTTTAGCATGTGAACAGAAGATGCATCATTCTGATTCTTCACAGCCCTAAGGATATCATAATATCACTTTGCAACATTCATCCCTTGTTAAGACAAAATAATGAGACTTATTCATAATCCTAAAACATCAATATTTAGGAAAGTCTCACAAATTATTGTATATAGCATATAGCTAAATTTCATCATTCATTTAAGGAACATAACTTGTTTACTTTTGATCTCCAACATTCTACCATTGACTCATAAGTACTTAAACATAAGTCTTAATCCAAGTCACTTGGTAAACACATTCATCACCAACAAGATGAATGTTTCTGTCTACAATCACTATTATGTATGAGATAGAGTCAACTAGATCGACACTCAACAACATGGCATTCATAATTTGCCATAAGTGATTTGCACACATCTATTGTTATTCATTAGGAGATATATATATTTAGGATGCTCTCCTAAATGAAGGTAAAATCTCCATATGGATCTAACAATAATCAAGTGGTAGATGCATCTACTTATAAATCTCGCAAGATTTATTAAAGGTATACAATAACATATAGTACTTTTACTTTCATATGTTAGAATTCACACTTGTGAATTTTCCAATGACTTCTAATGAAGTATGTCGACATGAATGCCGTTAGTGTATTTCATCTCAATACACTCACTACGTTCTTTCATTACTCACTCATGATGTGGTTATACATTTGATGTTTCGTTTTTTACTTTTAGTCAATGTAACAACTCTCAAGTTGTTTATGTCCAAGTATTTTCATGTACTATCCGTTTAAAACCATATTCTTTTAAACAATGTATAACCGACGTTATAATTATTTTCCACAAAAATAATTTATACGTCACAACCATTATTGATTTATTTCTTTGTAAAAAACTGTATGTGTTATCCGAAGATATTAAACACAAAACAATAAAATACATTAGAAACTAAATCATAAGTGTCAATCACTTTTGAAATTTAAACGAAAACATAGACAATATGTAGACATCAAATAGCAAAGTGTTTTCATCTTCAACACTTTATAATCTGACCGAAATCTTCTCAACAATATCGTCCCATAGCATGTCTTGAGGTACTCCCTCAATAAGACTCCATGCACTTGTAAGTACAAGTTCTCATTTCATCTTTAAACTTTAAACTATGACAATTATGCTCAAAACAACACCAAGTTGTTACAAATACTACGTTTAAGTAGTAAACTTGAACAATTAAATTTGTTCACAACAACACCAAGTTGTTTTTCACCAAATAACATTTTCTAACATGCATGTTATAAAAAAAATGTTATAACAAGCACACTATAGAATCGAACGTTTACATAAAACGTTTTTCTAAGATATAGTTTATCAAAGAAACCATTTCTCATCATCTTTAATGCACACATAGGCAATTAAATGTTTACATAAAACATTTATGTTCATTATGAACAATCTCTAACCTCGTATTCGTGATACACATTTTCTAACACACGTGTTAGAAAATTTAAGTCATTTTATATATACAAAACATGACCAAATTAGAGCATTAAATGTCATCAATAAAACTCATCAAATGTCATCATTAAAACTCTACTCAAGAGTTTCACATATGAAGAGTTAAGAGTCTTACTAATTATATATTTAAACTCTAATAAAACTCATCAAATGTCACCAATAAAACTCTATTCAAGAGTTCCACATATGAAGAGTTAAGAGTCTCAATAACTGATGCGTGCGAAGTGTCGTATATTTTAGGTGTATATTTTAAGCCCTTTTTAACACTTATTTTAGCCAAGTTTTAAATTTATAAAACACGATATTTCACTAACACTAAACACACATATGGGCAAGTGCACCCATCGTTGAGTGTAGTATAGCGTTGGTAAGATACCGAGGTCGTCCAAGGACACAAGAGCTTTTAGTACCGGTTTATCCTCAACGTCTAACCAAAACAAAAGTTTAGAAAAGTGTTTTAAACTAAGAAAAATAAAACTAACTAAAATGCTGAAAATAAAAATAAAAATAAAAACAGATAGACAAGATGAATCACTTGGTTCCGACTCGTATCTAGTATAACCTTTGATTATTTCCGCACTTTTGCACATAATTAAGAGATTATCTTAGTTATTGTAGTAGGCCCCTCTTTTGAAGGTGACGTTACCCTCACCCCAGTAGTTTGAGTCAGCAGGGATACAATCCTAAAGGGGTGGATTATTGGAAGATAATGAATTAAGTTATTAATGTAGTATTGTGGTAGGCCCCGCTTTTGGCGGTGACGTTACCCTCGGCTAAGTAGTCTGAGTCAGTAGGGATACAGTCCTAAATAGCCGGGTTATAGTATTAATAGTAATTAACTTATGAGGGGATCAAAGAGTTTGGACCCCCGCCATCCAATACCGTGAAGTATTGAAGGAGGTCCTACTAAATTTGACCCAGGTCCATTGCAGGACCTCTAAACGCTGAACAATGGCAAGACCTTTACCAAACCGTTCCCTTAACCCCCTACCAGGTAGCCAACATACCTCCATATAGACCGTGGAGATATGAATGGTGAAAATCCTTTATTTTATATAGACAGTAAAATAATGCCAAGACACCACGGACAAACGATAAGGAAAGATCACCTTCAACATAAGTAACTAGTTATTAAAGTCATTAATACAAAACCAAATAAAAAGTGCAAAAGATTAGAAATAAAAAGTATTATACTAGACACTTTGTCTTCACCAAGTGATGTAATAAGAGACTTAGGCAAACATGGCCTTGATTGTCAAGAACTCTTACGATCAATCTTGGACCCCGAGACGACTCACACACTCTATGATGGACAATGGATGATGGTGGTGGATGATGGTGTTGTGATGGTGGTGGGTGGTGGATGAAGTGTGAGAGAGGTGGTGTGCCAAGGGATGAGATGAAATGAATCCAAGCACTCCTATTTATAGGCTGAACAGAGAGCTGGACACGGCCCCGTGTCCGCTGGGCACGGCCCCGTGTCCGTCTGACACTCTCTCTCCTCATTAATTGTAATTCGCAATTACAATAAATGCGCCTGCTGTACTTTCGACACGCCTCCGTGTCCGCTGAGCACGGCCCCGTGATGGGCAATAGAAGCTTCTATAGATTTGTCTTTTCTGCTGCTTCTTGGGCACGGCCCCGTGCTGGCTGAGCACGGGGCGTGTTCAGCCTTCTGTTTTCCCTATTTTGCTTTGGAAGGTGCCGTTGAGGGTTCGGGCAGTCCACTAATGTTCCTTTTCTTGTATTTATGTTGGATTTAGCTGTCTTTTTGCTTCTTTTGCGTTTTTGAGCTCATTTAATCCTGAAAATACAAAAGGAAGACAAAAACACTCTTTTTCCAATATTAGTACTAAAAAAGGGTTAGTTTTATGCCTCATTTGATGTAATTTATATGTTGCATTTTACACACATCAAATACCCCCACACTTGAACTTTTGCTTGTCCTCAAGCAAAACTCTTTATTATGTGGCTTTACACTCCCAAATGGAATTGGTAGAAGAGAAGGTTTTTGGGCTTGTCATACAGTGCCGGGAATCCAAGATTCTTTATTAGGCTTTATTTTTATGTATTTACAATCCTATTCGTCATGATTTATTTAAAACTTTTCATAAGATAAATTACTTATTAGGGCATAACATGCCTTTGTAAAATTTTATTTATATACAAGTTCACATACCTCACGGGGATCACTCAACACTCGGCCGAAAATGTATTTTTGTGGATCACTCGAGAGCGGCATGAAACTTACTCCTACCATAGGCTTGCCAAGCAATCAATCCTCCTCCTTTTTAACTTATATACCTTTGTAAATATCAAGATGACTTTGTGGGTGAAGGGTTAGGCTTGGGTTAAAGGTAGTTGGTTGGGTTAGTGGTTAGTAGAAAAAGGGCGAAAAGCGTAACAAGCTTCGGTTTTCGTAAGACTTTTCTTCTTTTTTTTTTCATTCATTTTTTTTTCACTTTTATTTTGATGAAGCTATTATTCAAACAAAGTTATTTTTGATGAACTTGTTTGTTTATTTTCTTTTGCTTCATCATCAACATACTTTTTTTTTTTTTGAAAGTCATATGAGAAACCGAGCTAGTTACTAAAACAAAAGGTTAAAAATGAAAAAGGTTTTGGTGGGTAAAAGGGTGTTTGGTTTGGGTTATGAAATGAAAAGGTTTAGGCTCAAAGGGGCTAACTAGGGGGATTTTGGGTAGGTGGTAAAAAAAAAATAATGGTGTAGAAATAAAAAGGGTTAGTCCTAATGCCTCCATCATTTACTTACTCGGGTTTAAGTTGGTAAGGACCGGGAATGTATCGTCATGGCAAGTTCTAGAGTCGTAAGAACCAAGCGGCTATTCACACAAGAAACGAAAGATGAGCATTTAATCAAATGATATGTAAGTGTATGCTCAATAAAGGCTCAAAACTCACTTTTGTGGGAATGGGTTTTTATGTGATCAAGTATATATAATCAAATTTTAACTAAGCTTGTCATGCCTTTTCATAATTTTCTTATGTTGGTTCTTTTTGTCACGACGCTATCGGTTGTAAATTTGTAAAAATATAACATTTTTAGAATTTTGAAATTCCCAAATTAAATCTAGACAAGTAAAAAAAAATTGATTTTTTTTTTTGAAAAAATTTGGGGTGATTAGCGGTTCCAATAGAGTTTTGTGTAAGGCTTGTTATTAGGACTTGCAAGATTCAAGGTTTTAGCATCCCCCCCACACTTAAATTACACATTGTCCTCAATGTGTCCCAAAAATAAGTTTTTAGGCTGATTAAATGTGTAAAAATGGGTTAAAAACAAGATTTTATGGTACTGGGTAGCTGAACACGGGGTGGTGTTGGCTGAGCACGGCCCAGTGTCCAGACTGCCAGTACCAAAAGTAAACAGAAGGCTGGGCACGGGGGCGTGTCCAGTGAGCACGGCCCCGTGTCCAGGTACCTGAACTGGGCATTTTCTACAGAACCTTGGGCACGGGGCGTGTTGGGGTGAGCACGGCCCCGTGCTGAACTTGCTGTAATGAAGAAAAATTGTCGGGAGGCTCTGTTTTTGTGCATGGGGTGTTGGTTCAAGCTTCCCTTATCATCCTTCACCATCCCGAGTGTGTTTTATTCCTGAAAAAAAAAACTAAACTAGAAAACGTAAAAGTTAATCTAAACTAAAACTACGGATAGTTCCGCGGAATGCCTCCGTGGTGCGCCACGTTTATAAGGGTCCTTGGCTAGACCCACCTTATCGGGTGGTTCTGGCTCATCTTCAATTAGGGGGTCGTCATTGCCGAATGGATATTTCATTGATCGCTCAAGATCGACACTTCTTTTAAATGCCCCTAATTGAAGAGGTAGATTGTTGAACTTCCGGTTTTTCAAAGCTTCGTGAGTTTTTACAAATGGTCGTCCCAACACTAGAGGAGCGTCATCGAGGATGACAAAATCGGTCGGGATTACCATTTGATTTATTTGAACCAAGACATCTTCAACTATACCGATTGATTTTATTACTTTCCGATTGGATAGAAAAATGGGTATTTGAAGTGGAGAAAAATCACTAATACTTAATTTTTCGAAAATGTAGTTAGGCATTATGTTAACACAAAGATCTTTATCGATTGTGACATTACTAATAAACGAATTTTGAAAGAAACATGGAACCGGTGTAATGTTAATTTCAAATGGGTCTTCTTTTATTAGTGACGTTTGATCATTAGTTAACTTAACACTTACCGTTTCGTCAATTTTAGTGTTAGTGTTTAACTCTTTTAAAAACTTAGCATGAGTGGGTACTAAACAATGATTTTCGAAAGAAGGTGACAAGAGATTAATTTCTTCAAAATTAGACTCTTCTTGAATTTTAACGTTGTCGGACTCACCTTTTTCGTTGTTTAACTCATGTGTCGGTTTTTCACCTATTTGTTCTTCCATTTTAACACTTTCAGTTATCTCTTCCCTTTTTAATTCTTCTCTTGCGCGGGACTCCTCTTCCCTTGCGCGAGCTTCTTTTATACATCGACCGATAACTTTAATGTGTTCTAATATCCTATCGGTCACTTCGGTTATAGAAAAAGAATCGGTATTTTCTAAGCTTGAATCCGGTTGTTCGATCCTTTGTTCCTCATAATACCCATATGAAGTAGATGGTTCGCACCATTTTTCTTCATTGTAAGTATATGATGGATAAGGGTCATAATTTTGTTCTTCGTAATACTCATATGAGGTGGGTTGTTCACGCCATGGTTCCTCATAATAAGCATATGAAGGTGGTGGCTCATATCTTGGTTCCTCAAAGTATGAGTATGAAGGCTCATACCTTGGTTCATCAAAATATGAGTATGAGGGAGGAGGTTCATACCTTTGGTCTTCATAGGATGTGTATGAAGTTGATGGCTCGTACCTGGGCTCCTCATAGTAGGTGTATGAATTGGATGGTTGATATGAGCGATTATTTTGAACCGATCGTGAGTTACGACAATTAGTGCAATAATTACCCCTATAATCATCCTCCTCATAGGTGTAGTTGTAACCTCCTGAGTATTGATCCATAAGAATCACTCAGCAGACCACAACCGAGTCTCGAGATCAGAAAACAAAAAGAAAAACGGAAACAGAGGCTGGACACGGCCCCGTGTTCAGTGGACACGGCCCCGTGTTCAGGATCTGTATCTGGGCGTTTTAATTAAATTTACTGATCTAGTTGAGCACGGGGCATGTTCAGTGAGCACGGCCCGTGTTCAACATACTGTAAATGCAAAACTAAACTAAAATGAAAAAAAATGTGGGCCCGTTTTGAAAAGGTTTTGAAAAACTGATTAGGCCGTCGATTTTAAGCTTTCCTAAAATCCTTGTGTCCCCGGCAGCGGCGCCAAAAACTTGATGCGTGCGAAGTGTCGTATATTTTAGGTGTATATTTTAAGCCCTTTTTAACACTTATTTTAGCCAAGTTTTAAATTTATAAAACACGATATTTCACTAACACTAAACACACATATGGGCAAGTGCACCCATCGTTGAGTGTAGTATAGCGTTGGTAAGATACCGAGGTCGTCCAAGGACACAAGAGCTTTTAGTACCGGTTTATCCTCAACGTCTAACCAAAACAAAAGTTTAGAAAAGTGTTTTAAACTAAGAAAAATAAAACTAACTAAAATGCTAAAAATAAAAATAAAAATAAAAACAGATAGACAAGATGAATCACTTGGTTCCGACTCGTATCTAGTATAACCTTTGATTATTTCCGCACTTTTGCACATAATTAAGAGATTATCTTAGTTATTGTAGTAGGCCCCTCTTTTGAAGGTGACGTTACCCTCACCCCAGTAGTTTGAGTCAGCAGGGATACAATCCTAAAGGGGTGGATTATTGGAAGATAATGAATTAAGTTATTAATGTAGTATTGTGGTAGGCCCCGCTTTTGGCGGTGACGTTACCCTCGGCTAAGTAGTCTGAGTCAGCAGGGATACAGTCCTAAATAGCCGG
Organism: Helianthus tuberosus; assembly: GCA_030545235.1. Classification (NCBI taxonomy): domain Eukaryota; kingdom Viridiplantae; phylum Streptophyta; class Magnoliopsida; order Asterales; family Asteraceae; genus Helianthus; species Helianthus tuberosus. The sequence goes on along the minus strand of CM060424.1, from coordinate 178,661,690 downwards.
GTTATAGTATTAATAGTAGTTAACTTATGAGGGGATCAAAGAGTTTGGACCCCCGCCATCCAATACCGTGAAGTATTGAAGGAGGTCCTACTAAATTTGACCCAGGTCCATTGCAGGACCTCTAAACGCTGAACAATGGCAAGACCTTTACCAAACCGTTCCCTTAACCCCCTACCAGGTAGCCAACATACCTCCATATAGACCGTGGAGATATGAATGGTGAAAATCCTTTATTTTATATAGACAGTAAAATAATGCCAAGACACCACGGACAAACGATAAGGAAAGATCACCTTCAACATAAGTAACTAGTTATTAAAGTCATTAATACAAAACCAAATAAAAAGTGCAAAAGATTAGAAATAAAAAGTATTATACTAGACACTTTGTCTTCACCAAGTGATGTAATAAGAGACTTAGGCAAACATGGCCTTGATTGTCAAGAACTCTTACGATCAATCTTGGACCCCGAGACGACTCACACACTCTATGATGGACAATGGATGATGGTGGTGGATGATGGTGTTGTGATGGTGGTGGGTGGTGGATGAAGTGTGAGAGAGGTGGTGTGCCAAGGGATGAGATGAAATGAATCCAAGCACTCCTATTTATAGGCTGAACAGAGAGCTGGACACGGCCCCGTGTCCGCTGGGCACGGCCCCGTGTCCGTCTGACACTCTCTCTCCTCATTAATTGTAATTCGCAATTACAATAAATGCGCCTGCTGTACTTTCGACACGCCTCCGTGTCCGCTGAGCACGGCCCCGTGATGGGCAATAGAAGCTTCTATAGATTTGTCTTTTCTGCTGCTTCTTGGGCACGGCCCCGTGCTGGCTGAGCACGGGGCGTGTTCAGCCTTCTGTTTTCCCTATTTTGCTTTGGAAGGTGCCGTTGAGGGTTCGGGCAGTCCACTAATGTTCCTTTTCTTGTATTTATGTTGGATTTAGCTGTCTTTTTGCTTCTTTTGCGTTTTTGAGCTCATTTAATCCTGAAAATACAAAAGGAAGACAAAAACACTCTTTTTCCAATATTAGTACTAAAAAAGGGTTAGTTTTATGCCTCATTTGATGTAATTTATATGTTGCATTTTACACACATCAATAACTCTATATTTAAACTCTAATAAAACTCATCAAATGTCACCATTAAAACTCTACTCAAGAGTTTCACATATGAAGAGTTAAGAGTCTCAATAACTATATATTTAAACTCTAATAAAACTCATCAAATGTCATCATTAAAACTCTACTCAAGAGTTTCACATATGAAGAGTTAAGAGTCTCAATAATTATATATTTAAACTCTAATAAAACTCATCAAATGTCACCATTAAAACTCTACTCAAGAGTTTCACATATGAAGAGTTAAGTCTCAATAACTATATATTTAAACTCTAATAAAACTCATCAAATGTTACCATTAAAACTCTACTCAAGAGTTTCACCATATGAAGAGTTTAATTAGTAATTAAAATTTCACTCAAATTGATTTAGAAATCACAAATTAAAGTTGGTGATGAACCCACACAACTACACTAGCACTTTATTGTGATTTAATTCTTGAAGCCAATCAAACATCAACTTCAATGTATGACCTTTTATTTCTAAATCATACAAAGCATTAAAATTAATGCTCCAACAAATTACTTATATAAAATGTTTACATAAAACATTTCAAAGCATTTGTATTTTAACCATTTTTAACAATTATGTTAAAATGAAAGAAATTCTAACGCGCACGTTAGAAATATTAACATTTTCACAAAATGTTAATTTGACTTGCTAAAAGCACATATATGGTTCAAATAAATAAGTCATTTCTAATACACACGTTAGAAACTAAACAATTAAAATTGCTTCCAAACTAACGCGTTTCATGAACGTTTCTAACACACATGTTAGAAGACAAATGATTACAAAAATCATTATAAGACTTATTTGTTCATATCAATCCATGGGTGGATGAAAAGTCTACTTTAAATAGAGACTTGATTAGATACATAAAACTCTAATCAAGTAACATAAAACTCTTATTTAAAGACATAAAAAACTCTACTTAAGAGAATTTAACGTTTACAAAAAACGTATGGTTTACACCAATAATTCCAGTCTAACACACATGTTAGAGAATTTAACGTTTACAAAAAAACGTATGGTTTACACTAATAAACCCGATCTAACACAAAAGTTAGAAATATTAACGATTTTCAAAATCGTTTCAAAACCAAATGTTGGAACCAAAACTATTCGTTTTGTACCATGGTATATGATTAAAGATTGTATCTTAATCTCAAAAATCCAAACACAACAAGTTGTACTACATTCATATTTCCCAAAAAAAAAAATATTTATAAGATCATAATCTCTAAAATATTTTTTTTATTCTATTATAAATCTTTTCATAAACCCAAAATCCTTATAAATAAGGTTTTAAGATTGTACCAACAATCTCACGAAATCTGTTTTAAGTTTGTAGGAATTAGGTTCATCTTTTGTAAAATATAATTACAAAATATATCATGACGAGACTCTCGTTATTCGTAGGAAATATCATAGTACAATACCGGTTGCAATATCTAAATAAATAGAATATAAATATAATTATATTTACCAATCTTGATTCAAGCCGCATCTTTGATGGGTCCTTCACGCGCACTTGATAGCATCCTAGACTCGAGTATTCATCATCTTGAGTCTTGAAAAATTATCCTTGACTGCTACAAAGAGCACACTAAAACGTTGACGATTTTGGTTGAGGCACGTGTTCAACACGCTTCCCTTAAAACAGATTTCGCGCCTCTACTAAAGACGACGCGTCTGTCTCCCAGGGTACAACAGCCGAAGCAGTCTGTACTGCCGGAGATGGCTCACCGGCCCAAGGTTACATCCGGTAATTGTAGTGTTTGAACTCATGTGGTGGAAAACAAGTAGAGAATACTCATCTCTCTAGTTGGTCTTCAAGTGTTTTTCCTACTTCTAGTATTCATCATGTATAAAACAATACCCTATTATCTTGTCACAAAAGAAAGCACATAGCCTACTATATGTACAAGACTAGTGAAAAGTTTCACTTAATTATACACTTAATTAGTCACGTAATTAGAGACTTAAAAACTCTAATAAAACTAATTAAATACTCAAGAGTTACTCTATAACTTACCACATGAATATTCTAATTAATATTTATAATTTCATTAAATTATAAATATATTTAATATCCATTCACCAAAATTCCAACACATCACTCTCAACTTTCAACTTATTTTCCGATATCACTCCTAAACTAACCCAGTTTGCTGACGTCAGATGCCACGTCACCAAACCAGTGCCACATTGTCAAAAAAAGCCAATTCATATGCCATGTCATCAAAAAGCCAAATCAGCTGCTACATCTGCTGCCATCTCATCAAAATTACACGTCACCAGACAAGTGCCACATAAGCAATAAAATCTAATTGGTTAGGGTTCAGTTAGTTTGGAAATGTCAGAGAAAAATAAGTTGAAAGTTGAGAGTGATGTACAAATTAAAAGTTGAGAATGATATTGACCAATTGATAAAAGTTGAGGTTATTTAACTCAAATATTTTTTTTATTGTCAATTAATAATAACAATAAAACAAAGAAAAAACCAGTTTGATTAGATAAGTTAAATCATGTGTAACAAGTGAGATCAGTCGATTGACATACTTTTAACAACACTCTTAAACCACCCGTAGTGGGGCGGTATTTAAAAAAAAAACGCCCCCATCCCATTACACCCAGCGTTATTAGGCGTTATATTTGAAAAAATTGGATCTTGGCGTTTTAATTAAAACGCTGGAAGTGGTCAAATGGTTTATTGAAGTGGCCAATGGGAGTGGAGGATAGTTTGACTAGCCAATGACCAACTAGTTTTTTTTTATTTTTTTATTTTTTTGTTTAATGATTGGAATGGGCAATATTAGGCATTATTCTCACTACGCCACTTTTGCAATAACGCCCCATGCTGACTGGACTGCCACGTATCGGATAATGCCCCATGATGAGGGCATTATTTTTCTTCACCACTACACATGATCTTAGCATCCATGCATATCAAATAGACTAAACCAAACATAACATCATATATGCGTTTATGTGTGTGTATGTACGAAATCTTTTTAAACTTTAATTTTTTAGTTATGGTTTTAAGCATGTATCATTTAGAATAGCATTTTCTAATTTCTATTTCTATAATAATACAAGGAGTAAACTGTCAAAATGGTCCATCAGGTTAGGTAACTTTTACCACTTTAGTCCAAAACTCAAACATTTTTAACCTGGGTCTCTATGGTTTCAATTTTGTTGTCATTTTCATCCAAAAGCAAAATCTAGTCAGATTTTCCAGTTAACATCCGACCTTTTTTTTGTATTTTTCCTCCATTTTAGTGAAGGGCAAAATGGTCAGATTTTTTAATTTGTTATAATAAAATATTAAAAGACTATTTTCCCCTTCATTAAAGGGATGAAAAAGAAAAAAAACTGGATGTTAATTGAAAAATCTGAGCAGAATTTAATTTTTGATGAAAATGATAACAAAATTGAAACTATAGGGACCCATATTTAAAAGTTTTAGGTTTTCGAATAAAGTAGCAAAAGTAACCAAAACTCAGAGATCGATAGTTTACTCTAATATAAATATAAATACGATGAAATATTTAAATCCAAATATCCAGTGGCACTAAAGTGATGAGTATATAAGAAATTCAAGACGTCCAATGACTTTCAAGCACAACTTTGAACTTTCATTATTTTTGGTATATAATTCATTTCAATTTCGAATAAATATTGATTTAAATTCTTTTTATGGGGTTGAGATGGCCCCGTGGGTACGAACACTCTCGCCTGCCATGGACCGTGGTTTCTGTTTTTTCCCCTTTTCACTTGTAAATTTTTCACGTGAGTTATAATAATATATAATTGTAACAACAATATATACACACATCCAATCAAATAAACACTTGTATATATCTCTTTGGATTCTATATATATCACACACTTCCTGGAAAAAAAAAAATTATGGGTATACCATTTTCGCCTTATACAACCAATCGTGTCAATTTTAAAGGACCATAGTTGAGATGTAGGTAATTTTCGATCAAGCAATTACTTATTTTAATACAACCTCGATCATGCGAAGTTATAAAATTCATAATCCTTTGTGGTTAAGTGAATATATTTCGGACCAAAAGCTATTTGAAATACATTACGGGGCACTTGATTCGCACCTACAATACATAATGAGTATCATAGATTTTTTTTACATTCACGTTCCCTGGTGGGTTTAAAATATACCTAAATTTATGCGTACGATACTCATGATTAAAACCCATAAGATTGGTCACAATCAGATTAGGTCCACGTGGGACACTCCTCGGTCCTATGACCTTCTCCCTCCTCACCCGACAAATTGATGACCGTCTCACAAAAATGACCTGCACTTGTTATGGTCCTATGGATAGTTCCTGATTAATGACCTTGTGGTCCCCATCTATCTTCGACGTCTTCAATAACACTCTCTCTTTCTTCTCTACATCGACGTTCATCGAATCAACTAACACAATACATCTATTATAAAACCAACCATCTTCAATAGGAATGAAATTAATACCTTCATACTCATACACATAAAGCTACACCACTTTAAGGTGTTATAACGTTCAAAATCGTTTTATTAAAAGTAAACATAATATTACATTAATATATTTTTATACAATCAACTTCGAGAAAATCATAAAAGTAGCCATCTACCCGTGTGCCATATCTATACAATTACATGCACATGGCCATGTCTTACGAGACAATACAATATCGAATTTACCGACCATTCTTTTTACTAATTTGGTATCTACTTTTTGCGTATATCATAGGGATGAGCAAATGGCACCAGGCACCGAAGCCAAACTGGTACGGAATTCACTGTCCATGACCATTTTTGTACTAATTTGGTTCCCATTTTTTGCGATTTTCAGATCAGTACTTTCGATGTCAGTACGATACCGAGCTCATCCCTAGTATATCATCTTCTATTAACATATCACCGTTTATGTCTTGGGAACTAAAAAATCATATATTACACTTCTAATAATCACATAATAATTGATTTATAGTTATATATATATATATAGAGAGTGAATTGCAAGTTTTGTCCTTTATCTTTAGGCCATTTTGCAAGTTTTGTCCTTTATCTTTAAAGTTGACGAGTTTTGTCCTTTATGTTTAAAAATCAAGCACGTTTTGTCCTTTGGGCATAATCCAGCCTGTAAAAAGTGCTTGATTTTTTAAACATAAGGGACAAAACGTGCTTGATTTTTAAACATAAAGGACAAAATGTGCTTGATTTTTAAGGACCAAAGGGTAAAACATGCTTGATTTTTAAACATAAAGGACAAAACTCGTCAACTTTAAAGATAAAGGACAAAACTTGCAAAATGGCCTAAAGATAAAGGACAAAACTTGCAATTCACTCTATATATATATATAGGTATGGGATCAGGAGAAAACGCCCTAAAGTGTGAGAACGGTGAGAATGCATCCTGATGGAACACGTGGCGCGGGTGTAATTAGGGTCTGAGAGGTTTTTTTGTCTTTTCAATATTTTTTTTCCCAAGTTCGTGCGTCACATACTGCTTCAGTTTTGGCGTCTAAGATAATTTTGGCGTTAACTAGCTTCATTTATTACTTGGCGTTTTATTGTTTTTTGATCTGTCTCGTTGAATTAATTCTTTTTGTGTCACATAGTTATTTTTTTTGGCGTTATGGCGTTTTCCATGTCACTTTTTTGGTGTTCGTGGCGTTTGTTAATAACTGATTACCATTTATTAATATTTTATAAGATTACAATAATACGAAAATAAAAAAAAACTAATAGTCTTCTGTGGATGGGATTACATCAGAGTTGTACCCATCGCTTTGTTCCTCACTTTCTTCAGATTCGTCATCATCAAGTTTTAGATTGGCGTATAACACCGTCATTTCGTCTCTTCTTTGCCGCAGTCTATACTTGAATATCATTGCAACCCTGGACTTTGCACACTTCAAAGGTGCTAAACACAGAGTTGTTCAAGCAGATGTAGTCTCTCTGTCTTCAACATTTCCTCCATCGGCAATGAATATTTCACCCCATGTTGATAAATCACTTCAACCGTTCCTGCTTCTTCATGCACCACCCAACTGCTAACTGTTGGTAGAAGACTATCGTCAATATCATCATCATCTTCTTCTTCTGCCTGAATTTTTCTCTCCAATCTTCTTATTACTGTTCGAGTTCTTTCACAATCGTTGGCCCTTGGAACCCCAAGGGCCAGAATATCCCTCTGAACCCCTTCAGACATACTGTGTTTTGTTTTCAATAAAATAAATGTTAGTAATTATGTTTCCGTCGTTTCATTTTACTGTTTGCAGTTACTGTGTTTTGTTTTCAAATTCATCTGTTTTATGGTGTAACATGTCCCATCTTGACGGCTGTAATTATGGCGTTTTGTTTTCCAATGGCGTTTAGATAAAGATGACATTTTTTGTTTTATTCTTTTTGCACATTGTTTTAACCTTTTTTCAGATTTATTATAATAGTACTTGTTCAAAGTAATTTTATTATAATTTGGTAGTTTTTGGGGCGTTTTATGGCATGATGGCGTTTCACAAGCATTTGCCCGTTTGGCGTTTTATAATATTTTTCATTACAGGATTAATGTATTGTTGTTTTTAGCTGAAAATTACATAACAAATAACAGAAAAAGGAAATTAAAAAAAACAAATAGAAGCAATTTATGATATAAATCTTCAGTGTCATCAGTCTCTTTCTTCTTTTGAAGCTATAAGAACTATCACAAATAAATGGCGTTTTGGGGTTGGCGTGGTTTTTTTTCTTGTTCGTGTGTTGAAGTGGGTTTGTGGATGTTGGAGACATAGATCGACTCCATGTGGGTGGATGCTATCTTTCCGTCATCTTCATTATAATCATCGAGGTCAAAGTTGCATTTACACTGGGATAGGACTCTTCTCCTCATCCAAACCTTCTTCAAGAACAAAGAAGACAAAATGACATATGAGTATCATCAATCCCTCTTTCTTGAAATTTATCCATCTCATGCAGCAAAATCTTACTCTCCTCACCTAACTGAACTATTCAGCGAAACTTCATGCAGAACATTACTGAGTATCAAAGAAAAGATGTTTGCCATCGTTGATTTCTCTCAACTTTTGGCGTTTTACAGTGAGTTGTATTTAGGAACCATTGTGTTTTTGTGTGTTTTTTTTTGTGTGATAAACAGAAGGTGGTGAGACGTTTCTATTTACAGAATTTTTTTGGCGCGTAGTTTAGGCGGGATGTTATTTTATAACAATAAATGCAATTTACATTTATCCGGATTTAAGGCTTGGCGTTATATATTATGGCGTTTTTACATTTGATGGCGTTTTTGTAGCCTAAGAGCTTAAATAAAAACACAGAAAAAACTCCGCAGTGATAAAATTGGCGTTTTGTATTTACTTGGCGTTTTATATTTCAACGGCGTTTTATGTAAGAAAGGATGTTTTACCTTTTTTACCCTTAATGAAGCGCGTCCACGTAATAAAATTTATGTTATTTACGAAAACGCCACCGCGCCAATCTAGTCCATAGATTGTTTTGATCGGACGATCCACAACCGTTCTCACACTTTCCCCCGTTTTCTCAAAATCTTGACCCTATGTATATATATCGTATCTAACATATATTTGGAGTAGATATTCGTGTACAATATAAAGTATTTGATACACAACTTAACTAAGGTTGTACGTTGTCCGTTAATAGAGGTGTGCCAGTTTAGTCATTCACGAACGACACACCGCCCCTCATCGTTAACAGGCTCTGTTAATGGAGACCTCGTTAGCCCGTTAACGCCGACGAGTTAAAAAATGGAACGTTGGGGCACAAATTTAAGGGAAAAGAGACGTAGGGTGGGTGGGTAGCCGTTGGGTTGGGTTTTAAATAAAAAAAGTTTATATAATTTACTATAAATATTATCCAAACAAATTTAAATTACACAACCTTCTACACTACAACATACCTTCAAATTCACACTCTCTCAAAAGAAAATATTATCCGAACCCAACCCCGTTGAATGATGGAATCAACCCCTCCTAATCTGTTTGATCTAAGATATCGCGACCAAAGCTATGGGCACAAGAAAACCAACCCTCGCCAAACTTGGAATATGATTTTGGACTTGATCAATTCCGGAGACACAATTTATTTCCGACACACAATCGCCACCGCCATAAACAACCGAAGCTGAGTCATCATGCAAGAAAAAATCATTGTGGTAATAAGCGTGGCTCAAAGTGAACCAAAGAGGAACCGGTTGACAAAGCACATGAGAGGTGGACGAGTGATGAAGAATATGCCTTAGCACAAGCGTGGCTCCACGTTTCCAAAGACAGGATTGTTGGTAATATAATTTATTTACTTTATATTTTTTTATGAACTATTTACATAAAATTTATTTTTACACATTGTATATTTTAATATTGAATTTTACATATTTTTTTTAATAATGTATGGTTAAAAGGCAGAAGATTTAAAAAAGAAGGTTTGTGCGAAGTTCCCCGAAGTTATGGGACGAGAATAGTACCGTGGACCGCACAAAATATCAGAAACCGATACGAAACAAAGAATCAATCGCTTTAACGCGATCCACAATTGGCTTGTTAATAGCTGTAATCGAGGAAGTGGAAGAAATGACGTGGACCATTTGGGATGAAAAAAAATATGAGAATTTCTTAGGATATCCTTAAAGTGGCATTTAATAACCACAATAACACACCCAAGTCGAAGTCTAAAGCTCAAAAACTATACCATCCACCGAGCTGAATTACTCCCAAATCACATCGGATGCTCGTTCGCATATAAATCTCAATGAGTTAGACTCGGATGATGAAAGCGTATCGGAACTCGAGCTGGAACCACTAGTCCGTCCAACGGGGATAGACAAAAGCAAAGTGGTTTGCAATAAGCTCGAGCATCATCCTTCAAAAGTACTACATCTAAAACCAATAAAGTTGTCGTTGTCGAAAGTTTGAATGAAAAAAATTGACCGTTTAATCGGGTTCAGAGAAGACAAGCGTATCACGACGAACATTGCTTTCCTCCAAAAAAGACTAATTGAGTTTATCGAAGGAAGATCAATTGTTTTTTGAACAAAGAAATCAATAAATTCGTGAACCCCTCTACAAAACGCCTTTTAGTTAGTCCTTATTTTAATTCATTTATAGTGTTATTTTAAGTTTCTTTTATTTTATGTCTTTTTTTAACTAGCTTTTTTGCGTCACGCGTTGCGGCGAAACCGAGTAAATGATAATGTAAAACAAACGGGATTTGAAAATAAAGTATGTTGTTTAGAAAACCAAACTATTAGAACGGTTTAGTTTATCATCGTACCATTTTATAATAACAAATAACTACTTTGTTTTTAGTATAACTTTGTTTTTAACATAACTGAAGGGAAAAATCAAACACAACTATGTACTTAAATTTTTAGAAAAAAGTTATAAACGTAAACTATTAAAAAAATATCAAATTAATTGATAAACTGATATATGTTGAAAAAAAGGAAAAAAGAATTATCAATAAAAATGGTAAAGGAGATATATATGATTTAAAAAAATAAAAAAATAAAAAATATGTTATTAAAAATAAATATAATAATAAACTATTATAATATACTAAATCAAAAAGCTATATATTATTATAAAATAAAGTTACTATTCATGGTAAAAAATAATTATTAATAAAAATGGTAAAGAAAATATATGATTTGAAAAAAGAAAAAAATTAAAAGTATCTTGTTAAAAGTAAATATAATAATAAACTGTTATAATATATTAAAAAAGCTATATATTATTATAAAAATAAATTTACTATTCAAGGTACTTCGTTAAGAATATATATATAATATAGAGGGAATTGCAAGTTTTGCCCTTTATCTTTAGGCAATTTTGCAAGTTTTGTCCTTTATGTTTAAATTTGACGAGTTTTGTCCTTTATGTTTGAAAATCAAGCACGTTTTACCCTTTGGGGCAAAACGTGCTTGATTTTTAAGGACAAAACGTGCTTGATTTTTTAAACATAAAGGACAAAACGTGCTTGATTTTTAAACATAAAGGACAAAACGTGCTTGATTTTTAAGGCCCAAAGGGTAAAACGTGCTTGATTTTTAAACATAAAGGACAAAACTCGTCAAATTTAAACATAAATGACAAAACTTGCAAAATGACCTAAAGATAAAGGACAAAACTTGCAATTCACTCTATAATATATATATAATTGTAATGCAACTTTTATGTTAAGTCTCTTTTAGTTTTAGTATAATTATTACTTTTATATAATATGATGTAGTTATATTTATTTAATATGCAATTTACATTTAAAATAATATACTAAATAAAAATCGAATAATTGTTGTTAAATGATTGCAAGGTAGCTATTTCACAACGCCACGTTATTAAACAGTTTAGTTAAGGATGACTCGACGCTGACGTAACAATACTATTTATTAGTTAATGAAATCAATAGTTAATCTATAACACACATTCTATTGGATCTAGGTTTAGAAGTGGAGGTATTTGGTTCATGTCTCACATAGTACAAATATTAAAAGAAATTTACTGTTTAAAAAAATACACAAAAACTATAAAAGTTAATATTTTTTTAATCTTATCTATGTGAAATGATTATAGAAAGACTATTGGATTTTAATAACTACGTGAAATATTTTATGACACTCGAATTTTTAACATATTTTTTCTCAGCAATCTTATACTAGCTAAAAATTAACCAAATTAGCTTTTACTGACATGAACTAATTATGTGGTAAATAAGTCAAAGTCTTGTTAACGGCTTATATGACAAAAAATCAAAGTTTTGATGATATGAACTGATTTCTTAGTATATCAAAATTAATTAAGGTGGTGTTTGTTTTTTCAGATGCAAAAGATCTGCAGTCTGCGGACCACATCTGCAGACATCTGCAGGAGAAGAGGTAGACCAAAGGTCTGCAGTCTGCAAGGAGAAGAGGGTTTGTTTTTTTTATTTCTACAAAAACCACTTTTACTCTCCTCAAATCAAAATCAGACCTCACAACACAACCAAACATCACTTTTACTCTCTTCTCCCTCTCGATATGACTCCAAACACACACCATCCCTAACCTTTGATCGATGACTGACCGGCGAGCACAAGACCGTCGACGGGCTGCCGGCGCCCTTATTCTCCGGCGACCGGTGGAGCCGGTTTCTTTTCCGGCAAGATACCCCCTCGATTCAAGAATCCCGCGACTGCGGTGGTGGTATACGGTGGCTGAAGCATATATCGAGAAAGAGTGTAACACCTCGAAAATTTATGTCCAGTGAAATAAAGACACGTGTCATGTTATGCAAACGTGTTATAAAAGCGGATCCAGATAAAGATGTACGGTAGGATTTAAAAACGTCGACATGTTAATTTATACCTCTGAGCGACCTATTAATAAATCCCTAACCAGGATATATTTAATCAACATCTGAATTATGTATATAAATTTGGCTATCCTAAATAATAAATTGGTTACAACCTTCGACATGGATCCAATATGAATTTCTTGGTATTTCCGACATTAAAAACCTCCCACAAGAATACAAGTTGTGTAAGTGCATGGCTAGGCATGCAATGGCTGACTTCATGGTCCCCATACTGATTAAAAGGCACAAGAGTCGGAGATGTCATAGTTGCATGGTCACAGCCTGAAAGAAAACAAATTTTTGTCCTCTGGCGAAGTCTTACGGACCGTAAAGGTCTAACCTTACGGTCCGTAAGGGAAACGGTTACGGACCGTAAGATCCAAGCCTTACGGTCCATAAGGACTGCATCTGGGCGATTTTTGGACAACTGCCTGTTAAAACGGTTGCACCGCCTTATTTGAGTGGTATTAAAAAATCAGGAGCTCTATAGGTGGTTTTTAGCATCTTAGGGACACCTGGGATGATCTTGCAACTCATGTAGACTATTTTGGCATGATCCAATGCATTTGGGTTCACTATATAAGATAACCAGGTTTTGCTACATTTTGGTCTTTCACTTGCAACTTCTTTCAAGCTAGTCTCTGGAGCTCCCCTGATCAGCAACAACTTTCCTAGTGGTCCCTAATCATACTTAGGACATTTGTAAGTGTCCTTAACCCTTCCTAATTCAGTTTAGCTTAGTTAATTAGCTAAAAGTCAAACCGTCGTAATTAAGGTTTGACTTTGAAATTAATTAAAATTGGTTCAGTAAAATGTCGAATTAAAAGTACCTTTAAGTAGGTAATTATGTGGGTAATAACCCCTTAAAAGGGTACTCCCTGATTCCCACTCTAACTAGGTCAATTGTCGGGTCAAACTTGTTATTAAAAAGTCAACATAATGCTTATTTTCAAATTAATGCATGATTAGCAATGTAGAACCCATACAACCTGTTTTATCATTAATATAACTTGGTAATTAATGTAAGAACATGTCTAAACATGTTCAACCCGACAATTTTCAGTAGAGACCCGGTTTGGAACCGAAAGTCGCATAATTTGACTTTTGCTTTGACCTTCAGTTCTGACCCGTTTAAGCATGTTTTAGAAATACCTTAGAGCTTTAATTGGACTAGGTTACATGCTAGTATAACCCTCTGTGATTATACACCTTGGTTCATTAGTTATCCAATTAATATGCATGATTCCGTTAATTGCTTATATGTTGACTATTATGCCTTTTTCACCATAAAATGTTATTTTTAAAAATGTAAAAGAGTAGAAACCTTAGTTACTGATTTATAAACTTGTACCCAAAATTTGACATCAGTTTGAGGTGTAGAGTGAGAGTTATGCTCATTAGCGTAATTAGAAAGCTTTTTAGCGATTAAACGGCATAATTAGCATATAACCTATTTAAACCTACTTTTTGATATCAAACTTTTTACCCACTGATGTAATATAATATTTAGGATTTTTGAAGATTTTTAATTAATTTTAGGCTGAGCATAACTTAGAGTTATAACTCAGATTTCAGTTTTGATCTTTTTGGCTTAAGTGAAATTACCAAAAATGCCCTTTTGAAGCATAGTATGGTTATAATTAATAAGTTTCACATATAGGCTATACCCTACTGTTATAACTTAGTAAATTAAGTATTTTTACTGATTATATCAGACCTGTAACTCAGATTATTGTTCAAACTCTTTTATAACCTTATAAATGACCAAAATACCCCTACGGGGCATAGTTTGAGTTTAAATTCGTTTCGGGCATAATAAAAGATATCTTACTGATGTCACAACATATTTAAGGCATATTAACTTAGGAAACCTGTATATGGCTCTTATGATTACCCGTTACGCATTCTTCGCGTTCGGTTCGGTTTATGTAACTAGTTTGCATAAATTGACCAAAGCGGGTCAAACCTTATCATTTTGATCTCAAAATCTAGAATGTGTTTAGATTACCCATATTATACAAGTCTTCAAACTTATCGGGTCTAAATCTCATTCTATTCCGGTCTTCGCTTATTCATGCGTTCGAACCGTATCTTCTTTTAAAAACTAACCAGTCTAAGTTTAAGCTTAATTAAAGACCCGTTAGAAATCTAATAGGTTATTATAAACCTTTGTTCCAGAATAGGAAACCCGGTAAAAGCTACCTGCATTTGCTATTGGTGATTTATACTTGCAAAGGTAAATACTTTTAACTTATTTTCCCTATACGGGCTTGGGGTATGGTATATAAAATACCGCTTGGTCGGGCATTGAATCTTTAATCGAATAGAGGTTAAACCATTGACATGCTCCGTTTGGAAATGTTTTGTTTGCTTAAAGCCTTTGGGGGGTTAATGACCATGTCCTGGATATCCTTGGCATCATTTTACGAAATGGCCACGACCTAAGCACGGGGTGTAGGCGTACACCCGTCAGTGCCTAAACCAATAATGTGGTGTGTCTATTGATCTTTAACCCGGCACAAACCGGGCTACTGAACGCATAAGTAACATGTAATTCTTTTACAAGATTATATTTAAATAATTATCCCAAGTTATAAAAGATATTTTGCCGAAGTGCATTCAAATCAATTTTCAAACTCTTTTCAAAATGAGTCAGTTAAATTGTATTTACCAGTGTAAACTGACGTATTTTCCCAAAAAGGTTAAGTGCAGGTACTAGGTTTGGCTGGCTACTATCGAAGGTTCATTGAGGATTTCTCAAAAATCGCTCAACCATTGACGCTCCTCACCCAGAAAGATAAGAAGTTTGATTGGGGAATCTAACAGGAAGAAGCATTCCAGATATTGAAGGATAAGCTCTGCAATGCGCTAATCTTAGCACTACCGGAAGGTACAGATGATTTTGTGGTATACTGTGACGCCTCACGTCAAGGATTGGGTTGTGTGTTGATGCAACGCCAAAAGGTTATTGCTTACGCATCGCGTCAACTGAAAGTGCACGAAAAGAACTATACCACACATGATTTGGAACTTGGCGCAGTGGTATTTGCACTAAAGATCTGGAGACACTATCTTTATGGTACAAAGTGTACAATCTTTACAGATCACAAGAGCCTACAGCACATATTCAACCAGAAGGAGCTGAATATGAGGCAAAGACGATGGGTTGAGTTGCTGAACGATTACGGCTGTGAGATAAAGTATCATCCAGGGAAGGCGAATGTGGTCGCCGATGCCCTAAGTCGAAAGGAAAGGATCAAGCCCATAAGGGTTAGAGCTTTAGAAATGATTATCCAAACCGATCTTTCCTTGCGCATTCGTGCCGCGCAGAAAGAAGCTCTCAAGGAAGGAAACCTTGAAGAGGAATATCTCCGCGGGATGGAGAAGCTACTGGTACCAAACGAGGAAGGAACGTTATGTTTCGAGAAAAGGATTTGGGTTCCTTCATTTGGAGGTCTAAGGAAAGTTATTTTCGATGAAGCTCACAAATCACGGTACTCTATCCATCCTGGAGCGGATAAGATGTACCAGGATCTCAAAGATTATTATTGGTGGCCTAGGATGAAAGGCGATGTTGCTGTTTATGTAAGCAATTGTCTAACGTGTGCTAAGGTGAAAGCGGAATACCAGAAGCCTCCAGGACTTCTGCAACAACCTGAGATTCCCAAGTGGAAATGGGAGCAAATCTCAATGGATTTTGTTACCAAGTTGCCAAGAACGCCAAGAGGCCATGACACTATCTGGGTGATAGTGGATCGATTAACGAAGTCAACACACTTCTTACCTATCAGAGAGAAGGATAATACGAGCAAATTGGCTGAAATTTACATGAGAGAGATCGTCACGCATCATGGAGTGCCTCTCTCAATCATTTCTGATAGAGACGGAAGGTTTGTGTCAAGGATATGGCAATCCTTCCAAGAAGCGTTTGGATCGCAATTGAATCTGAGCACTGCGTTTCACCCGCAAACTGACGGTCAAAGCGAGCGAATGATACAGACTTTGGAAGACATGCTGAGAGCGTGTGTTATGGATTTGGGCGGTAGCTGGGATAAGCATTTGCCTTTGGTCGAATTTTCGTACAATAACAGCTACCACACCAGTATTGGTGTCGCGCCATTTGAAGCCCTTTACGGACGCAAGTGCCGATCACCCTTATGTTGGGCTGACGCAGGTGATAGGCAGCTTGCTGGTCCCGAAATCGTCCAAGAGACGACAGACAAGATTTCGCAGATTCTTAAACGCATCGAAGCAGCTCGCCACAGACAAAAGGCCTATGCGGATCCAAACCGGAAACATGTGGAATTCCAAGTTGGAGAAATGGTGTTATTGAAAGTTTCACCCTGGAAGGGGGTGGCACGCTTTGGAAAGCGTGGGAAGTTAAATCCGCGCTACATTGGTCCTTTCCGAGTTTTGGAAAGAATAGGACTAGTAGCATACAAGTTGGACCTACCTGCTGAACTGAATGGTGTTCACGATACATTTCATGTATCCAATCTAAAGAAAAGTCCAACTCAAGTTACCGTTGCCATTCCCACCGACGAGATTCATGTTGACGACACGCTCCACTTCGTTGAAGAACCTGTTGAGGTCACGGATTGGAAAGTGAACAAGACCCGCCGGAGCAGTGTCAATCTCGTCAAAGTTCGTTGGAATGCCAGACATGGTCCTGAGTTCACCTGGGAGCGTGAGGACCGGATGAAAGAGAAATACCCCCACCTTTTTCCTAAGAACCCTGCATCTACAAGCAGAACTTAAATTTCGGGACGAAATTTATTTAACGGGGGGAGAATGTGACAACCCTCACCAAACCAGGTATCCGTACGACTTAATTAATGGTTAATTACTGCTTAATTACTGTGCTTGTTTGAACTAGCTGATGAACTGCTACTTGTTATCTGATACATGTACTTACTTGCATCATACTTTACTTATCGTCACTACATTATTTACAAACTGAACCTTAGTGACAAACATGATGCACAAAAAGCACAGTAGCACAATAGCGGATAACCTATTGAACATGCTGATAAAGCCAGCATCAGGCAGACACTGCCTCTAAGGCCTATAAGAGCCTGAGATAATTGCTACACTAATGGTGAGTGTAGGGATACAAGGGTTGTAGAACTGCGTCTCTAGGAATAAGTTACAATGACTGGATGTGCCTAAAACGTACTCTAAGCACAAAACTCAGCACTTTACATAACAATCCGGCTTCTAGCTAACTAGTAAAGTGCCAAAACATGAGAAAAATATTACTAAAGTGTCGGAAATAAGTTGTGTCACTAAAAATAACAATAACGACACTTTAAAGCTCTATTAAGCGCTTTAACGGATTACTATCCAACCGAACAACCGGACTATACCCGGAACATGAAAATATTGTTATTTTCACTATTTATCTTTTTCTGAGCGAGTTAGGGTCCCCGTATACCCTAACACCCGTCATAACACGCTACACATTAGTAACGGGGTTAAACACTTAACTAACTTGGTTTAACCTAACTAATACTTACCTATCTAGTTGGAATCGGACCAAGACCCCCCCTTCTAACCGTCCCCAACTAAGGGGGGACACACTTGTCCTTGCAAGATTATTAAAATCTTGTTTGCTTAATATCTTCTAGACACACTAACCATTGGTTAAACACATTATGATTTATCTATAAGTTCATGTAATTGCACAACATAACACACACTTATCATTTCACACAACACCACTCTCCTCTCTCCCTCTAGAGCTCTCGGCCGAACACCCCCCTCCCCACCCATCCATTTTCGGCTCCCATCTTCACATCACAAGATCATACAAGCTTCAAGGATCACGTATTAGGAGGCTTGGTGCACTCGGAGTTTGAAGGACCTCTTTCTCTTTCTTTTATCCACGTCATTTTCGTCAAGATTCTTCCCTAGCCTCGAGCTAGTGGTATGATGTTTAAATCCCTATCTTGAACTATTCTAAAGTGGTTAAAAGGATTTTTATCGGTTAAAACTCGTTAACATGCAAGATGATGCTTTAAAGTTTACTAAAAACACTAAAAATAGTGGTTAAAAGCTTATATGTTGTGCAAATGATGTAGTATTCGAAATGTATGATTATTTAGGCCGCCCGATCTATGATGTGGTAGCTCGGATCATCGTTTAACCCGGTTTGGTAAGATCATGGATCTTAACATAAGCTTGTTTTGAATAATACAAGGGTTAAAAGGTGAAACTCTACCACACGCGAATCATGAACTTGTGTAAAAGAGTTTTACTTGTAAAATTGTGTTTAAAACTAGCAGATCTACGTATCTGCAAGTGGTATTTTCAAAGAACCACGTATCAAAGAAATCATGTATTTTAAAAGATGGATTTTACACTAACAAGCATGATTTTATAAACCACAAGTGTGTAAACACTTGTGAAGTGATCCGACAAAATAACAGTTTTTGTAAAAGACGACGGGAAGTTGTAAAGATGGATGTTCTCTAAAAACGAGGTTTTTACAAGATCAAATTTCCTTATATAAAGATCTACTAAATTTAAGGGGATTTACACCACAGTTTTGGGAAAACTGCAAGTTCATGTAATTTTTGGCAATTTACACATATGTTGATTTGTTGTTGCGATGAAAGTTGTTCTGATCAAATAAAGAAAATTGTTGAGTTGATTTGTTAAAGAAAATGATACGCTTGAAAGCGTGGCCACCTCCAGTTACAGAGGAAACTCTGGCGAAATTTTTCTAAAAACCTAACACTTAGAACCATTTACGCTACAAGCGTTAGAATTATTTTTGACATGTTTTCGAAACATAAATTTCGCCATGACTTTATTTACTAAATATTCGGAGGTGGGATTTTCACATAATTTAAAGTGATAAATATATATATTTTCACACACTGTTTATGATTATTTTGTGGAAATACATAAATATTATTTTTAGAGTAAAAATAATATTTACGAACGTTAACGAATCCAAAATAATACGAACGCTTTCACCATAAATATATAAGTTACACCGGTAATTATATTACCACTCAATTGTTAAAACGTAACTTACGCACTTACGAAAACATTTATGAACGCGTATTTTAACAACGTATTATTGGAGAAAAATTATGTGAAATGAAAATATAATATTTTTGAGAAAAATACTTATATTTTGGAATTGGAAATATATATATATATTAAGTGAGACTTAATGACTTAATTTGAACGCACATGTATTGAATTCCCCATCCTTGGGAAGGAGATTAACTACCAAGTATATACAGAACGTAAACATGAAATAGTTGTCTAACTATTTCCCAAAGACTTAAACTATAAAGCTAAGGCACGGCCGTCCGTCTAATAGAATTAGCACTTGTAGGTCGTCGCACAGCTGCCTGATTTGGAGTACTTGGTAGAGACGCACCGACTGTGAGTTCATGTCCCCCTTTTCTCTAACTGTTTTCAGTTTTCTTAACTGCGGGGGTGAAATACATGTTACTTTGTTACAAGTACTTTATACACGGTATGGTTAGCGTAAGGAGGTTTACTACTTAGATCATGTGAGTGGGTAGGCAGAAACTGGAGACCATTAATCCTCATTGAAGGACCGAGGGACGTAAGCGGTAGATCTATCTGGGTGTAGCGAGCCCAACTCTAGGCCCAACAGAACGGACCTCTGAGAGGCCCAGCAGAACGGACCTTGAGTGACTTTGTACCCAACGCTAAATTTGCTAGGTTTGAGTCTTCCTACTTGCACTTCACATATATCAATGGCCTTGCAAACCATTGGTGATCTCTTTTCCTTATTTGCTACATACCAAGACTATTTTTATACTCACAAAGGTTTATTTACTCACCTACACATGAACTCGCTCAACATTATTGTTGATTTTTCAACTTACATGTATTTCAGGAAATTAAAGATCTGGCGCGGTGTGTTATGTTTTCCCGCTGCATAAGGGTTCCAAGGTCATCCCAGTTTAGGAAATGTGACTCTTTCCTGGACAAGTCACAAATCTTGAACTGCGTTTATTTCATGTTACTGTTTATGTTGTTCAAGACAATGTTTTACGTTATGAGATTGTAAGTCTTTAAGACAATGTTGTGTTACTCTGGTTTTAAAACTTAATCAAATGGATGATCTTGCATGATTTTACTTCATATAACTTTGTTATGATTAAGCTATGGTATTAAGAAGTCACACCAAAAATAACCACGCTTCCGCAAAGCCAGGGTGTGACAGCTTGGTATCAGAGCTCTGATCATAGCGAACTAGGATTCATTCTCGAGTCTAGACTATGATCACTAGGGCTCTCACGAAAACATTTTTCTGCATACCACTTAAGTCCAGATCCAAAACGTTTTTACAAACAAATGTTGAGCACATTTTATTTATTAATTATAGGCTCAGTCTAGAAGGGCTGAGGCTCGGTCTGAGAGGCCGAGGCTCGGTCTGAGAGATCGAGGTAGTTGGCTAGTTGGACTAGGAAGGGTAGGCTCAGTCTTGGAGGCTGAGGCTCGGTATTGGAGACCGAGGCTCGATCTTAGAGATCGAGGTAGATGACTAGTGGGACTAGGAGAATTATGTGATATCTTACTTGGTGACTTATGTGATTATCTGATTGTATGACTGATTATTTGAGCATATTTGTGTTTATGTTACAGACTCATGGACTCAGCCGGTACTGGCGTTTCGGACACCACTGGACCCATACCTATTGTATCTAATGACCTCACATCCTCTGAGCACGAGGTGCACACATCTGACTATACCAGTACTGACGAGGATGATTTCCAGCCTTTCGCACTGCCCGATGGTGCTGATGAGCCTGCAGATGACCCTCCCGCTGAGTACCTACCACTAGTAGAGATTCCGGCCCCTATACCCTTAGCCGTTTATCCAGCATATGATTTTCTTCTTGACGCCGAGGCTGGGGGCGATATTGACCTGTTTGAGGATGAGCCCTTTGAGGATGAGATCCAGGGCGAGGCCCTTCTTCCTGCGGGCGATCTTCTGATGATCGCTGACGTTCCCGCTGAGGATTCGCCTGCACATTCTCCTGTCCCAGACTCCTTCGAGTCTGTGGCATCCGCACCTTCTCACACATTGAGCGCACAACACTTTGCGCATGATTCTGATCCTGACCAGGCATCCTCTGTTGCACCTATACCCAGTTTTGCGTTTGACCATGATGACATGGAGGATTCCGATCCTGACTTTCCCCCGGGATTCGACCTGGATCACGATATCGAGTTTATACCTATGGATCAGCCCATTGAGGATCCAGCTGACCCAGTAGATCCTATCGACCCCGAGTTTGACTTCGAGATGGCTTTTGATGATCCCGAGCCTGCCGTCGCCCCTGAGCAGGCAGCCGCTCTAGACCCCATACTTGAGCATGACCCCGTACATGCTGGCATCCCTATTGAGCCTATTATAGCAGACCCACCTGTTGATGATCTCCCCGTGGATGTTCCTTTGTTAGAGGGCGATCATGTTGTTGTTGATCCTGTTGTCCCTCTACCTGTTGTGGATATACCTGTTGACCATCCTGTTGAGCACATTGCACCTGTTCACCCTTTTGTTGCTTCCCCACCTGATCCCATCCCACTAGAGCCCGAGCATGCACTGTTCGCAGCACACATGGATCCACCAGATGAGCATGCACAGCACGGTTGGATACCTGCTGATGAGGATGTTCCACCTTTTCTCCCTCAGATCCCTGATACACGACATGTTGATTTTTCTTTTCAGGTCCCTCAGTTTGTACCTCCAGCGAGGACTGGAGAGGGTTCTTCAGCCCATCCTTTTGGGCATGTATCGATGTCTATCCCCTTCATGCCCCAGATGTCATCTGTTCCACCCTCTGTTGCTCCATTTCATGTGGCACCTTTTGATCCCACCAGTGAGCCGTTCCTTTGGGCACCACACTCTGCTATGCCAACTATTGACCCCTACCATTCTTTCCACATGGGGTATACTATCGAGGACGTTTTGATGTCTTTTGTCGCCCAGCACGAGTCACACAAACAGCGCATCCAGGAGCTTGAGAGAGCTCAGCTGCCACCATGCCAGTGCCATGGTTAGACACACTCTCCTCTGCAGCCATTTCGAACCTTACCTCCAGATTATGCTGCCCATCTCTTTACACTAGAGCAGCAGGTTGCTTCTATCATTCGTACCCAGCGAGCCATGGAGGAGGACTGGCTCCAGTTACGTCGTTTGTTTTACACCCACTTTCCCCCTCCTCCACCACCATCTGTATAGAGCTCATCAGTGTTTTTTGGGTAGACGAGGGTGAGAAGACGATGATTGTTAGACTGCACAACATTTTTGGAGACTACTTTATGATCCTAACTTTTGTTGACATGTATTTGACGTATTTGACACTGACATGATATAGTTTTTGGACAGGGGTGATGTAGCCCCTAGTTGATTGATGATTGTATGACACAGGGATGTACTGATACACTTACTATGTGGTGTCGATATATGGCAATCGCAGTATTCTCATCATATTTGATTCGCTTGACTGCTTATTTATATTTTTAGGACATGGGATGTTGTGTGATTGGTATTTGTGATGTATTGATAACATGAGATGTTATGTGCTTTTACTATTACTATATACGTACGCTTTACTATGGCCTGACCGACATAAACCATCTTTTAGAAGATGCCGCCGAGACGTGAGACACGCATGCCTACCAATGAGGCAGAACTCCAGCAAGTTATTGCTGCTGCCATTGCACAATACGCCGCTTCACAAGGAGGACCCAGCGGAAGCAGCACGAATAACAATGGCAACAATAATCCACCTCATGGTAATACTAAGTCATTTAGACCTACCATGACCTAATTGGATATCTATAGCAAAGATGCTAATGCCGTTCACGTGTTACAATGTATGTGCAGGGTGCACCTACAAGCAGTTTCTAGACTGCAAACCGGTCAACTTTGATGGCACAGGAGGTGCTGTCGCCTTTGTTCGTTGGGCCGAGAAAACTGAATCTGTTCTTCGCATGAGCAAATGCGCACTAGATCAGCAAGTCACCTATATCTCAGGGCTATTCTTGGATGGAGCCCTCTCTTGGTGGAATCTGCAAGTACAGACACTTGGTGAAGCTGCTGCCTACGCGCTAACCTGGACCGAACTGAAGGAACTTATGCGCAAAAAGTACTGCTCTCGCGCGGAAATCCAAAGATTGGAAACCGAGTTCTGGCATTTGAAAATGGACGGTCCAAAGATCGCACAATACGTTCAAAGGTTCCATGACTTATCGCATGTGGTACCCTACATGGTCACTCCGGAATTCAAGAGGATTGAACGTTTCATTTGGGGATTAGCTCCTCAAATCAAAAGCATGGTAACCTCATCCAAGCCTGTGACGATTACTGAGGCAATCGATTTGAGTGTGGCTCTCACAGAAGAGGCTATTCGCCTGAACAAGTTTGATGATGCTGAGCTTAAGAAGAAAGAGACTCACGTCGAGTCGTCAGGAGGTAACAAACGGAAGTTCTCAAACTTCAAGCAGAGCGCCAGTGTGGCGGTTAAGAAAGGAGGATCGAATGCGCCAGCTCAGGTTACAGCTGGTGGTGGAAAGAAGGGAAAGGGATATATGAGCACCCAGCCCAAGTGCAACAACTGCCAACTCCACCATTCTGGCCGGTGCGGGCCAAAAGTATGCGAAGCATGTGGGAAACGTGGCCACTTGAAGGACACTTGTTGGGCCACTGCTGGTCAGGGAGGCCAGGGAGGATTCAGAAACAGAAATAACAACCGGGGTGGGAATGGAAATCGCCCACAAGGAAGCTATGGAGGTAACGAGAATCGAGGCAACAATGCTAACCAAGCGGGCGCCGTGAATCGTAATAAGAGGAATGATCAAGCTGGTGGAAACGGGCAAAGAGTTGGATGCTTTAACTGCGGTGATATTGGGCATTTTAAGAAGAACTGCCCAGAGTTAAACCAAGCCCGTGGAAGAGTGTTCCAACTCGAAGCTAGGGAAGCGCGCCAGGACCCCAATGTTGTTACTGGTACGTTCCCTGTAAATCAACGATATGCATCCGTTTTATTTGATACTGGTGCCGATTATAGCTTCGTGTCGTTAGAATTTAAGAATATGCTTGGTTTAGCCGCTAATAAGTTAGATATTCCCTACTCAATCGAATTGGCTAATGGAAAGTTAGTAGAAGCCAATGAAGTGATTAGAGGCTGTGTGATTGAATTGGGAGAACGTGAGTTTGCTTTGGATCTACTACCAGTCCAGTTGGGAAGCTTCGACGTGGTAGTAGGAATGGATTGGCTATCAGGCAACAAGGCGGAGATAGTTTGTCACGAAAAGATTGTTCGTATCCCAACCGAAGATGGCGAAACAATTGTGGTTCACGGAGAGAAGCGTGATACGCCGTTAAGAATTATCAGCTGCCTGAAAGCGCGAAAGTGTTTGCAGAAGGGATGTGTTGCCTTCCTGGCGCACATTGTGGATAAGAAGGCTGCTGAGCCAAGAATCGAAGACATCCCTGTCGTGAGGGAATACCCAGAAGTCTTCCCAGAAGACTTACCTGGACTGCCACCTCAGAGACAAGTAGAGTTCCGCATTGACTTAGTTCCAGGCGCCGCGCCTGTGGCTAAGGCACCTTATAGACTTGCTCCGTCTGAGATGCAGGAACTGTCGACACAACTTCAAGAGTTGTTAGACAAGGGTTTTATCCGACCAAGCTTCTCGCCTTGGGGAGCTCCGGTCCTGTTTGTCAAGAAGAAGGACGGTAGTTTTCGTATGTGCATCGACTACCGGGAGCTGAACAAGCTGACGATCAAGAATAGATATCCTCTGCCAAGAATTGATGATCTATTCGACCAACTGCAAGGCTCAAGCTTTTACTCAAAGATCGACTTGCGATCTGGATACCATCAGTTAAGGATACAAGAGGAGAGTATCCCGAAGACAGCCTTCAGAACTCGTTATGGACACTACGAGTTCCTTGTTATACCGTTTGGATTGACAAACGCACCTGCAGTCTTTATGGACTTGATGAATAGAGTTTGCAAGCCGTACTTGGACAAGTTCGTGATTGTGTTTATCGACGACATCTTGATCTATTCAAGAACAAAGGCTGAGCACGAGCAGCATCTACGAGCTATTTTGGAGCTGCTGAAGAAGGAACAGTTGTATGCCAAATTCTCTAAGTGCGAATTTTGGCTTCGTGAAGTCCAATTTCTTGGACATGTGGTGAATGGAGATGGAATCCATGTGGATCCAACCAAGATTGAAGCGATCAAGAATTGGGAAACGCCAAAGACGCCAACCGAGATTCGACAATTCTTGGGTTTGGCTGGCTACTATCGAAGGTTCATTGAGGATTTCTCAAAAATCGCTCAACCATTGACGCTCCTCACCCAGAAAGATAAGAAGTTTGATGGGGGAATCAAACAGGAAGAAGCATTCCAGATATTGAAGGATAAGCTCTGCAATGCGCCAATCTTAGCACTACCGGAAGGTACAGATGATTTTGTGGTATACTGTGACGCCTCACGTCAAGGATTGGGTTGTGTGTTGATGCAAGGCCAAAAGGTTATTGCTTACGCATCGCGTCAACTGAAAGTGCACGAAAAGAACTATACCACACATGATTTGGAACTTGGCGTAGTGGTATTTGCACTAAAGATCTGGAGACACTATCTTTATGGTACAAAGTGTACAATCTTTACAGATCACAAGAGCCTACAGCACATATTCAACCAGAAGGAGCTGAATATGAGGCAAAGACGATGGGTTGAGTTGCTGAACGATTACGGCTGTGAGATAAAGTATCATCCAGGGAAGGCGAATGTGGTCGCCGATGCCCTAAGTCGAAAGGAAAGGATCAAGCCCATAAGGGTTAGAGCTTTAGAAATGATTATCCAAACCGATCTTTCCTTGCGCATTCGTGCCGCGCAGAAAGAAGCTCTCAAGGAAGGAAACCTTGAAGAGGAATATCTCCGCGGGATGGAGAAGCTACTGGTACCAAACGAGGAAGGAACGTTATGTTTCGAGAAAAGGATTTGGGTTCCTTCATTTGGAGGTCTAAGGAAAGTTATTTTCGATGAAGCTCACAAATCACGGTACTCTATCCATACTGGAGCGGATAAGATGTACCAGGATCTCAAAGATTATTATTGGTGGCCTAGGATGAAAGGCGATGTTGCTGTTTATGTAAGCAATTGTCTAACGTGTGCTAAGGTGAAAGCGGAATACCAGAAGCCTCCAGGACTTCTGCAACAACCTGAGATTCCCAAGTGGAAATGGGAGCAAATCTCAATGGATTTTGTTACCAAGTTGCCAAGAACGCCAAGAGGCCATGACACTATCTGGGTGATAGTGGATCGATTAACGAAGTCAACACACTTCTTACCTATCAGAGAGAAGGATAATACGAGCAAATTGGCTGAAATTTACATGAGAGAGATCGTCACGCGTCATGGAGTGCCTCTCTCAATCATTTCTGATAGAGACGGAAGGTTTGTGTCAAGGATATGGCAATCCTTCCAAGAAGCGTTTGGATCGCAATTGAATCTGAGCACTGCGTTTCACCCGCAAACTGACGGTTAAAGCGAGCGAACGATACAGACTTTGGAAGACATGCTGAGAGCGTGTGTTATGGATTTGGGCGGTAGCTGGGATAAGCATTTGCCTTTGGTCGAATTTTCGTACAACAACAGCTACCACACCAGTATTGGTGTCGCGCCATTTGAAGCCCTTTACGGACGCAAGTGCCGATCACCCTTATGTTGGGCTGACGCAGGTGATAGGCAGCTTGCTGGTCCCGAAATCGTCCAAGAGACGACAGACAAGATTTCGCAGATTCTTAAACGCATCAAAGCAGCTCGCCACAGACAAAAGGCCTATGCGGATCCAAACCGGAAACATGTGGAATTCCAAGTTGGAGAAATGGTGTTATTGAAAGTTTCACCCTGGAAGGGGGTGGCACGCTTTGGAAAGCGTGGGAAGTTAAATCCGTGCTACATTGGTCCTTTCCGAGTTTTGGAAAGAATAGGACTAGTAGCATACAAGTTGGACCTACCTGCTGAACTGAATGGTGTTCACGATACATTTCATGTATCCAATCTAAAGAAAAGTCCAACTCAAGTTACCGTTGCCATTCCCACCGACGAGATTCATGTTGACGACACGCTCCACTTCGTTGAAGAACCTGTTGAGGTCACGGATTGGAAAGTGAACAAGACCCGCCGGAGCAGTGTCAAACTCGTCAAAGTTCGTTGGAATGCCAGACATGGTCCTGAGTTCACCTGGGAGCGTGAGGACCGGATGAAAGAGAAATACCCCCACCTTTTTCCTAAGAACCCTGCATCTACAAGCAGAACTTAAATTTCGGGACGAAATTTATTTAACGGGGGGAGAATGTGACAACCCTCACCAAACCAGGTATCCGTACGACTTAATTAATGGTTAATTACTGCTTAATTACTGTGCTTGTTTGAACTAGCTGATGAACTGCTACTTGTTATCTGATACATGTACTTACTTGCATCATACTTTACTTATCGTCACTACATTATTTACAAACTGAACCTTAGTGACAAACATGATGCACAAAAAGCACAGTAGCACAATAGCGGATAACCTATTGAACATGCTGATAAAGCCAGCATCAGGCAGACACTGCCTCTAAGGCCTGTAAGAGCCTGAGATAATTGCTACACTAATGGTGAGTGTAGGGATACAAGGGTTGTAGAACTGCGTCTCTAGGAATAAGTTACAATGACTGGATGTGCCTAAAACGTACTCTAAGCACAAAACTCAGCACTTTACATGTGACAACTCGAATTTCCGACATTCTTTATTCGCATTAAATGCACGTTGACTTTGACTATATGGTTGTGTTATGATAAAACCTAGTGTGTTTGCTTGATTATGTGTTTGATTGTATAACATGTCGTGAAACATAAACTGTCAACATAAGATAGAACCCGACGAAACACAAGTGTGTTTCGCCATAACCATTCCCGACGAAACAGGATATGTTTCGCCGTATACGACTCGACGAAACAAACTGTTTCGCCGAGCCCAGATCTGCCGAAGCCCAGCTTGGGCCCAGAACGTTATTCTGTGTATTTTTACGTAAAACATCATCATTTTACACTTTCTATCAACACAACCGAAACCCTAGAGCTCTCTCACTGTGACGGCGAACTAGAACCCACCGGAAACCCTTGTGCGATAAAACCATCATCTCGGTTAGTAAATCTATGTGTCTTGATTGATCTTTCATCAGTGTACGTGTTTATGTGTCATGTGATTCTGCTTTGATGATGTATATCTGAAACTGATACATGATAAATATTAGGGTTCTTGTTATAATGATGATGATATGGATTTCGATATGAATATTGTAGTCGGATATAGATGGTTTTATGCGAAACTTAATATGATTGAATACTCGGTTCTGGATGTTGTTATTATGATCTGATTCTGAATGCAAGTTAGCATCTTGATAGGGTTTGATGATGTGATGTTGTAATCGATATGTTGTATACGTGAGCTAGGGCTCATGCTAGACGTTAAAGTGGTTCGATGGTTATGCTATGATGATGTTACAATGATTCTGTGTTGATTGATTACTGCATGATTGATAATATTGATGTCGGCTGCTAACATGATTAGGGTATTTGTGTATTTCGTAACTGCTGTAACTGTGTCTACGAATCAGACATTCGACGAAACAGGAACCTCGGCGAAACAGAATGTGTTTCGCCAAGAGTCGTCGACGAATTGGAATCCTGTTTCGCCAAGCAAAGCCACGATGAAACAGAGTGTGTTTCGTCACTATATGTGTTTCGTCACTATATGTGTTTCGTCACTATATGTGTTTCGTCACTATATGTGTTTCGCCGAACAGAAGTGTTTCGTCAATTTGTGTTTCGCCATTATGTGTGTTTCGCCGAACAGAATCTGCACAGTAACTTGGGTTAATTCTGTTAAGTGTTAACTGGAATATTTAACTGCTGTTAAGTGTAACCATCTTGTATATGATTGTGATTACGTGTTACATGTTTATACGTGCACAACTTGAACGCAAACTGATTTCACATACGTGCATACTTTAGGACGTGATTGATTACTTGCGAGCATACACTTAGCATACCGAGCAAACCAAGGTGAGTTCACACAGCCAAGGCATGGGATTCCCAGGATGGGAATGGGTTGGATTATTTATTCGTTCAGTTTATGGAACTTAGATATATGATTCCCGGGAGAGGAAGGATTATGGATAAGAACAGACTAGACTGGTTATACTAATTTAAACGATCTTCGCACACACGCCAAGGGTCGGCCGCGATATTATGACAATCTTCGCACACATGCCTAAGAAGGGCCGCGAACTATATACTCTAATCTTCGCAAACATGCCAGGAAGGGCCGCGATACTACTATACCTAGTCTAGCAAACATGGGAAATCCCCACTATACTTCGCAAACATGCCTAGAGGGCCGCGATACGATACATACGATACATGATTACTAAATGAACATACGAACTACATTATGAACACTATAACTAAACAAACTCACTGTGAACTCGCTCAACTAGTTGTTGACTCTCTGTTACATGCCTTGCAGGACCTTAGGTACTTATGGAGCTTGCACGGGAGGCACGGTCGTTGTGGGCACAGTTTGTGGATGTTATGAACAACATTTAAACATTTAAATTGTTACTTATGATTGGGTTTATTTATGCTTCCGCTAAACGTTGAATTTATACATATGTTTTGAACACCTTTCATATTGGTTTGATTGCTTTACATTTAATTCTTACTATGTTCAATATGATTGGTGGCTTGATCCTGGTCAGTCACGCCTCCAAGCGGTGATACTCCGCGTGTGGATTTTGGGGGTGTGACATTACATAACAATCCGGCTTCTAGCTAACTAGTAAAGTGCCAAAACATGAGAAAAATATTACTAAAGTGTCGGAAATAAGTTGTGTCACTAAAAATAACAATAACGACACTTTAAAGCTCTATTAAGCGCTTTAACGGATTACTATCCAACCGAACAACCGGACTATACCCGGAACATGAAAATATTGTTATTTTCACTATTTATCTTTTTCTGAGCGAGTTAGGGTCCCCGTATACCCTAACACCCGTCATAACACGCTACACATTAGTAACGGGGTTAAACACTTAACTAACTTGGTTTAACCTAACTAATACTTACCTATCTAGTTGGAATCGGACCAAGACCCCCCCTTCTAACCGTCCCCAACTAAGGGGGGACACACTTGTCCTTGCAAGATTATTAAAATCTTGTTTGCTTAATATCTTCTAGACACACTAACCATTGGTTAAACACATTATGATTTATCTATAAGTTCATGTAATTGCACAACATAACACACACTTATCATTTCACACAACACCACTCTCCTCTCTCCCTCTAGAGCTCTCGGCCGAACACCCCCCTCCCCACCCATCCATTTTCGGCTCCCATCTTCACATCACAAGATCATACAAGCTTCAAGGATCACGTATTAGGAGGCTTGGTGCACTCGGAGTTTGAAGGACCTCTTTCTCTTGCTTTTATCCACGTCATTTTCGTCAAGATTCTTCCCTAGCCTCGAGCTAGTGGTATGATGTTTAAATCCCTATCTTGAACTATTCTAAAGTGGTTAAAAGGATTTTTATCGGTTAAAACTCGTTAACATGCAAGATGATGCTTTAAAGTTTACTAAAAACACTAAAAATAGTGGTTAAAAGCTTATATGTTGTGTAAATGATGTAGTATTCGAAATGTATGATTATTTAGGCCCGATCTATGATGTGGTAGCTCGGATCATCGTTTAACCCGGTTTGGTAAGATCATGGATCTTAACATAAGCTTGTTTTGAATAATACAAGGGTTAAAAGGTGAAACTCTACCACACGCGAATCATGAACTTGTGTAAAAGAGTTTTACTTGTAAAATTGTGTTTAAAACTAGCAGATCTACGTATCTGCAAGTGGTATTTTCAAAGAACCACGTATCAAAGAAATCATGTATTTTAAAAGATGGATTTTACACTAACAAGCATGATTTTATAAACCACAAGTGTGTAAACACTTGTGAAGTGATCCGACAAAATAACAGTTTTTGTAAAAGACGACGGGAAGTTGTAAAGATGGATGTTCTCTAAAAACGAGGTTTTTACAAGATCAAATTTCCTTATATAAAGATCTACTAAATTTAAGGGGATTTACACCACAGTTTTGGGAAAACTGCAAGTTCATGTAATTTTTGGCAATTTACACATATGTTGATTTGTTGTTGCGATGAAAGTTGTTCTGATCAAATAAAGAAAATTGTTGAGTTGATTTGTTAAAGAAAATGATACGCTTGAAAGCGTGGCCACCTCCAGTTACAGAGGAAACTCTGGCGAAATTTTTCTAAAAACCTAACACTTAGAACCATTTACGCTACAAGCGTTAGAATTATTTTTGACATGTTTTCGAAACATAAATTTCGCCATGACTTTATTTACTAAATATTCGGAGGTGGGATTTTCACAGAATTTAAAGTGATAAATATATATTTTCACACACTGTTTATGATTATTTTGTGGAAATACATAAATATTATTTTTAGAGTAAAAATAATATTTACGAACGTTAACGAATCCAAAATAATACGAACGCTTTCACCATAAATATATAAGTTACACCGGTAATTATATTACCACTCAATTGTTAAAACGTAACTTACGCACTTACGAAAACATTTATGAACGCGTATTTTAACAACGTATTATTGGAGAAAAATTATGTGAAATGAAAATATAATATTTTTGAGAAAAATACTTATATTTTGGAATTGGAAATATATATATATTAAGTGAGACTTAATGACTTAATTTGAACGCACATGTATTGAATTCCCCATCCTTGGGAAGGAGATTAACTACCAAGTATATACAGAACGTAAACACGAAATAGTTGTCTAACTATTTCCCAAAGACTTAAACTATAAAGCTAAGGCACGGCCGTCCGTCTAATAGAATTAGCACTTGTAGGTCGTCGCACAGCTGCCTGATTTGGAGTACTTGGTAGAGACGCACCGACTGTGAGTTCATGTCCCCCTTTTCTCTAACTGTTTTCAGTTTTCTTAACTGCGGGGGTGAAATACATGTTACTTTGTTACAAGTACTTTATACACGGTATGGTTAGCGTAAGGAGGTTTACTACTTAGATCATGTGAGTGGGTAGGCAGAAACTGGAGACCATTAATCCTCATTGAAGGACCGAGGGACGTAAGCGGTAGATCTATCTGGGTGTAGCGAGCCCAACTCTAGGCCCAACAGAACGGACCTCTGAGAGGCCCCGCAGAACGGACCTTGAGTGACTTTGTACCCAACGCTAAATTTGCTAGGTTTGAGTCTTCCTACTTGCACTTCACATATATCAATGGCCTTGCAAACCATTGGTGATCTCTTTTCCTTATTTGCTACATACCAAGACTATTTTTATACTCACAAAGGTTTATTTACTCACCTACACATGAACTCGCTCAACATTATTGTTGATTTTTCAACTTACATGTATTTCAGGAAATTAAAGATCTGGCGCGGTGTGTTATGTTTTCCCGCTGCATAAGGGTTCCAAGGTCATCCCAGTTTAGGAAATGTGACTCTTTCCTGGACAAGTCACAAATCTTGAACTGCGTTTATTTCATGTTACTGTTTATGTTGTTCAAGACAATGTTTTACGTTATGAGGTTGTAAGTCTTTAAGACAATGTTGTGTTACTCTGGTTTTAAAACTTAATCAAATGGATGATCTTGCATGATTTTACTTCATATAGCTTTGTTATGATTAAGCTATGGTATTAAGAAGTCACACCAAAAATAACCACGCTTCCGCAAAGCCAGGGTGTGACATCCGGAGCCGGTTCAACCCGGAAAACTACCTAGAGGAACCAGTGGGTGTTAACCCGTTGGGGCATGAAGACCACTTTCCAGGAGATCACGCCATGGACATGGATGAGGATACCGACCCTACAGAACCACCGAGCGGTACCCCCACACACCCTATTGAGATCTCTGATGGATCATCTTTTCACGGATCACCTTACCGTGGTCCAGACAGCTTTCAAGCAAGGATCAACCAGTATGAGTGGTATTTCACACCCTCGCACCATTCATCGTCGTCCTCAGCAGTAGCCTCCTGAGCCACCAAGGCGAAGGAGATCTACCGCATGAATGTCCGTGTGAGGAGCAGGAGTGCATATCAGCACCCCCCCAACCATCGAGTGGTAGCCACTATCCGCCGCTCCAAGAAAACCAGCAAATGGGGGGACCTTCAAACCCCAACCCGGAAGTGAACTCTATGCATGCCATGCCACCACCATTGGGCTTTGACAACCCAATTCCCACGTACACTGGCCCGGCAACATATAACCCCTTTGAGCAGACTGCTCACACCATCTTTAATTATGTTGAGATCGATCCCTACCTGGCGGCGTGGAACTACAATATTCAAAACCCCGAAGGGCCCTACGGAACTGTAACACCCGTTCTTATAAATCAAGGTTTAACGTATATCTTGGGAAAATAATCATGTAATTAATGATTAGATATACATCGAAAATACGGGTTTCTTAAAACTTTTACAATATATAATTTATTCTACATAACGTGATCGAAATTCGTTGTTTAAAATTTACAACGTGGCAAAGAGCGGAAGCGTGTATATTTATCGTGTTCGGTTCTTCGTTGAGCTTGATCGTCTTTCGGCATCCAAAATATACCTACATTTCATAAACATGAAATACATTAGTCTTACGGGGGTTTAAAACGTGTCTAAACGAGTCCAAGAAACAATTGATCACCAAAACAAGATTATCAATATGGCCTCCACCGTAAATTACGGTGGGACCGTAATTTACGGTGGCTTCTGGGTTAATACTCTTCTGCCGTAAATCAGAAGAAACCCACCGTAGCTTTATTGGCTCCACCGTAAATTACGGTGGTACCGTAAATTACGGTGGACCCTGCACTCAGCTTCTCCATTTTGCCGTAATTTGACACGAAATCTTTCGTATCTTTCAAACCGCTTATCCGTTTGACCTACCGTTTCTTCCTACATGTTTGAAATTTGATTCTCCATCATATGGAGTTAAAATCCGACGTCCGGCTTAACAAGATTTAAGACTTTTAAGTCTTCGGCTTATTTCCCCTTTTTACCCAATTTTGACCCATTCGCGGTTTTATCAAACAAACGTATTTGTTTGATTCCTATATCACATGAATCTTATAATTTCAATGTTATCTATCATATTAGGTTCAATTCACGGGTTTATGTATATTCTTAAACCCGTTTGTAATAAAATGCTTATTTTGACCCGTTAAGGGTATTTAAACCCTTTTCCGCATAATTCATAATTATTTGTTTCTAGCATCCTATTTTCGCAATATTTGTCAAATAAACTTCCACCACAACTATATTTATGGTGATTTTACTTAGGTAATCTATGCAAACCAAGTTTTACCCCTTAACTCCTTGTTTTACGGCAAAGACCCAAATAGAGCCGTTTGACTAACGTAATACATCTTTCAACTTCTATACTTGTCCTAAGTATTTATTTAAATCGTAAAAATCATTTCCAAACAACTTTTAAAGGTTGTTTGCTCAATTTAGCCTCCAAGGGCGTTCTGGTCCTTTTTAGTCTTTTATTAATCATGAAGGGCTTTTGAAAGTATAATTGACCCATAATCCCTCTTTTAACCTATAATTTTGTTTGAAAAGTCATTAAGCTTTCCAAACGCTATGTTCATTACTTAAAACATTTGGTTTGCTTATCGAGTAACCAAATGTCCATTTTGACCTCTTTTAACACTCTTGAACCACATGTTCTAAATGAGTGTTGCCCTATTTCACATACCTGGCGCAGATCAATCTATTGACCCGTTTTTAATACCTTGCTTTTATAACTGCTAATTCATAGCGTTGCTAATACCCATTTGACATTTACACCTGAAATAATATAGCTCGACAATAATCATTAGTCGTTATTGTCAAAGGGTTATATTTTTCACCTTTTGACCCATTTGGTCTAAGTGACCGATTATGTTGGCGAGATGATATTTATTACCATCTCATCTATATGACTCGCTTCGGTTTACACCGTGTGGTCATCTCACGTATTAATCGTTTTCTTAACGCTTTTTGGCCTATCATGGCTTACGCCTTACAGTGTCTTTCAAAACAAATAGTTATGGTCAACGCATGACCAATTTACCATTTTAATTCCATTTAAACCATCAACACGGTTTCTTGTCATGCTCGACTACCTTGTTCCGTACGTTTACACGTCGGAACATCATACCTAAATTATGTATTTATCTTACTCGTAACTAATACGATAAGAGAATCTTCTAACATATAAGACTAGTGTAAGCTATACTTACCTTGCATCCGAATTATGCTTTTCCTCCATTCTTGATTTGTTTGACCCGCTTCCTTTCCCAAGCCTCCACCTAGCTCGTTAGGCGTCAAACTATTTTCAATCATTTGCAAGGCGGTTAAATTAGTCATATAAATCACGACTATTCCACCTCACCTATTTACTATGCCGAAGCTACTATTCGACTTCATGATTAGCTAACTTAGCTTATCAAAGTTTAACTACTTTTTGATCACATGTTTTGCACAATTAAGTCAAATCAACATTATGATTAGAACCCGCTTTACCCCATCTTTCACGTAATTAATCTAACAAGGAAATTACGCGTTTCATTCGAACTCTCAACTTACAATCATTCACTTAGGCATTTTAACAAACACCTTGTGGGCATATTCTATAAAATCATCAATCGATTTTCATAACTAGTTATTTAGCCAAGCTTAACATCAATTAAGCATGTTCAAATCAATTTTTCATATTAACAAAATCTGCATTCACTTCCTAGAGCTCAATTACACTAGAACAACAATAAAAATTCTAGTGTTTAACATATTCTTACAAAACCCACTTATCACCTTCAATGGTGATTGTGAATTCTCAAGAATTAAACACAATTTCTACAAGTAATTGACTAGGGTTTATCCCTAATCACTATCTCATTCCTATTTCATCCAAGCAACCATCATGCATCATAAATTTCGAGTTTCAAGTATTGATTCAGAATTTCAACATGAATCATTCAACGAAATTTAACATACCTTATGATCATTTCGCTGAGGTGATCATTAATCCATGCTTGGATTTCAATTTGGGTGTGATTTGCCCTTCCAATTGCTTGAATTTTTGCTTGTTAGGGTTTTGAAGATGAGGGCTCCTGGCTCCTCTAGAAATGTCGACCAGAACACACACTTTGAGTGTGTGTTTTGGTGTTTAACTTTTATTTTAATAAAACAAGTTTCCCCACTTGACAATATTAGTCCCTCATGTTTCCTTTTGATCAAATGAAGCTATAACTCACCATTAGTCATTTAATCACATGCTACTAACTAGGTTAATTATTCCTTGTTACTTTAGCGGGTTCGGGAAGTTATAACCCGTTATGTTTTTAAGTCCCGTTAAATCTCGGGCCTTTTAAGCTTTTATTTCTTAAAAGCTTTTATTCACTT
Source organism: Helianthus tuberosus (assembly GCA_030545235.1). Lineage (NCBI taxonomy): Eukaryota > Viridiplantae > Streptophyta > Magnoliopsida > Asterales > Asteraceae > Helianthus > Helianthus tuberosus. The sequence goes on along the minus strand of CM060424.1, from coordinate 178,624,619 downwards.
TTTATTTATTATTAGGATTAATTATTTAAATCCTAATATTTACCGGGTAAATTTTGCCACTAACGGTACTTTTACCCGTCCTTCAGTATTAACGAAGTTTAATTACCAAACCCGTTTTCGGGGTGTTACAAGTCTACCCCCCTTAAAGAGGTTTCGTCCTCGAAACCTTTTCTTACATAATTCATTGAATTTAAACTCATTGCATTTGTTCCGAGAAATCCTTTGAACTTTTTTTTTTTTTTTTTTTTTAACCAATTATTGATATCACCCGAAATGTATGATAATATCCTTTTGGTTATAAATCATCCATGTATCTCATATGTCATCGTGCTGCTTGAAATAACGTAATCTCGTTATTTCCACTAGTTTAGTTAACTTAGCGATATCCGTCGCTTTCATATACTATCGAATTCTTTGTGAATCCGTTACTTTTACCCGTTTAATGTCTTTAATGAAATCTTTCACTTTTAGCAACAAATTCTTTTATTTTCAAATTTATTTATTCGGTTCTGTTGTACCGAATCTATCGATTACAAGCAAACCAAATTTCTTGATTTGAATTTGGTGACCTTAACCAGTATCACTAACTAGACTTATTAGTCCAGTTACCTATACCGTTCGTTTGGTTATAATGTGATTCTTCCTCACATTGCATTTCTTGACCGTGATCGTGTCACATCATGTTCAATTTATATCAAATTTCATTTTCGAAAATATCACGTTTCGAATATATCGTTTTGCGCCTATCAGTGTCAAGACTTGTATCTTTCATGCTTACTATTTAAATTCCTTTCAGAATTTATGTTTGTAAAAACATTATTTCTTACTAAAACCGAAGTTTTAGTTTTAGGATCTTTTCTTTAACTTGTGTCAATCATCCATACTGGGATATTGACAGTCCGTAAGTTAATCCTTTACAGTCTCTTTTTTTTTTTTTTTTATGCGGGGATTCTTAACTGATTTCCTCGTTTTATTCCATCTAACCCGTAGGTTTTATCACTTAGCCTTATGGGCTATTTTTTATTAGACATTCACCTCTTTAAGGCGAAGTCCTTATAACTTCTTTCTAATCATGACCCGTGGGTCGTTTTAGTCCGTGTATCTCTCATTTGTTTATAACCCTAAAGGTTATGTTGATCCCGTAGATCACTCTTTTTACTCGTGTCTTATTAAAATATATATTTGGTGTCAAGGCACTTTTTTTTACGTTTGAAATTCATTTGTCTCAAGCTTACCGTATCCGGCTTGCGCTTACTTACGCCTTCAAGCATTATACTTTATTCAACCCGTTCAATCTCAAAATAGTTGAATATAATTATCAGAATTTCTGTTTACGAAATTTTTATGGTCTTTTAGTCATAACTCATAATCCGAGTCTTTTGACTTTAATTTCATGTTCTCGTTTTCTCGGTTTACGCATGTGTTTAATTCTTACCCATCAACCGGGTGTTTTACCAAAGTCGTTATTATTGCAATCCTCCCGGTATGCATTAAGACCTCGCTTCATTTTTATATTCTGACTTTGTCTTTAAGTTCGACGTTTTACAAAAATGACCCGTTAAGGGACATATTTGCATTTTCCGGGTTCGAGTGCAAGTACACTCCCTCCCATTGCTTGTCTAAATCATTTTTTTTTTCATGTTTGCGTTTTCTGGGTTCGAGTGTAAGCACACTCCCTCCCAATACTTGTCTAATTCATTTTACATGCTTGCGTTTTATGGGTTCGAGTGTAAGTACACTCCTTCCCAATACTTGTCTAAATCATTTTACATGCTTGCGTTTTATGGGTTCGAGTGTAAGTATACTCCTTCCCAATACTTGTCTAAATCATTTTACATGCTTGCGTTTTATGGGTTCGAGTGTAAGTACACTCCTTCCCAATACTTGTCTAAATCAATTTACATGCTTCTTTGTCCCTTCACTCGGGCTCATTATCCTAATGTAATACGCTTCCGTCACTCGGTTGTGCGTTTACATTATTATCAAATATTTTGCTTATCTGATTCATTTGGGTACTTTTTAATTAGTCCCATTCACCCCGCCCTTACTACATCGGATGTAAACGTGTCCGCCATAAGAAGTTCATGGTATCATATGCCACTACTTACTTGGCCAGAGTAAGCGATTACACATGACACGCATGACCTTTTTATAGTTTTCACATCACACCCTATGTAAGTAATGCCTCTACTTGTTTCTCTTGGAAACAATATCCGAACATATTTTCTATTCGGGTTTTTCCAAGTCTTTAATCTACATATGCAACTTTCAATTTCTTCATATTTGTTGCATATTACTATTTGTGCGATTATTTAAAATATGCACCTGGTAATGTTTGCCCCGACGGGCGTTCCTTGCCATTAACCTTGTTCGCGGTCGTTACGCGATTTAGTCCTCGGTGAGCATGCTCCTCTTGTCATGCGTCGGACCGTTCCATCATCGTATCCACAATTCCTTTGACTCTCGTCGTCTTCAAACGCGAGTGTCCTTCAATTAAGACATTCACAAAAGTTAGTAACGTCAACCTCAATAATAACCCGTATTATAATACAAGGCTTTTTCTACTATACGCGTCAACGCGCGTATTTTCGTCAACTATTTCAATCATCTTAATTGGGGTAACGTGTATCACACGATAGCCCTATGTGTTGTTTACAACACTTTAGCATGCTAAACTATTAACATACATGTACTTACCGGATTTGCGATCAAGCCTCGAACCGAACACTATTCTTTATCAAGAGCATAAGGTTTAAGTTCAAGCATGGTTCCTCCCCACCATACTCGAATCTCTTAAACCAAGGCTCTGATACCAACTTGTAACACCCGTTCTTATAAATCAAGGTTTAACGTATATCTTGGGAAAATAATCATGTAATTAATGATTAGATATACATCGAAAATACGGGTTTCTTAAAACTTTTACAATATATAATTTATTCTACATAACGTGATCGAAATTCGTTGTTTAAAATTTACAACGTGGCAAAGAGCGGAAGCGTGTATATTTATCGTGTTCGGTTCTTCGTTGAGCTTGATCGTCTTTCGGCATCCAAAATATACCTACATTTCATAAACATGAAATACATTAGTCTTACGGGGGTTTAAAACGTGTCTAAACGAGTCCAAGAAACAATTGATCACCAAAACAAGATTATCAATCTGGCCTCCACCGTAAATTACGGTGGGACCGTAATTTACGGTGGCTTCTGGGTTAATACTCTTCTGCCGTAAATCAGAAGAAACCCACCGTAGCTTTATTGGCTCCACCGTAAATTACGGTGGTACCGTAAATTACGGTGGACCCTGCACTTAGCTTCTCCATTTTGCCGTAATTTGACACGAAATCTTTCGTATCTTTCAAACCGCTTATCCGTTTGACCTACCGTTTCTTCCTACATGTTTGAAATTTGATTCTCCATCATATGGAGTTAAAATCCGTCGTCCGGCTTAACAAGATTTAAGACTTTTAAGTCTTCGGCTTATTTCCCCTTTTTACCCAATTTTGACCCATTCGTGGTTTTATCAAACAAACGTATTTGTTTGATTCCTATATCACATGAATCTTATAATTTCAATGTTATCTATCATATTAGGTTCAATTCACAGGTTTATGTATATTCTTAAACCCGTTTGTACTAAAATGCTTATTTTGACCCGTTAAGGGTATTTAAACCCTTTTCCGCATAATTCATAATTATTTGTTTCTAGCATCCTATTTTCGCAATATTTGTCAAATAAACTTCCACCACAACTATATTTATGGTGATTTTACTAAGGTAATCTATGCAAACCAAGTTTTACCCCTTAACTCTTTGTTTTACGGCAAAGACCCAAATAGAGCCGTTTGACTAACGTAATACATCTTTCAACTTCTATACTTGTCCTAAGTATTTATTTAAATCGTAAAAATCATTTCCAAACAACTTTTAAAGGTTGTTTGCTCAATTTAGCCTCCAAGGGCGTTCTGGTCCTTTTTAGTCTTTTATTAATCATGAAGGGCTTTTGAAAGTATAATTGACCCATAATCCCTCTTTTAACCTATAATTTTGTTTGAAAAGTCATTAAGCTTTCCAAACGCTATGTTCATTACTTAAAACATTTGGTTTGCTTATCGAGTAACCAAATGTCCATTTTGACCTCTTTTAACACTCTTGAACCACATGTTCTAAATGAGTGTTGCCCTATTTCACATACCTGGCGCAGATCAATCTATTGACCCGTTTTTAATACCTTGCTTTTATAACTGCTAATTCATAGCGTTGCTAATACCCATTTGACATTTACACCTGAAATAATATAGCTCGACAATAATCATTAGTCGTTATTGTCAAAGGGTGATATTTTTCACCTTTTGACCCATTTGGTCTAAGTGACCGATTATGTTGGCGAGATGATATTTATTACCATCTCATCTATATGACTCGTTTCGGTTTACACCGTGTGGTCATCTCACGTATTAATCGTTTTCTTAACGCTTTTTGGCCTATCATGGCTTACGCCTTACAGTGTCTTTCAAAACAAATAGTTATGGTTAACGCATGACCAATTTACCATTTTAATTCCATTTAAACCATCAACACGGTTTCTTGTCATGCTCGACTACCTTGTTCCGTACGTTTACACGTCGGAACATCATACCTAAATTATGTATTTATCTTACTCGTAACTAATACGATAAGAGAATCTTCTAACATATAAGACTAGTGTAAGCTATACTTACCTTGCATCCGAATTATGCTTTTCCTCCATTCTTGATTTGTTTGACCCGCTTCCTTTCCCAAGCCTCCACCTAGCTCGTTAGGCGTCAAACTATTTTCAATCATTTGCAAGGCGGTTAAATTAGTCATATAAATCACGACTATTCCACCTCACCTATTTACTATGCCGAAGCTACTATTCGACTTCATGATTAGCTAACTTAGCTTATCAAAGTTTAACTACTTTTTGATCACATGTTTTGCACAATTAAGTCAAATCAACATTATGATTAGAACCCGCTTTACCCCATCTTTCACGTAATTAATCTAACAAGGAAATTACGCGTTTCATTCGAACTCTCAACTTACAATCATTCACTTAGGCATTTTAACAAACACCTTGTGGGCATATTCTATAAAATCATCAATCGATTTTCATAACTAGTTATTTAGCCAAGCTTAACATCAATTAAGCATGTTCAAATCAATTTTTCATATTAACAAAATCTGCATTCACTTCCTAGAGCTCAATTACACTAGAACAACAATAAAAATTCTAGTGTTTAACATATTCTTACAAAACCCACTTATCACCTTCAATGGTGATTGTGAATTCTCAAGAATTAAACACAATTTCTACAAGTAATTGACTAGGGTTTATCCCTAATCACTATCTCATTCCTATTTCATCCAAGCAACCATCATGCATCATAAATTTCGAGTTTCAAGTATTGATTCAGAATTTCAACATGAATCATTCAACGAAATTTAACATACCTTATGATCATTTCGCTGAGGTGATCATTAATCCATGCTTGGATTTCAATTTGGGTGTGATTTGCCCTTCCAATTGCTTGAATTTTTGCTTGTTAGGGTTTTGAAGATGAGGGCTCCTGGCTCCTCTAGAAATGTCGACCAGAACACACACTTTGAGTGTGTGTTTTGGTGTTTAACTTTTATTTTAATAAAACAAGTTTCCCCACTTGACAATATTAGTCCCTCATGTTTCCTTTTGATCAAATGAAGCTATAACTCACCATTAGTCATTTAATCACATGCTACTAACTAGGTTAATTATTCCTTGTTACTTTAGCGGGTTCGGGAAGTTATAACCCGTTATGTTTTTAAGTCCCGTTAAATCTCGGGCCTTTTAAGCTTTTATTTCTTAAAAGCTTTTATTCACTTTTTATTTATTATTAGGATTAATTATTTAAATCCTAATATTTACCGGGTAAATTTTGCCACTAACGGTACTTTTACCCGTCCTTCAGTATTAACGAAGTTTAATTACCAAACCCGTTTTCGGGGTGTTACAGAACTCCTTGGGGAGTTGGTTACCCAGCATATGGATACCAACAACAGACGTCTTTTCAACCTCCACGTCAGCCGCAGGCGCAGGCACCACGATTTTCCCCGCCAGAACATGAAGAAATCCTCCAAAGATTAGACCAAGTTGAGCGAGTAGTTCAAAGAGATCGCAGGGAACGACAAGGTTTCTTCAAGGGATTAGCAGGTTTAATAAAAGGGAAGAGCAAGAAGGACCATTGAATCCTTCAAATTGTTGGTTGTACTTCCTTGTTTTCAGATTGAGCCCCTGCGTAGGCCTGTTTTCTGTTTTTACCCCTGCGTGAGTATGTTTTGTTTGTTAAGCCCCTGCGTGGGCAAGTCTTTTGTTTGACCCCTGTTTGGGTATTTTTGTTTGGTTAAGCCCTTGCGTGGGCATGTTATTTCATTTAAAAGTCCCGTTCAGGGTAGACTCGTATTTTAAATTCATGTGGTGAAATGGTTAGATTTAAATTTTTATTTTTAGTTATATGCATGAAAATAAAATAAATAATAACAATATTTTTACAAGATCTATCATTATATTAAAAATGATAAAATCTAAAGGGACAAGACCTAGCCCTTGTGTCATTTTAAGACAGGGCCAAGATGGTAGCTCCTCAATTAGATTCAGATCCTTATTAACATCTCAATTTAGGATTGTTCTGCGTTAAAAATTGAATAAGAATCTTAAAAAGGTAAAACCTAGCTTGTAGGTCACTATAAAGACTTAGCCAATATGGTAAAACCTATTTAAAAAGATTCAAATCTCTGTTAACATCTGCAAACGTGATAACATTCTTGGCTAATGTGATCCGCAAAATCACACATGTCACCCTTGTGTTAATTATCCCAATTCCTTATTATTTAAACATCCGATTGTGATGTAATGCCTACGGGCTATAACTAATGTCATATAAGACAAAAGACAGCCGTAGCTTATAGACTCCCTGTCAAGAAAGGTAATGAATTTTAATTCAAACCTTAATAACTAGATCCTATAAGATCTAAATCTATAATTTAAAATTTGTCCACGTGACTAGGCCTGTTGTGCCAATATTATATTTCATTATAGAACTAAGGGTTACTAATAAAAAGTCCCGAATGAAATTACTTAACAAATTAACTAGTATGGCTCTTTAATTACCATGGTTAATATATTATTAAGATGACAGACCTATTATAATTCCTTAAATGAATCATTGTCATCATCTTATGTAGCAGTTCAACTACATGGCCGAGTCTGACGAGGTCAACAGTCGGCCAAAGGAGAATCATGACGCCACCAGGATCAATATAACTGGTGCAGAACTCCAAACATTGATTGACAACGCTGTCACTAAAGCCATAGATAGGCAGTATAGTGAATCGAGTAGTACTCGAAGCAGGACCCAATCAGCACCCCATTCCAAGCCAAAAACACATTCTGAGGCTCATAGTAAGCCACCCTCTAATCTAGATAAGCCAAAGAAGGATGATGGCGATCATCACTCCTCGAACCAGCAAAGTGTCCCGTCAAAGAAGATCGAGCTTAAGCAGGAACCGCGTGGCAAGTCTTGTACATATAAATACTTCGTCTCATGCAAACCCAGAGACTTTACTGGGGAGAAAGGAGCGGTTGACTGCATGACATGGTTGGATGAAATGGATACCGTGGTTGATATCAGCGGGTGCGCTGATAAGGATGTAGTAAAGTTTGTATCTCAATCTTTCAAGGGTGAGGCCTTAGCCTGGTGGAGATCGTTGATTCAAGCTACTGGGAAGATTCCACTGTACAATATGACATGGGAACAATTTGTTACCCTCATCAAGGACAACTACTGTCCTCAGCATGAGGTTGAAAAGATTGAGTCAGATTTTCTGTCATTGGTAATGAAAAATCTGGATTGCCAAGCTTACCTTACGAGCCTTAATACAATGTCAAGGTTGGTTCCTTATCTAGTGACCCCGGAACCCAAAAGAATAGCTCGTTTCATTGGGGGTTTAGCCCCAGAGATTAAGGCAAGTGTAAAAGCCTCTCGGCCAACTACATTCAGGTCTGCATCTGATATATCCTTGTCTCTCACACTGGACGCGGTCAGGTAGAGATCGCTGAGGAACACGGATGCCGAGAAAAGGAAGCGTGAAGATGACAATTAACGACAGTCAGACAAGAAGCACAGGGGAAACAATGACCACAAGAAGGGGTTTGGATCTAAGAAAGATGGGCATCAATCTGGAGATAAGCCCAAGTGTAAGGTTTGTAAGAAGCACCATTTTGGGAGGTGCAGACTCGAGTCGAAATCCCAGTCCCAGCCCCAGTCGAGGCCATGTGGGATTTGCAAATCTTCGGAACATAAGACCCTAGAGTGCAAGAAGCTGAAGGACGCACTGTGCTACAGTTGCAATGAAAAAGGGCACATTAAGTCCAATTGCCCAAAGATCACCAAGAAAACTGAGGATGGGAAAAAGACCAATGCTAGGGTCTTCAGGGTGGATGCAAAGGAAGCTGTTCAGGACGACAATGTGATCACATGTACCTTCCACATAAATGAGGTTTATGCGAGAATGCTATTTGATTCAGGAGCTGATAAATCATTTGTAGATAATAAGTTTTGTAAGTTACTGAATTTACCTGTTAAAGCCTTAAGTGTGAAGTATGAGGTGGAATTAGCCGATGGAACCATAGAAACCGCCTCAACTGTATTAAATGGATGTGTTATATCCATTAGGAATCACTCTTTTCCTTTGTCCTTACTTCCCTTTAAGCTAGCCGGTTTTGATATAGTGATAGGTATGGATTGGTTATCGCATAACCAAGCCCATATAGTGTGCAATAAGAAGCAAGTGGCAATTAAGACTCCGTCTGGTGAGCCACTTACCATACAGGGAGACACCCAATATGGACTGCCTGAGCAAGTGTCCATGCTCAAGGCATCCAGATGTTTGAAGAAAGGTTGTGTCATCTACATGGCACAAGTGACTATCGATGAGCCGAAGCCTAAGATTAAAGATATCCCCGTCATTTCTGAATATCCTGAAGTTTTTCCTGAAGAACTACCTGGTTTACCACCAGATAGACAAGTAGAATTCAGAATTGACATCATCCCCGGAGCAGCACCTGTTGCTAGAGCACCTTATAGGTTGGCACCAACAGAGATGAAGGAATTGAGGACGCAGTTAGATGATCTGCTAGCCAAGGGTTTCATTAGACCTAGTTCGACTCCATGGGGAGCGCCTATCCTGTTTGTCAAGAAGAAGGATGGATCGATGCGTTTATGCATCGATTACCGTGAGCTTAATAAAGTCACTATCAAGAATAGGTATCCTTTGCCCAGGATCGACGATTTGTTCGATCAGTTACAAGGGGCAAGCTACTTCTCTAAGATCGATTTGAGGTCAGGCTATCATCAATTGAAGGTTAAAGATGAAGACGTACACAAGACTGCGTTTAGGACTCGTTATGGTCATTACGAGTTCCTAGTGATGCCTTTTGGGCTCACTAATGCACCTGCCGCATTCATGGATCTCATGAATCGCGTCTGCAAGCCTTACTTGGATAAATTTATCATCGTCTTCATTGACGACATCCTCATCTACTCGAAGAGCCAAGCTGACCATGAGAAACATCTTCGCTGTATTCTTAAACTTCTACATCATGAGAAACTCTACGCCAAATTTTCGAAGTGTGAATTTTGGCTTCGAGAAGTCCAATTCCTTGGACATGTGGTTAGTGAGCGTGGTATCCAAGTGGATCCCGCTAAGGTAGAAGCAGTTATGAACTGGCAAGAGCCGAAGACGCCTACAGAGATTCGTAGCTTCCTAGGTTTAGCAGGATACTATAGGCGATTTATCGAAAACTTCTCAAGAATTGCAGCACCCCTGACTTTACTCACCGGCAAGAAAAACAAGTTTGACTGGGGGCCTATACAGCAAGAATCTTTTAATATTCTGAAGCAAAAGTTGAGCAACGCTCCTGTATTGACGTTGGCTGATGGAATTGATGAGTTTGTAGTATATTGTGATGCATCACACACCGGTATGGGCTGTGTGCTTATGCAGAAAGGCAAAGTTATTGCCTATGCTTCACGACAGTTAAAAGTGCATGAGAAGAACTACACCACCCATGACTTGGAGCTGGGTGCCGTTGTATTTGCACTAAAACTGTGGAGACATTACTTGTATGGAACCAAGTGTGTGATCTATTCAGATCACAAAAGCCTTCAACACTTGTTTAATAAGAAGGATTTAAACATGAGGCAACGACGTTGGATGGAAACTCTGAATGATTATGACTGTGAGATAAGATACCATCCTGGCAAAGCGAATGTAGTTGCTGATGCCCTAAGCAGGAAGGAAAGAGTGAAACCTATAAGGATCAATGCCAAGAGCATTGAGATAAAGAATAGTTTGAACGAAAGGTTGTTAGCTGCACAGAAGGAAGCTGTGTTGGAAGCTAACTATCCTAATGAAAAGCTAAGAGTAACTGAAGAGCAGTTTTTCTATGACAAGGATGGAATCCTACGGTTAAATGGATGAATATGGGTTCCAGTTTATGGAGGACTTCGGGATGTTATCCTCCAGGAAGCCCACAGTTCCAAATATTATGTTCATCCTGGAGCTGATAAGATGTACCAGGATCTAAAGGCAAACTATTGGTGGATAGGCTTGAAAAAGTCTGTAGCCGCCTATGTAGCTAAATGTTTGACGTGCGCGCAAGTCAAAGCAGAGCATCAGAAGCTGTCAGGTTTACTACAACAGCCTTAACTTCCCACATGGAAGTGGGAGATGGTGACAATGGATTTCATCACTAAGTTGCCAAAGACAAGGAAGGGAAATGATACTATATAGGTAATAGTAGATAGACTTACTAAGTCAGCACATTTCCTACCCATTAAGGAGACTTATAGCTCCGATATGTTAGCCCAATTGTACGTGGATAAGATTGTGTCTCTTCATGGCGTACCAGTATCTATTATCTCTGACAGAGATACTAGATACACATCACATTTTTGGAAAAGTTTCCAACAGTCTTTGGGCACGCGCTTGAATTTTAGTACAACTTACCATCCCCAGACTGATGGGCAGAGTGAGCGTACCATCTAGACTTTGGAAGACATGCTTCGTGCATGTGTTATTGACTTAGGTGGTAGTTGGGATAACCACCTGCCATTGATCGAGTTCTCCTATAACAATAGCTACCATACAAGCATTAAGGTTGCGCCTTTTGAGGTATTATATAGTAGAAAATGCAGAACGCCTATTTGTTGGGCGGAAGTAGGAGAAGTTCAATTATCAGGACCTGATTTAGTCTTTGAAATGACAGACAAGATTGTCCAAATTCGTGACCGCCTGAAAGCTGCCAGGGATAGGCATAAAAGTTATGCTAATAAAAGGCGAAAACCTCTAAAGTTTGAGGTTGGTGATAAAGTTTTGCTTAATGTATCACCCTGGAAGGGAGTGATGCGATTTGGTAAGAAATGGAAGTTAAGCCCAAGGTACATTGGACCATTCGAGATCATCGAATGTGTAGGATCAGTGGCTTACAAGTTGAACTTGCCAGAAGAGCTCACTGGTATTTACAATGTATTCCACGTCTGCAATCTAAAGAAATGTCTAGCCGATGAATCGCTAGTCATACCACATACAGATGTGCATATAGATGAGAGCTTAAAATTTGTGGAAAAACCTTTGTCAATTGAGGATCGACGGGTTAAGAAGCTTTGGAGGAAGCATGTACCTATCGTAAAGGTCAAATGGGATGCCCGCAGAGGTCCCGAATATACTTGGGAGGTAGAGTCTACCATGAAGGAAAAATACCCTCATTTGTTCCAATAAATCTTGAGGTCGAGATTTCTTTTAAGGGGGTGAGGATGTAACACCTCGAAAATTCATGTCCAGTGAAATAAAGACACGTGTCATGTTATGCAAACGTGTTATAAAAGCGGATCCAGATAAAGATGTACGGTAGGATTTAAAAACGTCGACATGTTAATTTATACCTCTGAGCGACCTATTAATAAATCCCTAACCAGGATATATTTAATCAACATCTGAATTATGTATATAATTCTGGCTATCCTAAATAATAAATTGGTTACAACCTTCGACATGGATCTAATATGAATTTCTTGGTATTTCCGAGATTAAAAACCTCCCACAAGAATACAAGTTGTGTAAGTGCATGGCTAGGCATGCAATGGCTGACTTCATGGTCCCCATACTGATTAAAAGGCACAAGAGTCGGAGATGTCATAGTTGCATGGTCACAGCCTGAAAGAAAACAAATTTTTGTCCTTTGGCGAAGTCTTACGGACCGTAAAGGTCTAACCTTACGGTCCGTAAGGGAAACGGTTACGGTCCGTAAGGACTGCATCTGGGCGATTTTTGGACAGCTGCCTGTTAAAACGGTTGCACCGCCTTATTTGAGTGGTATTAAAAAATTAGGGGCTCTATAGTTGGTTTTAGCATCTTAGGGACACCTGGGATGATCTTGCAACTCATGTAGACTATTTTGGCATGATCCAATGCATTTGCGTTCACTATATAAGAGAACCAAGTTTTGCTACATTTTGGTCTTTCAATTGCAACTTCTTTCAAGCTAGTCTCTGGAGCTCCCCTGATCAGCAACAAGTTTCCTAGTGGTCCCTAATCATACTTAGGACATTTGTAAGTGTCCTTAACCCTTCCTAATTCAGTTTAGCTTAGTTAATTAGCTAAAAGTCAAACCGTCGTAATTAAGGTTTGACTTCGAAATTAATTAAAATTGGTTCAGTCAAATCTCGAATTAAAAGTACCTTTAAGTAGGTAATTATGTGGGTAATAAACCCTTAAAAGGGTACTCCCTGATTCCCACTCTAACTAGGTCAATTGTCGGGTCAAACTTGTTATTAAAAAGTCAACAGAATGCTTATTTTCAAATTAATGCATAATTAGCAAAGTAGAACCCATACAACCTGTTTTATCATTAATATAACTTGGTAATTAATGTAAGAACATGTCTAAACATGTTCAACCCGACAATTTTCAATAGAGACCCGGTTTGGAACCGAAAGTCGCATAATTTGACTTTTGCTTTGACCTTTAGTTCTGACCCGTTTAAGCATGTTTTAGAAATACCTTAGAGCTTTAATTCGACCAGGTTACATGCTAGTATAACCCTCTGTGATTATACACCTTGGTTCATTAGTTATCTAATTAATATGCATGATTCCGTTAATTGCTTATATGTTGACTATTATGCCCTTTTCACCATAAAACGTGATTTTTAAAAATGTAAAAGAGTAGAAACCTTAGTTACTGATTTATAAACTTGTACCCAAAATTTGACATCAGTTTGAGATGTAGAGTGAGAGTTATGCTCATTAGCGTAATTAGAAAGCTTTTTAGCGATTAAACGGCATAATTAGCATATAGCCTATTTAAACCCACTTTTTGATACCAAACTTTTTACCCACTGATGTAATATAATATTTAGGATTTTTGAAGATTTTTAATTAATTTTAGGCTGAGCATAACTTAGAGTTATAAGCTTGATTCGGTAATTGTCGGTTTTGCCCTTTGGGGCTATAAAATGAGTTTTACATACCTTTTTGACCCCAAACCTTTTGCTACTGATTTTATATGATAAATAAATTATTTTAAACTTTATGGAATAATAAAAATATCAGCTTTCTATAAAGAACCCGGAAATGGCTCCTAATCGCCTTTTTAAGCGTTTTTAACGCATAGTATGTACTAAAACTATTTTAAACATATAAGGGTTGATACCTACTGATATTTTAGGTAAATTATAATATTTTAACAGTAAGCAAAAGTTGTTTAACTCAGATTTCAGTTTTGATCTTTTTGGCTTAAGTGAAATTACCAAAAATGCCCTTTTGAAGCATAGTATGGTTATAATTAATAAGTTTCACATATAGGCTATACCCTACTGTTATAACTTAGTAAATTAAGTATTTTTACTGATTATATTAGACCTGTAACTCAGATTATTGTTCAAACTCTTTTATAACCTTGTAAATGACCAAAATACCCCTACGGGGCATAGTTTGAGTTTAAATTCGTTTCGGGCATAATAAAAGATATCTTACTGATGTCACAACATATTTAAGGCATATTAACTTAGGAAACCTGTATATGACTCTTATGATTACCCGTTACGCATTCTTCGCGTTCGGTTCGGTTTATGTAACTAGTTTGCATAAATTGACCAAAGCGGGTCAAACCTTATCATTTTGATCTCAAAATCCAGAATGTGTTTAGCTTACCCATATTATACAAGTCTTCAAACTTTTCGGGTCTAAATCACATTCTATTCCGGTCTTCGCTTATTCATGCGTTCGAACCGTATCTTCTTTTAAAAACTAACCGGTCTAAGTTTAAGCTTAATTAAAGACCCGTTAGAAATCTAATAGGTTATTATAAACCTTTGTTCTAGAATATGAAACCCGGTAAAAGCTACCTGCATTTGCTATTGGTGATTTATACTTGCAAAGGTAAATACTTTTAACTTATTTTCTTTATACGGGCTTGGGCTATGGTATATAAAATACCGCTTGGTCAGGCATTGAATCTTTAATCGAATAGAGGTTAAACCATTGATATGCTCCGTTTGGAAATGTTTTGTTTGCTTTTAAGCCTTTGGGAGGTTAATGACCATGTCCCGGATATCCTTGGCATCATTTTACGAAATGGCCACGACCTAAGCACGGGGTGTAGGCGTACACCCGTCAGTGCCTAAACCAATAATGTGGTGTGTCTATTGATCTTTAACCCGGCACAAACCGGGCTACTGAACGCATAAGTAACATGTAATTCTTTTTCAAGATTATATTTAAATAATTATCCCAAGTTATAAAAGATATTTTGCCGAAGTGCATTCAAATCAATTTTCAAACTCTTTTCAAAATGAGTCAGTTAAATTGTATTTACCAGTGTAAACTGACGTATTTTTCCAAAAAATTTAAGTGCAGGTACTACTCGAACTAGGTTGGCTTTCTCCTAGCGTCCACAATAAGTCTCGCAAGCTTGGACGTCATAAAACTGTTGAACAATGTTTCCTCTTTATTTTGCTCCGCATGTGGATTTGTTTCGACTATTTGTGATACTTGATATTACAATTTATTAAAGTTGAAATGAATCTATCTTTTGCTTCCGCTGTGCATTTATATATTGTGTTG
This sequence comes from Helianthus tuberosus, assembly GCA_030545235.1. Lineage (NCBI taxonomy): Eukaryota > Viridiplantae > Streptophyta > Magnoliopsida > Asterales > Asteraceae > Helianthus > Helianthus tuberosus. The sequence continues at coordinate 178,609,435 of CM060424.1, read as the reverse complement.
TTTGACTATGATGATATCAACTACGTCACGATACTCCCCACCGGGCCCACCGGTAATACGTGGTGTGACAAAGAGAGACTTGCTGGAGCGAGAGAGAGAAACGGCAGGGGTGCCGTTTTCCGGCGACGAATCCGCCATCGGCGGTGGTGCTTGGGCTTGGGCAGGTCTGTGGGTCTCCCTCTCTCTCTCTCCTGCCGCTACCTCTCTCTCTAGGGTCTCTCTCTTCTTTCCCTCTTATGTAGGTCTGTGGAGATGTGGTGGTGGAGGTGGTGGCGGGGATGCAGAGAATGGCGGTGGAGAGTGTTGTGTTTTGAAAGAGAGAAGAGGTGAGAAGAGGTGGGCTTATGTCTGCGTGGGGAAGAGGTGAAAGGTGAGAAGTGCTTCTGAAAAACAAACAAGCTGCAGGACCCAAAGGTCTGCGCGTGTCTACGCGACGTAGAGGCTGTTTGTTTTTGCTTAAAACGTCTGCAAAGAGCCTATGTCTGCAGGTGGGCAGACATGAGGCCTTGAAGACTGTTTGTTTTTTTTTTTAAAACAGATCTGAAAATGGCTTTTTTCAGCTTAAAAAAAAGCTATAACACCCTTGCTTCAAACATCTTCACAAAAAAACCCTCATCTCTCATCTTCACAAAAAACCCTCCTCCCTCAAGAAAAAGCTAAGATCACCGTCGCCGGTCGTCGCCTCAGTCGGCCACCACCACCGTCGCGGTTGCCATCAACCTTCAACATCATCATCGTCATCATTGTCACTCTCTCTGCAGTGAAGAATTACCAATATACCCCTTATTTTTTAACACCCCTTATGAAAGAATGTCCATTTTAGTCATTTTACATCAATAAGCTAAGCCAAACACTTTTTAAAAAACAACTTATTGACTTATTGGCTTTTCCCACCCCATAAGCTAATCAAAACATTTTTTTTAAAAACTCATTTTCAAAAAGTCATTTTCCCAAAAGTCCCTTTTAACTCTAATAAGCTTAGCCAAACATGCCCTTAGGATGTTTTGATTTGGAAAATAAAACAAAGTTCGTTTAGTTTGTACAGACAGTATCAATTTATAAAAACAAACAGTCTTATATTTTCAGCTTGAAGAACTTCAGACCACATCTTCAGTTGCAGACATGAAAACAGATGAAATCAGCTTGCAGACAGTTTATGTCTGCAAAAACAAACAACACCGTAGACATAAGTGGCCAGAAGTGCTTCTGGAAAAAAAAACATCACCTAAGAGTATTAAAATTCATTTTTCCTTAGAAAAATATTATTTCATATATAAATAAGCAACTTATATGTGCATTATGACTTATACCTTGTGCTTGGGGAGTGTTTCAAAAAAAAAAAAAAAACTAGGGTTTTCAAATTTAACCCAAACATTTCATATTTTACATTTTTAACCCTTTTCATTTTTTTACTTTTAACCCAAAGTTTTCCATCTTTTATAATTTAACACAACACTTTATTATTTACAACTTTCGTACCCCATAATTTTCATCTTTCGCAAGTTTTTCGTTTTACGTTTCGTTTCTAAATTTTGCGAGTTAACATGTCGTAGCGTGGATGTGAGGTTCAATGTTTTTGCTATATTTTTTTCATATTTGACAGACACGTCGCAACGCGTCTATTTTTCCCCTTTTGAAAAGTTTGCCGTAACGGGCGGGTCGTAGATCGACTAAGTTATTATTTTCTACGTTTTACGTTTCTGGTTAATTTCTTCGCATTAAGACATTGTAACGGGTGTGCGTGGTTCAATGATTTTAGTCTGCTTTTCGTTAGTGTAATTTTTACCATTTTATCTATTTTATGTTTACGATGTTGAGGGTCGATGTGGTTGTCGCATTGGTGCTACTTGGCACGGTTTTATGAACGTTTTTAACCGATTAATTTTTTTACTAATTTTTTGTTTCAATTTACCCCTATATTTCCTTTACTTAAAAACTATTTTTTATGTGCATACATTATGTACAGGTATGTGTAAATATGATTTCTTCTACATTCCGACGTAAACTTTTTTTATAGACGAGCCATGTCAAATATAATACGTTTTCGTTTAAAGAAACCATTTTCGCGTGCATATTTCTATGCACGTTTTCGTATAAATTCAAGTTGTTCTACGTTTCGACGTAAACTTTTTTGGAAAATGATTCAGGTCAAATATAATATGTTTTCGTATTTATTTTATGTATGTTTCGTAAAGTTTGTTTCGAACTGACTGGAGTCACATTATGGTTTCTTTTTCTCCCCTTTTCGAAAGCTCTAATTAATCCATTTCGATTGCATGTGTATATTTTCCTTCATACCCGGTACATTTTCTTTGTATAAGTTGGGTCACATATAATATGTTATGATTATTCGATATGAATTCCATTTACTTTACTTTTGATCCAATCACAATGTTTACACAGGTTACACTGAGTTTAACTGGGTGGAAATGTGTGTTTTCATATGGTTAATGCATAATATAACGTATTAACGTTTGGACTCATCCATTCAATGTTTACGATGTACCCGCGCCGCAACTCGGGCTGGTGTTAACCCTAGTTTAAAAAAAACGAAATTAGTTTAACCGGACCCATCCATCCTAACCTAACCAGGGTTAGTGAAGTTAGGCTCACGCACTACACGCCACCATGAAAGGAGACAAACAAAGGCTTACAGTGAGAGAAAGCGACACCAAAAGTGTGTTTTTAGAGAGAGAAACACTATAATTAACGCCATTTTCACACAACACATCAACCAATTCGGAACCTAAACCATCATCAACCCTTGCGCTTTCCGATCTGCGTCTTCGTAACCCAATATTCGCCTTTCTAGGGTTTTGTTTCCAGATTTACCACCATATTGCTATCACTGCTTGTTCATGAGTATGTAGCTGTGGTTAGTTGAGTGTAATGTGGAGAATTTCATGATTTTCGCGGTTTAATTTGTTTGATTATTTTGTATCTGCAGACCCTGTGTTATATGGAGCATCGAGGACCGAATATTCTCTGTTCTGAAGGTGAAATTGGGATGTTTATTCACTGATTAATGACGAAAATGATAGTTTAGTTTGTTTTTTGCTTTTGTAAATCATTTGTGTGAATTTTGTTCCAATTTTGTGCCAAAATTTTTCAAAATTTCTTCACTAATTCAGTAAATGATAGTTTAATTTGTTTGTTTTTTTTGCTTTGTGTGAATCATTTGTGTGAATTTTGTTAAAATTTTGGAAGAATATTTTTTCACTAATTTATGATGAAAATGATACTATAGTTTGTGTTTAACTTGTTTTTTTTTTGCTTTGTGTAAATCATTTGTGTGAATATTCTAAAATTTTGTGCCAAATTTTACAAAAATTCTTCTCTAATTCATGCTGAAAATGATAATTTAGTTTGTGTTTAGTTTGTTTTTTTGCTTGTTATAAATTATTTCTGTGAATTTTCTTCCAATTTTGTGCCAAAAATTCCTTCACTAATTCATGCTGAATATGATATGATACTTTAGTTTGTGTTATTTTTTTTATTTTAACCCAAATTTCATTCATACTTGCCAAATTACATCAAAACAAAAGGTAGAGGGGCAACAAGCTGCGCCGCCACCCCTGTTAATTTTAATATGTTTTTTTTTTTTGCTTTTTGCAAGTCATTTGTGTAATTTTTTTTTCCAATTTTGGGTCAAAGTTCCAAAATTCATTCACTAATTCATGCTGAAAAGGATACTTTAGCTTTTGTTTAACTTTTTTTTTTCTTTGTGTAAATATTTTTTTGTTAATTTTATTCTAATTTTGTTCCAATTTTGTGAAGATCTATTGTATAAGGAGCTATGGAAGGCATGTACTGGGCCACTAGTGGATGTTCCAAGAGACGGAGAGCGAGTTTTCTACTTTCCTCAAGGTCATATGGAACAGGTAAACAGTTTCTTAATCTGTGAATATAGATTTTATTTTGATCATGTAAGTTTTATTATACAATAATTGGGATATTTTGTTTTTATCGGTGTTATAGTTAGAGGCATCAACGGATCAGGAATTAAGTCAGGCGATTAGTCTCTTCAGCCTCAAATCAAAGATCCTTTGTCGTGTTGTTCATACGCAGCTACTGGTATGTGACGTTTGTCTCCCACAGTGTTCGTTTTAAGAGATATTGATGTTGAATTTGAATTTGGTTAAATTTGTAGGCTGAACAAGATACGGATGAGGTTTATGCTCAAATCACTTTACTTCCAGACGCAAATGTAAGATTAAAGTTTATGCTATTTGTGAAATAAGAATATATGTTTAATTGCTTATTACATGTTACTACAATCTGTAGCAAAGTGATAGCGATCCCACGAGTCCCGAAGAATGCGTTGCAGAGCCTCCTAGACCAAACGTTTATTCTTTTTGCAAAGTATTGACAGCATCGGATACGAGCACGCATGGCGGGTTTTCTGTGCTTCGGAAGCATGCAAATGAATGCCTACCTCCCTTGGTAATTTTGTAATTTTTTGTTAGTACGGAGTCGGACCCCACCCCACCAAACCCAGTTTCTGATGTTTACTTTTTGATATCTTACTTTTTTGAGTTTGTTTAGGATATGACTCAACCGACACCTACTCAGGAGTTAGTAGCCAAAGATCTTCATGGATTCGAGTGGCGTTTTAAGCATATCTTTAGAGGTCACTATGATCTCAATTACTTGTGTATATGTTACAACTTTAGTGGAGTTTGGATGCGTCCTTTTAAAGTGATTATTATGATCTAGTTTAGTAAAAACCGGAATCAAATAATCGTCCCTTAAACCTAGGGATAAGATAAATTTCTCAGTAATCAAATTTCTTACAACTAAAGTCCGATCATTGTATCAGTTTAAATGCACAGGGCCCAGGGCTGCAAACGAACCGAACAAACACAAACAAGACCTTGTTAGTGTTCGTTTGTCAAGGAAAATATATGTGTTCATGAACACTTACCGAAGGAGATTTTCTGTTCGTGTTCATTTGTTAAGGATATGAACGTGTTCATGTTCATTTGTTAATTTTATGTAACGAATACAAACGAACGTTCATGAACACAAACAATGTTCATGAACACAAACGGACACAAACAAGCACTTATGAACATAATATATAATACACTAATACTTATTAAATATTTTATTTGCCAGAATTTTGAAGTATTTGAACAAAATATAAAAACTAAAAACACTAACGAACTATTGAACACAAACGGGCATAAACGAATACGTTACCAAACGTTTATGAACATAAATGAACGAACATGACTCGTTCATTTAACTAAACGAACAATTTTTCTTGTTTGTGTTCGTTCATTTATTAAGCAAACGAACACAAACAAACTTCCCACTGCACCACGGTTCACGAACTGTTCGCTGAACGTTTGGTTCGTTTGCAGCCTATGCACAGCCAAACACCCCCTTTAGGTTCATTTAAAAAATTGAATTATTCTTTCTTGATAGTCAACCTTTTCTTTTTGACCCGATAGGTCAACCCAGAAGGCATTTGCTTACAACTGGATGGAGTACTTTTGTTACTTGTAAGAAGTTAGTGGCTGGGGATTCGTTTGTATTTCTTAGGTAAACTTATTATGCAATCGTTTGTTTCATGCACATATGTTATAAACGTATAATTGGTATGTGATCTGCTCATCTGCACTCCTTGTAACTTATTGACTAAGCATTTTCTATGTATAGGGGGGAAAACGGTGAATTACGGGTAGGAGTCAGACGTTTTGCCCGTCAACAAGTCTCCATGCCATCTTCGGTAATTTCTAGCCAGAACATGCACCTTGGTGTGCTTGCAACTGCATCACACGCTGTTGCGACCCAAACCCGTTTTGTTGTTTACTACAAACCGAGGTAATTTATTTACTTATTAATGAGCTGATCTGTGTTATGTTTCATCTCTAACGGGGCAGATTGGTAAGATGAAAGAAAACTAGCTAAAACGGAAACGGGTCAAACTATATGATATTTTCCCAAAACATATATTTTAAAGCCGACCTGAACCCGAAAACCGTGTCATACGTATGAACCCGAACATGACCCATTCAACCCGATTTTTTTTTCTATTTTTTTGCAACTTAACATAATAAAATTAATTAAAATTTCACTACAAAAAACACAAATGTATATAATACAATTACATCTTATAAAATCTCATGTCAATTTCTCTTTTTAAGTTATAATTATGACATAAAGTACACACAATATTTAATTTATGACATAAAACATATTGTAAAAAATTATAATATAAATGGGTTAAACCCGTCAACCCGCCAACTCGACAGGGTTGACATGAACCCAACTCGTTTAGCTAAACAGGTTCGCGGGTTCAACCTGAAACTGACCTGAACCCGTTTAGACTAAACCCAAACCTGCGAATTTTGTGTTAGGTTTGTGTCGTGTTTTCGGGTCGTGTCAGATATTCACATCCCTATTCCCTAAGTTGGACTTTGATCCAGTTCCTGAAGTTTGCTGAAATTTCTCCAGGACAAGTCAGTTCATTATAAGCTTAAACAAGTATCTAGAAGCGGTAAACAATAAGTTTACTGCCGGCATGAGATTTAAGATGCCATTTGAGGGCGAGGACTCTCCGGAAAGAAGGTAACTTCACTTTTAACGCAATAATCATGTCTTTTTTGAGTTTCCACCATTGCTGACGTGGCATAACTCATTTTGTTAATCAGATTTACAGGGACGATAGTTGGAGTTGAAGATATATCTCCTCAGTGGGAATCCTCTAAATGGCGATCGTTGAAGGTTAATATATGTTATAATTTCTATAAGCAATAAAAAATAGAATCTTTAAACTTACTTGTATCTATCTTAGGTTCAATGGGACGAACCTGCTTCTATTATGAGACCAGAAAGGGTTTCTCCATGGGAAATCGAAACACTTGCAACTCCTGTTCCAACATGTTCGGTTCAACCAGTGGCGCCGAAAACTAAAAGGCCTAGACCTTCTGTTGAAATTCCAACACTTGTAACTCATATGAGTTATACTCCTGATGGACAATCGAGTTGTTTTCAAGATTCTTGGCATTTAAGTCAAACTGAAAACGGTAACAGTGGCTGTCGTTTTACGACTCAAATGGAGCCAAGCTGGCTATCATCTTCCACAGTCACAGCTTCTAGAAACATGTTTATTACCGAAACTGAAGATCAAAAAGGTCTCTCCACCTGGTCAACTGACATGAAGAAATCTGAAAGTATTTCAAGCTGTAGGCTATTTGGTTTTGACTTAAAGGTTCCTACCATAAGTGATCTTACACCCGAGATAGAACCGTTAATTCCGTCAAATGTATTTCATACGTTTGCTGATGGATATGTGCCACATGTATCATCCGTTTGGAATTCAGACCAGAAGTCCGACCTCTCGAAAGATTGCAAAGATCAAGGGCAGTTGCAAGTGTCACCAAAAGAAGTACAAAGCAAACAAAGCACCTGTACACGTAGTCGTACCAAGGTACATATGATAACTTGGGAATAGGGGTGGCAAAATGGGTGGGTTGGGTAGGTTTGGGTAGGTTTGGGTAATGGGTTAGGATGGGCATGGGTTAGAATGGGTTTGGGTTAAGATGGGTTTATTAAGAGATGGGTTAGAATGGGTTTAGGTCAAGATGGGTTTTTGTCAAAAAATTCAAAAAAATAAAAAAAAATTCAAAAAAATAAAAAAAAATTCAAAAAAATTCAAAAAATTCAAAAAAAAAAAATCAAAAAAATTCAAAAAATTCAAAAAAATTCAAAAAAATAAAAAAAAATTCAAAAAAATCAAAAAAAAATAAAAAATATTTAAAAAAAATAAAAAAAATAAAAGAGTTAAATGCCATTTTAGTCCCTGTGGTTTGGGCCATTTTGCCAGTTTAGTCCAAAGGTTTCATTTTTAACCTGTGGGTCCAAAAAGGTTTCACAGTTGCCATTTTAGTCCACTTGGTTAACTTCATCCATTTTTTCTGTTAACGAGAAAGCCAATTTGGTCATTTTGTATGTAATTCTATTAACTAAAAGGGTAATTCAACCATATAAAATGACCGAATTAGCCTTCTCGTTAACAGAAAAAATGGATGAAGTTAACCCAATAGACTAAAATGGCAACTGTGAAACCTTTTTGGACCCACAGGTTAAAAATGAAACCTTTGGACTAAACTGGCAAAATGGCCCAAACCACAGGGACTAAAATGGCATTTAACTCAAAATAAAAAAAAAACGGTTCAGTGATATGATTATGTCTAAACTAAAGACATCAGATTCTATGAAACCTTTAAAAAAAAAAAAAAATCAGATTCTATGAAGTTCACCGAAAACAATGAAACTAAAGTCCAAAATACACAAAAGCTCACAGCATTTGAGATTATATCAATAAGCAACAACGAAATTCATATCCGTACGGCAATAATCTATAAACATTCAGTTTAGAAACCCTAAGAATAATCAATATCCGTAATGCCGATCAGATTTTAACATTTATACGATGAATTGAAGATATTTAGACCTAATCAGATCAGATGCTGTGAAATTCAACGAAAACGATGACATCAAGATAGAAAATACTCGAAAACTCACAGCATTTGTGATACACGAGCACCAGAAAATCTGAAATTGAACTGAATTTCCGTGAATATGATGAAAAATATCGAAATTCGACTCGAATTTGAGTAGAATTTGGGATTTAGTGGCGTGAGAATGTGGAAATTTCGAAGCAATTATATCTCTGTTTTCAAGGGGTGTTTGGTTGTGATCTATCAAATTCAAAGCTTTTAGGGTTTAGTTTACCTAGAAAACCCATCTTGACCCACATGTTATTTTATTATTTTTTAAAGTTACCCATCTTGACCCATTTTACAATTTTTGTTAACCCAACTTAACCCATCTACTACAAAAATAATACCCATCCTAACCCAAAGTTGGATGTATGGGTTGATTTTGCCACCCCTACTTGGGAATATATATGCTAAGAGAGGTGGATGTGTTAAAATGGTTTGGGTCAAAAGGGTACTTTTTATGCGGTTAGGTGGTTGGGCCAACACACTTTCCCTTTCCACATTTGTTATATAATAGTATAAAGAGTAAAATGCCATTTTTGTCCCTGAGGTTTGGCCAGTTTTGCGACTTTCGTCCAAAGGTTTGTTTTTCCGCATTTGAATCCAAAAGGTTTGAAACCTTGCCATTTTCATCCGACTTGTTATTAATACTAGAGTAAATAACAAGATTTTAAACCTTTTGAATTCAGATGCGGAAAAACAAACCTTTGAACGAAAGTCGCAAAACTGGCCAAACCTCAGAATCGAAAATTATTTACTCTAGTATTACTCTAGTATTAACTAGGTTAGTTCCCCGTGTGTTACACGGGCTGAACAATCTAAGCTATATAATAAATATTTCTTGTAAATGCAAACCAAAGATAGAGACGTTTATATACCAAATTGACATAAATGAGTTAATATAAAGATGATGTATGTTACTATTATAAAATTCATCAAAGAAACATGTAATTGTTGAAAATGATACAAAAATAAATATATTATATTATATAATACTTATCGTTGTATTTTCGTATTACATTATATTTAATGAGAAATAAAAAGTTACAATTATAATTCGCAAAGCCAGTATGTGTGTGTTAATGCCATAATAGTACGACCCTTTTTTTAGGGCATCAATACTCTCAAAAATATTGGAAGGAAGCAGCCAGAAGGCCGATTCACAATGTCGGGTTTAGACCCGCAAGAGAAATTTTCAGATTAAAGTATTAAGTAAAGGGGATTTTTACATATTTCCCCCTCCTAAGAAGCCTTATTACATATTTCCCCAACCCCCTAAATTTAATTACATATTTCTCCTTTCCAAAAAATCATAATTATATTTTTCCCCAATCCCTAAATTGATACATTAAACAGTTATAATTGTTGTCTTAGTTTTTCTATAAAAATTATAGGGTCACCATTGCCAATTAAAACTGTATGTATATGTAATGTTTTTCTAATAACTTTATATATGTTTGAACTGAATCATCTGATCTGGACTAATATATATAAAATAAGAGAGATTAGTAACGATAAACTTTAAGTAAGAAATAATGATTTATAAAAAAGAATAAGAATTATATTATAACTAATAATATTTAGTATTTAGGATTATCTATAATATAAGATATTAAACTAAATAATATTTAGTAGGAGGAGATTAAACAAAAATTATAATTATCTATAAGAGATGGCCTAATATGATGACAAGTGTCTCTAAAGTGGTTTCTTTTATTATATAGTATAGATAAGGTATAGGGCTGTAAACGAACCGAACGAACACGAACAAGGCCTTGTTCGTGTTCGTTCGTAAAGGAAATAAATGTGTTCACGAACGGTTCATGAACACTTACCGAACGAGATTTTATGTTCGTGTTCGTTCATTAAGGAAATGAGCGTGTTCGCGAACGGTTCATGAACACAAACGAACACAAATAAATTTGGCGAACGTGACGAAGGATAAAGATAGATGGCCCAGAGAGTAGCACTCGAATTTGAATCCCTTATTGTGGAACGGATGTCGATTGTATTCGTGGATGTAAATAATGAGAAATGAAAGGGAAATGATGCATAAACAAGGTGAAAGTGGGTTTCCTAGTTTAATTGTTAGGGAAATAAAACAAATAAAAGTTTAATAATATAAAAAGTAAAAATAAAATATAAGAAAGTACAAAGATATTCAATTAAAACACAAACATACGAACATAAACGAACGCAAATCAACGAATGTTCACGAACACCTTACTGAACGTTCACGAACACAATCGAACGAACGAGACCTCTGTTCATGTTCGTTCATTTAACTAATCGAACGAAATTTCTTGTTCATGTTCGTTCGTTTATTAAACGAACGAACATAAACGAACTTCTCGCCGAACGGTTCACGAACTGTTCGCTGAACGTTCGGTTCGTTTACAGCCCTAATAAGGTATATGTTAAATGTCACTGCTAGAACTTTGTTATTATTATTAACTAGGTTATAACCCCGTGTATTACACGGGTTAAGTAAATAAAATATCAAATAGTTAATAACGAAAATTTAACAATTATAAAACGATATTTTAAGACGCTTTTCTGATATCCAAACAAAATTTTGTGTCATGTATGATCAAAACTTGTGATGTTTGTCAAGTTTATAAATATGAAAGCTTTTGAACCATCGATTAGAAGACAGACAGTATCATCGACTTTCTCACGAGTAAATATTATCATTTTTAGTATTATTAATATTATTAATAATAAGAATTTGTATTAATTTAGATTAAATATTATTATTTTTAGTATTATTAATAATTTTAATCAATTAAATGAGAGAATGACAAGTGTAGATTTGATTAAATATTATTGATAATAAAAATTTGTATTAGATTAGATTTTAGATTTGATTAAATATTATCAATAATAAGAATATGAATTAATTTAGATGAAATATTATTATTTTTAGTATTATTAATAATTTTAATCAATTAAATGAGAGAATGACAAGTGTCTCAAAACAGGTTGTATAGATATAGATTTACGTTGTATATATCAATGAGATAACGTAAAAAATTAATGGCAACGCTCTTGATTTCAATATACAAAATAAAGAAAGAACAAAAAGATTAAAACAACAAATATGTAATAACATTAATTTTGCAACCTTAATGACAATATGAAAAAAACAAACCTCATTAAATAATATTATATAGGTATTTTAAAGTTTAAGTATTCAATATACGTACAAACCGAAGTAGAAATTAATGGCAACGCTCTTGATTGAAATGTCCTTATGTAAAATAGCATATTTTTCTCAAAAAGAAGAACTTTTATCAATAAAAAACCGAAGCTTTAGTTGATTAAAAATAAAATGCCTTGGAAAATATGTTCTGTGTACAAATATTTTAAAAACGAATTAATACAAAATAAAAAATGTAAAATATCTTTTTGAAAACTGATTGGATGTATGCTTTTATACAAGCGATAAAAATATAAAATATCCTTTTTTTTGTGCATTTGATACGCTTTTATATTTTAGATTTGATTAATATTATTAAAAATAAGAATTTGTATTAATTTAGATTAAATATTATTATTTTTAGTATTATTAATAATTTTAATCAATTAAATGAGAGAATGACAAGTGTCCCAAAACATGTTTCTTTTATTATATAGTATAGATATGTTTGATTATTTAAATGAAGCGCTTAGAAGATATTATCCATAAAAAAATTACCTTCAGGTGATTATTAAACCGTGTAATAAAACGTAACCCAGATCAACCAATTCTTAAGGGAAATGGGTCTATTATGACACCTTTGTATTATTTGTGTTGTGTTTTCTTATATCTGCGTGTCAATCTGACGCATGGTAATGATTGAAGGTTCAAATGCAAGGGATGGCAGTTGGTCGTGCGGTGGATTTAACTGTACTAAAAGGGTATGATGAGCTTATAGATGAGCTCGAAGAAATGTTTGAGATTAAGGGAGAGTTACGCCCTCGCAATCAGTGGGAGATTATCTTTACTGACGATGAAGGAGACATGATGCTCGTGGGTGATGATCCGTGGCAGTAAGTTACCCCAATAACTTAATCATAACACAGTTATTTAATCTCGAGTTAAGAGTTAATTACGTTTTTCGTCCCTGTGGTTTGTTGAAAATAACCATTACAGCCCATTAGTTTAAAAATTGCCAAAACAGTACTAGTACTCACTTTTGTAGATTTTCGCAGTGTTAAATTTATGTTTTTTTCTCTGATTTTTATATAGGTTATAATTTTTTTTATTAAGAAGGGCATTATGGTCATTTTATGCAAAACTAACAGAATGAGTGGATGGGGTTAACGGAGGTAGATTGTAATTGCTACAAAAGTGAGTAATGGTACTGTTTTGGCAATTTTTCAACCTATGGTTTAGTAAAATTAACACTTTCAGTGTCTAATGTTAGAGAGTTGCATGTTTAAGTTACTTATGTTAAATAGATATGTAAGTTTATGTAAAATGACTATTTGAATTGTTTACAAACTCAAGGACTATTTGTGTAATTAACTCTTTAATCTGTCACCTTGTAGGGAGTTTTGTATCATGGTTAAACGGATATTAATATGCTTGAGTCAAGATGTCAAGAAACTGAAAGCTGGCAGCAAGTTTCCTCTTTCTTCTGCAGACAACGAAGTGTCGGGATTTACTTTAAGTAATGAAAACTAAATATTGTTTGTTTTTAGGCGCCTTTCCTTTCATCGGCTTCGTAGTTTGTTTTGAGAAATAGGGTGCGGCTAATTTGGTGGTAGTTTCTGTGATCTCACCTGCTTGAAGTATTAGAATTAGGGCATGTTGATATTAGAGGTTTGTGTGTGGAGGTTTGAATGTTAATGGGGGAATTATGTCTAGTTTGTTTGTGATTGTAAATATGCTGAATTGCTTTTATGGACTATGTAGTTTGACATTAATGGATGCAAAATTTGCTAGCCTCCTAAATATCTATATATTTTTAGTCAAGTGTGACACATGTAGGTAAAACTATAAAAAACGATTTAGTTTCTATTTGTTTAAAGTTAAGTCCTAGAGGTGTGAATCGTGTTGGGTTGGCAAATTGAAGTGTTTAATTCACACACGACTCATTTATGTTTGTATAAAAATTAGTCCTAACTTGAATACGCTTAAATTTATGTAACCAGAACCTAAAACATTTAACCCATTTATCTAAACGTGTCAAACAAGTTGACGAGTATTGATCAGGGTTGGTGGGTTGTAAAATACGGGTCAAAATGGGTTAGCGGGTTAACTTGTTTAATTAAACAGGTTGATGGGGTCAACTTTTTTTATAAAATTGGTTAACTTGAACACGACTTGTTTAACTAGACATGTCAATGTGAATACGCAACTTCTATTAAACGAGTTAGACATGCCAACCCAAGACCTGATTAATTTTGTGTCGTGTTTGAAATTGCTAACACCATATAGATATAGGTATCCTTTCTTGGTTTGAACACAGTGCTACTCGAATGTTTATGATGATCAAGTTGATAATAATAGTATACATAGAAAATATGTTAATACACAATAGTTTTTGATTTGTATTTCGTAATATTTGTAACTTTCCCAGCACATAACTATACATGTACTAGAAAAGAGATATGTACGGTACCCGTTATTAATACTGATACTAAAATTGAAGAAAAGTGGGTACTGAATACCATACCAAGTGTATCGGTTCGGTACTTGTACGCAGTGGCGAAGCTTGAGATTTCCGACCGGGGGGACGGAAGTCACCGGACCTAAAAATTTCTATAAAACCTGGATCGAAAACGTATATACCCAAAAAATTCTATACGAAAACTATATACTCTCCACTACTGAGCGAAAAGTTTTGGGAGTCGGCCGCCTCCTCCCACCTTTTAAAAGCTTCGCCCATGCCTGTACGGTGTTGGTATCAGTACCGGTACTTATATGCATTTGTTCGGCTACAATTTGGGATTTTTCCCTAATTGGTTTCTAAGATCACTTTCAGGATTGGTCATTTATTGGTTTTTCTTGAGAATTAAATTTTCTTTTAATCAGGAACTTTATATATATTTTCCTTAAAAAAGTCCAGTTCTCTCAGGACTTTCATCGAACACATTGTAGGCGCCATCTCCTGGGCGGATCTAGTATAGAAAGACCGGGTTCCCAGGAACCCAGTCTTTTCGGAAAAAAACGTTTTTTTGTAGTGTAAATCTTGTATGATTTGGAAAAAAACGTTTTTTTTGTAGTGTAAACCTTGTATGATTTGGAAAAAGGAACCCAGTGATTTCTCCGGCTGGATCCGCCACTGTCCACTACCACTTTCAGCACCACCCATCACAACCCCACTTCCTAATTCACCTTCCAAACCCTCAAATTCAACATTCTCACTACCTTTCATCGTGATTATCTTTCTGAAACCTTTCAGTGTGACAGTTGTGTGTGTATCAATGGCAGCAAGTAGCGACATTCTTTCCTTAAAAATCTTGGAGAACATGTTCATGAACATCTTGCAAAGCTGTAAAACCATGAACAAATTGAAGAAAATCCATACCCAGATAATCAAATTCTCACTGTCAAAAACCAGCTGTTACTTGGTCACAAAAATGGTAAACATATGTGACCAACATGAACAAATAGACTATGCAAAATCATTATTCAAAGAGGTATCTCACCCCAACATTTACTTATACAATGCTATAATTAAAGCTTATACACACACCCACTTTAATTCATTTACCATTTATTTATACAAGCAAATGCTTAGAGAACAAATTTCTCCTGATAATTTCACATACCCGTTTGTTATACGGGCGTGTGGAGGGCTTCCGGATCTTCCTTTATCCAAACAAGTTCATGGGCATGTGTTGAAATATGGAGTTGAGTCCAATATTGTTATTGAAAATTCACTTTTGGATATGTATGTAAAATGTGGTGGTGTTGATGATGCACACAAGGTGTTCGATGAAATGTCTGAAAGAGATGTGATATGTTGGAATACTATTATTTATGGGTATACAAAGGCTGGACAGATGAAGAAGGCTAGAGAATTGTTTGAACAAATGCCGGAGAAATCGGTTGTTTCATGGACTGCGATGATTTCTGGGTACACGCGAGTTAGGAGTAATACCGACGCGTTAGACATGTTCCAGATGATGCAACGGGCTGGGGTTAAACCCGACTGGATTAGTTTATTGTCTGTGTTGTCGGTTTGCACGCAGTTGGGAGCTCTTGAGCTGGGGAAATGGGTACATTTTTACGCGGAGAGAAATGGGTTCTTGCGAAAGACGAGCGTATGCAATGCGTTGATTGAAATGTACGCGAAGAGCGGAAATATCGAGCAAGCATGGCAAGTGTTTGATAAAATGCTTGAACGAGATGTGATTTCGTGGAGTACAATGGTGGGAGGGTTAGCCAACCATGGAAAAGCTCCAGACGCGATACGATTGTTTCAAGAAATGCAGAAGTCAACGGTCAAACCTAACGAGATCACGTTTGTCGGTCTTTTATCCGCTTGTGCTCATGCTGGATTGTTAGAAGACGGATTGAGATACTTTGATTCCATGACAACCGATTATAACCTAGAGCCGGGAATCGAGCATTACGGATGTTTGGTAGATCTTCTGGGACGAACGGGATGTCTTGATCAAGCTCTCAAAGTGATAAAAACAATGCCCATGAAACCGGATTCGGCGATTTGGGGTTCGTTATTGAGCGCGTGTAGAACCAAGGGAAATCTTGCAATGGCGGTCATCGCGATGGAGCATCTTATAGAGCTTGAACCGGAAGATACCGGAAACTATGTGTTGTTGTCGAACATATATGCGGATCTTGGAAGATGGGACGGTGTTTCGAGGGTGAGGAAGTTGATAAGAGGTAAGACGATGAGCAAGAAACCCGGGTGTAGTGCGATTGAGGTTGACAACGTTGTCGAAGAGTTTGTGTCGGGGGATAAATCGAAGCCGTTTTCCGGAGAAGTTTATTCGATGCTCGAGTTACTCGCTTCGCAGCGTAGGATATTAAACGACTTTAACGAAATAATGTTCAAGGAGATGTAACGATCGTTGCTCCACCGCGTGGCGTTTAACCAAGGATAACTTAACTGTTTATAATCGAAACCGAAAGAGCATGAAAATCTAAAAACCAAAACATTAGTTACAGGTTCCAAGCCAAGATATGATTAAGGTAGATCTTGAAAATCTAACTCCTCGTGCTTTTATTATTAACGAACGAGTCGATTGGGTGGTTATGTCTCATCTCAAATGGGTTATACGGGCAACGTTAAAAACGGTTGGCCAAAGTCGATTATATTGTATTTTTAACGCATAAAAATTTCCAAATCATTTTAGTGCAAAAAATATACTACTACTAGGTTAGTTCCCCGTGTGTTACACGGGCTGAACAATCTAAGCTATATAATAAATATTTCTTGTAAATGCAAACCAAAGATAGAGACGTTTATATACAAATTGACATTATATTTAATGAGAAATAAAAAGTTACAATTATAATTCGCAAAGCCAGTATGTGTGTGTTAATGCCATATTAGTACGACCCTTTTTTAGGGCATCAATACTCTCAAAAATATTGGAAGGAAGCAGCCAGAAGGCCGATTCACAATGTCGGGTTTAGACCCGCAAGAGAAATTTTCAGATTAAAGTATTAAGTAAAGGGGATTTTTACATATTTCCCCCTCCTAAGAAGCCTTATTACATATTTCCCCAACCCCCTAAATTTAATTACATATTTCCCCTTTCCAAAAAATCCTAATTATATTTTTCCCTAATCCCTAAATTGATACATTAAATAGTTATAATTGTTGTCTTAGTTTTTCTATAAAAAATATAGGGTCACCATTGCCAATTAAAACTGTATGTATACTATATGTAATGTTTTTCTAATAACTTTATATATGTTTGAACTGAATCATCTGACCTGGACTAATATCTATAAAATAAGAGAGATTAGTAACGATAAACTTTAAGTAAGAAATAATGATTTATAAAAAAAAATAAGAATTATATCATAACTAATAATATTTAGTAGGAGGGTTATCTATAAGAGATTAAACAAAAATTATAATTATCTATAAGAGATGGCCTAATATGATGACAAATGTCCCTAAAGTGGTTTCTTTTATTATATAGTATAGATTATAAATAATATAAGTATTTACTCATATTTAACGCACACTAAATTGTAAATTGACAATTATTTGTATAAAAAGTAGTCATTTAAAATTCAAACGAAATTTCATTCATACTTGCCAAGTTACATAAAAACAAAGGGTAGACGGTGAGTTGTCCGGTGTTAACCGACTTAAGGTGGAGGGAGCAGGGCCGTCTCCGAGAATGATAAAAAAAATTTGGGCCCCGGGAAGAAACAAAAAAATTGGTATAATATAAACTCATTAAATATATATCAAGAAACCACAATATGACATGCTAATCATGGGGTCTGAACTCATGAACTCAAGATCATAACCCAAACACATTAACCAATTAATCATATAATTATCTTGTTAACAAGATCGAAGAGTCAATTAATTAAGTGAATTGATAGTTCAAAACAGTTTAGGAAATAAAAAATGCATGTGATTAACTGAAAATTGTTTAGGAAATAAAAATATAAAGGAAGGGTTTAGAACTCATGACCTTGGTTTTCAAATTTGAGTATTTTAACCATTAAACTGGCTTCATTTTTGGTTACTGAAATCATTTATTAAACATTTAAGATAACAATGCTCATTTAAAAATCTTGACCCTAAATTTTTGTTGGGCCCTAAAAACCTTTCGGGCCTTGGCCGTCTACCCGGGCTGGCCAGCCCACAAAGCCGAGCCTGGGAGGGAGTGACTTCATTTTTGGTTACTGAAATCATTTATTAAACACTGAGACACAGAATGAGTCAGAAACTAAGTATTACACTAGTATAGTGTATAGGAAAGTAAGGATCATAAAACTGTCTTTCTAGTGATAGTTTAAGTGCCGGAAAGTGTCTAAAACTCACCCAAAGTGCTGAATTCAGCAAAATTCAGCAAAAATAAGCATTTTAACACAATAATATTATGCAGAAATATGGTAAAATGGTCCTGAATGCTTTCCTAATTGTCGGGAATCAAAAGCATCACAAAAAGATACATAAAGCACACTAAACTGCATAGTTTAGCACTTTAACGAACCAGTAACCAACCGAACAACCGGACACTACCCGAAACATCAAATTTACACTAGAAGCACTGTTTTAACATTAACAAGCTAGTTATGGTCCCTGAACATCTTAACACCCCATACAAAATATCTAATAACTAAGACATGTAACTTATACTTGGATTTCACCCTTAATGTAACCAAACTAGTTAACACCTAATCTACTACCCCCCCCTGACGGGTGGTCCGTAGGACAACCCTTAAGTGGTTTAAAAAGATTAAAATTCCATGCTTTACTTGGTTATTTGCTTGAACTTAGTAACTACGAGTGTTCGTGTGTTTTGCAGATAAATCGCTTAATTCGGTTAAATTGGAACCCGTAGGCTACGGTTGAGTCTTAAAGGGCAGCCGTCAAGATCATCACGCAGACTTCTTTGGAGGGCAATTAATTATTTTTGAGGATATATCAATTCTCTACAATCCACACAGACATCATGTGTAGCCATCATAAACATAATCATCACAAAATTGACGGCATATAGTGGAGTTTGATCATCACATCAATTGTTTTTCTTGGAGGAATTAATTCAAAGTCAACATCTAATCATCACATTGGACTCCTCACATGCATACAGAGTGAATTGTTATTATTATTATTTTTTTATAATAAGCACAATTCTCATCATCTTGGAGGTTGGGCTTGGGAGTCTTGTATGCAGATAAGAGAAGACAAAGGAGAAACAAACAAGTCAACAACATGTGGCGGCTGGGTTTTTTGAGCATCACGTGAACATCAGACATCATCATCATCACTTTTTGGGCCGACTTCCTTGATTGGGCCGCACTTGGGCGGCACATGTGAAGAAGAAAAAAGACATGTTGGGTGGACTTCTAAGGCACACGTGGACATGAGGGCAGCCGACATATGCACATGTTAGGCGGCAATTTATGAAGGAAGTCAATCACCTCCAACATCTTTATTATGTGAAGATGGAACTGGGCGGCACATATTAACACATCACACGAGGGTAGATTTTGCTTGTTCTTGCTGGGTTGGAGACAATTTCTATCATTCGGTTTATGTATTTGATTCGTATGAACATTGAATTGATTGTGATGATGATTCACCAAGCTATGTCCGGCTAAAACTTTCGGTGATCATCTTAGGTGAAGGTTATCTTGAACTTTTGTGTGTTTATTTCTGAATTTCTAGAATGATAACTTGCGTTGCTTGAATATCATGGTGTATGTTTAATTGCTTGTAACTTGTTAATCGATATTGCAATTTCTAGTCTTAATCGTACGTTCTTGGTGCCGTTGGCAATCGAGATATCACGGGAAGGGTTAGGGTTGGTTATTGATTAATTGATCATCGGGAAACAACCTCGCGTTTATAAATCCGAGTACTTTGTTCCCTTTTATCACTTCGATTATTCATGCACGAGTTATGTCTATGTAACTCTTTCTAGTTAGAATTGCACACAATTGTTTAAAGAAACTGAAACCTAAGATGGTCATTGTTCTCTCCTAATCTGTTTTACAACCAACATTTGATTTGCAATTAGTTTTTAATTTAGTATTCTAAAACAACAATCCAAACCATTGATCTTTATTTTTCTGCAAATTAGGTTAATTGTAGTTAATTGCAAAGCTATAAAATCAACACATTTTCCACATACTCCCTGAGTTCGATACCCTCTTACCACTATCTATAGTTGTTTTTGGGATTAAATTTGCGTGACCCACGACAATCACGTCAAATTTTGGCGCCGTTGCCGGGGAGTAGTGCGCAACGTGTGTCAGTTTGTTAGTTTTGCTTTGTTATTTTCGGGTTTACACTGGTGTGTTTAGTGTGCAGGTTCTACAGGTGCATGCATACTAGAGGCTCTCACAAAGCGTCACCATTGTCATTTGATCCGGAGATCGAAAGAACGCTAAGGCAAAACCGAGTTTTACTACGCGAAAACAGAATCGTTGGTTCACCCACTTCACCCATTACACCAAGAAACATCATGGACGAAACACTAGTACCACCCACAATGGGTCAAACGACTTCAACATTTATACCTACTTCCACACAACCATCACCAAACACCACTACAATTCCTACTCCAATCCATGATACTACACCATCCAACACTACACAACCGATTACTACTCAAGTTGAACCCAGTCTTACCTTTTGCCCATATGCCACCATTCCACCATTATCACACTTCTTTCCTCCGACTACGGGTCAATCATCTTCTACTCACTCATTACCACAAAGCTTAACCGTTATCCATACTACCTCTACATATCGACCATCGAACCAACCCGGTATGCAATATTCGTCTTATCCTTATATGCAATCTTCGGGTATAGGAGGAGATGGGTATTTTAAAGGTTATGAAGAAGAGTTTGAGGGATACGAGGAAGAGGGATATGCTTATGGGGGTGATGGAGATCAAGGAGAGTTTGGGTATGTGCCGGGTCAATCTCAAGGGATGTCAAGTGTAGGTGGAGTGCTATAACAACAACTTATACCGCAACACATTCGGCCAAGACCACAAGGGCCACCAATGCAACGCCCTATCCCATTGCAACAAATTCGGCCACAAAATGTACAACCGCAATTTCAAAGACCGATTCAACACCCACCGATGCCACAACAACAATTTCAACCACCGTTCGTACCACAAGGGCATATACCAAGACCTATGGGTCCTATCCGTCCAAGAGGTCGATTGGGTGTTCCAAGAAGGCATCTTAGGGAACAAGCAAGGGGGATAGAAGCACATTTCAGGCCAATCATTACTCAAAACCCTTCACCGGTGGTTATCCCTCACAACAACCAAGGGAGAACATTTGAAGTAAGAACGAATTCCTTGCAAAGTTTGCCGAAATACAAAGGGCTAGCAACGGAGGAGCCGTATTTCCACTTAGAGGCTTATGACTCCATTTGCAATACTCTTGGGAGTCAAGGTTTTTCGGCTGATGATACCAAGTTGGTCTTATTTCAATTTTCGTTGGAAGACAAGGCAAAGAAGTGGTTCTACACTTTGCCTTCAGCATCAATTTATACTTGGGCGGAGATGCAACAAATTTTCTTAGACGAATTTTACACCGCCCAAAAGACTAATGATGCTAGAAAGGGGTTGAGGAGTTTCCAACAACAACATGGTGAGATGTTCCATGAGGCGTTTGAACGATTTAATATGATGATAAAGAATTGCCCTCACCATGGGATTGAATTGTGGGAGTTGATGAATGCCTTCCACGAGGGGTTGAGTGCCGAGGATGCTCGAGATTTAATGTCCATTACCGGTGGGACTTTTGGCACAAATTATGAGAACTATGATTGGGAGTTCTTGGAGAATATGGCAAGTACATCAAAGAGAAAAGCTCAAGCATCGAGGAGAGCGCGACCGGCCATTGCTCGATCACAAGTGCACGCCATAGATGATGGTAATGTTCAAACTACTAACCAAATTTATGATGTTTGTGCTTTGTGTAATGAAATAGGTCACGCGGCTGAAAATTGCCAACGAGTGGAAGGGCAATATGAAGAGGTGCATGCTGTTCAAGGTCAAGGAGGGGGTGGTAGAAACTACAACAACATGAATTCAAATACATACCACCCCGGGTTGAGGAACCACCCAAATTTTCGGTATGGGAACCCTTCAAATCAAGCTAACCCGAATTTCCAAGGAAACCAAGGATTTCAAAGGCAATATCAAACGGGTCAAAGCTCTTCGGGTGGAAATGAGACGATGGAGATGTTGAAGGCGATGCAAAGTGAAATGCAACGAATGAACCAACGTGATGAGGTTCGGATGCAAAAGGACGAGGTTCGTGACAAAAGCATCCAATCGTTGTCCACTCAAATGGGTCAACTTGCGAGTGACGTGGCGATATTGAAGAAAGCAAAAGGTCAATTACCGAGTGATACGGTGCCAAATCCCAAGAACACAAAAAGCATTAACATCAATGTGGTAAGCACCGTTCCAAATACTAAATTTAATGAAACATTGCTAACTTCTTCGTATCAAGTGAATGCAGGTTTGGAAAAAGATGCCGAAGTCGAGAATGATAAAGAGTATGATGCGCCAATCGTGCCTATCCGTGTGGGAAAATTAAAAATCCCTCACGCATTGTTGGACTACGGGGCAAGCATGAGTGTGCTACCAAGCGATCTATACGATATGTACGACTTTGGTCCACTCGAAGGTATAGACACCATGGTGAGCTTGGCAGATGGAAGTTGGAGGCGTCCACGGGGAATGGTTAGGAATGTTAAGATTCAGTTGGGAGAATTTGAATACCCGGTGGATTTTCTAGTTTTGGACTATGCTTCTACCAACATGGCATCACAACAAAGGGTAATTTTAGGTCGACCGTTTCTATACACAGCAAATGCTCAAATTAATTGTAGAGACGAGATTATTACCATGACCGAAAAGAACTGTAGGTTGTATTTTGATGTTCAAACTAGAGGGATTAGTTATGAGTCCATTGAGAGGAAGGGTGGTGAGTCTAGTGATTGTATGAAAAATGTGTTACAACGAATGAGAAAAAAACACCTACCGGACCGTGAAGAAACATATATGGGTGTGAGCAAAAGTGTATTTGATTACCCACCGAGTCAAAACAAGATAGATACATTTTGTTCAATGGCACAAGGAAGTGATGGAGATGATAGGAACCGATTCTTTGAACCACCATAAATGGTGGTGGCACGGTCTGGCTGAAGACTCGAAACTTAGCACTACTCGGGAGGCAACCCGGGATTTTATATTGATCTTGTTGTTTTTATCTTTCTATGTTTCAGGGCCATGGCAACATTCAAGTGTGGGGAGGATATACGGATATTTGGGTGAAGGTGGTGATAGGAAGTTGGATTATCTACAACATCTGTTGTGGCAAACTTCACCAGGTCGATGTACTCTTTCCTTAGTCTTGTTGTGTTCTTTAGCTTTGAAATATTGTTAGTTTATTAGTTTGCTTTTGTTTATAAAAAAAAAATTGGGGTTTGAGATTTAAGCTTTTGTTGATGTTGAATGAATTTTTAGTGATCAAAGCCCTCAAAGTCATACATTGGGACAATGTATCCCAAGTGTGGGGATGGGGAAATTTTTGAGAATTTTAAAATTTTTTGTGAAGCTAAGCGAAAATTGTCAAAATTTGAAAACTTGATATTGTTCCATTTGACACACCGACACCCATTCCTAGTCTTTTCTTGGTGAGGATTTGAGCCACACATGATTGTTATTGATATTTCATTGTTTGAGTGGCGGTGTGCGTTGTGTGTTAATAGAACTTGTGTACGAATTCTTGTTAAATCCTAGAGTTTAACATGCTTTTGAAAATGATAGGGGACTTTTAGGTAGCCTCGTCTAGATGTGTGAGAGTGTGGGAATTAGGGGTTGGACCTCATACGTTACATATATGAGCTTTGTATTGTGAGGGGTGGGGGTTTGGTCCTTAGAAAGCCATGTTGAGCCTTAGACCATTCGATTGTGACCCGAGCCTACTTCCTACAAAAATTATACCTTTTGAGATGACCCGGTTTAGGAAATTTAGCATGTGGTGTTGATGTTCTTGTATATATTGTTGAAGTTCGATATGAAAAAAAAAAGAAAAAAAGAAAAGAAAAAAAGAGAAAGAGAAAAATATGAAAAATACAAAAAGAAGTATTTAGTTGCAATAGAGTTGAGAATGTCAAGAAACTTTGTATTTATTTTTGGAGTTTGCTTCGTAGTGGTAGAAATAAAAACCGGGTCAAATCAATTAGCTCTTTCATATGTATTTCACCATTTTCCTACCTTGACACCTAGCCCCGTTACAACCTGCAAGTCCCTTTTGATTCTAAAGCATGTTAGATATTTGTTAGGAGGAAATTTGATTTGTATACAAGCTTATTGTCGCACACACACACACACACGCATTGAGTGGTTTAGCATTATGCTAATAATTCTTGTCACCGAGAGTTCTTGTGAGTGGTGTGTCTTGTGGTATGATTGAAGGTTAGTAGAAGGACGATATATTTTAGCTTGGTTTGCATCTTGATCGCTTGTGGTTTTGAAATAGTTTTTGAATGGGTTGCTTGGGACAAGCAACGGGTAAGTGTGGGGATGTGACGGGTGGTCCGTAGGACAACCCTTAAGTGGTTTAAAAAGATTAAAATTCCATGCTTTACTTGGTTATTTGCTTGAACTTAGTAACTACGAGTGTTCGTGTGTTTTGCAGGTAAATCGCTTAATTCGGTTAAATTGGAACCCGTAGGCTACGGTTGAGTCTTAAAGGGCAGCCGTTAAGATCATCACGCAGACTTCTTTGGAGGGCAATTAATTATTTTTGAGGATATATCAATTCTCTACAATCCACACAGACATCATGTGTAGCCATCATAAACATAATCATCACAAAATTGACGGCAGATAGTGGAGTTTGATCATCACATCAATTGTTTTTCTTGGAGGAATTAATTCAAAGTCAACATCTAATCATCACATTGGACTCCTCACATGCATACAGAGTGAATTGTTATTATTATTATTTTTTTATAATAAGCACAATTCTCATCATCTTGGAGGTTGGGATTGGGAGTCTTGTATGCAGATAAGAGAAGACAAAGGAGAAACAAACAAGTCAACAACATGTGGCGGCTGGGTTCTTTAAGCATCACGTGAACATCAGACATCATCATCATCACTTTTTGGGCCGACTTCCTTGATTGGGCCGCACTTGGGCGGCACATGTGAAGAAGAAAAAAGACATGTTGGGTGGACTTCTAAGGCACACGTGGACATGAGGGCAGCCGACATATGCACATGTTAGGCGGCAATTTATGAAGGAAGTCAATCACCTCCAACATCTTTATTATGTGAAGATGGAACTGGGCGGCACATATTAACACATCACACGAGGGGCGATTTTGCTTGTTCTTGCTGGGTTGGAGACAATTTCTATCATTCGGTTTATGTATTTGATTCGTATGAACATTGAATTGATTGTGATGATGATTCACCAAGCTATGTCCGGCTAAAACTTTCGGTGATCATCTTAGGTGAAGGTTATCTTGAACTTTTGTGTGTTTATTTCTGAATTTCTAGAATGATAACTTGCGTTGCTTGAATATCATGGTGTATGTTTAATTGCTTGTAACTTGTTAATCGATATTGCAATTTCTAGTCTTAATCGTACGTTCTTGGTGCCGTTGGCAATCGAGATATCATGGGGAGGGTTAGGGTTGGTTATTGATTAATTGATCATCGGGAAACAACCTCGCGTTTATAAATCCGAGTACTTTGTTCCCTTTTATCACTTCGATTATTCATGCACGAGTTATGTCTATGTAACTCTTTCTAGTTAGAATTGCACACAATTGTTTAAAGAAACTGAAACCTAAGATGGTTATTGTTCTCTCCTAATCTGTTTTACAACCAACATTTGATTTGCAATTAGTTTTTAATTTAGTATTCTAAAACAACAATCCAAACCATTGATCTTTATTTTTCTGCAAATTAGGTTAATTGTAGTTAATTGCAAAGCTATAAAATCAACACAATTTCCACATACTCCCTGAGTTCGATACCCTCTTACCACTATCTATAGTTGTTTTTGGGATTAAATTTGCGTGACCCACGACAATCACGTCACCCCCCACCCCCACCTAGTTCACGGCCAACATGGCCCCCACTTAGTGGATTTTATTTCATTTTTAAATAGATCTTGTTGATGCTTTTTGTAGGATAAAAACCAAGAGTTAAAAGACTAAGATGGATTATAAAAGAACATGAAAGGTTCTAGTCTCATTTCTAACACACACTAAACACACACAAGCTCTCTCCTCTCCCTCTCTTGTTCTCGGCCGTGAGCCAGCACCACCATCACCATCATCTTCACTTCAATATCTTCCATTCTCAAGTGATACAAAGGTGCTAGAGCAAGACTAAGGAGCTTGGTGGCCTTGAAGCTTGAAGGACCTCTCTTGTTTGCTTTTATCCATCTCATTTCTTCACTTGATCATCCCTAGCCTTGTGCTAGTGGTAAGAACCTTGTACACTCCATTTTACTTCCATTGTTAGTGGTTAAAAAAGAATCATAATCAAAATCTTAAAGAACACTAAAGAACATAAGAAGTAAACATGAACATAAGCTTGTTTAATGAAGTAATCTTGATGAATATGAGTTGTTATGCTTGTTGATCATTTATTGTTTATAGAAATGATGTTGATCATCATAAGATCTTGCTAGATCATGATTAAAAATATAATCTAGCAAGATGAGAAAGTAGAAATGTTGTAGGATGATAGATCATCCACACATGAATCATGAACTTGAAAGAATACTTTGATTTCTTGAAAAATAATGACCAAAGTAAGTTATTAATCATATAGATCTAAAGATTTATGAATGGTTTTCAAAGGAACCAAGTTAAAAATATGCGTTTCATTTAATCTTGGTTCTTACATAAACAAATCTCATTTTTAGTGGTTAAACAAGTGTAGAAACACTTGTGTAACAAGAATGCATAAAGAAATATTTTTAGAACATGTGACAAGAAGTTGTAAACATCTAACTTCTTTAAAAATGAAGTTTTTAAAGAACTAATCACACACTTTAAAGGATAACTAGGCTTACTAATAACACTAGTAAGTTCCTACAAATTTTTACAAATATTCAAGTTCATGAAGTGGTAGATTATTACTTGATTTTGGCAAATTGGTAAGTAAAGGTTGTTTGTTGAAGATTATGAATTGATTGTGTTGATTTTTACAAAAGAAAATGATATGCTTGAAAGCATGGAAACCTCCATTTTTAAGGGAAACTATGGCAAAATTTTCTAAAAATAAAAACACTTAGAAATTTTTTTTAAACAAATATTTACAAGTGTATTTTAACCATGAGTTTTCCACAAAAACTTTGCCATAATTTTTTGTTACAAAAATACAAATATTGGAGGTTGATTTTCATAAATAAAAGTGAGTAAATATGTATTTAGGAAATATATATTTAGAAGACACCATGTGTGTGATTATTTGAATATTTTGTGTATTAGTTATATTATTTTAGGACATGAAATAATATAACTCATTAAAATACCAAGAATCACAATCCAAAATAATACCAAAATTCCAAGGAATAAATATACACATTTACACAAAAGTATTGGAGAAACCGAACTACGGAATAAGACTTACAAAAATATTCCGAAATTTATTCACAAAGTATATTTTGGTAAATAATATTTTGGATACCAATGAAAACAAAAATTTGATTTTACAATTACTACAAAAACATATCATATTTTTGACAAGGAAAAATATATTATTTTTGACAAGTATGAAATATATATTTTCTTACACAAACATGAAATACAATATTTTGGGAGAAAAATATATTTTCTCAAATAAATATGAAACATATCATTTTTGGAAGAAAAACGAGTTTATATATATTTGAGTAAATTACAAGTTTTGTCCTTTATGTATGTCCCAAATTGCAGGCGCTGTCCTTTAAACCAAAACTTGACAGGCGGTGTCCTTTGTGTTTTCAAAATCTTGCACGTTTTGTCCTTTAGGCCAAACTTAGTTAGATTTTTTAGTTAAATCTGATATCAAGGGGCTATTTTGTAAAAACAATTTATTTAGGGACTAAATTGTACAAAACTCTCTCTCTACATTCCCTGCACAATGAGAAATCCCTCTCAGAACCACATCAGTTTCTCTCTCTACACTCTCTCTCTACATTCCCTGCACAATGAGAAATCCCTGAAACTTGAATAATCTTAAACCCAAATCAAACAATGATTTCTGCAGAATTCTCACCAACATTCTTCCCCTTTAACTCTCACCCAAAACACACTGCAGTTTCCCACTACCATTGCTCTGTTTTAACCTGCAGAAACCCTAATCCCAACGCAAACCCTAACAGCAAAACCTCTTCAAATGTCAAACTTTCCACCAATCTAAACTCAACCCAGTTGCAAACCCGCAATTATAAAGAAACCCATTTCATCAAACTGCTTAACAGATCCTGTAAAGCAGGAAAATACGAAGAATCGTTTGGTGATGGTGGTGTAGGTTCGGCGGTGGAGGTGATGTTATAGGCGATTGCAGGTGGTGGTGGTCGGAGAATCGATGCCGGAATTGTTTTTTTAGGGTTTTTGATATTTTTGTTTTTGGGGATTTTTGGGGGTTTTTGATTTGTTTGATTTTGGGGATTTTTGGGGGTTTGGTGATGGTGGTGAAGGGGTGATTTGTTTTTTATTGCAGGTGGATATGTTTGATCAGCCACACCTCGAACCCACTTTGTTTGGCCGCTAGAGCTAGCACCAGACCACCAACCCCACCTCCGGCTATCAGTATCCGAACCCCCCTTCTTTCCTTCTTCTCATTGATTGCATATGTGTCTTTGTTTGCTTCTGTGTTGTTGCTTCTTTTCGCCTTTAGAATACACCTTTTTCTGCTAATATAATTTGCAGAGGTTTTCTTGAAGCTTATGTTTATAGTGTGTTGGTTAAGATGGTGGTAACAAGTCCAGAAAAGACACTGAGAATATGCCATTGAGCAATAAGAGAGAGAAAAGTGGGACAACTGAGCATAGATTGATCATAATGTATGTACTTTATAAAGGAAGTGCGGTTAGAAGAATAATAATAATATTAAGTTTTGTACAATTTAGTCCCTGAATAATTTTTTTTTACAAAATAGCCCCTTGATACCAGATTTAACTAAAAAATCTAACTAAGTTTGGCCTAAAGGACAAAACGTGCAAGATTTTGAAAACACAAAGGACACCGCCTGTCAAGTTTTGGTTTAAAGGACAGCGCCTGCAATTTGGGACATAAATAAAGGACAAAACTTGTAATTTACTCTATATATTTTCTATGTTGGACATGAAAATATATAATTTTTGAAACTTGTGAAGGAAACACAAATATTTTTGCCAAAAGAAAAATTATAAATAATTTTTCTAAATAATATTTATTACAATATATATTTTTGAAATATATATTGGTGGACTTTTATTAAAGATAATATTACGGAAAAATTAATACGAAATTAAGTAAAAGAATACTTAATGAATACAATAAAATACGTATTCCTATACGTATAAATACACACCAGAACACGACTCCGATACATGGCAAAAATATACAAGTATAAGAATACAAATACAAATACACCCATCCTTGGGAAAGAAATACATGTATAAACACCCGAAGAGTATCAAGTCAAAAATATATTATTCCAAAATTTATAAATATAATTTAAGTTGAAATATTAATAATTTTAACAAATAATTATATAACTTGGAACAATATCGAAGACACAAAAGAAACATAACTCAAAGACAATAATACTAAGTCAAGGCACGACCCGTTCGTCTAATAGATTAGTACCTTGTAGGTAGTCGTGTTCGCCGAAGGAGCTTGAGTTACGATTGTTGAAGACGCAAGACTGTGAGTTCATGTCCCCCATTTCTTTAAACTGTTTTTGTTTTATAACTTCGGGGGTGAAGTACATGTTACAAAATGTTTACATACAATTATAATTGGTATGGTTAGCTTTGGAAAGTACCGTAGATCATGTGAATGGGTAGGCGCACTCCTAAGACCATTAATCCTCGTGTTAGGACCGAGGGGCATGAGTGATAGATCTATTTGGGTGTAGCGAGCCCACACCCATGTGGACCAGGGTGGCCCATGAGGTGACTATGTCTTACAGCCGGAGGCCCGGTACAAATCTGCTAGGTTTGAGCCTTCCTACGCATTTGCACGCATGTTAATGGCCTTGCAAACCATTAATCGATCTGTTTCCTTGTTTTGCTTTCATACCAGGATTTACAAAACATACATACATACAATGTTATCAAAGGTTTTATTCATACACACAAACAAACTCATGAACTCGCTCAACTTTTGTTGATGTTTTCAAAATACATGTATTTTAGGGAATTAAAAGTGGATCTGGCGTGTGTTGGATGTTTCAAGTTGGTTTAAGAATAAAAGATGTCATCTAGGATTTTAGGTTTTGGTCAATGTGTCTTATTCCTGGACGAGACACGTCTACCAAATCCTGGTTTTATTTAATGTCATTTGTCGAGTCTTTGTGAACTCCTAAACAAGTTGCATGGTTTGTACTCGAATTTGAATTTCTATCTTTTTAAGACAATGTTGTCATGTTTTTAAACTTAATTAATGGATGACCATCTATGGTTTTTATCATATAGTTGTTATGATTGAATGCAATGGTATTAAGAAAGTCACACCATAATCACGCTTCCGCAAAAGTCAGGGTGTGACACGCAGGATCTATACACTAAACATGACATAGAATTACCCAACCACCCTTCTAACCCCCTTCCAAGTAGTTAACATGTTTTATATAGACCGTAAAGACATGAATATGTTAATAAACGACATATGAATAATGGTTGAATAAATTCGTCTTCAATATAAAAAAACTAATTATTAAAGTCATTAAGACATACCCAATTAAAAAGTTGCCAAAGATTGGAAATTATAAAAGAAATACATGAAAGATATGTCTTCACCAAGTGATGTAAGAATTTAGCCAAGCATGGCCTATGTTTGACAAAGATTCTTACTATCAATCTTGGATACCGAGACTACACACACTCTCAAAGATGGAAAATGGATGATAGTGGTGGATGATAGTGTTGTAGTGGTGGCAAGTGAGAGAGAAGTGGTTTGCCAGGGGATAGTATGAAGTGGAACCAAGCACTTCTATTTATAGCTGAAATTAGAAGCTTCACCACGGCCCGTGCCCGCCTGGCACGGCCCCGTGTGTCAATGGCACGACATGTGGCCAAAGTACTTGCTGTACTATTGCAGTTTTTGAAAATCTTTGAGTTGACCACTTCCCGTGTTGGCTTAGCACTGCCCCGTTTTGGCTTAGCACGACCCCGTGTTGACTGACAGTTTTGTCTTTTGCAGTTGTCTTTTCCTCTGCACATCATCCATCTTCGGACACGGCCCGTGTCTGGTGGACACGACCCCGTGTCAAGTCTTCTGTTCTTGCTATTTTGTGGTTCGGATGTGAATCGGGGCTTGACGAGTTGCGGCAATTCCTACTTCTTTACAATTATGTTGGTTTTTGCTGTCTTTTTGCTCGTTTTGCAAATTTAAGCTTTTTTATCCCTGAAAATAAAAAACAAACGAAAACACGAGCTTTTTCCAACATTAGTACTAAAAAAAGATTGTTTTTACGCCGTACTTGATATAATTTATATTTTGTATTTTAATCATATCATCTACTATTCAAACTCTAATAAAAATATGTAGCTTAGAGCTACATAAACAAACTAATAAAAAATAAAGTAAAATTATAACTTACATCACATTTTAGTTATTTAAGAGGTGCATTAATGACCGTGGCTTGATAGCCTATTAGTATCTTGGGGATGTGATAAGACTTTAGGATGAATAGGTCATGTGTTCGATTCCCATAAGGGTTTTTTTTTTCTCATACATGTTGGGTTTACTCGTGAATTGGTGTATAGACATTATGCTTAGTGAAGATGAATTTGATCGGATGATTCCACTAGTTATACAATAATACTCAAGTGGTCCGTCACTCATCCAAATTTACTGATAAAAAAGGTGCATTAACACGTTCAACAAGTCTTTTGAGTGTAGCAAACAACAATGTAGAGGCTTTATATCATAGCTCTACCTGTAAGCCTTTAACTCAATGTCAGTTTTATTTATGTTAAAAAATAAAAATTAGATAGTGTTTTATTTCTCAAATAAATACCCAATACTAGTATTAAGTACCCCCGCGTTGCGGCGGGGGCGAACACCAATGCCACACTACTACCAGCGACCACCAACGATGAAGTTGCAGCGTGTTAATGCGAAAAAATTAAACCGAAACGTTAAACATACAAAAAATAACTAAGTCGATCTAGGACCCGAGCGTTACGATGAACCCGTGAAACGGGAAAAAATAGACGACGTAAAAACGTTTAACCACACATGCACGTTGCACCATGTTAACTCGTAAAATTATTTATAGTTTTAAATGAAATACAAATTTGTCTTTAGTGGTACAACCCATTAGGCATTATGTTACAAACCATAATGCATAGATATGAATTTGTCTTTAGTGGTACAACCCACTAAGCATTATGTTACAAACCATAATGCATAGATATGTTGAAGATTATATATAATACAAAAAAATAACTAAGTTGATCTAGTACTCGAGCGTTACGATGAAACTGTGAAACGGGAAAAAATAGACGACGTAAAAACGTTTAACCACACACGCACGTTGCGCTATGTTAACTCGCAAAATTATTTATAGTTTTTAAATGAAATACAAATTTGTCTTTAGTGGTACAACCCATTAAGCATTATGTTACAAACCATAATGCATAGATATGAATTTGTCTTTAGTGGTACAACCCACTAAGCATTATGTTACAAACCATAATGCATAGATATGTTGAAAATTATATATATACTAGGGTTAAGACCCGCCCGCGTTGCGGTGCGGGTACATCGTAAACATTGAATGGATTAGTCCAAACATTATATGATGCATTAACCATATGAAAACACACATTTCGACATATCCAGTTGAACACAGTGTAACCTGTATAAGCATTGTGATTGGATCAAACGTAAAGTAAATGGAATT
Source organism: Helianthus tuberosus (assembly GCA_030545235.1). Lineage (NCBI taxonomy): Eukaryota > Viridiplantae > Streptophyta > Magnoliopsida > Asterales > Asteraceae > Helianthus > Helianthus tuberosus. Next base: position 178,576,157 of record CM060424.1, on the reverse strand, counting down.
CATATCGAACAATCATAACGTATTATATGTGACCCAACTCATACATAGAAAACGTAACGGGTATGAAGGAAAATATGCACATGTAATCGAAATGGATTAATTAGAGCTTTCGGAAAAAGGGGAGAAAAAGAAACCATAATTTGACTTCACTCGGTTTGAAAAAAACTTTACGAAACATACATAAAATAAATACGAAAACATATTATATTTGACCTGAATCATTTCCCAAAAAAGTTTACGCCTAAACGTAGAACAACTTGAATTTATACCAAAACATACATAAAAATACGCACGTAAAAATGGTTTCTTTAAACGAAAACGTATTATATTTGACCTTACTCATCTATAAAAAAAAGTTTACGTCGGAATGTAGAACAAATCATATTTATACATACCCATACATAAATATGCACGTAAAAATAGTTTTTAAGTAAAGGAAGTATAGCGGTAAATCGAAACATAATACTAGTAAAAAAATTAATAGGTTAAAAACGTTCGTAAAACCGTGCCAAGTAGCACCAATGCCACAACGACATTGACTCTCAACGTCGTAAAAATAAAATAGATGAAATGGTAAAAATTACACTGAACGAAAAGGAGACTAAAAGCGTTGAACCACGCACACCCGTTACAGTGTCTTAATGCGAAGAAATTAACCATAAACGTAAAACGTACAAAATAATAACTTAGTCGATCTAGGACCCGCCCGTTGCGGGGAAGTTTTCAAAAGGGAAAAAATGGACGCGTTGCGACGTGTTTGTCAAATATGAAAAAAATAGAACAAAAACGTTGAACCTCACATGCACGCTACGACATGTTAACTCGCAAAATTTAGGACGAAACGTAAAACGAAAAACTTGCGAAAGACAAAAAGGTATGGGGGATCAAAGTTGTAAATAATAAAGTATTGTGTTAAATTATAAAAGATGAAAAAAGTTTGAGTTAAAAGTAAAAATTTCAAATGGGTTATAATGTAAAAGAAAAAACTTTAAGGTTGAAAGTGAAAAATGAAGTTTTTTTTTGAAAAAGTCCCCAAGCATGGGGTACAAGTCATGATGCACAAGAAACTTGCTAATTTACATTTGAAATAATATATATATAATTCTCCCTCATCACACTATACACATGACCTTCTTCTTCTCTTTTTTTCTTACACACAACCTCTGTTCCGACTTTGTGTCTGTTTGAGGACCGAGTTCAGGTGATTGTTATTTGTTTTCGCTCTTCTCTTTGCATAAAATTAAACATGCGTTTTCGTAAGAATATTCACGTTTAATTTTACTTTTTTTTGCTTTCTATAAATCATTCGTATGCTGAAAATCATACTTTAGTTTGTGTTAGTTTTAGTACTTTAATTTCTATAAATCATTTGTGTGAAGATCTGTTTTGTTTACCTGGTTTCACTCAAGGAGCAGATCTAGACACATTTTGTTATTTTCTTCCCTATTTTTCAACTTTCATCTTTTAATTTACACAAATTTCTTGTATTTCTATCAGCAAGTTGTGTTTGAATCTTCGTAGCAACCTACAAATCTAGAACATGAAGGTGTCTTTGTGTGAGAGCAACTTCAAGATACCATGCCGATTATTTTTCTTGCATTGTTTGAATTGGTGGTCTCAGAATTTTATACATATAAGGTAAATATCATTGGTTACTTTTTCCCACATCCCTATTTTGTTATTTTCACACATTTTTCACTCTATCTCTCTTTATATATTGAAGGGGTATGGTCCCAAATCCTGCGTGGGCCACATGAGTTAACCTCAGGTCGTGCGCGAGACCATACCAAAAATGTATGTCGTTGATTGATAAGTATACTTTCTCGAAATTCGCTGTTTTGAACCAATACATAAAAGAACATCGCTGATTTGAATATGTAGGTTCTAGAATGTGACAGTTCTGAACTGTAAGTCCCTAAACAGGATCTTGCAATGATATCAATAAAAGTTTTGTATTCGTTCGGAATCCAAACACAAAACCGTCAAAAATATAATATGTATGAAAGCGACAGGACAATACTGAAGATTGGAAGCTCCCGGCCGATTGGGAGAAGGCACTTCCGAAAACATTCATGATAGTGTCCGCAACTTCATTAGTGACGTCGTTTGCTTTGATCAAACAGAAAAAGTTCCTGATAAGATAGCTACCGAAATATCATCCGTGCCACTCATATACGGGATACTTGCGTTGCGGTTAAAAGATAAAAAGGATGACAAGATACTTCCGGAATCATGTGAAAAGGCCTCACAATTTATAATAGAAACTTTACCGACTCCCGAGATTCATGATGACATCAAGGTCTTCTTAAAAATTTATAATTTCCCGTCTCCAATTATAACACATTATGAAGCTTCATTAGCAAAAATTGAGCTGGAGACGCCTCCGATGTTCACGCTAAACCAAAAAGAGTTTTCTATTCTGCGGTAGGAGATGGTGATGGTTTTGCTGTATGGGATATAGTGAAGGAGCATTTTCTTGTTTCTAGGGATGTGCTAAAGTTGACGCAAGATTACAAGATGGCTATGAAAAAAAACAAAGGTTATGATGAAACACACGTTATAGAGAAGTACCTTTATGATAAGGGTTACCGCTATTATTCAGACGAGTTATGGGCACGAAAGTACAGAATTCGTCTTAGGGGCATTGGCGCACCAGAGATGGAACAAGAGTATGGACATGCAGCTTAGGAAGTTCTACGAGAGTTAATTGTTGGTGATATGGATTTGAAGATTGATGTCTATAAAATTGATAGATACAATCGTTGTATTGTAGACGTTTACTGCAACAGCGTGTTAGTTCAGGAAATGCTATTAAGTTTGGGAGCAGCGTGGTATGCTCCTCATTTTGGCGAGAACGCTATTTTTGAAGAGCGCCACAGGATTACCAAAGCTAATAGAGTTAGTTTGTGGGAAAATCTCAATGCTATACCGCCATGGGTGTGGAAAGAAGAGAACAAGTAATCGTTCTATTAATAATGATGTGTGTTTGTTAGACAGGGAAGTAAGAAGCCACATGACATATTTTTGTAGTTGGAGCTATGAAAAAAGAGAGAGAATTAGAAGTTTTTGTTGGTACACTTGTTACTTATTGATATGAACTAGTTTTATTTTCTTTATTTTCTTGTTATTGCTATGAATTAGTTCTTATCGATAAAAAAAATCGAAAAAATTCAAAAACATTTAGAAAATTAAAAAAATACAAAAACATTTAGAAATTCGAAAAATACAAAAAGAAAAATTGCATATCATGGGAAATGAAATGAATTTTCACTATGTGGATTAAGGATGACTCATGTAAGACCGGTATTGAAATGGTCTGACTCTAGGACGATATGTTGGTAGGCTTTATCCTTATGGCTGGAAACTTTGGTTGGCTCTGATACCAATTGTAAGTCCCTAGACACTAGACATGATCTTTCAATAATGTCAATAAAAGTTTTGTATTCGTGTGGAATCCAAACACCAAACTGATTCAAGAATGATCAAACACAATATAATATGAATGAAAAACTAATCTTTGCATACACCAAAGAGTGTCGGATATAAGGCTAAAGGGTATGGTTAGGATGGGCTTGAATGGGTTGAGCCTCCACGTAGGCGCTACGTAGGCGGCTCGTGGGGGATGAGCCTCCATCATATTTGAGGGGGATGGAGGCTCGTGGGGGATGGGGCCCCACCTCATTATTTTATAATTTTATAAGTTTTAATTTATTAACTTAATAAAAACTTTATAAAAATAAAGAAAATTCATTTCATAACATAAAAAAAAGGTACATTTCCTTAAAAAAAAAATTACCGAAAAATAAAAATAAAAAATTAGATTTCCTAAAAAAAACTACTCGTCTTCGTCCTCGTCCTCGTCACCGTCCGCTACGTTAAAGTTGTTCCAAATATGTTCTACCAAATCCTGTTGAAGGTTTGCATGCGTGAAGTCGTTGGTTAGCGAGAACGAGTTTAAATCCTGTTGTTGCGGATCTACCGGGACAGTATTCCCGAAAGATGCATTCTCATCATACTCACAAATTGCCCGACCTTCGTCTTCAATAATCATGTTATGGAGCAAAATGCAAGCGTACATACACAGGCGCAACCTCTTCGGTGTGAACGCACGTGCCGGTTGTTCAAGGATGGCCCATTTTTTCCGTAAGACACCAAAAGCACGTTCGATGTCTTTTCTTGCAGCTTCTTGACGCTTGGCAAATTTTTTTCGTTTTTCGTCTTCGGGATGTGGAATAGTCTTCACAATTGTAGACCAAGACGGATATATCCCGTCACCAAGATAATACCCACGTCTATACTCAACCCCAGAAACTGTAAAACGGGTGTCCGGACCGGTTCCATTAACAACATCGGTAAAGATCGCCGATTGGTATAACACATTGAGGTCGTTGAGTGAACCAGGGAGACCAAAGAAAGAATGCCAGATCCACAAATCTTGTGATGCCACGGCTTCAAGTATCACGGTTGGATAGCCGTGATCACCGCGAGTATATTGGCCGCGCCACGCAGTCGGGCATCTATTCCACGCCCAATGCATACAATCAATACTACCGAGCATTCCCGGAAACCCGTGCCGTGCTTCATGAGCTTGGTACAACTGCTGAACATCATACACGTTTGGTTTACGCAAATATTTTTTGCTATACAGTTTCACCACATTACGGCAAAACCGATACAAACATTCCCGCGTATGTCTTGCCGACATTTGTAAGTATTCGTCCAAAGCGTCGGCCACTGTCCCGTACGCCAGTTGGCGAATGGCCGCAGTACACTTTTGTAACGTGGTGAACCCGTTATAACCGCGAGCATCGGGTCGTTGCGTGAAAAACGGGTCTAGCCCCGCCAAATCATCAGCAATCCGTGTGAATAACCGACGACTCATTCGGAATCTGCGTCTGAATATCTCGGCATTGTAAAGGGGTGCATCCGAAAAATAATCGTTCACCAATTTCTCGTGCGCTCCTGTCGTAAAAAATATATAAATACGAGGAAATAAGGATAATAAAATTTATTAATGATAAACCTTGGCGGTCTCTGTTAACCCGTATTCGTGTGGTAATAACGCTTTCTTCCTCTTGGTCTTCCTCTTCCTCCTCGATAAGAATCTCCGCCGCCCGTAGCACAACGTTCGCGATAAACATCTCCTCTTCCTCATCCGAAGACGAGGACCACCAAGAATTAGATGGCATTGTGGATGAAAAGGTAATATTTTTTTATAAAAGTGGAGAGAAAATGGTATAAAAATAAGAGGGTTGTTGGTTGAAAGTGGGGAAAAATGGTGAAAATGGGAGTGTTTTATAGAAAAATTGAATTTTTTTTTTTTTTTTTGAAAAATAACCGTTGAATAACGGTAATATATTGAAAATGGTGAAAGCTTGCTTCGTCTCATTCGTCCCGTGTGAGTCGTTTGGGCCGGGCCGAGGCATAGGGGGGCGGTGTGGGGGGCTCGGCGCCGGAGCTAGCCGGGGCTAGCCGACCCCATACCCATTGGCCTAAGAGATCTTGTGTTTTCGGCTGGCTCCTATTCCTTCCCAAAAGCTGATTAACCCCTAATTGATACAAGGGTTGTCAATTTATTCAAAACTAATCGGGCCTAAATCCCCCATCATGCCCAGCCGAAACCAACAACTAACCCACTACATAGACCCAAAACTAACTAAACAAAAATCAACTAATTACATAACTAGTCCAACCCAATTATATTCTTAACCCATTATGCATAAACCTTCAGGTCCTAATAAAGTTTATAGCATAAGGGTACTTCATTCTTCAACTGATTCCGTTGCTGTCACCATCATCATTGAAACCAGCAAATCCTTTCTTCTTGATCCGCAAAGCACCTGCTATGGCTCCACTCCAACCTTTAGCAACTGCTTCGTATTTTTTAGTAGATCTAATATGATGACGAGCCAAAACTTCAAGATCTTGTAGACTTGCTGTCAACAAGTCTATTTGATCTGCCATTCTATATTGTATATCACCATCATACACCATCAAAGCTTGCCCAACTTATTCATCATACACCGAAAATTTTAGATGCTTGAGCCCACCTTCAGGGATTTCTTCACAAGAGGAATGTATTTTTCCTTATATGTGGAAGGCCAAATCACATTCTTCAATGGTCTGTGTGTATATGGATCACAAATTCCAGGAGCACGTTTCAGATAAGACTATGCTGTTTTCATAGAAGGAAACCCTCTCTGAACTTCTCTTTCGAGTCTCTTGAAAAATATATATCCTCTACCATTTAGATTATCATCAGTGTACGGAGTGTTAACAAGCATGGATAAATCCACCTTGTTTAATGACTGGAACTGACCAGGTTGAGAATAATACTCCACAAGACCAAACTTTCGTTTGATCCACCACATTTTTCTGTCGTGATCATATCCCCAACTTTCTACACCAGACTTGTTCCCCACTTGATCATACAAACTTGTACCAACATCAAGCAAATGATGAGTAGCTTCAACAGTAGGATCTGCAGGGTTTAAATTCTTGTTCTTTACGACAACCAGCTCCCTTTTCTGCTTGCGTTTTGCTCCTCTTTCTTTAGCCTTTTCTTTGTCAATCGGAGTGTTGAAATACAAGTTCATTGCAGCTTCACATTCAAGATCAGCTTTAGCTTGATCTCTAGCTCTATCTTCCGCAGATTTTTCATATTTCTCTAAATTATTTGGATCATCAAACTCCTTTCCAAACTTCTTCTCAAGTTTTCCTTGCAAGTCATAAACTATGGAAAACAACAAACCAACATCACCTTGCAGCTGATTAATCTGCTGATCCTTAAGAGCTATAGTGTCTTCACGCTGAACGATTTTAGCATCTTTATGAATTGAATCTTGTTCAAGTGTCACAATCCTCTTTCTCAAAACTAACCTTTATATCATCTTCATCACTTGAATCATCAATTAAAGGCATCTTTAATGTATTAAATCTTGGCTCTTCATAACATACTCCACTTGAGCTGCATGGAGCATCGTGCACAGGAACAGAAGAACTTCCAATAACAGTGGTTTCTTGTAGTACTGACGTTTCAGCAGCTTCAGCATCAGTATCCGTTTGTGTAGCAGTAGTTTCAAAATCAAAAGCGGTATCCATTGATGTTGCAGTGGTTTCAAAATCAAAGGTAGGTAAAGACTCGTCACTAACTTGTTGATCTTGTTCAATAAAAATTCCGGGTCTAGGATCTCTTCTTCTTTGCTTTATTGGCTGCGAATCAGAGTCCCGTGGATCTTCAATGACTGGCTCCAAATTTTACAACAAAGAAGTAGGATGAGGATTCCCAATCTTCTGGTTGACTGACTTCAAAAGCAGAGCCAAATTCTCACTAGTAATCACTGGGGACTTGCCAACTGGCTTGCATCAATATCTGCTTCAGGGGGTAATTCATCATCTCCATCATAGCTTACCATAACACCTTCATCGTCAGAATCAACGTTTTGAATATCTGGCTCAGGTTCTTCAACATTAACAAGCTGAACGTCATGCTCTTCAGCTATTCAACATTTACAGGCACATTTGCATTATCTTTAGTTTCTGGAAATTGACCAAACTTCTCCAGAGGAATCTTGCCTTGAAAGAATGTAGTAGATTTCTTCTTTTTCAATGTCAGAGATCCAAAACATGTTGGTCCCATAGGTTTCAGATCCATGGTGTTAGTCCCTTTCGCCAAATCTGGATATCGTGCATTCAAAATGATTTGCACAAAACGTGGATACATCAAAAACTTCTCCTTACGAAGACCAGTAATATTTCTCTTCATTCCCTCAAAAATATACTTCGAGTAATTGTAACTCCGATTTGTGATCAGGGAAATGAAAGCTGCAGATTGAGTTTGATTGAGCTGATCAGTTCCTCCTCTGTTCTCAGACATACACATAATGATCATGTGCATCAACATACTACAGTAAGGATGTACGAACTTTTTCAACAACGGAGGATATGTTCCTTCATAGCTCAATCGAGGCAGAATTTCTAGAATATCTTCATTAGGATTGCTAATCGGATCCATCTCTCTATCACTAAACAACTAGACATCTCTGATTACTTGTTCTGTAACAACTATCTTTTTCTTTTGAATTTCAGCTTTAATGGACCCTTTTCCTTCACCTCCCAGTTCATCGAAAGAAGCAGTCTTCCCAAAATCCAGAATAAGATCTTCATAAACAACTGTATTTTCCCTGAGAGCATGAGAAATCTTGCAATGGTTAAGTCCTACGATCAGGAATTAAACATTTTCCGATGCTTATCAGGAGGAGTTGAAAGATATCCCGCTTGATTATGTCCCGATATAACTTTCAACTGAACTTGAGCTTCCATGATCCGCACAAAACAAAACCAAGTTAAATTTATACACCAACTATTTGTTTGTTAACTTATTAACTTAGTTAATTAAAATTAACCAGGTCAATAAGTCAACAGCTGAACGCTTCAAACTCAATTGAGATCACATCTGCATACAGATTGCGAGTGAGTCACTTTGAATGTCTACAACTCAGAACATGAAAGACACTTTATTTGTAACGCATGCGTCCCTAGACTTTTAGCTAGTTGTCACTTTTAGCCCCTGTACTATGGGATAATTGATACTTTTGATACTTTGTGAATCTAATACTATGAATCCTATGAGACTTAACTCTAGAAACTATGGTTCTTGATACTTGATACATGGAAACTATGATTCTTGATGCTTGGAATCTAGATTCTTGACTCTTGATACTTTGGTGCTTGACTCTTGAGGCTCGTGAAACTTGAGACTTGGTTAAACGAGGGACTGGAGTCTTATCACTGGCGGAAACTATGGAAACTTTTGTGTTAATGATACAATCTAGTTATGTGATACTATTACCCAATAATACGCAACGCAACGCTTAATCTAACTCGCGAAACGAATCAAAGACGGAAACGCGTAAAGGATGGATTGACCGAGTGGCAATCCGATCGGATGACCAACCGATCGGATGGCCATTCGACCGACCTGCCATCCGATCCGTGCACACCGCCTCACTCCCTCTCTCTGACACTATAAATAGGCCTGTCACATCATTCTCACTGATGTGACAGCCTCACTCGATCCAGACGCACACACTCCTCTTTTCTTCCATTTCTTGGCGATTTCGGTACGTTTTACACTAGATTCTTGTACATCTTTGATCTACACGCTATTCTCTACGAGATTCTCTTTCGAAATCTCACTTTTCACCATGAAATCTCTGAGATTTGAGCTCTTGAGGGTGACGTCACCATGGCGGTTTGTACAAACTGTCGAGTGATGTCATTCCGTTCAAGATCTAGCTTAGATATAAGGAATTTCATGTGTTTTTACATAAAATCTTAACTAAATCTAGAATTTTCAACTAAAACTTATGTTTATCTTCATCTTTTCTTAACTTTTTACCTGAAATGGTGAAATCCGGATCTGAACGGGCTGAAGACTTGATGATTAGTCTTGAGTCAGCTTGGAAATGGATTATTGCCGGAGAAGATGACCGGAGTACGGATTTCGACATAAGCACCGCCAAGAACAGACGACTGGACGGACTGGGGTGATTTCCATCCGATCAGGATGGCTGTGCATTGGTGTGTTTACCATTGTCTCAATACGTACCGTGTCGTCACCGTCGAAGCAAAAAACTTAGAAACTTTACAAGGTTGTGAACGGGACAAAGACAACCCAATTGAATGGCAATCCGATCGGATATCCATCCGATCGAACTACCATTTGATCAGGTGGCATTGTCTCCTAACCTTAAACACTTTGAAACTTGAAGTCTTGATACTTGAAACTTTTGGAATCTAAACTCTATCCTATGTTTATGTGAAACTTGTGATTCTTGTATTCTATGTGCTATGTGGACGTTTAATCCAGGGTGTGTAGTTCCGCCATAACAATAGTAGCGCTATAGGAGATGCACCTCCCTATTATTCTCAGGGGTATTGTTAGGAGGATTCTAGTTTTCCTTGAGACTTGGGAAAACACTAAAGCATTGGGATACTTGGGCTATCACTTGTTGGACTGCGAACACTAGCATGGCTGAAACTATTTTGTTACATTTACATATGGATATGAGACTTTTAATCTATTATGCTATTATTCAAACTTGTATACTCGCCGATACATTTTTGTACTGACTCTATTTTAATACATGTTGCAGGCTGACATGATGCTAGGAATCGTGAAACAAGCTAGGATGGAACTTAGATACTCCACGTAGCTAAATCTAGATACTTTGAAACAATGTTTATGTTGGTTTTAGTTTGATACTGTGTTTTGGTGGTTGATGTTATTTTAGTCAATTGCATGAAATGAATCTAATTTATATTGAAACTATTTAGTGTTATGGATTCTCGTGAGCAATCTGAACGCTTAGTGCTCACACCCCGATGTTTCCGCCATCGGTTGGGGTGTGACAGATTGGTATCAGAGCCATAACTATAGGGAATTAGGATAAGTAGGAATACTTGCCCTAGTCTATAGTTCTTGGAATCTTGATTCTTATATGTTGTTTAAGACTTATGCATTCTACCGTATTTGCTTCCTAGCAACACATTTTCCTGTTAAACTTACATGCCTTTCCTAAGGCTGACACAATATACACTTGATACTTTGGAACACTGCTAACCAGTGTTTGTATTTTGCACGAAATTGTCCTCAAGTCAGGAGTGACATCCGAACCTTGAAGGGAAATTTCCTTATTATATTCTAATAGGACTTATCTGTTGATAAGTGCCGACGCTATTAGGGTACGATGTTGTCAAGATAGAGGTGAAACTCAGACCTTGATAACTAGTCCCACTCCTTGATGTTTTTATGTCTCGCCAAGGTCTCGAAACTTCCATTCAAATAGGAACGTGAAATGACCAAAAGGACGAATATCGTAGGCCTAACATCGATGACGTATTTGTCTGAGTAAGTCAAGACGCATTGCCTCAATTCGAAAGGAGTTCAAATCACTTTGGTTAGTCGCCGTTCTTCTACCCGGAACAATTTATGTTTTATGAGCATATCTTTTATGTTATCTCGATTTTTATGTGTGGTTTTAAACTTGATTCTTCGTTTGTTTTAAGGCTTTTTACTCAATTCGCACACGTGTCCGCAATCTAAGACACTAATCCTAATCTCAGAATCAAACTAAATTTATGGAGCTTTATTCATGATGTTAATCTATGTGGGAATCTTGATCGACTATGATACTATGTGAAGCTATCTAACGAATCTATGTGTTATGGTGGTTGTGAGACGCTAAACTGAACGTGGCATGGAAATACGAGACAGAAGTGACGTGTCTGAAGCATGGTGGATACGTCGCTGGTACTTCCTATATATAAGTGTTTCAGGCATGTTACCAACTTTCGTACCAAGTGCCATGCGAAACTTAGCGTTTTGCAGACCGGTGATAAGGTTAAATTCTAAAACTATGGGAAACTACTTGTGTAATCTAAGTGCAATCTAAGCGTGATCTATGTGTACTCTATGTGTATTCTAGCATAATCTACGTATGTGTGGTTTGAGAAACAAAATATAAAACGTAGCCTAGGGTCGAAGATGAGGCGGACGTGGCATGTCCAAAACATGGTGGATACGTCGCTGGTACTTCTTATATATAAGTGTTTCTGGCATGTTACCAAACCTTCGTACCACGCGCTAAGCAAAGTTCGTAGTTTTGTAGGCTCAGGTTGAAGTTGTGAAATCTATTTGGTTGATATATGTGGTTGAATCTATTTGGTTAATCTATGTTGTGAGAAGTGGTGAAATCTAATGCCGTGGTTAACGAAGCATGACACCGATGAGGAGACGGACGTGGCATGATCGAAGCATGGTGGATACGCCGCTGGTACTTCCTATATATAAGTGCTTCTGTCATGTTGCCGAACTTTCATAGCACGTGCCATGTGGGATTTCGTTGTTTGTGGATTGTTAACACGAATCTATGAGAATCTATTGGAAACTATTGAATCTATTGGTATCTATGAATCTATTGAATCTATTGGAACCTATGGAATCTATTGGAATCTATGTGAATCTATTGGAGTAATCTATGTGAATCTATGATGATGATGATGAGTGTGTTTTCCGACACGTAACATGACACCGAGTACGAGGCGGAAGCAATATGCCCGAAGCGTGGTGGATACGCCGCTGGTACTTCCTATATATAATCGTTTTTGACATGTTGCCAAACTTCGTACAACTTTCCATGCGAAGGTCGTGAGTTGCGGTGTTGAAACTATTGTGAACTATGTGAATCTTGCGTCTTTAATCTATCGTGTGTGAATCTATATTGTGAGACTTTGCGAACTTAGACTTATACGATCCTCTTGTTGGATCCTTAGGATGTCTTAACGAAAGCTCTCCGACACTCTCAAGAGATCCAGGGAAAAGTCTCAGAAAAAGATGATGTCCTTCATGGCCAACCAGATTGCTCGAGTCATGCCAAAGATCGTCTCTGAGATCTAAGGATCGAACACTTCGCCCTCTTTTGTTGACTCTAAGACGGAGAAAGAAAAGTCTACAAAGTTTAGCTACAAACATTTTGTCTCTTGCAACCCTAAGTCTTTCACGGGCAGTGATGGGGTGACTGCTATGCTCGAGTGGTTTGACAGCATCGAGGTTACCTTCATTAACATCGAGTGCCCAGAGCAGCTAAAGACTAGGAGTGCAACGAGAATGTTTCAAGGCAGAGCGTTGGAGTGGTGGTCAGATGAGAGAAACACCCGTTCAAATGAAGAAGCCTATGCTCTTCCATGGGTGGAGGTGCGAGAATTGATGATGCTTGAATTCTGCCCTCCTCATGAATAACTGAAGCTTGAAGAAGAGTTCTGGCACCTGAAGCAGAATGGCGATGATAATCTGGCTTATACTACTCGTTTCAAACAGCTCAGCTTGATCATTCCTCACTTGGTTTCTACTCCTAAGCGAATGATAACCAAGTACATCAATGGTCTACCTCCTACTATGTATGATTCTATTGAAGCATCCCAACTCGAAACTATTGAGGAAGTCTACCGTCTTGCAGCTAGTCTCAACAACAACCGTGTTCGCGATAAGCAGTTTGCTAACCCTGCTCCTTCTAAATCTGCACATCAAGTTACCCAGCAGCCAAGTGGCAGCAAGAACAAGAGGCGAAAGTCACAGGGTTCAGGATGCAATGCTATTGTTCTGCTATAAACCCTGCTGCTAAACCTGCTCCTGCTGCTACTGTCCAGAACCCTGCTACCCCTGAAGTCAAAAAGCAGTACTCTGGGTCTTACCCTAAGTGTACCACTTGTAACTTTCATCATCCTGCTAATTCTGCATGTCGCTTGTGCACCAACTGCAATCGCTATGGTCACACGACTCCCTATTGTCGTCAAGCTAACCCAGCTCAACAAGCTCAGCAAGCCCCAGCTCAGGCAACCCTACCAGCTCTCCCAGCTCCCCCGCAGAATCCTAAGCCGGTCAACGCTGTTCGTGCATGCTATAAGTGTGGAGATACTACTCACCTCCGTAACCAGTGCCCTCAGCTGAACCAAGACCAGCAGCCAACCGCTCGTGGACGAGTGTTTAATCTTAATGCTAATCAGGCTCGTAACTACAATGACGTCGTTAATGGTACGTTTCTTGTGAATAACCTTTACGCTTCGATTCTATTTGATACTGGTGCCAACATAAGCTTTGTGTCCGTAGAATTTAAATCTTTGTTAAACTGTGCACGCTCTATGTTACCTAAGTCATTTTCGGTAGAGATTGCCAATGGGAAGTCGATTCTAGTTGATTCTATTCTCTGTGGTTGTTCCTTGATTCTTAACGACCAAGTGTTTACTATTGATCTAATACCCATGCAATTGGGTAGTTTTGATGTCATTATCGGTATGGATTGGTTGCGTAAGAATCATGCCGAGATTGCCTGTCATGAGAAGTTTGTACGACTACCTCTACCGTCCGGTGATATTTTGCATGTCTATGAAGACCGACCTTCGAGAGGGCTAAAGTTGGTGTCATGCACTCGGGCGAACAGATGCTTACGTAAACAGAACTTTGCCTTCTTGGCCCACGTGGTGGAACAAAAGGGTAAAGGGAAGAACATAAGTGACGTTCCAATAGTGTGTGATTTCCCTGACGTCTTCCCTGAGGATCTACCCGGTCTTCCTCCTCCTAGATCCGTCGATTTTCATATTGATCTCATACCTGGTGCGACTCCTGTCCCCAAGGCTCCTTATCGATTTGCACCGTTCGAGATGCAAGAACTATCGAGTCAGCATTAGGAATTGCTCGGCAAGGGATTCATTCGTCCGAGTACCTCTCCGTGGGGTGCTCCCGTGTTATTCGTCAAAAAGAAGGATGGTTCGTTCCGTATGTGTATCGACTACCGTGAACTTAATAAGCTTACCGTTAAGAATCGTTATCCTCTCCCTCGTATTGATGATCTATTTGACCAACTACAAGGCGCGTCCTGTTTCTCGAAAATCGATCTTCGTTCTGGCTATCATCAGCTTCGTGTACTCGAGGATGATGTACCCAAAACCGCTTTTCGCACTCGTTATGGACACTATGAGTTCGTGGTCATGCCTTTTGGATTGACCAACGCACCCGCAGTGTTCATGGATCTCATGAATCGTGTTTGTAATCCCTATTTGGATCGTTTTGTGATAGTCTTCATCGATGATATTTTCATTTATTCTAAAACTAAAGCTGATCATGCTTGTCATTTACGCTTGATGATTGAACTCTTACGTGGTGAACGTTTGTATGCTAAATTTTCGAAGTGTGAGTTTTGGATTAATGAAGTGCAATTTCTTGGTCACGTCATTAGTAAGCAAGGGATTCATGTTGACCCGTCTAAAATCGAAGCTGTGAAGAATTGGTGTACGCCTAAATCTGCATATGAGATTCGTTCCTTCCTAGGGTTGGCGGGCTATTACCGCCGATTCATCTCGGACTTCTCTAAGATCGCTGTTCCTCTTACTTCGTTGACTCAGAAAGAGAGACATTTTGCTTGGGGTCCCGAGCAAGAGGAATCTTTTCAGACTCTTAAGACTCTTTTGTGTAATGCTCCTGTTCTAACTCTCCCCGATGGGAATGATGATTTCGTGGTATATTGTGATGCCTCGAACCGTGGTTTGGGCTGTGTGCTCATGCAGCGGGACAAGGTTATTGCTTATGCCTCTCGTCAACTCAAAGTACATGAGAAAAACTATACTACTCACGATCTGGAGCTTGGTGCAGTTGTGTTTGCGTTAAAGATATGGCAACACTACCTGTATGGTACTAAGTGTGTGGTTTTCACTGACCATAGGAGCCTTCAAAATATCTCTGACCAAAAGGAACGGAACATGTGACAGAGACGTTGGGTGGAATTTCTTAACGACTACGACTGCGAAATTCGCTATCATCCTGGAAAGGAGAATGTAGTGGCCGATGCTCTTAGTCGTAAAACTCATGTGAATGCTATTCGTATCTCTAGTGATCTTCATGCATGTATTCGTGAAGCCCAGTATTCGTCAGCAAATGAAGGAAGCCCAGAAGTGGAAATCCAAGGCGCTAAAATTGAACATCTTGAAACTAAATCCAATGGACTCCAATACTACCTCAATCACATTTGGGTACCGGATCGTGATAATCTCCATGAGCTCATTATGAATGAGGCTCACAAATCCCGTTACTCTATTCATCTTGGTGCTAATAAGATGTACCATGATTTACGTACGACTTACTGGTGGCCTGGTATGAAGAAGGACATTGATGCATATGTTTCTAAATGCCTTACTTGTACGAAGGTTCAGGCTGAACATCAACGTCCTTCTGGACTCTTAGAACAACCCGAAATCCTAGTTTGGAAATTGGATAGTATCGCTATGGATTTTATTACTAAGCTACCTCGAACACCTTCTGGTCACGATAGTATCTGGGTGCTCGTTGATCGTTTGACCAAATCAGCCCACTTTCTTCCTATTCGCGAAGATTATAAAGTGGAGAAACTTGCCCGAATCTTTACTGATGAGATCATATGCCGTCATGGCATACCTCTTGACATAATCTCTGACCGTGATGGTCGTTTTACTTCACATCTTTGGCAGACCTTTCAATCCGCTATGGGTTCTTATTTGAATCTTAGCACGACTTTTCATCCTCAAACGGATGGACAGACCGACCGTACTATTCAAACCCTAGAGGATATGCTCCGTTCTTGTGTCATCGACTTTGGTGGTAACTAGGATGTACATTTACCCTTGATTGAGTTCTCGTACAACAACATCTATCATTCCAGTATTCAGATGGCTCCTTTCGAAGCTTTGTATAGTCGCAAGTGCCGATCTCCTCTCAGCTGGCACGAGGTCGGTGACAAGCAATTTACTGGCACTGAGATTATTCAAGAGACAACGGATAAGATTCTTCAGATCTGGGATAACTTGATCAAGGCTAGGAGCAGACAAAAGAGCTATGCTGATAATAGGCGCAAGCCTCTGGAATTTGATGTTGGTGACCGAGTTCTTCTCAAGGTATCTCCCTGGAAGGGAATAGTTTGCTTCGGTAAGAAGGGAAAGCTTGTTCCTCGCTATGTGGGTTCTTTCGCGATACTCGAAAGGATTGGCAAGGTAGCGTACCGTACCGACTCGACCTGCCACAGGAACTAAACAACGTGCATCCAGTGTTCCACGTATCTAATCTACGTACCTAGCCAACGAGGAACTGCAGGTTCCCCTTGAAGACTTGCAAATAAATGAAGTCGTACACTTTGTGGAGAAACCGGTCGAAATCATGGATCAGGGCGTCAAGCGACTGAGGCGCAGCAAGATTCCCATAGTCAAGGTTAGATGGGAAGGAAAGTGTGGCGCCGAATTCACTTGGGAACTGAAAAGTGAGATGAAAACCAAGTATCAACAGCTCTTCGAGCAGTCTTCTACCCAGATTTCGGGGACGAAATCTCCTAAAGGAGGGGAGACTGTAACGCCTGCGTCCCTAGACTTTTAGCTAGTTTTCACTTTTAGCCCCTGTAATATGGGATAATTGATACTTTTGATACTTTGTGAATCTAATACTATGAATCCTATGAGACTTAACTCTAGAAACTCTGGTTCTTGATACTTGATACTTAGAAACTATGATTCTTGATACTTGGAAACTATGATTCTTGATGCTTGGAATCTAGATTCTTGACTCTTGATACTTTGGTGCCTGACTCTTGAGGCTCGTGAAACTTGAGACTTGGTTAAACGAGGGACTGGAGTCTTGTCACTGGCGGAAACTATGGAAACTATGGAAACTTTTGTGTTAATGATATAATCTAGTTATGTGATACTATTACCCGATAATACACAACGCAACGCTTAATCTAACTCGCGAAACGAATCAAAGACGGAAACGTGGAAAGGATGGATTGACCGAGTGGCAATCCGATCGGATGACCATCCGATCGGATGACCAACCGATCGGATGGCCAACCGATCGGATGGCCATTCGACTGACCTGCCATCCGATCCATGCACACCGCCTCACTCCCTCTCTCTGACACTATAAATAGGCCTGTCACATCATTCTCACTGATGTGACAGCCTTACTTGATCCAGACGCACGCACTCATCTTTTCTTCCATTTCTTGGCAATTTCGGTACGTTTTACACTAGATTCTTGTACATCTTTGATCTACACGCTATTCTCTACGAGATTCTCTTTCGAAATCTCATTTTTCACCATGAAATCTCTGAGATTTGAGCTCTTGAGGGTGACGTCACCATGGCGGTTTGTACAAACTGTTGAGTGATGTCATTCCGTTCAAGATCTATCTTAGATTTAAGGAATTTCATGTGTTTTTACATAAAATCTTAACTAAATCTAGACTTTTCAACTAAAACTTATGTTTGTCTTCATCTTTTCTTAACTTTTTACCTGAAATGGTGAAATTCGGATCTGAACGGGCTGAAGACTTGATGATTAGTCTTGAATCAGCTTGGAAATGGATTGTTGCCGGAGAAGATGACCGGAGTACGGATTTCGACATAAGCACCGTCAAGAATAGACGACTGGACGGACTGGGGTGATTCACATCCGATCAGGACGGCTGTGCATTGGTGTGTTTACCATTGTCTCAATACGTACCATGTCGTCACCGTCGAAGCAAAAAACTTATAAACTTTACAAGGTTGTGAACGGGACAAAGACAACCCAATTGAATGGCAATCCGATCGGATAGCCATCCGATCGAACTACCATCCGATCAGGTGGCATTGTCTCCTAACCTTAAACACTTTGAAACTTGAAGTCTTGATCGTCGGATGGCAATCCGATCGGATAACCATCCGATCGAACTACCATCCGATCAAGGTGACATTGGGCACTTGGAATCTTGACACTTGGATAGAACGACAATTCGATCGAATGGCCATCCGAATGGATGACCATCCGATCGGATGGCAATCCGTCCCTCACTCTTAACAGTCACTTCAATTGAATGGAAATCCGATCGGATAGCCATCCGATCGAACAACCATCCGATCTAGTGACTGATCCGACACTTTGCGCAATCTCGTTGTTATGACCGACCCTTATCTGTTGTAATCTAATTAGGCTAACTCTAAAGAGCTCCCTTTGATCCAATAACAGTTAATCTGTTAGGCAATCACTGTGAGTATACTCGATCCCCTTTTGTTTTAAACTTTGGGATGTAACATGTATTCTATTAAACTATGATACTTGAAACTTTTGGAATCTAAACTCTATCCTATGTTTGTGTGAAACTTGTGATTCTTGTATTCTATGTGCTATGTGGACGTTTAATCCAGGGTGTGTAGTTCCTTCTTAACAATAGTAGCGCTACAGGAGATGCACCTCCCCATTATTCTTGGGGGTATTGTTAGGAGGATTCTAGTTTTCCTTGAGACTTGGGAAAACACTAAAGCATCGGGATACTTGGGCTATCACTTGTTGGACTGCGAACACTAGCATGGCAGAAACTATTTTGTTACATTTACATATGGATATGAGACTTTTAATCTATTATGCGATTATTCAAACTTGTATACTCGCCAGTACATTTTTGTACTGACTTTATTTTAATACATGTTGCACGCTGACAGGATGCTAGGAATCGTGAAACAAGCTAGGATGGAACTTAGATACTCCACGTAGCTAAATCTAGAGACTTTGAAACAATGATTATGTTGGTTTTAGTTTGATACTGTGTTTTGGTGGTTGATGTTATTTTAGACAATTGTATGAAATGATTCTAATTTTTATTGAAACTATTTAGTGTTATGGATTCTCGTGAGCAATCTGAACGCTTAGTGCTCGCACCCCGATGTTTTCGCCATTGGTTGGGTGTGACATTATTGAATTTTTAAAATCTAGTCGGGATCTCAAGTCGGAATCATGTGATTTTGACTGGACATTGATGAATCAGCAGTCGAGATCTCATGAAGTTGAGTCAGATCTCAACTCATCCAGTCGAGTCAGATTTCGACTGTCCAACTGAAACTTTCCACTCGCAATCGAGATAGATCTTGAGTCATTTTGAGTCTTTCACTCGCATTCTATGTCGAACTCAAGAAACCCTAAATCGAATTTTTAATTCAACTGATTATGATTAAAACCCAATTATCATCCAATTTATGCTTGAAGACCTAATTATCATGATGTTTAATGTTCTTGATCAAGAACATTATCTTCAAACCTTCCTAAGATTCTTGCATATCTTCATCAAAAACTCAAGTAAAACTCATAATTAGATCTGATTACCTTGATTTCGATGATGTTTAAGCCGCAATCAAGAGAACAATAGAGAGAAATCGAGAGAGAATTGTAAATAGAATTCAAGTGAACTTGAATGAATGAGAGATTCCGAGTCAAAAACCCTTTTATATGATCTGTCGAAAATGGGCTCGGCCAGAGTTCTGGGCCTTCTCTGTTTTCGACCCAATTTTTAGGCCTTATCTGTTTTCGACTCAATTGTTAGGCATTATCTGTTTCTGACTCATTTTTCTTTCAAGCTTTTACCAACACAGCCCACCAGATTAAATTTGAAAGCCCATTTTTTATCATCTTTTGGGAATTTTACCAAGTTTACCATTTTGAACAAATTCTTAAACAATCCTACCAACATAAGCATATTTTATAAAGACTAAAACCTATAAAAACAAAAGTAAACATTTTTAACTATATTTACTAAAATTAAAAATGGGAAATAAATTATTGCTCAGGGATCAAATCACAGTTTTTCAGGCCAGACTACACTTATCAACACAGATATACTTTTGGGTGATCCGAGAGATTGCTAGTATGTTTGTCCACTTAAACTTATCTCTTTAGGCCTTTTCCATACGACTGTCTGTAACTGATTTATCATGTTTTGATATTTTAAATATGAACTCCCAAACAAATAACAATCAAATCCTGGAACTATGATTAGTACACTCTATCATGCAAGTAGTTTCCCTACTACATATTTCCACAAGTCTCTTCTATAATTCTGAAACCTTGATTGGGACTTGGTTGAGAAGAGAACATAATAGATTATGAGCAGAGAAATGGGTATAATATACAGATCAAATGAATTTTTCAATTTGATATAGGTTTTGGGGTTTCTTTTGGGCACTAGAGGGCCTCTTTCGGGTGTATTTTGATCTATGGCATGACAACGTACAACTAGGTTAGCATGTATCTGGATGCAGCAGAAGCTGACGTTACCTAGCACCTCCAGGTCTTTGCTTACGCAAAATAAAGGAGATACACAATTTTGTCAAAAAAGATTTCAGAACAAGACCAAAATTGTGTGTATCGGGACATCACACAAGCATTCAAATAGAAATGTGCTAATTCCATGTCTTTGCTCTCGCAAAACAAAGAAGATACACGATTTTGTCGGAAGGTGTGTCTTGATAGCTTCGGGGAACATGCCCTTCACTGCAAAGAGCTTCCTGGCTTCAAGTACAGACACGATCTGGTTAGAGATGTGTTGTTTTACGTTCTCAAGCGAGCTGGTATCGCTGCTAAAAAAGAGGCTCCGGTTAATTTCCTCACGGACCCGAAGGAGGGGAGGTCTTCCCTTCGACCAGCCGATGTGCTGGTTTTTGGATGGTCCGGGGGTAAGCATGCTTGCATTGATCTCACGGGGGTGTCGCCTCTTGCCGGTTTCAGGGGCAGTGGTTTTGTTTCAGGGCAAGCGACGCGGAAGGCTGAGGCGAGGAAAATATCCAAGCACGAGCAGGCCTGCATAGATAATCAACATGCCTTCATTCCTTTCGTGTTCGATACCTTTGGTTATCTGGCTCCTGTGGCGTCCGGTTTCTTGAAGCGGGTTCAAAAGGCAGCACTTACGCATGCGACAATGTCTGTAGGCCATAGTTATGTGTTTAGCCGAGTAGGATTTGCAATTCAAAAGGGGGTGGCGGCGCAGCTTGTTGCCCGTCTACCAACCCATGATTTGTAATTTGCTCTAACCTTCTAATATATACTTGGAATCAGTTCTAACTAAAAAAAAAACAAGACCAAAATTGTGTGTATCGGGACATCATACATGCATTTGTTGAGACGAAGATAGAGGTTGCTTTGAAAAGAACATTCCCGGTGGATCTATGGTGTGAGCTCTTGAGCTTCCTTCTTAGAGTTTGTCTTCATCTGTAATACCATACGGTAAAGGTTGTGATGGTGTGGAAACACTTGCATTTGTAGGAACACTAGACAAAATGTTAAAATATTTAAACAAATCAGCATAATCATACAACCAATCTGGACCAACTCTAGCATCCGTTTCATTTTCCTCAAGCCAATCAATGTTGCCCGAATCGAAGATTCTTTTGGTCACTTTATTGTATACTTTATAAGCAGAGCCTTTAGCGTATCCAATATAGTAACATTTGTCCCCCTTGGCCTCAAACTTTCCATTGGCGTCCTAAAGTAGTAAAACATATGGACAACCAAAAATACGAAAGTGTGATACCGAGGGTTTACGTCCTTCGAGAATCTCGTAGGGTGTTTTCATAGGACGCTTGTTAACTAAAACATGATTATGGACATAACAAGCCGTGTTAACTGCCTCAACCCAGAAGAAAGTGGGAAGCTTTGAGTCAGCTAGCATGGTTCGTGCAGCCTCAATAAGAGTACGATTTTACCTCTCAGCCACTCTATTTTGTTGCGGAGTTCTTGGTGCACTATACTGCCTGTAAATTCCTTTCTCAGCATAATATAATCCAAGGTGAAATTTTTGAACTTTGTCCCATTATCAGATCGAATAGCCTTGACCTTCTTGCTTGCTTGATTTTCAACAAGATTGATAAATCATTTAACCAACTCTGCAGTCTCATTCTTGTGACTCAAAAAAGAATACCCAAGTGTAACGTGAGTAGTCATCAATTATCAGCAGACAGTAAGACTTTTCGCCAATGCTCAGTACAAATACCGGACCAAAGAGATCCATGTGAAGTAATTGAAGTACAGAGTTGGTAGAAGGCATAGGTTTGGATCTATGAGGCTTTTAATGAGCCTTCCCTTTTGCACAAGCAACACAATTCTCTACCAGCATGAAATCTTTGATCGGTAGATCGCAGACCATTTGACCCTTGGCAAGATGATTTAAATTTTCGTATTTACGTGTCCAAGACGACGAAGCCAAAACAGGCCGTCATGTTCTGAAATCTTTTAAAATAGGCAAATAATTTCTTCAGTGGGCTTCTTGTTCATGTCAATGACATAGGCATTTCCTCTTCGTTCAGCTCTCATCAAAAACCAATCTTCAGGTATTTCGATACACTATGAGTCCTTTCGTATATTTGTTGTTTTGTTGGACGTTAGTTACAAGGGTATTTACGTAATTTAGCCACCATCTTATTTATTTTTATTATTATTTAAAAAAAATCATTTTGTATAACCTCCCCACCACCACCCTACCTCCACCTACCACCACCGTGTCCATCGCGGCCACCCACCGCCACCTCCACCCAACACCACTCCTGCCACTACCAACCACCGCCCTGCTCTATCGCCCACCGTCAGCCACCCACCAATGCCACCACCACCACCACTCACCCCCACCCAGCCACCCATTTCCCCACCACCGCCGCCGCCACCGCTACCCACCGCCACTACCATTAGCCAACATCATCATAAAAATCAAATTATTTATTTGGTTTCCTTCTTATGTATAGTTAAAAATTAGTTTAACAAAATTTATAATTGTCACGTGAAAGTTGATATTTTAGAGACATATTTTGACGACCGTATATGTTAATAAATTACATTATATTTTATTCACCTAGTGTAATATACGAGTTTATGTAACTTATGTAATACACAAGTTTTTTAAAGGCATAATTCTTCTAAGTACACAAATTACATTTTTTTTCAACTCATATGCTACACGTGATTCTAACCTAATTTCTAATATGTTAACCTAATTTCCATCTTTTGTGTTTATCTACCTATGTTCCCTATCATATTGGCAGAACTGTAATTATTCAACATAATTTTTTTACATTCGGATCATGGTTATGTCTACCATTCAAACTCTATAAAAATATGTAGCTTAGAGCTACATAAACAAACTAATAAAAAATAAAATAAAATTATAACTTACGTCACATTTTAGTTATTTAAGAGGTGCATTAATGCCCATGGCTTTATTGCCTATTAGCATCTTAGGGATGAGATAAGGCTTTTGGACGAATAGGTTATGGGTTCGATTCCCACAAAGAGGTTTTTTTCGCATATATGTTGGGTTTCCTCGGGAATTGGTGTATAGACATTATGCCTAGTGAAGATGAATTTGATCGGATGATTCCGCTAGTGACACAATGATACTCCTGTGGTCCGTTACTCATCCAAATTTGCTCTTAAAAAGGTGCATTAACACATTCAACAAGTCTTTTGACTGTAGCAAACAACAATGTACAGTAGGGACGGGATTGGTACAGTACCTGTACCCATACCCGTACTGGTACCGAAAATACCGATACCGAATTTGAACAAAACTGGGTACCAAATACCATACCAAATATATAGGTACGATACGGGTATTTTCGGTACGGTACCCGCTTTGGTACCATTTTGTTTTTATTTAGTTTTTGAGCACTTGTACAAGTACTAAATAGGTAAAATTGACATAAGTACCAATATAGTAAGAGTACCAAATAGGTAAAATTGGTGTGAGTACCAATACGATACGGGTACCATATGGGTAAAATCAATATGAGTACTATAAATACCATAATACGAAATAAAACATAATACAAAAAGAACTTTTAAAGTCTACATAAAATTGAGTACCAGTACCCGTTTTTACCCGTACCATACCAATACCGAAAGTACCGAATACCAAAATCAATAAAACTGGGTACCGATATATGTACCACATACCTAAAATCGGTACGGGTACGGGTACGAGTACGGATATTTGGGAAAAAAAGCTCATCCCTGATGTACAGGCTTTATATCATAGCTCTACCTGTAAGCCTTTAACTAAATGCCAGTTTTATTTATATTAAAAATTAGATAGTGTTTTAATTTCAGAAGTTCAACATTTCTCAAATAAATACCCAATATTCTCCCTCATCATACTATACACACGACCTTCTTCTTCGCTTTTTTCTTACATAGAACCTCTGTTCCGACGACCGAGTTCAGGTGATTGATATTTGTTTTCGCTCTTCTCTTTGCATTAAATTGAACGTCCGTTTTCGTAAGAATATTCACGTTTAATTTTACTTTTTTTTCTTTCTATAAATCATTTGTATGCTGAAAATCATACTTTAGTTTGTGTTGGTTTTAGTACTTTAATTTCTATAAATCATTTGTGTGAAGATCTGTTTTGTTTACCTGGTTTTAATCAAGGATTCTAGACACATTTTGCTATTTTCTTCCCTATTTTTCAAGTTTCATCTGTTAATTTACACAAATTTCTTGTATTCTGTCAGCAAGTTGTGTTTGAACCTTCGTAGCAACCTACAAATCCAGAACATGAAGGTGTCTTTGTGTGGGAGCAACTTCAAGATACCATGGCGATTATTTTTCTCGCATTGTTTGAATTGGTGGTCTTGGAATTTTATACATATAAGGTAAATATCATTGGTTTCTTTTAAAGCTCATCTTATTCTATTCCCACATCCCTATTTTCTTATTTTCACACATTTTTCACTTTATCTCTCTTTATATATTGAAGTGGTATGGTCCCAAATCCTGCGTCGCTCACATGGGTTAACCTCAGGTCGCGTGCGAGACCATACCAAAAATGTATGTCGCTGATTGATAAGTATACTTTCCAGAAATTCGCTGTTTTGAACCAATATATAAAAGAACATCACTGATTTGAATATGTAGGTTCTAGTGTTGCTGTTTTGAACTGTAAGTCCCTAAACAGGATCTTGCAATGATATCAATAAAAGTTCTGTATTCGTGTGTGTTAGGATCGGAGGCTCTCATGATTGTGTTTGTTTGTATAATTTGAACAAATTAATAGAAATGAACTGAGTTTAAGTGCAGCGGAAATGAACAACAAACTTTGTAAACATAATCAAAGAGAAAGATAGTTTTGATAAACATTTGCTTTTCATTAAGTCAAAAGTTTACAATTCAAAGCAAAAGATTACAATGCAAGCTTACAAACTAAACTCCCCCTCAGCCTGATACTCCATGGTTGGTTGCACAAGATGAAAGGATTGAATTGAGGAGAAGAACTCACTCAAAATGATCAAATGTAACAGTACAGAGTACTGCTCCATTTATAGGCAAACCGAACCACTGAGGCATCTCAGCTGACGTCACCATGAAAGCGACGTCTAACAGCCTAACAACCTGTAACAACTGTTCCTATATAAACACTGCTAATCTTAACTACTGATTCTACATAAGACAAGTAATACACTAAACTACTGCTATCTTCTTCCATCAGTGGTTTCCTCAAAGTTGATCAGTCCTTGAGTGGGCAGTGCTTTGTCATCAGTAGATAGAACCAGCAGTGTTTACTTCTTCAGGGCTTTGTCAGCAGTTTAAAGGGTAGCAGCAGTTGTATACGGACAGTGGATAGAGAACCATCAGTTGTTATAATCACTTTCAAGGGGAAAGCCTAATGTAAACAACTGCTTATTGTGAATCCACTGTTGTGATCCGGTTTTGGCTATAATTATCTGTTCCTCTGGTAGGGTTCAATCCCAACAATCTCCCCCTGGAACAGATAATGCCAAAACCCTTCATTATTCTGGATCTTTATTTTCTCATCAGAAGTTCCTTAGCTTGTCTTTTAAATTCTTTTTCAAAGTCCTTGGAACTTGAGTCATCCTCATCCCTGCACAGTGTAAGTTCAAGGAGATCCTGTAAATCTTCAACACCAAGGCATAGTGCTTGTTTCCTTGATATGTACTTCACTTCACCATCGGATCTGATCAGGGTCAATACATGGGTCTTTTGATCAGAGAGCCATTTTAGTATTTTTGAACCCAATGGGTTTCTTGGGAGAGATTTATTTACTGATGAGTTAGGAGATTTTAGCCTTGTAAAGATTTGTAAAGCAGTATCCTGAGCTTTTGTTAGTTCAGAATTTTCAGACATTTGTTTGAAAGCTTTTTCTATGAATTCATTTGCTGCAGCTATATCTTCTGCAACTTCTCTTTCAATCTGCTCTTGTCTCTTCTTTTGATCTAGCTCAATGGCTGTCATGTCTGCTGAAGTGTTTGGTGATGCAGGTTTGGTTAATACCTTTTTGACAAGGTTTTGAAGTTTCACTGAGCTATCTTATTTTAGATCCATTTTCTTGATGGCTTCTGTAAAGTACTCAGCTTCCTTTTCTTTTTCTTCTTCACTGGTCAGCAGTTTTCCTTTTTCTTGGTTTATCACAAGGATAGGGGTATCTGTTGATGTGACCAGTGGTTTAGAAGCACTAATCTGCTGTTCTGGCTTTTCTTGGTTTATCACAAGGATAGGGGTATCTGCTGATGTGACCTTCGAGAGGGCTAAAGTTGGTGTCATGCACTCGGGCGAACAGATGCTTACGTAAACAGAACTTTGCCTTCTTGGCCCACATGGTGGAACAAAAGTGTGAGTTTTGGATTAATGAAGTGCAATTTCTTGGTCACGTTATTAGTAAGCAAGGGATTCATGTTGACCCGTCTAAAATCGAAGTTGTGAAGAATTGGTGTACGCCTAAATCTGCATATGAGATTCGTTCCTTCCTAGGGTTGGCGGGCTATTACCGCCGATTCATCTCGGACTTCTCTAAGATCGCTGTTCCTCTTACTTCGTTGACTCAGAAAGAGAGACATTTTGCTTGGGGTCCCGAGCAAGAGGAATCTTTTCAGACTCTTAAGACTCTTTTGTGTAATGCTCCTGTTCTAACTCTCCCCGATGGGAATGATGATTTCGTGGTATATTGTGATGCCTCGAACCGTGGTTTGGGCTGTGTGCTCATGCAGCGGGACAAGGTTATTGCTTATGTCTCTCGTCAACTCAAAGTACATGAGAAAAACTATACTACTCACGATCTGGAGCTTGGTGCAGTTGTGTTTGCGTTAAAGATATGGCAACACTACCTGTATGGTACTAAGTGTGTGGTTTTCACTGACCATAGGAGCCTTCAAAATATCTCTGACCAAAAGGAACTGAACATGTGACAGAGACGTTGGGTGGAATTTCTTAACGACTACGACTGCGAAATTCGCTATCATCCTGGCAAGGAGAATGTAGTGGCCGATGCTCTTAGTCGTAAAACTCATGTGAATGCTATTCGTATCTCTAGTGATCTTCATGCATGTATTCGTGAAGCCCAGTATTCGTCAGCAAATGAAGGAAGCCCATAAGTGGAAATCCAAGGCGCTAAAATTGAACATCTTGAAACTAAATCCAATGGACTCCAATACTACCTCAATCACATTTGGGTACCGGATCGTGATAATCTCCATGAGCTCATTATGAATGAGGCTCACAAATCCCGTTACTCTATTCATCTTGGTGCTAATAAGATGTACCATGATTTACGTACGACTTACTGGTGGCCTGGTATGAAGAAGGACATTGATGCATATGTTTCTAAATGCCTTACTTGTACGAAGGTTCAGGCTGAACATCAACGTCCTTCTGGACTCTTAGAACAACCCGAAATCCCAGTTTGGAAATTGGATAGTATCGCTATGGATTTTATTACTAAGCTACCTCGAACACCTTCTGGTCACGATAGTATCTGGGTGCTCGTTGATCGTTTGACCAAATCAGCCCACTTTCTTCCTATTCGCGAAGATTATAAAGTGGAGAAACTTGCCCGAATCTTTACTGATGAAATCATATGCCGTCATGGCATACCTCTTGACATAATCTCTGACCGTGATGGTCGTTTTACTTCACGTCTTTGGCAGACCTTTCAATCCGCTATGGGTTCTCATTTGAATCTTAGCACGACTTTTCATCCTCAAACGGATGGACAGACCGACCGTACTATTCAAACCCTAGAGGATATGCTCCGTTCTTGTGTCATCGACTTTGGTGGTAACTGGGATGTACATTTACCCTTGATTGAGTTCTCGTACAACAACAGCTATCATTCCAGTATTCAGATGGCTCCTTTCAAAGCTTTGTATAGTCGCAAGTGCCGATCTCCTGTCAGCTGGCACGAGCTAGGTGACAAGCAATTTACTGGCACTGAGATTATTCAAGAGACAACAGATAAGATTCTTCAGATCCGTGATAACTTGATCAAGGCTAGGAGCAGACAAAAGAGCTATGCTGATAATAGGCGCAAGCCTCTGGAATTTGATGTTGGTGACCGAGTTCTTCTCAAGGTATCTCCCTGGAAGGGAATAGTTCGCTTCGGTAAGAAGGGAAAGCTTGCTCCTCGCTATGTGGGTTCTTTCGTGATACTCGAAAGGATTGGCAAGGTAGCGTACCGTACCGACTCGACCTGCCACAGGAACTAAACAACGTGCATCCAGTGTTCCACGTATCTAATCTACGTAAATGCCTAGCCAACGAGGAACTGCAGGTTCCCCTTGAAGACTTGCAAATAAATGAATTCGTACACTTTGTGGAGAAACCGGTCGAAATCATGGATTAGGGCGTCAAGCGACTGAGGCGCAGCAAGATTCCCGTAGTCAAGGTTAGATGGGAAGGAAAGCGTGGCGCCGAATTCACTTGGGAACTGAAAAGTGAGATGAAAACCAAGTATCCGCAGCTCTTCGAGCAGTCTTCTACCCAGATTTCGGGGACGAAATCTCCTAAAGGAGGGGAGACTGTAACGCATGCGTCCCTAGACTTTTAGCTAGTTTTCACTTTTAGCCCCTGTAATATGGGATAATTGATACTTTTGATACTTTGTGAATCTAATACTATGAATCCTATGAGACTTAACTCTAGAAACTATGGTTCTTGATACTTGATACTTAGAAACTATGATTCTTGATACTTGGAAACTATGATTCTTGATGCTTGGAATCTAGATTCTTGACTCTTGATACTTTGGTGCCTGACTCTTGAGGCTCGTGAAACTTGAGACTTGGTTAAACGAGGGACTGGAGTCTTGTCACTGGCGGAAACTATGGAAACAATGGAAACTTTTGTGTTAATGATATAATCTAGTTATGTGATACTATTACCCGATAATACACAACGCAACGCTTAATCTAACTCGCGAAATGAATCAAAGACGGAAACGTGGAAAGGATGGATTGACCGAGTGGCAATCCGATCGGATGACCATCCGATCGGATGACCAACCGATCGGATGGCCATTCGACTGACCTGCCATCCGATCCATGCACACCGCCTCACTCCCTCTCTCTGACACTATAAATAGGCCTGTCACATCATTCTCACTGATGTGACAGCCTTACTTGATCCAGACGCACGCACTCATCTTTTCTTCCATTTCTTGGCAATTTCGGTACGTTTTACACTAGATTCTTGTACATCTTTGATCTACACGCTATTCTCTACGAGATTCTCTTTCGAAATCTCACTTTTCACCATGAAATCTCTGAGATTTGAGCTCTTGAGGGTGACGTCACCATGGCGGTTTGTACAAACTGTTGAGTGATGTCATTCCGTTCAAGATCTATCTTAGATTTAAGGAATTTCATGTGTTTTTACATAAAATCTTAACTAAATCTAGACTTTTCAACTAAAACTTATGTTTGTCTTCATCTTTTCTTAACTTTTTACCTGAAATGGTGAAATTCGGATCTGAACGGGCTGAAGACTTGATGATTAGTCTTGAGTCAGCTTGGAAATGGATTGTTGCCGGAGAAGATGACTGGAGTACGGATTTCGACATAAGCACCGTCAAGAATAGACGATTGGACGGACTGGGGTGATTCACATCCGATCAGGACGGCTGTGCATTGGTGTGTTTACCATTGTCTCAATACGTACCATGTCGTCACCGTCGAAGCAAAAAACTTATAAAATTTACAAGGTTGTGAACGGGACAAAGACAACCCAATTGAATGGCAATCCGATCGGATAGCCATCCGATCGAACTACCATCCAATCAGGTGGCATTGTCTCCTAACCTTAAACACTTTGAAACTTGAAGTCTTGATCGTCGGATGGCAATCCGATCGGATAACCATCCGATCGAACTACCATCCGATCAAGGTGACATTGGGCACTTGGAATCTTGACACTTGGATAGAACGACCATTCGATCGAATGGCCATCCGAACGGATGACCATCCGATCGGATGGCAAACCGTCCCTCACTTTTAACAGTCACTTCAATTGAATGGAAATCCGATCGGATAGCCATCCGATCGAATAACCATCCGATCTAGTGACTGATCCGACACTTTGTGCAATCTCGTTGTTATGACCGACCCTTATCTGTTGTAATCTAATCAGGCTAACTCTAAAGTGCTCCATTTGATCCAATAACAGTTAATCTGTTAGGCAATCACTGTGAGTATACTCGATCCCCTTTTGTTTTAAACTTTGGGATATAACATGTATTCTATTAAACTATGATACTTGAAACTTTTGGAATCTAAACTCTATCCTATGTTTGTGTGAAACTTGTGATTCTTGTATTCTATGTGCTATGTGGACGTTTAATCCAGGGTGTGTAGTTCCGCCTTAACAATAGTAGCGCTACAGGAGATGCACCTCCCCATTATTCTTGGGGGTATTGTTAGGAGGATTCTAGTTTTCCTTGAGACTTGGGAAAACACTAAAGCATCGGGATACTTGGGCTATCACTTGTTGGACTGCGAACACTAGCATGGCTGAAACTATTTTGTTACATTTACATATGGATATGAGACTTTTAATCTATTATGCGATTATTCAAACTTGTATACTCGCCAGTACATTTTTGTACTGACTTTATTTTAATACATGTTGCAGGCTGACAGGATGCTAGGAATCATGAAACAAGCTAGGATGGAACTTAGATACTCCACGTAGCTAAATCTAGAGACTTTGAAACAATGATTATGTTGGTTTTAGTTTGATACTGTGTTTTGGTGGTTGATGTTATTTTAGACAATTGTATGAAATGATTCTAATTTTTATTGAAACTATTTACTGTTATGGATTCTCGTGAGCAATCTGAACGCTTAGTGCTCGCACCCCGATGTTTCCGCCATTGGTTGGGTGTGACATTATTGTATTTTCAAAATCTAGTCGGGATCTCAAGTCGGAATCATGGGATTTTGACTGGACATTGATGAATCAGCAGTCGAGATCTCATGAAGTTGAGTCAGATCTCAACTCATCCAGTCGAGTCAGATTTCGACTGTCCAACTGAAACTTTCCACTCGCAATCGAGATAGATCTTGAGTCATTTTGAGTCTTTCACTCGCATTCTATATCGAACTCAAGAAACCCTAAATCGAATTTTTAATTCAACTGATTATGATTAAAACCCAATTATCATCCAATTTATGCTTGAAGACCTAATTATCATGATGTTTAATGTTCTTGATCAAGAACATTATCTTCAAACCTTCCTAAGATTCTTGCATATCTTCATCAAAAACTCAAGTAAAACTCATAATTAGATCTGATTACCTTGATTTCGATGATGTTTAAGCCGCAATCAAGAGAACAATAGAGAGAAATCGAGAGAGAATTGTAAATAGAATTCAAGTGAACTTGAATGAATGAGAGATTCCGAGTCAAAAACCCTTTTATATGATCTGTCGAAAATGGGCTCGGCCAGAGTTCTGGGCCTTATCTGTTTTCGACCCAATTTTTAGGCCTTATCTGTTTTCGACTCAATTGTTAGGCATTATCTGTTTCTGACTCATTTTTCTTTCAAGCTTTTACCAACACAGCCCACCAGATTAAATTTGAAAGCCCATTTTTTATCATCTTTTGGGAATTTTACCAAGTTTACCATTTTGAACAAATTCTTAAACAATCCTACCAACATAAGCATATTTTATAAAGACTAAAACCTATAAAAACAAAAGTAAACATTTTTAACTATATTTACTAAAATTAAAAATGGGAAATAAATTATTGCCCAGGGATCAAATCACAGTTTTTCAGGCCAGACTACACTTATCAACACAGATCTACTTTTGGGTGATCCGAGAGATTGCTAGTATGTTTGTCCACTTAAACTTATCTCTTTAGGCCTTTTCCATACGACTGTCTGTAACTGATTTATCATGTTTTGATATTTTAAATATGAACTCCCAAACAAATAACAATCAAATCCTAGAACTATGATTAGTACACTCTATCATGCAAGTAGTTTCCCTACTACATATTTCCACAAGTCTCTTCTATAATTCTGAAACCTTGATTGGGACTTGGTTGAGAAGAGAACATAATAGATTATGAGCAGAGAAATGGGTATAATATACAGATCAAATGAATTTTTCAATTTGATATAGGTTTTGGGGTTTCTTTTGGGCACTAGAGTGCCTCTTTCGGGTGTATTTTGATCTATGGCATGACAACGTACAACTAGGTTAGCATGTATCTGGATGCAGCAGAAGTTGACGTTACCTAGCACCTCCAGGTCTTTGCTCACGCAAAATAAAGGAGATACACAATTTTGTCAGAAAATATTTCAGAACAAGACCAAAATTGTGTGTATCGGGACATCACACAAGCATTCAAATAGAAATGTGCTAATTCCATGTCTTTGCTCTCGCAAAACAAAGAAGATACACGATTTTGCCAGAAAAGATTTCAAAACAAGACCAAAATTGTGTGTATCGGGACATCATACATGCATTTGTTGAGACGAAGATAGAGGTTGCTTTGAAAAGAACATTCCCGGTGGATCTATGGTGTGAGCTCTTGAGCTTCCTTCTTAGAGTTTGTCTTCATCTGTAATACCATACGGTAAAGGTTGTGATGGTGTGGAAACACTTGCATTTGTAGGAACACTAGACAAAATGTTAAAATATTTAAACAAATCAGCATAATCATACAACCAATCTGGACCAACTCTAGCATCCATTTCATTTTCCTCAAGGCAGTCAATGTTGCCCGAATCGAAGATTCTTTTGGTCACTTTATTGTATACATTATAAGCAGAGCCTTTAGCGTATCCAATATAGTAACATTTGTCCCCCTTGGCCTCAAACTTTCCATTGGCGTCCTAAAGTAGTAAAACATATGGACAACCAAAAATACGAAAGTGTGATACCGAGGGTTTACGTCCTTCGAGAATCTCGTAGGGTGTTTTCATAGGACGTTTGTTAACTAAAACATGATTATGGACATAACAAGCCGTGTTAACTGCCTCAACCCAGAAGAAAGTGGGAAGCTTTGAGTCAGCTAGCATGGTTCGTGCAGCCTCAATAAGAGTACGATTTTACCTCTCAGCCACTCTATTTTGTTGCGGAGTTCTTGGTGCACTATACTGCCTGTAAATTCCTTTCTCAGCATAATATAATCCAAGGTGAAATTTTTGAACTTTGTCCCATTATCAGATCGAATAGCCTTGACCTTCTTGCTTGCTTGATTTTCAACAAGATTGATAAATCATTTAACCAACTCTGCAGTCTCATTCTTGTAACTCAAAAAAGAATACCCAAGTGTAACGTGAGTAGTCATCAATTATCAGCAGACAGTAAGACTTTTCGCCAATACTCAGTACAAATACCGGACCAAAGAGATCCAGGTGAAGTAACTGAAGTACAGAGTTGGTAGAAGGCATAGGTTTGGATCTATGAGGCTTTTGATGAGCCTTCCCTTTTGCACAAGCAACACAATTCTCTACCAGCATGAAATCTTTGATCGGTAGATCGCAGACCATTTGACCCTTGGCAAGATGATTTAAATTTTTCGTATTTACGTGTCCAAGACGACGAAGCCAAAAGAGGCCGTCATGTTCTGAAATCTTTTAAAATAGGCAAATAATTTCTTCAGTGGGCTTCTTGTTCATGTCAATGACATAGGCATTTCCTCTTCGTTCAGCTCTCATCAAAAACCAATCTTCAGGTATTTCGCTACACTATGAGTCCTTTCGTATATTTGTTGTTTTGTTGGACGTTAGATACAAGGGTATTTACGTAATTTAGCCACCATCTTATTTATTATTATTATTATTTAAAAAAAAATCATTTTGTATAACCTCCCCACCACCACCCTACCTCCACCTACCACCACCGTGTCCATCGCGGCCACCCACCGCCACCTCCACCCAACACCACTCCTGCCACTACCAACCACCGCCCTGCTCTATCGCCCACCGTCAGCCACCCACCAATGCCACCACCACCACCACTCACCCCCACCCAGCCACCCATTTCCCCACCACCGCCGCCGCCACCGCTACCCAACGCCACTACCATTAGCCAACATCATCATAAAAATCAAATTATTTATTTGGTTTCCTTCTTATGTATAGTTAAAAATTAGTTTAACAAAATTTATAATTGTCACGTGAAAGTTGATATTTTAGAGACATATTTTGACGACCGTATATGTTAATAAATTACATTATATTTTATTCACCTAGTGTAATATACGAGTTTATGTAACTTATGTAATACACAAGTTTTTTAAAGGCATAATTCTTCTAAGTACACAAATTACATTTTTTTTCAACTCATATGCTACACGTGATTCTAACCTAATTTCTAATATGTTAACCTAATTTCCATCTTTTGTGTTTATCTACCTATGTTCCCTATCATATTGGCAGAACTGTAATTATTCAACATAATTTTTTTTTACATTCGGATCATGGTTATGTCTACCATTCAAACTCTATAAAAATATGTAGCTTAGAGCTACATAAACAAACTAATAAAAAATAAAATAAAAATATAACTTACATCACATTTTAGTTATTTAAGAGGTGCATTAATGCCCATGGCTTTATTGCCTATTAGCATCTTAGGGATGAGATAAGGCTTTTGGACGAATAGGTCATGGGTTCGATTCCCACAAAGAGGTTTTTTTCGCATATATGTTGGGTTTCCTCGGGAATTGGTGTATAGACATTATGCCTAGTGAAGATGAATTTGATCGGATGATTCCGCTAGTGACACAATGATACTCCTGTGGTCCGTTACTCATCCAAATTTGCTCTTAAAAAGGTGCATTAACACATTCAACAAGTCTTTTGACTGTAGCAACCAACAATGTACAATAGGGACGGGATTGGTACAGTACCTGTACCCATACCCGTACTGGTACCGAAAATACCGATACCGAATTTGAACAAAACTGGGTACCAAATACCATACCAAATATATAGGTACGATACGGGTATTTTCGGTACGGTACCCGCTTTGGTACCATTTTGTTTTTATTTAGTTTTTGAGCACTTGTACAAGTACTAAATAGGTAAAATTGACATAAGTACCAATATAGTAAGAGTACCAAATAGGTAAAATTGGTGTGAGTACCAATACGATACGGGTACCATATGGGTAAAATCAATATGAGTACTATAAATACCATAATACGAAATAAAACATAATACAAAAAGAACTTTTAAAGTCTACATAAAATTGAGTACCAGTACCCGTTTTTACCCGTACCATACCAATACCGAAAGTACCGAATACCAAAATCAATAAAACTGGGTACCGATATATGTACCACATACCTAAAATCGGTACGGGTACGGGTACGAGTACGGATATTTGGGAAAAAAAGCTCATCCCTGATGTACAGGCTTTATATCATAGCTCTACCTGTAAGCCTTTAACTAAATGCCAGTTTTATTTATATTAAAAATTAGATAGTGTTTTAATTTCAGAAGTTCAACATTTCTCAAATAAATACCCAATATTCTCCCTCATCATACTATACACACGACCTTCTTCTTCGCTTTTTTCTTACATAGAACCTCTGTTCCGACGACCGAGTTCAGGTGATTGATATTTGTTTTCGCTCTTCTCTTTGCATTAAATTGAACGTCCGTTTTCGTAAGAATATTCACGTTTAATTTTACTTTTTTTTCTTTCTATAAATCATTTGTATGCTGAAAATCATACTTTAGTTTGTGTTGGTTTTAGTACTTTAATTTCTATAAATCATTTGTGTGAAGATCTGTTTTGTTTACCTGGTTTTAATCAAGGATTCTAGACACATTTTGCTATTTTCTTCCCTATTTTTCAAGTTTCATCTATTAATTTTCACAAATTTCTTGTATTCTGTCAGCAAGTTGTGTTTGAACCTTCGTAGCAACCTACAAATTCAGAACATGAAGGTGTCTTTGTGTGGGAGCAACTTCAAGATACCATGGCGATTATTTTTCTCGCATTGTTTGAATTGGTGGTCTTGGAATTTTATACATATAAGGTAAATATCATTGGTTTCTTTTAAAGCTCATCTTATTCTATTCCCACATCCCTATTTTCTTATTTTCACACATTTTTCACTTTATCTCTCTTTATATATTGAAGGGGTATGGTCCCAAATCCTGCGTCGCTCACATGGGTTAACCTCAGGTCGCGTGCGAGACCATACCAAAAATGTATGTCGCTGATTGATAAGTATACTTTCCAGAAATTCGTTGTTTTGAACCAATATATAAAAGAACATCACTGATTTGAATATGTAGGTTCTAGTGTTGTTGTTTTGAACTGTAAGTCCCTAAACAGGATCTTGCAATGATATCAATAAAAGTTCTGTATTCGTGTGTGTTAGGATCGGAGGCTCTCATGATTGTGTTTGTTTGTATAATTTGAACAAATTAATAGAAATGAACTGAGTTTAAGTGCAGCGGAAATGAACAACAAACTTTGTAAACATAATCAAAGAGAAAGATAGTTTTGATAAACATTTGCTTTTCATTAAGTCAAAAGTTTACAATTCAAAGCAAAAGATTACAATGCAAGCTTACAAACTAAACTCCCCCTCAGCCTGATACTCCATGGTTGGTTGCACAAGATGAAAGGATTGAATTGAGGAGAAGAACTCACTCAAAATGATCAAATGTAATAGTACAGAGTACTGCTCCATTTATAGGCAAACCGAACCACTGAGGCATCTCAGCTGACGTCACCATGAAAGCGACGTCTAACAGCCTAACAACCTGTAACAACTGTTCCTATACAAACACTGCTAATCTTAACTACTGATTCTACATAAGACAAGTAATACACTAAACTACTGCTATCTTCTTCCATCAGTGGTTTCCTCAAAGTTGATCAGTCCTTGAGTGGGCAGTGCTTTGTCATCAGTAGATAGAACCAACAGTGTTTACTTCTTCAGGGCTTTGTCAGCAGTTTAAAGGGTAGCAGCAGTTGTATACGGACAGTGGATAGAGAACCATCAGTTGTTATAATCACTTTCAAGGGGAAAGCCTAATGTAAACAACTGCTTATTGTGAATCCACTGTTGTGATCCGGTTTTGGCTATAATTATCTGTTCCTCTGGTAGGGTTCAATCCCAACAATCTCCCCCTGGAACAGATAATGCCAAAACCCTTCATTATTCTGGATCTTTATTTTCTCATCAGAAGTTCTTTAGCTTGTCTTTTAAATTCTTCTTCAAAGTCCTTGGAACTTGAGTCATCCTCATCCCTGCACAGTGTAAGTTCAAGGAGATCCTGTAAATCTTCAACACCAAGGCATAGTGCTTGTTTCCTTGATATGTACTTCACTTCACCATCGGATCTGATCAGGGTCAATACATGGGTCTTTTGATCAGAGAGCCATTTTAGTATTTTTGAACCCAATGGGTTTCTTGGGAGAGATTTATTTACTGATGAGTTAGGAGATTTTAGCCTTGTAAAGATTTGTAAAGCAGTATCCTGAGCTTTTGTTAGTTCAGAATTTTCAGATATTTGTTTGAAAGCTTTTTCTATGGCTTCATTTGCTGCAGCTATATCTTCTGCAACTTCTCTTTCAATCTGCTCTTGTCTCTTCTTTTGATCTAGCTCAATGGCTGTCATGTCTGCTGAAGTGTTTGGTGATGCAGGTTTGGTTAATACCTTTTTGACAAGGTTTTGAAGTTTCACTGAGCTATCTTATTTTAGATCCATTTTCTTGATGGCTTCTGTAAAGTACTCAGCTTCCTTTTCTTTTTCTTCTTCACTGGTCAGCAGTTTTCCTTTTTCTTGGTTTATCACAAGGATAGGGGTATCTGCTGATGTGACCAGTGGTTTAGAAGCACTAATCTGCTGTTCTGGCTTTTTGTAGTCAGGCTTCTTTGGAGTGTCAGAATCTGTCATCCTCCTTTTCTTCAGCCTTTCATAAGCCTCATCGGTATACTGTTTTGTCCATTTTGCTATGGCTGTGGCAGTATCCACCTTTGCATCCACCAGCTCCTGCTTCTTTCTTTTATACTCAGATGTAAGGTCAGAGCTTTTTGTATTTGTTCCAGTTTGGAGCTGTCCTCTTCTTACTTGGATCATTTTTTATTCTTTCAATTCTGTTTGCCTCATGCTTTAATGCAACTATTGGCCATTCTTCAAACTGTTTTTCTTCAGCTGGATAGAATTTTTCTTTCATGATGTATGCAAGATATTCTTTTCTCATTTCTTTTCGTAGATCTGCTTTGGGTGGTAAGTTTGACATTTCTTTGCTCAGATCTCTTGCATAGTCTTCCA
This sequence comes from Helianthus tuberosus, assembly GCA_030545235.1. NCBI lineage: Eukaryota > Viridiplantae > Streptophyta > Magnoliopsida > Asterales > Asteraceae > Helianthus > Helianthus tuberosus. The sequence continues at coordinate 178,537,242 of CM060424.1, read as the reverse complement.
TCTGTTTGACTTTAGTAAGCAAGAGTTCCATTTTTTCTGAAATGGCTTCGTCACCTTGGTCTTTGCATTCAAGTTTGGCTCTTATCTTAGCTTGCCTTGCTTTGATCTCGAGATATTCAACCATATTTTCTGGGATTATGAAGCCTATGAGAGAAGGAAATCTTCTTTTTGAAGGATCTTCCTCAGTGTAGAATTGTCTCATCTCATTTTTTACAGCTTCAGGTTCCAGTGGATATTTTGCAGCCATAGGATCATATTTGTCATCACCTGCCTGAGTTGTTTTTCTTTTTCTAGAGTAAATTTTTGGACTGACAGGTGTTGGGACAACCGGTGTTTGAATCACTGTTGTTATTACAACAGATGTTGTAACATCTGATGTCTTCTGCTTTTTCATAGGAGGTGATGGTGGTGATGTGACATTGATGAGAGCAGTGGTGGATGGCTGGCAAGCAGCTGTTGAAACAACTGGTGTTTCAACCTCTGTTGTCATTACAACTATTGATGTGTCAGTAGATGTCTTCTGCTTTTGAGCAGGTGGTAATTTGGTGGGTGGTGATGTAGCTTTAGGTTGTGATGGTAGGTCAGTGGTTGTAGTGGTGTGTGTTGAAGAGATGGCAGCTGTTTGGCTAGCAGTTTTTGAAACCACTGACATATCAACTGTTTGGATGGAAGTTTGAGATTTTGTGGTTTGAGGTTTGGAGGCTTTGGGAGGTGGTTTAGATGTCTGGTTTTCCTTTTCCGGTTCAATATAAACACCATCCTCAATTCCCTTCTTCTTCAACCGCTTTCTCCCCCTTTTTGGCATTATCTGGAAGGGGGTTATCCATGAAGAGGATAGTGGGAGGAACTTTTCCAGTGGTGCTTTGGATATGAGCCTTGATAGCTTTGATGTCTGCTTGAGTATCTTTAAATCTTGACTCCACCATGTTTGTCAGCATTTGTACATGTATTGCATGCTGCTGATCAGCCATTTGTTTTTGTTTTTCAAGCAGGGGTTGAAATACATTCCATAACTCATTTGCAGCAGGTGCAGGTTGTGTAGGTACTTGAGCTGGAACAGCAGTGGATTGTGCTTTTTGAGCTTTTAACAGCTGTTGCACCATATCTTTTATTTCAGCAACTGATGTTTCAAGTTTTTCAACTCTGCCCGTCAATTCCTGATATTTTGAATCATCACCCAAATTAATGGGATCACCTGATTCCCCACCAGCAGTGGTTGTACCAATGTGTGACTTAGGAACTGAGTCCCAAAAATCACCCATTGATGCCCCTTGTTCTTGGTTCTGGGGTCTTCTCTCTTCAACACTTGATAACCTTTTGAGAGTACCAGTGGTTAAAACAAACTCACTGGTGGTTACCAGAGGTGCTATAGAAGAAATTGCCTTCAAAAGAGTCCTACTAATGAAACAACTGTCCAAATGTAGATCTGTTGATCCATCACTTGTAGTTGCTGCTCCACTTGAACTACCACCAAGAGTTACTTGTAACTCAAGGGGTGTAACCTCCTTAGTTGTTGCTGGGATAGCAGGGGTAGTAGCATCAGACCCAGTCACTTGTGGGAGTGTACTCTCAGTGATAGGTGATAGAGAGGAACTGGTTTGTGTCTAAGCTATAGCAACTGCATGCAACAAGGGTATTATGGATTGTGGTAATGTGATTGGTGAGGGTATGGGTGTTGAAAGAGACATGTCCTTGGGATCAGGACTGAGGAAGATGGAACCGATTGGGTCCAGAGCTTCATATTGTGGGGTCCCTGTGCTTACAACCTGATCCTTTTGTGAGAATGTAGGAGGAGTTTGAGGCAATGGTGGAGATCTTTCTTCCAACTGCTGTGAGGAAGTAGCAGCAGTGGTTGTAAGTGACATTTGTGTTGTCACTAGCAGTGGCTCTTGGATCTCATCTTCCAGAGTTGCCTTTGTTTTGGGTTTGGTGGGTTTTCTGTATGATTTCTTTTTGGTCTTTTTGGTAATGGCAGGTGTGGGTTTCAAAGCAGTGGTTGTGTTGCTATGATCACCTGGAGCAGTGGGCTCAGCAACAGATACATGAGGAGCAGTGGTAACTGCTAAATTCTGCTCAGGCACCTCTACTTTTGTTTTTATAGGTGTTAACATTCTAGTGAATGTTTCAGGTGTTAAACCTTTTATTTGAAAATAAACACCTTGTTTGAGCAAATTTTCATTTTTTTTTCCAAATTTTTGTTTAAAATAGTAGCTTAGAAACCTTGGAAAAAGTAGAAATGCTTTGCTATCAACATTTTTCACCAAATCATCAAAGATCACCTGGGAATAGTTATAATTTTCATTATTTAAAATAGCATAACTCAGACATTGGATCTTCAATGGTATTTCGTTAAAAGCAGTTGTTTTATTTGAAACACACATTAAAAGTGTATGAAATAAGAATCTAGGTGCAAAAGGAAAATAACCTTTTTGTAAGGTATCCCTCTTTGTTTGTTCTGCATATCCTCTTTTCAGAAAATCAGTTTTCAACTCGTTTTTAGGAAAAGATGTTTTACCTTTCTGATCATCGAGTTTAAAGACTTCCGAAATGGATTGTGGAGTAATTTGAATCGCTTTACACTGTATGGAGGAGTTGATGGCTATGACTTTCTCGCCTTGTTTGTCAAAGGTGGCATTTTTCCAAAACTCTCTTTGGGTTTGTTGGTATATTGGAGCATATGCTGTAAGCAAAGTTTTATACTTTGACGCAGACATAATGTCGATGATGGAATCGAAGGTGTGATTGTTGGTGGGTTTTGTGAGTAGACCCAAGTAGTTGTGCGGGGATTTGTATGGGATTTCAATAGGTTCAGCGGCCATTTGTGTAGCTTCTTTGGGAGATGAAGATGAGGATGATTTTGATTTTGATTTCTTCATTTTGGTGAGGACGAGAGGAAGAATGATTTGAGATAGAGAGTAGGAAACTGCTTTGAGAAGAGAATTTTGGAATTCAATTCGATAGTGTAAAACCCTGTTTGGGGTTTTGATCAGGGTTTTATTTAGGGAAAAGAATGAACGCTGATGTGGGAGCGGTTACAAAGATCTGAAGGCTAAAAACTGACCACGTGTCAACCGCTGATGAAAAGATGTTTTATGGAGGACAGTTGTTTTGAGAGCCACTGATGAAGCAGTCATCAGTGGTTACAACGGTAATAATGTGTTAACAGTGGATGATTTTCACTATCAGTAGATAGCACATCAGTGGATACACCACTGATTTTTGAACAACAGTGCTTATCAAGAGAATGAGAGAACAGAGGTTGACTTTCAGCAGTGGACAATATTTAGGAAACAGACGTTTGAGCAAAGCAGTGGTTATGGGTAATGGTAAAGATTTGAAAGACTAGTATATCAGCAACTGTTAGTGCATCTGTGGATAAGCTTTTGACAAGTATTTTGAGCATCTGCTGTTCTGATGAAAAGAATGATTTTATCTTGTAAAATCACAGTATCATCTGTTGATGTTGATTTTGAAAAGTCTGCAAGATTGCTAACTTCAACAAAATACATTTTAGATGCAAAATTGTCAAGTTCAACATGTCAGCAACTTTTATGAGAATTTGCATTCAAGGTTCTACCACATGTCAATTACAGATTTTGAAACTTTTATAGATTCCTGACAGTGGTGTAGTATCCCAGTGATTTAAAATCTGTTAGCAACCACTCTTTGAGCAGTGTTAAAACCAAACTTGAGTTTGACATGACCTTGATACCATTTCCGTTTGATTCATTTTCGAGGATAATATCACCAAAAAAATAAAGGTTCTATATCCAGACAGGAGATTGAAACTCTTACTATCAACGACCAGTAAAAGTACAAAATATATTATTCTTAAAGAAAAATAAAGAATAATATGTCCTGCTTTATTTAAGAAATTCCTTTTCAGAAAAAATAAAGGACTTTCTGTAAACAACACCAAAAGGATCTGGTAAATTTTCCAATAAAACTCATAATCATATCATTCTCAAGTTTGTGAAAATGGTCAGTGGTTTGAAAACAGTGGTATGAAATTGTAAATACATTTTGACCACTGTTTGGTACCATTTTCTTGTCAGTTGATTGCAGACATGAGGACACAGGTACACATAAGTTTCTAAAAACCCTGTTATAGATTTTGTTACCATGTGATGACCTGATAGCTTGTCTAGTCCTCTTATAAGTTTACTTACTGGGGATACAACTGTTACATAAACTTCCCTGAACCAATGAATGCACACAGTTGCTTGTGCTTGATGACCATTTTTACCCCCAATTTGGACTCTTAAGTGTTTTACACTTATGCACTTTTCTTTTGACATCAAAAGTTTTGAGATAAACACACTTATTGAGTACTTGTGAAACTTCTTTTTCCCTTTTTACCCAACCCATCCTTAAGTAACGAAATACTCAATGGGAGGGTTTTTTTTTTTTTTTTTTTTTTTTTTTTTTTTTTTTTTTTTTTAAAGAGAAATCCTTATTCCAGAATTATTTTGAAGCAATGTTTTGAGATTTGATCATTTCTGCACATACTTATGCCAATTTTCACATTACTCATGATCTGAACATTTTTGACTTGCTAATCTTCTTAATGTATTCTTAACAAAATTGATTTTGGTCCTTTTGAAGGATTCTCAACCTGTTTTTCAATACATAAGATCTAAATGACTAAATTTTTAATTTCCCTCTTTTTAAGTAACCAAAAACACTAATGTTTTTATGAATATAGGTTTTTGTTGACCTGAGGTTCATACCTTAGCATCGAACATGATGGAAACAGCAAAAACTTCATAACAAACAATTGAAATCAATTTCCGTAAATAATTTTACCATAGTTATCAGATATATTTTCAGATCTAAAAACTGTAGGTGGTTTATATATGAAATCACTCGTTATGTGAAGTTTGTGTGTCCTATGACATCTTGGTTGTTTTATAGAGCCTTTGAGTAGTCACTTTGAACGTGATTTCTTGTTACTCTGTTTTACAACTAAATACAATCAACCTTAGTATCAATGAATTTTGAGCTGAACTGTTATGTCAAATTGACTGTTAGATCGAATTTGACGGTCCAAGCTCTGATACCAATTGTTAGGATCGGAGGCTCTCATGATTGTGTTTGTTTGTATAATTTGAACAAATTAATAGAAATGAACTGAGTTTAAGTGCAGTGGAAATGAACAACAAACTTTGTAAACACAATCAAAGAGAAAGATAGTTTTGATAAACATTTGCTTTTCATTAAGTCAAAAGTTTACAATTCAAAGCAAAAGATTACATTGCAAGATTACAAACTAAACTCCCCCTCAGCCTGATACTCCATGATTGGTTGCACAAGATGAAAGGATTGAATTGAGGAGAAGAACTCACTCAAAACGATCAAATGTAACAGTACAGAGTACTGCTTCATTTATAGGTAAACCGAACCACTGAGGCATCTCAGCTGACGTCACCATGAAAGCGACGTCTAACGGCCTAACAACCTGTAACAACTGTTCCTATACAAACACTGCTAATCTTAACTACTGATTCTACATAAGACAAGTAATACACTAAACTACTGCTATCTTCTTCCATCAGTGGTTTCCTCAAAGTTGATCAGTCCTTGAGTGGGCAGTGCTTTGTCATCAGTAGATAGAACCAGCAGTGTTTACTTCTTCAGGGCTTTGTCAGTAGTTTAAAGGGTAGCAGCAGTTGTATACGGACAGTTGATAGAGAACCATCAGTTGTTATAATCACTTTCAAGGGGAAAGCCTAATGTAAACAACTGCTTATTGTGAATCCACTGTTGTGATCCGGTTTTGGCTATAATTATCTGTTCCTCTGGTAGGGTTCAATCCCAACAGTGTGGAATCCAAACACAAAAGCGATTCAAGAATGATAAAAAATATAATATGAATGAAAGCGACTGTGCCAATACTGAAGATTGGAAGCTCCCGGCCGATTCGGAGCAGGCGCTCCCGGAAAACATTCCTGATAGTGTCCACAACTTCATTAGTGATGTCGTTTGCTTTGATCAACCAGAAAAAGTTCATGATAAGATAACTATTGAAATATCATTCGTGTCACTCATGTACGGGATACTTGCGTTGCAGTTAAAATCTAAAAAGGATGACAAGATACTTCTAGAATCATGTGAAAAGGCCTCACAATTTATAATAGAAACGTTACCGACACCCGAGATTCATGATGACATCAAGGCCTTCTTAAAAAGTTATAATTTTCCGTCTCCAATTATAACACATTATGAAGCTTCATTCGCATAAATTAAGCTAGAGACGCCTCCGATTGGTACTATATCTGGTGTCAGTAACCTTATCGAAGGCCCCGATAGAGCACACATAACATTATCTTCGGGTACCCAACTCATTATTGATAATGCATTATATTCTAGTAAATCCATAAGAAATTTACTTAGCTTTAAAAATATTCGAAAAAACAGTTACCACCTAAAAACAATATCTGAAAATAATATTGAATATCTTCAAATTACTTCAGACAAAAATGGCAAAGAAACAATTGTTGGACAATTAGAAGCCTTATCCTCTGGGTTATATTTTACTAATATCAATCCTATCGAATCATACATGGTGAGTAACCAAAAGCTGTTAGATAAAGAACCATTCAATATATGGCATGACCGTCTAGGTCACCCTGGTAGCATAATGATAAGATGAATAATCAAAAGTGCAACCGGCACCCTCTCAAAAACCTAAAAGTTTTTCTACCACAAGACTTATTATGTGCAGCATGCTCTCTGGGCAAAATTATAACTCGGCCCTCACAAACTAAATTGATACATGAACCCCCATCATTTTTAGAAAGAATCCAAGGGGATATTTGTGGGTCTATTCATCCTCCGTGTGGACCATTCCGCTATTTCTTGGTCTTAATAGACGCATCCTCAAGGTGGTCACATGTGAGCCTTTTAGCTACTCGAAATGTAGCATTTGCCCGACTTTTAGCTCAAATCATACAATTGAGAGCCAATTTCCCCGATAATCAAATTAGAAACATCCAGATGGATAACGCAGGAGAATTCACATCTCAAGCTTTTAATAACTATTGTATGTCAATTGGAATCAATGTTGAGCATTCAGTACCTCATGTTCACACACAAAACGGTTTAGCTGAATCTCTTATTATACGATTACAAATAATCGCTAGACCACTCTTAATGAGATGTAAATTACCATCTTCTGCATGGGGTCATGCTATTTTGCATGCTGCTGCACTGATTAGATTGAGACCAACTGCTGATCACAAATGCTCCCCATTGCAACTGGTCTCCGGACGAGAACCATGTTTGTCCCACCTTAGAATTTTTGGTTGTGCGGTATATGTACCAATACCGCCACCACAACGTACTACAATGGGACCCCAAAGAAGACTGGGTATCTATATTGGTTTTAACTCCTCGTCCATTATTAAATATTTAGAACCAATGACGGGAGACATGTTTACAACACGGTATGCTGACTGTCATTTTGATGAAACAATGTTCCCAGTCTTAGGGGGAGATAAGGACAAAGAAAGACTGGTAACACAAGAAATAACGTGGAATGCATCATCGCTATCAAATCTCAAACCCCGAAGTGGTCAATGTGAATATGAAGTCCAAAAGATTATACATTTGTAAAGAATAGCAAATGAATTACCAGATGCATTCACAGACACGAATAGAGTGACAAAGTCACACGTACCAGCATCAAATGCACCTGCTCGAATTGAAGTAATCCCAGAAGCGATTACTATACAACGAAAGCGTGGGAGACCAATCGGTTCCAAAGACAAAAACCCACGGAAATGAAAAGAGCAAAGTAATGCAGTTGGTGAAAACTCACAAAAGATTATAAGTGAAACCCCGGTAGAGGTAAATGTCCCAGAAGAGACAATTATGAATCCAGAGGAAAATGAAGTTTCAGAAGAAACACCGGTACCGAACGAAAATGAGATCTCTATTAAGTATGTACAAGATAGTACATTGTGGAACCGAAATAAAACACGTGTTGATGATATATTCGCATATGCTATAGCAACGGATGTAATCAATGAAAATGATTACGTGCCTAAAACTTTAGAAGAGTGCATGCACAGAAATGATTGGCCAAGATGGCAATAAGCCATAAATGCCGAATTAAATTCGCTCGAAAAGCGACATGTTTTCGGACCTGTAGTCCGAACACCCATAGACGTCAAACCAGTAGGTTATAAATGTGTGTTTGCAATAAAGAGAAATGAAAAGAATGAGATTGTACGATATAAGGCTCGACTTGTAGCACAAGGGTTTTCCCAAATCCCAGGAGTTGATTATGAGGAAACGTATTCCCCTGTAGTGGATGCGATAACCCTTAGGTTCCTAATCGGCCTCACAATCTCTGAAGGACTTCATACGAGACTAATGGATGTCATCACCGCATACTTATACGGGACACTTGAAAATGACATCTACATGAAAATTCCTAAAGGATTAAAATTGCCTGAAGCATTAAAATCAACACCTCGAGATATGTGTTCTATAAAGCTTCAGAGATCTTTATATGGTCTCAAACAATCTGGTCGTATGTGGTACAATCGACTTAGTGAATATCTCGAAAAAGAAGGATACAAGTTTGATGTAATCAGTCCATGTGTCTTTATTAAAAGATCGCTCTCAAGTTTCACTATAATAGCAGTCTATGTTGATGATATCAACATCATCGGATCTCCTGAAGAGATAGAGAAAGCTGCTCAGTTGTTAAAGAAGGAATTTGAAATGAAAGAACTTGGTATGACAAAATTATGCATCGGACTACAATTTGAGTATCTGTGCAATGGCACATTTGTCCATCAATCAAACTATATCCAGAAGATGTTAGTACGTTTCAATATGGATATAGCACATCTGTTTAGCGTACCTATGGTTTTCCGACCGCTAGATCCACACAAGGATCCTTATCGCCCTCAAGAAAAAGGCGAAGAAGTACTTGGTCTAGAAGTACCGTACTTAAGCGCGATCGGTGCCCTTATGTATCTCACAAATAACACAAGACCTGACATTGCATTTGCAGTTCATGTACTAGCGAGATACAGTTCGAACCCAACACGTAGACACTGGAATGGTGTAAAACATATATTCCGGTACATTTGCGGGACACAAGACTTAGGTCTTTTCTATCAGAAAGATCAAAAGTTCCAACTTGTTGGGTATGCTGATGCCGGATATCTATCAGATCCTCACAAAGCAAAATCTCAGACAGGTTATGTATTCACATACGGTGGCACGACAATTTCTTGGAAGTCGACTAAGCAAACACTTACAGCAACATCATCAAATCATGCCGAACTGATAGCATTGTATGACGCTGGTCGAGAATGCGTGTGGTTGAGGTCAATGATCAATCATATACAAGAAGCATGCAGATTGGAACAAATCAAGAAGGACCCGACGATTATCTATGAAGACAACGCTGCCTGCATAGCTCAAATAAAAGATGGCTACATCAAAGGCGATAGAACAAAGCACATCTCACCAAAGTTCTTCTCAACGTATGACCTACAAAAAGAAGGAGAAATTGATATTCGTCAGATCAAGTCAAGTGAAAACCTAGCTGACCTTTTCACAAAATCACTACCTAGAAGCAGTTTTGAGTATTTATCGCAAAGGATCGGGCTTCGAAGATTGAAAGACGTTAGTTAAATTGAGGAGGAGCATTATACACGTTGTACTCTTTTCCTTGACTAAGTTTTGTCACATTGGGTTTTCTTAGTAAGGTTTTTAACGAGGCAGCATAACTGGTCCAGCGGTATCAGTTTATCTCATAGGTCCTGAAGTACCGATTTAACATCATCCTGACGTATGTTGTTAATTTGTGTATAATGAATAGTAATGTATATCTGAGGGGGAGTGTTATACAATCAGATATACTCATATACATAACTCCCACCATAACCGTTTTGTCAGTTACAAATGAATGTATAACTCCCACCATAACCGTTTTGTCAGTTACACATGAATGTATATTATTGTATGGAATGATGAAATGAGTATGGCTTCCAAAAATTTACAATTCAATTTCCTATTAATTTCTTATCAGTTGTAAGTGGAGTAGAAAAAATGTTATTGTTCTTCTATATATTTGTGGGGATAGTGTTCACCCTCTATAATTTTTTAATATATTTTGGAACTGGTTGTGAGTGGAGTGGAGAGAAAAAATAAAAATAAAAAGTGTAAAAAAGATTATTTAATTGAAGAGAGAGATATAATGTATTTGTTTTTAGTGTAATTATTGGGTAATTTTGATGAAAAGGATGTGAATACTCTAAGTTATCCTTTTAAAAATAAAATAATGCGATTTACCCGTCTCCCTTTTCCTCTCTTATAATTCTCGCATTTGATCTTATCACATATCTCAGTCGTATTATGTTCTTCTGATGGTTTATTATTATAGTATTAAAGATAAGGGATTAAGATCAAATACAAAGTGCAAAATAAATAAATAAATAACAAGTATTTTAGTACATTGGTCGAGATTAGTTTTAGGTAAAAGAAATAACAGAAGAACATAAATGGAATTCTACATTTATTGACTTTCTCTCTCCATAATCAAGGCGCATGTCAATTCACTCATCAATTTAAAATATCCATAACTTTTTCATATTATATTTTAAAAAAATTCACCTTAATAACAAGCGTTTTTTATCTATAATATGAGTATGATATTACTATATAAAAATAAAATAAAAAAATCATTTTTTACTGTATGATTTCACAATCAGATTCGCCGAATTCTCAGTTAACCCACCTCCTCCACCTCCACCATAAACCCACCGCCAGTACCTCCACTGTCACATTCAACCCACCGCCTCCACCTCCACCATAAACCCACCGCCACCACTGTCACCTTCAACCCATCACCTCCGCCATCACTTTCAACCTACCACCTCCACAAATTAACAGGCTAAGCAATTTGATATTTTAAGAACAAAGATTGGAGAAAAAAAATACGCAAATCTTACTCTACAACAGAAAATTGATGGTGAAGAACAAGAACATCTCAAATTTCAAGAATCAGATGAAGAAATTTGTTGTCTTCAAGGATGAACAAAATTAAGCCGATAATCAATAACCGATTGAGTTTCCAACTCTCAAATTCTTACGATTTGAAGCACAAATCTGTGAAAAGATCAAGAACAGAGTGGAGAATCACAAAAAAAAAAAAAAAAAACAGAGAGGGGAGAAGAAGAAATGGATCTGTTATGGTGGTGGAAGTTTATTGTTGTTTGCAGACAAAACATGGAGAAGAGAGATGGGAGAAGAAGGGTGGGGGTGGGGGTGGGGGTGTGGGTAGGGGTAGGAAATGGACCCACTTGAATTTGTTAATAGTTAATATATATATATATATATATATATATATATAGTCATTTCACATACACTTAACTGAAAAATCTAATTTAACTTAATGCTAAGAACCACCCGAGTGCAAAAATTACAAACACTGGGACCAAGTATGTAATTATTAAACAATTAGGAACAAGTCTGCAATATTTGTAAACCATAGGGACCAACCAAGCATTTAACTCTATCCCATATATCGAGAACATATGGGCTAAGGTTTTCTTGGGATTTTATGTGTTAGGCCTAAAACTGTTAGGGTCAGGCCCAATCAAGGTTATACTCTAAGCGTTACATTTAGAACTAAAAATAATCAGTTCCTAATAATACGTCTGGTATGACCATAATAAATTTTGGGTTATTAGATTTTAATAATCTCAAGTTTCACCTGTTGACCTATAATAATCTTAACTTTAAAAATTCCCTCTAACGATCTCAATTTATAAGAATTTGACCATCATCGATCATTTTTTAACATATAAGAATTTGATCTCCTCAATAGATTCGACTGCACTTGCAGCCTCCTCAATAGATTCAAGTGCATTGCATTTAGATAGCATATAAGAATTTGATCTCCTAAATAGATTCAAGTGTACTTGCAGTCTCCTCAATAGATTCAAGTGCACTGCAGTTAAAAAAGGATCGATGCAGGCCAAAATTCTTACAAGTTGGGATCATTGGAAGGAAATTTTAAAGTTGTGATTATTATCGGCTAAAAGTGAAACTTTGGATTATTAAAATTCAATAACCCATAAATTTTTTGGATATCTAAATATTTTATCAATATATAATTTTTAAAAATCATTAGCATAAGTAAGAAATTGTCATACTTTAATTTATGTAACCTTTGTGAATGTTAATTTATCCTTAATACATTAACTAGTGAAATTATCCCGCGCTTCGCTGCGAAAATTCAGTCGGTATCTATTTTTTCTGTTACGATATCGACAATCGCTATAGTCATCGAAAAGAAAACTTTACATCAATCGAAAACACTAAAAAAATATTGACACCGGTACTGATGTTGTTTAGTTGATATCAGTTCAGTTGGCTTGCATTCCATGTTTATTCTTACTCAACATTGAGATATAAATTTTATTGAAAAACTTATATTTTGTCGTTATCGTACCAAACCGAACCAAAACCAACTGAACAACATCTGTATCTGTACCAATGTTTTTTTTATTTTTTTGCTTTTGTTAAACTATCATATATGACTAAACCGAAAAGCATCGGTATTGGTATGTATTCATTTTTATGGTTTCTTGTTTGATATCGGATATAGTGCGGCTACCTTAGTGAACTTAACCAAAACAGAACGAACAACATTGGTTTCAAACTGGTATTTATTTTTATTGTCTTTTCTATTGATAAACTGACACTGTACCGCTACCCTACCGTACCGAATAACACCAGTACCGGTACGTGTATTCATTTTTATGATTTCCGATTTAGAAAAGTTTTAATTTCTACAACTTTGTATGCAATGATAAATGAATATCAGTACCAATACCGTGACAATCTAAACCGATCAATACCGTTTGAACAATATTGGTGCCGGTACAAGTGTTTGTTTTTATCGTTTTCAATCGATTTAAAACATTTGTTGATTTCTATACCAAGTGCATATATCGGACCTCTACTGTAATGAAGCGAACCGTACTGATCCAATGCCCATGATAACGTATTGTCACAACGTGACGGGCAAATAACTTGTAATATATAACACAGGTTATTAATAATAAATCAAATTGAATAGTAAATAAAAATCTATTAAAAAATTAAAAATAAATACTTTATGTACTATTTATCATCACTTTTAATTCATATGTATAATATAATATAATGATAATTTTAGATAATTAAAATTATTAAAAAATATACCAACCATCTTACTCCGGTAGGATTATGGACGAAAGAGAATAAACGCAGACATATAAAAGAAATTAAATAAACAATAAAAAGCACATCAAAGACTAATTCTACCACGTGTTTGTTTAGATTTGGTTGTCTGATTTAATTCTCATTAACAATCATCACTCTTAGAAATCAATTCAATAGTTACGTGGATTCAGTATTCACGTAAGTATCAATATAATATTTTATTTTAAAGTTTTTAAACTACCTATAAAGGCAAAGTTAACATGTTGACAAAAAAAAAGGAAAAAAAAACGTAGCAACTTGCTTCAACAAAATCTTAAAATAAGAAATTTAAGATACACGTCCAAACGCACCTGATTCATATGTTTATTGTTAATTATTTCGTTATAGATATATTTGTTATATTAATCTTCTTTGTTTATAAGTGCAAATCACATGTATTAGTATTTTTTTTAATAAGTAAAAAACAAACATAACATATAGAATCAATCAATTATTAGTTGTAATGAACTTAACAAGTAAAAAACGAGCAACATGAAAACATGTAGATTGAGGTAATAAAAATCCAACAAGGATATAACTTGAGAAAATCATTAAAATATTTATTTATACGTACATAGTGTTATGGAAATGTGCTGCTAGAAAGTAGATACGGTAGAATGCATAAGTCTTAAACAACAGATAAGAGTCAATATTCCTAGAACTATAGACTAGGGCAAGTATTCCTACTTATCCTAATTCCCTATAGTTATGGCACTGATACCAATCTGTCACACCCCAACCGATGGCGGAAACATCGGGGTGCGACACTAAGCGTTCAGATTGCTCATGAGATTCCATAACACTAGAATATTCCGATATATAATAGATTGATTCAAAACATTGTCTAACAGAATCCACAACCAAACACAATATCAAGTACAATCATCAGATAAAGTTTCTAGACTTAACTAAGATGTGTTTCTAAGCAGCATCCTAGCAAGTTTCATGAGTCCTAGCATCCTGTCAGCCTGCAACATGTATTAAAATAGAGTCAGTACAAAAATGTACCGGCGAGTATACAAGTTTGAATATATAGCATAGTAGATTAAAAGACTCATATCCTTCATGTAAATGATAAAATAGTTTCAACCATGCTAGTGTTCGCAGTCCAAGTGATAGCCCAAGTGTCCCGATGCTTTGGTGTTTTCCCAAGACTCAAGGAAAACTAGAATCATCCTAACAATACCCCCGAGAATAATGGGGAGGTGAATCTCCTATAGCGCTACTATTGTTAAGGCGGAAGGAACTACACACTCTGGATTAAACGTTCACATAGCATAAAGAATCAAGAATCAAGAATCACAAGTTTCACATACACATAGGATAGAGTTTAGATTCCAAAAGCATCAAGGTTCATAGTTTAATAGAATACATGTTGCATCCCAAAGTTTAAAACAAAAAGGGATCGAGTATACTCACAGTGATTGCTTAACAGTATAACTGTTATTGGATCAAAGGGAGCTCTTTAGGTTTAGCCTGGTTAGATTACAATAGGTAAGTGTCGAGCAGAATAACGAGATTGCGCAAAGTGTCGGATCAGTCATCTAATCGGATGGCCGTTCGGTCGGACGGCAGTCCAATCGGATTGCCATTCGATTGAGGTGACCATTGTGAGTGAAGGGACGGATTGCCATCCGATCGGATGGTCATCCGTACGGATGGCCATTCGATCGAATGGTCATCAGATCCCAGTGTTGTGATTCCAAAATGTTATGCCAGAGTTCTACTCAAGTTACCTCGATCGGATGGTCATCCGATCGGACGACAGTTCGATCGGGTTGCCATTCAATCGTTGAGGTTTCCAAGGTTTCAAAGTTTCAAGGATTCAAAGATTCAAAAAGATTCCAAGTGTTTAAAGGTTATGAGACACATTCCACTCCGATCGGATGGCCACTCGATCGGACGACAGTCCGATCGGATTGCCATTCGATTGGGAGGCCTTGTCTCGTTCACACTCTTGTAGGGTTTCTATGTTTTATTCTAACGACGACCGCACGGTACGTATTGAGACAATGGTTACCACATCAGTATCCAGCCAATCTAATCGGACAGGAACCACCCCAGTCCGTTCAGGTGTCTGTTTTTTACTGTGTTTATGTCGGAATCTGTACTCTGGTCATCTTCTCCGACAACAATCCATTCCCAAACCGACTCCAGAGTAATCATCAAGTCTACAGTCCGTTTAGGTCCGGATTCCACCATTTTAAGTAAGGTTTTAAGAAAAGGTAGAAGAATACATGAGTTTTAGCTGAAAAGTTTAGATTTAGTAAAGATTTAGTGTAAAAATGTATGTAATTCCTTAGATCTAAGCTAGATCTTGACTAGAATGACATCACACAACAGTTTGTACAAACCGCCATGATGACGTCACCCTCAAGAGCTCAAATCTCAGATATTTCACGGTGAAAAGTGTGATTTCAAAGGAGAAACACGTAGAGAATAGTGTGTATATTGAAGATGTACAAGAATCTAGTGTAAAACGTACCGAAATCGTCGAGAAATGGGAGAAAAGTGGGAGTGCGTGCGTCTTGGTCGAAGGATGCTGTCACATCAGTGAGAATGATGTGACAAGCCTATTTATAGTGTCAGAGAGGAAGGTTAAGGCGGTGTGGCACGGATCGGATGGCACTTCGATCAAATGGCCCTCCGATCGGATGGTCATCTGATCGGATTGACATTCGGTCAATCCCATCCTTTCCGCGTTCCCGTCTTTGTTTTGTTTTGCGAGTTAGATTAAGCGTTGCATTGCGTATTATTGGGTAATAGTATCACATAACTAGATTATATCATTAGCACATTAGTTTCCAAGTTTCTTAGATTACGCCAGTGACAAGTCTCCAGTCTCTCGTTCAACCAAGTCTCAAGTTGCACGAGTCTCAAGAGTCAAGCACCAAAGTATCAAGAGTCAAGAATCATAGCTTCCAAGTATCAAGCATCAAGAATCATAGTTTCCAAGAATCAAGCATCGAGGATCAAGTATCAAGAATCAAGTATCAAGAATCAAGTATCAAGAATCAAGTATCAAGAATCAAGTATCAAGAATCATAGTTTCCAAGTATCAAGTGTCTAGAGTTAAGAATCAAGTTTCATAGTGTTAAGTATCAAGAGTCAAGATTCCAAGTATCAAGAATCTAGCTTAAGTATCAAGAATCATAGTATTAAGAATCATATATCACCGCATTAGATTCACATAGTATTAAAAGTGTCAAAACTCACATAGTTTAGGGACTAAAATTGACAATAGCTAAAAGTTCAGGGACGCAGGCGTTACAGTCTCCCCTCCTTTAGGAGATTTCTTCCCCGAAATCTAGGAAGAAGACTGCTCGAAGAGCTGTGGATACTTGGTCTTCATCTCACTTTTAAGTTCCCAAGTGAATTCGGCATCGCGCTTTCACTCCCATCGAACCTTAGCTATGGGAATTTTGCTGCGCCTCAGTCGCTTGACACCTTGATCCATGATTTCGACCAGTTTCTCCATAAAGTGCACAGCTTTGTTTATTTGCAAGTCTTCAAGGGGAACCTACAGTTCCTCGTCGGCTAGGCATTTACGTAGGTTAGATATGTGGAACACTGGATGTACGTTGTTTAGTTCTTGTGGCAGGTCGAGTCTGTACGCCACCTTGCGAATCCTTTCCAGTATCATGAAAGGACCCACATAGCGAGGAGCGAGCTTTCCCTCCTTACCAAAATGAACTACTCCCTTCCAGGGAGATACCTTGAGAAGATGTAACACCCCTAAAATATTAAATTAAATATGCGGGTATACATGTATAATTACTGATATTAACAATAAAATAGAAAAAAAATTAAAACTAGGAATAATTAACCTAGTTAAAAATTTACTTATAAAAGATAGGAATTAAGGGATTTTAAGTACTTTACATATCCTAAAATCTTGGGGGACAAAAGTGGCAATTCTTGAAAGTTGTTTTATTAAAAATCAGATAAGTTCAAACACACTTTTTGTGTGTGTTTTCCCCTGTTCGATCGAAACACAGAACCCAGAGGGTTCTTCCTTCAAAACCCTAATCTCACTCAAATCCTTTCAATTCCCAAAGAATAATTCGATTAGGAAGCAATTTCATGCTAGAATCGTGATCACTAACCTTATGGGGATCAAAGGTATGCTCAATTTTGATATTTGGTGATGTTTTGATTTGTCATGAACCCTTATAAGTGAAATTCTTGTATGAAAGTTTGATGTTATGGCTAAATTAAGATGATTACAAGTCTAGGAACAAACCCTAGATGAGAAATTAATGATTTCATGTCATAATCTAGTGAATTAAAGAATTATCATATATGTGTTATATGGGTTTTGTGATGAACACTTGAATTATAGTAATAATTGGTGTTATTTGGTTGTTATAATGTTGGTTGTTATAATGTAAGTTTAAGTGTTGTTTATTTCATACTAGACATATGAGTATAAAGATAATGATTTAGCATGGTTAAATAATTAACCATGAACATGATAATGTTAGTAAAATAATCTCGCCCACAAGATGTTCGACAAAACGTCTAAGTTATCTTGAAATATTGAGAAATATGAAAGAATTGCTTAGATGATTAGTTGGACGCATTATATGTCGAATATGGAAATATGAATTCTAAGCGATATGCTCGAATTGAATTCTATAGGCAATTTGGGAGGATCGTCAAGTAGTCTAGACGGAACGGATAGTCGTTTGACAGGAAAGCTTTAAAGGTACGCGGCTATGCGCTTCGTAATATTTCGCTAGTATTCTATGTTTAGTATGTGAATGATAATTGAATCATTATGAAAATTGGTTATTTCTAATACGGAGGATTCCGTATGTATTAAACGAATGGAACAAATAGTGAATAGCGATAGAACAAAGATAAAAGTGGTGAATCCCACTATAATGTTTAAACGGGTCAAAATGATCCGAATTATACATGCTTGGTTGTGTGAAAGCGAAGGATCCGCTAATTAATCCAAACGGGTCAAAACAATGTATTGTTATGAAATTGAAGAGTGTCGAAACGGTGGATTCCGTATAGACAAACCGAACAAAAATTTATAAGAGTAGAAGTCAAGATAAGATAATAAAAGTGATGGATTTCACTATAATAGTCAAACGGGTCAAGTTGACCCAATTGGTGATTGTTTGGTAAAATAAAGCGCCGGATGTTGTTAAGAAAACCAAACGGGTTAAAATAACCAAAGTAATGAAATTTCGGTGAAACGAAGCGATGGATGTCGCTAAGAAAGTTACACGGGTCATTAGGATGTCTTGATGTAAATCAGAAAGGTTACATGAATAAAGACATCGAAATGATACCGGATTTTGAAGTTATACATATTATGGTAATTAGCCGAAGAAGGGTAAAATTGAAAATAAGTCATAAACTCAGGATTTAGTATGACTAAATTATGCATAAAAGTCTAAATATATGATTGGTGTTAAGTTGTTTAACTAGTTAGAGTTAAACGGATCGAATAAACTTATCCATAAGAATTAAGGGTGCATAAAATGCATAAATAAAGCCCCGTTATTTCAGAAATGTTATACTTATTAGTCGTATAGAAGTTTTGGGTTTAAAAACCAAGCATAATTGATCCTACTTGTTCACGGGTCGAAAGTTTCATTACTCATATATATGATGTTTTAAATGATTTTTGGTCACAGGTGATAGTAGAAACGTGCAGATGAATATCAAGCTTGTTAGAGGACCGAACACGCACACATGATGAAGCTTCCGCTAAATAAATCGTGTCTTTTGGGGTCACTAAACTTATGTTATCCTTGGGATATTTAACTTATGTAAATGCGGTTTAAATATTTCGAAAGTTAAGTATGTGTTGTTATGACCATATGGTTTAAATCTTTAGTAAAAGTATTTTGAAGGTTTGAACCATATATAAATGTCGTTTAATCGATGTTTGTATAATAAATGAAATTAAAATGCATGAGAAATTGAAAGAAGTACGGAAAGACATGTAAGGGTCTTACAAGTTGGTATCAGAGCCTCGTTAAGACAAAGTGTGTTCGGTTCAAAGCTTGATCAAGACATCCGGTAAAAGTTATTTATAAATGAGTCTAGATTTAAAGATTTAAATGATGTAAAATATGAGAAAAGTGTATGGGAGGAGTGTATGAAAACGCTCGAACCCAGGAAATACACTAAGTAAGAAAGGTAGGGCAAGATATTTACTTGACCAAACCAAAAAAACAAATAACACATTACTTGTGATTAAGTATGTGTGATATAAATTTCCATATAACAAGATGGAAATGAATTTAATAGTTATTAATTAACTATTGTAAACATTTCAGTTAAACAAATGGCTGGTGTAACCGGAAATGAATCAACATCTCGTTTAACTGAAGAGATGAAAGCTAAAATTTCCGAGGAAGTCGGAAAAGCTTTAGAAAATAGTCTATCGCAGTTTATCGATAGATTACAAGCCACAATCGTGCCGGTGGTGGACGATATGATGACTGAATTTTTTTTGGGTAAAGGGTTACCCCGGTGATTTTATATATTCACAACAAAAAGGCACAAGTAGAGAGGAAAAGCCCTCACTAGTTCGTTCATGAGACATATCTTACAAGAAAGAGAAGAAATGAGGGTGTTGGGTATGAATCCAAGTCCCGTAAAGAAATCCAAGTCTAATAAAGCTCCCAAGAAAGGAGTTACAAAAAGTGGGTTACATCAGTGTAAATTTTTTGGAAAAAAAATTCACAAGGGTAAATGCTATAAGCCAGGACATAAGAAGTCTAAATGTCCAGAGCGGCTTGGAACTATAGAAACAACTGACACAAAGTCTGATACCCAGAAATCGAGGGCAAGGTCGTTCCACATGATAGCCACAGAGGCTAAAACTAAACCTGATGTTATTTCAGGTATATTCTTGTAAATTTAAATTCAGTACGAATTTTAATTGTTACGGGTGCAAATAAATCTTTTGTTTCACATCGATTTTTTCAATACCCTACTATCACGTTAACGAAATTACCTATGCTTTAAGAAGTAGAAATAGGTAATAATAAAAGTTTTATTGTTTATAATAGGTGCTGAAACTGTACATTGAGTATTGACGGCGAAGAATACTTCGTCGACCTAATTCCTAAATCAATGTGAAAATTTCAAGTGGTCATCGGGAGGGATTGACTAGCTTGATATCACGTAAAAGTAATATGCAACCGTAAGGAGATACAACTAATGTCTCTAAGCGCAAAACATATTAATAATTATGGGGAGAAAAAAATAGTCCCCTAAATTGTTTATTTATTTAAGCTAATAAACTTGTTCAACATGAATGTAAGGCATATATGGTTTACATATATGATTCGACTAAAGAGTGTTTAGAAAATTTAGACATATTAGTCGTACGAGAGTAGAGGATGTTTTTCCGGAAAATCTACCGAAGATACCAACTGAAAACAAGGTGGAGTTTGGCATTGAATTAGCTTCCGGGCGCGACACCGGTAGCCAAGGCTCCTTATCGATTGAGCCATTAGAATTATAAGAATTGTTATTACAATTGCAAGTTCTTCCCGATGAAGGATTAATACGGCCGAGCGTTTCGCTGTGGGGAGCGCCGACATTATTCGTAAAGGAGAAAGATGAAGACATACCGAAAATAGCATTCCGAACGCATTATGGACATTACGAATTCTTAGTAATGTTTCAGATTAACCTATGCACCTGCGGCTTCCATGGACTTCATGAACCGCGTCTGCAAATCAGTGCTAGATAAGTCAGTGATAATATTCATTGACAATATTCTTGTGTATTCGAAGAGTGAAACGGATCACGAGTGTTATTAAGTGAAGTACTTGAAATGCTAGGGCATGAAAGACTTTACGTGAAATTTTCGAAATGTGCCTTTTGGCTACGTGAGGTATAGTTTCTGGGACATGTTATTAATGCCGATGGAGTGTCGGTAGAACTGTCCAAAATAGAAGTTGTGTCTAAATGGAAACCTCCGAGAAATCCATCAGAAATTAGGAGTTTCCTAGGTCTTACAGGTTATTACCGGAGATTTATATAAGACTTCTTCAAAATCACTACTTTATTAACCAAATAGACCCGTAAAGATGAGAAATTTTCATGAGGAAGTGCACAAGAAGATGCCTTAAAAATTTTGAGCAGTACCCCGGTATTAACGTTACCAGATGGGACCGAAGACATGGTCATCTATTTTGACGCATCCCAGCTTAGTCTCGGGTGTGTAATTATGCAACACGAAAAAAAAATGATCGCGTATGCTTCAAGATAATTAAAGATTCAGGAAAAGAATTATTAGACACATGATCTTGAATTGGCGGTAGTAGTTTTGCCTTAAAAGACATGGAGGCATTACTATTGTGGTGTAAGATGTACAATTTTCACTAACCATAAAAGTCTCAAATACTTCTTTGATAAAAAAAAGAGTTGAATATGAGACAAAGACATTAGATAGAGATACACGGTTCACCTCAGACTTTTGGCGCGATTTTCAAAAGCAAATGGGTACTAAGTTGTTCGTTAGTACCACATATCATTCGCATACATATAGGCAAAGCGAAAGATCAATTTAAACGCTCGAAGACATGCTACGAGAATGTATTATCAAGTTGGCGGTAGGTGGGATGTCTATCTACCACTAGTTGAATTTTCATATCACAACAACTATCATTCCAGTATCGGAAGGGCTCTGTACGAAATGTTTTACGACAGAAAGTATCGAATCCTAGTGTGTTAGGATGAAGTGGGTTCACGAGAATTAGCCCATAAAGATGTAGTCAGAATCACTAATAAAAAGATTGAAGTGATCCGGGCTCAAAATTGACAAAAGTCTTACGCAGATAAAAGACTAAGACAAATCAAGTTTCAGGTGGTGATATGGTTATACTCAAAGTGTCCCCGTAGAAAGGGGTTATCCGATTGGGGGAATTTGAGTACAAGATTTATTGGGCCATTCAAATCGTGGAACGTGTGGGTAAGGTAGCTTACCGACTCGAACTACCAGAAGAATTGAACAGTATATATAGCACTTTGCATATTTCATATCTACGGAAATGCTTAGCTGATGAAACAACTTATAAAAGCTATGACGACATTGAAGTTAACGATAAACTGAATTATGTCGTAAAGTCTATCGAAATTCTTGATCGAAAGATTTAAAGCTTAAGGCATAAAAAAAGATCAATCAAGTTAAAGTTAAATGGGAACACAGGAAGGGATCGGACACCATTTGGGAGTCCGAAAAAGAGATGAGATGTTTGTATCCTTCCTAGTTGGTACGTATTACGATTTCGAGGATGAAATCCTCTTTAAGGGGGGTAGATTGTAACACCCCTAAAATAATAAATTATATATGCGGGTATACATGTATAATTACTGATATTAACAATAAAATAGAAAAAATTAAAACTAGGAATAATTAACCTAGTTAAAATTTTACTTATAAAAGATGGGAATTAAGGGATTTTAAGTACTTTACATATCCTAACATCTTGGGGAACTAAAGTGGCAATTCTTATAAGTTGATGTGTGCAAAATGCAACATATAAATTACATCAATTGTGGCATAAAACTAACCCTTTTTAGTACTATTGTTGGAAAAAGTGTGCTTTTGTCTTCCTTTTGTATTTTCAGGATTAAATGAGCTCAAATTAACAAAAGAAGCAAAAAGACAACTAAATCTAACATAAATACAAGAAAAGGAACAAAGGTGACATGCCCGACCCCATGACAGCATCTTCCCAAGCAAAACAAGAAAACAGAAGGCTGAACACGCCCCGTGCTCAGTGAACACGGGGGCGTGCCCAAGTGCCAGCAGAAAAG
Source organism: Helianthus tuberosus (assembly GCA_030545235.1). Classification (NCBI taxonomy): domain Eukaryota; kingdom Viridiplantae; phylum Streptophyta; class Magnoliopsida; order Asterales; family Asteraceae; genus Helianthus; species Helianthus tuberosus. The sequence goes on along the minus strand of CM060424.1, from coordinate 178,514,169 downwards.
ACAAAGCTGTAGAAGCTTCTATTGCCCACCACGGGGTCGTGCTCAGCGGACACGGAGCCGTGGTCAACTCTGAGATTCGCAGAATCTGGGAAATCTTGATAGTACAGATTTGCTTCTTCACACGGAGGCGTGCCCAGTGGACACGGGGGCGTGGTCAACTAATGCAGACAAACTGCAATTAATGAAGAAAGAGATGAAGGATGGAAACGGGGCCATACCCGAGCTTCTATTCAGCCTATAAATAGGAGTGCTTGGCTCAAGTGCAAACCATCCCTTGGCACACCACCTCTCTCACACTTCACCCACCACCCACCACCACCATAACACCATCATCCACCACCATCATCCATTGTCCATCATAGAGTGTGTGAGTCGTCTCGGGATCCAAGATTGATCGTAGAGTTCTTGACAATCAAGGCCATGTTTGCCTAAGTCTCTTACATCACTCGGTGAAGACAAAGTGTCTAGTGTAATACTTTTTATTTTTAATCTTTTTGCACTTTTTACTTGGTTATGTATTAATGACTTTAATAACTAGTTTCTTATGTTGAAGGTGATTTTTCCTTATCGTTTGTCCGTGGTGTCTTGGCATTATTTTACTGTCTATATAAAATAAAAGATTTTCACCATTCATATCTCCACGGTCTATATGGAGGTATGTTGGCTACCTGGTCGGGGGTTAAGGGAACGGTTTGGTAAGAGTCTTGCCTTATTCAGTGTATAGATCCTGCAAGGACCTGTGTCAAATTTAGTAGGACCCCCTTCAATACTTAACGGTATTGGATGGCGGGGGTCCAAACTCTTTGACCCCCTCATATGTAAGCTACTATAATACTTTAACCCGGCTACTTAGGATTGTATCCCTGCTGACTCAGACTACTTAGCCGAGGGTAACGTCACCTTCAAAAGAGGGTCCTACCATAATATGCATTAATAACTTAATTAATTATCTTTCAATAATCCGACCCTTTAGGATTGTATCCTTGCTGACTCAAACTACTAGGTTGAGGGTAACGTCACCTTCAAAAGAGGGGCCTACTACAATAACTAAGATAATCTCTTAAAAAGTGCAAAAGTGCGGAAATAATCAAAGGTTACACTATACACGAGTCAGAGCGAAGTGATTCATCTTGTCTATCTGTTTTTACTTTTATTTTATTTTCAGCATTTTAGTTAGTTTTTATTTTTCTAGTTTAAAACCTTTTTCTAACTTTTTGATTTGATTAGACGTTGAGGATAAACCGGTACTAAAAGCTCTTGTGTCCTTAGACGACCTCGGTATTTTACCAACACTATACTACGCTCACGATGGGTGCACTTGCCCATATGTGTGTTTAGTGTTAGTAAATATCGTGTTTTATAAATTTAAAACTTGGCTAAAAAAGTGTAAAAAGGCTTAAAATAAACATTAAAACCATAACACACTTCACGCACATCAAGTTTTTTGCGCCGCTGCCGGGGACACAAGGATTTTAAGAAAGTTAGGAATTAACGGCCTAATCGTTTTTTCTTATTTTTCTATTTTTTTTAGGATTTTTCTTAATTTTTCAGCTTCTGCAGAACTCAGCACGGGCCGTGCCCGCTGAACACGCCCCGTGCCCAATCATTGGAACTGGCAATCCTGTTTTAAGTCGGACAGTAAGCTGAACACCGGGCCATGCCCATTCAACACGCCCCGTGCCCAAGATTCAGTTACTGAAAACAGGACCGTAAGATCCCGACGGTTGGTAATTTCTGACACAAACATGAGTGATACTGATATTGTTTACTTTCGGCACTCTTATGGTACGTGGTGTCAAATATGTGGTGGTTCCCATAAGGAATTAGAATCTTATTTTCTAAATTACAAGCCCCACTATATAGACCCATCGTTTTCCTGTATCCTTAAGAGGGGCGAAAGTAAAAATAATCTCTATCTCTCCCTCGAATGCTCTCAACCGGATTTTCTAGGAGAAATGCTTCTTGATGAACTATTTCAATTAGAAGATCTAATTCTTAATTGGTTAAAAAAGCTTAGGATAGATTTAAAAAATCTATCTCAAGACAATAACCAAGAAGAATTGTTGGGATCGCATTCAAACAACTTCGTTGTTCCCGACGATACTTCTAACTCTAGCAAGGGCGTGAGCGATAGTCCTCCCTGTGTCGATTGTGCCATGAAGGACTCCCCATCGACTTCGTTCGATGCATACATAGACCTGAGCGATTCGGCATACACCTTCCTTAACGAGATCCCGGGAAAGGGTTGGACTTGTCAACCTACATATAGCATAGGAATCACCCTCACCGACAACCTCTTGCGTTCTCGTCTTAATCTAGAACAATTAAGGTATCTTAGGCACTTTGGGGTTGTTCCATCCAGTAAGGAACCACCCGATCTGGATAAGTTCCTTAGAAGTAGACAAACTTCATAAAACAACCTTTCGACACGGGGCCGTGCCCAGGTCAACACGCCTACGTGTCCACCAAAAGATTCCCTTCTGACTTTTTGTCAGAATACGGACAAAACGTGTCAGGATCTTGCCTGCACACGGGGCCGTGTCCAGTCGACACAGGGCCGTGTTCAGTATGCTGTCGTTTTCTATAAATGCAGCCAAGAATCCTGCACATTTGGACCATCCAGGGACAGAGATTTGAAAGGATCTTCTCACCTACCATCCTAGGTATGTTCTAAAAGAAGGTTCTAACAAACATCTTGTCCTTTCCTCTTTTATCCATTACCTTCTTCTTCATCTTTCTTGCAACAACACCTCCATTGAAGCTTTATTCCAAGCTTTATTGTGATGTTTGTTAAGTTTTTGTTCAAAGAATCTTGTTAAAAATAAGTTACACAACATTGTTTTAAGTTATTTCTGCTAAAAAATGCTTCATAAGTTGGAAGAATAATTTGAAACTCCAAGATTCCTTGTTCTAAAAAACTGCAGAAAGTTGAACACGGGGCCGTGCTCATTGAGCACGGGGCCGTGTCCGTCGTACTGTTTCATTAAAATGAACTATTTTTGGTTTGTTTTCGTAGAATGTCTAGTCAAAACAGTGGAACCTCTTCTGCGCACTCCAGAAACAGTCGAAGGGAAAGAAGGTCAACAATTGAAGCAACTCCCGTACGATACGTAATGGCGTTACGTGAAGCTCTTGACGAGATGACTTCGGTAGAGGAGGTCCTAATAGACCGTATAAATTATCTTACGGTAGGGCTGGAAAACAGTTTTCAAGAAATTAACCTCTTGCACCAGAGGTTAAACATTCTTGTAACACCTCCCATGGAACCAATCCTCCCTCAAGAGGATTGGAACCTAGCACTTGGAATCCACAATCCTACTGGGTGGGATGACCTTCCAGCGGAGCCTCCTCTTGAAGATCTACAAGAAGTCTCGGTGGAGGTTGCACCTCCTCAAACTAATGCCAATGAGCCCGCCTTTCTTCTCCCAAGGGAGATAGAGGAGTGGCTCGCCGACGTGTGAGGAACCCATGCCCGAAGAAAAGAAGTTTTCATGCCGCATCTAACCAAGAGAATTATCTTTTTGGAAATTTTGCTAGTAAAATAAAGTTTAGGCTAGAACTTCTCGATTTGGATTTCTTGTGTTTCTTTGACCTACTTATGTAGAATTTTAACTTTTAGGACTATTATGTAATTCTCTCTATGACTTAATGAATGATGGTTTTAGTTAATTTGGTGTTTGGATGGTGTTGAAATAAATAAAACACACTCGGGACGACAAAGGAAACAAGGGAAACTTGAACCAGCACCCCATGCAGGAAAACAGGGCCATCCGACAAAATTTTCTTCATTACAGCAAGTTCAGCACGGGCCGTGTCCGCCCAACACGGCCCCGTGCTGCACAGTCTGCAGAAAATGCCCAGTTCAGGTAAACTGGACATGGGCCGTGTTCACCCAACACGCCCCCGTGTCCACGCTTCTGTTTCTCTTTTTCAATTTTGTTACTGGCGACTGAACACGGGGCCGTGCCCGGACACCACGGGGTCGTGTCCAGACGCCTAGTAACACAAATTTTTGCTTTTTCACACCCTTTTACACATTCAATCAACCTAAAAACTTATTTTTGGGACACATTGAGGATAATGTGTAATTTAAGTGGGGGGGGGGGGATGCTAAAACCTTGAAACTTGCAAGTCCTAACTACAAGCCTTACACAAAACTCTATTGGAACCGCTAATCACCCCAATTTTTTTCAAAAATTTCATTTTTTTTACTTGTCTAGGTTTAACTTGGGAATTTCAAGTTCTAAAAAGGTTATATTTTAATAAATTTACAACCGATAGCGTCGTGATAAAAAGAACCAACATAAGAAAATTATGAAAGGGCATGACAAGCTTAGTTAAAATTTGATTATATATACTTGATCACATAAAAACCCATTCCCACAAAAGTGAGTTTTGAGCCTTTATTGAGCATACAAATATATATCTTTAAACTAAATGCTCATTTTTCGTTTCTTGTGTGAATAGCCGCTTGGTTCTTACGACTCTAGAACTTGCCACAACGATACATTCCCGGTCCTTACCAACTTAAACCCGAGTAAGTAAACGACGGAGGCATTAGGACTAACCCTTTTTATTTCTACACCATTATTTTTCTTTTTTTTTACCACCTACCCAAAATCCCCCTAGTTAGCCCCTTTGAGCCTAAACCTCTTCATTTCATAACCCAAACCAAACACCCTTTCACCCACCAAAACCCATTTTTTATCTTTAACCTTTTGTTTTAGTAACAAGCTCGGTTTTTCGTATGACTTTTCAAAAAAAAAATGTTGATGATGAAGCAAAAGTGAAATAAACAAACAAGTTTATCAAAAATAACTTTGTTTGAATAAAAGCTTCATCAAAATAAAAGTTGCAAAAATAAAAAGTCTTACGAAAACCGACGCTTGTTACGCTTTTCGCCCTTTCACTAACCACTAACCCAACCACCAACCTTTAACCCAAGCCTAACCCTTCACCCCAAAAGTCCTCTTGATATTTACAAAGGTATATAGTTAAAAAGGAGGATGATTGATTGCTTGGCAAGCCTATGGTAGGAGTAAGTTCCATGCCACTCTCGAGTGATTCACTAAAATACATTTTCGGATGAGTGTTGAGTGATCTCCGTGAGGTATGTGAACTTGTATATAAATGGAATTTTAAAGAGGCATGTTATGCCCTAATAAGTAATTTATCTTATGAAAAGTTTTAAATAAATCATGACGAATAGGATTGTAAATAAATAAAAAAATAAAACTTAATAAAGAATCTTGGAAATCCCGACACTCTATGACAAGCCCAAAATCCTTCTCTTCTACCCATTCCATTTGGGAGTGTTAAGCCACATTATAAAGAGTTTTGCTTGAGGACAAGTAAAGATTCAAGTGTGGGGGTATTTGATTTGTACAAAATGCAACATATAAATTACATCAATTGTGGCATAAAACTAACCCTTTTTTAGTACTAATGTTGGAAAAAGTGTGATTTTGTCTTCCTTTTGTATTTTCAGGATTAAATGAGCTCAAATTAACAAAAGAAGCAAAAAGACAGCTAAATCTAACATAAATACAAGAAAAGGAACAAACGTGACATGCCCGACCCCACGACATCATCTTCCCAAGCAAAACAAGAAAACAGAAGGCTGAACACGCCCCGTGCTCAGTGAACACGGGGGCGTGCCCAAGTTCCAGGAGAAAAGACAAAGCTGGAGAAGCTTCTATCGCCCACCACGGGGTCGTGCTCAACAGACACGGGGCCGTGGTCAACTCTAAGATTCGTAGAATCTGGGAAATCTCGCTAGTACAGATTTGCTTATGCACACGTGGGCGTGCCCAGTGGACATGGGGGCGTGGTCAACTAATGCAGACAAACTGCAATTAATGAAGAAAGAGATGAATGATTGACACGGGGCCGTGCCCAATGGACACGGGGCCGTGCCCGAGCTTCTGTTTAGCCTATAAATAGGAGTGCTTGGCTCAAGTGCAAACCATCCCTTGGCACACCACCTCTCTTACACTTCACCCACCACCCACCACCACCATAACACCATCATCCACCACCATCATCCATTGTCCATCATAGAGTGTGTGAGTCGTCTCGGGATCCAAGATTGATCGTAAGAGTTCTTGACAATCAAGGCCATGTTTTCCTTAGTCTCTTACATCACTTGGTGAAGACAAAGTGTCTAGTGTAATACTTTTTATTTTTAATCTTTTCGCACTTTTTACTTGGTTATGTATTAATGACTTTAATAACTAGTTTCTTATGTTGAAGGTGATTTTTCCTTATCGTTTGTCCGTGGTGTCTTGGCATTATTTTACTGTCTATATAAAATAAAAGATTTTCACCATTCATATCTCCACGGTCTATATGGAGGTATGTTGGCTACCTGGTCGGGGGTTAAGGGAACGGTTTGGTAAGAGTTTTGCCTTGTTCAGTGTACAGATCCTGCAAGGACCTAGGTCAAATTTAGTAGGACCTCCTTCAATACTTAACGGTATTGGATGGCGGGGGTCCAAACTCTTTGACCCCCTCATATGTAAGCTACTATTAATACTTTAACCCGACTACTTAGGACTGTATCCCTGCTGACTCAGACTACTTAGCCGAGGGTAACGTCACCTTCAAAAGAGGGGCCTACCATAATATGCGTTAATAACTTAATTAATTATCTTTCAATAATCCGACCCTTTAGGATTGTATCCTTGCTGACTCAAACTACTAGGTTGAGGGTAACGTCACCTTTAAAAGAGGGGCCTACTACAATAACTAAGATAATCTCTTAAAAAGTGCACAAGTGCGGAAATAATCAAAGGTTACACTATACACGATTCGGAGCGAAGTGATTCATATTGTCTATCTGTTTTTACTTTTATTTTATTTTCAGCATTTTAGTTAGTTTTTATTTTTCTAGTTTAAAACCTTTTTCTAACTTTTTGATTTGATTAGACTTGAGGATAAACCGGTACTAAAAGCTCTTGTGTCCTTTGACGACCTCGGTATCTTACCAACACTATACTACGCTCACGATGGGTGCACTTGCCCATATGTGTGTTTAGTGTTAGTAAATATCATGTTTTATAAATTTAAAACTTGGCTAAAAAAGTGTAAAAGGGCTTAAAATAAACATTAAAACCATAACACACTTCACGCACATCAAAAGTTGTTTTATTAAAAATCAGATAAGTTCAAACACACATTTTGTGTGTGTTTTCCCCTATTCGATCGAAACACAGAACCCAGAGGGTTCTTCCTTCAAAACCCTAATCTCACTCAAATCCTTTCAATTCTCAAAGAAGAATTCGATTAGGAAGCAATTTCAAGCTAGAATCGTGATCACTAACCTTAGGGGATCAAAAGGTATGCTCAATTTTGATATTTGGTGATGTTTTGATTTGTCATGAACTCTTATAAGTGAAATTCTTGTATGAAAGTTTGATGTTATGGCTAAATTAAGATGATTACAAGTCTAGGAACAAACCCTAGATGAGAAATTAATGATTTCATGTCATAATCTAGTGAATTAAAGAATTATCATATATGTGTTATATGGGTTTTGTGATGAACACTTGAATTATAGTAATAATTGGTGTTATTTGGTTGTTATAATGTAAGTTTAAGTGTTGTTTATTTCATACTAGACATATGAGTATGAAGATAATGATTTAGCATGGTTAAATAATTAACCATGAACATGATAATGTTAGTAAAATAATCTCGCCCATAAGATGTTCGACAAAATGTCTAAGTTATCTTGAAATATTGAGAAATATGAAAGAATTGCTTAGATGATTAGTTGGACGCATTATATGTCGAATATGGAAATATGAATTCTAAGCGATATGCTCGAATTGAATTCTATAGGCAATTTAGGAGGATCGTCAAGTAGTCTAGACGGAACGGATAGTCGTTTGACAGGAAAGCTTTAAAGGTACGCGGTTATGCGCTTCGTAATATTTCGCTAGTATTCTATGTTTAGTATGTGAATGATAATTGAATCATTATGAAAATTGGTTATTTCCAATATGGAGGATTCCGTATGTATTAAACGAATGGAACAAATAGTGAATAGCGATAGAACAAAGATAAAAGTGGTGAATCCCACTATAATGTTTAAACGGGTCAAAATGATCCGAATTATACATGTTTGGTTGTGTGAAAGCGAAGGATCCGCTAATTAATCCAAACGGGTCAAAACAATGTATTGTTATGAAATTGAAGAGTGTCAAAATGATCCGAATTATACATGTTTGATATTTCGGACCTGTTTAATCATATTATAAACTCATATATATGATGTTTTAAATGATTTTTGGTCACAGGTGATAGTAGAAACATGCGGATGAATATCAAGCTTGTTAGAGGACCGAACACGCACACATGATGAAGCTTTCGCTAAATAAATCGTGTCTTTTGGAGTCACTAAACTTATGTTAATAAGTATAATCATCCTTGGGATATTTAACTTATGTAAATGCGGTTTAAATATTTCGAAAGTTAAGTATGTGTTGTTATGACCATATGGTTTAAATCTTTAGTAAAAGTATTTTGAAGGTTTGAACCTTATATAAATGTCGTTTAGTCGATGTTTGTATAATAAATGAAATTAAAATGCATGAGAAATTGAAAGAAGTACGGAAAGACATGTAAGGGTCTTTCAAGTTGGTATCAGAGCCTCGTTAAGACAAAGTGTGTTCGCTCAAAGCTTGATCAAGACATCCGGTAACAGTTACTATATACAGGTCTCATATGTTATTATGCTTAGGATATGTTAATACATCAGTAGGATGTTAACATATATGCCCAAAAAGTATTTAAAACCAATTTAAGTCCCATAGGGGCATTTTGGTCATTTTAATGATTATAAAAGAGATTTAATAGTAAACTGAGGTTCTGGTCCAAAACATTTAGTAAAAATATTTATTTTATCACATTACATCAGTAAGATATTATACATATGTGAGGTTTACCAATTATGGCCAAACTATGCCCCGAAAGGGTATTTTGGTCATTTCACATATGCTTTTAAGGACATTTTTGAAAGTATGAGTTCATGAGTTATACCTACTGTAATAATATTAAAAATTATTTAGAAATTCAGTTGGTAACAAGTCTTAGGTGTTTAATATGGTTTTAAACCATACTATGCACCTAATTTGCGTAAAAGTCGCTAATTGACGATAATTAAGATGTTCATGGAAATATAAGATTTTGATCAGTCTCAAGTGTTCAAAATATTTTATTTAATGTATAATATCAGTAGGAAAAATTTTGGCATTCAAATCATATGTTAATCTCATTTTATGCATGAAAAGGGTATTATGACTATTATCGTCATTTACCGAATTATACAAGAACTCAATGATATGGTCAGTTTATAATCTAACCAAAAATCCCTAAAAATAATATCTTAACAGTAGGCAATGAGTTTTGGGTCAAAATCCATGTTTAAACATGTCTTATGCAAGATAGCGTATTTTAATTAATAAAAGCTTTCAATTTACGATATCGAGCATAACTTCTGTTTGAGACCAGAAACTGATGTCAACATTTTAGGGACATACTTATATATCAGTAATAAAGGTTTTTGTCCTCTCACATTTTCAAAAATCTCGTTTATATAACATAAGGGCAAAATGGGCATTTATAAGCATAGTAACGAAACTTAGCATATAATTCATAATACAAATGACCAGGTAATATAACCTCAGAGGGTTATACTACAACATAAAGTGTTCCTAATGGAAGCTTAAAACATGGAAGAATTAAGCTCAATCGGGTCAGAATTGAAAGTCAAAGCTAAAGTCAAGCTTTTGCGACTTTCGGTTGCGAACCGACCTTAGACTTAGAATTGTCAGGTTGAACCTATTTGAACATGTTCTAATAATAATTACTAAGTTATTAGAGTGTTAAAATATAATTTATAACCTCTGAATTGTTAGTTTTAATTATTATTTATAATTCTATTCAGTTTGACTTTTAAACTAATTAGTTTGACCCGACAATTAACTAAGCAAACGAAATAATTAGGAGGTGCCCTTTTAAGGGTTAATCACCTCTCTAATTATGGTCACATAACCACATTCATCTCGAACAGTGGCTGGGCCATTTGAGTTTAAACCAAAGGTCAAAGCTAATTTACGATAACTTTGACTTTTTGGTTTTTAAACTATAAAACTGAACTAAAGAGAGGGCTAAGACACTTACAAAGGGTCCTAGCTATCTTTTCTACAAACTTGAGCTCCCTTCTTAATCAGGAACCACCAGATGAGAGAGTAGAGAATGTTTGAGTGATATGAGCAAATGAATAAGGCAACATAAGTGCCTATTTATAGATCAAGACCATGAACTTAGATCACTCCTGGTGTTTTGGGGATGTTTAGGATCGTCCCAGGTGTCCTAGTGGTAATCTAATACCATTTGCAAGCTCCAGGTTTCGAGTTTTAGGTGACAAAGGCGGTGCAACATGCTGCAACCAGTAGCTGTCAACATTTTGCAGAGCTGGGCGTCTGTCGTAGGCCGCGTAAGAATCAAAGGGGGTCTACGCGGGCCGCGACAACCTTTTTGCCAGGTAAAACTTGTTTCAAGTTTGGCATATTCAGTCCCTGGTCCATGGTAAACCTTTTTGCCAGGTAAAACTTTTTGCCAGGTAAAACTTCATTTTTGGCATAAAAGGCCCTTGTAGTTAGTTTTTAGAGGAACATGGGAGTATAACCAAACTCCGTTAGGCCCGGTTTCGTTAAACGATCACCGATATCATAAGTTTCTAAACATTGACGCTTTTAACCCATAATCTTGAAAACTTGTTTAACGATCTCGAAACCTTGTGAAACTGATATCACTTATTCTTGAGAGTATATTTGGATGTTACGAAGCCTCGGGTTCGTTAAAAGGTCAATCAGAGGTAAGAATTAACATGTTGACACGTTTAACCCCTGTAGTTTATAATCTTTCGATTATTTTCACAAACGGCTCCTTATATCCAAATAATTACTCGTTTGAGAATATATTCTTCGTGTTTGGTCATTCAGAGGCACAAGTTTGGCATGATGACACATTTAATCCCTTTGGTTTCATATTTTCATCGTTTGTCAACTTTTGTCTTTCAAACTCAAACTTTTACATATTTAGAGTTTAGGACACGTGTCTTTACATAATTGGACACGTTTTTACGTGGTGTTACATCCTCACCCCCTTAAAAGAAATCTCGACCCCGAGATTTACTGAAACAAGTGAGGGTACTTCTGTCGCATAGTGGAGTCAACTTCCCACGTATATTTAGGGCCTCTACGAGCATCCCATTTAACTTTCACTATAGGCACGTGCTTCCTTCGGAGCTTTTTAACCTGTCGATCCTCGATCGATATAGTTCTTTCAACAAACCTCAGACTTTCATCAATCTGTACGTCTTTATGAGACATTGCTAGCGATTCATCAGCTAGGCATTTCTTTAGATTACAAATGTGGAACACATTGTGAATTCCACTGAGCACCTCAGGTAAGTTCAGCTTATAAGCTACATTGCCGATACATTCGATAATCTCGAATGGTCCGATATACCTTGGGCTTATTTTGCCATTCTTACCAAAACGCATCACACCTTTCCAGGGTGATACTTTTAGTAATACTTTGTCGCCTACCTCAAACTTTAGAGGTTTTCGCCTGTTATCAGCATAACTTTTCTGCCTATCCCTTGCTGCTTTTAGGCGATCGCGAATTTGGACAATCTTGTCCGTTGTTTCAAGGACTATATCAGGTCCTGGTAACTGAGCTTCTCCTACTTCTGCCCAACAAACAGGCGTTCTGCATTTCCTTCCAAACAATGCCTCAAAAGGCGCAGCCTGAATGCTAGTATGGTAACTATTATTATAGGAGAACTCGATCAACGGTAGGTGGTTATCCCAGCTACCACCTAGATCAATAACGCATGCACGAAGCATGTCTTCCAAAGTTTGAATTGTACGCTCACTCTGTCAATCTGTTTGAGGATGGTAAGCAGTACTAAAGTTCAAACGAGTACCTAATGATTGTTGGAAGCTTTTCCAAGAGTGAGAGGTGTATCTAGTATCTCTATCGGATATAATAGATACCGGCACTCCGTGGAGAGATACAATCTTATCCACGTATAACTAAGCTAGCTTGTCGGAGCTATGAGTCTCCTTGATGGGTAAGAAGTGTGTTGACTTAGTCAGTTTGTCAACTATGACCCATATAGTATCATTTCCATGCTTTGTTTTTGGTAACTTGGTTATAAAATCCACGGTTACCATCTCCCACTTCCATGTGGGAAGTTCTGGTTGTTGTAGCAGACCTGATGGCTTTTGATGTTCAGCTTTAATCTGAGCGCAAGTCAGGCATTTGGCTACATGGGTGGCAATAGATTTCTTCAAACCTATCCACCAATAGTTGGTTTCCAAATCTTGATACATTTTGTCACCTCTAGGGTGAACTGAGTATTTGGAATTGTGAGCTTCCTGGAGGATTATATCTCTAAGTCCTCCATGGATAGGAACCCAGATTCTTCCATTCATTCTAAGGATTCCATCCTTGCCAGGTGCTAACGGTTCAACAGTTACACCTAACTTTTCATTTGGAAGGTTAGCTTCCAATATAGCTTCCTTTAGAGTAGCTAACAGCCTTTCATTCAAGTTGTTCTTCAGTTCAATGCTCTTGGCAATAATCCTTATAGGTTTGACTCTTTCCTTTCGGCTTAGAGCATCAGCGACTACATTCGCTTTGCCAGGATGGTAGCGAATTTCGCAATCATAGTCATTTAGAGTCTCCATCCAACGGCGTTGTTGTGACAACTGTCAAAAATCCAGGTATCCGTACAATTAATTAATCTTGATTAATGCTTAATGACTGTGCTGAATTACAAATTAACTGCTTTCTGATTACTGCCATACACATACATGTGCATCATACATTATTTAATGTCATATCAATATTGCATGAAAGCTATATTGCTTTGAATGATGCACAAAGCACAGTTAGCACAGTTATCTGATAAATCAGGAATATGCGGACAAAGTTCAGTACATAGACAGACAGTGTGTTGAGACACATAATGAGCCAGAAACCAAGTACTACACTAGTATAGAGTGTAGGGAAGTAAGGACCACAAAACTGCTTTTCTAGGTGATAGTTTAAGTGCCGGAAAGTGCCTAAAACTCATCCAAAGTGCTGAATTCAGCAAAATTCAGCATAAATCATCATCTAAACACATTAATATTATGCAAAAACATGATAAAATGGTCCTGAATGCTTTCCTAAGTGTCGGGAATTAAAAGTGTCACAAAAGGGTACATAAAGAACACTAAACTGCAAGTTTAGCACTTTAACGAATCAGTATCCAACCGAACAACCGGACACTACCCGAAACACCAAATTTACACTAGAAGCACTGTTTTAATGTTTCCAAGCTAGTTATGATCCCCGAACATCATAACACCTCCTAAAAATATCAAATAACTGAAACACGTAACGAACACTTGGATTTGAACTAATTTGCAACTAAAGGGTTAAACCTACACCTAGACCCCCCCACCTATGGACGACCATGCTTGGCCCCATGCTTTCAAGATTTTATTTCTATATTATATTAGATCTTGTTGTGCTTTTTAGAACATATTACACATAAGATAAATGGAGAACATGGTTTATTTAAAGACATGAAAGGTTCATAATCATATTACTTCACACACTTCACACTTGATCTCTCTCCCTCTCTTCCTCCCACTCTCGGCCGAACACTAGCACAACCACCACCATCATCATGCAACTTTCTTCATCCATTACAAGATCATACAAGGAAGCTTGGTGGCTTTGGATCTTGAAGGACCTTCTCTATTTGCTTTTATCCTCTTGATTTCTACTCTTGATCATCCCTAGCCTTGTGCTAGTGGTAAGAATCTTAATCTTGTTAGTTTACTTCCATTTTTAGTGGTTAATGATGAATCATGATAAAAAATATCAAGAACACTAAAGAATCATATGAAGTAAACATGAATGTAAGCTTGTTTAGTAAAGACATCTTCATGAATATAAGTTGTCATGCTTGTTGATCTTTGATTGTTTGTAGAAGTGATGTTAATCATCACAAGGTCTTGCTAAATCATGATTAAAAACATAGTTTAGCAAGATGTGAAAGTATAAATTGTTGTAGGATGATGGATCATCCACACTTAAAGCAGGAACTTGAAAGAAGTAATGTTTTCTTGAAAAACCATGATTAAAGTGAGTTGTTGATCATATGGATCTAAATAATTATGAAGGATTTCAAAGAAACCAAGTTAAAAACATAAGTTTCATATAAACTTGGTTCTTACATAAACAAACACTATTTTTGGTGGTTAAACAAGTGTAGAAACACTTGTGTAACAAGAAGAATTCATAAGGAAACATTTTTGTAAAACATGATTACAAGTTGTAAACATCTAAATTCTCCAAGAATGATGTTTTTATATAAACAACCATACTTTAAAGGGTAACTAAACTCACTAAACACACTACCAAGTTACTACAAATTTTCATAAACTTTCAAGTTCATGAAGTGGTAGATTAAGCATGATTTTGGCAAAATTGATAAGTGTAAGTTGTTTAGAGTTAATTGTGAATTGATTGTGATGATTTTACAAAAGAAAATGATATGCTTGAAAGCATGGAAACCTCCATTTTTAGGGGAAACTATGGCAAAATTTTCTAAAAATATAAACACTTAGAAAAATATTTTAAACAAATATTTACAAGTGTGTTTTAACCATGAGATTTCCATATAAACTTTGCCATAATTTTTGTTACAAAAATATAAGTATTAGAGGTTGGTTTTTCTAAATAAAAGTGGTTAAATATATATTTAGTATATATATATATATATATATATATATATACAATGAAGACACACATGTGTGATTATTTGTATACTTTGTGTAGTAGTTATAATATTTTAGGACTTGAAATAATATAACACATCAAAATGCCAAGGATTACCATCCAAAATCCCAAGGAATAAGTATATAAGTTACACACAAAATATTGGCGAAACCGAACAAGAAATGTAACTTACAAAAATATTCCGGAACTTAATTCGCAAGTATATTTTGGTGAATGATATTTTGGACACAAGGAAACGAAAATATGATTTTGTGATTATCACAAGAGTATATCATATTTTGATAAGGGAAAAATAAAGCATTTTTGACAAATATAAATATACATATTTTCCTTGGAATTATTAGAAGATATATTATTTTTGGGAAAAATATATATTTTCTTGAGTAAACTTGAAATACATTATTTTTGGATAAAGATAAGTTTATATATATTTTCTAAGTTAGACTTGAAAATATATTATTTTGGAAATAAATATGTTGGTGGACTTTTATTAGAAATAATATTCCGGAATAATTAAAGTGAAATTAAGTATGAGGATGCTTAATGAATACAATAAAATACGTATTCTCACACGTATAAATACTCACCGGAATACGACCCCAAAATTTTGCAAAATACACATGTATAAGATACCCCCATCCTTGGGAAGGAAATACAAGTATAAGTACTTAAGAAGTATTATTACAAAAATATTGTTTAACAATTATTCCAAATTTTATAAATATAATTTAAGTTAAAATATTAATTATTTTGACAATAATTATATAACTTGGAATAATATCAGAAGCGTAAAAGAAACGTAACTCAGAAACGTTAACACTAAGTCAAGGCACGACCCGTTCGTCTAATAGATATTAGTACATTGTAGGTAGTCGTGTTCACCGGAGAAGTACGAGTCACGATTGTTGAAGACGCAAGACTGTGAGTTTCGTGTTCCCCCTTTTTCTTTAACTGTTTTCAGTTTTATAACTTCGGGGGTGAAGTACATGTTACAATTGTTTACAAACATTATTATTTGGTATGGTTAGCTAAGGAAAGGTACACTTAGATCATGTGAGTGGTGGGCATAACGCTTAAGGCCATCAATCCTCGTTGTAGGACCGAGGGACATGAGTGATAGATCTATTTGGGTGTAGCGAGCCCCGCCCATGTTGGACCAGGGTTGGCCAATGGGTAGACTATGTCTTTCAGCCGGAAGCCTGGTGCAAAATTTGCTAGGTTTGAGCTACCTGCATCACGTCACACATATCAATGGCCTTGCAAACCATTGGTGATCTGTTTTCCTTGTTGCTTTCATACCGGGATTTATAAACTTACATACATACAGTGGTTTCAAAGGTTTATACATACACACAAACAAACACACGATGTATTTCAGGGAATTAGTAAGTGGATCTGGCTGGCGTTGAAAGTTTCATGCTGCGTTGTGAATAAAGATGGCATCCATGGTTTTGAGGTTTGGGTTGGGTGTCTTAATCCTGGACGAGACACGTCTTCCAAACCTTGGTTTTATTTAATGTCTTTTGATGAGTCCTTAGTGAACTCTTAAAACAATTCGTATGGTTTGTAAAACTTGAATTCGAAGTCTACGTTTTAAAACAATGTTTTTATGTTTTAAACTTATTTAATGGATGACAAATCTATGGTTTTATCATATAGTTGTTGTTATGATTGAATGCAATGGTATTAAGAAAGTCACACCATAATCACGCTTCCGCAAAAGTCAGGGTGTGACAGTTGTCTCATATTAAGCTCTTTTTGATTGAATAAGTGTTGGAGACTTTTGTGATCCGAATATATCACACATTTGGTTCCATATAGATAATGTTTCCACAACTTTAGTGCAAATACAACGGCACCCAACTCCAAATCGTGGGTGGTGTAATTCTTTTCGTGCACCTTTAGTTGTCGTGATGCATAGGCAATCACCTTGCCTCTCTGCATAAGTACACAACCCATACCGGTGTGTGAAGCATCACAGTACACGACAAACTCTTCTATTCCTTCGGGCAATGTCAACACCGGGGCATTGCTCAATTTCTGTTTAAGAATCTCAAAGGATTCTTGTTGTTTTGGACCCCAATCAAATTTTACATTCTTACGGGTCAGAGAAGTCAATGGTGCAGCTATCCTCGAGAAGTTCTCAATGAATCTTCTATAATAACTAGCTAATCCCAGAAAGCTGCGAATTTTTGTTAGTGTATTTGGTGCTTCCCAGTTCATAATGGCTTCTATTTTAGCAGGATCGACTTGGATACCACGCTCG
The DNA here is from genome assembly GCA_030545235.1 of Helianthus tuberosus. Classification (NCBI taxonomy): domain Eukaryota; kingdom Viridiplantae; phylum Streptophyta; class Magnoliopsida; order Asterales; family Asteraceae; genus Helianthus; species Helianthus tuberosus. The sequence continues at coordinate 178,497,032 of CM060424.1, read as the reverse complement.
CTTACAACATGTCCAAGGAATTGGACTTCGCGAAGCCAGAACACGCACTTAGAGAATTTAGCATACAACTTCTCCTGCCGTAGCAACCCTAAGATACATCGATGATGTTTCTCATGATCAACCTGACTATGAGAATAGATAAGTATGTCGTCTATAAAGACAATGAAAAACTTGTCTAAGTATGGCTTGCAGACTCGATTCATGAGATCCATGAATGCTGCAGGTGCATTAGTGAGACCGAAAGGCATCACTAAAAACTCGTAGTGGCCATACCTCGTTCTGAATGTTGTCTTAGGTACATCTTTAGTTCGGACCTTGAGTTGATGATATCCAGATCTCAAATCGATCTTCGAGAAGAAGCTTGCCCCTTGAAGTTGGTCGAATAAGTCGTCGATCCTGGGTAATGGATAACGATTCTTGATTGTTACCTTGTTTAGCTCACGGTAATCAATGCATAAGCGCATTGATCCATCCTTCTTTTTCACAAACAAAATAGGAGCTCCCCAAGGCGAAGAGCTGGGTTGTATGAAATCCTTTTCTAGTAAGGCATCCAATTGAGTCATGAGCTCTTTCATTTCTATAGGCGCTAGACGGTAAGGAGCTCGTGCTATTGGTGCAGATCCTGGCAAAATGTCTATCCTGAATTCAACTTGCCTTTCTGGAGGTAATCCAGGTAACTCATCAGGAAAGAAATCAGGGTAGTCCGAAATAATTGGGATATCTTCAATCTTGGGCTTCGGGTCATTCACTGTCACTTGTGCCATGTAAATGACACATCCGTTCTTCAAACACTTCGAGGCTTTGAGTATAGAAACATTGTCAGGTAAACCATATTGTGTGTCTCCATGAATGGTGACTGACTCACCAGATGGGGTTTTGATGTTAACTAGCTTCTTATCGTAGGCTATTTGGGCTTGGTTATGCGATAACCAATCCATGCCTAAAACTACATCAAACCCAGCCAATTTCATTGGCAAAAGGGATAGCGGGATAGAATGATTCTTAATGGATATAGCGCATCCATCAAGAAGAGTCGAAGCAGTTTCTAAGGTACCATCTGCGAGCTCTACCTCATATTTTATGTCTAGAGTTTTAATAGGCAGATTCAGTAATTTACTAAACTTATGGTCTACAAAAGACTTATCAGCACCTGAATCAAATAAAACTCTAGCATAAATATCATTAATGAGGAAGGTACCTGTTATAACGTTATTGTCGTTCACCGCCTCCCTGGCGTTCATCTGAAAGACCCTTGCATTGGTTTTCTTTGCCTCTTCAGGCTTCTTAGCATTCTTAGGGCAATTCGTCTTAATGTGCCCTTTTTCGTTGTAACCATAGCAGGTTGCATCTTTGATGTTTCGGCACTCCACAGTCTTGTGCCCTTTCTTCTTGTAGATCCCACAAGGTTTAGCTTGTGGGTCCTGATTGCACTTTCCAAAGTGCCTCTTGTTACATGTTTTACATTTTACATTTGGGCTTGTCATCTGACTGCCCCTTTTTGAAACCAGAGTTTCCTTTCTTCTTTTTGTTTGAGTGATGGGACTGGTCTTCCTCCCTCTTTCTCTTCCCTTCATCGGTGGTTTTCTTTGCCCTACTCCTTACAACATCGAGAGTAAGTGACAAAGATAGATCTACAGCAGATCTATAAGTAGCAGGCTTAGAAACCTTGACATTTCCTTTAATCTCTGGGGCTAAACCACCGATAAAACACACAATGCGTTTGGGTTCTGGGTGACCAAATACGGCACAAGCCTCGACATAGAGTTAAAACTGGTCACATAGGACCTGCAATCCAAATCCTTCATCACTAGAGTGAGGAAGTCAGTCTCTATCCTTTCCACTTCATGCTGAGGACAGTAAGTGTCCTTCATGAGATCAACAAATTGATTCCAGGAAAGGTTACACAGAGGAACCTTTCCCGTGGACTGTACCAAAGCTTTCCACCAAGTTAAGGCGTCGCCCTTGAAGGACTGAGACATAAACTTAACTATATCCTCATTCGCACACCCACTGATATCAATAACAATTTCCATTTCATCCAACCACTTCATACAATCGATGGCTCCTTTTTCTCCCGTGAAGTCTCTTGGTTTACACGAGACAAAATATTTATACGTACAACCCTTGTTGTACTTTGGAGCCTGATTAACGACAACTTGTCTCTGTGGTTCACTCTTTTGATTGGACGAGTGACAAGACTCATCCCTTTTCAGTGTAAGTGAATGCGATAGGGGCTTTGATTGAGTCTTGGACCGAACATGACTCGGTTCTTTGAATATTTTATCCACAACTTGAGCAATTGCTGTGTCAATCATTGCTTGTAATTCAGCACCAGTAACATTTATCTTGGCATCATTATTGTTTCCTTCTATCGGATGACTGTTAACTTCGTCAGAGCCAGCCATGGTTTGAATACAAGAATCAAACAATAATGATTTATTTAGATTATATAATGAATCATCGTATCTGATGATTAGATGGTCATGGTATTTATAAACCATATAGACCATTTTTAAATATCAAATCAAAATTTATTCTATGATGAATTGCCTAGGCTACTAATGAACCATTATTGGTAATCAAATAGGATATAATCCTTTACATTGATTAGACAGGGGACATAAGTCACCATTGTCAATGTCATAAAGACATTCTCAGTTAGCACAAAAAGCTCGTCTCGAAGGACATTTAGATGGCACAAAAAAGCCTTGTCATTAAGACAATTCAAGGATTATCAATGATCTTTCGGATCAGTGATTTTAAGGGTCGAAGATATTCATCTCCTTCTTGACAAGAAGCTTATACAATAAAACAATCATTGTCATGAATACACTTTCGCCCGTAGGTGTACACCTCAAATGGATGTTTTGGTGTATACATCATATTTGATGTTTAATAGCCATGAATATAGACCATGAGAATGACTTAGAAAGATCCAAGTACATTTTGAGAAGCTAGTGTGGTCTCTCAAGTCACACTGCTTGGAATGTTAACATGTTTTCAGATGTTAACAAGAAATCATTTTCTTAAAAAGGTTGTACCATCATAGCCATTAATATTGGCTAGGTTATACCTTTAAGAATATCTTTTGAAATTTCATTGGCAGATCAATTTAAAAATTGAAATGATATTGGTAAGATGATGTAATAAAATACACATATAAAATTTTCCAAAAGAAATTTCATTAAAATACTAAGCGATTACAAGATATGCCATAAACGGGTCTTGAAATAACAAACTGTCCACGTAGGGACTATAGAAAAGAAAATAAGTCCATGCAGGGACTAAGTACAGAAATTAAAATGTCCTCATAGAGACTTGATTGAAATTACAATACAAAAATAAAATAAAATAAACTTCTACTTCTTTTTGCCTTTTATGAGGTTCGCAAGGCCTTTCAGAAATTTGTTATGATTTTTATTTGTTTCGTCCGCTTTTTGCTCAACCTGGTCCAACCTCTGCAGAATTTGTTGAGTTTGAATTTGTTGAGGAGGAGGAGGTTGTTGTTGATAAGGAGGGTATTGATACCCTTGCACTGGATACCCAGTTGGGTATACTAGAGGAAAGGGTGAGGGATAAAGTGCATTAAACTGAGTTGCCTCAAGATATGGATCTTGGGCAGGGGCTTGATATCCATAATCCGTAGGATTTGGATATTCAAATGGGTTATAGCCAGACGAACCTGGGTAAGTGGGTATGGGGTCGTCATAACCCACTGGCGGTGGCAGTGGTGCAAAGGTAACTGGCGGCGGTTCATCTTCCGACACCGCGTGAGAAGGTCCACCCATTTGTGGATCTTCAGGGATTGGAGGGTATGTGCTTGAAGCTTAAGGGGAACTAAACCTAGGTCCCCCTCACACGGACATCAGTGCGTTCCTCCTTTGCCTAGGTGGCTCAGGAGGTGGTTGTGGTGGTTGTTGAGGTGGTTCCTCAAAGGGTAAAGGTGGTGGAGTAACCGCTTGAAGATACGGTTCCTCGAATGGAGGTTGAGGAGGAGAGTTATGAAATGAAGGGGTATATTCCCATTCATACTTGTTCCACCTTTCGGCCCATGAGTCGGGGCCTTGATACGGCGATCCTTGGTAAGGAGAACCGCTGGAGATACTGATGGGGTGAGTTGGTGTCCCGGTTGGCGGCTCTGGATCAGGATCGTCATCCATCTCCATATCTTAGGAGAAGTGGTCCTCGGGTCCTAATGGATTGTAACCCAGTGGTTCGTTAAAATAGTCGTTTTGGTTAAATTGGGCCGGGGAATAAGTGGAGTCAGAATGATGAAAATAAAGGGAGTGTAAAGAGTGGTATGAATGGTATGAATGGAGAGAATGGTGAGAATCTTGGGAATGGTGAGAATGTTGGGGCTCGTCTTGAATAGGCGGCCCAAAGGAAGGGTGAAATGATGGTGAAGAACTTAACCAGACCGAGTGTCTCGCGGGCTCAAATGAATGACCCCAATGGTCTCGCGAATCAGAGCTAGAAAAAGACGCGGGTGGAGTGCGCCTGTGAGAGGGTCTCGCATGGCTTGATGGTCCTCCCCTCATAGGACCTTTTCCTTTTCCTCGAATGCGCGGCGGCATTTTCAATTAGCAAACCTGTCAAAACAAGTAAAACAAAACATAAACGACAAAAGGAAAAATTAAGACTAATCCTAGGTCATTTTCCTAGACTCGGAAGTCTAAGGAATGTGCTTATTGTGTCATTGAGATTAAACACAAAAAGGCTAGTGTTTAATTCACTCAATGTTGGCTCTGATACCAACCTATTACACCCCGATATTTCCACATATTACCGGTGGGCCCGGCGGGGAGTATCGTGACGTAGTTGATATCATCATAGTCAATACACACAATATAATAGCACAGCAGAAGGCTTAGTGAATAATTACTATTACAAACCATAGTGTCCGAGTGTCCAAATAAAAGAATATACAGACTTGGTTGTAATAGAGATCCACAGGCGGATCATAAAATAAAATACAGGAAACTGAAATAACAGACTCCAGGCATCTAAGGATTTGCAAGATCCTCTTATTTGACACCGAGTAGCTCCAGCCTAATTACGTGAGGTACCTGTCACTTAGGCTTTGGAAAATACGTCATTTTACACTGGTAAATACAATTAACTGACTCATTTGAAGATATTTATGAAAATTGATTTAAGTGCACAAGGCACAAACCATTTATACTTGGGACAATTATTTAAGATAATCTTGTATGCCGTTTTACATGTTTGTCATACATATGAGGCCGGTTTGGAAGCCGGTCATGATTAACCGACTCACCACTATAAAACCCACAAAGGAGTTATCCCCAATATGTGGGTTATTTAGCATTGTCATCTGTCAGGTGTATGCCTACACCCCGTGCATAGGTCGTGGTTATTTACAAATGATATAAGCCAAGGATATCCAGGACACGATCGTATTAACCCACAATGTTTATGTTATAAAACAAAACATATTAAAACGGGTTATGTAAATTTATTAATCCCAATCCGATTAAATGATTTCATACCCGACCAAGCGGTATTATTATAATACCGTATCCCAAGCCCGTATAACGGAAAATAAGTTAAAAGTATTTACCTGAGCTAGATGTGAAAGAAGTAACTCAGCTGTATATTTCCTAAAGCTTTATGAAAGTACCTTCTACCGAAGCTACTTAATCTGTATAGAAGGTTTATTAACCTATTAGGATACTAACAGGTCTTTATTTAAGTCAAGGACTTAGACCGGTTAGTTTGAAAGATACTTAACGGTTCTAAATGCTAGATTAAGCGGAGACCTGAATGGAATGTGATTTAGACCCAACAAGTTTGGATACTTGTATAATATGGGTAAACTAAACACATTCTGGATTTTGAAGATTTAATGATAAGGTTAAACCCAATTCGGCTAATTTATTATTTATGTAAACTAGTTACATAAACCGAACCGAACGCATAAAATACATAACGGGTAACCAAATGAATTATATAAAGGTCTCATTTGTTATTATGCTTAGGATATGTTAATACATCAGTAGGATGTTAACATATATGCCTAAAAAGTATTTAAAACCAATTTAAGTCCCATAGGGGCATTTTGGTCATTTTAATGATTATAAAAGAGATTTAATAGTAAACTGAGGTTCTGGTCTAAAACATTCAGTAAAAATATTTATTTTATCACATTACATCAGTAAGATATTATACATATGTGAGGTTTACCAATTATGGCCAAACTATGCCCCGAAAGGGTATTTTGGTCATTTCACATATGCTTTTAAGGACATTTTTGGAAGTCTGAGTTCATAACTTATACCTACTGTAATAATATTAAAAATTAATTTGAAATTCAGTTGGTAACAAGTCTTAGGTGTTTAATATGGTTTTAAACCATACTATGCACCTAATTAGCGTAAAAGTCGCTAATTGACGATAATTAAGATGTTTATGGAAATCTGAGATTTTGATCAGTCTCAAGTGTTCAAAATATTTTATTTAATGTATAATATCAGTAGGAAAAATGTAACTCCCCGAAAACGGGTAAAGTACCGTTAGTGGTAAAAGTAACCCGGAAAATATTAGGATTTAAATAAATAATCCTAATATTAATTAAAAAGCGGATAAGAACTTTCAAGAGATGAAATGGATAAAATGCCCGAGTTAACGGAACTTAAAATAAACGGGTTAGAACTCCCGGGACTCACTAAGTTAACTAGGGGTAATTAACCTAGTTAATTATTTGTTTAAAAACAATAAAGAAGCATGGACTAGTAAGTCTTTTATAAACCATGGATAATTGAGGGACCAAAGTTGGACAATTTCAAAGTTATATTATTAAAACAATAATTTAACACCAAACACACACTTAAGTGTCTGTCTGGTCGATTAGAACACAAGGGACGACCAGAGCTTGCTCTCAAACCCTAGTTTATGCAATTTGATCAAATTGAAGGTCAAGATCAACTCCAAAACGAAATCCGAGCCTAGATTGGTGATCTCAATTGGAAGGGGGTCATAAGGTATGTGAAACTTGATAGAAAATATCTACTTGAATTTCTGAGCAAACCTAGAGAATTCAAAATTGATGGTTGCATGTTTGTTATTTTGATGAAATAGGAATGATATAATGTCTAGGAGTAAAACCCTAGTCAATCACATGTTGAAATCATGCTTATTTCTTGTGAATTCACAATCACCATTGAAGGTGATAAGTGGGTGTTGTAGGAACATGTTAAACACTAGAATTTTAATTGTTGTTCTAGTGTAATTTGAGTTCTAGGAAGTAAATTCAGATTTTGTTAATGTGAAAATTTATGTAAACATGCTTAGTTGATGTTAACCATGGCTAAATGACAAGTATTGAGCTTGATAATTAATTGTGAGAAATTATGCCCGCAAGGTGTTTGTTAAAATGCCTAAGTGAATGTTTATATGTCAAAATTACGAATGAAACGCGTAATTTCCTTGTTTGACTAATTACGTGAAATAAGGGTTAAAACGGGTTCTAATCATAATGTTGATTTAACTTAATTATGCCTATTGTATGATTTAAGATAGCTGACTTATAAAAGTCAAACTAACCAATGATAAAGTCGAATAGTGGTTTCGACATAGAAAATACGTAAGGTGGAATAGTCGTGAATTGAAATGACTAATCTAACCACCTTGTGAATGATGATAGTTTTTCGCCTAACGAGCTAGGTGGAGGCTTGGGAAAGAAGCGGTCAAACGAATCAAGCACGAGAAGAAAGCGTATTTGGATGCGAGGTAAGTAGAGCTTACGCCCCTTTACATTATTTGCAAAGTTACTTAATTTCAAGTATTGATATGAATGCTACTAAGTGGTTGGTATATGATATTCCGACACGATTCAATGAGAGTCGGAATGAGGGAAAATGGTAAGAAATCATGAATTATAGTAAAAGGGGTAAAATGGTAAATTAGTCATGTAATGACGAATAAATAAAAACGGTTTTAAGTAAAACAAGTTCAAAGGAAAACTGGGATAGGTTTAAAGGGGTGAAATGGTAATTAAATACCATCTCATACGGACAAATGGTCAATTAGACTAAATGGGTCAAATGGTGTGGTTAACACCATTTGACAATCGCTTGTTGAGTTTTGTAATCACAGGAAATAACATAAGCTTGCGTTGCTTTAACTAGAAAGATTTAAAGCAAAAGTTATGTAAACGGGTCAGTACTTTGACCTGGGCCAGGTACACATAAATAAGCTTTTAGTTAAACATACAATTTTTTGGTCAAATATTTAGCGAAAGTCCCTCGTCGTAAAGTGAGGGACTAAAGTTAACCAAAACACCCTTGAAGGGTATATTGGGTAAACGACCCATAGGGGTTGTTTAGGAACTTGTATTAAGATTAGGGAATCATTAAATATGAATAAAAGTCATAGGAATACACATTCGTGGGTCAAATGCTCAAAAATGGTCATTTGCGTAAAATGACCAACCGATGGGTAAAATTGGGAAAAAGGTGTTCATTATGTTAAATCCACCACAAAATAGTTGTGGTGGAATATTTGTAGTTAATTAGACATGGAATTTTTGTAGTATCAAAAGAAAAGCACAAGTTCTAGACTAAAATGCGTAAATACCCTTAACGGGTCAAAATAAGCATACGAGCGAAAACGAGTTTAAATTGTGTAAGAAACCTGTGACTAGAACCTATTATGATAGATAACATTAGTTTGAAGAGGTGCGTGTGAAATAGGGATCAAACAAATATGTTTGCTTGATAAAATGCATAAACGGGTTAAAATTCGGCAAAAAGGTAATGAGTCGAGGGCTTAGAAGTCTCAAAAATTTCTTATGTTGGATGTAGGATTTTAACTCCATAAGATGGAGAGAGTTATGCTCGTTTCCGTGAAATCGGGTTATGCTGGGAATATGCAGCAACATAATAAAATCATTCTGCCAAAAAAGGGGCTAGGTGGGGCGTCTAGCCCCTAGGCGTGACGCCTAGCCCCCCTGAACCTGAAAACGTTTAATTTTGTTTGTTTGACCCATATAACTTGTTTAAACTTGCTATTTAACTATCAAAACTAACTTTTAAGTTGGTTTTGATCATAGGTGATTGCCAAGAGTGCCCGGATGAAGATCAAGCTCGAAGAAGAACCGAACACGATAAAGTTAAAAGCTTCCGCATGATATTTCGTCGTAACTTTTTAACGACGAACTCAAATTCATTACGATGTATATAAACCTTCATTTGTAAAAGATTTAAATTAACCGTATTATTCAAAGTACATGTAATTATAATTTCATGTTCATTTCCGTAAACTATACGAAAACCTTAAAATAATAACAAGGGTGTTACAAAAAAAGTTTGGCATTCAAATCATATGTTAATCTCATTTTATGCATGAAAAGGGTATTATCGTCATTTACCGAATTATACAAGAACTCAATGATATGGTCAGTTTATAATCTAACCAAATATCCTAAAAATCCCTAAAAATAATATCTTAACAGTAGGCAATGAGTTTTGGGTCAAAATCCATGTTTAAACATGTCTTATGCAAGATAGCGTATTTTAATTAATAAAAACTTCCAATTTACGATATCGAGCATAACTTCTGTTTGAGACCAGAAAATGATGTCAACATTTTCGGGACATACTTATATATCAGTAATAAAGGTTTTTGTCCTCTCACATTTTCAAAAGTCTCGTTTATATAACATAAGGGCAAAATGAGCATTTATAAGCATAGTAACGAAACTTAGCATATAATTCAGAATACAAATGACCAGGTAATATAACCTTAGAGGGTTATACTACAACATAATGTGGTCCTAATGGAAGCTTAAAACATGGAAGAATTAAGCTCAATCGGGTCAGAACTGAAAGTCAAAGCTAAAGTCAAGCTTTTGCGACTTTCGGTTGCGAACCGACCTTAGACTTAGAATTGTCGGGTTGAACCTGTTTAAACATGTTCTAATAATAATTACTAAGTTATTAGAGTGTTAAAATATAATTTATAACCTCTGAATTTTTAGTTTTAATTATTATTTATAATTCTGTCCAGTTTGACTTTTTAACTAATTAGTTTGACCCGACAATTAACTAAGCAAACGTAATAATTAGGAGGTGCCCTTTTAAGGGTTAATCACCTATCTAATTATGGTCACATAACCACATTCATCTCAAACAGTGGCTGGACCATTTGAGTTTAAACCGAAGGTCAAAGCTAATTTACGATAACTTTGACTTTTTGGTTTTTAAACTATAAAACTGAACTAAAGAGAGGGCTAATACACTTACAAAGGGTCCTAACTATCTTTTCTACAAACTTGAGCTCCTTTCTTAATCAGGAACCACCAGATGAGAGAGTAGAGAATGTTTGAGTGATATGAGCAAATGAACAAGGCAACATAAGTGCCTATTTATAGATCAAGACCATGAATTTAGATCACTCCAGGTGTTTAGGGGGTGTTTAGGATCGTCCCAGGTGTCCTAGTGGTAATCTAATACCATTTGCAAGCTCTAGGTTTCGAGTTTCAGGTGACAAAGGCGGTGCAACAGGCTGCAACCAGCAGCTGTCAACATTTTGCAGAGCTGGGTGTCTGTCGCGGGCTGCGTAAATATCAAAGGGGGTCTACTCGGGCCGCGACAACCTTGTTGTCAGGTAAAACTTGTTTCAAGTTTGGCAGATTCAGTCCATGGTCCATGGTAACTTTACTTAACTTCATTTTTGGCATAAAAGGCCCTTGTAGTTAGTTTGTAGAGGAACATTGGAGTATAACCAAACTCCGTTAGGCCCGGTTTCGTTAAATGATCACCGATATCATAAGTTTCTAAACATTGACGCTTTTAACCCATAATCTTGAAAACTTGTATAATGATCTCGAAACCTTGTGAAACTGATATCACTTATTCTTGAGAGTATATTTGGATGTTACGAAGCCTCGGGTTCATTAAAAGGTCACTCAGAGGTAAGAATTAACATGTTGACATGTTTAACCCCTGTAGTTTATAATCTTTCGATTATTTTCACAAACAGCTCCTTATATCCAAATAATTTCTCGTTTGAGAATATATTATTCATGTTTGGTCATTCAGAGGCACAAGTTTGGCATGATGACACATTTAATCCCTTTGGTTTCATATTTTCATCGTTTGTCAACTTTAGTCCTTCAAACTCAAACTTTTACATATTTAGAGTTTAGGACATGTGTCTTTACATAATTGGACACGTTTTTACATGGTGTTACGCTAGCCTTGATCAAGTTATCACAGATCTAAAGAATCTTATCCGTTGTCTCTTGAATGATTTCAGGGCCAGTAAATTGCTTGTCAGCAACCTCATGCCAGCTGAGAGGAGATCGGCACTTGCGACCATACAAATCTTCGAAAGGAGCCATCTGAATACTGGAATGATAGCTGTTTTTTGTAGGATCGTTTGCACGACCAAAACGAGTCGTTTAGAAGAGTTCTTGTCAATATGAGAGGCGGAAACTAACGTATCGACTTAGAAACAGCTTGATATACACTCTAATTGTCTTTTTGATTGATATAACAGCTTTTTACAGGCAGTAGACACTTCAGCAACACTTCGGCTCTGGAATCGGAAAATTACAAATGAATTGAATAGGACAAGTATATATAGGCTAGGCATTTCGCACGAAAATGGTACATCCATTTCGTGTGAAATATATGTTTCAGCCTTTTTACCAATTTCCTCGTACTACGAGTCCTAGATCTATCATTTCTATTACAAGACTCGATGCAAGACGAAGTCGATAGACATATGCACCAACAGACTCCCCCTTGGATGTCAACGAGTCTTCAGTATGTCGAGTCTTCAATCTTTATCAGTCTTCACGTGCTTTCCAAAGTATCAAACAGTGTATGCATCCTCAATCTCTTTCTCTTCTCCTTTTTCTTTCAGAATCACAACCTGACTCTATCCTCTCTCTAATTCTCTTGATTAGATCTCTTGATTCCTTAAGTTCTTCAAACTCCCCCTTTCAATAAGCTGGGATCACAATTTGCATATCCTTTTGTTGAAAATCCTCAGGTATCGGAACCTCGCTATCCTGCACATTCTCTAACCAGAAATAAATTTCACAAATTTAAATTTTCTTGACAAATTTAATCTCTGCTTACCACATGTATAATCAATTTCCAACAAACACTCTTATTTTGAGGTAGAATTATATAACAATTTCCATTTCAAAATCATCTTTCGTTACAACAGTCTCTCCCAACCCTATTGTTCATCATGTTTAGCACTCGGAATTTTGAAAATCAGCTTTCCAACATCAGTTGTCGAAAATCTTTTAGTATTTTTCAAAAGTTAAGCTAAAACACAATGAAAATCTTTTTGGATTTTGGAATAAAAGCAAAGCAGTAAAGAAATATTTACAAACAATATTTTTGTGAGTTTGTGTAAGAGGATCATATCAGTTTATGACAAACCACTAGCACCGTTGAGCTTTAAACACTTTAAGTTCTAAACAATTCACTTAGATTGTCAGTATACTGATCCACTTAAATTTTCACACAAAGTTCAATTGATTCGAGATACGAGATTAGTGTTTTAAGGAACTTAAACTTATTCGTGTGTCCCACCTCAGAATATACTCCCGTATCCAGACTCCTATATTCAGTCTTACAGGTGAATGTACACTAATGATATCTGTAAGGGGTTAAATGCGAGACCATGAGAGCTCAGGTTATTGCTTCCGCAAAATCAGAGAGATTATGGTTCGACTTTAGGTGTGTTCCCTTTAGAGAATCTTTTCTTCAACAGCACATGATTAGCATTTTTCAATGTTTCATCATTTTTTATGCTGAGGGCGGGCTTTAAGATTAAAGCAATGCAAAGCATTATACGAGGACTAGGCTATTGCTCCCGCAAAATCAGAAGTCCAGGTATAATACCCCAGATATCACCACGCACAAAGACCTAGTATGTCAGAAATAAAAAGTCCTTCAAACAAGATTTCGGGGATTACCCATATATCCGAGAGATGTTCCCCACGAGATAAGTAAGTAATGATATTTAGGTTTATATCTCGAACACAATCTACTAAGCGTGCGAAAACCTACTGGCATATCATCAGTGAGACCGTTTATCACATTTTAACTTTCCAATTCTTTAGCGTACTGTGATTGTCTACTGATGTACTATCATTTCCTATTTTTCACAACAAAACTCATTTTTGATTTTATCATGTTTTTGGCTTTTTCAAAATTTTCTAATGTTTTTGGATTTTTTGAAATTTCTTACTCTCCCTAAAATTCAAAACCATTTAAAAACTTTGAAATCAAACTGTACAAATAAAGTGACAACTGTTGTAAATTGCTTCAAATCGCCATCCACTTGGCATAAACAATCAGAACTCCCCCTGACAACAAACTATTTTCCCATTATGATTTCAAAACACTTAGGTTTGTTTTAATCAAATGGTTTTTCCGGAAAATAAGTTTTGTTGAAATTCACAAACCACATGTAGGTTAGGGGTTTCATCACATTGTTTTTCTTCAACCACTTGTAGGTTCACTTACCAACCATACTATTTGTAAAATGAAATATGACAATTTTCAAGAAATACTACCACTTGTAGGTCGAAATTTCACAAATGTGAATTTCTCAAGAAAAATGCCGATTCCACGATTACCAACTTGGAAGCTCCGGCAAGTCAGGATTTTTACATATGAAAAACAGACACCCAAGACTGACTATCTTTGGGTGTAACCTGTTCAGTCTCACTTGGGGTTTGAACATTTCTTTTTTTCTTCATAAAATCTTTTACCCCTGTGACCTTCCCATCGACCATTTTCCCAAAAATATGTTTCACTTTTTCATTAAAAGCTTTTTCAACATCAAATTCTTTCTTTTCAGTATATAATTGATTTGAGATTTCCACTTTGCCAACTTTTGATTTTAAAATTTCAGCCCGCAATGGTGGAAAGTTGACATCATCCATTGGTGGAACTGAATTATCTCCTTTTACCTCAACTTGTGGCTCCTCTGACTTTGACGAGTCAGATTCATCGCTAGATTTCACATCTGATTTCTTAACAATCCACATTTGGTTGTCAAGATTCACCCTTCTTTTGTAAAATCTTTTCGAACATTCACCAACTTCATATGTTGAATTTTTAAACACTTTGAATTTTCAGTTGGTGGTTCGGTTTTATCAACAATCTTTTCTTTGAGTTTAGAAACAACTTCCTGTTTTGTGTTGGTTGCCTTTGGACAATTCTAGGCGATTTGACCAACTTCTTGACATCGGTAACAGGTTCTTGTCTCTTTTCTCTGATAAGCTCCATTCTTCTCAAACTTTTGTTTTTATGCAAAGAACTCTTTGTTTGATTGCTTCCAGAATGAGCTCTTTTCTTCTTCCACAGAACTTGACCCTGAAACAAATACTGTTTTTGTTTTAGAATTTTTCTCATTTTTATGATTTACGGGTGGAATAAACCTAATCATTTCTTTTTGAAATTACTGTTATGGTTTGGTTTCTTTTGAAAACCAGAACCAGAACTGTAACTTTTTTTCTTGTTCAATCTTTGTTGAACTCTTGAAGTGTATTTTTTTAGGTTTTTCAGTAAGATTTACATCTTTTATTTCAGAAATATTAATTTCTGTTAATTTGAAAACCTTTTTAATCTTTTCAATTTGAACACTTCTTATTGGAAATTCCTCATCAGAATATAATTTGTCTGAATCATTCAAAGTATATGCCACTTTGATTGGTTCATCATTCAAATTATTTTTTGATAATAGAAATTCTTTATTGTACACCCTTTTAACCGATGATTTTGAACTGTCGACCGACGAACTCGAACTTTCAGATTCCGACTTTGATTCTGACTCCTCATCTTTATCCAACACCTGATCGACCACTTTCTTTATTAACTCAGACTCATGATCAGTGTCAGAAGATGTAAACGTGACATCAATATTTTCAGGTAACTCATCAGTTGTTTCGGACTTTAACTTTATATTGACTGCCTTTTTGACTTGTTCCTCATTTGGTTTTCTGGGAGAATAACCTTCCTAGATCGGAGGCGGACACTTGTTATAATTTGCACTTTATTTCTTACCAGTATCCTTCTTTTCAGTCTTCTTGTCCTGAAAGGCTTCAAAACCTGCAACAGTTGGATAAATTCTATAAATTAAATAATCAGAACTTGAATAACTTTGTAACAATCGTATGATTCTTTCATTTTCTATCCTTTCTGTCTCCAACTCCTGCTTCAACTTTGCACATTCTTCAATATAGTGATTGATAGCCTTCTGTTTGGACACCATCACTGCATTCATCATTGTTAAGGCATCTTCTCTTTTTTAGTTTGTCTTTTGCAGACTATTCACCGTTCTATTCAGCACATCATACGATTCTTTCACATATTTAACATCGAACAATAATTTTTCTTTCATTTTTTCAAGCTAACTAAACTTCTCATCTTTCTCTTCACAGTGTTTGCATGGTTCCAAACATTTTAGACAAGGTTTTGTGATCTCAACAATTTTTTCAACTTCGATAATCTTTTCAACTTCGACTATCTTTTCAACTTCAACCACCTTTTCAACTTCAACACTCTGTTCATGCTTCTCTTCTTGAGCAACATTCTCACATTTTACCTTTTTCTGATTCTTTGCTGCTCGCTTCTCCTTTAGTTTTTCCAATCTATCTGCAAAATAAAATTTAAAACTTTCAGGAGATAATTGAGTTTTTCCAATGTTTATTTGTATTTCTTCTTCATCATCACTGTTATCATTTGATGATTGATCAAAGATTGTTGTCTTTTCTGAACTATCCTCTGAAGAAACAGATTCTCCATCTTGACTTTTCTCATTATTGAAAAACATATCCATCCATTCTTTCATCAAATCTGGCTCTTGAACGATCTGTGCAATAAATGCTCCAAACTTTGAGTCCCCCGGAATATATTTGTCCCAGCTAAAACCTTCTGGAAATCTTTCATCTTCTTGGTCTATCAAACCACCATTCTGAGGCCTTTCATTTTTTTGTTCTAACATACCATAACAAGCTTTCTTCTTTCCATCTTTAATAGCATTTAATGATGAAGGTTGTTGAGCAACTTGTTGATATATAGCTTTCCGATAATAATCATTATTCCCGAACGGATTCTGAGCTCCACCTGCTTCTCGATTGGAACATTCCCTCTTGAAATGTCCTTTTTCCCTGCATCGAAAACAAGTAACTTTAGATTGGTCAAAACCTAAAGTAGAAACATTAGCATCACAGAAGTCATCACTTCCTGTAATCTGCTTAAATTTCTCGGCTCTCCTCAACACACTCGCTAAACACCACTTAATATCCATAAGCTCCATTTCCTCAGCATCAATCTGATCATAATCCTCTTTTGCCAACATAGGATTTCTGATTCTTCCTGCAACCAAACCCTCATAAGATTCTAACACTGTAGCTAGTAATGCCATATGACCTTTAGCAACTTCTTCAGAGAAATTTTGACCATTCTGAAGATGCAACGCGATGTTGCAGTGTAACACGTGACCATTACTGTTTTTTGATCTTTGGAACTGATGACTTGAGGTTGAAACATTTGGATTAACACTCGAGTATGAAGAAAATCCACTGTTGCTGATTGGACTTTGATTAACTGATCCAGATGAATTTTCTGCACAGAAAGATGTTTGGACCTTCGGACTTGTTTCAACATTCTGAAAATTCCCTTTGTAATACATCTTGATGTCTTGTTGACCACTTGGATTATTCATTCTAGCAATCTTCTGTTGTTCAAGATCTTGTCCTTCAAGCTTTTCAATGAATTGAGAAATTGTCAATTTATCATATTCACCCGTGTTCTTTAAGATCATTAGATATGTACCCCATTCTTTCTGAGGCAAATCATCAGCTAACTTGTCAACCCATTCTTCTCGATCTTTGTTTATATCTAACAGTGACATTGAACGCACTAAATGACAATATCTTTCAATGAGCTTCTTTGTAGTTTCACCCGGCAAGCTAGTAAACAAATCAAATTCTTTCTTTAGCAATGATTTCTTACTCCTGATCATCTGCGTACTTCCCTCAAACTTAATTCGAAGAGCTTCCCAAATTGAACGTGTAGTACCATCATGTTGAAGTAAGATGAAAATGTCTTCTTTCACAGCTTGCTGAAGTAGACTAATCATCATTTTTTCACCCTTATACATATCTCTCTCTTTATCCGACAACTCAGAAATAGTTTTAATAACTCCCACATCTGTACGAGGTTTAACATACTTTTTCTCGATACATTCCCAAGACCTCAAATGATTTTCTTGAACCCAATTTTCAAATCGGTCTTTCCAACAATAGTATTCTTCAATGCCCATCAACTTTGGAGGTTTCTGTAACGTTCCTGTTTCATTTTCCATGTTCACGCTCTGAGCAATGGTAACAGGAGTACCCGGGGCAGTAGCAAACGTGTTGTAAAACTCTTCTTCCATGTTTCGGTTTCAAAAAAAAATCACAAACTTGCTTTCAAACGAAATGGACAAACGAACAAGTTTAAACGAAATGGCTTGATGTGAAATGAGTGATTTCGCGTGAAATGGATGATTTCGTACGAAATGGTAAACTTTCAAACAAAATGGCAAACTGCTACGAAATGGAATCCTTTTCGTGCGAAATGAAGACAATTTCAAGCGAAATGAATACTTTCAAGCAAAAAGAACGATTTCGTGCGAAATGAGGTCCAAAAATGTCAAACCGTGCGAAATGAACTTATCATTTCGTGCGAAATGCTGCTGATGTCATACTCTCGGCCAGATTTTTTCAAATTGATCAAGTTTTAGGTTGATTTTAGGTCTAATTCTTTCAAGGATTGTTTAAAACACTGTTTCGCACGTTATATGTGAAATTCAATCCATTTTAACAGTAAAATCTTGTTAATTTTGAAAAAGAAGGCGTAGAAGTCAGATTTTATGATGAAATCAAGCTGATTTGGTAAGAACTCCTCCTCCTGTGCTCTGATACCACTTGTAGGATCGTTTGCACGACCAAAACGATTCGTTCAGAAGAGTTCTTGTCAATATGAGAGGCGGAAACTAACGTATCGACTTAGAAACAACTTGATATACACTCTAATTGTCTTTTTGATTGATATAACAGCTTTTTACAGGCAGTAGACACTTCAGCAACACTTCGGCTCCGGAATCGGAAAATTACAAATGAATTGAACAGCACAAGTATATATAGGCTAGGCATTTCGCACGAAATGGTAACATCCATTTGCGTGTGAAATATCTGTTTCAGCCTTTTTACCAATTTCCTCGTACTACGAGTCCTAGATCTATCATTTCTATTACAAGACTCGATGCAAGACAAAGTCGACAGACATATGCACCAACAGTTGTTGTACGAGAACTCAATCAATGGTAAATGTACATCCCAGTTACCACCAAAGTCGATGACACAAGAACGAAGAATATCCTCTAGAGTTTGAATAGTACGCTCGGTCTGTCCATCCGTTTGAGGATGAAAGGCCGTGCTAAGATTCAAATGAGAACCCATAGCGGATTGAAAGGGTTGCGAAAGACATGAAGTAAAACGTCCATCATGATCAGAGATTATGTCGATAGGTATGCCATGACGGTATATAATCTCATCGGTATAGATTTGAACAAGCTTCTCCACTTTATAATCTTCACGAATAGGAAGAAAGTGGGCTGATTTGGTCAAACGATCGACGATCACCCAGATACTATCGTGACCAGAAGGTGTTCGAGGTAGTTTGGTAATAAAATCGATAGCGATGCTATCCCTTTTCCAAACAGGGATTTCAGGCTGTTCTAAGAGACCCGAAGGGCGTTGATGTTTAGCCTTCACTTTTAAACAAGTGAGGCATTTCGAGACATAGATGGCGATATCCTTTTTCATGCTCGGCCACCAATAGGTCGTACGCAAGTCATGGTACATCTTTTCGGCACCAGGATGAATAGAGTATCAAGATTTGTGGGCTTCATTCATAATGAGCTCACATAAGTTATCGAGATCCGGTACCCAGATGCGATTGAGGTAGTATTGAAGTCCATCAGGTTTAGTTTCAAGTTGATCTATCTTAGCGCCTTGGAGTTCCACTTCTAGACTTCCTTCATTTGCTGACGAATACTGAGCTTCACGAATACACGCATGGAGATCACTAGAGATACGGATAGCATTTACATGAGTTTTACGACTAAGAGCGTCGGCCACTACATTCGCCTTGCCAGGATGATAGTGAATTTCACAGTCGTTGTCGTTAAGCAATTCCACCCAACGTCTTTGTCACATGTTCAGTTCCTTTTGGTCAAAGATATGTTGAAGGATCTTATGGTCGGTGAAAACCACACACTTAGTACCCCACAGGTAGTGTCGCCAGATCTATATCGCAAACACAACTGCACCAACTCTAGATCGTGAGTAGTATAGTTTTTCTCATGCACTTTGAGTTGTCGAGAGGCATAAGTAATAACCTTGTCCCGCTACATGAGCACACAGCCCAAACCACGGTTCGAGGCATCACAGTATACCACGAAATCATCATTCCATCAGGGAGAGTAAGAACAGGAGCGTTACACAAAAGGGTCTTAAGAGTCTGAAAAAGATTCCTCTTGCTCGGGACCCCAAGCAAAAGGTCTCTCTTTCTGGGTCAACGAAGTGAGAGGAACATCGATCTTAGAGAAGTCCGAGATGAATCGACGGTAATAGCCTGCCAATCCTAGGAAGGAACGAATCTCAGATGCAGATTTAGGCGTACTCCAATTCTTCACAGCTTCGATTTTAGACGGGTCAACATGAATACCTTGCTTACTAACGACATAACCAAGAAATTGCACTTCATTAATCCAAAACTCACACTTAGAAAATTTAGCATACAAACGTTCACCACGTAGGAGTTCAAGCATCAAGCGTAAATGACGAGTATGATCAGCTTTAGATTTCGAGTAAATGAGGATATAATCAATGAAGACTATCACAATTCGATCCAGATAAGGTTTACAAACACGATTCATAAGATCCATGAACACAGCGGGTGCGTTGGTCAATCCGAAAGGCATGACCATGAACTCGTAGTGCCCATAACGAGTGCGAAAAGCAGTTTTGGGTACATCATCCTTGAGTACACGAAGCTGATGATAACCAGAACGAAGGTCAATCTTCGAGAAACAGGACGCGCCTTGTAGTTGGTCAAATAGGTGATCGATACGAGGGAGAGGGTAGCGATTCTTAACGGTAAGCTTATTAAGTTCACGGTAGTCGATACACATACGAAACGAACCATCTTTCTTTTTGACGAATAACACAGGAGCACCCCACGTCGAGGTACTTGGACGAATGAATCCCTTGTCGAGCAATTCCTATAGCTGGCTGGATAATTCTTGCATCTCATAAGGTGCAAGTCGGTAGGGAGCCTTGGCGACAGGAGTCGCGCCAGGTATGAGATCAATACGAAAATCAACAGATCTAGGAGGAGGAAGACCCGGTAGATCTTTAGGAAAGACATCAGGGAAATCACACACCACTGGAACGTCGCTTATGTTCTTTCCTTTGCCCTTTTGTTCCACCACGTGGGCTAAGAAAGCAAGGTTCTGTTTACGTAAGCATCTATTCGCCTGAGTGCATGACAGCAACTTCAATCCTTTCGAAGGCCGGTCTCCATAGACATGCAAAATATCACCGGACGGAAGTGGTAGACGAACAAACTTCTCGTGACAAGCAATCTCGGCAGGATTCTTGCGCAACCAATCCATGCCGATAATGACATCAAAACTACCCAAATGCATTGGTATTAGATCAATAATAAACACATGGTCGTTAAGGGTCAAAGAACAAGCACAGAGAATAGAATCAACTAGAATAGACTTCCCATGGGCATTTTCCACCGAAAACGACTTAGGTAACTTAGAGCATGCACAGTTTAACAAAGATTCAAATTCTACGGACACAAAGCTTCTGTCGGCACCAGTATCAAATAGTATCGAAGCGTAAAGGTTATTAACGAGAAACGTACCATTAACAACGTCATTGTCGTTACAAGCCTGATTAGTATTAAGATTGAACTTTCGTCCACGAGCGGCTGGCTGCTGGTCCTGGTTCAACTGAGGACACTGATTACGGAGGTGAGTAGTATCTCCACACTTGTAGCATGCACGAACAACGTTGACTGGCCTTGGGTTTTGTTAAGGAGCTGGGAGAGCTGGTAGAGCTGCCTGAACTGGGGCTTGCTGAGCTGGTTTGTCGGGGTTAGCTTGACGACAATAGGCAGTCGTGTGACCATAGAGATTGTAGTTGGTACACAAACGACATGCAGAGTTAATAGGATGATGAAAGTTACAAGTTGTACACTTGGGATGAGGTCCAGTGTACTGCCTCTAAACTTCCGGAGCAGTAGGGTTCTGAACAGCAGCAGCAGGAGCAGTAATAGCAGGTTTAGCAGCAGGGTTCGCAGTAGGAACAATCGCATTGCATCCTGAACCCTGAGACTTTCACCTTTTGTTCTTGTTACCACTAGGCTGCTGGGTAACTTGATTCGCTGTTTTCGAAGGGGCGGAGTTTCCAAACTGTTTATCACGTACGCGATTGTTGTTCAAACTTGCTACCAGACGATAAACTTCTTCAATTGTCTCGAGTCGAGCTACTTCAATCGAATCTCTCATGGCAGGAGGCAACCCATTGATGTACTTGGTTTTCATGCGTTTAGGGGTAGAAACCAAGTGAGGAACAATCAAGCTGAGCTGCTTGAAATGAGTAGTATAAGCCAGATTATCATCACCAATCTGCTTCAAGTGCCAGAACTCTTCTTCGAGCTTCAGTTGTTCATGGGAAGGGCAGAATTCAAGCATCATTAATTCCCGCACCTCAGCCCATGGAAGAGCATAGGCTTCTTCATTAGAACGAATGTTTCTCTCATTTGACCACCACTCCAGAGCTCTGCCTTGAAACATTCCCGTTGCACTCCTAGTGTTTAGATGTTCTGGTCACTCGCTGTTGATGAAAGTAACCTCGATGTTGTCAAACCATTCCAGTATAGCAGTCAGCCCATCATTGCCCATGAAAGACTTAGGGTTGCAAGAGACAAAGTGTTTGTAGCTGAACTTTATAGGCTTCTCTTTCTCTGTCTTAGAGTCGACTGAAGAGGGTGGAGTGTTCGATCCTTGGATCTCAGAGACGATCTTTGGCACGACTCGAGTGATCTGGTCGGCCATGAAGGACATCATCTTTTTCTGAGACTTCTCCCTGGATCTCTTGAGAGTGTTGGATAGCTTACGAGAAGACATCTAAAGATCCAACAAGAGGATCGTATAAGTCTAGATCTCAAAGTCTCACAGTATATAGATTCACACACGGTAGATTAAGACTCAAGATTCAACAAGATTCACATAGATTTAAGATTCAAGTTTCCGCAAGTTTCACATAGATTCCAATAGATTCAACAGCGCAAACCCACGACCTTCGCATGGCACGTTGTACGAAGTTTGGCAATATGTCAGAAACGCTTATATATAGGAAGTACCAACGGTGTATCCACCACACTTCGGGCACATCACTTTCGCCTCGTACTCGGTGTCATGTTACATGTCGCAATTGCCCAACGTAACATCACACTCATCATCATCATCGTACACCCGATAGATTCACATAGATTAACCCAATAGATTCACGTAGATTACTCAATAGATTCACATAGATTCCAATAGATTCACGTAGATTACCCAATAGATTCACATAGATTCCAATAGATTCATGTAGATTACCCAATAGATTCACATAGATTTAGTGTTAACAATCTCCATCACAGTCCACAAACAACGAAATCCCGCATGGCACGTGCTACAAAAGTTCGGCAACATGACGGAAGCACTTATATATAGGAAGTACCAGCGACGTATCCACCATGCTTCAATCATGTCACGTCCGTCCCGTCATCGGTGTCATGCTTCGTTAACCATAGCATTAGATTCCATTACCATCACAAAACCTTCTCATAAATTGTCCAAATAGATTCCAACAACTCCAACCCGAGCCTACAAAACTACGAACTTCACTTAGCGCGTGGTGCGAGGGTTTGGTAACATGCCAGAAACACTTATATATAGGAAGTACCAGCGGCGTATCCACCACGTTTCAGACATGCCACATCCGCCTCGTCTTCGGCGCTAGGCTACGTTTCGTATTTTGTTTCTTAAAACCACACACATAGATTACGCTAGAGTACACATAGATTCCACATAGACCTCACATAGATTCCTCATAGATTACACAAGTAGTTTCCCATAGCTTAGAATTTTGACATTCACGTCACCGGTATGCAAAACACTAAGTTTCGCATGGCACGGGTACGAAAGTTGATAACATGTCGGAAACACTTATATATAGGAAGTACCAGCGGCGTATCCACCATGTTTCGGACACGTCACTTCTCCCTCGTATTTCTGTGCCATGTTACGTTTAGTGTTGCACAACCACAATATCACATAGATTCATTAGATAGTTTCACATAGCATATTAGTCGATCAAGATTCCCACATAGATTAACATCATGAATAAAGCTCCATAAATTTAGTTTGATCCTGAGAGATTATGATTAGAGATTTGGTTTGCGGACACATGTGCGTCTTGTGTAAAAAGTCTTAAAATAAACGAGGAACCAAAATAAACGAAGAATCGAGTAAAAATCCACACATAAAATCGAGATAGCATAAAAGATAGGCTCATAAAACATAGATTGTTCTGGGTAGAGGAACGGAAACTAACCAAAGTGATTTGAACCCCTTCGAATAGAGGCAACGTGTGACAACCGGTGATTTACGACCCTTAATTGCGTGATTAACAGGTTATTAACGCGATAATAAATAGTGTCTATAGCGCAAACTAACTTAATTAGGCCTTTGGAGTGCCCAGGAACGTTTAATCGACTGTACAGTACGAGTATGGTGATTTACGGGAAATCTACTGAATATTACCCGACAACAAGCTGATACCGTACAAAATACTGACAACGCCAACAAATACGGATTTTCTACGAATATTTGATATTTATAAACTTAATTTTGTGAATTTATTGGGCTTCCGTGCGACACAAACGCAAACGTAAACTAAAAACGCGATAGCAGGAAACACATCGGCAACGAAATGGAAGCGACAGAGACGCCTGTCACCTTCAGAACCTACATTTTATGCTATATTTAGCTCCGTAATGAAATTTTAGTAACTACGGTCGAAACAGGATCAGAAAACGAATTAGAAATGGCAACAAGGTAATTTTTCGCGATTCTTACCGCAACAGACTAACGAAGGCGTCCAACATCGAATACCGACACTATTTTATATGAATATATATTTTTTAATCAAAAGTTATAATTCCCGATATTTTTTTTACGATAATCGGGTTTTGAAGACGGGCTCGTAGGAAAGGCGGACCAATAAACACGGGGATTGGGCTTGTGGGCCTTGGGCCCAAGCCCAAAGCCCACTAAAACAAATTCTCAATAAATAATAACTATTACCCCTCATTTGATCACAAACAAACACACACATAAAACACAGACTATATGTCTGTTCCCCTCTCCCTCTCTCGTGACCAACCACCGGCGACCGGAGCCGGAGATGATGACCGAGCTCCGGCGCCTTTCGTCCTCTCCGGTGATCATACATCATGCACACCCCTCCTCGTCGCCTATGCAGATCCGACAGAAGAAACGGACCGCCGCACGCGACGGCGACATGGCGGCAGAAGAGAGGAGAGAGAGAGAGAGAGAACCGGTGGTGGTGGCGAGCGACAGCAGCGGCGGTCGGCGTCTCAGTCCGATGGTTTGCCTCTCGGACCGGTGGTTCGTGTCTCGGTTCGGCGGTCTGTAACTCGGACCGGCGGTTCTTGTCATTACCCGACCTATTTCCGGTAAATACCCCCCCCCCCCCATTTCTCTTAACTCCTGCAACTTGAAGATGATGTTGCTGGGTCGATAGTGATGATGAAGATGATGATGTTCATGTTCATGTTCGGGTGATGATTTTGTTCTCGGGTCGGACATCAGGAGTCTCGGGTATCGGCTCTCGGGACAGCCGCGGTTCGGTCAGGCGGCTCGGTTCGGATGACTCAGTTAGCGAGTCAACACAGTCAAGCGAGTAAAACTCGGTCAAAGTCAGCAGTCAATGGAGTCACGGTTCGGTTCGGGTCAACAGCAGATTAGCAGCGCGATTCGGTTTCGGGTTCGGGTCAATGCTGGTCAACTCGAGTCAACGGTCAAACATGGTCGGGTTCGGTCAACTGTTTCGCGCTTCGACAGGAAGAATTGGTATATAATTAACCTCGAGATTAATATTTACATTCTATTATAATTTTATTATTTATGTGAAAAGCGAGCTCTTGGAACGAACAAAGTGACGAGTTATTAGTTAAGACCTACTTGGGTTTCTTTACAAACTTGTTTATACAAATTGATTATATACGTATACATTGTTGCAAATTGATTGATTTACGAAAAAAAACGACAACTTATGTTGTCGGGGGCGTCCAAAAACAGAGGAAACTCTGTCCGTTTTTGAGAAAACCCGTAATATACAACGCGTGTTATTATAAAATAAACTATCGAATTCGAATACTCTTTTAGAAAAACAAGATGACAATTCGGAACTATTTACGACAATAAATATCGTTGTTATATTTATTCTAAACTTCGAAATTAGACAAGTCTTTTTTTAAAAACAATATACTTATATGGTTTTAAACGACGATAATCCGATTTCATTATTACAAATAAATATAGTTTCTATATTTCTTTCAAACATCAAACAAAAACGATGATTCCTTTATAAAATAAATATAGTTTATATATTTACTTCGAACATCAAATAATTCGATTCTTTTATAAAAGTAAATATATTTTATATATTTATTTCAAATAACAAACAACACAAACAACTCGATGATACTTTTGTAAAATAAATAAATCTTTTATATGTATTTCAAACGCCTAAACGGCTTACGATATATAATACGAGTTTATTATATATTCTTCTCATGAAACATTCGTTGCACGCACGTACGACTTCACAAAGCGAAACTTAGCAAGTATAACTTCTTCGTTTCTTTTAAGTTAGCAACAAACCGTCGAATCGTTCGGTCAACGATTCGGTAGAGCTCAATGACACGTAGTTTAGTTACTACGTTTATTTAGAAACTTATAAGATATTCCGTGTTAGGAATATTGTAGAATGCACGCTAGCAAGACAATTCTTGGAAATGACATTACAAAGTCGTATATAGCCAGCTTTGCACAGGAATATTCAGGTGAGTTCATAACCCCACCTTTTTATGGTTTTACATTTTTATAAATGTTTTCGGGGTGGAAAGACATGCACTTTTTGCAAAACATACAAGAATTACATATTTCTAAACCATTTTACAAGCAAGTTTTAACTGACACAAATGGTTTACGAAAAACTTATGTTTTATACCGGTTTTTCAGACAAGCGTATTTTTCGAAGTATGCATACACACGAGTTCTAGTTTTCTAAACTACGGAAAAATACAAATACAAGAGTTTACAAGATACAAATGTTACAATGTTTACAAATGGTATGATGAATACAAGAATTGAGAAATGATACAAAAATAAGAAGCACTCTTGGTGATAACTAGCACCAAGAATAATGCGTTTTAAGGAATGATACGAGAAATCGTGTCACGAATAGGGTACCATAAGCACCATTAATCGTGTACATACTTAGACCGCAGAACAAAAGGTTAGATCTAACGGGTGTCCGGGCACCCACACTCTTGGTGAAAACTAGTACCGAGTAGTGCTTTTGTGTCTCAGTCGTGAATCGACAACTAGAAAAATGCCTATGGTTTGGTTGCTTCCTATGTCGTGTCACATGTTAATGGCCTTGCAACCCATTAACAACAAGATACATACAGAAATACTTGATCTAAACAAGATACATACAGAAATACTTGATTTATACATGATACATACAGAAATACTTGAATTATACAAGAATATTTGATTTATACAAGAGTACGTGATTTATACAAGAATACGTGATTTATACAAGAATACTTGATTTATACAAGATACATACCATGTTTTCATACAAAGTTTCCGTATAACATGACAAGAAAATGATTTTAAATTAGTTTTCTCAACAATACTTCAAAAACCGGTTATTCAAAAGATTTATTTCAAATCTTTTACAAACAAACTATGAACTCGCTCAACTTTATGTTGACTTTTTCACATGTTTCTTTCTCAGGTTACTTTTCTGAAACTATGGCACGGTTGGAATAGGAGAACCATTGGAGATTCGAGTACTTAGTGGCGTTCGATTTCTAGAAGTCTTAGCTATATTTGCTTCTGTTGTGCAATGAAGATACCGGTCCAGTCACGCCAATGCTCTGATAATTTCGGGGTGTGACAGATTGGTATCAGAGCCATAGGTTACAGCCATAGGTCACCTAGCTCTGATCCCAGATTGGTATCAGAGCTATAGGTTACAGCGACTCAGGTTTTCTGTAGTAATACCTAGGCTCTAACCTCACTTTCCTCTGGGAACTTAGAATATTAAAACCTGAATACATACAGAACACATAGTACTCGAATATGGTCTCCAACCGTTGCCGAAAAATAAAAAGTCAAGATTTTGTTTTAAAAACATACGCTATAGTGGTGTTTTATACACGGTACACAAAATAGTCGCATACAGTACATAAAACCCTGAGAGTTTAGGAAACATGCATTTAAGACCTTCGGAAACTTATGTTGAAGTTCATTAAAGGTCATCACGTAGGAACCTCGTTTATTAACTCGGACAAACGCCATTATTATGTCGTCTTTGCTATTTTAGTTAACCGAGCAGGTAACCTACGCAAAACAAAGCACGGGCGTGCAAACTTCACGAAACACAACTATACATCAACGGAGGTTGAAGTATGTTACATACGACTTACGAGGCACAGTATTTGAGAAGACAAGATGGAGCATTTCAGCGCCAATACAAATTCTGTCAGTACAAAACTATCAACCAGGAAGCGGCAGTTTGGCACGCGGTTCTACAATGACACGAATCACTCCAAGGAGAAGACGTATATCTCCGCATTCCCCCTATCGTATTAACGACGAATACGCCATGTTCGACATTCCATGGTAATGTCACCTAACAACTGGTTATCACATGCAACCCCAGGTAAAGTCCTCAAAATTTCTTTTATTGAAATTTTGACTTTCACATTTACTGAGTAGATTTTCGTATCTCTACTCCTCTTAATGGTCATTGTGTCACGATCATTTCTTTCAGTATGGCGAATATTCATTTGCTTCATTTCTTAAAAATTCATAAGTTACGCATGCATCGTTTGTTACGCATGTGGTTTCGTTTCAAAGAAGCGTTTAATTAAAGTTCAAATATTATTTCGCTAAATCTAATTATTGATTTGTGATCCGAATGACACGCATTGTTGTAATTGTTGGCTTCTTTGTTATCAAGTCAACACATTTTCTTGAAATTTATTTTCTTTTCAAGTTACATACATGGTTTTTCGTTGTGACCATGCCGAAAGTTTTCTTGTCGATACATGTATTTATTGTCGGCTTGCACCGAAATCAAATTCAATTGTTTGAACTTGTTCATTACACATACTCAATTCAAGACACCATATGATGTATTGAAAACATCATATTCGAATTCGTTTTAACAAGAGTTTCATTTGTTTCGAGTCGTAGTAGATTTGTTTGGTCTACGACTCCATTAAGTCGTTTGTTGATTTCGACACCTTGTGGTGTCAGTACAGACTTGTAGCTTGGGCTAATCATGATTGAGCGTTTTATGCAAAACACAGGTGATACTTGTTCGATCACCGCTATATTTGAATTGTTTCATTCACTACGACACCTTGTGGCGTCGGTAGAACTTGCAGTTTGCACTGATCACGATCGAGTGTTTCATGCAAACTATTACATATGAGCTTGTTGAAATCTAAGTTCATTTATTGGATGCGATCATTTCTAGAATTCATTTGCATCTTGTGATACGTCCTTGAATTCACATCATTCGAATAAGTCTTGATTCGATTTCATGATCGTTCACTTTGGTACTATTCGTATTTTCTACGCATAATGTAACTCTAAGGAGTTAACGTAAACTAAATTTCGAGGACGAAATTTTATTAACAGGGGGAGAATGTGACAACCGGTGATTTACGGCCCTTAATTACGTGATTAACAGGTGATTAACGCGATAATAAATAGTGTCTACAGCTTTGGAGTGCCCGGGAACGTTTAATCAACTGTACAGTGCGCGTATGGTGATTTACGGGAAATCTGCTGAATATTACGCGACAACGAGCTGATGCCGTACAAAATACTGACAATGCCGACAAATACGGATTTTCTACGAATATTTGATATTTATAAACTTAATTTTGTGAATTTATTGGGCTTCCGTGCGACACAAACGCAAACTAAAAACGCGATAGCAGGAAACGCATCGGCAACGAAACGAAAGCGATAGAGACGCCTGTCACCTTCAGAACCTAAATTTTACGCTATATTTAGCTCCGTAATGAAATTTTAGTAACTACGGTCGAAACAGGATCAGAAAACGAATTAGAAACGGCAACAAGGTAATTTTCCGCGATTCTTACCGCAACAGACTAACGAAGGCGTCCAACATCGAATACCGACACTATTTTATATGAATATATATTTTTTTAATCAAAAGTTATAATTCCCGATATTTTTTTTTACGATAATCGGGTTTTGAAGACGGGCTCGTAGGAGAGGCGGACCACTAAACACGGGGATTGGGCTTGTGGGCCTTGGGCCCAAGCCCAAAGCCCACTAAAACAAATTCTCAATAAATAATAACTGTTACCCCTCATTTGATACCAAACAAACACACATATAAAACACAGACTATATGTATGTTCCCCTCTCCCTCTCTCGTGACCAACCACCGGCGACCGGAGCCGGAGATGATGACCGAGCTCTGGCGCCTTTCGTCCTCTCCGGTGATCATACATCATGCACCCCCCCTCGTCGCCTATGCAGATCCGACAGAAGAAACGGACCGCCGCACGCGACGACGACATGGCGGCAGAACAGAAGAGAGGAGAGAGAGAGAACCGGTGGTGGTGGCGAGTGACAGCAGCGGCGGTCGGCGTCTCAGTCCGAAGGTTTGCCTCTTGGACCGGTGGTTCGTGTCTCGGTCTGGCGGTCTGTAACTCGGACCGGCGGTTCTTGTCATTACCCGACAGATTTCCGGTAAATACCCCCCCCCCCCCGCCATTTCCCTTAACTCCTGCAACTTGAAGATGATGTTGCTGGGTCGATAGTGATGATGAAGATGATGGTGTTCATGTTCGGGTGATGATTTTATTCTCGGGTCGGACATCAAGAGTCTCGGGTATCGGCTCTCGGGTCAGCCGCGGTTTGCTCAGGCGGCTCGGTTCGGATGACTCAGTTAGCGAGTCAACTCAGTCAAACGAGTCAAACTCGGTCAAAGTCAGCAGTCAATGGAGTCACGGTTCGGGTCAACAGCAGATTAGCATCGCGGTTCGGTTTCGGGTCAATGCAGGTCAACTCGAGTCAACGGTCAAACATGGTCGGGTTCGGTCAACTGTTTCGCTCTTCGACAGGAAGAATTGGTATATAATTAACCTCGAGATTAATATTTACATTCTATTATAATTTTATTATTTACGTGAAAAGCGAGCTCTTGGAACGAACAAAGTGACGAGTTATTAGTTAAGACCTACTTGGGTTTCTTTACAAACTTGTTTATACAAATTGATTATATACGTATACATTGTTGCAAATTGATTGATTTACGAAAAATAACGACAACTTGTGTTGTCGGGGGCGTCCAAAAACAGAGGAAACTATGTCCGTTTTTCGAGAAAACCCGTAATGTACAATGCGTGTTATTATAAAATAAACTATCGAATTCGAATACTCTTTTAGAAAAACAAAATGACAATTCGGAACTACTTACGACAATAAATATCGTTGTTATATTTATTCTAAACTTCGAAATTAGACAAGTCTTTTTTTAAAAACAATATACTTATATGGTTTTAAACGACGATAATCCGATTTCATTATTACAAATAAATATAGTTTCTATATTTCTTTCAAACGTCAAACAAAAACGACGATTCCTTTATAAAATAAATATAGTTTATATATTTACTTCGAACATCAAATAATTCGATTCTTTTATAAAAGTAAATATATTTTATATATTTATTTCAAATAACAAACAACACAAACAACTCGATGATACTTTTGTAAAATAAATAAATCTTTTATATGTATTTAAAACGCCTAAACGGCTTACGATATATAATACGAGTTTATTATATATTCTTCTCATGAAACATTCGTTACACACACGTACGACGTTACACACACGTACGACTTCACGAGACGGCTAACACGATTACAATAATATATTTATATATTTTTATAAATATTTATATACTCTAAAATCTTTCGAAAACTAAGTGTGTATAGACTTAGTAAACTATCGTGACAACAAAGCGAAACTTAGCAAGTATAACTTATTCGTTTCTTTTAAGTTAACAACAAACCGTCGAATCGTTCGGTCAACGATTCGGTAGAGCTCGATAACACGTAGTTTAGTTACTACGTTTATTTAGAAACTTATAAGATATTTCGTGTTAGGAATATTGTAGAATGCACGCTAGCAAGTCAAGTCTTGGAAACGACATTACAAAGTCGTATATAGCCAGCTTTGCACAGGAATATTCAGGTGAGTTCATAACCCCACCTTTTTACGGTTTTACATTTTTATAAATGTTTTCGGGGTGGAAAGACATGCACTTTTTGCAAAACATACAAGAATTACATATTTCTAAACCATTTTACAAGCAAGTTTTAACTGACACAAATGGTTTACGAAAAACTTATGTTTTATACCGGTTTTTCAGACAAGCGTGTTTGTCGAAGTATGCATACACATGAGTTCTAGTTTTCTAAACTACGGAAAAATACAAATACAAGAGTTTACAAGATACAAATGTTACAATGTTTACAAATGGTATGATAAATACAAGAATTGAGAAATGATACAAAAATAAGAAGCACTCTTGGTGATAACTAGTACCAAGTATGATGCGTTTTAATGAATGATACGAGAAATCGTGTCACGAATAGGGTACCATAAGCACCATTAATCGTGTACATACTTAGACCGCAGAATAAAAGGTTAGATCTAACGGGTGTCCGGGCAGCCACACTCTTGGTGAGAACTAGTACCGAGTAGTGCTTTTGTGTCTCAGTCGTGAATCGACAACTAGAAAAATGCCTATGGTTTGGTTGCTTCCTATGTCGTGTCACATGTTAATGGCCTTGCAACCCATTAACAACAAGATACATACAGAAATACTTGATCTAAACAAGATACATACAGAAATACTTGATTTATACATGATACATACAGAAATACTTGAATTATACAAGAATACTTGATTTATACAAGAGTACGTGATTTATACAAGAATACGTGATTTATACAAGAATACTTGATTTATACAAGATACATACCATGTTTTCATACAAAGTTTCCGTATAACATGACAAGAAAATGATTTTAAATTTGTTTTCTCAACAATACTTCAAAAACCGGTTATTTAAAAGATTTATTTCAAATCTTTTACAAACAAACTTTGAACTCGCTCAACTTTATGTTGACTTTTTCGCATGTTTCTTTCTCAGGTTACTTTTCAGAAACTATGGCACGGTTGGAATAGGAGAACCATTGGAGATTCGAGTACTTAGTGGCGTTCGATTTCTAGAAGTCTTAGCAATATTTGCTTCCGTTGTGCAATGAAGATACCGGTCCAGTCAAGCCAATGCTCTGATAATTTCGGGGTGTGACACAACGTGTCCTGACTTACTTGGACAAATACATCATCGATGTTAGGCCTACGATATTCGTCCTTTTGGTTGTTTCGCGTTCCTAATTGATTGGTAGTTTTGAGAATTTGGCGAGACATAAAATCAAATAGTGGGACTAGTTATCAAGGTCTGAGTTTCACCTCTATCTTGACAGCATCATACCCTAATAGCGTTGGTACTTGTCAATCAGACAAGGCCTACTAGAATAGAGTAAGGAATTTCCCCATCAAGGTTCGAATGTCAAACCTGAGGGCAAATTTCATGCAAAATACAAACACTGTTTAGCAGTGTTTCCAAA
Source organism: Helianthus tuberosus (assembly GCA_030545235.1). Lineage (NCBI taxonomy): Eukaryota > Viridiplantae > Streptophyta > Magnoliopsida > Asterales > Asteraceae > Helianthus > Helianthus tuberosus. The sequence continues at coordinate 178,463,848 of CM060424.1, read as the reverse complement.
GTTTGCAAGTGTATGTTATGTCAGCCTTAGGAAAGGCATGTAAGTTTAACAGGAAATGTGTTGCTAGGAAGCAGATACGGTAGAATGCATAAGTCTTAAACAACAGATAAGAGTCAATATTCCTAGAACTGTAGACTAGGGCAAGTATTCCTACTTATCCTAATTCCCTATAGTTATGGCTCTAATAACAATCTATCACACCCCAACCGATGGCGGAAACATCGGGGTCCGGCACTAAGCGTTCAGATTTCTCTTGAGATTCCATAACACTAGAATATTCCGATATATAATAGATTGATTCAAAACATTGTCTAACAGAATCTACAACCAAACACAATATCAAGTACAATCATCAGATAATGTTTCTAGATTTAACTAAGATGTGTTTCTAAGCAGCATCCTAGCAAGTTTCATGAGTCCTAGCATCCTGTCAGCCTGCAACATGTATTAAAATAGAGTCAGTACAAAAATGTACTAGCGAGTATACAAGTTTGAATATATAGCATGCTAGATTAAAAGACTCATATCCTTCATGTAAATGATAAAATAGTTCCAGCCATGCTAGTGTTCGCAGTCCAAGTGATAGCCCAAGTGTCTCGATGCTTTGGTGTTTTCCCAAGACACAAGGAAAACTAGAATCCTCCTAACAATACCCCCGAGAATAATGGGGAGGTGCATCTCCTATAGCGCTACTATTGTTAAGGCTGAACTACACACTCTGGATTAAACGTTCACATAGCATAAAGAATCAAGAATCAAGAATCAAGAATCACAAGTTTCACATACACATAGGATAGAGTTTAGATTCCAAAAGCATCAAGGTTCATAGTTTAATAGAATACATGTTGCATCCCAAAGTTTAAAACAAAAAGGGATCGAGTATACTCACAGTGATTGCTTAACAGTATAACTATTATTGGATCAAAGGGAGCTCTTTAGGTTTAGACTGATTAGATTACAATAGGTAAGTGTCGAGCAGAATAACGAGATTGCGCAAAGTGTCGGATCAGTCATCTGATCGGATGGTCGTTCGATCGGACGGCAGTTCGATCGGATTGCCATTCGATTGAGGTGACCGTTGTGAGTGAAGGGACAGATTGCCATCCGATCGGATGGTCATCCGTACGGATGGCCATTCGATCGAATGGTCATCCGATCCAAGTGTTGTGATTCCAAAATGTTAAGCCAGAGTTCTACTCAAGTTACCTCGATCGGATGGTCATCCGATCGGACGACAGTTCGATCAGGTTGCCATTCGATCATTGAGGTTTCCAAAGTTTCAAGGATTCAAAGATTAAAAAAGATTCCAAGTGTTTAAAGGTTATGAGATACATGCCACTCTGATCGGATGGCCATTCGATCGGACGACAGTCGTCCGATCGGATTGCCATTCGATTGGGAGGCCTTGTCCCTTTCACACTCTTGTAGGGTTTCTAAGTTTCTATTCTAACGACGACCACACGGTACGTATTGAGACAATGGTTACCACATCAGTATCCAGCCAATCTGATCGGACAGGAACCACCCCAGACCGTTCAGGTGTCTGTTTTTTACTGTGTTTAGGTCGGAATCCGTACTCTGGTCATCTTCTCCAGCAACAATCCATTCCCAAACCGACTCCAGACTAATCATCAAGTCTACAGTCCATTTAGGTCTGGATTCCACCGTTTTAAGTGAGGTTTTAAGAAAAGGTAGAAGAATACATGAGTTTTAGCTGAAAAGTTTAGATTTAGTAAAGATTTGGTGTAAAAACATATGAAATTCCTTAGATCTAAGCTAGATCTTGACTAGAATGACATCACACAACAGTTTGTACAAACCGCCATGATGACGTCACCCTCAAGAGCTCAAATCTCAGAGATTTCACGGTGAAAAGTGTTATTTCAAAGGAGAATCATGTAGAGAATAGTGTGTATATTGAAGATATACAAGAATCTAGTGTAAAACATACCGAAATCGCCGAGAAATGGGAGAAAAGTGGGAGTGCGTGCGTCTTGGTCGAAGGAGGCTGTTACATCAGTGAGAATGATGTGACAGGCCTATTTATAGTGTCGGAGAGGAAGGTTAAGGCGGTGTGGCACGGATCGGATGGCACTTCGATCGAATAGCCCTCCGATCGGATTGCCATTCGGTCAATCCCATCCTTTCCGCGTTCCCGTGTTTGTTTCGTTTTGCAAGTTAAATTAAGCGTTTCGTTGCGTATTATTGGGTAATAGTATCACATAACTAGATTATATCATTAGCACATTAGTTTCCAAATTTATTAGATTCCGCTAGTGACAAGTCTCCAGTCTCTCGTTCAACCAAGTCTCAAGTTGCACGAGTCTCAAGAGTCAAGCACCAAAGTATCAAGAGTCAAGAATCATAGCTTCTAAGTATCAATCATCAAGAATCATAGTTTCCAAGAATCAAGCATCGAGGATCAAGTATCAAGAATCAAGTATGAAGAATCGTAGTTTCCAAGTATCAAGTGTCTAGAGTTAAGAATCAAGTTTCATAGTGTTAAGTATCAAGAGTCAAGATTTCAAGTATCAAGAATCATAGTATTAAGAATCATATATCACCGCATTAGATTCACATAGTATTAAAAGTGTCAAAACTCACATAGTTTAGGGACAAAAATTGACAATAGCTAAAAGTTCAGGGACGCAGGCGTTGCATTTTTAGCAAGTTTTAAACACCCATATTCATGTGTATCAAGATAACTAAGAGTATTTTAAAACATATCAAATGGTTCTTATATAATAACTAGTGTTTGAGCTCGCGCTTCGTAGCGGGGTCGTAGAAAGATGCTGGCGAGAATGTATTTGTTATCTGGTATATCGACTAATTAATGTTAGACCATTTAGGCTTTAATCTCAACAACAATAATACTAAGCAAACAACATGGTTAAGTAAACATGTCTGTAGTTAAAAGTTAGTTTTAACTAAAATAGGTTGAATAAAAAAGAGAATTAAATTTGTTACATGTTTGAAGAGTTAATATAGACCATGAATACTTTAATCTAAGTGGCGTTGCGGCGGATGTGCGGTGAGAGTTGGACCGGGATCGCACACTATGACAAAGGATAAATAGAACCAAAAAAAGTGGTAACATTAACCAAAAAAATATTTACGTGTGTTCGGTTTGTTGTAGTCGCGACTCAGCTCTAAACTTTGGAACATAACGACGTAAAAGTACGTCTTAGTTTAACTACTCGTGATCGTACACTAGTATCAACTGCACGAAAAAAGTTCACATCAAAATGCTAATAAAAATAAACACGTTATCAGTTACATGTTGTAATGCAGGGTTTAACACTAAAAATAATATTAAAGCAATATATATCTATAATAAAACAACTAAAAACTTAATACAAAAACAATATATTAACCTATAGAGAATAACTACTCTACATAATTGAAAATGCTAGTATATCTTTTGGCCTAGTGGTTAAGGGGGAGGTGGGAAGATTTGCTTCTCTTGGAGGTCCTGGGTTCAAATCCAGGCATGGAGTGATTTTAATACTAACTTGGTGATACTAACATACTAGCTACTAACCCGGTTAGCGACATCCTAACCCTACACTGTTAAAAAAAGAATAAGTTTTGCTGGCTTTGTTTAAGTAAGGAAAACATGTAATAAATGTTTAGGGTTAATTAGACAGACACTCCTTATGGTCTACCAAAAATTATAATGGTGTCTGCGTAATGTAGCAGGAAACATAGACACTGTCAATGTGTGAATGGTTTGGTCCATTCGGCTATTACCCTGAACCGAAGCCGAAATCAAAGTCATCGGTTAGTCTATTTTATTAGCTAATCGATTTTCGGTTAATCAAATCACTTAGCTACATACATACATACATATATACAATCAATTCCACACATACTACTATGATTGACAATACAATCCAAGGTTAACAAATACAACATAATTCTTCTTTCATTACTTGCTAACTACTATGATTGACAATACAATCCAAGGTTAACAAATACAACATAATTTTTCTTTTATTACTTGCTAGTAAGTTCATGTGTTCCACAATTAGCACAAATTCGCTTTTTAATCCCAATTAAGCAATTAGTCGTAACACATGGTGTGCATCACGGCATTTGAGCATATAGTATAAGCTACTAATGCACAATTCTACTTAATTATGAAATCAACAAGATTACCTATATGGATTCAATCAATACCACCTTCCTCATGTAAATTTACTAACAATTACATAAATGCTCACATTCTATTCATTTAGGTAAGTTTTTGCATACAATTTCACATAATAATCTATACTTTCCATTTCATTGAACACTTAGTGTGCAGACACAAATTCAGCCCTATGCACTTCCTAATTTATACTTCCTTTCATCATATTAAACCAACAATCAAGTATCCCCCAAATCACAATCATTCTTCTATCAAAAATCAACTAAATACCATCTAATACAACATGTATTCAACAAGGCTTGGGCATGTGTAGTATACCTATGTCGCCACCACCACTCCCATAGATAGGTTTTCATTTAACTCATCAATTCACTTCAAATTCTTCATGGAATGAGTCAAAGTCAGTGAATTTAACACGAGTTCAACCATATTTATATAATACTAAATTGAATGGTCGGTGTGAATAGTAATGGGCTCTAGAATCGGCCCAAAGCAAGAGCTCGTCTGCTTAAAAGATGTTTGGATAATAGTTACATCTAATTATACATTGAATGAAAGGAGTACAAAAAATACTTTGAAATAAAAAGATATATTGTATATATTTATATAATATTAAAACAAAAGGTCGGTGGTTATAGCCGCCACCGTCTTTGTTTATATATAAATAATCTTTGAGTAAACAAAAAGATAATGGAAATGTGCTTTGCTGGTTTGTGTGTCACAATAAAGATGAGGTTGGGAGGTCGATCCATGCCCCCCTATTTTTCCAAAAAGTGTTTTGAATTTATGTGATGATACTCACATATAACTATAATCTTTTTCTCGAGATGATGCTCATATTTGACTTGCTAAAACTAATTAGTTACACATAATTTTAAATTTATTTATTTAATATATCATAAAAACAAAGGTTGGTTCCTATATTTTCTAAATTGAAACCAACACCCCTTATTCTTTAAGTAAGTATTTATGTCTAATTAACCATATTAATGCCTAATTACTTTTAAGACTTTACGTCACTATCTAAACTTACTTTCACGACTCTACACCGCAACGAACGAAACATACTCTTTTTCTCTATGTCTAATTACGTTAATATCGCAAACATAACGAGGGTGACAGTCAAAAACACGTAACGTCACGTGCAGACACCACACATGAATGTCATCATCGTACTTTGTAGCCGCAATGCCTATATAGGTTACACTGAGTTAGATCGGATACATCAAAACACTTTATATGATTAATGTATCACATAACATGTCGCCTTCTAAAAACAACTAAGATGTCGCCGCCGCAACGCGCGGCTATGGCAACAATCTAGTTAACATGAAATTTCAAGATTCATACAAGGATTTACACTATCATGTAGTCACAACATCACCAAATGAACATCTATAACTTACCACATGTTTGTTAGGGATAGATGGTGATAAATCTTCATTCATGAAAGGTTTAGCATTCAATTTTGATCTTGATTTCGGTTGAATTGTACATTTTTCTTGAGATGATTTCTTCTATTTTCTCTTCATACAAGACTCACACATACTCTCTATCCTAAGGTTTTTATTTTCTAACAAATCCTTATTTCAAAGATCCCAATTTCAACCCCTCAAGTTTGCCATTTGTTCATATTTGTCACAAACCTCATTCCCCACTATTTAACTTGTTTTCTCACTAAGTTAATTAACTTGGTTATTTTATTTCACGCCATAACACACTAAAACATACTAGTGAATTCAAAATTTTAGGTTTTGGGGCTTTACAGATATACCAATCTAGTTTATTAACAAAGTGGGGTTCGCAAAGGGCTTGTAGCTAATGGTACCAAGGCGTCATGATAAAGTGTTACTCCTTATGAGGTGGAGGCTTATAGTCCCATGGTGCACAAAAGTGTAGATTTAGAAATAGGATTAGAGAGTGTGTGACTTAGCCCGTATAACAAAGTGGGCGTTGGTGTGTCAGTCCATAACAAAACCCGACAACGATGGTCTTGGAATCATCATCTTTGTATGCCGTTTATTTGTTGATACGAAATAGATCACCTTAGAAAATTAAGATGAATGTTCTATGTGCTTTATTGGGTTGCCACTCAATGAACAAAACCTTCAGGCATAAATTACTATATCCTACAAAAACCAACTTGAGGTATGTACCTTTTCTTTAAGAGTCGCGTCGGTTAATATTTATATATTAACTAAAAGTAATATACATCGCAAGATGCAAACTGTTCCATTGGTCGTCGCAACTTTTCAACAACGAAGAGGCGTCTGTTCGATTCCCTCTACGCCCGTTCATCTGATTTTTTTCCTTACTTTTTTTTTCCTTTTAATAGCCACATGAATTAATAACTTCTCCTTCATAAATGGTACTCCACCATAAAAAGAATAATTATTTATATAGATTCCACCGTTTCATTATGTATATTGGATTGCACAACACCGTTTCATATATATGGATTATTACACCATTCATTGTTTTATTAAATTAATTAATCTAAACCAAAAAGCAACTAAATGTTGCATTTTCGTTCAAAGCAAAAACCGGCCACATCCCTAACACATTATACGGTTACTTGCAGTGGCGGTTACTAGCGATAGTTAAACGGTTATCACACCGATTCAACGCCCTATTTCGTTGTCCATAAATACCTTATATCTGCGTAATAGTGTTACGAATTCGATTTTGACAACCAGAACTTCTCGGTTGTTTGAGCGGATTTTAGAACAAGATCAAACCTGATTTCATGATGATGATGGTGATCTGCCGGATAATCTGGTCATGACGACCGGAGTTGTTCCGGCCGGTGAAGATGGATGGAAACGTGGCGTACACTCAGTGGCGAGTTCGATTTTTACCTTTCGTTGCGGTGACGGAAGTCGTGTTGTCATATCACCACGCAAGAGAAGCAATGGTGGCGGTTTTGGAACAAACGAGAAGTGATCCGACAAAAAATCCATATATCATCGTGACTTTATGGTTGAAGAAGTTGAGTCGTGTTTTGTTGCCGGTGGTTCAATGGTGGTGATATAGTGGCGGTGGTTTGCCGGTTGTGTTGTGGTGGCGGTGGTTCATTGGTGGTATGGTCAAGTACCAATCAAAAATCCAACCAAATAGAAAAGTTGAAGAAAATAATATGCGGTTATTTTTAAATTCTGTTCAATCGTGGTCCCAATTCCAATATGTGTTAATTTTTCATAACAAACATAAAGGTTCTGCACGAACCATAATCCCAGTACTGATCACGTAAAAGTCATTCATTTTTTGAAAGTTTAGTCGAGTTTTTAAAAGGATTAAATTGACTAAATAGGGTTAAATTTATAAAAAAAAAAACATATGTAGTTTGCAAATTGTGCTTCAACAAAAAATTTCTAATTCAAGAGTCGAAGGAACCAAGGTTTTGACAGTCTTTTGTGTTTTTCATCAAAAAGAACTTGAATTTAACTATCCTTTCCAAATTTGTATACAGAGAGTGAGTTTGTGTTAACACTTTTGTAACATTTAATCTTTAACAAAGCAACTTGAACATGTAAATTGAAATCTTTTGATTAAACCTTTTTACGTTCCACTCATTCATATTTAGGTTCCACTCATTCAAATTTTGTTTTTCTACTTCTGAATTTCTTTCCATTCATTCAGCAACATTGCTTTGGAAACCTTTTTCATCTTGTCAAATTTGAACCTCTTTACAAATCACTAATTCGTTTTTTATGGATGCACTCCAAGTGTTTGATGAAATGCCTTTGCTTAATTTTTGGTTTTTACATCCAAATTTCGTGTCTCAACTTGACTCGTGGTTTATTTAGCCTTAATGACAACCCCTTCTACGCCTTTGAGTGGCTCCTTGCCATGTCCTTTTCGTATGATTCATTGTTGCCCGGATGGTGAAGTGGGAAATAAGGGGATTTCTCGGTTGATCTCTCATCTCAAGAGGTTGCACCTTTCTAGTGATGAACGTAGAAGTGCGTTGCGTGAGGCTATTTCTACGGACCATGGGTTGTTCATGGACGTAGAAGGTACTTTGAAGTTTTTTGGCCAATGGATGTGTGGGAAGTGTTTGAGTATACATGCATTGAGTCGTGCATGCCATCACCCCGATGGGCTTGTCCGTTTTACCAATCGTGGTAATGACATAGATAGCTACATTATAGGGATTTCGAGGCCCTCCCCCAGGGCGCAAGTGACCAATGTTCATGAGTCGTTCATGTTGGATACCGTTCTACTAGATCGTGTATTTAAAGCACCCATTGTCACCGTGAAGAGCATCCCTCATAGCTGTCGGTTGGCTTTCTCTCAGGCGTTGAAAACCGCTCTCTACAAAGTGGTTGCCCAACCTAGATCCATTGAAGCGTGGGTTAGGTTGTTCCTTCTTCCTCGCTGCACTTTGCAAGTGGTCAGACCAAAAAATAGGCAAGATAGAAGGTCTGGGAATAGGAAGGCATTGCAACAAAGATCTATTCTGAATTCTTTAGCCACATGGGGGAAAGAAGATGGTATTTTTATGTTAGTTAAAAATATATTTGAGAGTCCTACGGTGGGGTCTCTAGGTCAAGGAGGTGTTGATAATCCTGAAGAGAGTACTGTTAGTAATTCCAATGTTAGGCAGTGTCTTCGAAAGGTTGCTGATGGCCACTTTACAGCTGCAGTGAAGGTGTTAAGTTCATCCGGTGTTGCTCCGTGCAATGATAATACCGTACAGGCTTTAGAGGCTAAACACCCGTATAGAGAACCTCCATCTTTGCCAGGTACTATATATTCTGAGCCTCCCCTTGTCGTAGAGGTGGATAGTGTTCTTTGCTGCATTAAATCGTTTCCTAAAGGAACCTCATGCGGGAGGGATGGCTTGAGGGCACAACACATTTTGGATGCTTTATGTGGAGAGGGGTCTGCTATTGCCACTGATCTCTTATGGCCTATCACTGCGGTAGTCAACTTATGGCTAGGGGGAAATGCCCATCGTGTTTGGCAGAGTTTGTCGCGTCTGCTCCCCTTACGCCGCTTTTAAAACCCGACAATGGGATTAGACCTATTGCAGTGGGTACTATATGGAGGCGTTTGGTTTCTAAGGTTGCTATGAAGGGTGTTGGTAAAGAAATGACTAAGTACCTTAATGATTTTCAGTTTGGGGTCGGCGTGTCGGGTGGCGCTGAGGCCATTTTACACAGCGTCAATAGAGTTCTAAGTGAACGTCACACTGATGGGTCTCTTGCAATGCTTATGGTAGATTTTTCTAATGCTTTTAACCAGGTGGATAGATCAGCCTTACTTCGTGAGGTCAGGATGAGGTTGCCCTTCTATTTCTTTATGGGTGGAATTTCTATATGGGCAGCCAGCAAGATTGTATCTTGGAGATGGGCACATTTGGTCTACCACGGGAGTTCAGCAAGGGGACCCATTGGGACCACTTCTTTTCGCTCTTGTTTTGCACCCCCTTGTGCATCAGATTAGAGATAAATGCAAGCTTCTCCTTCATGCTTGGTATCTTGATGATGGGACTGTCATTGGAGGTTCAGAAGAGGTGGCTAGAGTGTTGGACATCATCAGGGTGTCGGGTCCAACATTGGGTCTTGAACTTATATTAAGAAAACTGAGTTATTTTGGCCTTCTTGTGATGGTAGCAAGTTTCGTGAAGTGTTATTTCCTAAGGACATCGGGAGGCCGTCAGTGGGGGTGAAGCTTCTTGGGGGGGCTGTTAGTAGAGACGCAAGCTTTATTAGTGGGTTGGCAATGAAAAGAGCTGCTAAGGCAGTAGATTTGATGCGTCTTCTACCGAAATTAGGTGACCCGCAGAGTGAACTACTCTTGCTTCAATCCTGTATGGGCATTGCCAAACTTTTCTTTGGCTTGAGGACATGCCAACCTGTACACATGGAGGATGCAGCGTTGTTCTTTGACAAAGGTTTGCGTGAGGCGATTGAGGAATTGGTGGTTTGTGGAGGTCCTTTCTTTGGAGACCTCCAGTGGCGACTTGCTTCTTTACCTATTAGGTCTGGAGGTTTGGGTTTGTATTCGGCTGTAGAGGCTTCATCCTACGCTTTTGTGGCCTCGAGGGCCCAATCGTGGGTGCTACAGGACCACATCTTAAGGGACAGTGGCATATGCGGTATGGATTCTGATTATGTTTGTGCTTTGGCTTGTCTTCGTGATACGATTCCAAGCTTTGACTTCAGCGGTTTCACTAATAAGGACACCGCCCCCCCTAAAGCTCAACATGCATTGGCGAGTGCTCTTTTTAGTAAAATTGTTCACGAAATCGAAGTGCAGTTTGACTTGACCGTTAGACAGAAAGCCGTTTTCGAGTGTCTCCGAGCACCACATGCACAAGATTTTCTTCTTGCTATACCTATAGATGGGTTAGGCCAGCATATGTCGCCGGTGGAGTACCGTACTATCCTTAAGTATCGCCTCATGATTCCTTTATTCCCAGTTGATGAGGTATGCCCAGTTTGTCATAAGGCGTGTTTGGATTCTTTTGGTGAGCATGCTGTTCATTGTAGAGAGCTCTCGGGGTTCAAATACCGACATGATTTGGTTAGGGATGTCCTTTTTGACATATTCAGGTGCGCTGGTATTTCTGCTAAGAAAGAGGCTCCCGTTAATTTCTTAACAGACCCGTTGGAAGGAAGATCTACCCTTCGACCTGCCGACATTCTGGTCTTTGGATGGGTAGGGGGTAAACACGCCTGTGTGGATTTAACAGGGGTTTCCCCGCTTGTGGGCTTAGGGAGTAGTGCTTTCACAGTGGGCCAGACTGCTTTAAAGGCTGCTTCAGGTAAAGTGATCAAGCATGAGAAAGCGTGCATTGACAACCCAGCACGTGTTTATCCCGTTTGCTTTTGATACTTTTGGTTTTCTGGCGCCAGAGGCTGTGGACCTACTTAGTCGAGTTCAAAGGGTCATGCATAGTAATGTTATGACCCCGAGATCTATAGAACGTAGTTTTTAAAGGCTTAGTTTTGCTATTCAAAAAAGGGGTAGCGGCGCAACTTGTTGCCCGTTTACCAATTATCTCGATGTAAATTCTTCGATTACGTGTGGTTGAATTACTTGAACATCTTTTTGTGTTTGTGTTTGAATCGATGATAATCAAGAGAAACAGTGATACTAAAGACATTTATAATTGACGTCCCGCCGCAACGCGCGGGTTGACGTTAACTCGTTTAATACAAAAGCCCTACAACGGTGGTTTTGGAAATTACATAAAGTAGAACTTTTTTATATTTATACAAATTTACCAATGGTCAGTGTGCGTGAAGAGGGGGGGGGGGGGGGGGGGTTAAACGTATTTTTTCGGTAATGGTGTCTACTATCATCGGAGAAGACTTGTCAGCCATTGGAAAATAACTGTCGGTATCCCGTCGCTAAACTAGCCATCGGTAATTCGTTTCTATTGTCCTGGCGATAATCTGTCGGAAACCAAATAATCGTGTTACCGGAGTTTGCATCAACGGATTCTTATCGTTAACCACTTTCACCGATAAAATTGACCGTTGGTGATACCCATTTATTTAGATCTTATTCGCGTTTTTATGTATATTATACAAATAGTGACACTAACTACTACACATATTCGAGAAATGACTCAGATTAAAAACGTATTGGCTCACTCACGGACTCTAATAATTATTTAATTAAGATATTTTTCACCAAAATACCAATTAATCTCACACTTTTAAGAATTTTGAATTCAATATATTGTTACCGTGGTGAGGGCAAACACATAAGAGCATTCATATCTCTTTCCATATCTCTATTTTTATATTTTACATTAAAATAATTATATTTTCTCTTTTTTATCAATTAAATAATACTTTTTTATACATTTATCATTATATTTTTTCTCTCCCACACTCATAATCACTTTCATAAAATATTAAAAAATTAATAGGGGTAAACAGTGTACCCCATATATACAAATAAAGAGTAATATTTTCTCATTTCTAAACTTAAAATCACTTTTTATAATATATATAACCCACTCAAATCAAAATGCAGAATGAGATATGAATGCTGACATGTGAATATCTCTTTATCTATTTCTTATAAATAGAGACGCACCAAATAACATCTCCAAAGCCAAGGGAAAGAGAGAGTACACCAAAATGGGAACACTTCTTCACACATACAAACACATGCCATGCACTACTTTCAACCGTGTCTTTGCTATTATTTACACTTGTGCCATCCTTTCCCTTATCTATCACCATATCCTCACCCTCCTCCACCGCTCCACCACCCTCATCTCCATCGTCACCACCACCTCCCTCCTCATCGCCGATCTTATCCTCGCCTTCATGTGGGCCACCACCACCTCATTTCGCCTCCACCCCATCCTTCGACAAGTTTACCCCGAAAACCTAGAGAAAGTCCTTGACAAAAATGACTTTCCGGCCATAGACATATTCATATGCACCGCGGATCCCTACAAAGAGCCGCCTATTAACGTCGTTAACACCGCGTTGTCTCTTATGGCGTATGACTACCCTCCGGAGAAGATATCGGTGTATGTTTCGGATGATGGTGGCTCTGAGCTTACTCTTTTTGCTTTCATGGAGGCTGCAAAGTTTGCAGAGTTTTGGCTTCCATTTTGTAGGGATAATAACATCATAGATAGGTGTCCAGAAGCATATTTTAGCTCCAACAACCATGGGAAGCTGGATGAGCTTGAGATCGAGGAGATTAAGGTAACAACAACTAAATAACTTTGAGAAGACACTATTAATAATTTGATTTTGTTGTGTTTAGTATTTTTTACAGGAGCCGAAAAAACCGGTCACAAATTTGCGACTGTTTTGCAACCGTATCTGAGTTGATTGTTAATTTTGTGACGATTCTGATTTTTTTCGTCACAAATCCGTCATAAATTTTGTGACCGTTTTTTCCTGTAGCAAAATTTGGTCGCAATTGTAATGACTTTGATATTGGTTGGTCATGGTAAGAAGTTTGCAAACCTAACTTTATCCTAGAGAATAGAAAAGTTAGAAAGACCATCCTGTTAATACAAGTCATATCTAAACAACAAAATATATTAGAAGGGAATCTAGATAGCACTTTAAAATTATTAACACTGTTAATTAGACCAATATATTAAAAACATTAATTTAATTAAAGAAATGTAAAAGAAACACTTTTAATTAGATTTGGAACCTTTTATATAAAATAATAATATGCAACTTGGAAACTTCAAAATAAAAAGGTTCTGTCCCAGAAAACTGCACTCTGTGTTATTTTATTTATCCCATCAGGATAACATTAATTAACTTTGGGTGATCACAACATTAGGACAGTAGATGATAAAATGTTATTTAATTTCTTTCAGATTTTCTAAATATTAATATAGTTATTGCAGTCTATAAATGTTATTGATTCATGCAATTGAAAGATATTGGAAGTATGTGATTTTTTTCAGAACGGGCGAAGTATTATAATTTTTTTTATTGAAACCTGTGAACCAATCCACGGTTTTTAATCTTTTAGTAAAAAAAAAATTACGATCAAAAGAGACTTGAATGAGTTGTACATATATAATTACCCTTGACCATTCATATTTTATTTTATTTAAGAAAACATAATTTGTTCTTTAATTCTGAATTCTATTTGTAATTCTTAGACGAAATCACATAGGTAATTCTTAAACGAAATCACATATGTAGATGCATAGAAAAATAGAAATTCAAGCTAGAAATGTAGTTAGGTAATTTGTTCACATTTTTTTTAATTTCAATGTTTCTGATATCTATCTTTATTCAATTAAATAATATTTATTTTTATTTATTATTTTATTTTTACTTTATTCTACTAACAAAAAAATATATAGAATAGATATAGAGAGTGAATTGATAGAAACTTTAAGACTTCTTAAATTGTAAGGATGAGAGTTTAAGACTTTTTCTTATATTATAAGGATGAGGTAGGGCTGTTCAAAAAGCTCGTGGCTTGGCTCGGTTAGAAAGTGAGCCGAGCCGGCTCGGCTCGGTTAGAAAGTGAGCCTAGCTCGGCTCGGCTCGGCTCGTAACGAGCCGAGCTGGCTCGGTTCGGCTCGATTTGTAGCTCGGCTCAGTTTAGCTTGAATTATTTTACTTATAATAAGTTTTAATTCTATATACATTATAATATATTACAAAAAAACTGATTATTATTTACATGTATATAGGTTTGTAATTTGATATTTATAGCATATTTGAAGATTGATTACCATACTAATGAACTAATATTGTATTTTATTGAAATTAAAACTTATTTTGCGTTGTTAAACTTGATTTTGGTTTTAATTGTATTAGGTTGAACTTATTTTGAATATTTTCTTTTAAATTATTGAATAATATTTTAGGCTATTAAATTTTAAGAGGTATATATTAGTTTTTTTTTATAAAATCGAGCCAAACCAAACCGAGTCGAGCTAGCTCGGTTTAAAACCAAGCCGAGCCCGAGCTTAGATTTTCAGCTCGGTTTCAAATCCGAGCCGAACCAGCTCGGATTATAATCGAGCCGAGCCCGAGTTTGGCCTGGCTCGGCTCATGAACAGCCCTAGATGAGGATGATATAGAGATTCCAATATGAATATTCCAAGGATCTAAACTCGGTTCTAAATTCCTAATCTTTTTATAATTTTCAAATAACTTATGAAACGTCAAATAAAGTATATTTCAAATAACATATGAAACGTAAATAAAGTATATTTTAGCTTTAAAACAAATATTTGTTTCTCTTCATGAATTACCGCTAATTTCAAATAACAGCCAATGTGGCCTAGTTCACTTGGCAAAAAGATGCTTATCCCTAAGGGGTGGTCTTCAAACTTGAGAAAAAAAAAACATTTGTATTATTTATTGTAAAGTAGACAATTCCTGCAACATGGGAAGTGGATATTGTCCATTTGTTGATGTTTGTCAGGGGTTACTTAGGGTGTCGGCAGCACCCTCGGTGACCCCATGCGGGGTTTGTTTGCCGTGCGGGAAGGGTGCCGCCATCCCTGTGGGGACCCAAATCGGGGAGGGGGGAGGGGAGTATTCACCGCATGAAGGAGAGAGGAGATGGTGGGCCACCCTCATTTTCAACCAATCAATTATTTTTCTTTTTTTTTTAATAAAAAAACAAGTCCTATAAGAGGGGAGTGCTGTCATCAAATTGAGGTGTAAGGGGAGTTTAAGAGGGGAGTTGACGTGGTATAACCTGATTGGGTGTGCGTAAGAGAGGACCCTTATTTACTAAAAAGCATCAAGTCATTACATCTTAGATAAAACGTAATTTAAATCAAGACATTTTGCAAATCATAATTTCTAGAAAACCTTTTGATTTTTATTTCTTCGTCAAAACGTTTGCTGACCAAAAGGAAGTGTCATGTTTATATTTTTCTATCATCGGTCTAATAGTATGATGTTTGTCTCTCACAAACAGTGGCGAACTTTGAAAATTTACATCGAGGGTTCGGAAGTCACTGGACCTAAAAATTTTATTTGGGCTATATAAATTTTTTTTATAAACCGTGGGGTCGAAAACGTATATATCTAAAAAATTCTATACGAAACGTACATACATAACACTAGTGAGTGAAAAGTTCGAGAGGTCGCCCCCCCCCCCCCCCCCCCCCCCCCCCCGAAAGTTGCGCCCCTACTCACAAAAGTAATGTGAGTTCAAATATTTGCAAGTACAATTTTTTGTCTCTTGACAAAAGTTTGTTGTTTAAACAAAAAAAAAATTATAGACTTTTTTTACTATGGACTTAATTTAACACAATATATTTTGTTATCACAGGCTATGTATGAGAGTATGAAGATAAGGATCGAAAATGTTGTGGAGAGAGGTGAAATATGCCCCAATTACATTACTGATGAATCACAACGTCAAATTTTCAATAACTATCGAACTCCAGGGTTTAGTCGCGCAAACCATCCCACTATTATTCAGGTTTCTTTTTTCTATTTAGATACACAAGACATTTGAATATGTGCTTACTTAAGAGTCGTTGATTCAAGTAGGCGTCCAAGTGTTATACTAATAGAACATTATTAATATGGGATAAAGGGTCTAACTAAGAATATTCTTATAATATTGATAAGGATAGGGTGGGTAGGAAGTCTCATAATATAATTTCTACAATTATTTCCACGGAAGTCATGAAATGAATTGATATGTTGATTATTGTCCTTTTGTTTGCTTGTGGTAGATGTAGGGTTGTTCATGAGCCGAGCCGAGCCGAGCCGAGCCAGGCCAAGCTCGGGCTCCGCTCGATTATAAACCGAGCTGGCTCGGCTCGGCTCGGATTTGAAACCGAGCTGAAAATCTAAGCTCGGGCTCGGCTTGGTTTTAAACCGAGCTAGCTCGGCTCGGCTTGGTTTGGCTCGATTTTATAAAAAAAAACTAATATATACCTCTTAAAATTTAATAGCCTAAAATATTATTCAATAATTTAAAAGAATATATTCAAAATAAGTTCAACCTAATACAATTCAAACCAAAATCAAGTTTAACAACGCAAAATAAGTTTTAATTTCAATAAAATACAATATTAGTTCATTAGTATGGTAATCAATCTTCAAATATGCCATAAATATCAAATTACAAACCTATATACATGTAAATAATAATCATTTTTTTGTAATATATTATAATGTATATAAAATTAAAACTTATTATAAGTAAAATAATTCGAGCTAAACCGAGCCGAGCTACAAAGCGAGCCAAACGAGCCAGCTCGGCTCGTTACGAGCCGAGCCGAGCTAGGTTCACTTTCTAACCGAGCCGAGCTGGCTCGGCTCACTTTTAAACCGAGCCAAATCGAGCGAGCTTTTTCCGAGCTAAATCCGAGCGAGCTTCGAGCGAGCTCCTAGCTGCGAGCTTTTTGAACAGCCCTAGGTAGAGGTGCAAATTCTAGTTTTTAACAGCCATTTTTTTTTAAAAAATTTTTGGTTTAACCGGCTTTAACATTAACCGGTTCGGTTAATAATCAGGTTTTTTTTTCTCATTATTTTTTCGGTATTCACTTTAACGGGTTTGGTTAATAATCAGGTTTCTCCAGGTTAATTAACCGGTTTTCTCTGTGTTTTTTTTTTTTTTTTTTTTTTGTTAACTTATAAATCGGTAAAACCCGGTTAAAAAACCGGTCACACCTCTAAAATATATAACTGGTTAATAACCATAACTGAAACTGGTTATTTTGTTACCAGTTACGACTCCAGTTAAAAAACGGTTCGATTTTTCTAACCGATGTTTTTGGGCACTTCTAGCTTGTGGTAAAAATTCTTGGTTCACACACCCCTCTTTCATTTATAATTGCTCTAAGTGATATGTTACGTATAGAAATTTCAATTAGTTTGTTATGCAACATAGTCTGTTATGATGTTGTCATAAAATTTAGGGTTACTGGATTTTCATAATCCTAAATTTCACTGTCGATAATAATCCCAACTTTAAAAATTCACTCCAATGATCCCAACTTGTAAGAATTTGGTCTCCATTGATCGTTTTCCAACATATGTGTAGTTAAATTTAAAAACAAAATATCAATTGTGAACCCGAGTTCCACTGAATCTATTGGGGATGCCAAATTCTTATATGTTAGAAAGGAATTAATGGAGCCAAATTCTTACAAGTTGGGATCGTTGAAAAGAATTTTTAAAGTTGGGATTATTATCGACCAACAAACTACTTAGAATTATTACAATTTAATATCCCTAAAATTTAAAAACAAAATATCAATTGTGGACCCGTTACGAGTTCCACTGATTCTTCTTGTATGATATTGTCACTTGTAATTTTATGTATCAAACAAAATGGTACGTCACTAAAATTTTATGTATCAAACAAAATATCAATTGAGCCCAAATTTTGAATAGTATTAATTATATATTCCGGTGATAAGGTATTGAAAGAGAGTGCCAAAGAAAGAGATAACAAGGGTCAGTGGATGCCTAATCTTGTGTATGTTTCAAGAGAAAAAAACAAAAACTCCCCACATCATTTCAAGGCTGGTGCTCTCAATTCCTTGGTAAGACTCCAAAATTGTTTATCTTAGTTGTTTTGGTCTAATAATATGGACCCAATAGTCAAGTTGCTGCTGATGGGTAACTAAACATGGTAAGTTTTCTTGTAAAGTTATACATCTATAGTTATGTCAGAACAATTTCATGCATATAGTTATGAGATACGTGAATCCTTGATCGTGCATCTGTTTTATACATGAAGGGTAATACTGATACGCATATAGCAATACATACGCGAATCCATACGTGATGTGGTGTCACGTATCACATGTTTCAAGTCATTACTTCCAAGAAAGCTTAATGTTTTCATTCTAGACGCGAATACTAATATTGATGTGCAAATAACAATGCATATGTGAATCCATACAAGATATGGTGTCATGTATCACGTATTTTAAGTCATTACCCCTGACAAAAGTTTGACAAGGGAGTAAAAGTAGATACATGACTTGCAGTTGCGTATGTGATGTCAAAATGAGTGTTTGGACATTACCATATAGGTATAATAATCTCCAAAAAATGCCACTTTTGTGATTGTCATTGATTAAATATCACATGACATGGATTACGACATTATAAGAAAAATGTCTATTTTTTGACAACGATGTTAAGTAATGTTAAAATATGTGCGATTTAATCATATGTATAGACTGTTGTTTGCCTAAATTTTGTTATTATTATTTGTTTTGAAGCTTCGAGTATCAGGTGTTATGACCAATGCCCCAATAGTTCTTACCCAGGATTGCGACATGTACTCTAATGATCCTCAAACACCAAAGAGGGCTTTGTGTTATATTTCTGACCCGTTAGCTCAACCCAAATTAGGATATGTCCAATTCCCTCAGCGTTATCATGGGCTCAACAAAGATGACATCTATGGTGGTGAGTTCTTGCGTTTATTTGTAGCGAATCCGGTTGGGATGGAGGGTTTACAAGGCCCTTCTTACGTTGGAAGTGGATGCTTCTTCCGCCGCCGGGTTTTCTTTGGAGGGCCCTCGTCGATGGTGCAACCAGAAATACAAGAACTAAGACCGGATCATGTGATGGAGAATCCCATTACCACACAAGCAGTTATAGAATTGGCCCATCATGTGGCTAGGTGCGACTATGAAAATGACACGAAGTGGGGATTCAAAGTGAGTACCATCCAAAACATTATTTTGTTTGTTAACGAGTTAAAGTCATTCGTGAGCCACTCAAGATTGGCTCGCTAAGAAGTTGAACAGAGTCAAATTTAAGCGAGCATAACACCAAGCTCGAGCCTAAAAACAAGTTTTTCTAATAAAAAAAAATCCGGGCCTAAATGAACATTTTTTACCAAATATAATATCTTTTTCCAATATATAACTATAATGAAATTATATATTTATTAAGTAATTAAATAACTACTAAATAATAAACAAGTCGAGCCCAAACTAATATCAAGCATGACAAATTCCTAAGAATCTTTAAGCTTTGGATATAGTTTTCGAGACGGGCCGAGAGTGAGTTCGAATTCTGTTAAATTTTGGCTTTGCTCGGCCTGTTTACATCCCCTAGTTTCCATGTCATTGTTCACGTCAACGATAATGATTACTTGATTTTGTTTGTTAACATGTAGTTGGGTTTTCGGTACGGGTCCCTTGTGGAGGACTATTTCACAGGATATCGATTACAATGTGAAGGATGGGAGTCTATCTTTTGCCACCCGAGTAGGCCGGCATTTTTGGGTGATGTTCCAATCTCTCTCATCGATGCGGTAAGTCAAACAAAGAGATGGGCTATTGGGCTTCTTGAGGTTGCCTTCTCAAAATACACTCCAATGGTTTTTGGAGCCCGGTACATGGGGTTTGTTATGGGTTTATGCTACGCACACTATGCTTTTTGGCCCATTTGGTCCATTCCCATCACAATATACTCATTCCTCCCTCAAATTGCCATTTTGAATGGAGTTTACATCTTCCCAAAGGTATTATTATTCTTCTATCATTTTATAGTACAATATTATAAGGTTTACATGATTAAATTCAGTTAAGTTTTGGGTTAATAATGAACATGTAACAAATTTTTTTTTTTTTTTTTGCCTTTAAAGTTTCATAATTGATCATTTTCTGTTTTAATGGTGGTTTTTTTAGTTAATCATGTTAACTATTCATATATAACCACAACTTAACCGTAAAAATCGGTTACCAAAACGTCATAACCAAACAATCTGTTTCTCATGGTTTGTTTTCTTGCTTGCCCCTACAATATCTATTTTTGTACATAGTCAAGCCCATTAACTTTTATCGATTGTAGGTGACCGATCCATGGTTCTTGTTATATGCTTTCCTATTTCTTGGAGCCTATGGTCAAGATTGTTACGACTTCATCTTGTTCAAAAGCACCTACAAGAGGTGGTGGAATGATCAAAGGATGTGGCTAATAAGGGGACTCTCACCATACTCATTTGGTCTTGTGGAGTACATAATAAAACATTTAGGGATACCTACACAAGGATTCAATGTAACAAGCAAAGTGCAAGATGATAATCAAATCAAGAGATATGATCAAGGTCTTATGGAGTTTGGAATTCATTCCCCAATGTTCATACCAATCATAACCGCGTCAATTGTCAACATATTCTCGTTGATCATTGGGTTAATTCGTCTCTTGAACGTCTGGAGTTTGGAAAAGGTGTTTGTGCAACTATTTATTTCTAGTTTCGGGGTGTTCAACAGTTGGCCAGTTTATGAAGCTATGATTTTAAGGAGTGATAAAGGGAGAATTCCGTTTAAGAGCATGGTTATATCAATATGTTTGGCCTTGATTTTATGTGGTCTGGGTTCTTGCGTCCTATAAACTAAAATTTATGTAATTAGTTGCGATTATGTAAGCCTTTTCATGTACAAATGTTGTTTAGGGCCAAACCACTTATATGATTAAATAAGTCTCTTACTATTTCCATATCTCTAAATCTTATTCACACATCTTTTTTCACTCTATCTCTCTCTATATATTTTTGCATGTATAGAGAGATATAGAAAAGAGATCTGTGAATATTAACTCCCTTAAGTAATAAAGGGAGAGAGATCAATTGAAAACCATGATAAAAGGCATTTAATTAACCATTTTTCATTTTCAAAAGGGTATTATCGTAACCATACATGCATTTTTTTTTAACAAAAACGTTTATTTACTATAAAATATATTTAAGTAAAAAAGGTATTCCAAACAAACATATTTTTTTGAACGGCAAATTTCTTTAATTTCATGTCATTTGTGAGACTTGAACGGCAAATTAGATATATGAGATCTATATTATTTTTATGGGTTCCAGTTTTACAGTTTATGTTTACATATATGAAATCTATATTATTTTTGTGGGTTCCAGTTTTACAGTTTTTAAAATTAATTCGCACAAGGTAGAGTTAGCCTACAAATGATATTTTTTTCTAGAGTAAATTACAAGTTTTATCCTTTATGTTTACATCAAATTTCAGGCGCTGTCATTTTGGCCAAAAGTTTACAGGCGGTGTCCTTTATCTTTCAAAATCTTGCACGTTTTGTCGTTTAGGCCAAACCTAGTTAGATTTTTTGGTTAAATCTAGTCATGTGCAAGGCACATGAGGGTACTATTGTAATTTCACCTCTCAAGGGGCTATTGTGTAAGATAAATTATATAACCATATATATATATAGAGAGAGAGAGAGAGAGAAAGTATAATGTACTTCACGGCTTAACCTACATAACGTACGCGACCAATTTACGCTAGTGCATTTGAAAATTACGCACGTTTATAAACTCAACTATGATCAAAATCAACGATGAATTTTGAAATTTTACTCTGTTATATGTAACCGTACTATGTTCTACGGAACGATGATCAAAATATAACGATGTTTCCGCATACTCTGTTCGAAAGTCGAATCTGGAAATAGAGGTGGAGGAGAGGTGGTTTCGATTTCATCGAGTAGGGGTTGCATGATGAAATCGAATGCGGATAGTTCGTCGTTCATGTCCATTGCTGAAACCAGGTTGGAGGTTGAAGATGATAATGATGATGGTAATCACGCATGTTATAAGGAAAAATCACGCAAGTTAATTTGATCATCATATGTGCTTTATTACGCATGCATGTTCAAATCACGCATGTTTAACTAATCACGCAGGGGACTGATTAATCACGCATGGATCTGATCTGACGGTTACTATACTCGCGTACGTGAAGTATGATAAGCCCTAATGTATGTTAACCGCACTCTATATATATATATATATATAGGGTAAGGTTATTGTAAAAAAGACAAAAGTGTGAGAAAGGTAAGAAATAATCTCAGCCATTAGATCTAAATTAATTGAAAAGGGTAAACAAGTAATTTAATCATTAATTCAATTAATTAAAAACTTCCCATAACTGCCACCTTAATTATAGGAAGTATATAACACCATTCAGTAAGTATATAACACCATTCAGCAAGTAAATAACACTATTCAGCATTCAGCAAGTATATAACACCATTCAGTAAGTATATAACACCATTCAGCAAGTATATAATACAATTCAGCATTCAACAAGTATATAACACCATTCAGCAAGTATATAACACCATTCAGCAAGTATATAACACCACTTAGTAAGTATATAAACCTTTCAGCAAGTATATAACACCATTCAACAAGTATATAACATCATTGACTAAACATCTGATCGAAACATATTTTTTTCTCTATATAAGTATAGCAATATGGTACTTATATTAAAGATAAAAAAACGCTCATTATTATGGTGTAATTTTTTTTTAAAAAAAAGTTACGTATAAAAAGTTATTGACGTTTAAAAAAGACGGGGGGAAGTTACATGTGCATTACCTAATTTCTAGTGGGTTTAAAAGACTATATTGCCCCTAGATATTTCAAATCAGTCCAAATTAATGAAAATATTTTACAATTTGGTCCCTATTGATCTCAGCCATTAGATCCAAAAGATCTAATGGCTGAGATTCTTTCTTACCCTTCTCACACTTTAGGCCTTTTTTACAGGATCCTCTACCTATATATATATATATAGGGGGAGGTTCATTTGAGAACAAAATTTAATTGAGAAGAAAAAGAACAAAGGGTACAATTGTAAACTATTAAGTAGTTATTCTATAATCTCATTTATTACAATTATTAAGTAATTAATTACTCATAAAGACTATTATTCTCTACACTAATTTCCATTGCCTACACACATAAAAAGTTATCCTACACATTTTGAAAATTATCCAACACATGCTTAAATTTATCCTACACAACCCGTAATTTATCCTACACGCCTAGTAATTTATCCTACACTCTATATTTTTTTTTAATTTTTGAAAAAATATATATTTTTGAAAATAAGTTACAAATTTAATATAGTTAGTTATTAAAAAGGAAGACTAGATATTAATGATCTATGTAACTTTACAAATATACCCTTACATTAAAATTAAATGCAAATATTAAATGAAGTAAAATGAAACATTCTTATTGGTTGAAACTTATTCTTTTTTCTTCTTACAAAAAATTTCTTCTCATTTGAACCTTCCACTATATATATATATATATATATATATAGGACAATGCTAGACAGAAAACCCACATTTAGGTAGAAAACTCTGGAAACCCAAATCTCCCGGCCTTTTTACCCCACCTCCCGACATTTTTTTTTTTGAAAAAAATAACACATGTAATATGTGACACTCTAGGTTTTTCCGAGCAAACACCTTGTAATTGCTTAGTGCGTATGAATATATATATATATATATATATATATATATATATATATCATTAAATGAAAGTTGCGTGATTATTTTGATGATTCTATGTGATCCTTGCACTATGATTGTATAGGTAGTATATATAAATGTATGCGTGTATAGATGTGAGCCGAGACACAAGGATCCGACTCGAGACCGCTTGGTCTCGAGTGAACAGTTGGGCCGTGCACCTCTAAAAAGCCCACCCGAACCCATTAAGGTGAACCGACCTTAGGTCGAGTATAAAACCCATGCTCAAGCCCACCTCCTCTCATTTGACACTCCCACCATTCACACACTCTCCTACATTCCTTCAATCACTAAAACCCTAAAGCTCTACCCACACTCTCCTTCTTCTTCTCGGATCAACTGTCGGCCAAGGAAAGGAACCGGTTAGTGCGTTATTGTGAGTTATGTGTACTTAATAGACAAGATGTATGATTAGTCTAAAGGTCTTGTTGCATGATTCTTTTATGTTTAGTAAGTTGTGATATGATGAATAAGGTGTGTGAGCTATTGTATGATCATGTCTTGCTAAGGTGTTGTTGTAGGATAAATAATTATGTTATCCGGTTTATGTTAGATGATTTGTTAAATGATTTTTGCTATCCGAACTATGTTATCCGATTTAGGTAATATGATTTTGTTATCCGATTCATGTTAGAAAATTTAGGACCAATGTGTGTTTGATAGATGATGCAAGATTTGTTGGACCTTTGATCATAATATTTCATGATGAAGAACATTGTAAAAATGTGTTAAATGTATTATGAACAACATGAATATGATATGAATGTTGTTGAATATTTGAAATATGCTTGGTTTGATCTGTTTTGAATTGCATTTAGACAATAAAACATGTTTAAACATTCTGGTTGGTTAGTACAAAATCTCATGAAATTGCAATCTCATTGGTTAGTACATCAGAGGTTCTAGAAGGATTCTTGTGCATGTATCCGAGGTTGCGACTCGAAACCCCCGGTTGCGACTCGCAACCAAAACATGACAACTCGAGACTACGGCGGTTGCGACTCGAAACCAGACCATGACAAGTCGAAACCTCCGGCTGCGACTCGAAACCAGACCATGACAAGTCGAAACCTCCGGTTGCGACTCGAAACCAGACCATGACAAGCCGAAACCTCCGGTTGCGACTCGAAACCAGACCATGACAAGCCGAAACCTCCGGTTGCGACTCGAAACTGTGTGTTCTCGAGTCGAGACCTCCTGGTCTCGACTGGGCTGCCTGTTTCCGTTATTGGGCCAAAATGTATGAACTGTTCATGCTTGTTACTATTTAAACTGGAATAGGTGACATGTATGTCTTGGGCTTGTATCTGTTCAAATATGCCATGTGCTGATTACTGTTAATTTTATGTCGTGCATGCTATGTGTTGGATACGTGTAGAATATACGTGACTTCTCTGTACCCAAACCTGACCTATACTGGTAACCATATTAGGACGTGGTGACCAACGTATTTGACCAAGTAAACTGTCTACCGAGCAACCCAAGGTGAGTTCACAACTTAAAGCATGCATTCCCGGTGGTTGGGAAACGGACTTGAAAACAACACTATTCCTTTGTAAGGGATACAAACTTACTTTTCTTCCCTTGTTACTGGGATACAAACTTAGTCAATTATCGTTTATACGGTAATGCAAACAAGCAACACTAAACGAAACTCTATCACTTAAGTCCTCACTACATAATACCGATTAGTCGCCGGGGCCTGGCGAACGGGTTATTAGTTGATAGCGCTATTTAGGTGTAACCAGCCTCACACCGACCCTTGTTACTGGGAACGGGAGTGAACTAATGTACTCTGGCAAACCGTCAATGATGATAGAACATTGACAAACGGGGCACTACGAAAACGTACGGTTAAGTAAGTATTCGCATGTATAAACGGATTAATTAACTGGTGAAACAAGTTTTTGGTAATTAAAACTGGACAACTCGTGGACTCGCCAACATTTTTGTTGATACCCTACTGCATGCTTTGCAGGTACCCAGTGACTCAGGAGCTTGCAGCTTGGGAATGTGTAGTGGTCGTCTAACCCATGTGTTGGGTCCTAAATAACCTGAACTACGAACCTTGTTTAAATTATTTTGCCTATGCTTCCGCTACTTACTTAAACTGTTATTTGAACTTGAACTTTTGAACTTTAAACTATGATGTTTACTAACTATCATGGTTGGTGATCATTCTTACTATTAACTAATGCTCAGTATAATTGGTGGCTGGATCCTGGTCAGTCACGCCTCCAAGCGGTGGTACTCCGCATGTGGATTTTGGGGGTGTGACATAATATACATGTTTTAGAGTGTCTTGGGCCAAAAAAAAACAAAAAAGCGCCGAAGGGATTTTTTTTAAAAAAATAAACAAATTTCAGCCATGTCCGGTCGCCTAACATGTGTTAGCCAAAAATGACAGAAATTGCTGAAATTTTTTTTTTAAAAAGATCCCTTCGGCGCTTTTTTGATTTTTTTGGCCCAAAACTCTTAAAAACATGTATATTACATGTGTTAATTTTTTCAAAAAAAAATGTCGGGAGGTTGGGTTTTCTAAGGTTTTTCATATAGATAGGGTTTTCTAAGGTTTTTCATATAGATAGGGTTTTCTACCTAGCCTTGCCCTATATATATATATATATATATATATATATATATATATATATATATATTTCTGAAGTAGCAACCATCCTCCACCTCTACCACCACCACCACCCTTCACCGCCACCACTACCACCATTCGTCCCAAACGGTGTATGAATGCAAAAACTATCTTGATTCGCTTCACCATAGACCCTTTTATCGAAAACTAAATTAAAACCCATTACTCCACATAACAATTCACCACAAACCCTTCTTTAACCACCTGATTAAAACTCATTTTCCACATAAATCAGCATATACTTTCCCCACCTTCTATGACTTTTGATGTATAACTTTTGGGTAGCTCTCTAATGTACAAAATTCAAAATCAAACAACAAATGTCAAAAAAAAAAATGGTAAAAAAAGAAACAATTAGAATCCACCACAATCATCATAGAATCTTTAATTAAATCCCAAAACTCAAACTTTACCCAAACCCCCAAATTAAAATGAATAATCACTAAATCCCAAATTCACAAAATATTTTATACCTTCAATCATAGCATCATCGTGTTTCAATCTTGGGATTTGTATTAATATGTGTATCATTTGCACATATCAATTCTCGTTCGATTTCGAGCTCTAAGTCGCTTTCTAGAAAGTTATACGCAAAACTGATGCGTAAACGTAATCAGTTTAATGCAACAACCACTCCAGAACAGTGACAT
This sequence comes from Helianthus tuberosus, assembly GCA_030545235.1. NCBI lineage: Eukaryota > Viridiplantae > Streptophyta > Magnoliopsida > Asterales > Asteraceae > Helianthus > Helianthus tuberosus. The sequence continues at coordinate 178,436,644 of CM060424.1, read as the reverse complement.
GGGCTTAACATACCTTAAATAACCTTTACATAACTTAGAAATAAGTTTTGGAGGGTTTGGTGTGTCGAAATCAAGTTTATTCGCTTATAGGGACTAATTCGACAAACTGCGAAAGTATGCCGATTCGTACTGTAACAAACATTCCGGAACTTGATCATAAGTTAAACATACCCTAAATATCCTTTACATGGCTTAGAAATAGGCTTTGAGGGGTTCGGTATGCTAAAATAATCTTTTTGGTCAATCAGGGTCTAAAAGCGTCAAAAAGTGCATAAGTTTGCATTTTCGTGCATATCTTACGTTCTGAATATAACTGGACATCCAAAACTTTTTGTAATCATTAAAATATTTTATTCTAGTGATTTGAATGCTAAAACTTCATTCATTTCGCAATTTGGATCGTTTTCGCGTCCGTTACGATTTCCATCGTAATTAACCGAACAACGAAACCGTACAGCCAAATGAACCGACATCCGTGACATTTATGAGCATATTTCAAGTTCCCTATGTTTTAACATCCTTATGGAGCTTGAAAATGGGTTTGAAAGGTGTTAGAAGTGCCAAAACGCATCAAAAATCAAGTTTGGAGTCTCAGGGGCCTGTTCTGCCAATTAGTGAAATTTCTGCTAGCACCAGAGGTCCATACGGACCGTATGGATATGTTTACGGTCCGTAAGCCCTTCCCACGTTAGCAGAAACCAGTTTCCTCAAAATCCAGCTGTTCCTTTGTTTTGCACATGGTTTCCTTCAATCTATGGGCTTGTTTTGGACACCCATGGCATTGCAAAACAGTGGGCACACATGGAGGGTCCAGATTGAAGCTCGTTTATCGAGGAATGATTCTAACGGTTTTGAGAAATCTATAAATACCCAACGCCAATTTCATTTCAACTCACACTTGATTCATTTCTTCTCTAAGTTGGGGTTTTCACACCTCATACTGAGCAACTTGAATCAAATCCTCAAGCTTGGACCTTTTGTAAGTATTCTTTCATGCTTTTATGCGTTTGTAAGCGTAAAAGTCAAACAATGTTTGACTTTCTACTTTGACCGGTCAATGGTCAACACGAAGTATGTTTGAAGTTCGCAACGTGAGCGTAATCACGATGGTCATAGTCCCTTGTGACTATACCTACTGATTACCACGTTAATTAGGTATAGTGACGAGTCATAGTTTCGGTTAAAATACGTGTTCATGCGTATTTTGCAACCAAACTATTCTTAGGTATCAAAAACCCTTTGTTTTGATATCAAACTTGTTTGCTAACTTCGTTAAACAAGTTTTAACATGTTTAGCTCGTCACTTTTAGTTTAGTGCTTATATAGGGTCGTAAGATAAGCGGTCTAAACAACCACTTAGACTTTCGAACCCGACCCGTTTGGTTGATCATTAGGATCTGACCAAACATGTTTTGTGACCATAGTTATATAGGGAATAACCTTCTGAGGTTATACCTTATGGTCACTTCGTTTTGTTAGTTGTATGATAGGTAATTTATATGCCTTAGGAAAATGACCAAAATGCCCTTTTTACGCATAAATTCATTTTAAGCATGTGTAACCTAAATTTTTACATCTAAACTGATTAGGTAACATTATTAGACATGTTAAGGCATATAATACTTGTCATAGTACTAGTTAGTGTAGGATCGTGAAACGACCTAACGAGTCTATCAGAAGAGTGCTCAGACTGAATCAGAGGCGGAATTCATTGATTCGGTCTTCGTTTAGCTTGGATTCACTAATAAATGTCTTGTTTATTGATCTTGAACACTTTACAATACAGAGACACTTCGACAGCACCTCGGCGTCGGAAATCAGAAAGTTATAAATGATGACAGTTTGAATGCTATTTATAGGAAAGAGCTCCTGACCGTTTGAAGGTAACATGCACCCTTCAAACGGTCATGACATTCAAACGGTCATGACATTCAAACGGACATGACATTCAAACGTACAGGACCAACATGTTCAAACGGTCAACTATCTAATACATATTATTTTGTCCTTTTGTGAGCATGATGTAACAATGATGTCATACTTGTGATGTCATCATCAAATATGATGACATCATGCTTGTTCATATCAGAAACGAACCCGAGACTCGATATAAGATGAAGTCGACAGATGTATGCACCAACAGACTCCCCCTCAGATGTTGACGAGTCTTAAGTGTCGAGTCTTCGCATCTTCAGTCTTTATCAGTCTCTTTTCTTTCTTAGCATATACCAGGATCTTCTCTTTGGCTCTAACCTCGTCAGACTCCCCCTCTCATCATGATGGGATCGCTGTCTGGAATTAGCTATCACCTTGAGATCAATCCCTGGCTTTATCTCTGATCAGCTCATTTGCTGCACACATTTTCTCATCAAAACATAAGTTTTTACTTAAAACAGTAAGAAAAACTTACTGGAAATAGTTACATCCAGTTCAGATTAATGAACTTGAATAACTAATCAAACTTTCTTTCTCAAAATCAAAATTTCTTCATTTAAGCACTCACTCCCAACCCTGTTCATCATATTCAGCACTTGAAATTTTGAAAATCAGCTCTTCATCATCAGTTGTCGAAAATCTTTTTGTATTTTTCAAAATTTATGCTCAAACACACTAAAATCTTTTTAGGTTTTTTAATAACAAAGGAATGCAATAAAGAAATATTTACAAACAATATTTTTGTGAGTTTGTGTAAGAGGATCATATCAGTTTATGTGACCAATCATTAGCACCGTTAAGCTTTAAACATTTTCAGTTCTAAACGATTCACATAGATTGACGATATATTTGTCCACTTAAACTCAATCTAAAAACTTTCGAAATGCTTACCGATACCTTAGGGTATATTAATTTTGCACTAAATTCTTATGGACCCCACGATCTCAGCATATCCCCTCATCATGCAATACACTGACTCAAGTAATGCCTTTAAACTTTTATCAACTGTGATTTGTGCGAAAACAAAGCAGAATGTTTAAACATTAACAATCAGGTCGATACTTCCGTATACACAGAGAAAGTCCAATGTTTAAACAAAATAAGAAAAATAAAACAAGTTGAAGTTGTTTAGGCTTTAACCACCCGGTCGATACTCCCGTATACGCAGAGGTGGTCCAAAGCTTAAACGAAACACCAAAGAAAATAAAGCAGAACGTTTAGGCAACAACATCCAGGTCGATACTCACGTATACGTAGAGGATGTCCGATGCTTAAACAAAATAAAGAAATAAAACAAGTTTAAATCTTTGCAAAATGAAATGCACAATCACAGCGACTTTTCAGTAAAGTTGTGAAAGTTCACGAACTTAACCAGTTTTATGTCTTACGATAATCAGCGATTACTGAGTAGGCACACAATCAAGAAGGATAAAACTAAGTACTATGCTTTCAACCATGTTTTCCACTAGAACTAGGCTTTTTCATTTAGGTTTGTATCGTTATCGCAAGTCTACTAGTCTAGCTGAGCCTATCGTCACATCTTTAGTGAGATCGTTTATCACATTATATCTTTCCATTTCTTTAGCATGTTGTGACAGTCCAACTGATCTACTATCATTTCCTCTTTTTACAACAAAACTCATTTTTAATTTTTCAATGTTTTTGGCATTTTCAAATTTTCAAATGTTTTTGGATTTTCTAAAAATTCTTACTCCCCCTAAAATGCAAACACATTTTAGGAAATTTGAAACTAAACTATACAACCAACTTGACAACTGATATCGAATCGCTTCAATTCTCCATCCACCTGGCATAAACAATCAGAACTCCCCCTAACAACAAACTATTTTCCCATAGTGATTTCAAAACACTTAAGTTTATTTTAATCAAAATGGTTTTTCTGGAAAATAAGTTTTGAGTGTCTTTTCACAAATTCGGGGATCTTTCATCAATTTGTTTTCTATAACCACTTGTAAAAACTAACATTTTTAAGATCAAACCTCAAACATCACTTGTAGAAAATCAAGTACAACTTAATGTCCCTGATTTACCACTTGTAAGATCGAAATATCACAAACGTTAATTTCTCAAGAAATGTGCCGATTCATGTTCCACACTTACCAACCTGGGAACTCCGGCAAGTCAGGTTTTTCATTTAAACAGATTCACCCAAGCCTGACGGTCCTTGGGTGATTTTGAATTCTTGTTCAACAATGGTGGAAAATTTGCATCATCCATTGTTAGACCAGAATTCTCAACTTTTACCTCAACACATGGCTCCTCTGGTTTTAATATACCAGAATCATTGCCTGAATGTGGCTTGTCTGACTTTGAAGAGCCAGATTCATCGCCGACATGTGGCTCCTTTGTTTCCGAAGAAACAGATTCATTGCCAACAATTTTCTTCTTCTTCTTTCCCTCTATCGTCCTCAAATTTGTATCTGATGAATTCGTCTTGCTTGACTTTGCAATCGAGGAAGTCGATTCATCAGAACTCTTATTTTTACCAACAGATGAACCCGAGGACAAAATCCTTTCGAGATATTCTCTTGCTTTTTTCCTCTTTTTCCTCAGTCTGTCTTTTTGCCCTTGAGAAAGCTTTACTTTCTTTTCTTGAACTTTAGGTTCTTGAACCTTCTGTTCTTTGGGCTTGACATTGACTGGTTTCTTCTCCTGCTTCTGAGATTCAACCCTCGATCTTCTCATTGATCTCATTGAGCAATCTCTAGCAATATGGCCTATGATATTGCAATTAAAGCATCTTCTCGTCTCATATCTCCAACTTTGGCAGTTAACAGCAATGTGTCCTCGATAGCCACATCTGTAACACACTCTGTTATCGTACCAATCACCATTCTCAGTCCAAACATTCAGATCATAGCACTGTTTGGCTTGGTGATAATCCTTGCTCCTTTTGTTTGCTGGATTTGGCTTTTGAGCACTGTGGTCAAACCTGCACCACTTATTACCAACAATTTTAGAATTTTCATTTTTCGATTTTTGTAATTTTTCATTGCGATTGGATGATCGATCTGATGAGCTTTTATTATCTTTTTGAACATTTTTCTCATTTTTAATTTTTTGTTTCTGTTCCACTTTCTTCTTCAAAGGTTTTTGCTTAGAGCATTCTCCCTTTTCGGTTGATTGTGGAACAGTTTCTTGAAACTTTTCTTTTAATTTCAAAAATAAATTCTTTTTCTTCATTTTTTCATTTTCATCATCAGATTTCTCATCGCAATCTTCAACTTTGACTTTGTCAAAGTTTGTGACATTGTCACTTATTGGAACGGAATTGATCGGTTTTGGACAGGGGAACTCAGATGAAGTCACAAAACCTTTCAATTTCTTTTCAAGTTCATCAATTTTATTCCTTGAATTCTCAGCTTCATTTTCAAGCTGAGATATTCTCTCAAAATGAGACTTGATTGTCTTTTCATTCTCAATCTTAATGTTTTCAAGAATAGACTTTTCATTTTCCAAAGCTTTTATCTGTTCTTGAAATTTTGTTTCATTTGCTTTCAAATTTTTGTTCTCAAGTTTTATCTAGAAATCTTCATCTTCTGAAGATTTCTTTTTGCTTTCAAAATCCTTTTCTTTCTCTTTCAAAATCTTGTTTTCTAATGTCAAATTGTTCAAATTACTTAACAGTTTAACATTTTCAACTTTTAGCTTCTCACAATTTCCTTGCAACATAAGAATCTGTTTATCATCAGCTTGCTTCTCATCCTTCAACTTTTTGACTTCCAATATCAAACTTTTCGCATCCTTTAAGAGTTTGTCATTATCAGCCTCAAGTTGAATACATTTAGAACATACTGATTCAGAAATTGAAGATTCACTCTTCACAGATTCTTCATTCTTTGAAATTTCCTTTGTTTCCATCTTGTATGTTCCTGCACAAAAGAGTTTTACAAAATTAAAAGGATTCATACTTTCATCAATATAACATTTCCTTTTAATATCATATTTCAGAATACTCTTTGTAGCAAGACATACACGAATTCTTTTATCAATTTCAGTAATTACATCCAATTCCAATTTTTGTAAATTCTTTTCCATTTCGTTCAAAAATTCCTTCTTTTTCTTATATTCCTTACGAAACTCTGCATTAACCTCATTAAAAAACTGTTTTGGATAAAGTTCTTGAAAAAAATCTTTCCTTTTTAGCTCAACCAAGAATTTATCCCATTTAGCAGGTAATGCATTGGCCAATTTCGATATCTGTTCCTCTTTTGATATTCTAATATTTTTTCTTCTCAAATTTTCTGTTAAAATTTCAAATCGTCTTTCCAACTCATCCAATGTTTCATCTTTTTGACACATGAAATGTTCAAAACTTTTAACCCAAATGTCCAAATCTACATTTCTGTAACTACTATCCAGAGTTCTCATATACCAACGATTTAAACTTTCAAGATCATGATTTTCCATTTCATCAAACATTTTTGCCATAATCCAAACACAACCTGTTCAAAACACCTTGTGCGAACTGTTTTAACAAACCTTGCAACCTGAAGCAATCTCAAAACAAATTGACCACTTTATACGACCTGACACATGTTTCACACTTAATTGACTTTTGATATTATCTTTTATTCTAAAAAAATCGATATCTTCAATTAAACCTAGCCGACAACTCTAAAAAGATACTTGATTCAATTGGGCCTCTATATTAACCAATCACATGGGCCAAACTTCTTGAAACAATTAATCCACATGGGCTGTTGACACAAGTTACTCTGATTGGACCGAATTCTTTTAGATCAAAACAAATTCCAAACTTGCTGACAACAACTAGTGACCTTACAATTTTAATGGCAGACAAACACTTTAAAAAGTAATCACATGTATTGACAAAACACTTGTATCAATACAATATATCCTTCAATGAACTGACAAACTTATATTTTCAAACCTCTTTGAATATCGAACCGAGAATCACGTGAACTGTTATTGATAAACTAAAACAATTAATATAGATCACATGTACTCTCAATGATAATATCCGACAACACACTACTCGAAGTACTTTCAATCGGTTCACACAACTCAGTACATTTTCGATAATATCACATGCACTGACATTTTTTTAATGACCTGAACAACTTTCACGTGATAACTTTTCAAACGGTGATCATGTTTCAAACTGTCAGGTCACCTTTCAAAAGGTCATGGCAATTTCAAACGGACATGGTGGCAGTTTCAAACTTTCAGGTGCAATTTCAAACGGACATGGTGGCAGTTTCAAACTTTCAGGTGTAAATTCAAACGGTCATGTCCAGTTTCAAACTGACAGCCAAGTCTCGTTCAAACGGTCAGCAATTTTCAGTTCATTTTTACCATTTTTTCTTCGATTTTTGAGCTGAAACTCTCAAGGGTTTGTTAAAATACAATTACGCACATATTGTGAAAGTTTTAGCCAATTTTATCCGTGAAAAATATCAATTTTATGAAAGAAGGTGTAGAAAATCAGAATTTGCTAGCGAAAACAAGCTAAACGGTAAGAACTCTTCCTCCTGAGCTCTGATACCACTTGTAGGATCGTGAAACGACCTAACGAGTCGATCAGAAGAGTGCTCAGACTGAATCAGAGGCGGAATTCATTAATTCGGTCTTCGTTTAGCTTGGATTCACTAATAAATGTCTTGTTTATTGATCTTGAACACTTTACAATACAGAGACACTTCGACAGCACCTCGGCGTCGGAAATCAGAAAGTTACAAATGATGACAGTTTGAATGCTATTTATAGGAGAGAGCTCCTGACCGTTTGAAGGTGACATGCACCCTTCAAACGGTCATGACATTCAAACGGACATGACATTCAAACGTACAGGACCAACATGTTCAAACGGTCAACTATCTAATACATATTATTTTTTCCTTTTGTGAGCATGATGTAACAATGATGTCATCCTTGTGATGTCATCATCAAATATGATGACATCATGCTTGTTCATATCAGAAACGAACCCGAGACTCGATATAAGACGAAGTCGACAGATGTATGCACCAACAGTTAGGCAGTCCGAACGCGTTTTACGCGAACGACGCGTTAAAGTAGCATAAGCTACCTAAACGGGTCGTAATGGGTCGTAAGCACTTAGGATAGGTTTCGATTTAGAATGTAGGCTTTGTTAAACCAAATTACATGAGTTCCTATACTCATTTGGTTTACGAAACCTCATTATATCCAATCTTCCGATTTAGGTCCGGTTTATTAACATAGTTACCTATATTAGGTGCCGTTTGATTCCGTGATCCCTCTAGTTTTGCTTGGTTGTTATTCAAGATTTCTAAGCATCCTCAAGTGAGTACATAGTCCCCTCTTTTACTGTTTTCAAACATTTTGGGTTGAAACACATGTGCCTACTTGTTACTTTCGTGCTTTTCATATTTTTATATCATTTACTTGCTATGTTCATTAGTACACATATAGTACATGATTTACATCACATTTTTGCTATGTATGTTTTATTAACATGCTAGCACATTGATTTCATATATTACATTTTGTTGCATATGTTCTCTCAGCATATGGACACAATTGTTTTACATTTCTACTTTGTATGTTCATTTAAGCATAATAGGTACATTATTTTTCATATAACATGCTTACATTTGGTATGACATTTGCTTTGTTTAACGGGTCATAAATACATTCAGTAACACCGATCATGCCGTTCGTAAGTAGGTAGTGGTACCATAGGAATTGACAACTCCTATTCCTAAAATCCTAGGTTTGTTTGGGTGGAAGGAATGACCGAATTCGATATTCATAAGTTTGATAAACCTTTAACTTGTTAGGGGTTTGTCTCTTCAGTCGCAAAGCTTGAATGTAGGCGTTTAACAATACCGCATAGATGTTTGTATCAGTAGATCAAGCAGTTATTTTACAAAACATAACTTTTGAATTAAACTTTGATTTATTCAAATAACATTGTTTTGTGCATTTTACATATGGTTTAAGTAGTCATTTTTTTTTACTTACCATACATAACATTTGATTACACATTACATGATTTACATTTGACAATAGACATTGTTTACACATAAACATTTTGACATTGGTTTAAACAAGACATTTTGGTGGTTTGTTTAGGTAAGTGATTTAAATAACGAGGCTTGTGTAACATGATAAAAGCATGGTGGATACACCACTGGTACTTCCTATATACAAGTGCTTTTATGATATTACATATGGTAGCGTTATTTAAACCATTTCAATTTAGACATATTACATTTTACACAGATAACATATTTTCACATAAACATTTTTTTACAAACAACATATTTATACAAACTCATCTTTACTTGGTTATTTATTTATCTATGCATCTTTCTTTTATATCATCTGATTTCTTATCACTTTTTGTATGATTTATAAAAGAAAACATTTTACAAGGTTCATGACTAACTTTTATTAAACATTTTCTTTAAACTTACAAGTCATGAATTCTATTTTAATAAAACCTATGTATCTCACAGGCATTTTTATGCTGACGTACCTATTTTCACATGTGTTTTCAGGAACTGATGCATAGGATTGATCAAGATACACTTAGGCGGACTTGGGCCTTAGTGATAATAAAAGATGCAAGACTAGTTAATTATGTTATGTCTCTTTGTTTTTAAGACATTGTAACCTCTTTTAATTCAATAAAACGAAACTTAAATTTCCATGTGTTATGAAACAATGATTCTGTTACAACACTCCCCGACAATTCCACTGCGATTTGTTGTTTTACGCGGTCGGTGTGTGACAGTGGGGTTAGAGGGATGCCTTCAAGAAGTCAACCTTTTGCACCAAAGGTTGAATATTCTTCCTTCACCTCCTATGGTGCCAATCATCACACAAAGAGGGTGGAATGTCATGCCGAAAGTCATTATTCCAGCCGATGGAATGTCATGCCTCCGGAACCTCCTCTAGACATACTACACGGGGTTCTGGTAGCCATTGCGCCTCCTCCACAAGACATTATGGAAAATGAGCCTGCCTTCTTTCTCCTTAGGGAGATAGAGGAATTGCTCAATGACAATTAAAATACATCCTCGGGTTTCGAGTTCTACAAAGCCCTTAAATACCGAAAAGTCATTTCCGGTTTTTGTCATTCCTACAACAATTAGGGTAGAACTCCTTAGTGATTTCCTGCATTTTATGACTTATCTATCTTAGGAACTTAGTAGTTTTTTTTTTCATTTTTATCTTCTTTATTTTCAATTTTAGGAACTGTGTATCTTGGCACTCAATAAGGAATGATGGTTTAATTTATTAAATGGTGTTTGGATGATGTTGTAATGAATAAAGCACACTCGAAAAGGTGGAGGTTACCGAGGGAATGTTAAAACCACACCCCATGCACGAAAACAGAGCCTCCCGACAATTTTCCAGCATTACAGCAAGTTCAGCACGGGGCTGTGCTCTGCCCAACACGCCCCGTGCCCAAGGCTCTGCAGAAAGTTGCCCAGTTCAGGTAACTGGACAAGGGGTCGTGCTCACTGAACACACCCCGTGTCCAACCTTCTGTTTAATTTTGTTACTGGCGATCTGACCACGGGGCCGTGCCCGGACCAACACGGGGCCGTGCCCAGACGCCTAGTAACACACAATTTTGTTTTTCAATACCATTTTACATATTCAATCAACCTAAAAACTTATTTTTGGGACAGATTGAGGACAATGTGTAATTTAAGTGTGGGGGGATGCTAAAACCTTGAATTTTGCATGTCCTAATAACAAGCCTTAAACAAAACTCTATTGGAACCGCTAATCACCCCAATTTTTTTCAAAAATTCTCATTTTTTTTACTTGCCTTGGTTTAATTTGGGAATAACAAGTTCTAAAAAGGTTATATTTTTACAAATTTACAACCGATAGCGTCGTGAAAAAAAGAACCAAATAAGAAAATTATGAAAAGGCATGACATATCTAATTAAAATTTGATTATATATACTTGATCACATTATAAACCCATTCCCACAACAAGTGAGTTTTGAGCCTCTATTGAGCATACAAAAATATATCTTTAAACTAAATGGTCATTTTTCGTTTCTTGTGTGAATAGCCGCTTGGTTCTTAGACTCTAGAACTTGCCACGACAATACATTCCCGGTCCTTACCAACTCAAACCCAAGTAAGTAAATGATTGAGGCTTTAGGACTAACCCGTTTTCTTTTCAACACCATTATTTTTCTTTTTTTTACCACCTACCCATAATCCCCCTAGTTAACCCCTTTGAGCCTTTACCTTTTTCATTTCTAAACCCACAAAACAAACACCCTTTACCCACCAAAACCTTTTTCTTTTCAAATCCTTTATTTTAGTAAAAAGCTCGGTTATCATGTGACGTTCTTTGTCAAAAAAAATGAAAGTCATGCAATAAACAAACAAGTTCCTTAAAGAAACTTTGTTTGAAAATGCTTAGTTTGAATAAAAGTCACAAAAACAAAAAGTTTTACGATGACCAATGCATTTTACGTTCTTATCCCTTTTTACTAACCACTAAACAAAACCACCTACCCTTATCCCAAGCCTAACCCTTTCCAAAGTCCTCTTGATATTTACAAAGGTTAATAGTTAAAAAGGAGGAGGTTTTATTGCTTGGAAAGCATATGGTGGAAGTAAGTTCCATGCCGGTCTCGAGTGTTTCACAAAAATACATCTTCGGCCGAGTGTTGAGTGATCCCCCGTGAGGTATGTTAACTTGTATATAAATGGCATTATAAAAAGGCATGTTATGCCTAAATAAGTAATTCTTCTTATGAAACGTTCTCAATAAATCATAACGAATAGGATTGTAAATAGAATAAAAATAAACCCAATAAAGATCTTGGATTCCCGACACTCAAGACAAGCCCAAAACTTCTCACCTACCTATTCCATTTGGGTGTGTAAGCCACATATTAAAGAGTTTTTCCTGAGGACAAGCAAAGATTCAAGTGTGGGGGTATTTGATGTGTGCAAAATGTAACATATAAATTTCATCAAATGAGGCATAAAACTAACCCTTTTTAGTACTAATGTTGGAAAAAGTGTGTTTTTATCTTCATTTTGAATTTACAGGACCAAATGAGCTTAAACGAGCAAAAGGAACAAATACACAGCAAAAACCAACATAAATAAAAAGAAAAGGAATAAACGTGACATGCCCGACTCCTCGGCAGCATCCTCAAAGGAAAAAACAAGAAACAGAAGACTGACCACGGGGCCGTGCCCACTGGACACGGGGGCGTGGTCAGCTACCTTCAGAAAAGACAAAGCTGTGGAAGCTTCTACGCCCACCACGGGGGCGTTCCCAGCTTAGCACGGGTCGTGGTCAAAGCTAAGATACGCATAATCTTGCAAAATCTTGGTAGTACAGATACGCTTCTACACACGGGGTCGTGCCTGCTGGACACGGGCCGTGTTGAGCCCTATGCTGACAAAAGCAATTAATGAAGAGAAAATGATGGCCACATTAGCGTTTCCGCTGGACACGGGGCCGTGGCCGGGCTTCTGTTCAGGTTATAAATAGAGGTGCTTGGCTCACTTCAAAGGCATCCCTTGGCAAACCACCACTCTCCCACTTTGCCACCACTCCACCACCAGCACTACAATACCCACATCCACCACCATCATCCATCATCCACCTTAGAGTGTGTGTAGTAGTCTCGGAATCCAAGATTGATAGTAAGAGTTCTTGCCAATCAAAGGCCATGTTTGGCTAAGTATCTTACATCACTAGGTGATCACAAGTATTTAATGTATTACTTTTGATTTTTAATCTTTTCACACATTTTTTTTGGTTTTGTATTAATGACTTTAATAACTAGTTTCTTATGTTGAAGGTGAAACTTCTTTATCATTTGTCTGTGGTGTCTTGGCATTACTTTACTGTCTTTATAAAGTAAAAGATGTACACCATTCATATCTCTATGGTCTATATAGAGATATGTTGGCTATCTGGTCGGGGGTTAAGGGAATGGTTTAGTAAGATTCTTGCCTTGTTCAGTGTATACATCCTGCAAGAACCTGGGTCAAGCTTATTAGGACCTCCTTCAATACCCACTGGTATTGGATGGCGGGGGTGTGAATGGCTTGATTTACTCATATTTAAACTACCATTAATACATTAAACCGGCTAACTGGTATTGGATGGCGAGGGTAACGTCACCTTCAAAAGAGGGGCCTACCACTTTTCGCATTAATAACTTAATTAATTATCTTTCAATATCCTGGCTGACTCAAACCACTGGGTTGAGGGTAACGTTACCTTCAAAAGAGGGGCCTACTACTATAACTAAGATAATCTCTGAAAAAGTGCAAAAGTGTGAAAATATCAAAGGATACATTAAAGGCAAGTCGGATCCAAGTGATTCATCTTGTCTATCTTTTTTTATTTTAATTTTATTTCTGCATTTTTAGTTTTTATTTTTTGTTTTAAAATCTTTTCTCAAAAATTTTAGATTGATTAGACGTTGAGGATAAACCGGTACTAAAAGCTCTTGTGTCCTTGGACGACCTCGGTAGGCCTGTAAACGAACCGAACGAACACGAACATAGGTATGTTCGTGTTCGTTCATTTAACTTTAACCGAACACGAACAGGAACACGAACATATAATCGAACACATTTTTCTGTTCGTGTTCGTTCATTAAGAAATCGGGCATGTTCGTTCATGTTCGTTCGTTTAAAACCTAAACGAACAGTTCACGAACATTAACGAACACAAATGAACATAAACAAAAAAAAATTAACTGAACATATTTGAATAAACAAAAGCAAACATAAATTAACATAATTGAACAAAACAAGTCTAATATATTACAATTCATCTGAAAACACATCTAAATTAGAGTTCATAAAAATACTAATTAGTCATATTAATATAAGTAGTTAGAAAACCTAATATCTATATAAATCTAATTATTTATGTATTTACTAAAATTTAAACGAACGTTCATGAACATAAATGAACGAACAAAAATGAACGTTCATGAACATAAATGAACGAACACAAGGTGTGTTCATGTTCGTTCATTTAATTAAACGAACAAATTTTTTTGTTCGTGTTCGTTCGTTTATTAAATAAACGAACATAAACGAACTTCCCGGCGAACAAGTTCATAAACAGTTCATGAACGTTTGGTTCGTTTGCAGGCCTAGACCTCAGTATCTTACCAACGCTATACTACGCTCACGATGGGTGCACTTGCCCATGTGTGTGTTTAGTGTTAGTAGAATATCATGTTTTATAAATTTAAAACTTGACTAATGTGTAAAATGGGCTTAAAATATCAATAAAAACATATCACACCTGACACACACCAATTCCCCATCATCTTGATAGTAGGAGTTGATCTCGGTCATGAGTTTGGCGGTTTTAATGGGAGGGAAATATTTGTAGAGAAATTTTTGGTCAAGTTCATCCCAAGTGTGCACGGACCCACTTGGGAGGGTGTTTAGCCAAGCCTTCGCTCGGTCTTTAAGGGAATAAGTGAAGATACAAATCCAGATAGCATCGTTGGAAGCTCCGTTGATCTGAAAGGCGTCACATATTTCTAAAAAGTTGGTAATATGTAATTAGGGATCTTCATCGGGTAGGCTGTGAAAGGTGGTGGAATTTTGAAGCATTTGGATTAGTTGTGGTCGAACCTCAAAGTTATTGGCATCGATATTTGGAGGGTCAATAGCGGCTACATGATTACCGACCATAGGCTGTAGGTAATCCATGAGAGTGCGTCGATCCGCCATGGGGAGGTTTTGGGTGAGGCTTTTTGTCGGTTTTTAGCTTGAAGTCTCTTTCTCAAAAAGCGCTCAGGTTTGTCGAGTGGCACTTTTATGTCTTTGTCGTAGGTGGAGGTCATGCACCAGGTTATATTTCCTGTGAATTATATAGAGTTGCGTAACATTCTGCGAACAAAAACACAAAAAATGTCTGATCAGAAGAGTAGCACGGCCCCGTGTTATATAGGCACAACCCTGTAAGTTTCTGTTTTCAGGTTCCTTTTTAGTACCTTTTTACTCTTTTATCAAGCTTCAAATTTATAAAACATGACATAAAACTATAACTATCTACAAAACGATAGGGCAAGTGCACCCGTCATTTGCGTAGTATAGTGATGGTAAGATACTGAGGTCGTCTAAGGACATAAGAGTTTTTATATCAAAATAACACCAACGTCTAGTCTAACCAAATTTTTGGGGAAAAGTTTTTTAAATGAGTAATAAAAAAAACAGATAAACAAGATAGAATCACTTGGATCCGACTTGTCATTTATGTATTCTTTGATGATTTCCGTGCTTTGGGTTTTTTAAGAGATTATCTTAGTTAAAGTGGCATGTCCCTCTTTTGGAGGCAATGCTACCCGCAACCATATTGGTCTGAGTCAGCAGGAATACAGTCCCATAAGGTCGGATTATTGAAAGATAATTAAGTAAGTTATTAATATAAAATGTGGCACGTCCCTCTTTTGGAGGCAATGCCACCCTCGGCCATTTTGGTCTGAGTCAACAGGGATATAGTCCCGTAAGGCCAGTTAAAGTCTTAATAGTAGTTTATTTATAAGGGATTACAAGTCGTTCTAACTTCCCCTGATTTGATGTTATCTGCCTCAAGGGAAGTCCTAATAAGCTTGAATCAAGTCCTCGCAGGATCTATACACTTAAGGAGGCAAGAACTTTACACAACCACCCTTCTAACCCTCTTCCAAGAAGTTAACACGCTTTATATACACTGTAAACACACGAATGTGTGAATCAACAAAAAATGAAGTAATGATTGAATAAAGTTCACTTTCAATATAAAAAAACTAGTTATTAATGTAACAACTCGTAATTTCGAGAGTCTTTCCTCGTACTGTTTCCTTCTTATGAGTTGTGCTTTGATATAACTGGTGGGTACGCTATCTGATTAATGAGTATGTTTGATTATAAATGAATGGTTGCGAGTTTATGTGTTATGCGTTATGCAAATTGTGTATGTATGTATAGATCTCGTTGCATAAAACCCTTGGGCCGCACATCGTTGCTCAATCTGTACTCGGCCCACATGAAATTCAAATAGGGGCCCGACCCTCTTCTACATCGTATACACACACATAATTTGTGTGTGATTTGTCACACCCCGACCACGTAAAACAATAAAACATGGCGGAAACGTCGGGGAGTGTTGTAACAGAATCATTGTTTCACAACCATGGATTAAACAATTTCGTTTTATTTAATTAAATGTATTACATTACATTGGAATTAGAAACAAAACATGAACAAATAGACTTTTATTGTTATTAAGTCGCTAAGGCCTCGTCCGTTCCTATGTGAGCATGCATCAATATCATCATCAAATATCATCAACTATGGTACCTGAAACACATGTGAAACTACAACAGCATAAAAATGCCGGCGAGTACATAGGTTTTATGTGAGTGTCAGATTCATGGCTCATTTTACATGTTGCAATACTTATTTAAAAACCTTATTTTGAAAAGTATAATATTGCGACATAATTAACCAACTCAAATCAAGTTGGATATGTTTTATAAAATCTCGTAGCCATGATTCTTAACTCCAAAACATTTTTTTTATTAAATCAAATCGTAAAACATCTCGTAGAAACTCGTTAATAAGACTCGTATGGTTTATATTATTCAAAAAACATAATTGTGTGACATTGTTTCAAAATCGTTTACCAAAGTGATCTAGATAACGCAACGATATATAATGTGTTAAAAGCACTTATATATAGGAAGTACCAGCGGCGTATCCACCATGCTTTTAACACATTACACCCGCCCCGTTACCTAATCACTTCCCTAACCCAATGGTTCAAACAGATACAAATGGTTCACATAAATCAAATGGTTACAAACGGATCACATGAATCTAACGATTACAAATAGTTCACATACATCAAATGGTTACAAATGGTTCACATAAATCCAACGATTACAAATGGTTCACATACATCCAATGATTACAAATGGTTCACATACATCCAACGATTACAAATGGTTCACATACATCTAACGATTACAAATGGTTCAAAACGTAAAACAATTGTGCTAGCATGTTAAGTGAGCATACATAGCAAAACATAATGAAATCATGTACTAATAGTGTACTAATGAACATAGAAAGTATATGATATGAAAACATGGAAAACACGAAAGTAACAAGTAGGCACATGTGTTTTGTGACAACCCTAAAAATTACAGGTAT
Organism: Helianthus tuberosus; assembly: GCA_030545235.1. NCBI lineage: Eukaryota > Viridiplantae > Streptophyta > Magnoliopsida > Asterales > Asteraceae > Helianthus > Helianthus tuberosus. Next base: position 178,419,511 of record CM060424.1, on the reverse strand, counting down.
CCGTACAATTAATTTATATTTAATTTGTGCTTAATGACTGTGCTGATTACAACTGTTGATTTAACTGCTTACTGTTTACTGATACATACATACTCATGCATCACATTTTATTACTGTCACTCTACTCGTTACACAAACAATAGTGACAAACTTGATGCACAAAAGCACAGCTAGCACAGTGAGCGGATAACCCAGTATACATGCTGACATTGCCAGCACTAGACAGATATTGTCTCTCAGGCCAGTATGAGCCGGGAATAAATTACTACACTAGTATGGAGTGTAGGGAGGTGAGAATTGTAAAACTGCGTCACTAGGTGATAGTTATAGTGCCGGGAAGTGCCTAAAACACACTTTAAATGCAGAATTCTGCATTCTTTTATAAAATTCAGCATTTTAAATTACTAGTAAAGCGCAAAAACATGGTAGAATGGTCCTGTATACTTTCCTAAGTGCCGGGAATAATTTGTGTTACAAAAATATACATAAAAGACCCTTTTTAGACTAATTAAACACTTTAACGGGACGGTACCTAACCGGATAACCGGACATTACCCGTGACACTAAATTTTTGTCAATGACATTGTTTTACGAATTTTGGCTAGTCATGATCCTCGTTTGCCATAACACCCATTAAAGATCATTTCACTACACATACAAGTTCCTACTTACAACCTAACTACTTGTTACACCTTAGTTGAAATATTTGCAACAAGACCCCCCCCCCCCCAACCGATTTCTAGTCCCTAATGGACCCACCAAAATCCACACCATATTTTCCTAAGATTTGTTCCATATTTTATGAGATATTGCTTGGATTTTTAGACATAATATTTGATAGGAATGATTATAAGTATGGATGATATCTTCTAAAGATCCTTTCATATCTAACACACCACAATTTACATCCAACCCCCCTCCCCATACCCGATTTCGGTTCCATGATGGACCCACCCAACATTCTCACCATCCCTCATAATCTTCTCCTAGATTATAACCTAATATTATAATGGATGTTGCTTGTTTGCATAACCAAAATATTGAAAGACATCCTTTAAGTATGGAACTCTAGATCCCATATCATCACTTCAAAATTCACTCTCTCTTCACTACTCTCTCTCTCATTTTCGGTCACCCCAAACCGAACCCATCACCACCACTTAACATCATCACCTTCATCAATATCAAGCTTCATTCAAACCTTGAAGGTGATCCATAGAGGTTGCAAGTTGAAGAGCATTCAAAGGAGCTTTGTTCTTGCCATCTTTATCATCTTTCCTTCATCTTTGCACTAGAGAATCATCCCTAGCTATAACCTAGTAGTAAGCTCTTGTTTAACCTTTGATCATCTCATTTTATGGCTAAAATTTGTAGTATGATGCTTATGTTAAACACCAAAGTAACGTTTAAGATATAAAGAACATGCTGATGTACATTTTCAGCCGACTTCATATGGCTGTAACCAGACCGTAACTTAACGAAAAATGTATTTTCTGAAGTCTAGATTTATGTATTATGAAATACGGTTCTAATGGCACTGAAATCATAATTTTTGGACTTCGTTTACTATTTTTAATGACCCGTTTCGTAACAGCAGCTAGTGCTGAGTTTTTACTGCAGAAAAAGTGTGTTGTATTCGGAGTCATAACTTGAAAACTGAGTAGAATTAGCTAATGGAATTTTTACTGTAGATGGTCACTGTTGTCGCCGTAATTCTCCCACTGGAATTTCGCCAATTGGACTTACGATGAATTTTTAATGAATTATTTCGTAGACTGCAGTCAGAAAGTGACAATTATGATTGCAGTCCGGAAAATGATTTTCTATAAAATATTGGTGATGATTTGGACCACGATATTTTTACACAATAATATTTGGATCGTATAAGACATTCTGTAAAAATTTGGGAATTTTCGGAATAAGATAACTATTTTAATAAATTACCCAAAAACAGCCAAGTTTTGTGTTTTAAAACTAAATCGATAAAAGTAATATTTTGCATGCCTAAATGTCAGGCTGGTTATTTGAAAGAGATCTAATGTGTTATATGTTAAAGAAAATGATACGCTAATAAGCGTGGACGCCTCCATTTACAGAGGAGACTCTGGCGAAATTTTTCCAGAAAATAACACTTAGAAATATTTTTGGTGACAAGTGTTTATAAATATATTTTTAACTTGTTTTCAAAATATAAATTTCGCCGTGATTTTTATTACAAAATAACCAAGTGTCGGAGGTGGATTTTCGTAAATGAAAACTTGTTAAATATATATTGGGAATATATATTTCATAATAAAACGCTTGTGTGCTTACGTGATTATTTTGTGAACTAGAGATATATTATTTTTAGGGTAAAAATAATGTTACTTGATATATCATGAAAATACGACTCCAAAATAATACCAACGCCCTCACAAATAAATATTTAAGTTACATCGGTATTATTTATACAACAAGAACTCTAAAATGTAACGCGTGTATTTTTGGAAAATACTCTTAATGGTGTATTTTGACAAAGTAATATTTTGGGAAATTGTATGAAGTAAAATATAATATTTTTGGGAAAAATGTGTATATTTTGGAATCAGAATATTTTAGACAAGTGATTTAAAATATATTTTTCAAGTGAGACTTAAAAATATATTTTTCGGAATTATAACGTATACGTATATTTTGGTAAAACATTGTTTTGGAGACGGTAGAAATAAAAATATGTTATTTTTGGGAAAAATACATATATTTTGGAAATAAGTTATTTTGGACAAAAAGGTTAAGTATATTTGCTAAGTGGGACTTAAAAATATATTTTTGGAATTATGAAGCATACAGGTATTAAAACCCTCATCCTTGGGAAGGAATATACTTAGTAAATAAATAAGAAGTGTGAATACGGAATAGTTACCTAACTATTTCTCCAACAAAGCGTTAAACCCTAAACTAAGGCACGACCACCCGTCTAATAGGAATTAGTACGTGTAGGTCGTCACGCAGCAGATAGAGTTGGAGATTGACGTTGCTGGATACGCACTTCAGTGAGTTCATGCCCCCCCTTTTCTCTTAACTGTTTTCAGTTTTGTACTTCGGGGGTGAAATACATGTTACTATGATTACGAATACTTTTTACATGGTATGGTTAGCTTAAGGAGGGTTTACTACTTAGATCATGTGAGTGGGTAGGCGGGAACTGGATGCCATTAATCCTCATTGTAGGACCGAGGGACATTGGTGATAGATCTATTTGGGTGTAGCGAGCCCTCACTCCTGAGTCCGCTGAATGGGCCAGGTGGTGACTATGAGTTTCCCGACGCATAAATCCGCTAGGTTTGAGTCTTCCTACATCACTTCACACATATCATTGGCTTTGCAACCCAATGGTGATCTCTTTTTCCTTAATTGCTACATACCAGGGATTTTCATACATACAAACCTATTACAAAGGTTTATACATACTCACTTACACATGAACTCGCTCAACTTTATGTTGATTTTTCAAACTACATGTATTTCAGGAAACTAATGGATCTGGCACGGTATGCATATTTTACAAGCTGTGTTTGAATAAAGAAGTCATCCAGAGTTGTAGGGTTTAGAAGGTGTAACCTCTTCCTGGACGAGTTACATATCTCTAAACCTAGTATTGTTTAAAGTATTTTGTTAAGTTTTTATGAACTCAGTTAAATCAAGCCAAGGTTGTAACTTATTTTGTGAAGGTTGTTTTAAGACAAGTATAATATGGTATTTTTCTAAACTTTATTAATGGATGAATATCTCATGTTTTTATCATATAGCATTGTTATGATTGTTGCTATGATATTAAGAAGTCACACCAAATGATCCATGCTTCCGCAAAAGCCAGGGTGTGACATGTTTCATTCCAAAACGTTTGAAAAACAGTAAAAGAAGGGACTATGTACTCACTTGAGGGTGCTTAGATGTCTTGAACAACAACCAAGCAAAGCTAGAGGGATCACGGAATCAAACGGCACCTAATATAGGTAACTATGTAAATAAACGGACCTAAATCGGAGGATCGGATAAAATGAGGTTTCGTAAACCAAATGAGTGTAGGGACTCATGTAATATGGTTTAACAAAGCCTACATTCTAAAACGAAAGCTAACCTAAGTGCTTACGACCCATTAGGACTCGTTAAGGTAGCTTACGCCACTTTAGCGCGTCAATCGCGTAAAACACGTTCGGACCGCCTAACTAGTCCTATGATAAGTAAAATATGCCTTAACATGTCTAATATTGTTGCCAAATCAGTTTAGATATCAAAAATTATGTTACATATGCTTAAAATGAATTTTGGCAAAAAAAGGGCATTTTGGTCATTTACCTAAGGCATATAAACTACCTATCATACAACTACTTAAACGACGTGACCATAAGGTATAACCTCGGAAGGTTATTCCCTATGCAACTATGGTCACCTAATGTGTTTGGTCGGATCCTAAAGATCGACCAAACGGGTCGGGTTCGAAAGTATAAGCGGTTGTTTAGACCGCTTACCTTACGACCCTACATAAGCACTAAACCTAAAGTGACGAGCTAAACATGTTAAAATATGTTTAATGAATTTAAAAAAAAGGTTTGGTTACAAAATACGCAAGAATACGCATTTTGGCCGAAACTACGACTCGTCACTACACCTAAACAACGTGGTAATCAGTAGGTATAGTCACTAGGGACTATAACCATCATGATTACGCTCACGTTGCGAAGTTCAACCGAACTTCGTGTTGACCATAAACTGATCAAAGCAGAAAGTCAAACACAGTTTGACTTTCACGCGAAAAAGAACGAAAGAGGACTTACAAAAGGTCCAAGAACGGAAGTTTGACCCGATTATTCTCAGGTATGAAGTGAAAGCACCTCAACTTAGAGAAATTTCAGATCAAATGTGAGTTGAAACAATGAGATGGATGGGGTATTTATAGTTTTTGCACAACCGTTAAGATCGTTCATCGTAAAACGAGCTTCGATCTCATCCGTACACATGTGCCCATGGTTTTGTGAAACCATGGGAGCCCCTAGTTTCATTAAAACCATGTGAAAATGAGGGGAACAGCTGGAACAAGCTGGAATTTAGATTTTTCATTTTGGTCCCTTCTTAAGAAACTATGGTAGATTGTCAATTTTGGTCCCTGAATGTGCAAAACATGGTTTTGATGCATTTTTGACACGTTTAAGCCTCGTTAATCTCATTTCCAGGCCCTAAAATGAAGTTAAAGTATAGGGAACATGAAACATGCTAAAAAATATCTCGGATGTCGGTTCGTTTGGTCGTACGGTTGCGTTGTTCGGTTAATTACGATGAAACACGAACGGATGCGAAAAACGATCCAAACTACTCGACGAATGGAATTTTATCATGCCAATCACTAATGTAAAATATTTTAATGATTACACAAATTTTTGGATATCCGGATGTATTCAGAACGTAAGTTATGCGCGAAAATGCAAACTTATGCACTTTTTGACGCTTTTAGTCCCTATTGATCAAGAAAGTTTATTTTCGCCACACCAAACCCTCCAAAACTTATTTCTAAGTTATGTAAAGGTTATTTAAGGTATTTTAAGCCTATTTCACTATTCCAGAGTGTTCGTTGCATTAAACTGGTTATATTTACGCATCAGTGCGCATATAACCTTCCAGGAAGCGATTTAAAGCTTGAAATCGAACATGAATTGATATGTGCAAACAATACACGTATTTTTACAAATACCAAGTATGAAACACAATATTTCATAAATTTGGTATTTGTTTTATGGTCACAGAGGCACATGTGTCACAGTCTCCCCTACTTTAGGAAATTTCGTCTCGAAATTTATTCGTAGGAGTCAGTCTGTGACGCTGTGTTAAATAATTGCCTTGCATGGAATCTAGGGTATTTATCTATTTGTGTAGAATAACCCATCAAAGATTATGCAAGGCATAATCCTGTCATTTCTCTCAACGGACAATCTTTAAAAATGAAAATGAAGGAAAAAATCAAGAATATTCATTTCCCTCGATGGATATTCTTCAGAAACGAAAATGAACGGAAAAATTAAGAATATTCATTTCCCTCGATGGATATTCTTCAGAAATGAAAATGAACGGAATGAGTCATTTTCCTTAATGGGTATTTTTCAGAAACGGAAATGAAGGAAAAAGAAAAATCAGGGATATTCATTTCCCTCGATGGATATTCTTCAAAAACGAAAATGAACGGAATGAGTCATTTTCCTCAATGGGTATTCTTCAGAAATGGAAATGAACGAAAAATCAAGAATTATTCATTTCCCTCGATGGATATTCTTCAGAAACGAAAATGAACGGAATGAGTCATTTTCCTCAATGGGTATTCTTCAGAAACGAAAATGAAGAAAAAAGAAAAATCAGGGATATTCATTTCCCTCGATGGATATTCTTTAGAAAAGAAAATGAACGGAATGAGTCATTTTTCTCAATGGGTATTCTTCAGAAACGGAAATGAAGGAAAAATCAAGAATATTCATTTCCCTCGATGGATATTCTTCAGAATCGAAAATGAACGGAATGAGTCATTTTCCTCAATGGGTATTCTTCAGAAACGGAAATGAAGGAAAAAGAAAAATCAGGGATATTCATTTCCCTCGATGGATATTCTTCAGAAACGAAAATGAACGGAATGAGTCATTTTCCTCAGTAGGTATTCTTCAGAAACGGAAATGAACTGAGTCAACTCTAGACACATGACAAAACTTGCTGTGGTTTTTGTGCACTGAATTCCATAATTATGTATGCATCCATAATTACGTAATTCCTTGCACAGTCCGCAGAGTTTGTTTTGTAATGTGAAGGGGAAGAAAATCAAACCTGTGATGAGTGTGACTAGACTATCATGGGGTCCTTTTTAATTAGATCGACAAATGATCTCTTTAATTAGACCACCAAGGAGTCTTTTCAGCTATATCATCACATGATATTCCTAACCAGATTTGTGGATCAATCTGTTTAACTAGACCACTCAAGGGGTCTAATTATGGAATAGTACATTATAATCCAAGGGTCTTTACTATTACGTAGAAGCCCATTAAGGATTTAAGGTAGTACCTTTGGATATCCTACTATGAATCCCTTATACGAAGATATGGAAGATTCTACGAGGATTTGGATAACAAAAACTTGGATCACACAAAAACATAAAAGGAAACACATAAGCACATAATCACATATTTGTTTAATTTGGCCTTTAATTTGTTATCTTTGGACACAGATATTTAAAGCACACCAGGAATCCAATCCGTGGATTTCATTTGGCACTTTAATCATTTTCAAGAATCTATCTATGAAGATAGGATGATCTTCCGAAAATTCGATTTTGTTTTCAAAGAAACGTAATATTCGAATTAAGGCACACAACAATTTTAGAATTTATGAAAATACCCTTAGGTACCCTATTAAGGATTTATAGTGGTACTTTGGGTATTCGTCAAGAGTTGTAACTTGCGCCTTGTACTTCGTTTCTTTGGAAGAAACGGGTACTTAGGATTTTTGTGGAAAACACAAGAGATCATAAAATGGAAGAATTTTGGAGGTAGTCTGTTCTTCAAGGAATACGATTCCCTGATTGTCGGTATTGTAGGAGATATGTTGTTTATACATGCAACCACATAAATATATTGCAATGTAAATAAAAGATTTATTTATAAACAACGATAACAACGGTTTCATGGACCTTGACAACAAAAGAAAATAATACATAAGACGTGATTATTTCTAAACGGTGTTGTCTTCTAGTCGGTCAGATGCTCATCCCTGTGCTGGATTTGCATTAGCAAGCTTTGGGCAATTTCTTCGGAAATGACCCATCTCGCCACAGTTGTAGCAAGAACCTGGTGGAAAACGAGCTTGAGCAGGATTGTTGTCAGCTTTATTTGGTGCAACTGCAGCTCGGCAAACTCTTGCTGTATGACCTATAAGTCCACAAATTTGGCATTTGCGGCACTTCACACTAGCATGATGATGAATGTTACATTGGTTGCACAAGGGTGCAGTTCTGTTGTATGGCTTCCTAGCAGGGGGTTGAGTTGCTTGGTTGCGGGTAGCTTGATCATTGTGAGCAACCACGGCGAAGTTCTGGGAAGCTTTTCGCTTCCTTGACTTCTTGGAGGATTCAGTCTGTTCATCTTTGGGTTTCGATTCCTCGATTGGTTTCTTATCACCTTTTCGGAAAAGTTTACCTTTCCTGATTTGAGATTCAGTCAAGGTAGCAGATAGCTCAATGGCCTGCCTAACCGTAGTGGGGTTACTACCTGTCACAATGTCTTGTACTGGGTCAGGGAGGCCATCAATGTACTTTTCGATTGCCTTATCCAAAGGCGTAACCATATTCGGGCATAACAGACTTAACTCCTCATAACGATCCGTGTAGGCTCGATGCTCACCGCTATCTTGCTTAAGATCGTCGAATTCCCTTTCCAAGACGAGATCAGAATTCCTTCATCATCAGAGCTCGAAGCTCTTCCCACGTTTGAGCCAGTGCCACATCGGCACCCTTATCTCTCATCACACCATTCCACCATGTCAAAGCTCGTTTCTCAAAGACACTAGATGTGAATTCTACCTTTCGCTCATTTGGGCATTGAACATGCCTGAAGGTGCTCTCTAGACTCTCGAACCATTGCAGAAGTGCAGTCACTCCTTGAGACCCAGAAAACTTTGATGGCTTAGCCGAGTTGAACGTCTTGAAGTTGCAGGGGGCATTATTGTTGTTGAGAGCTTGGTTACATTGAGCAATGATGTTCGGGATTGCAGCAGTCATTTGCTGCGTAATGACAGTTGCCAGCTCTTCAATAGGTACCTGATTTTCACATCGTGGAGGCATTCTTAAAAGGGGAAACAAGAGAGAAAAAAAATGAAATGGCATTGGGTAAGAATAGGATGTTACAATTACCGACCAAAAATCATGGGTGATGGTCATTTGTTTGAACCACGAAGCAAACAAACAACACACAAAGGTTGAATCAAAGTAAATAGGTCCTCATAATGTATCGCGAAGACATGCTCGCCTGTAAGTGGACACTCACCCCAAGAGTTCCCAGGTAAGAGTGACTGGTCCGATATTGCGGATTTGTACGAACAATCTAGCCTTAGACAGAAAGCTTAGGGTACAGGAACCAACCCTTCCAGTTTGCACATGTTCACATTATGTAGCCCTAAACTTTGACGAGAATTTGAAAACTTTGAAGGTTTGAAACCTTATAATAAATCATCCTAGAACAGATGATTAGTTTTCAAAGCAGATTCGAATTTTGTGTTCATATTGTGGTTGCTGCCTAAAGATAGGCAACGGTATTGTTTTATGACTAAACGCAAGTAAACTCGCGTTAGGGTCCTAGGAAGGTTATAGTCTAGGTCAAAGCATTACTAATAACCTAATTCCCTATAACCATTGGCTCTGATACCAACTTTTCTGTCACACCCCGACCACGTAAAACAACAAAACGTGGCGGAAACGTCAGGGAGTGTTGTAACAGAATCATTGTTTCACAACCATGGATTAAACAATTTCTTTTTATTTAATTAAATGTATTACATTACATTGGAATTAGAAACAAAACATGAACAAATAGACTTTTATTGTTATTAAGTCCCTAAGGCCTCGTCCGTTCCTATGTGAGCATGCATCAATATCATCATCAAATATCATCAACTATGGTACCTGAAACTAGGGCTGTAAACGAACCGAACGAACACGAACAAGGCCTTGTTCGTGTTCGTTCATTAAGGAAATAAATGTGTTCACGAACGGTTCATGAACACTTACCGAACGGGATTTTATGTTCATGTTCGTTCATTAAGGAAATGAGCGTGTTCGCGAACGGTTCACGAACACAAACGAACACAAATAAATTTGACGAACGCGACGAAGGATAAAGATAGATGGCCAGAAAGTAGCACTCGAACTTGAATCCCTTATTGTGGAACGGAGGTCAATCGTATTCGCCGATGTAAATAATGAGAAATGATGCATAAACAAGGTGAAAGCGGGTTTCCTAGTTTAATTGTTAGGGTAATAAAATAAATAAAAGTTTAATAATGTAAAAAAGTGCAAATAAAATATAAGAAAGTACAAAGATGTTCAATTAAAACACAAACATACGAATATAAACGAATGCAAATCAACGAATGTTCACGAACACGTTCACGAACACCTTACCGAACGTTCACGAACACAATCGAACGAACGAGAACTCTGTTCATGTTCGTTCATTTAACTAATCGAACGAAATTTCTTGTTCATGTTCGTTCATTTATTAAACGAACGAACATAAACGAACTTCCCGCCGAACGGTTCATGAACTGTTCGCTGAACGTTCGGTTCGTTTACAGCCCTACCTGAAACACATGTGAAAATACGTCAGCATAAAAATGCCGGCGAGTACATAGGTTTTATGTGAGTGTCAGATTCATGGCTCGTTTTACATGTTGCAATACTTATTTAAAAACCTTATTTTGAAAAGTATAGTGTTGCGACATAATTAACCAACTCAAATCAAGTTGGATATGATTTATAAAATCTCGTAGCCATGATTCTTAACTCCAAAACATTTTATTTTATTAAATCAAATCGTAAAACATCTCGTAGAAACTCGTTAATAAGACTCGTATGGTTTATATTATTCAGAAAACATAATTGTGTGACATTGTTTCAAAATCGTTTACCCAACTGATCTATTTAACGCAACGATATATAATGTGTTAAAAGCACTTATATATAGGAAGTACCAGCGGCGTATCCACCATGCTTTTATAACATTACACCCGGCCTGTTACCTAATCACTTCCCTAACCCAATGGTTCAAACAGTTACAAATGGTTCACATAAATCAAATGGTTACAAACGGTTCACATGAATCCAACGATTACAAATGGTTCACATACATCCAATGATTACAAATGGTTCACATAATTCCAACGATTACAAATGGTTCACATACATCTAACGATTACAAATGGTTCAAAACGTAAAACAATTGTGCTAGCATGTTAAGTGAACATACATAGCAAAACATAATGAAATCATGTACTAATAGTGTACTAATGAACATAGCAAGTATATGATATGAAAACATGGAAAACACAAAAGTAACAAGTAGGCACATGTGTTTCACCCTAAAACGTTTGAAAAACAGTAAAAGAGGGGACTATGTACTCACCTGAGGGTGCTTAGATGTCTTGAACAACAACCAAGCAAAGCTAGTGGGATCACGGAATCAAACGGCACCTAATATAGGTAACTATGTAAATAAACGGACCTAAATCGGAGGATCGGATAAAATGAGGTTTCGTAAACCAAATGAGTGTAGGGACTCATGTAATATGGTTTAACAAAGCCTACATTCTAAAACGAAACCTAACCAAAGTGCTTACGACCCATTACGACTCGTTAAGGTAGCTTACGCCACTTTAACGCGTCGTTCGTGTAAAACGCGTTCGGACCACCTAACTAGTCCTATGATAAGTAAAATATTCCTTAACAAGTCTAATATTGTTGCCAAATCAGTTTAGATATCAAAAATTATGTTACATATGCTTAAAATGAATTTTGGCGTAAAAAGGGCATTTTGGTCATTTACCTAAGGCATATAAACTACCTATCATACAACTACTTAAACGACGTGACCATAAGGTATAACCTCGGAAGGTTATTCCCTATGAAACTATGGTCACCTAATGTGTTTGGTCGGATCCTAAAGATCGACCAAACGGGTCGGGTTCGAAAGTATAAGCGGTTGTTTAAACCGCTTACCTTACGATCCTACATAAGCACTAAACCTAAAGTGACGAGCTAAACATGTTAAAACATGTTTAATGAATTTAGAAAACAGGTTTGGTATAAAAAAAGGTTTTGATACCTAAAAGTAGTTTGGTTACTAAATATGCAAGAATACGCATTTTGGCCGAAACTACGACTCGTCACTACACCTAAACAACGTGGTAATCAGTAGGTATAGTCGCTAGGGACTATAACCATCGTGATTACGCTCACGTTGCGAAGTTCAACTGAACTTCGTGTTGACCATAAACTGATCAAAGCAGAAAGTCAAGCAGAAAGTTAAACAGAGTTTGACTTTTACGCGAAAAAGAACGAAAGAGGACTTACAAAAGGTCCAAGAACGGAAGTTTGACCCGATTATTCTCAGGTATGAAGTGAAAGCACCTCAACTTAGAGTAATATCAGATCAAATGTGAGTTGCAACAATGAGATGGATGGGGTATTTATAGTTTTTGCACAACCGTTAAGATCGTTCATCGTAAAACGAGCTTCGATCTCATCCGTACACATGTGCCCATGGTTTTGTGAAACCATGGGAGCCCCTAGTTTCATTAAAACCATGTGAAAATGAGGGGAACCGTTGGAACAAGCTGGAATTTAGATTTTTCATTTTTGTCCCTCCCTAAGATAACTATGGCAGATTGTCGATTTTGGTCCCTGAATGTGCAAAACATGGTTTTTGATGCATTTTTTACACGTTTAAGCCCCGTTAATCCCATTTCAAGGCTCTAAAATGAATTTAAAGTATAGGAAACATGAAACATGCTTAAAAATATCTCGGATGTCGGTTCGTTTGGTCATACGGTTGTGTTGTTCGGTTAATTACGACGAAACACGAACAGACGCGAAAAAGGATCCAAACTACACGACGAATGGAATTTTATCATGCCAATCACTAAAATAAAATATTTTAATGATTACACAAATTTTTGGATGTCCGGATGTATTCAAAACGTAAGTTATGCGCGAAAATGCAAACTTATGCACTTTTTGACGCTTTTAGTCCCTATTGATCAAGAAAGTTTATTTTTGCGCACCAAACACCTCAAAGCCTATTTCTAAGCTATGTAAAGGATATTTAGGGCATATTTAACTTATGATCAAGTTCCAGAATGTTCATCACAGAACAAATCGGCATACTTTCACAGTTTGTCAAAATTAGTCCCTGTAAGCGAATAAACTTGATTTCGCCACACCAAAACCTCCAAAACTTATTTATAAGTTATGTAAAGGTTATTTAAGTTATTTTAAGACTATTTCACTATTCCGTAGTGTTCGTTGCATTAAACTGGTTATATTTACGCATCAGTGCGCGTATAACCTTCCAGAAAGCGATTTAAAGCTTGAAATCGAACATGAATTGATATGTGCAAACAATACACGTATTTTTACAAATCCCAAGTATGAAACACAATATTTCATAAATTTGGTATTTGTTTGATGGTCACAGAGGCACAGGTGTCACATGATTCTCATAACCTTCAAAACACAAAAGATTATCCGAAGCCTACCACTATGCAAATTTGTTTGATTATTTTATGGATTGAATATTTGTGGACTTGTTTGATTATTATATTGGTGTGGTTATTAAGAAAATGAAATCACACACTTTACTGGGTCACACACCCTCACCGTCGCATATGGGGCTTCTCTTGTTCTGGGCCCAAATGACTATGAGGCCAAACCGAGCCTGATTTCCCTCCCCCTTTTATCAAATCATGATGTGTGGATTTCTTCTATGATAAACACAATTATTGCAAACCTAAACCTTCCTAATTATGTAAGACCCTAACGCGTTTAACCTTAAAACGACGCAGCGGAATTTCGAGTCTGAAAATTTCTTTCATGACATACATCTTGACATTCTAAAAATTCATTTATTAATATAAGAACATAACTTATCGACACTAAATTACATATTTAAACATTCTCGTACAATCCGTCTTGTGACTCGATCTTCGATCTCTACTCCTTAGTAATCCTCATGGCTTGTACTACCTGCGCTCACCACCTAAAATTCATAACGTTAGTACGTATCATAAGCCTACAAGATTTGTTCACGTTTACTTTTCATTTCGTTAACTCTTTACATCCCGTCTTTCCCTTTGATCATACGATCCGTAGTGAGACTTCCTGGGTATTCCTGCGTTACACTTCATCACCAGACACGTTGTTATTATCGTTAGTACCCAATTTCATTGAATACATGCGTAAATACTTTCATACAACCTATACATACACTTACGATCACACATAGCAACATACGTACCTATGTACCTACATACATACGTACGTGCATACCTAAATACATCCATTCATATCATACATACATACATACATACTTACATACCTACATACATTCATACATACCTACATACATACATACATACATACAAACATCCATACATACTTACATACATACGAACATACTTATTTCATACCTTCTCACAACTTACGTACGTGCATACCTTCGTACATGCTCACTTGACTACATATACATACTATCTACATACACCCTTACATACATACATTTATACTTATACAACATACATACGTACATGCCTATATACTTACTTACATGTATATTTATAATCACCTGTTTCAACATACCCAACTCGTACTTACCTATTCATATGCGTCTTTATATATCCTTATGTACCTGCTTACACACTATAATCTTACATACATTCGCGCATACACGCTTACATACCCTTCTACATACGTGTATAAAGATATACAATATCCATACATACCTATCCACACGTGCGTTTACCCTATTGGTCACAAAACATGAGTTAAACTAGTCATACGCAACTTAAAACACGTTTAAACGAGTTCCCAAGCTAAAACGAGGCACGAAAACAATTTTCGGAGAAACTTGACCCGTCGCGCGATGCGACGGGCCGTCGCGCTACGCAACCCCCCTAAAACAGCAGAAGGTTGTTGCTGCTGTGCTGCATACTTTCAGCACGATCCCGTTTCACGGAAACGAGCATAACTCCCTCGTTTTTGATCCGTTTTACCCGATTCTTTTTCCTACGCGTCCGTAATTTAACTCTCCATCTAATGGAACTAAAATCCAACATCCGACTTAATATAATTTCCGATTTTAACTCTTCGGCTTATTACCCTTTTACCACTTTTCGACCCGTTCATGCATACGTCAACATAACTTGTTCGTATTACCAAAACCTCTTATAAACATAATAATATAAGTGACGTCTATCATAAATTACCAAGTTCTTGGATGTCTTGCATCCTCTTAACACCTTATCGTTCATATGCTTATTTTTGACCCGTTAAGGGTATTCGTGCATTAATTGGTCTACGACTAACCAAACCGTAATCCCCACATCCATACTTGTCCAAAACATTACACTAATCGACTAACTTGTTTCTAAGCTACTTTTAAGATCGTTTGCCCCAAAATACCCATCAAGGTCATTTTGGTCAACTTTAATTCCATCATTTACGACGAAACACTTTAACACATTTTTGACCTCAAACAACATGTATGTTTAATTAAAACACCTTATTACTTAATCGTACTAAGAAGTGATTACGGAAATCACTTACCTTATGCGTCCGTGCTCGTATCCGATTCCTCGCCTTTTCTTGACCCGCTATCCTTTCATGCTTGCGTTCGTCTTGACATGATTCCTATACTCTCTTTTCATCAAGATTACGCTCCTATTAACATATGCATTCGTACATGTTAACAATCATTTCAATCGCATATTTCACCCTTAACTTTCATTAGTCATTTCTAACATACATAACTCATGTGATTATATTCATATCCGTTTAAACTCATGTAATTCATCATATAATCACGAACAACGCATATTGACATAACATGTACCATACGGATTCCTATAATCCTGCCTTTACGACCACGTGTCAATTCATGTTTCTTATGCTTAGTTGACTTTCGAAAGTCAACTATATACCATATTTAACCACCGACTTATCATTATATACTCGTAACATCATATTCGGTTATACGGATGACACTATATACATTTCATCATATACTTGATGCGAGTACTACCTTTTAAGCATAACGTACAACTATTTCATGCACAAATCTTCTAAACTCATACATAACCCATCAAATCCTACTACCAATCATCATATATCATTCCAAATGAACATTAAACATAACATCATCATATTCCTATACTTTCATCTAACAATAATTCATCATACCCACATAATACATCAATCATTCAACAAGACTTGAACATAGGAGGTGATTCTAGTCATCATCTTCACCCTAACTAACGGGTTTCACCTCAAATCATCAAATTAACACAAACCATACATAACCCGTGTTCTATACGAGGATTCTAACCCTTGTACATGATCAATTTCATATTAGCTCACGGATTAGAGCATAACCCACTTCACCCATGATCACCAATCTTAGATTTAAAACATACCTTATGATCCTCTCGTGTTGGTGATCATTAATCCATGCTCGGTTATGGATTTAAGCTCCATCTTGCCTTCCGATTTGAGCATCAAGATGATGCTAGGGTTTGAGGCTCCATAGGAGCCTCCTGCTCCTTCTCGAACACACACGTATGTGTGTGTGTTTATGTGTGATAAGTTATTTAATAACTTAACTTTCATCTTTCCCACTTTAGCCCCTCGGGTTTACCTTTAAAACATAACTGACATTACCTTCCTCTTTTAATTCTTTTGACCATACCCTTAACTAGGTTAAATAGCCTAGTTATTTATTTCATGACGTGTCATATCGGAACACACGACAAATATTAACATTCAGATTTTGGGGAGTTACAAATTATCCTCCCATATCGACGGCAACAAGAAGTTATACGTCTCCTCCCTTGTCAGCAATCTGCCTTCTCCATTAGTCCACTTTGTCTCCCACGCAAGGTTAGTGGATTATGCGTTAATTTACGTTGCATTCTTTCGGTGTACGGCTATGTTTGTGTGTGATGATTGGAACTATTTGAAAGTGGTTATGAGATGTTATCCGTTAGTAGTGCTGTGATTACGGGTTGATTTCATGAACAATATACGTAATTAATATGGTTAGGTTATAGTTGGTGATTATTCTTATACCCGATAACCTTGTGCGATGTAATGTTCTTGGGTAGATTAGATGACTGTCGATGAATGATGTGTGTTGAATAAATATTTGTAGAATACCTGATGCATGTTATAGAACTCTTAGTACGCATATATTGACCCATGGATCTGATATGGTTGATGATATGGTTTGGATACACATGTTGTAGGTATGAAGATAAGGTTCCATTTTTATTGATTAGTTGGAGCGATAATTAGGAAGTTAGAAATTAATTCATGATTAAACTATGAAATAGGAATGGGTCATGTGCATGATGTCTGTTATACGATGATGGGTATTTATGTGAATATATGAAACCATTGGATTATGTATATTAATATTGCAAATAAATAATAGATAATGCGTCATAGGGTGCAAATTATGTTTGATATACTTTTGTGGAAATTGTTACAAAGTTGGTTACTTCCGAGTGGGCTGCACTTTCGGCTAGTGGACCGTTTGTTTTGGGCCACACACTATTATAGGTGCCATAATGGACTGTCAAATTGTTGTGTGACTTGCATGCATGTTATACGAAATTGTTGGTGACCCAAAGACTTACTGTGTATTTTGTGAGAGGCTTGTGTGAATAATATACAAACTGATAAGAGGCTTCAGGATGGCAAGGGCCATCATGTTGCATGCACAAATATAATAACATGCATGGAATTAAGTGTGTGTTCTATTTGTGTAATGGGTATAAGGAATAATTTGGTTGAATGGCACACTTGAATATTGAACCATTAGACCGACTGGGCTGCACACTATGTAGAATAATATTCTGGGCTGTGAAATTGATACCCAAACCATGGACTTATGTTAGTAATATTTGTTTAAACATATGATTAATACTTTTATTAATAAATGTGGATTTCATTTACAACTGGTATGGGTTCAACATGATTAGTGGCTCGTTGTTGGTATGTCACACACCCAGCAGGGGTATTCCCTAGGTGGTAATTTGGGGGTGTGACAGTTTGGTATCAGAGCCACTGGTTATAGTGAACTTGGTTTTAAAACGTTTTTGTAAAACCAGACTATAACCGAACAGTTCTGAATACGTGAATACGACCATGACACTCAGCTCCAGATTGCAAGGTTCGTCTTTCTCACTTGTTGCATACATTACATAACTAGTACACAATTGCTTATGACGAAACATATGAACACACACTCGTTACTGTGGCATGATTGCATAAATTGCACACACACTTGTCACTATGGCATTATTGCATAAATTGCTTGCTTACATTATGATGCATTTTAAAACCGTGAGGGTCGGGCGCTGAGAGCGTGCTGGCTGCCAAAGCGGACAATATCATGGTGCATTGATAGTATGCCATAGTCTTTGGATTTCTGTAATCTTATTACCTTGACAACCTCCGTTTGACAATTGAGTTTAAGGAACCATTTGACATGAGTTAGGAGGAACTGAGATGAGCATGCAAATCACAATATTATTGTGGGTGCACACATAATAATAATGGGGGGTGCATGTGAGTCCCAGTGACACTTAGCAAGTGAAAAAGGGGTTATGTTCCGTTATTCGAATAGTGTGAAACGTAACAAGTCTATAGGAGTCATAACAGTGATTGTCTCCTACTTGAACATGATCTATTCATACCTCCCTGAATCCTTACGAATCTCGATGCTATCGAGTAATACCTGAACACCCATCTGAACGCCTAGCGAACTGTGTAGAATGTTAGGTGCTTGTACGAACATCCCTGAGTTGGATGTTGCAGCGTCAATGATTGGTCTATACCTTTCTCACTCCTCTTCGTTTACTGGAATTCATCTATTGACGTCTTAGACTCCGAAGAGCGATCACTTTTGCAACACTCTCGCGACAGACCGTGTATTACTCAAACAACTTGCAGCATCGATAGACAAGAGGAGGAGCGTAGCACTTTACCGACCTCAGTATTTGGACGACCCTGATTATCGGAAACGGACACCAGCAAATTGACTCCAATCGAATTCTTAACCTTAGTCAGCAACTTATGGGAGTCGACTCTTACGAATCAATCAGGACATAAGCAATGACAATTGATTATAGTGTGGAAGGTGAGACTACCGGTACAGTGAATAGCGCTGCAGGACGTGGCACAGAATGTGAAAAGATAGACTTGAGTGGTGAAAGATCGTAGGGCCCGTTTCAAGCAACGACATTAGAGGCAATAGACATGGCAACACAAAGATACTTGTAATAGTAGCCTACAATATAGGAATGAAGGTGTCTACGACATGGATTGGCCGTTGATAATTCAAGACGACCACAACCAAGGGGATGACGACAAGTACTGGAATTCCTTGTAACGGAAACAACAACTCTGGAAATGATGTTCGTAGAAGGGCATTTAGGATTGGCATGGGGGATGCCAGGATTATAGCAACACAGTGGCCTACACGTTCTTGGTAACTAAACGCCTCGTTCCTGTCTTGTTTAACCCTGGTGCTTCTTGAAACCAACCTGGTGTGGAATCGACTGATGACAAGTCAGTTGAAACCTCATGTGTTTGTTGGAATACAAACTCGACCTTGTGGGACAAGTGTTCGACATCGACCTTCCTTCTACTATCCTGGATGGTTTTGACGCAGTAGTTAGTGTGGATTGGTTATCCAGATATCGCGCAGATACCCCTTGTATCTGTGTATCCCTCTTCCTAGTGGAGAATCGTCGCCTGACCTAAGGTGTCAGAGTAGTGTAAAGATTACAATCATGTCAGCAATGAAGGCCCAGAAGTGTCTGCGGAGGGATTACCCTGCTACGTTAACGACCGTTACTAACATAAAGCTAAGGAAAAGAGGATCGAGGATCCACCAATCGTTCGAGATTTCTCTCGGTGTACTACCCAAGGAACTTTCAGGTTTACTTTCAGGATGGTTAGCTAGAACCTCAGTTTGATCTCATGCCAGAGGCAGCCTTGATTACTCATACTCTCCACCGTTTTGCATCAGGAGGGTCGCCAGAACTGTCAAATCAACTACCGGAACTGTTGGACAGGAGTTTTGTTGGATCTAGTTCTTCGCTTTGGGGAGCCCTAGTTATACCTGGGAAGATAAGCCTCTTTGTATGTATACTGATTATCCAGAACTCAGCAAGGTGACAGTCCAAAACTGTTTGCCTCGACCATTGTATTGGCAAACTGTTGACCAGTTGCGAAGGACAAGCTTCCATTCGAGGATTGAAGAACGGGCAAACTATCATCAGATGGAAGTCCAAGGGGAGGACGTTCCTAAAATGGCATATCGAACGTAATGCGGCCACTGTCAGTAGACACAAGAAGAATTATTCCATGACCTTTTGGGATAAACAACACACCAACAGCTCTACGGATTACATGAATCGACCGTATTTATTGAGGACGTCCTGAATCACTTCCAGGAGAAAGGAACACCATGGGTGGCATTCGTATCCTATCTTAGAGATCCCGAGGGAGGGGCCACTACACGCGAAGTCTCGTTAGGAGTAACTTCTGGATTCGAGAGGTACATAGTTTTCTTGGTCACGTAGCCGACGAAGAAGGAATACACGCGTATCTCGCTAATATCCATTCCGTTAGAAACTGATCGACACCAAAGATCCCTTTGGGGTACGGTAAACCTTTGGTTTCGCAGGATACAATCGCAGATTCATCGTAGGATTTTCAAGGATTTTGCAGCTCTAACCTCTTAAACACAGCAGTGTGTTGTGTATCCATGGGAGACGGAACATGAGAACGTCTCTTCAAGCTTTTGAAACTCAACACTACAATGTACTGAGTATTGTCTTTACCTGAGGGCACGAATGATCTAGTGGTATATCATGACGATTCAAAGCAGAGACCCAGTTACATGCCAATGCGACATGAGAAGGTGACGGTTTATGTAGTGGATTTACAGGAAGAATTGCACGAGTCATAACCTGTGGTAGAAGCCATGGACCTTTGAGTTAAGATGGAGGCATTACTTGGACGGTACCAATTGCACCATTTAGACCGATCACAAGGGCCTCCTGTGTACCGTTGTTTTGAGAGAGCTAATTATGTGATGGCATCGCTGGATGGAACTTTTGAATGTTTACGACTGCGAAACCTGAATGTACACGAGCTTTGCAGTTCACTATCGATTCTAATCTACCTAATCAGACTCGCCATGTTCAAACTGGAGAACTGAAGGAAGAGAATTTTCAGGTTAAACCCATGCGGGGCATGGAGGAGCAACCATTGGTAGGTCGGACGATATTCGCTACCTCATGGAATGTGTGGGTCTCACTATACGACTACTGTAGGGAACTCGTGTTGAGCAAAGCACATCGGCCTCGATATTCTAGTCATCTGGGTTTTGATGAGAGATACTAAGATCTATAAACCTCGTACCGATGATCGGGCATAAAGATACATCCAACAATGCAAGTGAATGATGTTTAATTGTGGGAATGTAAAGGTGGAGTATCAACAACCGGCAACACCCATATGGGAATGAGAACAGGCTGCCATGGATGGTGTCACTAGTCTAATTACAACACAACACAAAACAGAAACAATATCACCTGGGTGATCCTTGATTGTCTCATGTAACCAGCACACTTTCTTGCAATCAAGAAAACTGACGAGTCTTCACATTTGTGAATGTTCCTCTGAGAGAGGCGGCTCTTAGGCCCGAGGTGCCAACTCCTGTTACCTCTGAATTTGATCTATGCATGATTTATGTCAGGTAATACACAACACCCTTGGCTCACGTCAGGACCAGA
Organism: Helianthus tuberosus; assembly: GCA_030545235.1. NCBI lineage: Eukaryota > Viridiplantae > Streptophyta > Magnoliopsida > Asterales > Asteraceae > Helianthus > Helianthus tuberosus. The sequence continues at coordinate 178,397,866 of CM060424.1, read as the reverse complement.
GCATTGCTTATCGTCGTTGGACAAACGATCAGCGAAAACGAACACTCCTGGATCTCGAAGACATGCTGCGAGCATGTGTGTGATTGGCTTTGGTGCAAATTTGAAGGGCTCTTACCTATGGTTGAGTACTACTGCGGCAGTTATCATTTTGGTAACCAGACAGCTCTGTTGAGGCATTACATAGACAATAATGCCAACCTTCTTGTTAGACTGAGATGGTTGACAACTTAATTATTGGTCCAGGACTGGTACTCGAAACTTTTGGGAAGGTTGTTGGATCGGGAATCGATTGGCGGCAACGCGTGACCGTCAAGAAAGCTGATAAACTTGGGAAACGCTGGGCCATTCAACAGTCTGGGAAGAATCGGTAACGTAACCTACAAACCCGAGTTACCCGACGAATTGGGTAACGTACGCGATGTCATTTATGTTTCGGATCTAAGGCGGTGCTTGTCTGATGAAACACGTGTGATACCTTTACTGGAGGAATTTATCGAACACATGGACCAGAAAGTCAAGGTTCGTTAACCTAGTCGAATTCCAATCGTGAGTGTTCGTTGGAACTCAAGACGTGGACCGGGGTTTACGTGGGAACGCGAGGATCAGGCAAGGCCCAACTACCCTCAATTGTTCTAATCTACGGAATCAAATCTTGATGTGACTGGCGAATTTCAGGACGAAATTCCCTTTCAAGTTGGAGATGATGTGGCAACCGAGGGAAATCCACAATCATCTTGAACTACCATTTCATTTCTCTGTTATCGCTTATCAAATTTTGGGATGAAATTTATTTCAAGTTGGGGATGACGTGACAACTCGTAATTTCGAGAGTCTTTCCTCGTACTGTTTCCTTCTTATGAGTTGTGCTTTGATATAACTGGCGGGTACGCTATCTGATTAATGAGTATGTTTGATTTTAAATGAATGGTTGCGAGTTTATGTGTTATGCGTTATGCGAATTGTGTATGTATGTATGTATAGATCTCGTTGCATAAAACCCTTGGGCCGCACATCGTTGCCCAATCTGTACTCGGCCCACATGAGATTCAAATTGGGGCCCGGCCCTCTTCTACATCGTATATACACACATAATTTGTGTGTGATTCTCATAACCTTCAAAACACAAAAGATTATCCAAAGCCTACCACTATGCCAATTTGTTTGATTATTTTATGGATTGAATATTTGTGGACTTGTTTGATTATTATATTTGTGTGGTTATTAAGAAAATGAAATCACACACTTTACTGGGTCACACACCCTCACCGTCGCATATGGGGCTTCTCTTGTTCTCGGCCCAAATGACTATGAGGCCAAACCGAGCCTGATTTCCCTCCCCCATTTATAAAATCGTGATGTGTGGATTTCTTCTATGATAAACACAATTGTTGCAAACCTAAACCTTCCTAATTCTCCTCTCATATCGACGGCAGTAAGGAGTTATACGTATCCTCCCTTGGCTGCAATCTGCCTTCTCCATTAGTCCACTTTGTCTCCCACGCAAGGTTAGTGGATTATGCGTTAATTTACGTTGCATTCTTTCGGTGTACGGCTATGTTTGTGTGTGATGATTGGAACTATTTGAAAGTGGTTGTGAGATGTTATCCGTTAGTAGTGCTGTGATTACGGGTTGATTTCATGAACAATATACGTAATTAATATGGTTAGGTTATAGTTGGTGATTATTCTTATACCCGATAACCTTGTGCGATGTGATGTTCTTGGGTAGATTAGATGATTATCGATGAATGATGTGTGTTGAATAAATATTTGTAGAATACCTGATGCATGTTATAGAACTCTTGGTACGCATATATTGACCCATGGATCTGATATGGTTTGGCTACACAGGTTGTAGGTATGAAGATAAGGTTCTGTAGGATCGTTGAATCGATCTAATCGAGACAATCAGAAGAGTTCTAGATCAATACGAAAGGCGGAAATAGATGTATTGATGTTGATTCAGCTTGATCTACACTTAGAAGTAGATTACATGTTGATTTGATTGATTTCAGAACGTTTTACAGGCTTGGTGACACTTCGGCAGAGCTTCGCTACCGGAATTCAAAGTTACAAATGACAACCCAAGACCCACTATTTATAGAAACAGCCAGTTCGCACGAAACAAACTTCCCAGTTCGCACGAACTGCCAATTCGTACGAACAGGTCTTTTCACTTCGTACGAAGTGGCTAACTCATCTTTGTTTCCTGTTTTTCTCGTTCTACGTGTCCTAGTCTATCATTCTAGTTACAAGACTCGATACAAGACGAAGTCGACGGACATATGCACCACCAAACTCCCCCTTGGATGTTGACGAGTCTTCAGTACGTCAAGTCTTCAGTCTTGATCAGTCTTCATGCTCTTTCCAAAGTATCTGACACTGTAAGCATCCTTCAATCTTTTCTCTCTCGCTTACTCTCAGAATCGCAACCTGACTTTATCCTCTCTTGATCAGATCTCTTGATTCTTTAAACTCTTCAGCATCAACAGCTAGCATGGACGGCAAGATTCGAACCTGGCTTTAATGTCTTCAAACTCCTCCTTGAATGTTGATCCAGAATCTGTATCTGGATCTTACATCTTCAGACTCCCCCTTTCGATAAGCTGGGATCGCAGTCTGGAATAGCTCTTGTTCTAGATTTGTAATCTGGCTCAAACTCTGCTCAGGCTTAGCCACAGGGATCTTTGCAGCTTTCACAGGTTCAGGACCGTTGTCTGGCTCTCAGAAACCTGGATCTAATCTGCATATCCTCAGGAATCCAAACTTGGCTTTTGCATAGTTGTTTACCTGCACAATCTCTACCAAACACATAAGATTTTTATATATAACAATTTTAATCTCTGCTTACCACTTCTAAAATTAATCTCAAAACATCACTTGTTAGATTATGACATTTTTCATTTTTCAAAATCATTTTTCATTTTCAAAACAAACTCTTCCAACCCAATCGTCCATCATGTTTAGCACTCGGAGTTTTGAAAATCTGCTTTCCAACATCAGTTGTCGAAAATAAGATGAAATAAAATCTTTTTGGTTTTTTTCAAAATCTTATGCTAAAACACAATCTTTTTGGGTTTTGTTTTTAATGAAAAACAGTAAAGAAATATTTACAGACAATATTTTTGTTAGTTTATGTAAGAGGATCATATCAGTTTTTGAGACAAATCACTAACACCGTTGACCTTTTTAGACTTTAAGTTCTAAACGATTCACTTAGATTGTCAGTATACTGATCCACTTAAATTTTCACACAAAGTTCAACTGTTTCGAGATACGAGATTAGTGTTTTAAGGACCTAACTTATTCGCGTGTCCCACCTCAGAATATACTCCCGTATCCAGACTCCCATATTCAGTCTTACAGCTGAATATACACTAATGATATCTGTAAACGGGTAATGCGAGACCATGAGAGCTCAGGCTAGAACATTCGTTCAATCAGAGAGATGATGGCTCGTCTTTCAGTGTGTCCCGTTTAGGGATCTTTTCTTCAACAGCACATGATTAGCATTTTTCAATGTTTCATCATTTTTTATGCTGAGGGTGGGCTTTATGATAAAAGCAGTGCAAAGCATTATGCGAGGACTAGGCTATTGCTCTCGCAAAATCAGAAGTCCTGGTATAATACCCCAGATATCATCACGTACAAAGACCTAGTATGTCAAAAATAGAAAGCCCTTCAAACAAGATTTCAGGGGTTACCAATATATCCGAGAGATGTTCCCCACGAAATAAGTAAGTATTTGATATTTAGGTTTATATCTCGAAAACAATCTACTGAATGTATAAAAACCTACTGGCATATCATCGGTAAGATTGTTTATCACATTTGACTTTCCAATTATTTTGCATGCCGTGATTGTCCACTTATGTACTATCATTTCCTCTTTTTCACAACAAAACTCATTTTTTAAATTTTCGATGTTTTTGGCTTTTAGATTTTATCATGTTTTTGGATTTTTCAAATTTTCAAAATTTCTAAAATGTTTTACTCCCCCTAAAATCAAAAATATGTTCCAATTTTTGTTTTTCTGGGAAAATTTGAAAATGAAAGCAATAAACTGTACAAATAAAGTGACAAACTGATGTGAATTGCTTCAATTCGCCACACAGTTGGCGTAAACAATCAAAACTCCCCTTGACAACAAACTATTTTCCCATTATGATTTCAAAACACTTAAGTTTGTTTTAATCAAAATGGTTTTTCCAGAAAATTAGTTTTGTTGATACCACTCGTAGAATCGGGGATTAAATTCATCATTTTGTTCTTTCAATCACTTGATAGGAAAGTTAAATCAATTTCAACTTAATGACCTTGATTAACCACTTGTAGATTCTTATCAACAATACTTCTTGTAAATCGAAATATGACAGTTTTTAATTTCTCAAGAAAAATACCACTTGTAAGTTTTTCAAAAAAACATTTTTCAAGAATGATGCCGATTCATGCTCCACGATTACCAACTTGGGAGCTCCGGCAAGTCAGGTTTTTCAGTTAAAGAGATTCTCCCAAGCCTGACGGTCCTTGGGAGATTCCGAGTCATCATCACTCGGTTTCTTTCCTTTCTTCTTCTTTTTCTTTTCATAAAATTCCTTTACCCCTTTGACCTTCCCATCAACCATTTTTCCAAAAATATTTAGAACTCTAGGGTTAAAGGCTTTTTCGACATCAAATTTTTCTTTTCAGAATAGAATTGATTCGAAATCTCAACTTTTCCAACTTTTTGTTTAAAATTTTCAGTCCGCAATGGTGGGAAATTGACATCATCCATTGGTGGCACTGAATTTTCTCCTTTTAGATCAACTTGTGGCTCCTCTAACTTTGACGAGTCAGATTCATCGCCAGAAAGTGGCTCCTTTGTTTCCGAAGAAACAAATTCATCGCCAGATTTATCATCTGATTTCTTAACAACCCACTTGTGGTTGTCAAGTTTCACATTTCTTTTGTAAAAACTTCTTAAACACTCACCAACCTCAAACTTTGAATTTTTGAAAATTTAAATTGTTTGGTTGGTGGTTCATTTTCAACCATCTTTTCTTTCAATTTTTCAGAGACTCTCTGTTTTATGTTGGTTGCCTTTGGACAGTTCAAGGCAATGTGACCAACTACTTTGCATTGGTAACATGTTCTTGTCTCCTTCTTCTGAGCAGCTTCATTCTTCATTCTTTCTTGCTTCTTAGCAAGGAATTCTTTGTTTGTCTGCTTCCAGAATGAGCTTTTTTCCTCTTCTGATGATGTTGCTCCTGAAACAAATTTAGTTTTTGGTTTATAAGTTTTCTCATTTTTATAATTTTCTGGTGGAATAAAACCTAAACCTTTCTTTTTGAAATTACTGTTATGGTTTGGTTTCTTTTGGTAACCAGAACCAGAACTGTAACCCTTTTTCTTATTTAACCTTTGTTGAACTCTTGAGGTGTACTTTTTAGGTTTTTCAGTAAGATTTACATCTTTTATTTCAGAAATATTAATTTATGGTAGTTTGAAAACCTTTTTAATCATTTCAGTTTTAACACCTCTTATTGAAAATTCTTCATCAGAATATAATTTGTCAGAATCATTCAAAGTATATGCTACTTTGAATGTTTCATCATTCAAATTATTTTGTGACATCAGAAAATCTTTATTGTAAACCCTTTTTACCTTTTCGACTGTTGGACTTGAAGTGTTGGACTTTGACTCTGACACTGACTCCTCAGTTTCATCTTTATCCAACACCTAATCGACCACTTTCTTTATTAACTCAGACTCATGATCAGTGTCAGACGATGTGAATGTGACATCAATGTTGTCTGGCAATCCATCTGAAGGTTCAGACTCCCATTTTAAATTGGTTACCTTTTTGACTCTATCTGAATTAGGATTTCATGGAGAATATCCTTCTTCAAGCGGGGGTGGACATGTCACACCCCAACCACGTAAAAACAACAAAACGTGGAGGAATCGTCGGGGAGTGTTGTAACAGAATCATTGTTTCATAACACATGGAAATTGAAATTTCGTTTTATTGATTAAGAGAGTTACAATGTCTTAACAAACAAGGAATATAACATAATTAACTAGTCTTCCATCTTTTATTGCTGCTAAGGTCCATGTCTGCCTAAGTGTATCTTGATAAATCCTACGCCTCATATCCTGAAACACATGTGAAAATAGGTACGTCAGCATAAAAATGCCTGTGAGATACATAGGTTTTATTGATTTGGGATTCATGACATATAAGTTTGAAGAAAATGTTTAGCAAAAGTAGTCATGAACCTTATAAAATGTTTTGTTTTGTAAATCAGATGAAAAGTGATGATAAAGTAGATGATACGTAAAAGAGTAATGCAGGGTTAAATGAATAACCAAGTAAAAATGAGTTTGTATAAAATAAGTTGTTTTGTAAAACAATGTCTTGTGAAAAATATGTCATTTGTGTAAAATATATGAGTCCAAATTTAAATGATTTAAATAACACTACGACATGTAATATAATATAAGCACTTATATATAGGAAGTACCAGCGGCGTATCCACCGTGCTTGTATCATATTACACACGTCTCGTTACTTAAATCACTTACCAACAAACCATCAATGTAAAATTTCTTTATGTATAGTCAAATGTAAAATGTTTATGTAAAAACCATCAATGTAAATCATGTAATGTATAATCAAAAGTTATGTATGGTAAGTAAAATAAGACTACTTAAACCACAAGTAAAAATGTACAAAACAAAGTATTTGAATAAATCAAAAATTATGCTTTGTAGAATAATGCATGCTTTACTGATACAACCATTTATGCGGTAATGTTAAACGCCTATATCCAAGCCTTGAGACAGACGGATAACCTTAGAGTGAAGGTTATCAAAGAAATGTTTTCGGATTCGGTCATTCCTTCCACCCAAACAAACCTAGGGTTTTAGGAACGAGATTTTTCAAGTCCTATGGTACCACTACCTACTACCGAGCGGCATGATCGGTGTTAATGAATGTAATTTAGTCCCGTTAAACAAACCAAATGATATACCAAATGTAAACATGTTTTATGAAAATAAAGTTCCTAGTATGCTTAAATGAACATACAAGGTAGAGATGTAAATAATGTGTCCATATGTTACGAGAACATATGCAACAGAGATGCAATGTAAAACAATATGCCAGCATGCCAAGTCATCATACCTAGCAGAAAATATAATGTAAAACATGTACTAATAGTGTACTAATGAACATAGCCAGTATATGATGTAAAACAATGGAAAGCACGAAAGTAACAAGTAGGCACATGTGTTTCACCCCAAAACAGTTTGAAAACAGTAAAAGAGGGGTCTATGTACTCACCTTTGGGTGCGTTTTTATACGTTAACACAATCCCTCAAATTATTTATTCGTCCTAAATTAGATAAGAATGATTTAATAATCAAAACTCACAAAAATACCGAAGTTTCTCCGATACTTAGAATTTTCACATAACTTGAGATTTCTTGAAAAGTTATTATTTTTGATTATTTTGGTGTATTTGTATATATGTACTCGAGTGTAACACACCTAATCTTGTCAACACTAACACATGATCATACACATATTGTAGAACACATAGCACATTGTAACACATAAAATAACCCATGAACAACCCATTCTAGTGTATATCGAAAAACACTTATTTTAGCGATTCGGTGACATTTTTGGGCGTCGGAAGTCATGTATGACTAACCAAACACCAAGTAAACTTAATATAAGTTAAAATACTTATTTTTATATCAAAAATATCAGTTTGGTTACTGATCTAAAACATTTTTATAAAAATACTCCGAAAAGGCGATTTTCGACCGTTTTACCGCATAGTTTTGCATCAAACTTTACCCGAACCATCCCAAATCGAAACAACTTGAAATTTTGACATAACCCATGTTATTTACTGAATAAAATAATGGTTATACTCATGATAGTGCAGGTCTTAAATAAAGCACATAAATCATGCAAATTTCACATAATTTACCACTTTTTAAGCTATATGTACAACATGCAAAGCTATTAAACCTGTGTCAAAGTTTCATGCCATTATAATACATCAAATAATGTTATTTTTAGTGTTTGTAACCTGATCTAAAACAGTTTTGTCACACAACCCATTTTTACCATTTCTTGAGCTTTACATCAACATGTATCTTCATGTACAAGTGCCTAAAGCATACTATCATAGCAACATCATTTTTTATGAGTTTAAAACATCAAATATGTGATATATTCAGATTTATTTGCTGATGTAATTTATATTTAACATATCATACATAAATCACCAAATACTTGCATCTTTACCACCATTCAAAAACATGTAACAACATAAACAAGTACTTAGCAAGATATCGAACTTCAAAACTCATATACACACATACTGTAACATTCCTATTTTTATATAAGAATTATAGGTTTGGTTAAATTTATTAACCACTAGTAACTAGTGATTAGTTTATTTTAATTATTCAAACCAAATAGTTTGAAACACTAGTTTATTTTAATTATTCAAACCAAATTTATATCAGAAGGCTTTCTAGTTAAAACCTAAAGTTACAAAGTGGGTCCATTATATTTTCTCACTATTTTATTTTCTTTTTGACCCAAACCATAACAACTCTCACCAAAACTATTATTTATTATTATATTGTATTTATTGGGAAACCTTAGTTAAGACCCCTAAGTGGTTCTGCATAAACCCTAAAATTTTCATAACAATCAGAATCAGGATCAGGGCCCCTAAAACTCAAAGGGGGTATTCCCTACTTAACGATTATCCTTATAACTCGTTGTAAAATACGAGATTCTTCGATCCGTCGACTCAGCTAACCTACAAACACACGTGGCAACCATATGATAAAAAGTAACCCGTCGCGCCACGCGACAGGCGCATATGTTCCTGTCGCGACACGCGGGGGAACCATTTTTCTAGTATAAGTAGAGGGGTGTGGGACTTGATTTCCTGCGTTCGTTCGATGTTTAAATTCATTTCGTACATCCAGATATTTACAGTTTACTACCATAGCAAACTTGATCGCTGCTACGATTCAATGTCCGATCGATTGAAACTATCCGACCGGATGTTTAAGTGCTATCCTTTGTCATTCGTTGTGAATCCGATGGATGTTTAAGTGATTGTACTTTGTCATTCGTTGTGAATCCAATGGATGTTTAAGTGATTACACTTTGTCATTCGTTGTGAGGGTTTTAATCTCGTGAGTTATCGTAAATGTTGTATTAGTTACTTACCTAGTTCGTGTGCATTAGGTTACAAGGCTAAATCCATAGGCTAACCTATGCCTGTATAAATCTGCAATATATCAAGGATTATCTATAGACTAAACTTTGGCCGTATGAATCTGCATGCTTATAATGTGAGTCATTCTCTTTTTATCAAATTACTTTCAAAAGTATGTTTATTTTCAAAGTTATAATTACAGGGATTAAGTCTTTGTAATCACCAAATTACAGCCGGTATGTGGGGTATTGTATACATTACTTTTTCCCGCCACCATTGGACAACGAGTTAGCCAATAGGTGGTCTGACCACAATCACAGAAATAAGTCGAGTGACAAATACTGTGGGTAGTTGGTTGATATAGAAACAATGTAATCACCCTTAATACTGTAAATTATAACAAATGCATCGTTTTCATAAAATGAATGAACTCACCAGTATTTCCTGCTGACAAAACCTTTTTAAAACACGTTTCAGGTAATTACAGTAGATTGGAGTAAGAGATGGATACGGCACTAAAAGGCATCAAGAAGTGGCTTATTTTATTAAATCAAATTAAGAAATATTGTTTTATGTAATTGGGTTTATCCCTTATTAAAGCTACCTTTGTAAAACATGGGTTTATCCCATCTATTTAATAAATAAAATCCGGTGTTTTCTGAACTCTGATATTTTTCCTAACTCACGGTCCTGATGAAATTTCCGCTGCAATATTTTTCAAAATAATCACTGGTACCACTGGGCTGTTCGCGACTCCCGATTCCGTCCAAGGTGGGTCGGGGGACGTGACAGAAGGTGGTATCAGAGCCACTGCTTAAAGCTAATAGGTGTTGTGATAATAATACCTAAATAAAAGAGTTAGGAGATTGCTGTTAACTGGTAGCACACAGGATAGGATTTAGACTTGAACTTAAGAAAAGATGCCTTAGTATAAACTTCAAAATAAGCTAAGTACTTTTGTAAATAAAGTATGATGGGTTTTGGTATGCCATAAGAATGGTAATTAGAATATTGCAAGATATGATAAATAAGCAATAACATTTAAATCTTGCTTATTGATATTACTTGGTCTAGAATAAGATATGTTATGGGAATACAAATTTCCTTAATTCTGGATAAAAGCCCTAATAAAAGAGGCACTTTTAAAATTTTGAAAAGATACTATTTAGGGGAAATAGAAAATTTTCTCCGGCAAGACTGGGTATGGTAGACTCTCCAGTTTGTCCGGATATAATTACCTCTCCGGCGCGAACCGGATAAGACGGGGTATATAATATGTCAAACAAGTGACAAGATTTCCCTGAATAGTATCATGACCTAATATCTGACTTGTTCTTGGAAATATGAATCTGTTAAATACATAGACCTTATAAAGGGTATGTATATTACAGCATGTGAAATATATGATTATATAGATATGTATATCTATAAGAAATTCCAAAAGTCAATTTGGAATAAAGCACAAGCATATGTATCTAGATTTCTTTATTAGGAATCTCTTTTCCGATATCAAACATTATTTTGTTTGATCATCTACTTCGAAACTTGTGTGAAAATATAAACAATGGAAACCCTTTAAATTTGGTACGCCATTACAAATATAAGAATTTCCCAAAACGCAAGAACGAAGCAAGTAAAGATGTGCTAGTGCATAAGAAAACACATAAAACTTAAATTATACTTCCACAGACATCGAAGTATATCACACACGACTTCCAAGTCAAAACCTTTGGAAAATATAAATTGGGCACGATAACACCAATGCTAATTTGTCAGCAGAAAAACTAATAATAAAAAAGAAGCACTTTGCCACATGATCCTACCAAACGACATGAATCTCGCTGAGGTACGTTGGAACAATATTTCACAACCATCGGTGCACAGTCTAATCAGAGTCATAATTATTATCACTACAAAATGAGTCATATACCTTTGCAACTCCCCTATTTCATTTTATTCGACATTCCCTGGTAATGTAACTTAACAGTGGTTATTACATAAAATTCCAAATAGAAGTTCTTAAATTTCTTTCGCTGAAATTCTGACTTCTGCATATAATAAGTTGACTTTCGCGTTTCTACTTTTCCTAACGGTCATCATACCATGAGGATTTATTTTATAGTAGCGAATATTGATCTATTTCATTTCTTGGTAAATTCACACGTTACACATGCACTTTTTGTTACGCATGTGGTTCATTTGATTTATGAAGACCACTGGAGGGCTTCATTCTGATTTGTTGTTTTATTTAAACTCAAATATCATTCCGCTTTTTGCATTGTGAATCCCATTATTGCAAAACAATGACTTTTTGATATCAAGTCACTGAATTTTGTTAAACCATTGAGGTGAAGAATTTATATTTTTATATATATATGTATAAAAATTATGTTGAGATATACTCTCATTTAAAGTTTATGTTTAAGTTATTTATTATTATTAATAATTTTATTATTAGTAATAAATATATTAATAATAGTAGTGTTAGTACTATTTTTAAGTACTAAGGTTATTGTCAAGGGCAGATATTAGTCAGCCTAGCCTTAGTTAGGCATGGACTGATCACCTATGCTTAAACAAGGCAGCACTAACCAATATCCAACCATGATAATAACTAGTTAATGTATATAAATTAAGTCATCATACTTATTTAGTAAATTTTAATTATATATAAATATATTTTACTTTGTACTGTAAGGAGAAAACATATTTTCATAAAACAATACAAGAATTAGAGGGATGAATAAAATTATATAAATAATTGTCTATCACATGTTTTGTGGTAACTATGTACCGTAACGCTCTGGCAAGAAAATGACCATATAAGAATAATATGGTAGTCATCAACTACGTTGGGTTAGGGGAACATTGTACAATATAAGAATAGTCCCCGTTTTCACTTATTTACAACATTTGTAAATACATTCACAACATTATATGATTTCAAAATGAAAATAAGTAATCACATAGAATCGACCCATTAAGTGTTATATATTTACAAAATATTTTACAAATACTTTTGTACAATAAATATTTTTACACCTTTATTTACAACTTTCATTTAACAGTGATTTCTTTTACAAAATAATAAAACTAAAATATTTTGTAATGTAATAACTTCATTGCGGTGTTTTGTAATATATATTACATAGTAAATATAAGTTATTTTACATAGTATAGTACAATACTAAAATAATATTTAAAAGTGGTGACCATTTACATATAGTAAAAATACGTAACAAATAATACATATTACATAGTAATTATATTTGATATATAAGATACGGTTCAGACAGGGACACAAATAATATATATTACATTTGCTTTACAAATATAATATAATGGTGGGTCATGCCAAAACAACTTGTTATTATTATATTTCAATCTTTAGGACATAGTATGAAAAATATAGTCACTAATAGTGTACTATCACATTGTTTCACAATTAAAACAACTTGAAACTCTAAACAATGATACACTAACTCTATTGTCTTTTTGTGTATTCTTGCAATTCACCCATCTCAACACTTTGATGTTCTCATATCATAAATATTTGACATATCATTTTTCATGCTTTTATTTCATTTAGAACCTGTCAATTCTAAATCTTCTTCAGTTGCCAATCAAAGTAAGCTTTCTTTTGACAAAGAATTTTATTGATTCTAAAATTCCTTCACATTTATTTTAAATATCTATTGATCATATATCTTTTGGCTTGAACCTAGTCACTTTGGAAATTATATCATTTCATCTCATTCGTTTGTCATCGATTTCTTGAACTAATTCAGTTGAACCATTGAATCCTACTTATAGTACAACTCGTAATCACAAAATTTGATATTTTAATGTCATCTACATTAATATTGTTTTTATTAACTAAGATGTGACATAAGTCTCAAAGAAATATCGTAACCCAAATCTCGATGACGAGATTTAAAACAAGGTGGGGAGAATGTAACATTCCTATTTTTATATAAGAATTATAGGTTTGGTTAAATTTATTAACCACTAGTAACTAGTAACTAGTAACTAGTAACTAGTGACTAGTTTATTTTAATTATTCAAACCAAATAGTTTGAAACACTATTTTATATAGTTGGTTGAAATAATATAAATAATTGGCCTGTATATGGGTAACCTTTCTAAATAAAATAAAAGTATATAAAAACTTATATTATTAGACGGATAAATTACGGGTAAGTTGACTGTAAGAAATATGAAGTATCTAGACGAACCTAGTAACCGTATACTAATTAAATTATAAAATACATTATATTTGAACCTACTCTGTTTTTAATAAAACTTGGTTCAAAATATAGATATAAATATTTTCGTTCTAATGACATATTTATTATTTTCTAGAACGCCACATTTTAGAAGTTATACACATCAAATGAGTAAAGTAGTTAAATTAATAATAATAATAATAATAATAATAATAATAATAAAACAAATCCCACAAACTTGAAAGAATCCAATTTCGTGTCCATCTCTATATATATTTCGTATCCTATTTTTATATATATATAATAATTATAAATTAACATATTCCAACTTTTGTGGATAAGAATGATAATTTCAATAAAATAATAAAACCAAGGAACTGCAATTCGTGTCCCATTTTCTTTTAATATAATAAACTAACAATAACTAAATAGGCACTTGTCATCTATATGAAAAAGAAATTCATGAATTGACATTTGTAGGTAGGTGTACATGGATAGTAGGGGTGAGCAAAAACCGAACCGAAAACTGAAACCGCACCAAAAACCGTAAAAACCGAAACCGCAAAACCGCAACCGACACAAAAATCGCAAAAACCGAAACCGCAAAAACCGAAACCGCAAAGGTATGGTGCGGTTCGGTTTTAGCTTTAAAAACCGCACCAAAAAACCGAAACCGCACCGCAAAATTGATGATGGAGGTCAAGACATCAAGAGTGAGGTGGAGATCTATCTAACGGATTTAAGGGAAAAAAGGGACCAAAAGTTTGATCTTTTGGGATGGTGGAAAGCAAATTCAACCAAATTTCCTATACTATCCAAAATAGCTAGACATGTTTTGGCAATGCCGATCTCGACAGTTGCATCAGAATCGGCGTTTAGTACGAGTGGTAGAGTTATCGACAAGTATAGAAGTTCACTTAACACCGAAACTGCGGAAGCTTTGATTTGTGCACAAGATTGGATAAGGTGTACAAGGGTTGATCTTGAGCTCGGATGTTCTATGAAGAATAAAGACATAGATGAATTTAATAAGAAGATGGCGGGTTTAAAAATTGGTAAGGTTTTCTTTACATGTGTGAGTTTATATTTCAAATACCTACTAACATATATTTTTTGTTTTTTTTTTCTATCTAGGAAACACTAATGGCAAATGATAGTTGGAAACATTGAAAGTTGGAAAGATTGAAAGTTGGAAACAAGAATGAGTTGGAAACAATATTACGTTTTTATTTGGATACGACTATGTGATTAAGCTTTCATCGTTTCACATAGCAACTATTATTCTAGACATGTTTCTAGTACAAACTCTTGTTTTGATTGATGTCCTCTAGCCCATACATATGCTCTTCACATTGCTCTTGCAAAAATTATATTCTATTTACCATCAAGTATTAGATGTATTCCAGTATTAAAACCGAGAGTTTTTTTAGATGTATTCAAGTATTGCTGAGAGTTTTTTTTAGATGTATTCAACTATTAAAACCGAAACCGCACCGAAACCGAACCGCAACCGCAAATAAACCGCAAAAACCGTACCGCAAAAAAATCGCAACATGTGGTTTTAAAAAAATAAAAACCGCACCTCGTGGTACGAGTTGCGGTTTTATGCTAAAACCGCACCAAACCGCACCATGCTCACCCCTAGTGGATAGCATGCATAACTTCAAAGTCTTCAACATTATAGTATAAATAGACTAGCCCTCCATCAATTATAGATGTTCAAGTTCTTTTCTTTCCCTCACTTTCGCCATGTCTGTGTTCTGAAATAAATCCTTTGTCTTTTAATATTTACACTACAATAATAATAAAGCTCTGCCTCGTTTTAAGTGTTTTAACTCCCAATCACCGCTACCCTTTTCGATTGATCTGAGCATCATAACGTATGTCAGGGCTCTGCCCGACTAAGTTGTTGGGATTCGGTCTCGGGACATCGAGACAAGGTTGAATTAGGGGTATTATACTTAACACGAGTGTATTATATATTTTTAAATAGCTCAGAAGTTATACCCAAAATTTATACCAGAAGGCTTTCTAGTTAAAACCTAAAGTTACAAAGTGGGTCCATTATATTTTCTCACTATTTTATTTTCTTTTTGACCCAAACCATAACAAGTCTCACCAAAACTATTATTTATTATTATATTTTATTTATTGGGAAACCTTAGTTAAGACCCCTAAGTGGTTCTGCATAAACCCTAAAATTTTCATAACAATCAGAATCAGGATCAGGGCCCCTAAAACTCAAAGGGGGATTTCCCTACTTAACGATTATCCTTATAACTCGTTGTAAAATACGAGATTCTTCGATCCGTCGACTCAGCTAACCTACAAACACACGTGGCAACCATATGATAAAAAGTAACCCGTCGCGCCACGCGACAGGCGCATATGTTCCTGTCGTGACACGCGGGGGAACCATTTTTCAAGTATAAGTAGAGGGGTGTGGGACTTGATTTCCTACGTTCGTTCGACGTTCAAATTCATTTCGTACGTCCAGATATTTACAGTTTACTACCAAACACACACTAGCTCGAATTCTGCTACGATACCGGGTATTAACTTGATCGCTGCTACGATTCAATGTCCGATCGATTGAAACTATCCGACCGGATGTTTAAGGGCTATCCTTTGTCATTCGTTGTGAATCCGATGGATGTTTAAGTGATTGTACTTTGTCATTCGTTGTGAATCCAATGGATGTTTAAGTGATTACACTTTGTCATTCGTTGTGAGGGTTTTAATCTCGTGAGTTATCGTAAATGTTGTATTAGTTACTTACCTAGTTCGTGTGCATTAGGTTACAAGGCTAAATCCATAGGCTAAGCTCTGCCTGTATAAATCTGCAATATATCAAGGATTATCTATAGACTAAACTTTGGCCGTATGAATCTGCATGCTTATAATGTGAGTCATTCTCTTTTTATCAAATTACTTTCAAAAGTATGTTTATTTTCAAAGTTATAATTACAGGGATTAAGTCTTTGTAATCACCAAATTACAGCCGGTATGTGGGGTACTGTATACATTACTTTTTCCCGCCACCATTGGACAACGAGTTAGCCAATGGGTGGTCTGACCACAGTCACAGAAATAAGTCGAGTGACAAATACTGTGGGTAGTTGGTTGATATAGAAACAATGTAATCACCCTTAATACTGTAAATTATAACAAATGCATCGTTTTCATAAAATGAATGAACTCACCAGTATTTCCTGCTGACAAACCTTTTTAAAACACGTTTCAGGTAATTACAGTAGATTGGAGTAAGAGATGGATACGGCACTAAAAGGCATCAAGAAGTGGCTTATTTTATTAAATCAAATTAAGAAATATTGTTTTATGTAATTGGGTTTACCCCTTATTAAAGCTACCTTTGTAAAACATGGGTTTATCCCATCTATTTAATAAATAAAATCCGGTGTTTTCTGAACTCTGATATTTTTCCTAACTCACGGTCCTGATGAAATTTCCGCTGCAATATTTTTCAAAATAATCACCGGTACCACTGGGCTGTTCGCGACTCCCGATTCCGTCCAGGGTGGGTCGGGGGACGTGACACATACATATGTACGGTTAGACATATATATATACACCACCATTTTTTTATTTGTTTCAAGTCCCTTTTCATTCTAGATTTCAAGTTTAGTGAAAATCCCAAGATTCAAGAGAAATTTCAATCATCAAGAACAACCAAGAATCAAAATTATGATTTAAACATAATGTTATACCTTCAAGATTCAAGTAGGTTGTAGGATGAGATTTTTGATGATAGGAAGCTTGAATCACTTGAAAACACCTTGGAAACACCTTTGATTCTTCACAATCACTTGAAATATGCTTGGAAAGGGACTTGATTCACAAGAACAAAGTATGAAAAGGATGAAGATGGGAGGAGGGAGAGAGGTTACGGTTTGGGGAGAGAGAAAGAGTGAGGATTTGGAGTGTTCAAATGATCTTGCTTGGATTGTATGAAGATATAGGAGATATGGAAGGATTATGAGAGTGTCATGCACTTACACTTGTCCACACTAAATCAATGAAATATTTGCAAGATCTAAACAAAATTTGGTGGGGGCCACTCAAAAATGACCGTAAATTTATAAGGGGGAGGGGGTTAAAGTGTAACTTTTCATATAAATATGCTATATGTAGGCTAAAACGGGAGTTTAACTGGATACCGGGTATTTTATCTAGCGTTTAAATCCTGGTTTATGGCGTTCTAAATTATTTTTATTATCCTATAAAAATAAACTCGCCAAAATATTACTGAAATAAATTTCAGTTGCCAAGACTGGCTGTGTTGTCTGCGTTTTGCAGTAGAAGCACTGTGTCGCGCAGAAACACGCGGTACGCGCTTAAACTTTGAAAAATAACGTTTTTAGGCGTTTTAATTTATTTTTCAACACGAACCTGATTAAAATAAAATTTTAATCATAACAGAATATTTTTAGGATTTAAATATTATCCGGGTGGTCACCAACGTTAGTTTCGCAGTTTTGTCGTAAATAGTTCTTTAGTTCAAATAAACATGTTTTTGCCATACCGAATCCTTCGAAACTTATTTCTAAGTTGTGTAAAGGATATTTAGGGTATGTATGGCTTACGTCACAGTTCCGGAGTGTACTTCAGGTTAAACTGATTGCGTTTATGCACCAGTTTGCGTATGACCTTCCAGAAAGTGATTTAAAGTCCGAAATCGAACAAGTATTGATATGTGCAAATGATACACATATTTATACAAATCCCAAGTATGAAATACAATATTTCATTGGTTTGATATTTGTTTGATGGCCGTCGAGGCACAGGTGTCACAGTCTCCCCTACTTTAGGAAATTTCGTCCCGAAATTTTATTTAGAGGAAACTTGTGAGAGCTTGAAACATGAAGTTGAAAAGATCGAACAACACTGGTTAGAGTTCTTGAACTTCTAGTAACTTTAAATAATATCATGCTTACAATGTAGGAGGGACACTTATATATAAGTCTATTAAGCGTTATTGGTGCGTCCACCGTACCCCCATTACATCGTTCACATTTTGTTATTGTTGTCACTATCGGTTCTTACACATAATAAATCTTACTGGGTTTCTGTGCACTGAATTTCATAATTATGTATGCATCCATAATTACGTAATTCCTTGCATAGTCACGTAGTGTATCTTCTAATGTGTAGGGGAAGAAAACAATGAACGAGCCTGTGATGATTGTGACTAGACCACCATAGGGTCCTTTTAATTAAATCATTAAATGATTTAAATAGACTACCAAGGAGTCTGTTCAGCTATATCAGCACATGCCATTCTTAATCAGATTCTGAATCAATCTTTTGACTAGACCACTAAAAGGGTCTCTTATGAATCATGGAATGGTACTATATAATCCAAGGGTTTTAACTATCATGTAGAAGCCCAATAAGGATTTTAAGGTGGGACCTTTTTTAATATCCTACTACGAATCCCTCATGTGAAGATATGAAAGATTCTATGAGGATTTGGATAATGAATATCCAGAGTATACAAAAACACAAAATGCATAAAAGAAAACACAAAATACATAAACACATAATCACATAATTGTTTAACTTGATTCTTTTATCATTTTGTTAATTTGTTCTAACAGAGCACATGTATTCAAAGTACACCAGGTATCCAATCAGTGGATTTTGATTGGTGCTTTAAATATTTCCAAGAATCTAACTATAAAGATAGAAAGATTTTAAAGAGGAAATTCGATTTCGATTATAAGGAACCGAAATGTTCGAATTAAGGCATACAAGGAATCCAATTAAGGACTCTGATTTAAATGATAATCATCCACAAGGGTCTAATTGTGAAGATAAAAAGATCCCATATGGATTTTAGAAGTTGAAGATGTTTTGAAACCTTGCACTTGATGTGCTTAAGTCAAAACACGAAGTAAAAATGCTTATGAAGTTGAGATGCTAGATATGTCAAGGCGACATATGAAGTAGAATTTGAAGGTTAAGTTAATGTATGAGAAAAATGTTTTTGAAAACTAGGCATGGGGTTACTTTTAAAAACGTGTTTAATGTTTTTGAAATCTTATATAATGCTTTTGAAATCATACGTAGGTGTATTAGGTAAAAATGTTTTAAAATCATGCTAGGTAAAATTTTTGAAAATATGAATAATGCTCTTTGAAATCATGCACTTAATAAGAAAATATATTGTGTTAATATTGTTTTCAGGCTATATGAAACATTTTGAAATCATGAAGGTTGTTTTTGAAAACATAGACAATGTTTTTGAAATCATGGAGGTTGTTTTTGAACACATAGACAATGCATTTGAAAAATTGCTTTCAAACTATATGAAATCTTTTGAAATCATGAAGGTTGTTTTTGAAAACATAGACAATGTTTTTGAAATCATGGAGGTTGTTTTTGAACACATAGACAATGCATTTGAAAAATTGTTTTCAAACTATATGAAATCTTTTGAAATCATGAAGGTTGTTTTTGAAAACATAGACAATGTTTTTGAAATCATGGAGGTTGTTTTTTAACACATAGACAATGCATTTGATTTTTTTTTTCAAACTATATGAAATCTTTTGAAATCATGAATGTTGTTTTTGAAATACTTATACTATGTATATTGTTACGAAAACTAGAATGAAGTGATATGGGTACGGGATTGAATATACCCTCAGTCATCTAACCAAGGATTCAAAGGTTTAAATGTGCAAAAAGCACGATTACTCATAATTTCGCTATATTTCTTGTACTTCGTCTCATGAGGAAATCATGAGTGATCACTTGAAAGGGGGAAATCACAAGAGTAGTTTGTAAAGAACATAGTTCCTTGATGTAGGTATCATAGGTAATGCCATACACATATGTAACTACAATTGTACATCAGAATTGTGAACAACAATTTATTTATGAACAAAACAGATTGTTTCACATTACAAGAAAACAAAAGAAACAAAAGCATAAGACGGCAACATCTTCTAATCAGCCAACTGCTCATCCGAGGGTCAGATTTGCATTAGCAAGCTTTGGGCATTTGTTCACGAAATGACCCATCTTGCCACAGTTGTAGCACGATCCAGGTGGAAAGCGAGCTTGGACAGGGTTGGCTTGTGGTTGATTTGGACCACCTTGGTTTGGGTTAGTTCGACAAACACTTTCCAGGTGACCAACTCGCCCACATGATACACATAGACGACACTATAAGTGAGCTTGGTGATGCCCCTTACATTTGTCGCATAACGGTGCCGTTCCCTTGTATTGCTTCTTAGCAGGCGGTGTTGCCACTTGGCTAGGTCCTGCTTGATTTGGTGCAACGAATGGAGAAGTCTTTGAAGCTTTACGTTTCTTCGGTTTTGGTGAAGGCTTGGCTTCTGTTTCCTGTGATGGTTCCTACGTGGCTTCACTCTGGAATTGATACATGGTAGTAGCTAATTCGACGGTCTTCAGGATCACTTCACCTATTCGCTGGGAAAATTTGGCAGTCTGCTCGGACATTTGACCGTTGCTGAGAGGAAGAGAAATTCTAGAAGAGAATGAAAGACATATGAAGAAACAAGTGAAAGGTTATCGGATAATCAAAACAGAATGGCAATGCATAGAATTTGCGATCATTTGTTTTGTTACCTAAGGCAAACAAACGAGACGGTGGCTAATCAAAGTAAACGGGTCATATTAATGTATCACTGAAGACATGATCGCCTATAAGTGAATACTCACCCCAAGAGTTCCCAGGTAAGAGTGACTGGTCCGATACTGCGGATTTGTACGAACACTCTAGCCTTAGACAAAAAGCTCAGGGTACAGGCATTCACCCTTCCAGTTTGCACGTGTTCACATTATAAGACCCAAACTTTGACGAGATTTTGAATACTTAGAGGGTTCAAAACCTGGTAATCAATCATCCTAGAACAGATGATTAGTTTTCAAGGCGGTTTTGAAATTTATGTTCTTGTTGTGGTCGTTGCCTAAGGATAGGTGATGGTATTGTTTTATGACTAAAAGTAAGTAAACTCGCGTTAGGGTCCTAGGAAGGTTATAGACTAGGACAAAGCATTACTAATAACCTAATTCCATATAACCATGAGCTCTGATACCAACTTTTCTGTCACACCCCGACCACGTAAAAACAACAAAACGTGGCGGAATTGTCAGGGAGTGTTGTAACAGAATCATTGTTTCATAACACATGGAAAATTGAAATTTCATTTTATTGATTAAGAGAGTTACAATGTCTTAACAAACAAGGAATATAACATAATTAACTAGTCTTGCATCTTTTATTGCTGCTAAGGTCCATGTCTGCCTAAGTGTATCTTGATAAATCCTACGCCTCATATCCTGAAACACATGTGAAAATAGGTACGTCAGCATAAAAATGCCTGTGAGATACATAGGTTTTATTGATTTAGGATTCATGACATATAAGTTTGAAGAAAATGTTTAGCAAAAGTAGTCACGAACCTTATAAAATGTTTTGTTTTGTAAATCAGATGAAAAGTGATGATAAAGTAGATGATACGTAAAAGAGTAATGCAGGGTTAAATGAATAACCAAGTAAAAATGAGTTTGTATAAAATAAGTTGTTTTGTAAAACAATGTCTTGTGAAAAATATGTCATTTGTGTAAAATATATGAGTCCAAATTTAAATGATTTAAATAACACTACGACATGTAATATAATACAAGCACTTATATATAGGAAGTATCAGCAGCGTATCCACCGTGCTTGTATCGTATTACACACGTCTCGTTACTTAAATCACTTACCAACAAACCATCAATGTAAAATTTGTTTATGTATGGTCAAATGTCAAATGTTTATGTAAAAACCATCAATGTAAATCATGTAATGTATAATCAAAAGTTATGTATGGTAAGTAAAATAAGACTACTTAAACCACAAGTAAAAATGTACAAAACAAAGTATTTGAATAAATAAAAAATTATGCTTTGTAGAATAATGCATGCTTTACTAATACAACCATTTATGCGGCAATGTTAAACGCCTACATCCAAGCCTTGAGACAGACGGATAACCTTAGAGTGAAGGTTATCAAAGAAATGTTTTCGAATTCGGTCATTCCTTCCACCGAAACAAACCTAGGGTTTTAGGAACGGGATTTGTCAAGTCCTATGGTACCACTACCTACTACCGAGCGTCATGATCAGTGTTAATGAATGTAATTTAGTCCCGTTAAACAAACCAAATGATATACCAAATGTAAACATGTTTTATGAAAATAAAGTTCCTAGTATGCTTAAATGAACATACAAGGTAGACATGTAAATAATGTGTCCATATGTTACGAGAACATATGCAACAGAGATGCAATGTAAAACAATATGCTAGCATGCCAAGTCATCATACCTAGCAGAAAATGTAATGTAAAACATGTACTAATAGTGTACTAATGAACATAGCCAGTATATGATGTAAAAATAATGGAAAGCACGAAAGTAACAAGTAGGCACATGTGTTTCACCCCAAAACAGTTTGAAAACAGTAAAAGAGGGGTCTATGTACTCACCTTTTGGTGCGTTTTTATACGTTAACACAATCCCTCAAATTGTTTATTCGTCCTAAATTAGATAAGAATGATTTAATAATCAAAACTCACAAAAATACCGAAGTTTCTCCGATACTTAGAATTTTCACATAACTTGAGATTTCTTGAAAAGTTATTATTTTTGATTATTTTGGTGTATTTGTATATATGTACTCAAGTGTAACACACCTAATCTTGTCAACACTAACACATGATCATACACATATTGTAGAACACATAGAACATTGTAACACATAAAATAACCCATGAACAACCCATTCTAGTGTATATCGAAAAACACTTATTTTAGCGATTCGGTGACATTTTCGGGCCTCGGAAGTCACGTATGACTAACCAAACACCAAGTAAACTTAATATAAGTTAAAATACTTATTTTTATATAAAAAATATCAGTTTGGTTACTGATCTAAAACAGTTTTATAAAAATACTCCGAAAAGGCGATTTCCGACCGTTTTACCGCATAGTTTTGCATCAAACGTTACCCGAACCATCCCAAATCGAAACGAATTGAAATTTTGACATAACCCATGTTATTTACTGAATAAAATAATGGTTATACTCATGATAGTGCAAGTCTTAAATAAAGCACATAAATCATGCAAATTTCACGTAATTTACCACTTTTTAAGCTATATGTACAACATGCAAAGCTATCAAACCTATGTCAAAGTTTCATGCCATTATAATACATCAAATAATGTTATTTTTAGTGTTTGTAACCTGATCTAAAACAGTTTTGTCACACAACCCTTTTTTACCATTTCTTGAGCTTTAAATCAACATGTATCTTCATGTACAAGTGCCTAAAGTATACTATCATAGCAACATCATTTTTTATGAGTTTAAAACATCAAATATGTGATATATTCAGATTTATTTGCTGATGTAATTTATATTTAACATATCATACATAAATCACCAAATACTTGCATCTTTACCACCATTCAAAAACATGTAACAACATAAACAAGTACTTAGCAAGATATCAAACTTCAAAACTCATATACACACATACATATGTACGGTTATACATATATATATATATATACACCACCATTTTTTATTTGTTTCAAGACCCTTTTCATTCTAGATTTCAAGTTTAGTGAAAATCCCTAGATTCAAGAGAAACTTCAATCATCAAGAACAACCAAGAATCAAAAGTATGATTTAAACATAATGTTATACCTTCAAGATTCAAGTAGGTTGTAGGATGTGATTTTTGATGATAGGAAGCTTGAATCACTTGAAAACACCTTTGATTCTTCACAATCACTTGAAATATGCTTGGAAAAGGGACTTGATTCACAAGAACAAAGTATGAAAAGGATGAAGATGGGAGGAGAGAGAGAGGTTACAGTTTTGGGAGAGAGAAAGAGTGAGGATTTGGAGTGTTCAAATGATCTTGCTTGGATTGTATGAAGATATATGAGATATGGAAGGATTATGAGAGTGTCATGCACTTACACTTGTCCACACTAAATCAATGAAATATTTGCAAGATCTAAACAAAATTTGGTGGGGGCCACTCAAAAATGACCGTAAATTTATAAGGGGGAGGGGGTTAAAGTGTAACTTTTCATATAAATATGCTATATGTAGGCTAAAACGGGAGTTTAACTGGATACCGGATATTTTATCTAGCGTTTAAATCCTGGTTTATGGCGTTCTAAATTATTTTTATTATCCTATAAAAATAAACTCGCCAAAATATTACTGAAATAAATTTCAGTTGCCAAGACTGGCTGTATTGTTTGCGTTTTGCAGTAGAAGCACTGTGTCGCGCAGAAACACGCGGTACGCGCTTAAACTTTGAAAAATAACGTTTTTAGGCGTTTTAATTTATTTTTCAACACGAACCTAATTAAAATAAAATTTTAATCATAACAGAATATTTTTAGGGTTTAAATATTATCCGGGTGGTCACCAACGTTAGTTTCGCAGTTTTGTCGTAAATAGTTCTTTAGTTCAAATAAACATGTTTTTGCCATACCGAATCCTTCGAAACTTATTTCTAAGTTTTGTAAAGGATATTTAGGGTATGTTTGGTTTACGTCACAGTTCCGGAGTGTACGTCACGTTAAACTGATTGCGTTTATGCACCAGTTTGCGTATGACCTTCCAGAAAGTGATTTAAAGCCCGAAATCGAACAAGTATTGATATGTGCAAATGATACACATATTTATACAAATCCCAAGTATGAAATACAATATTTCATTGGTTTGATATTTGTTTGATGGCCGTCGAGGCACAGGTGTCATAGGACACTTGTTACAATTGACACTTTGTTTCTTACCAGTATCGTTTACTTCAGATTTCTTCTCTTCAAATGCTTTCATGCCTTCTACTGTAGGGTAAATCATGTCAATCACATAAGAAGCACATGAGTAACTTCTCAATAACCTATTTACCCTCTCAGTTTCTATCCTCTGGGTTTCCAATTTTTGTTCAAGTACAGCACATTTCTCAATGTACTTATTAATGATTTTCTGCTTTGTCATGAACGCTCCATTGAGTGTCTTCATAGCTATCGCTTGTTTACTGCTTGACTTGTTATATTGATTCATAGCTTTGTTTAAAACCTCATAAGATTCTTTCAGTTTGTTCATGTTATGAATCAATTTGTTGTTGTGCCTTTTCACAGTATCACAATTTTCACACTTCTCAGGCATTTTTTCTGCATCAGCTTCCTTCTCAACCTTGAAAGCTGGAATTTCTTTAACCTGCTTCTTTATCACTTGAACATTTTCATCATCACTGTCATCTTTTTCTTTAACAGTTGCTGCCTTATGATTCTTCTTTTTCGTAGCTTGTCTTTCTTTGATCTCTTCCTTTTTACCTGCAGAAGACAAATTATCATCATCACTATCAGATAAAAATTTTCTTTGATAATATTCAAGTTTTCGAATTTCTTCAGTATCATCATCACTCTCTTCGTCTGATGAGTGATCAAAGATAGGTTCTTTTTCTGAAGCCTTTTTTGTTGACACTGGTTCTTCTTCTTTCTTTTTGGATTGTATTGCTGAGATTCGTAATAAACATTCGCCATCTCTTCTTCAGCAGTTGAATCTTCAAAAATTTGAGCCACAAATGCTACCTTTTCTGAAGTTCTGTTAGGATCATACTTATCCCAACTAAAGCCTTCTGGAAGCCTTTCATCATCTTGATCTATCAGACCATAACAAGCTCTCTTTGATGGCTCTACGATCTCCTTCCTAGCATGTGCAGTTTGTGACGATTGTTGTTGATGCGGAGCAACTTGATGATAAATCGCCTTTCGATGATAATCATTGTTGCCGAATGGATTTTGAGCTCCACTTGCTTCGCGATTTGTACATTCTCGCTTAAAATGCCCCTTCTCCCTGCAACGAAAACAAGTAACTTTAGATTTATCAAAACCTAAAGGTGAAGTACCAGGATCACGGAAATCATCTCTTCCAGTGATCTGTTTAAACTTCTCAGCTCTTCTCAACACACTAGCCATACACCACTTAATATCCATAAGTTCCATTTCTTCAGCATCAATTTGATCGTAATCCTCTTTGGTCAACATAGGATTTCCGATTCTTCCTGCAACCAAACTCTCATATGATTCTAACACAGTCACTAACAAAGACATATGACCTTTAGCAACCTCTTCCGAGAAATTTTAACCATTCTCAAGATTTAATGCTATGTTGCATTGTAGTACTTTGCCATTCTTGGTTGCTGAAAAAATTGGATCAAATGATGGATATGAATAGAATCCGGTTTTGTTGTTTGATCCTTGAGATGACCCTCCAGAAGAATTGTTTGCGTTAAATGCAGTTTCAATCTTTGGTGCAATGTTGGTCTTATCACTCATACTACCTTTGTAATACAAACCAATGTCTTGTTCACCATTAAAATCCTTCATTTTCGCCATCTTTCGTTGTTCCATCTCTTGAACTTCGAGTTTTTCAATAAACTTGCTCAATGATAGATTTGCAAAATCATCATTATTCTTCAACATCATAAGATATGTGCCCCAAACATCTTGTGGCAATGCATCGGCCAATTTTTCAACCCATTCTTCTCTATCTTTCTTGATATCCAATTGCTTCATGTTAACCACCAAATTGCAATATCTTTCTATAATCTGCTTGGTGTTTTCAGTTTTTAATCCACGAAATAGATCAAATTCTTTCTTCAAAAGCGATTTATTGTTCTTGATCATGTCTTGACTTCCAACAAACTTTGTTTTTAATGCTTTCCACATTGAGTGTGCACTTCCGTTGTGTTGCAATAAAATCAAGATGTCTTCCTTAATGGCTTGTTGCAATATACTGATCATCATTTTTTCACTTTTGTATTTCTTTTTCTTATCATCACTTAAATCTTTAATAGCAACAATCTCTCCGTCATTATCAATCGGTCTAACATATCGTTGTTCAACACATTCCCATGCATCTAAGTGATTTGCTTGAACCCAATTTTCAAAACGTTCCTCCCATCCATTATACTCCTCGATATTCATGAGCTTAGGCGGTTTTTGCATGGTGCCCATTTCATTCTCTAAGTTCACGTTCTGAGCCATAGTAATTGGAGTAGCAATTGCATTGTAGAATTCGTTTTCCATGTTTCGGTTTCGAAGGTTCACAATAACAGACTTTTCAAACGAACTGGAAATGATTTCAAATGATCTGAAGACCTAAATTCGCACCGTGCGAACTGATGTAATGTCAATCCGTGCGACCTGACTTTATTCCAAGCGACCTGACACTTCGTACAACCTGAAGATGTCAATCCGTGCGAACTGATAAATTTTCAAACGATTTGAACACCTCTTGCGACCTGAATTACCTTTCAAGCGAGCTGAAACTTGTTTGTCACAGATATATTCACGTGAATAACTTGATAACACTATGCTTTCATTGGGCCGCTTAAATTTCAATAAATGGGCCAGACACTCAACTTTTTATAAAAAGGACCGACAACAACTTTTCAAAGTGAAACACTATTTGACCGTTCAATTTGAAACAATTAATCCTCACAAGAACCACGTGATTGTTTAGAAAACAAATTAACTTGATTGGGCCGATAATCACATGTATACTCTCACCGATTGCAATTAATGATTGCAATTAATGTGATAATCTCATTGGGCCGCTAAATTGATCTTTAATATTGATTGGGCCGAGATATATATTGATCACATGGGCCGATAAGTTTTTTAAGTGGTTTGACCAACTTTCAAACGACCTGACAAACAACTCGTGCGAAGAAACTTTAACGCGATCTGGAGAATTTATCACCACTTTGCACGACCTGGACGATCACCTTGTGCGAGCTGGTAAACTTTTAAACGAACTGAACTATAATCACACGAACTGGTTAGGTTATAACCACTTTGCACGACCTGACTTCGAACGAACTGGGGATTTTTCACGCGGTTTCGGACCAAAAGTTCATGATTTAATCAATTTTTAGGTTGAATTAAGTTCTGATTTCTTCAAGGATTGATTAAAACTTAGTTTTACGTGTTATATGTGAAATTCATCCCATTTTATCCATGAAATCTCAGTGAATTTGATGAAAATGTGTAGAAAATGAGTAGAAGAGAGAAGAAATCAGTTTTAATCCGTGAAAACAAGCCGAAATGGTAAGAACTCTTCCTCCTGAGCTCTGATACCACTTGTAGGATCGTTGAATCGATCTAAACGAGACAATCAGAAGAGTTCTAGATCAATACGAAAGGCGGAAACAGACGTATTGATGTTGATTCAGCTTGATCTACACTTAGAAGTAGATTAAATGTCGATTTTATTGATTTCAGAACGTTTTACAGGCTTCGCGACACTTCGGTAGAGCTTCGCTACCGGAATTCAAAGTTACAAATGACAACCCAAGACCCACGATTTATAGAAACAACCAGTTCGCACGAAACAAACTTCCCAGTTTGCACGAACTGCCAGTTCGTACGAACTGCCAGTTCGTACGAACTGGTCTTTTCACTTCGTACGAAGTGGCTAACTCGTCTCTGTTTCCCGTTTTTCTCGTTCTACGTGTCCTAGTCTATCATTCTAGTTACAAGACTCGATACAAGACGAAGTCGACAGACATATGCACCAACGGGTTCCATGTTTATTGATTAGTTGGAGCGATAATTAGGAAGTTTGAAATTAATTCATGATTAAACTATGAAATAGGAATGGGTCATGTGCATGATGTCTGTTATACGATGATGGGTATTTATGTGAATATATGAAACCATTGGATTATGTATATTAACATTGCAAATAAATAATAGATAATGCGTCATAGGGTGCAAATTAGGTTTGATATACTTATGTGGAAATTGTTACAAAGTTGGTTACTTCCGAGTGGGCTGCACTTTCGGCTAGTTGACCGTTTGTTTTGGGCCACACACTATTATAGGTTCCATAATGGACTGTCAAATTGTTGTGTGACTTTCATGCATGTTATACGAAATTGTTGGTGACCCAAAGACTTACTGTGTATTTTGTGAGAAACTTGTGTGAATAATATACAAACTGATAAGAGGCTTCAGGATGGCAAGGGGCCATCATGTTGCATGCACAAATATAATAACATGCATGGAATTAAGTGTGTGTGCTATTTGTGTAATGGGTATAAGGAATAATTTGGTTGAATGGCACACTTGAATATTGGACCATTAGACCGACTGGGCTGCACACTATGTAGAATAATATTATGGGCTGTGAAATTGATACCCAAACCATGGACTTATCTTAGTAATATTTATGTGATATAAATGCCTGCAATGGGTTATGTGATGATATTTAAATTAGTACATGATGGTGAATCTTGAACTTATGTGTGAACTGTATGTGGGACATAGAGCATGAAACATGACTATTGTGTACAGATTGTTAGTATAGGTGTGATAACATATGAATCACTTGTATGCGGATTTGATTTATATTGGTAACCATGATAGGGCATGTGTAATCCATTGATAAACAAGTAACTAAGTCTTACCGAGCAAACTGAAGGTGAGTTCATCTCTCTTGAGCATGCGTCCCGGTGGTTGGGACAGTCTTTGGGTATCCCTGGGAGGGATAGGTTTTGGGTAATTTGTTTGGGTATTCCTGAGAGGAATACGTCTTGTTGTAAATCGATAATGTTGGATAATATACTCATCCTATCACCTTTAAAGTCCCTCCGTGTTGTTTGGTTACCTGAGAGGTAACAAGGTATTAGTTGGTAGCACTACTTAGGTTTGGCACCCTCACCCCGTACCTGAGAGGACGGGTGTGAACTAATGACCTAGTCATGACCAATGTTTTGATAGGAGCATTGGAGAAAGGGCAAAATAATCAGGAGCCGTCTTGTATTCGGGGTATTATCAACATTAAATTCAATGGATTAACTAAACACTTGGTAACCAATGTTTTCGTAAAACTATGAACTCACCAGCGTTGTCTGAAACACTTGTTGCATGCTCGCAGGTCTTTAGATGTCTTGGATTTGGAACTTGCTATCTGGAGTAGCTGGAGTGGTCATGGGTCGAACTGGATGGATTATTGTGATTGAGTATTTGATACTATACAGTGGTTTCACAACAGTTTAACTTTGGTTTACTAATTTCTTCCGCTGAACATGTTGGGTTTTGTTTAAACATATGATTGGTACTTTTCTTAATAAATGTGGATTTCATTTACAACTGGTATGGGTTCATCATGATTAGTGGCTCGTTGTTGGTACGTCACACGCCCAGCAGGGGTATTCCCTAGGTGGTAATTTGGGGGTGTGACAATTAAAGTCATTAATACAAACCTAAATAAAAAGTTACCAAAGCTAGGAAATCTAAAGTAATATAAATGATTTTGTCTTCACCAAGTGATGTAAGAGATTAGCCAAGCATGGCCTTTGTTCGAAAAAAAACCCTTACTATCGATCTTGGATCCCGAGACTACTACACACACTCTAAAGGTGGATGATGGATGAAAGTGGTGGATGATGGTGGTAGTGGTGGAGTGGTGGCAAGTGTGAGAGAAGTGGTTTGCCAAGGTATGAGTTGCAAGTGAGCCAATCACCTCCTTTTATAGTTTAAAATAGTAGGTTCATACGGCCTCGTGTCCTTATCCTTCTCTGTCTTCATTTAATGATGTTTTCAGCTCTTCTACACACACGGCCCCGTGTGTTAACAGCACGCCCTCGTGGCCCTTGTACTTGTTGTACGAAGCTAGATTTGCAAATCTGAGAGTTGACAACAACCCTTGTCGAGGAGACACGGCCCCGTGTCCCTTGTCGTTTTCTGTTTGTCTTTATCATATGAGAATCTTGAGTGGTGCACGACTCATGCCTAGCTGGCATGACCCTGTGCTTGGGTAGTCGTGGACAGGCTAACTAAATCTGCACATTTCATACCCATTCATACGAATTACAAAATGGAAAAGTTGGCGGACCTTTACACAAATGAAATTGTAGCTAGACATGGTGTACCTGTTGGTATTATTTCTGACCTTGATAGTCGCTTTATATCTCACTTCTGGGATGAATTATAGGAAGCTTTAGGTCAGATTAAGTACAGCCTATCATCCTCAGACCGATGGACAGTCTGAAAGAACTATTCAAACATTGGAGGATTTACTTAGAGCATGTGTCTTAGACTTTGGAGGAAGTTGGGACAAACACTTACCTTTTATTGAATTCTCATACAATAATAGTTACCATGCTAGCATCCAAGTATCCCCATTTGAACCGATGTATGGTCAAAAGTGCAGATCACCATTGTGCTGGGTAGAAGTTGGTGATAAGCATATCACAGGAACCGAGTTAAATCAGGAAATAACGGAAAAAGGTGTATAAGATCTAGAAAAGGTTAAAGGCAACACGAGATAGATAAAAAACTTATGCCGATCGCCGAAGGAAACCTCTACAGTTTGATATTAGAGATATGGTATTTCTTAAGTATCGCGTTGGAAAGGCGTAATTAGATTTGGAAAGGCTGGAAAACTGGCACCAAGGTATATAGGACCCTATGAAATTGTAGCTAAAACATTTGAAAACGTAAAAGAGGGGACTATGTACTCACATTTAAATTGTAAGGTATCCTTGATCTAATGAACTAACAATGCTCAAGAACACCAAGGAAAATCAAGTGGTACCTAGTAATCGGATCGCCTAGTTAATAAATCGACACCTAAATTGGAAGATCGGGTAGAATGAGGTCTCGTAAACCAAATGACTATTGGAACTCATGTGATATGGTTTAACAAAGCCTACATTCTAAATCAGAACCTATCCTAAGTGCTTACGACCCGTTACGACCCATTAAGGTAGCTTAAGCTACTTTAACGCGTCGTTCGCGCAAATGCGCGCCCGAGGCGCCTAACTAGTCCTATGACAAGTATTATATGCCCTGACATGTTTAAATATGTTGCATAATCAGTTTAAGTGACAAAAATTAAGTTACATAAGCTTAAAATCCAATTATGCATAAAAAGCGCATTTTGGTCATTTTCCTAAGGCATATAAACTACCTATCATACAACTAATTAAACTAAGTGACCATAAGGTATAACCTCGGAAGGTTATTCCCTATACAACTATGGTCACAAAATATGTTTGGTCGGATCCTAACGATCGACCAAACAGGTCAGGTTCGAAAGTCTAAGTGGTTGTTAAGACCGCTTGACTTACGACCCTATACAAGCACTAGACTAAAAGTGACGAGTTAAACATGTTAAAACATGTTTTACTAAGTCAGAAAACAATGTTTGATATCAAAACAAAGTGTTTTGATACCTGAAAATAGCTTCGATGCAAAGTATTATGATACCTGAAAAAAACTTCGATGCAAAATACGCATAAACATGTATTTTGACCGAAACTTTGACTCGTCACTTCGACTAATCGACGTGGTAATCAGTAGGTATAGTCACAAGGGACTATAACCATCGTGATTACGCTCACGTTGTAGAGTTCGAACAAACATTGTGTTGACCAATTCATGGTGAAAAGCATAAAGTCAAACACTGTTTGACTTTCATGCTTGAAATATATAAAAAGCATGAAAGAATCTTACAAAAGGTCCAAGCAATGAAGATTTGAACTCAAAATACTCAGGTATGAAGCTTCACAAGTGAGAGCTTCAACTTAGAATAAAATTGAGATCAAATTGTGAGGAAAGAAGTGAAGAACCCACTTCTATTTATAGTAAGCTTGGATTCACAAGATTATGACAAGTGTTTTTGCAAGAATCAAAGCTCAATCCTAACCATACACTTGTGGAACATGGTCTAGAATACAATGGGAGCTTCAAAACTAGTTCATAGTATTGGAAAAGTATGAAATCCGGCTTTTCAGGCCGTACCGTACAATTGTAACACGTGTTGTGAATAGATAAAAGGCCGTATTTGACTGATTATGATATTTATTTGTGGAATTTAATGAGTTGGTAAATTTAAACTTTGGTAAAAATTATGTTGGCAACGGTAAGATAAACGCTTATCGCGTAACGGTTAAATTGCGAAACGAACGTCGGTGACCACCCGATCAGTGTTAAAATCCTAAAAATAGTATGTTATGATTAGAATAATTATTTTAATCATATCCGCATGGAAAAATAATTTAAAACGCTAGGAAACTCTATTTTTCGAGTTTGAGCGCGTACCGCGCGATGCAGCGTGTATACCGACAAAATACTGTCAACACAGCCTGTCAAGGCAACTGGAAATTATTTTAGTAATAATTTGATGAGTTTATCACTATAGAATGATAAAAATAAATAAAAACGCTTAAATCCCTATTTTTGCGACTTTTAGCGCTAACCGCGCAGCACAGCGCGCATACTGCCAAATACCGACAACGGAGCCAGTCCAGGTAAACAAAATATTGTTCAATAATATTTTGGTGAGTTTATTTTTATAGAGTGCCAAAAATAATTTAAAACGCACTAAAACGGGTGTAAAACGCTAGATAAAATACCCGGTACCCGGCTAAATACCAGTTTCACTCAATATTACATATGTATATGTATATATAATCGGTTATGTGTGTGCAAAAGAGACATATGGCAGCCACCTCCCTTTCTCCCCCTTGCATGTTTGACACGTGTAACTTCTTGGAGAAATGGAAGATGATTACTACCCTAGAGTTGCACCACATTTCACACAATCCCACAATTTCTTTACAAACTTCATTCACTCTCTCTCTCTCTCTCTTGCAAATCCATGGCCGAACACCCTCTATGGCACTTCCATTATCATTTTCAAATTTAATCTTGAGGATTCATATCCATTTCAAGGTGTTTTCAAGTCTATTTGGTGATTTAGAAGTGATTCCATAGTGTTTCAAGCAACAATCAAGACCCACACCATCAATATTTACTAAAAATCATTCAAGAAAGGTATAAAATTTATAATAAAAACCTTGTTTTTTATTTTTGATGTTCTTGATGGTGATGAAAGTTTCTCTTGTTCTTGAGTTTAATCACAAAACTTGAAAACTAAAAACAAACGGATTTTTGAATGAAATAAAAATGGGTGTGTGTATATATATATACTATATTAATAAGCATATAGGAAGAGCAGAAATGATCATTTGCCACTTTACAAGTCTTTAAAGCATATTGTACAACCAACTAAAGCACAAATGTTGAATCTGATAAAACAACAAAATTTTGGGCGGCCAAACAAAATTTTGGGTGGCCAAATCTTGGGCATTCAATTTTTGAATTCCCTTTACTCCATGACACCAACCAAAACTTCCAAAAACCTATCCCTAAATATTCCTTTCTCTCTGCAATTTCAAATTTTGAATTCAGGAATCAAATCTGGCCACCCATTAATATATATATCAATTCACATCACATGTTTGCGCCAGTGACGTGTCTACTTCTTAACTTTAGCCACCTAACTTTTCAAAGTTTTATTTTCGCCCACTCCTCGCTGGTTCAAGTCCCATATTTATACTTGCCTTGGGGGGGGGGGGTTTGAGGGTTTCTTTGCTGATCTCTCCCTTAACAGGCCCTCCTATGGTCGACCGGAACCTGGTGGTGCCAATGAGCACAAATATGTCGTCGCCTCCCTACTTTCGTTCTGTACGTCGGCCATCGGCGATGGTTTGTGTCGTCTTTCGTGTCTTGGCCTCTGTTTTTGGGCGACGATGACAGTGGGTGATAGGTTGTGGATACGTTAGGGTTACGTTGCTTGCCTGTGGTGAGTTTTGATTTTTTTTGGCTGTGATGATTTCTGATTTTTTTTGGTTGTGATGAGTTGGCGTGGCAAGGATGATGGAGGGTAGGTTTTGACCTGCAACCCACCTTGCATCCATTATTATTGAGAACTCTGAGCCATAGAAAGGTCTGTTTCGTTTCGGAGTGGGTGTTTGCTTCGTTTTGCTGTAATTTTTTAGATGGTTTCATGCTCCCAAGTCCCAACATATGTGTACTGTTTGTAAACTTTTAACATTGTGGATTTCCTTGAATTTGTGGACCGGCTTTGTTTTTTATATGGATGTGATGGAAAAGTCCGAGTCAATGTATGCTAACTTCACCTGCGTGATGGATTCTAGACAAAAAGAACAAGGTTTGCTCATCGGCGGTATCATAACCGGAGAAGATGTGGGCGCCTCTTCTTCCTCGGGTTTGAAACCCGTTTTGAATTGTTGAAAATTGGTTTTGCTTTAAAAAAAATAAAAGGAGATTATTTCTAAAAACCGACCTTAAAAAAACGACCCGATCATATAGACAAATTGTTGTATAATATATGGTCCAACGTGTTTGAATTTGGTGATGAAGAACGGTCGTTAGTTAACCTGACGAGGAAAAGATGACGAACAGATGTGTAATAAACGTGCAAAAATCGATGTAGAAGAGGTTATCCCAAAGATATTCGAGAAAGTTACAGTAAAGTAAAATGGTGGTTGATTAAAATGGTGGTTGATTTTTTTCTTTTGATAAAATTTTGGCAGTACGGCGTGCAACATGGTTGATGAAACCATCTTGAAAAGAGGTATTACATTTTTCAAAACCTTTGGCAGTACATCGGTGCACATGGTTTATGAAACCATCTTGGAAAGATGTGTATTACATTTTTCAAAACCATTATTAAATTGTAAGAAATAATTCATCATGTTTGGAGTAAAGTGCAAATGGTTTATGAAACAGATGCCTCACATCTCATAGTCTTAAAGGCTGATTAACCCGCCGCGAAGCGCGGACAGAAAAATCCTAGTTTTCTCTCAAGAAACAATTTATACTTCTCAGAGAGATCTATCTAGAGTAATCCTCTCTCTCAAGAAACCATTTATACTTCTCAGAGACAAAATCCAGATCCATCTAGAGTAGTCCGCACACTTCCACCCATATCTGTTGACCTGCTTGAAATTTCCGCCGCTGATACTCCGGCGACCGGCGCTATTGCTCGCTTTGCCGTTAGGTCTCACCAGGTATGCACAAATTAGGGCAAATTTGTTTCGGTTTCATGACTTTTAGGTTTTAACTTGTATTTTGTAGTTGTTAAACGTTTGTTTTGGAAAATTTGTAAAAAATTTTGGATTGGAAGAACATAGTTTTCAGATGAGAACGAGTTTTTCGTGTGTTATTTGAGTCATTACCATTTTGTATCTGCTATAGTTTGATGATTTCTGTGATTCTTTTTGCCCAGACAACTTATATTGAACCGATTTGGAGTTGGGTTTCGGTAAGAAAAGGTGATTTTCTTATGTGGCTTTGTTAAATTAAAGTTGTGTGATGCCTTAACATGAATTTTGTATTGACTATGTTACTAACTTCATGTTTAATTGGTCCTTTCAGGATTAATCAATTTTAACGAGTCACGACAACCTTATTCTTCAAACAAGTGTCTTTAGTGTTTGTTGATCAAGCAATGTTCATTAACCGTTTGATTTTTGACATTTTTTAAGGTTTTTGTAACGGGTCACATGAGGATCATATTGAGCAACCTGAACGCGGCTTGAAGGTATTGATTTATTCGACCTTTTGTTTAACCGTTTGATTTTTTTTTACGTTTTTTAGGGTTTTTGTTACCGTGGTACTTTAATCTGACTATGTCATATGTTGTTGCTTTAATTGCTATAGATTGCTGAGAATAATTTTTTTTTGTTCCATTGGATAAGCCATTGATTCAAAGGCCATTGCTAGATCAATGTACACGCTTCTCTTGCTTTCATCATGGGCGGAGAAAATGCTTTCCTATATGCAAATCTACCCCAAGTGCTTTCTCTGACAAATCCGTGTTTCCTCTGTCAAAGCATGGAGTAGACAATGTATTTGTAAGTTCTCTAATTTTGGTTTGCTACATTGGTATATTATTTTTCATCCCGTGTGCATTTTTATGATCAGTTCCATATATCTTCTTATCTTTAAAAATGAAACTTCTTTGGTTAAACTGTACTTAACGGAGCAAGAATACAAAGGGAATTACCAAACCTTTGATTATGTTTCACAATTGTTTATATGCATGAATGGAAAGTTTTTGTTAATTATAATCAAGTGAAAGTTTTCATTGCACCTTGTTGTATACGTATCTGCTTAATATCTTGTGAACTGTTAGGGGAAACGGGTTTGAGTTCCATGCGCAGCTGTTGGTCCCGACGAGCCACATGCAGCAAGTACAGCCTGGCCAGAGGGTGTTTTGGAGCAGCAATCTTCTGATAATTTTATGGTTAACTCAGAAAACAGTGAGTGGCAAGAGTTACAAGGGTTTTTAGGTGCTCAACTTCCGTCCCACCCAAAGCTGTTTGGAGATCTTGTAAGTGTTATGATTTTTGTTTTAAATCTGTATTTTTAAAAGCGGTGTTATGCTAAATAATCACATGTAAATCTCTGTATCAACATGCTTCCCAAAGAATATACGTGAAGTAACTTTGAATGGTTACACTCTCAATCTATATACCAATATTAAAAGCGAAATGAGGCGATTCGTGTGTGATTTTTGAAGGAATCAAAGAAGAGTACATTAGGGTTGGTGTTCTACTTTATGAAGCAACAATCAATGGGGATTGGAAGGCTGTAACTTTGATTAAAAATTGACTGTTTTACGATAATGTGGACTCTTTTGACTCATTTTTGTGTTGGTTAGTTTCAACCCGTTTATTTGTACACAGGCAAATCTGGGTTTTTTTCATCTTAAACTTTTTAAATGGTAATTAGTAATAAAATATATTTTTTAAACATTTTGTGGGCCATCTGAGACTGCCTATTTGATTCAACTAAATGATGATCCGTTTTTAAACAATGTGGATTCTTTTGACTTATTTTGGTGTCTTTAGTTTCGACCCGTTTACGGTAAACAGGCCAATATAGGTTTTGTTTCATCTCAAACAATTTAAATGGAAATTATCTATTTATATACTTTATTTTAGATTTTGTGGGTCATTTGACGCTGTCTGTTCGATTCGACTTAATAATGACCTGTTTTACAAAAATGTGGATTCTTTTGACTTACTTTTGTGTGTTTTAGTTTCGACCCGTTTACTTGTAAACAAGCCAATCTGTGTTTCGTTTCATTTCAAGTAGAAATTAGTTTATCTACATATTTTTTTAAAATTTTGTGGATCATTTGATGCTACTTGTTCGATTCGACTTAATGACCTGTTTTTAAAAAAATGTGGATTTATTTGACTTATTTTTGTGTATTTTGGTTTCGACCCGTTTACTTGTAAACAGGCCAGTCCGGGTTTCCTTTCATACAGACATATCTGATACGTTGGGCTATCACGGAAAACCATGATAAATTGCTTCATGTTGCAGTGTCAGCAGAAAGGACCAAGGCTGTGGAAGAATTTGTGAAAAATCTTCTAATGTTGATGGAAAAAACGGATTTGGAGCTACAAAATAAAGCTTGGGAAATTGCACTTAGTTCAGCAGCTGCAGTGGGAAATATTGAAACAACAAAGGCGCTGGAGAAATCCCTCGAGGCGAAAGTCAATGAGACCAAAGCAACAGGTTGACGGGTTTAAGCTGCCACAGCCTCGGATGAAGGCCCACAACCTGCTGAAGACCGTTTCGAGAGCATGGGTGTCGCTGGATAATTACAAAAAGGATGAGAAGGCCCACAATTTGGCTTGGATAATATATCGAAGCATGCATCGATGGGGAACTGTTAAAATGCAGATTTTGTTCAATATTTGCAGGGGTAAATTGTTAAAAAAGGCTGCTGGTTTTACGAAGACCTGCAAATTTAACTGGATGGGCTGCGATGCTGTTTGTTTGCTTACTCAGGTTCCTTTATTTGATGATAGTTTATGCCGTTATTGGGTTCATTGCCAAATCAGAACTTTTTAGAGTTGACGCGCATGAAGTTGATCATAAGCCCTCCGGGTTGTCGCGGGAGGAGTTGCAAACGTTGCGATGTTTTAATCATAAGATTAGTGAAGCACATGAAGAATCATCGAGTTGTTCAATATGTTTGGATGATTTTAAAGACCTTAAGGTATGCAAAAGTTTTCCAAGTTGTGAGCATGCGTTTCATAGCCATTGTATTGATCTTTGGTTGGTTCATAGAAGAACTTGTCCAATTTGTAGGACAGATTTTGATCATTTGATTCGTGCTGTTTAAAATACTTCTATATATGCATATATCTTCATTTTCTTGTTTTGAAAATACTGAAATTCTTGAACTGTTTCTAATCTTTCAATTCGAAATGATATGGAAATTGCAAAGTGTATGATCCATATTGTTGGTGTAAATTCATTGTATTATGAGTAGAATAATCTAGTTTCGGTTATTTTTTAAATCCACAAGTAAAATACATTAATTAGATTTTGTTAATTGTCTCTTTAGTTTTCACGGTTGTAAAACACCTCAAAAAAACAAGCTATATTGTTAATATTTAAAAGCTAATTATATAAGAATGAGATATATTTATTTATAAATAATGGGCTAGAAATATTGTATATATTTATTGGAGAGAGTAAATGAGATAATTGGGGTTAACTAAATGAAATGTAGAATGTCTTTTTAGGGGCTGTTTGTTTACCTATTAATAAACATTTAATGGTTCAGACCTATTAATAGTTCAGCACTTAATGGTTCAGACTGTTTGTTTCGCGAGTAAATGTCTAAAGGTTCAGACGTTTGCCTCTGAATTGTTAAGCATTATACTGAGTCTGAATGGTTAAGATCTCTAATCTGAATTGGTTAGACATTTACCTCTGAACGGTTAAGCATTATACCGGCTCTTAATGGTTCAGACCTCTTACTGATTCAGCACTTAATGATTCAGACATTTTACTGGTTCAACACTTAATGGTTCAGACCTCTTACTGGTTCAGCATGAAATAAAAGGGGGTTAAAAACTTAAGGTATATAAAATAGAATTAGACGGTAAATATTACATATCATGGGCAGAATAATCATCTTGGTACCATCAAATGTCTTTTTTAAACGACAAACATACTACTTCGAAATACTCTTATAGATGCACCTTTTAGGATTTGAATCCTTCACCTCATCTTGGTAGCATCAAAATGCATTTTACAATTTTCTTCTTGTGAGTTGATAAGCAAGAGAGAGTCAAAAGATGTAATGGGTGGTGTGTTTTAGAGCAACTTTCAAACCATTAAATGATTGTTTAAAAAACTATTACTTATCCATTAATTAGTTTAACTCGAGTCCTAAATTAATATATCTGGATTATTTTTCTACCTTCTTTTATTAAAAAGTTTATAGTTGACGGAAACTATGTAATTCGTATCACGAAATTAACCTTCTTACCTTGAATTTTTAACTTGATCATGGTAAAAAGAACAAGAAACTATTTTGGGTACCAGGAATAGCCCCACTTAATTGTTCCGTATTGACCCAGTTAATTGTTCTGTGTTGGAGTAACTTACATACTATACAATATATCAACAGACAACTGATAAACTAACGGTAAACGAGTATCCTATTGTAAATCACCACTCCCGCCGCATCGTGCGGGTAAATCCCCATGACCGGTTTGAAGTACCTTAACCAAAAAATTAGATTTTAGTTATGACCCAATTGAACTGAACCTTCTCATGCACACCATTAGAATTACTAACAAGTGTTGTGTTTTCCGTTGCATCACGAATTTGGTTTTGGTTATGGCTCAAAACAGAACTGCCCCATACATAGCCCTAAACTTACCAACCTAAGTGATATGTTTCCCGCCGCATCGCGCGAGTAAATGACTAGTATATATATATATAGGATAAGGATCATGAGTGAACAACATCCATGTTTGTGAACTTAGTGAACCCATCCTAGCCCTTGATTTATTTTAAGATTATAAGGGTAGGATTGTAATTAACCACACAAATTTAATTCTTTATTTTGGAAATATGATCCATTTTTATTGACATTCATAAACAATCAGTTACGTAACTAATTCCTTTTTTTGGGGATTTGAATTTATCGACCCAATGTCACAATTCTCAAATCTATCATTCCAATATTGTTAAAAAAAACTCCCTCACTTTCTTTTTTTCTTTTCACAAATCCTTATCAAATTCTGATATTAACCGAAACAATGTGTTTTTAATACAAGGATGTTAAATTATGTGACACACATGTATAACACCGATTCTAATATATGGGTTTACTCCCGATCTAATTCTTAATAAAATAGTGATTACTATTCAGGTAAGGAGAATTGGTTTTTGCATGGATTCAATTGTTCATTTACAGACTAGCATGAAAACTAGCATGAAAGAGTATTATATTATATAAATTTCAAAGTAAGAGTTGTATTAGAAGTCAATTTAGATAGCTTTTGTTCATGCAATTCAACAGAGTGAGTTCTTTTCAGTTAATAAAAGTTTACAAAAAAGGACTTCGTCCACAAGAACTAGTATGAAAATCATGAATCTACATATATATACATTAAAATTCTGCAATCCCTATTGTCTATCATCATTGTACATGTATGTATACTAACGAAGAATACACATATATATGAAAATATTATCGTACATATATGTACAAATGTGATTATACATATATAACGAAGGGATTAGGTTAAAGAGTGAACACTAGTATATTTACGAACTGAGTGAACAAATCCAGGCCATTGATTTACACACGTGTATGGCTAGGATTTTCTCATTAAATCATAAAATACACTAGTGTATTTAATCATCAAATCCTAGCCATTGATTTACACACGTGTAAGGCTAGGAATAGTTCGCTCAGTTCGCAAATACACTAGTGTTCACTCTAAAACACCACCCTATAACGAAGAATACACATAGATATGAAAATATTATTGTACATATATGTAGATATGTGATTATACATATATGTAAAAGTGAAAACATACACAGAATACAAATATGTTTGTAAATATTATTACACATATGTTTGTAAATATTATTACACATGTGTATATGCAATATATTATTAAAACGTAAAAAATATCTGGCCGGTTTTAATTGAAAAACAAAAGTGATTATGAAATATAATTTGTTTTCAATTTTAAAAAACGCATGAAATCGAGATTCATGGATTTGGAATAACTGATTGGGAAAATATCGAATTTGCCCTTGACAGTTACATTTTACTTAAAATAAGTCTACTTATTTACAAAAATACCATTCATTTAAAAACCATTGATCTCCACAATTAATGGTCAGGATTTGTTCACTAAGTTCACAAATACTCTAGTGTTCACTCTAGAACCCCACCCTATATATATATATATATTATATAGTGTAAGTATATGGAGAAAACCACTTTTAGCTAGAAAACCCGGGAAACTCTAAGCTCCCGACATATTTTTTTTTGAAAAAAATAACATATGTAATATACATGTTTTTAAGACATTTGGGCCAAAAAAATCATAAAATCGCCGAGAGGATTTTTTAAAAAAAAATAAACAAATTTCAGCAACTTTGCAATGTAACACGTGTTACACAAAAAATGCTGAAATTTGTTTATTTTAAAAAAAAAAAATCCTCTCGGCGCTTTTTTGTTTTTTTGGCCCAAAAGTCTTAAAAACATGTATATTACATATGTTATTTTTTTCAAAAAAAAAATGTCGGGAGCTTAGAGTTTCCCGGGTTTTCTAGCTAAAAGTGGTTTTCTATATATCCTTACCCTATATATATATATATATATATAGGGAGCCGCTAGAATGAGAACCACCCCGAGTTATGAGAACCGCGAGAACCACACCATCCGGGGCGCCGTTGACCAAAAATTTTTTTTACAACTAGATGTGTGTATTATAAACACATTCGTAAAAAAGAAATTAAAAAAAAAAGGCCGAGGGGGTAGTTTTTTACACCCCAAGTTTGGTGTTTTTATTTTTTTTTGTTTTTTTACACCAAACTTGTGGTGTAAAAAACTACCCCCTCGGCCTTTTTTAAAATTTTTTTTTACGAATGTGTTTATAATACACACATCTAGTTGTAAAAAAATTTTTGGTCAACGGCGCCCCGGATGGTGTGGTTCTCGCGGTTCTCATAACTCGGGGTGGTTCTCATTCTAGCGGTCCCCTATATATATGGCCGTGAGTTTATGTGTGTGTGTAAATGATTGTGTTTTGATTTTGATTGAAAGATTCATGATAAACATGTTACTTGAAAAATAGGATGCATGTAAGAATCAAGTATGTCATAAAGGAATGTTTTAAAAAAGGGTTTCAAGATTTGAAAGTAACATGATAAAAAGTGAACTTTTGGAAGTTCATGTGAGTATAAAAATTTCGTCTATATGTATGTATATGCGTATGCATGCATGTAATTTTTAGTCATATACTTATAAATGTAAGAACACTTGCATTATGTATGAATGATTATGTATGAATGATTATGTGATATTGGATGATATAGGTTATAATTTGTAATAACATGGATTTAATATGTTCTTAAGTATGATTAGATCATAGGTAATGACGTTGATGTTGTATGCGTGCATTAGATGCAGATACATGAACATGCATGATGATATGAAAGCATGAAATGATGATTTAAACATGATTTGAAAAAAAATGATTTTTGATCAGATTATAAACACTAAAATATGATTATTTTGAAGTGTTTAATGATATAAAACTTTGTCATAAAGTTTACTAGTCTTGCATGTTGTACTTGGTGCATTAGGAGTTGTAAAATACGTGAAATCGCATGATTTATGTGACTTACACAAAAAACTGCACTAATCTGATAATGATCACTATTTTAATCAGTAAATAACATGTATTGTGTTAAAATATCAAGCCATTTTGAGTTGGGATGGTTATAGTAACGTTTAACGCAAAACTA
The DNA here is from genome assembly GCA_030545235.1 of Helianthus tuberosus. NCBI lineage: Eukaryota > Viridiplantae > Streptophyta > Magnoliopsida > Asterales > Asteraceae > Helianthus > Helianthus tuberosus. The sequence continues at coordinate 178,353,643 of CM060424.1, read as the reverse complement.
TGCGTTAAAACGGTAAAAAATCGGCTTTTCAAGTGATTTATGTAAAATTGATTTAGATCAGTAAGTAAACTGATATTTTTAGTTTAAAAATAATTATTTTAACTAATTTTAAGTTTACTTGGTGGTTGGTTGGTCATACGTGACTTCCGACGCCTGAAAATATTACTGAATCGCTAAAATACGTATTTTTCTATGTACACTAGTATGGGTAAAATTTTGGGTAAACCTTATGTGTTAAAATGTGTTATGTGATTTAAACATGAGAATGTGAAAATATGTTAATTTTTAACAAGATTTTAAAGATTTAAATTATGCATGTATATTTGTGCGGTAGAAATAGTAAAAATTGTATTAAATGTGTAACTTGTTTGTCGAGCATGAAATTTGATACATGTAAGATATTTTATGTATATTTGCTTTAAGAATGACAAAATAGATAAGTTAACAAGATTTCACGTGTTTCGGTGTTAAATTATATGAACGTTTATGTATATATATTACGACGCGCAAATCGTAGATATATTGCGTATAAACGGGAGTGTTAATGGATTTACACAATAATGGTCACCAATAAAATCGTTCAAGTCGCAAAATCATAATATATATATATATATATATATATATATATATATTAACGTGCCAACATAATAAAAAATGATAACTTTTCGAGAAAATCTCAAATTTATGTGATAATTCTAAGAAATGGAGAAACTTAGGATTTTTGTGTTACGTATATTGATTTAGAATCGTTCCTATATTAGGACGTGTAGAAAATCAATCTCTGGGATTGCGCTATTTAAAATACGCACCCAAAGGTGAGTGTCACTAAACCCCTCTCTTTTTACTACTTTGTATATACTAGTGGGGAACCCGCGCGTTGCTGCGGGAGCGACAATTTACATCAAAATAGACAAAACATAGGCCAAACCAACTGGTATCCATTCTAACCCGTTAGTTAGTCAGTTAACCGTCTGCTCATTTGTCACTCCGAAAAGAAATTTAAATAATAAAAGCCTTAAAAGTCTTTAAATGAAATCTCACAATTTCTTGACAGATATTGTTGCTTTGTTGAATAGCAGCATTCTTTCCATCAATCAACTTTGAAATGAGAGATCTTACTTGCAATTTAATCTAAAACTTTACTGTGACATAATTACCAAAAGTAAAATGACAATGAACATGAGATTTTTGTATTCTTCTTAGTGCTGTTAACTGATGGCAAAAGAAAATATGTCAAAAATTTAAGAAATCTACACATTCTCTATTCAAATGTACCCTCGTCATTGCTCACGAGTCATGATACAGCAACTTGATGTAATAGTTTATGTAAAATTAAAAACATCACATCAAGTCAGCACAGCCAATGTACAGCAAACCATGGAGTTGACCATCTTTGAGTGTCAAATTGATTAATCTTTATAAAACTGGAGATGTGATAACTGATAAGAACTGTTTCTTCTTAGAGGTGGCCATTTCATACTTTGAACCCATTTACAAATGGGTAGATTTAGGTTATGTAATATCTTTAACACAGAATTAAAATAAACGCTAAAAAAGAACATAAACAAACACAAAAATGAAAAAAAAAACGCTAAAAAATAACATGAACAGACAGGTTTAAAGTCATCGGAAGAATAAGTAGATTGCTATTGAATCTAAAAGAGTCACCAAATGAGCAACAACATGTAAAGAGAGGAAATAGAAAATGTAGTACGGGAACGCACCTTACACTCCATTAAACAAGTAACACATCGTCGATTACATATACTATGCATTTGATTTGATGATTCATATATTATAGTAGGGGTGAGCATATATCGGGTCAGACCAAAAAAACCCAAGGACCGAACCGATAATTAACCTTAACCGACCCAGTATGTAGCATGAAGGTATTATTTCAGTTCTATTGTTGGACCTATTTTTTGGGTTCGGTTAAAGTTCCAGTCCAGGAACAATAGTATCCTAGTAAGAAACCTGTTGGACTGATGTTGTACAAGTCCGGCATTGTCAACAGGAGGTGGTTTTATAGTATTTTGAGCATAAAGGCTTGACTCACTGTATGCTTATCACAAGTCCGAATTTTCTATTTTTCATAGAGGTCAAGGCATGTTTTCTCTCTAGACATGGAGGGTTGATGAGGCTTCTAGTTTGCTGCGTGATCTCAACTTTTCGAGGAAACATAGGAAATCGCACGCGTCCCTCCTTCACGCTAGTATCCCTTCCTTTTGTCGGCATTGATCAATTAAGATAATCAATTACTGAGCACCTACATTATTTAAACAAAGCATGGTTTTCACGTCGAGAACATGAGCCGCAAGTGTGAGTACAGTCTGGTAGCCTTGATCCAGGAAGTTGAACCATGCCGGCCACTCTTTGAGTCCCTGGTGGCACCCTTGTGGCTCCATGTTGATCTGGTGTCACTTGATTTAAATAGTGGTGCCGAATAAAATATTATAGGCATACCAAAGAGAGTGTCTTTGATTCCCTGGTGGCACCCTTATGAAAAAAAACCGAACCCAAGTTTGTATCGCAATTCATGTTTGGATATATGGGATTCTCGAGCCGGGTCGGGTAATCTTCGGTTCGGGTCAGTTCCTAGAGTTTGCTTGCCCATGTCATCTACGACACAAATATCAACCGTGAATGTTACCTGCAAATATCAAAATAAAAAAAATAAATGAATAATATATTATCTGCACACACTAAAACAAAAAATAAATGAATAATAAAATATTATAGGCATACCAAAGAGAGTTGGGTACTTGCCAGGCCACAAATGACATTACTTGCATTTTTAGAGAAAATGCAGTGGTCAACAGAACTGTCGTTTTCGTTTGTTATAAAATCTTAAGGATTTTTACATAATCTTCCTAGAGATACAACTAATTCAGCTGCAGCAACCATTGGGTCTTAGCGCTTTGACATAGAAACCGTTCTGGCATGTCCCTTATGATCCTCTCACTATTACCTTCAATATAGATACCAGCATTTCAAATGTATGACAACGTCGCCTGATCCCGGAGGCACATTCCCGATTTCGTTCTCGTTGTTCAGATAAGCGATTCGTGTGACGTTTCTGAGACACAACGAATGTAACAAACAGACGGTAGTGTTCGATGTAAATGGCTTCCTTCATATCAACCATTTCTTTATTCAGAACCATCTCAAACTGGTCGTCACTAACACCAGCACGGGCACAATCTTGTTCGGTTTCACTTTGTTGACTTTAGCGTAAGTGCTGATCAGGTCCAAACACACGCTCCCGAAATTAACAATCTTGTATTTACGATGCCCTTGTGGCCACACACAAGCTACATAACGAGTCGCACCACGGTCCACGAGCCAACAACTGCTGCAATAGATGGAGACTCGGAGTTCATCGCAGCCGGGTGATTGACATCTGCTCTAATAAACATATATTCATTCACAAGCAAGTTAGCACAAAAGATGGTAAACCTAATCCACAAGAAAATGATCAATAAAAAGGGAGTTAAGACATCAACAAACCTTAATCTCTGAGTCTCGAGGCTATTACGTCCTTTTACCATAGCTGGAGTTGTTTCGATTCTCCTTTTCCACGAATGTAACCGACAGACAACCGCCATCGGATTCGTCTGCCATCGTTTACCTCCTTTCTTCTCGGATTTGGATCACTGCCGCACAACTGTTGTTCTATCGGCTCAAAGCTTTCGGTTTCATATATGTTTCATTTGTCATTCAGGTATCACAAGAACAATATTACAGAAATATTAATATTACAGAAATAACTTAAAATCCAACCCGATTGGCCAACCCAATTTGCCACCTCTATAAATAATATTTTTTTATATATTATACAACTGATAAGTGTAATTGAGTAAAGAGTTCCAATCCTCGATCATAAAAATGCTAATGCTGTAATTTTTAGCCTAAAATGATTTGAAGTTTTGATTTGAGCAAATAAAAATATCACCTTCAAACTTCAAAACAATATTTGACCAAAAAGGTATCAAGTTTAGGCATTTTGAACAAAACCAAAATGTAAAAAAGTTGTTAGACACCACCTTTTGGAAACAAAAACCTGATTAAAAAACAAATTCGTAGTAAATACATGTTTAACACGTTGATCATTGTATTGGTGCTGATAGCGTGAGTACAAATATTAAAAGCATGATAATCTTACTTAACAACACCAAATCCAACTGCTTCAGCAGTTTGTTAAAGCTCCTCAGCAGTCCATTCAACAGCCTTTACCTATTGATTTTAGAATTAACACATTTTATAAATTCACTTCACATGAAGGATGTATTTGTTCTAATATAAACCAATTTTTTTGGTTATACCTCGTTCCACAAGAGCTGCTTTACAAGACTTTTAGCTTCATCAAGTAAACCAACCAGTTTAACCACTTTAGTGTTCCAATCAATACAAAAACAATCAAGCAAACTAACTGCAAATTAAAAGACACTGATTAACATATTATTTACCGTTTCTCATTGCTGGAATCCATTTGTTTACCAATTCCCTGCATCACAATTACTAAAGGCATGCGACTAATTTCAGTTTCAACTGAAAGTGAACAAAAAAATTGAAACAATACATACTCCTGAGGTAAGAACATCTCGATTTCAAATGGATATGTACACAAGATCGAAATCAAATAGCTAACTGATAACTTATTAGAATTCAATTTGCAAGGATGACAATCATTTATGTTTCAAAACTGAATATCTGGTGATATATTAGACAGTTTTAAAGAAATTTTTGAAACACTGGACAATATATTCACTTAGAAACCATAAAAACCCTAATTCACAAATTTGAACACAAACACATACCTTCTCGTATAGATTCTCACGTGCACGTTCTTCAATTCGAGTGTGTGATCTTGATTGCAGGTTCATATAAAAAATGATGGACCGATCAACTGCTTTTTTAGGTAGGTAGAAGGACGAACGGTGGTGAAATTCATCAATAACTTAATTAAATGTGAAGATCAAGACATAAATGTAGGGTTCTTCTAGAATTTCATGTATGAAATCTCTGTGTTGCCCCTTAGACGTCTTAAAAACTTGGAGATTGTCTCAATTTGTGGCTTGATCTTTCTTGTACATGTTGCTTTAAAATTGATACCTATGGCAAAATTACCATCTTGTACATCACTTTTCCTTTTTAATATATTATAGATTTTGGGGGTAGAACATGTCAATAAAAGGGTTTAATAATGTTTTTGAAATAAAACATACCTTTTAATATAAAATATATATTTTTGCTAAAAATATATGAAATTTGACAAGTCATACGTTTCAAAGTAAAACGTTTTTGATGAATGAATATTGAAAGTACGGTATTTCCTAAGTGAAACATGACCGTACAGTTGGGGACGAATTCTTGACTAGGTCTCAAATAATGGAGTGTCAGGGGAACTCGTACACCGTCGTGTATTAAATTGTCATATTAGTAGGATATATATATATATTGTACGTGAGGCAGACATCATATTGTCCTTCAAGAGGACCCTGCGCCCATGATGTCGTTTAATCATTTAAGTATTGCACGCGATGAATTGTTGGTAGATCTATCGGGTTGACAACCCTGTCGTGACCGGTCGCCCCGTGTCAAGTCAAGCGACGAATTTTGATTCTGTTTATTGTCTAGCATTGATTATCCCTGCATGGTTAATATATAGTTCGTATCGTCTAGCTAACATACGAGTCTGAAAGTTGACACAATAATTTAAGGGTGATACTATTCCCACCCTCTATTTACTAATTACACCCCCTATCAAAAACATCACATCCGTCAATCATTTGTTTTTTGTTTTTAGTCTTTTTTGTCTTTTTGTTGTCTTTTTTTGTTATATTTTATTGTCTTTTTTATCTTTTTGTTATTATTATTATTATTTAATATTAGTAATGAATTATTATTATTATTATTAAGCTTATTACTTAAGCCTTAAACTTTTTTTTTACCTTTTTAGTTTTTTTATGCTAGACATTTTTATTTTTTTTTACCTTTTTAGTTTTTTTATGCTAGACAACGAACCAGTCGTTGTACTGGTTTATTGGTCGGACCGGTTGAACCGGTCGAACCGGATTTACGAACCGAATGCCAATATATAATTTATATAATAACAAATATAGTACGATAATTGGACAGTTTTGGAGTCTTATTTAAAATATTGCCACAAGCTTTGAAAGTCAAAAGAAGATATGGTAATGTTTACACATGCCATAACCATACCTTCCTGAAATTTCCTTTTCTTTTACCAGTTTGTTTTTGTTGACAACTTACACTACAACTTAGACTAGGCATATGGCCTATGAAGAAAAGTAGCTGCTTATTCGAGACTATCTACCAAATAAAATAAATCCTTTCCCTAGTTTCCACGCACAAACAATCAAGCTTGCCCTGCCCACTGGTCTTCTCTGGAAATTTCCGATGAACTATCTTTCCCTCTTTCCGTCCATCACTTTCTTCGGTGCATTCACTTCAGTTTCATAATTCTCATATTATCGGTGCATTCACTTCAGTTTCTTTAAGATATACTCGAGAAAGCTATTCAAAGAGCTGCATAAATTTACTTGTTCAAAGAGTGATCTACTTATGCTTCATCATAGTATTCAGAAAAGTTAAAGAGATGTCTGGATTTTCAACGGATCAGGTATAGTTTTTAATTCCCATGTTTCAAGTTTCAACTTAGTTATATAATCTAGCTAGGTTAAGGGTCTTGTTTTAGATAATATATATTTTGTAACTACTCAAGCTTGTTCACCTAATATTTTGTAACTAATATTAGTTCACTTTTAGGTGTTCAAGTCTCGTGAAGAGTTGATGGACTGGGTTAGAAACACCGGACGTAGTCTTGGTTACGCTATGGTGACTAAAAGATCGAAAGCGAAAAATGGCTACGTGTCTAAAGTTGTACTTATGTGTGATCGTGGTGGTGTGTATAATTCAGTTAAAGATTCAGGTAGAGAGACCGTCACTAGAAAGATTAATTGCCCGTTTGAAATGGTAGGGAAATTTTCAAAAAAGAATGGTTCTTGGACGTTAAAAGTAAAACCTGGTGAACATAATCATCCACCCGGAGAATATATGGAGGGACAAAAAAGACAAAGTTATATGTCACTAAACACTTTAAAATAAATTTATTTTAGTGTTTATAATCTGCTCAAAACTGATTTTTTACTAAATCATACACAAAACACATTATTTCACCTATTTTACAAGTTTCTAAGCCTCATGTATAACATGCAAAGCTAGTAAACCTTATAACAAAGTTTTATATCATTAAATACTTCAAAATAATCATATTTTAATGTTTATAATCTAATCAAATATCATTTTTATCAAATCATGTTCAAATCATTATTTCATGCTTTCATATCATCATGCATGTTCATGTGTGTGCATCTAATGCACTCATACAATAGCAACATCATTACTTATGATCTAATCATACTCAAGAACATATTAAATCCATGTTATTACAAATTTTAACCTATATCATCCATCATTACATAATCATTCATGCATAATCATTCTTACATAATACAAGTGTTCTTATATTTATGAGTATATGACTAAAAATTACATACAGGCATTCTATTATTCAAGAATCATCCTATCAAAAATCAAAACACAATCATATACACACACACAAAAAATTACGGCCGTACATACATACACATACACACCCATTTCCATTTTGTACAAAACCCATTTGTTATTGTTTTCAAATTTGTGTTTTATTCCAAGAACAAGAGAAACTTTTCAAGATCATCGACATCATTATGAACCAAGAACAATCTTTTTAAGATAAATTTTATACCTTCAAGCTCTTGAATGAATTTTAGTAAAATTTAATGATTTGGGGCTTGATTGTTGCTTGAAACACCTTGAAATCACTTCTAGACTACCAAATGGACTTGTAAACACTTGTAATGGGTTTGAATCCCTTAGAACAAGTTTGGAAAGTTGAGAAATGGCTGATTATGGGGTGTTCGGCCAGCTTATGATATATATATATAGAGAGAGAGAGTGAGTGAAAATTTGAGTTTGTAAAAGAATTTGTGGGATTGTGTGAGATGTGGTGCCTTTTTAGGTGTTGAAAATGTCATTTATCTTCCCAAGTGCCATATGTCAAGCATGCAAAGGAAAATAAAAGAGGTGGGCTACCTAGAGCTGCCACTTGGTCCCCTCTCTCTCATGTATATACGATACATACACATATATATACATATAGATTAAAAACTTGCATTTTACTGGATACCGGGTATTTTATCTAGCGTTTTAACCCCGTTTTAGTGCGTTTTAAATTATTTTTAACGATCTATAAAAATAAACTCACCAAAATATTACTGAACAATATTTTGTTTGCCTGGACTGGCTACGTTGTCGGTATTTGGCAGTATGCCCGCTGTGCTGCGCGGTACGCGCTTAAAATCGCAAAAATAGGGATTTATGCGTTTTTATTTATTTTTATCATTCTATAGGAATAAACTCATCAAATTATTATTAAAATGATTACCAGTTGCCTTGACAGGCTGTGTTGACAGTATTTTGTCGGAACACGCGCTGCATCGCGCCGTACGCGTTTAAACTCGAAAAATAGAGTTTCTCAGCGTTTTAATTTATTTTTCCTCATGAATAAGATTAAAATTATTATTCTAATCATAACAGACTATTTTTAGGATTTTAACACTGATCGGGTGGTCACCGACGTTCGTTTCGCATTTTAACCGTTACGCGATAAGCGTTTATCTTACCGTTGCCAACATAATTTTTACCAAGGTTTAAATTTACCAACTGATTAAATTCCACATATAAAATCATATCCAATCAAATACAGCCCTGTTACTTATTCACAACACGTGTTACGATTGTACGGTACGGCCTGAAAAGCCGGGTGTCACAATCTCCCTCTGTTTAGGAAATTTCGTCCCCGAAATTTTTACTCTACAGGTTTTGTTTTTGCACTGGGTGGAAACAGCAAAAACAGGATTAATGAATATAGTCTTATAGTTTCTGCGAGAAACTTTGATTCTTATAAAGAATCTTCGTTGACCTATATTACACACTCTCAATTCCTAATCTCACACCTCAACGCTCTCCACCCTTTTCAAGGTTCAACATTTACAAGCACTTAATCAAGAAGATTAAGTCAAAATTCCACCAATTCGGGTTCTACATACGTATATTTACATATACATTACCCCGTTCCTAAGATAGTCTGAGTTTACACCCGATTGATTCAACTCGAGATGGGCTCTCGAAAGAATCAAATCTCATAAACTGGTCTTCCTTCCTTCTTGCATTCATTTTAGATATCCACAAACCACCAAATCAATAAATCGCATACACGACTAGAATGCGGTAGTTCGCCTGTCCGGTTATTAACATAACTCTTCTGGCTATACATACTGCTTCTACGGTACTTCGATAAACTTCTGTTTATCTTCCAACAAATCTCTATAAAGAACAAAATCAGTGTATTATCCATTATACACTTTCTCAACTGAACCCAAACAATACATCATGTTCACTACTCCATCCTTATGGTAGCTTGAGCCTGTAAATGACTGATCCAACTCAAGATGGGCTCTTGAAAGGACCAAGTCAATGTGGCTCAGCTTTTCCTCTCTCTGCTAAATCTAATAGCACTTCTGCAAGATAACTCCTTTATCAGAACCAAATCTTCAATCTGGAATCGCAATAATTTCTTCAATTGTCCATGTAATCCTTTTGTTGATCAATTGTCGACTTTTAACCTTCCCTCGATCCAGGAAAATCCGGTCGCTGGTTTCCTAGATAAGCTAAGGTCTGGTTAATTGTCCTTTGTCACGTTAGCTCAACAAGGTGGCGATCAACACTTCCATCTATGCAAGGCTTTAAACGGAGCAACCTGAATACTAGCGTAATAATTATTGTAGGATAAATCTATGACGGGCATGTGAGTATCCTAGCTTTCTTCGAAATCCATCGTACACGCTCCCAGTTCTTCTTACAAGGGTTTGAAAAGCTTCCTCTCACTTTTCTGCCCAACCAATTTCCCCTTTTCCCTTTTCGGGGTTATTAGTGTCGAAGGCTGCACTAATTTAGTGAAATTCTTAATAAATTTACGGTAGCACCTAGCTAGTCATATGGAACATCATACTCCCGACGGGTCTTTGGAGCTCCTCATCATTCACCAACTCCATAGTTAACTTCAAATGTTACTCCTGATTCTCCTTGGCTCGCGTGTAAGCAAGTATGTCGTCAATGAATATTATCACGAATTCATCCGATTAGGGTTTCCATACCCTGTTCACGAGATCCATGAATATAAATGGCGCATTAATTTAATCAAAAGGCTTGACTAATAATTCATAATGGCCATATCGTGTCCGAAATGCAGTCCTCGGAATATCACCGTCAGTAACCTTCAACTGATGACATTCTAATTGTAGGTTGATCCTTGTGTAGCAGCTGGACCCCTGTAGCTTGATTGAACAAATCGTCAATCCTCGGTAAAGGGTACCGATTCTTGATAGTCAACTTGTTCAGCTCACTGAAATCCTCTCACATCCTGAAGGATCCATCCTTCTTCCTCTTCAATAAAGCAGATGCACCTCAAACAAAAACCTTGATCGAATGAAACCCTTGTCTAATATCTCTTGAGGCTGATTCGACAGTTCCTTCATCCCAAAATGTGCTTAATCTACAAGGAGATTGTGCAAATGGGTGCAGCACCGGGTACCAGATCTATTCGGAATTTGATTTGTCTTGCAGGGGGGCAATCCAGGTAAGTCTTTTTAGGAAAACTTCTGGATAATTGCGAACAATAGAAATCTTTCCGATATTCCTACATTTGGCCTTCTTATCCACCACGTTAATAAAGAACGCAGGATAGCCTTTTTTTGCAACAATTTGAGCATCCTCAAAACACTGACGACTCTCAACCATCAACAATCAACACTTGATGCCCGATCGGTCTTTGTGAACAACTTCCGCCTCTCCACTATCATCAGGACGAGGTATCCTTGCTAGTTTCTTCGAGAAATAATCCCTGCTTCATTCTTGGATAGTCAATCCATTCTCACAACTACGTCAAAGCTCACCAGCTCCACTGAAATAAATCGACACTAAAACTACGATTACCTAACTAAATACTACAACCGCAAGCGACCTCACTGGTTTCCATCAACTTACCAATTACTAGTTCTATTGGGCACTTTATACTCAGCTTACTTGTTGGTGAACACAAAAATGGTCCAAAGTTTTTCGAACAAAACTCAAGTCAGCTTTGGTATTAAAAGTATGAACATAGATTGGTTTTTGATTCGAAATATAGTCGTAATAATAGAAGGATTCTCACGTGCCTTCCCAGCACTTGGCTCAACGGCTTTACCCACAACATCCTGTCCCTTCGGTTTCGGGCAATCTCTTTTGTAGTGTCCTCGCTCACCATACTCGTTGCATCCCCCGAGCGTAACTCCATCCAATGTACTCCTAGCATCACACTTGGGGGTCACATGTCCAGTCCGACCACCCCTGGCGCACTTTCTCCGCTCATCCTCATGAGTCTTTCTCTCAGAACCACCCCCTGCCATCCCTGGCATTATACTTTCCCGACTCTCTAGGGTTAGCTATACACGCTTCCTCCAATCTGCGTTCCTCACCACGCTTCTCATCGGTATCTCTCCTCGAACTCTCAGATTTTCGCTTTCGCGAATCCCCAGATCTAGGCTCGGAATGCAGAATTATTTGAATGGTCGACCCGCTGTGACGGCCCGACATCACGCATACCGTTGCCTTGTCATTACATGGGGTACCAGTAAATGATCTTGGGTCACAATCCCTGGAGTGTTTTATGGGTACATCTACGTACTGTTCACAAAGTTAATGAAAAATCAGAATTACGCTCCGATTATATCATAACACAGGAACTACTAAAACTTTCCGATCATTACATCACTTGAAGGGTTTCCGATCTGTGTCCCACCAAAACCATGCCCATGAGTATCACGTCCATGTTCCTGGCCATTATTTTGGTTAGCATCGAGCTGTTCCATGGCAATATTAACGTGTTGGGCTATGAGTTGTGCCAACTCTTTCGGGGTAATAGGTAGTCTCGAACCCTGTCTCGCTTTTGGTGGCCTTTCGTCGTTTCTATTATTACAACATAATATCAACATAAGACGATATCCCAAAAATAAGTTGATCATTAAATGTTAGTGGACCAAACATTGCGCATGTATAATATCCACATATTAATGAGAACAATTCTTAAACCAAAAGAAACCCATTCGATATTTATATCAGAAATTTTCAAAGCTTGTTTTTAGTACTAAGACTAATCAAAATTTGGCATCTCTACATCAACACCCGCAACAAGTCTATATGAAATTTCCTCCTAAATATCTGAAAATTTGGCATGCAAGCCATAAATAGGGTTCATCAAATGAGACATACAAAACAAACAACAGAAACAACCAACAACTAACACTTCAATCCCTGGAAGTCTAACATCTTCCTAATAAGTTCTTCTAGCTCATCATACTAGTCCATCTGTCCCTCTAAGTCCTTCATCGTCTCCAAGCCTCGGCGTAACGTGCCGAACTGACAATCACAGTGAGAGTGATTGACCCAAATCTCCTTTTGCTTCTTCAAAGCGGACGCTGTCTCAGCTCTCAAATTCAATGCGATCTCTCTAACGGGTCGAGTCCTCTTCCTACGACGAGTGTAGACTAAACGAGGTGTAGCAAAACACGTGACTCGAGTAGCAGAATAAATGATTCTGTAACGACGGGCGAAAGAATCTCAAGTGTAGGCTCGACAATATTAGTTAGCAGGACTACTAATGGCTCTACAGGCCGAGACGTGACATATCGTAACCGTACAAAGTAAGTGTGTGATCAGTATGAATAGTAACACATAAGGCCCAAATAAACAAAAAATCATGTATGCACATAAACACATAAGGGTTTTCATACATGATAAAATTTTTCTATGTTTATTTAAAATTCTTGGCTTCGAGAATTTTGGATTTTATATTTCAAAATTCTCCGGTTGAAGCCTAGTGTTTTCCTCCGAAAACATCTAGTTCGCTAACAACCAATGGCTCTGATACCAACTTTTGTCACACCCCAAAAACGTCGCAGCGGAATATAAAACGTACTGGTGACGGAAGCTGGTGTCCATTTCAATATTGATGTTGGATGCATTATAGTGTTGGACATATTAACTTAATTAAAACATAAGTTTTTAAGCATGACGTCCCATAACATGACACAACCATGACATAATTAAATTGTCTTTGATCCTTATGGATCTTATTACATTTGTCCCAGTAAGTTTTAAAATTAGTCCAACATACTTTAGTGACAAAACATGCATCAACAACCACAAGATACGCCATAATTCCCGAAGCCGAACTCAAATACATGTAGAACACGTTAAAATTAAGTGTCAACACAAAGGAAGGTGAGTTCACATAATCACTTACAAACATCTATATTATTTTAGAAAGTCCATTTTACTTCCTTAATAAAATCCATGGGCCTTCCGTCGCAGTTTCATGAACCCGACAATATTGTTACTGCCCATGCTTTGTATATTAAATTATTGCGTCAATTTTCAGACTCGTATGTTAGCTAGACGATACGAACTATATATTAACCATGTAAGGATAATCAAAGCTAGACAATAAACAGAATCAAAATTCGTCGCTTGACTTGACACGGGGTGACCGGTCACGACGGGGTTGTCAACCCGATAGATCTACCAACAATTCCTCGCGTACATTACTTAAATGATTAAACGACATCATGGGCGCATGGTCCTATCTCAATGAACCAAATGATGTCTGCCTCACGTACAATATATATATATCCTACTAATATGACAATTAAATACAGGATGTTGTATGAATTCCCCTGTCACTCTATTATTTGAGAGCAGTCCGGAATTCGTCCCCAATTGTACGGTCGTGTTTCGCTTAGGAATACCGTACTTTCAATATTCATTCATAAAAAACGTTTTACTTCGAAACGTATGACTTATCAAATTTCATATATTGTCAACAAAAATATATATTTTATATTAAAAGATATATTTTATTTCCAAAACATTATGAAACCCTTTTTGGCGTGTTCTACCCCCAAAATATATACAAAACAGTAAAAAGAGAGGTTTAGTGACACTCACCTTTGGGTGCGTATTTTAAATAGCGTAATCCCAGAGATTGATTTTTACACGTCCTATTATATATATATAGGAAGGATTTTAAATCAGTATTTATAACATAAAAATCCTTAGTTTCTCCATTTCTTAGAATTATCACATAACTTTGAGATTTTCTCGAAAAGTTGTCATTTTTTATTATGTTGACACGTTAATATATATATGAGTCCATATATATATGATTTTGCGACTTGAACGATTTTATTGGTGACCATGATTGTGTAAATCCGTTAACTCTCCCGTTTATACGCAATATATCTACGATTTGCGCGTCGTAATATATATACATAAACGTTCACAAAATTTTAACACCATAATACGTGAAATCTTCTTAACTTGTCTATTTTTTCATTTTTAAAGCAAATATACATAAAACATCTCATATGTACCAAATTTCATGCTCGACAAACAACTTACACATTTAACGCAATTTTACCGTTTCGCACAAACGCACAAGTATACATGCATAGTTTAAATTTCCCACTATCAAGTTAACATTTAACATATTATTAAATTTACATGTTTAAATCACTTAACACATTTATCACATAAGGTTCACTCAAAATTTACCCATACTAGTGTTCATCGAAAAATGCGTATTTTAGCGATTCAGTAACGTTTTCGGGCGTCGGAAGTCACGTATGACCAACCAAACACCAAGTAAACTTAAAATTAGTTAAAATACTTATTTTTAAACTAAAAATATCAGTTTACTTACTGATCTAAATCAGTTTTATAAAAAATCACCCGAAAAGCCGATTTTTGACCGTTTTAACGCATAGTTTTGCGTTAAACGTTACTATAATCATCCCAACTCGAAATGACTTGATATTTTAACACAATACATGTTATTTACTGACTAAAATAGTGGTTATAATCAGATTAGTGTTTATAATCTGCTCAAAACTGATTTTTTACTAAATCATACACAAAACACATTATTTCACCTATTTTACAAGTTTCTAAGCCTCATGTATAACATGCAAAGCTAGTAAACCTTATGACAAAGTTTTATATAATTAAATACTTCAAAATATTCATATTTTAATTTTATAATCTGATCAAATATCATTTTTATCAAATCATGTTCAAATCATTATTTCATGCTTTCATATCATCATGCATGTTCATGTGTGTGGATCTAATGCACTCATACAACATCAACATCATTACTTATGATCTAATCATACTCAAGAACATATTAAATCCATGTTATTAAAATTTTTAACCTATATCATCCATCATCACACAATCATTCATGAATAATCATTCTTACGTAATACAAGTGTTCTTATATTTATGAGTATATGACTAAAAATTACATACATGCATTCTATTATTCAAGAATCATCCAATCAAAAATCAAAACACAATCATATACACACACACACAAAAACTTACGGCTGTACATACATACACATACACACCCATTTCCATTTTGTACAAAAACCCGTTTGTTATTGTTTTCAAATTTGTGTTTTATTCCAAGAACAAGAGAAACTTTTCAAGATCATCGACATCATTATGAACCAAGAACAATCTTTTTAAGATAAATTTTATACCTTCAAGCTCTTGAATGATTTTTAGGAAAATTTAATGATTTGAGGCTTGATTGTTGCTTGAAACACCTTGAAATCACTTCTAGACTACCAAATGGACTTGTAAACACTTGTAATGGGTTTGAATCCCTTAGAACAAGTTTGGAAAGTTGAGAAATGGCTGATTATGGGGTGTTCAGCCAGCTTATGATAGAGAGAGAGAGTGAAAATTTGAGTTTGTAAAAGAATTTGGGGGATTGTGTGAGATGTGGTGCCTTTTTAGGTGTTGAAAGTGTAATTTATCTTCCCAAGTGCCATATGTCAAGCATGCAAACGAAAATAAAAGACGTGGGCTGCCTAGAGCTGCCACTTGGTCCCCTCTCTCTCATGTATATACGATACATACACACATATATATATACATATAGATTAAAAACTGACATTTTACTTGATACCGGGTATTTTATCTAGCGTTTTAACCCTGTTTTAGTCCGTTTTAAATTATTTTTAACGCTCTATAAAAATAAACTCACCAAAATATTACTGAACAATATTTTGTTTGCCTGGACTGGCTACGTTGTCGGTATTTGGCAGTATGCGCGCTGTTCTGCGCGGTACACGCTTAAAATCGCAAAAATAGGGATTTATGCGTTTTTTTTATTTTTATCATTCTATAGTAATAAACTCATCAAATTATTATTAAAATGGTTATCAGTTGCCTTGACAGGCTGTGTTGACAGTATTTTGTCGGTACACACACTACATCGCGCGGTACGCGCTTAAATTCGAAAAATAGAGTTTCTTTGCGTTTTAATTTATTTTTCCTCATGAATAAGATTAAAATTATTATTCTATTCATAACAGACTATTTTTATAATTTTAACACTGATCGGGTGGTCACCGACGTTCGTTTCGCATTTTAACCGTTACGCGATAAGCGTTTATCTTACCGTTGCCGTCATAATTTTTACCAAGGTTTAAATTTACCAACTCATTAAATTCCACATATAAACATCATATCCAATCAAATACAGCCATGTTACTTATTCACAACACGTGTTACGATTGTACGGTACGGCCTGAAAAGCCGGGTGTCACACCGTAAGGATCAAAGACAATTTAACTATGTCATAGTTGTGTCATGTTATGGGATGTCATGCTTAAAAACTAATGTTTTAATTAAGTTAATATGTCCAACAATATAATGCATCAAACATCAAGATAGAAATGGGCACCAGCTTCCGTCACCACTACGTTTTATATTCCGCTGCGACGTTTTTGGGGTGTGACAGAAGTTGGTATCAGAGCCATTGGTTATTAGCGAACTAGATGTTTTCGGGGAAAACACTAGACTTCAACCGAAGAATTTTGAAATGAAAAGTCCAAAATTCTCGAAGCCAGGATTTTTTTTAATAAACATGAATTTTTTTTTATCATGTATGAAAACCTTTATGTGTTTATGTGCATATGTGATTTTCTGTTTATTTAGGCCTTATGTGTTACTATCAACGTTGATCACACACTTACTTTGTACGGTTACAATATGTCACGTCTCGGCCTATAGAGCCATTAGTAGTCCTGCTCACTGATACTGTCAAGCCTACACTTGAGATTCTTTTGCCCGCCGTTACATAATCGTTTGTTCTGTTACTCGAGTCACGTGTTTTGCTAAACCTCCTTTAGTCTACACTCGCCGTAGGAAGAGGACTCGACCCATTGGAGAGATCGCATCGACTTCGAGAGCTGAGACAGCATCCGCTTTAAAGAAGCAGAAAGAGATTTGGGTCAATCGCTCTCACTGTTATCGTCAGTTCATCACGTTACGCGGAGGCATGGAGACGATGAAGGACTCAAAGGGACAGATGGACTGTTAAGATAAGCTAGAAGAGCTTGTTAGGGAGATGTTGGACTTCCTGGGTTTGAAGCGTTAGATGTTGGTTGTTTTTGTTATTTGTTTTGTATGTCTCATTTGATGAACCCTATTTATGGCTTGCATGTCAAAATTTTCAGATATTTAGGAGGAAATTTCATGTAGACTTGTTGCGGGTGTTGATGTAGACACGCCGAATTTTGATTAGTCTTCATACTAAAAAAAGCTTTGTAATTTCTCGTATAAATATCGAATGGGTTCCTTTTGGCATAAAAATTGTTCCCATTAAAATGTGGATATTATACATGCGCAATGTTTGGTCCACTAACATTTAATGATTGAATTATTTTTGGTTATCGTCTTATGTTGTAATAATAGAAACGGCGAAATGCCGCCAAAAGCAAAACAGGGTTCTGGACTACCTATTACCCCTAAAGAGTTGGCACAACTCATAGCCCAACGCGTTAATACTGCCATGGAACAGCGCGATGCTAACCAAAATGATGGCCAGGAATATGTATTTGGTGCTCACGGGCATGGTTTTGGTGGGACACAGAATCGGAAACCCTTCAGGTGATATAATGATCGGAAAGTTTTAATAGTTCATGTGTTATGATATAATCGGAGCGTGATTCTGAATTTTCATTAACTTTGTGAACAATACATAGATGTACACATAAAACAATCCAGGGTTGAAACCCAAGATCATTTACTGGTACCCTATGCAATGACATGGCAACGGTATGCGTGATGTCGGGCCGTCACAGCGGATCGACCATTCAAATAATTTCGCATTCCGAGCCTAGATTTGGGGATTCGCGAAAGCAAAAGTCTGAGAGTTCAAGGAAGGATACCAATGAGAAGCATGATAGGAAACACAGTTCGAGGAAGGCGTATGTAGCCAGTTCTAGCGGTTCTAGAAAGGATAACGCCAGGGATGGCAGGAGTAGTTTCAAAAAGAAGACTCACGAGGATGAGCAGAGAAAGCGCGCCAGATGTGGTCGGACTGGACATATGACTCGCAAGTGTTATGCTAGGAATACATCGGATGGAGTTGCGCTCGAGGGATGTTACATGTGTGGTGAGCGAGGACACTACAAAAGAGACTGCCCAAAACCGAAAGGACAGGATGCTGTGGGTAAAGGCATTGAGACGAGTGCTGGGAAGGCACGAGACGATCTTGCTGTTGTTACCGGTACATTTCGAATAATTAACCAATCTATGTTCAAACTTTTAATACCAAAGTTGACTTGAGTTTTGTTCGAAAAACTTTGAACCATTATTATGTTCACCTACAAGTGAGCTGAGTATAAAGTGCCCGATAGAACTAGCAATTGGTAAGTTGATGGAAACTAGTGAGGTCGCTTGCGGTGGTAGTATTTAGTTAGGTGATCGTAGTTCTAGTGTTGGTTTATTTCCAGTGGAGCTGTGGAGCTTTAACGTAGATGTGAGGATGGATTAATTATCCGAGAACGAAGTATGGACTATCGCTTGAAGAAGCTAGATAGGATATCTCGCCCTGATGACGATAGAGAAGTGATAGTTGTTCACGAAGACCGACCAAGTCGAGTGTCGAGTTTCGAGTATCGATTGTTGATGGTTGAGAGTCGCCAGTGTTTTGAGGATGCTCAAGTTGTTGCGAAAAGGCTATCTTGCGTTCTTTGTTAATGTGGTGGATACGAAGGCCAAATGTAGGAATACCAGAGAGATTCCTATTGTTCGCAATTATCCAGAAGTTTTCCTAAAAAGACTTACCTGGATTGCCCCCTGCGAGACAGATCGAATTTCGAATCGATCTGGCACCCGGTGCTACACCCAATTGCACATTTTCCTTATAAGATTAAGCACCATCTGAGATGATAGCAATATCGAGTTAGTTTCAAGAGCTTCTAAACAAGGGTTTCACTCGATCAAGCTCTTCGCTTTGAGGTGCGTCTGTTGTTAGGATCTGAGTTTGGTTTTGATTGTGTTTTACGTTTGAATTATGAATTAAGATGAAGATGAATGAGTTGTGCAGCGAAATTAAGATGGAAGCAAACTTTTCACAATCAAACAGGAGAATTGCTTTTAACATACAACTTTAACATTGAACCGAATGATTGAATTTAATTTCAACAATGATTACAATTTGCAAGTATGCAACAAACTCCCCCTCAGCCTGGGCTCACAGTATTTGTTCGTGCATGAAGAAGATAGTGAAAGAGCTGATAGAACAGTACAGAGCACTGTTCTATTTATAGGCACGAGCAAACCACTGAAGCATCTAAGCTGACGTCACCATGAAAGTGACATCTAACCTCCTAACAAACTCTAACCTCTGATCTATACAACCTCTGCTATGCTAACTATTGTTATTACATTTCATTACATAAAGACATCTAAACTACTGCTGCATCCTTCCACTGATGTGAACCCAGCAGTACTTGTCATGATCAGCAGAGCTTGACTCAAGGCAGTAGATTTAACAGCAGAGTTTTAGTCTTCCATCAGTCTTTTACTTGATCAACAGTTTGTAGGTCATCAGTTTGTACGATCAGTAGATAGGAGGTCAGCAGATGTTGAAACCACTTTCAAGGGGAGAGACTTGTATACATAACATCTGCCTATTCTGGATCCACTGCTCTGATCCAGTTTTGGCTTTAATTATCTGTTCCTTTGGTAGGGTTCAATCCCAACAATCTCCCCCTGGAACAGATAATGCCAAAACTCTTCATTATTAGTAGATCTTTATTGCCTCATCAGCAGTTCCCTTATTTGCCCTTTGAGTTGTAACTCAAAGGCTAAGGCATCTGTGTCATCATCATCCCTGCTAAGTGGAAGATCAAGGAGATCCTGCAAATCTTCAAGACTTAGGCCAAGTGCTTGTTCCCTTGTTATTTTCTTCACTTCTCCACTAGACTTGAACACTGTCAGTACATGGGTCTGTTTGTCACTTTTCCACTTTAGTACCTTTGAGTCATGTGGGTTTCTTGGGAGATTTTTATTTGAAGAGGTGTTTGGAGATGCTGGCCTATTAATGACTGTCTGAGCAGTACTTGCAGGTTGATCCAAACCAAGAGTTTCTACAATCATTTTCTTTATGCCTTCTTTTACAAGGTCATCACCTTCTATTAGCTCTTGGATTGTTTCAGCACCCAACTATTTTTGTGACGATGGTGGTGGTGGTAAGGCAGTGGTTGTGGTGTGTGTTGAAGTGATAGCAGTTGTTGAAACAACTGGAGTACCAGCAGATGTTGATACAGTAGGAGTTATAACAACTGTTTGGGTGGAGGTTTGATGTTAGGGGCTTTTGGACGGTGGTTTTGGAGTATGCTTTGTGAGTCTGGAAGGTGTGGACTTGATTTCCCTCACTTTTCTAGTGGGATTTCTTTTTGGCACAGGATTTTGAACATCCTTTAGCCCAGAACAACCCTGCGCATTCAGCTCCATGTAAGCTCTTTTCTCCTCATTCCACCTTGACATATCCTTTGCCGCTCTGTCCCTTTTTACACTTGCTACTCCTTCATCAAGTGCATTTTGGGTAACATCAACCTTCTTGCTACCATCTGGCAAAGGAATTTTTCTGGTCATAGCATCCCTTTCTGGTTCAATGTAAAGACCATCATCTATTCCCTTCTTTTTCCACTCCTGAATTTTCTCCCCCTTTTTGGCATTATCTAGGGGTAGTTGATCAATAAAGAGAACAGTTGGAGGAGCAGTGCTAGTGGTTTTTAAAAGATGGGCCTTTATAGCATTGATGTCAGCTTGTGTGTTCTTGAACCTAGACTCCATTGTGTTTCTCAGCTCTTGGACATGTTTTGCATGTTGCTGATCAGCCATTTGTTTTTGTTGATGGAGAAAAGGTAGGAAGAGGTTCCATATCTCATCTGCAGCAGATGCTTGTGGTGGAGCAGGTGCTTGAGGTGGAACAGCAGTGGATTGCACCTTTTGTACTTTTAACAACTGTTGCAGTATTTCTTTGATTTCTGCAACAGAAGTATCCAGTTTTTCAACACATTCCGTCAATTCCACGTACTTTAAACCATCACCCAATTTAATGGGATCATCTGATTTCCCACTAGCAGTGGTTTTATCAGTGGTTGAGGTAGGGAGTATACTCCAAACATTAACCACTGATTCCCTTTTTTTTGGTACTGGGGTCTTCTTCCTTCAACACTTGACAACCTTTTGATGTTGCCAGTGGTCAAAACAAATCCACTGGTGGATGTCAGAGGTGCTATGGAAGGAATTGCCTCCAAGGAAGTCTTATTGATGTAACCACTGTCCAAATGCAAACCAGTGGGTTCAACATTTGTAGTGGCTGCTTCACTTTGATTACCACCAAGAGTTACTTGTAACTCAAGGGGTGTAACCTCCTCAGGCATTGTTGGTGGGTTAACTATGATTGATACATCATACCCAGTCATTTGTTGAAGTATATTCTCATTGAAAGGTGATTGAGAAGGACTGGTTTGTGCCTGATTCAAATCAATAGCATCCAACAAAAGTTTAGTTGGTGGGGGAATTGTGGATGTGAGGTTTGGTGTAGAAAGAGAATTTGCCCCGGGCATTGGGCTGTGGATGATGGAAGCAAGTGATTCCAGAGCATCATATTGTGGTGTCCCTATATGTACAACCTATTCTTTTTGAGAAGAAACATGAGGAGTTTCGGTTATGGGTTGAGATATTTGTATCAACTGCTGTGAGGAAGAAGCAGCAGTGGTTTCTGGTGACTTATGTGCTGTCACTGGCAGTTGCTCTGGTATCTCATCCTCCAGAGTTGCCTTTTTGATGGGTTTTGGGGTTTTTGAATTTTCTTTTGTTTTGGCCTTTTGTGGATTGTAGGTGTGGGTTTCAAAGGAGTTGTTCTGCTACTTTGATCACCTTGAGCAGTGGGCTCAGCAGCAGATACCTGAGGAGCAGTGGTAGCTGCTAAATTCTGCTCAGGCATCTCTGCTTGTGTTTTGCAAGGTGTTGACATCCGTGTAAAAGTTTCAGCAGTTAAGCTGTTCATTTGAAAAGATTCACCTTGTTTTATTGCAAAAGCATCATCCTTACTAAATTTCTTTTCAAAATAATAGCTTAAAAATCTTGGAAAAAGTAAGAATGGCTTTTTATCAGCATTTTTGACCAGATCATTAAAGATTTCTGGGAATAATTGAAATTTTCTTCTTGAAGAATAACATACCCCAGGTTTTGAATCTTTAATGGTATTTCATTAAAAGAGGTGGTTTTATTTGAAGTACACAGTAACAGGGTATTAAATAAAAATCTTGTTGCAGGAGGGAAAAATCCTTTTTGTAAGGTATCCCTCTTCATCATTGTATCGGCATACCCTCTTTCAATAAAGTCAGTTTTTAACTCGTTTTTAGTAAAGCAAGTTTTACCTTGTTGATCATCGAGCTGAAAGACTTCTGATATGGATTTTGGTGTGATTTGGACTGCTTTTCCCTGTAGAGTAGAGTTAATGGCTATGACATCTTCGCCTTGTTTGTCAAGGGTACAATTATTCCAAAACTCTCTCTGGGTTTGCAGGTAAATGGGAGCATCTGCTGTAAGCAAAGTTTTGTACTTTGACGCAGACATGAGATCAATGATGAAATCAAAAGCATCGGTGGTGCCGGGTTTTGTAAGAAGACCCAAAATGTTGTGAGAGGGTTTGTGTGGAATTTCAATGGGTTTGGCCTTTTGAGAGACCTCTTTTGAGGATGATTTGGAAGTGGGTTTTGCAGATGACTTCGATTTTGTCATTTTGGAGATGATGATCGAAGAAAGTTGTGAAGAAATTTGAGGAAAGGAGATGAAAAACTGCTTTGAGAAGAGAATTTTTTTAAGAATTCAATTCGACAGTAAAACCCTGTTTTGGGTTTTGAATGGGGGTTTAATAGAGAAAAAGTGAATGCTGACGTGGCAGCGGTTACAAAAGGACTGACCACTATGTACTGCCCACATGCAACCCCTGATGAAATGAAGGACAGTACTTTTATGAAAACTACTGATGAAAGGCAGTGGTTACAACGGTAACAAATGGAAGCAGTGGATGATTTTTACTATCAGCAGATAGCACATCAGTGGATAAAACACTGATTTTGAGCATCAGTGCTTATCAGGAAAATGAGAGAACAGGGGATGACTTTCAGCAGTGGACAGGCTTTGAAGTAGAGCAGACTTTTGAACAAGCAGTGGGTATGGCAGACTTTTGAACAAGCAGTGGGTATGGCAGACTTTTAAGGATTTTAATGAAAACTTCATTTTTAGCTATTTTTAAGGATGGATTTTTGATTTTCTGAAAACATTTTAATGCTTTTATTCATAGAAAAACAAGATGTTGCTTGTTATTCCATGTTTAGCATGCCAATCCTAGAGACCAAGCTTTCAAAGGTGGATGTATCTAATGCTTTTGTGAGCACATCTGCCAGCTGGTCTTTAGTTGGAACATGATGCAGAGAAATCAAACCTTTTTCATAGCAATCCCTCACAAAGTGATGTCTGATGTCGATGTGCTTGGTGGTTGAATGGGAAACTGGATTTTTGATGATATTTTCTGCTGCCTGGCTATCCAACATGAGTGGTGTCTTTAAGGCAGTGATACCAAAATCCAGCAACTAATTTTGAAGCCACAGGAGTTGGGCTGTACAGCTTGCAGCAGCAATGTATTCAGCTTCAGCAGTGGATGTTGAAACAGCTGCTTGCTTTTTGCTTTGCCAAGAAACCAAGCAATCACCTAGAAACTGGCACCCTCCTGAAGTGGAAGAACCTTTCATTCATCAAAGCAAATATGCTAAAGAACTTTTTGCTGAAAGCTGGATACCAGATACCAAGTGTGGGAGCACCTTTTATGTATCTGAAGATCCTTTTTACAGCAATGAGGTTTGATTTTCTGGGAGCTGATTGACTTCTTGCACAGACACATGTTGCAAACATGATGTCTGGTCTAGATGCAGTTAGGTACAGTAAGGACCCAATCATGCTTCTATAAAGTGTTTGGTCAATCAGCTCATCCTTTTCATCAGACATGACAAGCTTATTTGTTTCCATGGGTGTGCTGCATGGTTTACAATCATTCATATCAAATTTATTTAAAAGTTCTTTAGCATATTTGCTTTGATGAATGAAAGTTCCATTTTGCATTTGCTGAACTTGGAGACCAATAAAGCATTGCAGCTCACCCATTGCACT
Source organism: Helianthus tuberosus (assembly GCA_030545235.1). Taxonomy (NCBI): domain Eukaryota; kingdom Viridiplantae; phylum Streptophyta; class Magnoliopsida; order Asterales; family Asteraceae; genus Helianthus; species Helianthus tuberosus. The sequence goes on along the minus strand of CM060424.1, from coordinate 178,328,872 downwards.
CATTTCAAACTCAGCTGTCATGAGTTGCCTAAACTCTTCACACATTTTATTACATGTGCTTCCAAAAATAATGTCATCCACATAAATTTGGACAATCATTAAATCCTTCCCTCTCCATTTTAGAAACAATGTTTTATCAATGGTACCTCTTTTGAAACCATTTGAGAGTAGAAAGGTGGAAAGAGTTTCATACCAGGCTCTAGGTGCTTGTTTCAGGCCATACAAGGCTTTATTTAGCCTGTAGACATGATCTGGATAAAATGGATCCCCAAAACCTGGAGGTTGACAAACATACACCTCTTCATGAATTGTACCATAGAGGAAAGCACTTTTTATATCCATTTGGAACACCTTCATTTTGTGGTTGATAACAAAGGCCAAGAACAGTCTTATAGCTTCCAATCTTGCTACAGGGGCAAAAGTTTCATCATAGTCTATCCCCTCTTCCTGTCTGTAACCTTGAACCACAAGCCTGGCTTTATTCTTGACAACAATGCCCCTTTCATCAGTTTTGTTTTTGATGACCCACTTTGTGCCGATGGGGCTTACATCTTTTGGCAGTGGTACAAGCTCCCATACTTGTTGTCTTTTAAAGTGTTGGAACTCCTCTTGCATGGCTTCTACCAAGCTGTTGTCGTTCAGTGCCTCTTGGTATTTGACTGGCAGATGGAGTGATAGAAAACCAGCAAAAAGACAAATATTTTGGGTTTGGCTTCTTGTGAGCACCCCTTCATTGATGTTGCCAATGATTTGGTCAGGTGGATGAGATCTCAAGAAGATTAAATCTCCTTGGTATGGTATGATGGCATTTGTTGGTGAAGGCTGCAGATGTGTATCATCTGAGCTAACCACTGCTGGTGACTTTGATGATCCAGCAGTGGCTTCAAAAGGTGGTGGAATAGGAGGCAAAGGTGTGGACACATGCTGACTTTGATCCACTGTTTGAGGACTTTTATCAATAGTGCTTGATGATGTGGAAGCAGTGGTTAAGGGGCTACTTTGATCAATAACTGTTGAGGTAGTAGTGGTTGAGCTTTGACATCTGTTTTGAACATCTGCTGCTCTTCCCATTCTGACAGACTTTTGTGGAATGATGATTTCATATCCATAGTCTGGTGTTGAATCCTCTGATGGACCTGCACTGTTAGTCTTGACAACAGTGATTTCAAAAGTGAATTTATCAAGATCAAACAAATCTGCAGGATTTGCTGGGATTTTCATTGATGAAAGTTCATTGAACTTTACATTCAAGGTCTCCTCCACTGCTTTGGTCCGTGTATTAAACACTTTGTAGGCCTTGGCAGTGGTTGAGTATCCCAGGTGATAACCACAATCTACTTTGGCTGCAAATTTTGAGATGGAATCTTTTAAATTTAAAATAAAGCATGGGCATCCAAATACTTTGAAATGTGAGATCAGTGGTTTGATTTTATACAGAATTTCATAAGCAGTCTTTTTGTGCCTGGGGTTTATTAAAACTCTGTTTTGGACATAGCAAGCAGTGTTTACTGCCTCTGCCCAAAAAGTTAATGGCAAACCTGAATCAGCAAGCATGGTTCTGGCAGCCTCAATCAAAGTTCTGTTCTTTCTTTCAACTACCCCATTTTTCTCTGGTGTTCTAGGGATGCTGTAGTGCCTTACAATCCCTTTCTTCACACATAAGGCATCCAACTCCTTATTTTTGAATTCTGTGCCATTGTCACTCCTGAAGACTTTTACTAGAAGGTCAAATTGCTTTTCAACCTGTGTCACAAAGTCTTGCAAAATGCCTGCAGTCTCATCTTTTGAGTGTAAAAAGAAAGTCCATGTAAACCTAGAGAAGTCATCAATAATAAACAAACAATATATCTTCTTCTTGAGACTCATGACTTGAACTGGGCCAAACAAATCCATGTGCAGCATTTGCAAACACTGGGTTGTTTTGGACTCTTCAATGGACTTAAAAGAGCTTTTATGCTGTTTTCCTTTTAAACAGGAAACACAATGCTCAGGACATGAAAACAATTTTTGTGGTAAGCCTCTTACAAGGCCATTTTTTGAAATTTCAGTGATTGTCTTGAGATTTGTGTGCCCCAGTCTTCTGTGCTAAAGTTCTGTCTTTTTGATAGAGGCAGCTGAGAACAGACAGGCTTCAGTTCTGGGACACTCTTTTGACATATCAACAACATAAACATTGCCACTTCTTTGAGCAACAAGTTTTGTTTTTCAAGTTTTTATTATTGCTTCAATCTTTTCAACCATTTCTGGTCCAACAATCCTACAACACTCCTTTGTGAAGAATGACCCATACCCCTTATCACTCATTTATGAAACACTTAGGAGGTTGAATTTTAGATTGTCTATCAGATTGACATTTTCAAATTTTACATTTCCAGTTTGTACTGTACCAGACCCCAAAACTTTCCCTTTACTATTATTACCAAAGGATATATCACCCCCTCCATGAATTTTGAAATCTTTGAGAAGGGCTTTACATCCTGTCATGTGCCTGGAGCCTCCACTATCTACATACCAAAGACTATCTAAGCATGCAGAAGCTCCCTGCACATGAAGTAAAAGGATTAGTCCATTAGGGTCTCCAAAGCTAATAAGGCTTTGGATGGGGTCTCAACAGTGTCTGGGATGAGTTCAGATGTATGGACAATGGTTAGGTCAGGGGTTTGGACAGTTTTAGGACTGTTTCTCTCTAACCACTGTTGTGGGTTTTGACCAATCACCTGCTGATAACCAAAAGGATGCCTGTTCACTCTTGGTTTAGAGGGCCTTTTGTAGGTCTCATAAAAGTGTGGAATCCTTTGGTAAGATGATTGTCCCTTGCCTTTTCTTAATTGGTTGGCAGGTGGTGCATCAGTCACTTGAACATCTCTTTGGACAGATGTTTGATTCAGCTGTTTTGTAACAGCTGTTTGGACTGGCACAAACAGTGGTTGATTTTTGGTGAATTTGACAGATGATGTTGATGGACTCAAGGATGTTTTAGCAGTGTACTCATTCTTTTTCACATCAAAGTTTTTGAGATACACACATGCTTGAGTTTTGTGGTTTGTTTTACCATAGATGGTGCAGCTTTCAGTAGGAACAATGACACTTGTTTTGTTTAGATCATATGCTTTTAGATGAAAACAATCTTTTGTTAAATGGTTTCTCTTTTCACAAAATTCACAAAACAAGTTTTTGATCTTTTTTCTTTTCTTCCTTTTCTCAGACTCCTTTGCAACAGAGTTTTGAACCACTGTTGGGATGTCTTTGATAGGAATGACCTTTGCTTTTGGAGCTGTGACACCATCAGTGGTTGTAAAGTCCATGGGCTTGAAATTTTCAAGAATGTCACACTCATCAGACCATGTGGGTTTAAATTGGTATTTCTCAATTTCCTCAAAAGTTGAGGATCCCATAGATCTTTCCAAAGTGATTTTGTTACCAAGTTTGTCGGTTATTTTAACCTCTTGGCCGTTCTTGTTGGTTTGTATAATTTCAGATGAGCCAGCTTGTTTTCTAGCAGTGTTTTCAAGATCATCATATTTTCTATATCCTATACCAAACTTAACATTGCTTTCAAGATGTTTCTCAAGCATAACCTCATACCCTTTGCAAGATTCCACCCATCTTTCACAGGTGATATGGGTGGACTCCAACTCCTTTTTGCAAACTTGGTATTTTTCTACCATAGTTTGGAGTTGAGTCTTGGTTATGCTCTGCTCTTCTTTGAGACTGCTGATCTCTTTATCTTTTTCAGCCAATTTGTTTCTAAGTTCTTTTAATGACTTTTCAAATTTGACTTCATGAGTTAAGGCTTTATCCTTAAGGTTTTCATTTACCTCTTTGATGTTAGCAAATGCAATAATGCATTTGTCTGAACATAGTTTTTCAAGAACTTGAGGTGATACCTTGGCAGCAGCCATCATGGCACAATCACATTGATGATCCTCTTCATTATCAGCTCTTACTTCTTTCTCACCTGCTTTCTTCTCTTCCTTATCTTCTTTGTCTTCTTTGGACCAAGGGTCAGACAGTGGTTCAATCAGGGTTTCTGAATTTTCTCCCAGCAGTAGTTCACCAGCAACTGCAGTAACCACTGCTTCAGTCACTTCATCCACTGTTTCATCACTTAGCTGTTCACCATCAGTTTCTACCCCCTCTGGTATTGACTCTAATGCCATCAAACAAAATTTATCATTAGAAGGTTCATTAAAAGCATATAGTGCAAAATTTTCATCACCAAGCTCATCAGGCATGCTGCTCCAGTCAACAAAACCTTGGGTGAAAAAGCTTTGTTGATCTGGTTGTACCACTGTTGGAGAAGCTTGTTGAGGTGTAACAGGTTGCACTTGTTCCTGAGGGACATGGGTTTAAACATACTGAATTTGTGGAATAGTTGTTTGAACATAATACATAGGCACAGGGGTTGCAGCATAGTGAGCAGTGTTAACATGGGCAGCAGGGGTATATTGGGTGTTTTGCACAGTGCTTTGGTGTTGTGGTCTAGGATTTGAGCTGGGATGAGTGATTATTGGACCAGTGGTTTGACTCCTGCATTCCCTAGCAAAATGGCCTAGCCTATTGCACTTATAACACTTAATTTTTGACTTATCTAACCTCACTTTTAAATTCCCATGTAACCCTGGGAATTTTCTCCCTGTTCTTTTATAGAATTTGCTTGTTCTCACACTAAGCAAAGCCAATTGATGCAAAATGTCCATTTCTTCTAAGTCAGTGGGATCAAAGTGTTGCAAATCATTGAGTTCAAAACACAAGTTATCTGACATCTGGTTTTCACAATTTGCAGTAAAAGCATAATTGGAAGAGTGAGAATCAGGGTAGTTGAAATTTCCACCAGCAGTTATATCAATAAAGTGATCATAACCCTGATCCTTACTACTGCTACCAGATTCTTCCTGACCACACAGAGCTGTGCTACCAAATGAATAATCATCAGCAACTTTGCCAGACTCTTACAACTTCTTTTTCTGGTTTAACTCCCTTTCATAGGTCAGGAGTCTACCATGAAGTTGGGTCAGGGTCAGATCTTTGAACTCAACAGAGTTTCTAGTCACAAATGCAATTGTGTCCCATTTATCAGGTAGTGATCTAAGAAACCTACTATTTTGTGTTGATTTTGGAATTTCAACTTTAACAAGTCTTAGCTCACTGATGAGACAACTGAAACGTTCAAACTGTTGGGTCAATGATTCACCCTTAATGTGACAGAAGGTTTCATACTGCTGATTCAAAATTTCCCTATTGTTCTCAATTACTTCTTCAGTTCCCCCAAATTGTTCCTTAAGTGCATCCCATAATTCTCTGGCACTGTTACAATGTAACAGTCCATAATAGATCTCATAGAGTAATGCAGATGCTATGATGCTAAATGCTTTGGCATCGAGTTCGAACTTTTGAAAATCAGTTTCATTATAGTTTTCAGATGGTTTAGGTACGAACTTCTTTGCATCCTCAGCACTTGTCACCATAGGAACATGGGGACCAAAAACAACAGAGCTCCAACATCCAGTGTTCTGTTGAGCAAGGATATGACCCATCTTTCTCTCCCAGATGTTGTATTCATTACGTTTAAGCATAGGTGGTTTGAAAAGAGAGCCAATGTTATTCTTATCATCTTGTGATTGTGACGCCATCCTGGTTGTTTTACAGGCACTGATTAATCAACTTTCATGGTGATTAAACCTTGCTCTGTTTTTCAACAAAACGAACAAACTATCAGTATCAACGATTATGAGCTGAACTATTTACGTCAAAATGATTGTCAAATCAAATTTGATTGTCCAAGCTCTGATACCAATTGTTAGGATCTGAGTTTGGTTTTGATTGTGTTTCACATTTGAATTAACAATCATTTTGACGTAAATAGTTCAGCTCATAATCAAGATGAATGAGTTGTGCAGCGGAATTAAGATGGAAGCAAACTTTTCACAATCAAACAGGAGAATTACTTTTAACATACAAGTTTAATATTGAACCGAATGATTGAATTTAATTTCAACAACGATTACAATTTGCAAGTATGCAACAAATCCCCCCTCAGCCTGAGCTCACAGTATTTGTTCGTTCAGGAAGAAGATAGTGAAAGAGCTGATAGAACATTACAGAGCACTGTTCTATTTATAGGCACGAGCAAACCACTGAAGCATCTAAGCTGACGTCACCATGAAAGTGACATCTAACTTCCTAACAAACTCTAACCTCTGATCTATACAACCTCCGCTATGCTAACTACTGTTATTACATTTCATTAGATAAAGACATCTAAACTACTGCTGCATCCTTCCACTGATGTGAACCCAGCAGTACTTGTCATGATCAGCATAGCTTGACTCAAGGCAATAGATTGAACAACATAGTTTTAGTCTTCCATCAGTCTTTTACTTGATCAGCAATTTGTACGATCAGTAGATAGGAGGTCAGCAGATGTTGAAACCACTTTCAAGGGGAGAGACTTGTATACATAACATCTGCTTATTCTGGATCCACTGCTCTGATCCAGTTTTGGCTTTAATTATCTGTTCCTTTGGTAGGGTTCAATCCCAACACTGTTTCACCGTAAGGAAGAAGGATGGATCCTTCAGGATGTGTGTTGATTTCAGGGAGCTGAACAAGTTGACTATCAAAAATCGGTACCTTTTTACCGAGGATTAACGATTTGTTTGATCAAGCCACAGGGATCCAGCTGCTACACGAAGATTGATCTACGATTAGGATATCATCAGTTGAAGGTTGCTGATGAAGATATGCTGAGGACTGCTTTTCGAACACGATATGGCCATTACGAGTTATTAGTCATGCCTTTTGACTAAATTAATGTGCCACTTATATTCATGGATCTCATGAACAGGGTATGGAAACCCTAATAGGATGAATTCATGATAATATTCATCGACGACATACTTGCTTTCACACGAGCCAAGGAAACTCGTGAGAAACATTGAGGTTGACTATGGAGTTAATGAATGGATGAGGAAGGTATGCATGTAGATCAGTCTAGAATTAAAGCGATCGAATGATGAGAAACGTCAAAAACGCCGTCGGGAGTATGACGATTCATGAGACTAGCTGGGTGCTACCGGAGATTTATTAATAATTTCCCCAAATTAGTGCAGCCTTCGACACTAATAACCCCAAAAAGAAAAGGGAAATTGATTGGGCAACAAGATAGTAGGAAGCTTTTCGGACCCTTGAAAGAAAATTTGGGAGCATGTATGATGGATTCCGAAGGAAGTTAAGATACTCACATGCCTTTGGCAGAGTTATCTTACAATAATAATTGACGCTAGTATTCAGGTTGCTCCATTTGAAGCCTTGCATGGATGGAAGTGTTGATCACCATTATGTTGAGCTAACATGACCTAGGGACAATTAACCAGACCTTAGTTTATCTAGGAAACCAGCGACAGGATTTGCCTGGATCGAGGGAAGGTTAAAAGTCGCCAATTGATCGACAGAAGGAATACATGGACAATTGAAGGAACTAATGCAGTTACAGATTGAAGATTTGGTTCTGATAAAGGAGTTATCTTGCTGAGGTGCTATTAGGTTTAGCAGAGAAAAGAAAGAGCTGAGCCACAATGATTCGGTCCTTTCAAGAGCCCATCTTGAGTTGGATCAGTTGCTTATAGGCTCAAGCTACCATAAGGAGGGAGTAGTGTACATAATGTATTGTTTGGGTTCAGTTGAGAAAGTGTATAATGGATAATACACTGATTTTATTCTTTATAGAGATTTGTTTGGAAGATAAACGGAAGTTTATCGAAGCACCGTAGAAGCAGTACGTATAGCTAGCAGAGTTATGTTAATAACTGGAGAGGTGATTTCAGCATTCTAGCCGTGTATGTGATTTATTGATTTGGCGATTTGTGGATATCTGAAATGAATGCAAGAAGGAAGGAAGACGAGTTTATGAGATTTGATTCTTTCGAGAGCCCATCTTGAGTTGGATTAATCGGGTGTAAACTCAGACTATCTTAGGTACGGGGTAATGTATATGTAAATATACGTATGTTAAACCCGAAATGGTGAAAATTTGACTTAATCTTCTTGATTAAGTGCTGGTAAATGTTGAACCTTGGAAAGGGTGGAGAGCGTTGAGACATGAGATTAGGAATTAAGCGTGTGTGTAACATAGGTCTACAAAGATTCTTCGTAAGAATCAAAGTTTCTCGCAAAACTACAAGACCATATTTGTTGGTGCATATGTCTGTCGACTTCATCTTGTATCGAGTCTTGTAATAGAATAGATAGGTCAGGACACGTAGAACGAGAAAAATGGGAAACAGGCTGAAACCAGACGCCTCACACGAACTGACCAGTTCGTGCGAACTGGCCAGTCCGTTCGAAGTGGGCCAGTCCGCATGGGACTGTTTGGTGCGACCTGGACTCTCTATAAATACTAGGTCTTGGGTCTCTCATTTAGAACTTTCTGATTCCGGTAGTGAAGCTCTGCCGAAGTGTCGAACAAGCTGTAAACGTCATCAAATCAATACAAGTGACAGTTAAACTACTTCTAAGTGTATATCAAGCTGAATGAAGATCAAATCAATGAATTCCGCCTCTGATTTGGTCTAGAACTCTTCTGATTGTCTCATTTGATCGATTCCCCGATCCTATCAAGTGGTATCAGAGCTCAGGAGGAGGAGTTCTTACCATTTCAGCTTGTTTTCTTAAAAAACATCTCACTTCTACTCACTTTCTACACCTTTTCTTCAAAATTTCAACGAATTTATGGTTAAAATGGCCTGATTTTCACATATAACACGTAAAACACAGTTTTAATGAATCCTTGAAAAAATCAGAACTAAAATCAACCTAAAATTTGATAAAATGGACCAGACCGCGTGAAAAACTGTTCAGGTCGTTCGAGGATCATCTTAGTTCACACGAGTTGAGCAAACCAGGTCGCGTGGAAGTGGTCAGATCGTTTGAAAGTTTTAGTCAGGTCGTACGAAGTCGTCCAGACCGCACGAGGTAGTCCAGGTTGTTTGTATTTGTTCCAGGTCGTATGGTTTGAACAACTCAGCTCGCACGAAGTAGCCCAAGTCGCTTGAAAGTTATCAGTTCGTGTGAAATTGTTCCGGATCGCATCAGGTCACATAGTTTGAGTCTGTAGATTCAGTTCGCATGAGTTGAGATTAGATCCAATTCGTTTGAAAACCTGTCAGTTCATATGAAAAGACTGTTTGTGTGAAATCTTAAATCCGAAACATGGACAACGAGTTTTATAATGCATTTGCTACTGCCCCGGGTACTCCTGTTACCGTTGCTCAGAATGTAAACATGGAAAATGAAATGGGAACGTTGCAGAAACCCCCAAAGCTGATGAACATTGAAGAGTATTCCTGTTGGCAAGAACGTTTCAGAAATTGGGTTCAAGCAAACCATCTAAGGTCTTGGGAATGTATTGAAACAAAGTACGTTCGACCTCGTAATAATATGGGAGTTGTAAAGAATATTTCCGAATTTACAGAAAAAGAGAGAGAAATGTACAAGGCAGAAAAAATGATGAACAACTTACTTCAACAAGCAGTGAAAGAAGACATTTTCATATTACTTCAGCATGATGATAGTGTATGTTCAATTTGGGAAGCACTTCGTACAAAATTCGAAGGAAGTACGGAGACGATCAAGAATAGAAAGTCACTGTTAAAGAAAGAATTTGAATTGTTCTCAAGTTTGCCGGGTGAAACTACAAAGACTCTCATTGAAAGATACTGTCATCTAGTGCGTTCAATGTCTCGGTTGGATATCACTAAAGACCGCGAGGAATGGGTTGAAAAATTAGCCGATGCTTTACCTCAGAAAGAATGGGGTACATATCTTATGATTCTAAAGAATACCGGAGAGTATGATAGATTGACAATTGCTCAGTTCATTGAAAAACTTGAAGGACAACATCTTGAACAACAAAATATTGCCAGAATGAACAATTCAAGTGTTCAACAAGATATCAAGATGTATTTCAAAGGTAATGTTCAAAATGTTGAAACATGTCCGAAGATCTAAACCGCTTTCAGCGCATAAAACTCATCCGGATCACTCAATCAAAGTTCAACTAAAAACAATGGATTTTCTTCATATCCAAGTGTTAATCCAAATGTTTCAACTTCAAGTTATCAGTCTCAAAGCTCAAACAACGGTAATAGTCATATACTACAATGCAACATCGCGTTGCATCTTCAGAACGGTCAGAATTTCTCTGAAGAAGTCGCTAAAGGTCATATGGCATTACTTGTTACTGTGTTGGAATCATATGAGAGTTTGGTTGTGGGAGGAATCGGAAATCCTATGTTAACAAAAGAGGATTACGATCAGATTGATACTGAGGAAATGGAGCTAATGGATATTAAGTGGTGTTTAGTGAGTGTGTTGAGGAGAGCTGAGAAATTTAAGCAAATTACCGGAAGAGATGACTTACGTGATGCTAATGTTTGTACTTTAGGTTTTGATAAGTCTAAAGTTACTTGTTTTCGATGCAGGGAAAAAGGACATTTCAAGAGGGAATGCACCAACCGAGAAGCAGGTGGAGCTCAGATCCGTTCGGGAACAATGAATATTATCGGAAAGTAATATATCATCAGATAGCTCAACAACCGTCAATTGAAGATGGAAAGAAGAAAGCTTGTATTACTATGCCTCCAGATCAAGAAGATGAAAGATTGCCAGAGGGATTTAGCTGGGACAAATACATTCCGGCTGAAAGTAACTCAAAGTTTAGAGCATTTGTTGCACAGATCATTCAAGAGCCAGGATTGATGAAAGAATTGATGGATGTGTTTGCAAATGATGAGAAAAGTCAAGATGGAGAATCTGTTTCTTCAGAAGATAGTTCAGAATAGACACCAGTGTTTGATCAATCATCAACTGATAGCAATGACGATGAGGAAGAAATTAATCAAATAAACATTGGTAAAACTCATTAATCTCCTGAAAGTTTCAAATTTTATTTTTCAGATAAATTGGAGAAGCTAAAGGAGAAACGAGCAGCAAAAGAAAGGAAAGAGGTAAAATGTGAGAATGTTGTTCAGGTGGAAAAGAAGAATGAACAGTGTGAAGAGGTTAAAGTTGTTGAAAAGATTGTATAGGTCACAAAACCATGTCTGAAATGTTTGGAACCATGCAAATATTGTGAAGAGAAAGATAAGAAGTATAGTGAGCTCGACGAGATGAAAGAAAAATTATTGTTTGATGTTAAGTACGTGAAAGAATCTTATGATGTGTTGAACAGAACAGTAAACCAGTTGGAAAAGGTAAATTCAGAAAGGGAAGATGCTTTGACAATGATGAATGTAGTGATGATGTCTAAGCAGAAGGCCATCAATCATTATATTGAAGAGTGTGCAGAGTTGAAGCAGGAATTGGAGACTGAAAAGATTGAGAATGAAAGAATCAGACGATTGCTAATGGATTATTCAAGTTCTGATTATTTGATTGATAGAATTTATCCTACTGTTGCAGGTTTTGAAGCTTTTCAAGATAAGAAGTCGGAAGATACGGATACTGGTAAGAAACCAAGTGCAAATTATAACAAGTGTCCGCCTCCGATCTGGGAAGGTTATTCTCCCAGAAAACCAAATTCGGAACAACTCAAAAAGGAAGTCAATATAAAGTTAAAGTCTGAAACAACTGATGAGTTACCAGACAACATTGACGTCACATTCACATCGTCTGACATTGATCATGAGTCTGAGTTAATAAAGAAAGTGGTCGATCAGGTGTTGGATAAGAATGAGGAGTCAGAGTCAAAGTCTGAATCTAAGAGTTCGAGTTCATCAGTCAACAGTTCGAAATCATCGGTCAAAAGAGTTTACAATAAAGAATTTCTATTATCAAAAAATAATTTGAATGACGAAACATTCAAAGTGGCATATACTTTGAATGATTCAGACAAATTATATTCTGATGAGGAATTTCCAATAAAAAATGTGAAAATTGAAAATATTAAAACAGTTTTTAAATTGATAAAAATAAAATTTTCAGAAATAAAAGATAAAATGGAATTTTCAAAACCTAAATATACTTCTAGAGTTCAACAATGTTTAAACAAGAAAAAAGATTTCGGTCCAGGTCATCAAAAGCAACCGAATCATAAAAGCAATTTCAATAAGAAGGGGTTGGGTTTTGATGTTGAAAATAATCAAAATGTTAAAGATTTTAAATCAAAAACTGTATTTGTTTCAGGGGCAAGTTCTGAAGAAGAGAAAAAGAGCTCATTCTGGAAATAGTCTAACAAAGAGTCTCTTGCTGAAAAACAAAAGTTTGAGAAGACTGTGTTTGGCACCAAAAAGGAAACAAGAACTTGTTACATATGCAAAAAAGTTGGTCACATCGCCTGGAACTGTCCAATGGCGACCAACATTAAACAGGAAGTTCTTTCTAAACTCAAAGAAAAAGTTGTTGATAAAACTGAACCACCAACTGAAAAATTCAAAGTGTTTAAAAATTCTACATTTGAAGTTTGTGAGAGTTCAAAAAGGTTTTACAACAGAAGAGTGAATCTTAACAACCAAACGTGGGTTGTTAAGAAATCAGATGTTAAGTCTGGCGATGAATCTGACTCGTCAAAGTCAGAGGAGCCACAAGTTGAGTTCAAAAGAGAAAAGTCAGTACCGCCAATGGATGATGCCAACTTTCCACCATTGCGGGCTGAAAATTTAAAACAAAAATTTGGAAAAGTGGAAATTTCGAATCAATTCTATTTTGAAAAGAAAGAATTTGATGTCGAAAAAGCGTTTAATGGAAAAGTGAACCATATTTTTGGAAAAAAATGGTAGATGGAAAGGAAAAAGGGGTAAAAGAATTTTATGAAGCAAAAAAGAATGTTAAAAAACCAAGTGAAATTGAACAGGTTACACCCAAAGCTGGTCAGTCTTGGGTGTCTGTATTCTTTACTTAAAAATCCTGACTTGCCGGAGCTCCCAAGTTGGTAATCGTGGAGCATGAATGGGCTTCTTTCTTGGAAAATGTTTGTTGTGAATTTCTCAAGCTGAAAACTGTCATATTTCGATTTACAAGTAGTATTGTTGATTAGAACTTACAAGTGGTTAATCAAGGTCATTGAGTTGAACTTGATTTAACTTTCATACAAGTGATTAAAGAAAATGAAAAGTGTTTTTACAAGTGGTAATTAAAAGAACAAAATGATGAATTTAAACCCCATGTTTGTGAATGACAAACAAAACTAATTTTCCGGAAAAACTATTTTGATTAAAACAAACTTAAGTGTTTTGAAATCATTATGGGAAAATAGTTTGTTGTCAGGGGGAGTTCTGATTGTTTAAGCCAAAAGAATGGAGATTTAAAGCAATTCACATCAGTTTGTCAGTTTATTTCGTTTATTTTCAAATTTTCCCGGAAAATCAAAAATTGAAACATATTTTTGATTTTAGGGGGAGTAAAAAAATAAAAATTTTGAAAAGTTGAAAAATCCAAAAACATGATAAAATCTAAAAATCCAAAAACATCGAAAAAGCAAAAATAAGTTTTGTTGTGAAAAAGAGGAAATGATAGTACATCAGTGGACTATCACAGCACGCTAAAGAATTGGTAAGTCAAATGTGATAAACGATCTCACTAAGGATATGCCAGTAGGTTTTTATACATTCAGTAGATTGTTTTTCGAGATATAAACCTAAATATAAATACTTTCTTATTTTGTGGGGAATATCTCTCGGATATATAGGTAACCCCTGAAATCTTGTTTGAAGGGCTTTCTATTTCTGACATACTAGGTCTTTGTGCGTGATGATATTTGGGGTATTAAACCAGGACTTCTGATTTTGCGGGAGCAATAGCCTAGTCCTAGTATAATATTCTGCACTGCTTTAATCATAAAGCTCACCCTCAGCATAAAAATGATGAAACATTGAAAAATGCTAATCATGTGTTGTTGAAGAAAAGATCCCCAAACGGGACACACCTAAAAGACGAGCCATCATCTCTTTGTCTGAACGGAAGTTCTAACCTGAGCTCTCATGGTCTCGCATTACCCGTTTACAGATATCATTAGTGTACATTCACCTGTAAGACTGAATATAGGAGTCTGGATACGAGAGTATATTCTGAGGTGGGACACGCGAATAAGTTAAGTGCATAAAACACTAATTCTCGTATCTCAAAACAATTGAACTTTGTGTGAAAATTTAAGTGAATCAGTATACTGACAATCGAAGTGAATCGTTTAGAACTTAAAGTGTTTAAAAGCTCAACGGTGTTAGTGATTTGTCTCAAAAACTGATATGATCCTCTTACACAAACTCACAAAAATATTGTCTGTAAATATTTCTTTACTGCTTTTCTTTTAAAGAAAAATCCAAAAAGAATGTGTTTTAGCATAAAAATTTTGAAAAATCAAAAAGATTTTACATCATCTTATTTTCGACAACTGATGTTGAAAAGCTAATTTTCAAAATTCCAAATGCTAAACATGATGGACAACAGGTTTGGGAGAGTTTATTTGAAATAAGAAATGATTTTGAAATGAGTAATTGGTTTCAAATTAACAAATGTGTATGATTCGAATACAAGTGGTTAAGCAGAGGCTATAAATAAAAATCTTACTTTTGGGTAGAGTTTGTGCAGGTAAAAAGCTCTGAAAAAGCTAGGTTTCGACTCCTGAGGATATGCATATAAGAGCCAAATTTCTGATTCTGTTGCTACGGAGGGTCAGGAGACGTTAGTGAACCTGTGAAAGCTGCAAAGTAAGCCTGAGCAGAGTTTGAGAGGGGTTATGATCCTAGAACGAGAGCTATTCCAAACTGCGATCCCGGCTTATAGAAAGGGGGAGTCTGAAGGCATTAGAGCCAGGTTTGAATCCTACCGTCCTTGCCAGCTGCTAATGCTGAAGGGTTTAAAGAACCAAGAGATCTGATCAAGAGAATTAGAAAAGTCAAATTGAGATTCTGGGAGAGTAAGAGAGAGATAGAAGAGAAGATAGAGTTTGATGAGGATGCTTACAGAGAAAGATACATTGGAGAGAGCAAAAAGATTGATCAAGACTGAAGACTTGACATACTGAAGACTCGTACTGAAGACTCGTCAACATCCTAGGGGGAGTTTGTTGGTGCATATGTCTGTCTACTTCGTCTTGTATCGAGTCTTGTAATAGAATAGATAGGCTAGGACACGTAGAACGAGAAAAACGGGAAACAGGTTGAAACCAGACACCTCACACGAACTGACCAGTCCGTGCGAAGTGGGCCAGTCCGCATGGGACTGTTTGGTGCGACCTGGACTCTCTATAAATACTAGGTCTTGGGTCTCTCATTTAGAACTTTCTGATTCCGGTAGTGAAGCTCTGCCGAAGTGTCGAACAAGCTGTAAACGTCATCAAATCAATACAAGTGACAGTTAAACTACTTCTAAGTGTATATCAAGCTGAATGAAGATCAAATCAATGAATTCTGCCTCTGATTTGGTCTAGAACTCTTCTGATTGTCTCATTTGATCGATTCCCCGATCCTATCAATATTCATCAAGCATGTTTTTATTGTTTCCACCTAGTGCGAAAACAAAACCTGTAGAGTAAAATTTCGGGGACGAAATTTCCTAAACAGGGGAGACTGTGACACACGGCTTTCAGGCTGTACCGTAAAATTGTAACACGTTTTATGAATAGATAAAAGGCTGTATTTGACTGATTATGATATTTATTTGTGGAATTTAATGAGTTGGTAAATTTAAACTTTGGTAAAAATTATGTTGGCAACGGTAAGATAAACGCTTATCGCGTAACGGTTAAAATGCGAAACGAACGTCGGTGACCACCCGATCAGGGTTAAAATCCTAAAAATAGTCTGTTATGATTAGAATAATTATTTTAATTATATCCATGTGGAAAAATAATTTAAAATGCTAGGAAACTCTATTTTTCGAGTTTAAGCGCGTACCGCGCGTTGCAGCGTGTATACGGACAAAATACTGTCAACACAGCCTGTCAAGGCAACTAAAAATAATTTTAGTAATAATTTGATGATTTTATCACTATTGAATGATAAAAATAAATAAAAACACTTAAATCCCTATTTTTGCGACTTCAAGTGCAAATCGCGCAGCACAGCGCGCATACTGCCAAATACCGACAACGAAGCCAGTCCAGGCAAACAAAATACTGTTCAATAATATTTTGGTGAGTTGATTTTTATAGAGTGCAAAAAATAATTTAAAACACACTAAAACGGGTGTAAAACGCTAGATAAAATACCCGGTAACCGGCTAAATACCAGTTTCACTCAATATTACATATGTATATGTATATATAATCGGTTATGTGTGTGAAAAAGAGACATATGGCAGCCACCTCCCCTTCTCCCCCTTGCATGTTTGACACATGTAACTTCGTGGAGAAATGGAAGATGATTACTACCATAGAGTTTCACCACATTTCACACATTCCCACAATTTCTTTACAAACTTCATTCACTCTCTCTCTCTTGCAAATCCATGGCCGAACACCCTCTATGGCACTTCCATTATCATTTTCAAATTTAATCTTGAGGATTCATATCCATTTCAAGGTGTTTTCAAGTCTATTTGATGATTTAGAAGTGATTCCATAGTGTTTCAAGCAACAATCAAGACCCACACCATCAATTTTTACTAAAAATCATTCAAGAACTTGAAGGTATAAAATTTATAATAAAAACCTTTTTATTTTTATTTTTTGATGTTCTTGATGGTGATGAAAGTTTCTTTTGTTCTTGAGTTTAATTACAAAACTTGAAAACTAAAAACAAAAGGATTTTTGAATGAAATAAAAATGGGTGTGTATATATATAAATATGGCCGTGAGTTTGTGTGTGTGTAAATGATTGTGTTTTGATTTTGATTGAAAGATTCATGATAAACAAGTTACTTGAAAATAGGATGAATGTAAGAATCAAATATGTTATAAAGGAATGTTTTAAAAAAGGGTTTCAAGATTTGAAATTAACATGATAAAAAGTGAACTTTTGGAAGTTTATGTGAGTATATAAATTTCATGTATATGTATATATATGTGTATGCATGCATGTAATTTTTAGTCATATACTTATAAATGTAAGAACACTTGCATTATGTATGAATGATTATGTATGAATGATTATGTGATGATGGATGATATAGGTTATAATTTGTAATAACATGGATTTAATATGTTCTTGAGTATGATTAGATCATAGGTAATGACGTTGATGTTGTATGAGTGCATTAGATGCACATACATGAACATGCATGATGATATGAAAGCATGAAATGATGATTTAAACATGATTTGATAAAAATGATTTTTGATCAGATTATAAACACTAAAATATGATTATTTTGAAGTGTTTAATGATATAAAACTTTGTCATAAAGTTTACTAGTCTTGCATGTTGTACTTGGTGCATTAGGAGTTGTAAAATACGTGAAATCACATGCTTTATGTGACTTACACAAAAACTACACTAATCTGATTATGATCACTATTTTAATAAGTAAATAACATTTATTTTGTTAAAATATCAAGTCATTTCGAGTTGGGATGGTTATAGTAACGTTTAACGCAAAACTATGCGTTAAAACGGTAAAAAATCGGCTTTTCGAGTGATTTATATAAAACTGATTTAGATCAGTAAGTAAACTAATATTTTTAGTTTAAAAATAAGTATTTTAACTAATTTTAAGTTAACTTGGTGGTTGGTTGGTCATACGTGACTTCCGACGCCCGAAAATATTACCGAATCGCTAAAATACGTATTTTTCTATGTACACTAGTATGGGTAAAATTTTGGGTAAACCTTATGTGTTAAAATGTGTTATGTGATTTAAACATGAGAATGTGAAAATATGTTAATTTTTAACATGATTTTAAAGATTTGAATTATGCATGTATATTTGTGCGTTTTGTGCGGTAGAAAAGGTAAAAATTGTGTTAAATTTGTAACTTGTTTGTCGAGCATGAAATTTGATACATGTAAGATATTTTATGTATATTTTCTTTAAGAATGACAAATAGATAAGTTAACAAGATTTCGCGTGTTTCGGTGTTAAATTATATGAACGTTTATGTATATATATTACGATGCGCAAATCGTAGATATATCGTGTATAAACGGGAGTGTTAACGGATTTACACAATAATGGTTACCAATAAAATCATTCAAGTCACAAAATCATAAATATATATATATATATATATATATATATATATATGGACTCATATATATATATTAACATGCCAACATAATAAAAAATAATAACTTTTCGAGAAAATCTCAAAGTTATCTGATAATTCTAAGAAACGGAGAAACTTAGGATTTTTGTGTTACGTATATTGATTTAGAATCGTTTCTATATTAGGACGTGTAGAAAATCAATCTATGGGATTGCGCTATTTAAAATACGCACCCAAAGGTGAGTGTCACTAAACCCCTCTCTTTTTACTGGTTTGTATATATATTTTGGGGGTAGAACACGTTAATAAAAGGGTTTAATAATTTTTTTTTGAAATAAAACATACCTTTTAATATAAAATATATATTTTCGCTGCAAATATATGAAATTTGATAAGTCATACGTTTCAAAGTAAAACGTTTTTGATGAATGAATATTGAAAGTACGATATTTCCTAAATGAAACATAACCGTACAGTTGGGGACGAATTCTTGACTGGGTCTCAAATAATGGAGTGTCAGGGGAATTCGTACAACGTCGGGTATTAAATTGTCATATTAGTAGGATATATATATTGTACATGAGGCAGACATCATATTGTCCTTCAAGAGGACCTTGCGCCCATGATGTCGTTTAATCATTTAAGTATTGCACGCGATGAATTGTTGGTAGATCTATCGGATTGACAACCCCATCGTGACCAGTCGCCCCGTGTCAAGTCAAGCGATGAATTTTGATTCTGTTTATTGTCTAGCATTGATTATCCCTGTATGGTTAATATATAGTTCGTATCGTCTAGCTAACATACGAGTCTATATATATAAATATATATATATATTACAGTTTTCGGATTGATGAACCAACGGAAAGCTCATGGATTTTATTAAGGAAGTAAAATGGACTTTCTAAAATTTTATGGATGTTTTCAAATAAACACCTAAACAGAAAGTTTTCCTTGGAATAAAATTATTTGTAAGTGAATATGTGAACTCACCTTCCTTTGTGTTAACACTTGATTTTTAACGTGTTCTACAGGTACTTGAGTTCGGTTACGAGAATTATGGCGTATCTTGTGGTTGTTGATGCATGTTTTGTCACTTAAATATGTTGGACTGATTTTAAAACTTTCTGGGACAAATGTAATAAGATCCGTAAGGATCAAAGACAATTTAACTATGTTATTGTTGTGTCATGTTATGGGATGTCATGCTTAAAAACTAATGTTTTAGTTAAGTTAATATGTCCAACACTATAATTCATTAAACATCAAGATAGAAATGGGCACCGGCTTCCATCACCACTACGTTTTATATTCCGCTGCGACGTTTTTTGGGGTGTGACAGAAAGTTGCATAAAAGACCCTCAAATTCAAGCTAGTTGCTGAAAACATGATTTCTGTCAAAACAGGGCCGTCGCGTGCCGCCACGGCACCAGCCTGTTGCTGTGGCGCGACGCCACCCCCTATCTGCGCCAGAACTTTTGAAATTTGGCAAAAATGGTCCCTGCAGCATGTTTAAGCCATTTTCGACGCGTTTAAACCCCGTTAACACATTTTCAAGGCTCTACAAGGATGTTAAAACATAGGGGACTTGAAACAAGCTTGAAATTATCTCGGATGTAGGTTTGTTTGGTCGTACGGTTGCGTTATTCGGTAAATCGATCAAAATTGCACGACGAATGGTATTTTTGCAATCCAATCACTAAAATAAAATATTTTAATGATTACAAAAATTTGTGGATGTCCGGATATGTTCAGAACGTAAGATATGCGCGTAAATGCAAACTTATGCACTTTTTGACGCTTTTAGTCCCTGTTGATCGAATAAGTTTATTTTCGCATACCGAACCCCTCAAAGCCTATTTCTAAGCTATGTAAAGGATATTTAGGGTATGTTTAACTTATGATCATGTTCCGAAATGTTCGTTACTGTACGAATCGTCATAGTTTCGTATTTTGACGTAAATAGTCCCTACGATAGAAAAAACTTGTTTTCGACACACCAAACCCTCCAAAATGTATTTCTAAGTTACGTAAAGGTTATTTAAGGTATGTTAAGCCTATGTCACTGTTCCGGAGTGTTTGTCATGTTATACTGATTATATTTACGCATCATTTCGTGTATAACCTTCAAGAAAGCGATTTAAAGCTCGAAATCGAACAAGAATTGATATGTGCAAATGATACACATATTTATACAAATCCCAAGTATGAAACACAAGATTTCATTGGTTTTGTATTCGTATGATGGTCGTAGAGGCACAGGTGTCACAGTCTCCCTTACTTTAGGAAATTTTGTCCCAAAATTTAATTTTAGAGGAAACCTGTGAAGACAACTATGATTGTTTCGCTTTCGAATGAATCCTTCGTACCCTAAGTAAAACTTTGGGTCATGTTTGGATTTTTAGAGAATTTGTTATTTGTCCAAGTGATGTCCTTGTAGTAACAAAACATAGAGTTTCGAACAACGGATAGAAGAATGTTTCCTATGAAGACTATTATAGGAAACTTGTGTGTGCTTGAAATCGGAGACGGAGATTGTAAGATAAAATAACATTGGTCAAGGTCCAGGACTTCTAGTAACTTTAAATAACGCAATGTTCGCAATGTAATAAGGAACACTTATATATATGAAGTACCAGCGGCGTATCCACCATGTCCTTTTTACACTGTTTCTGTCTCGTTATTCTTATCACTATAGGTCTTAACACATAACAAAACTTGCTGTTGTTTCTGTGCACTGAATTCCATAATTATATATGCATCCATAATTACGTAATTCCTTTCACAGTCCGCACAGTTCATTTCATAATCCGTAGGGGAAAAAATCAATCGGACAAACATGTAATGATGACTTGATTAGACCACCAAAGGATCTTTTTAACAAGATCAACGAACAATCTTTTTAACTAGATCAACACATGATCTCTTTAACTAGATCATCGTACGATCTCTTTGAATAGACCACTAAAGGATCTTTGTAACTTTGAATCAAATAATCGTTTTGAAATAGCACTTTGAAATCCAAGATTCTTACTATTTGCATAGAAAAGCCCCTTAAGGAATTTAAGATAGTACTTTGAGTATCCTTCTGTGAATCTAACATATGAAAATACGGAAGATTCTACCAGGACTTAGATAGCGGGCTTTAGAGTTACACATAATCACATAATCGCATCTTCGTTAACTTAGTTATTAGCTCATTTATTAAATTGAATTAATGCATTTAAAGTACACCAGAAATCCAATCAAGGACTTCAATTGGTACTCAAAACATCCCCAAGAATCTAACTATGAAGATAGGAAGATCTTACAAGGATTTGGCTTTGTCTTTGTCGTATCGTAACATTCGTATTAGAGCACACAAGGAATCCAATTAAGGATTCATGAAAGTACCTTTAGATATCCAATCAAGGATTTGAAATGGTATTTCAAGTATCTGTTTAAGAATTTATAACTTGTACCTTGTACTTTGTTTCTTAAAAGAAACGAGTACTTAGGATTTTCGGGGAGATCATGAGTGATCATGAAATGAAAGAATCACACGAGTAGTTTGTTTTGTAAGGAACATGGTTCCTTAGTACCGGCATCGTAGGGGTATGTCACACATACACACAATCACATCAGTCTTGTAAAAAAGTGAAACACCAATTTATTTATATAAAAACTGAATTGTTTCAAGCGTCAAAGATAACAAACAAGGAAATACAAAAGTCTAATTGTTCACTGCTGCATTATCATTTGCGTTTGCCTCGTTTATGTTAAACACTCGTCCACGCGTTGGATTTGCGTTAACAAGTCTTGGGCGATTGTTTCGGTAGTGAGTAAGATCACCACAGTTATAGCACGATCCAGGTGGAAATGGTGCTTGAACAGCAGCAGGATTTGAACCAGCTTGGTTTTGGATTGTATAACGGCAGGTATTAACTAAATGTCCCAATCGCTCATAGTGGGTACATTTGTGACACTGTGTTTGTTCCAGGTGATGACGGTTGCATTTGTTGCACAAAGGTGCAATACCAACATAGTTTTTCCTTGTACGAGGTTGTGCTGGTTGGTTTGGTGCAACTTGATTGTTCTCAGCAACTACAACGAAGTTTTGTGAAGCCTTATGCTTCTTTGACTTTTTGGAGGACTCGGTCTGCTTATCCTTTGGTTTTTCTTGTGTAGACTCGTCAGATGGTTTCGGGTCACCCTTTCAGAAAAGCTTACTTTCCTGATCTGAGATTCAGTCAGGGTAGCAGATAGTTCAATGGTCTGTCTGATGGTAGTAGGGTTGCTACCAGTAACGATATCCTGAACTTGGTCAGGGAGACCATCAATGTACTTTTCGATCGCCTTATCCAAAGGCGTAACCATGGTAGGACATAACAGGCTCAGTTCCTCATAACGGTCAGTGTTGGCTCGATGTTCACCGCTGTCTTGCTTTAGATCGTCGAATTCCCTTTCCAACGCCCTGAGTTCATGACGAGGACAGAACTCCTTGATCATTAGAGCTTGAAGCTCTTCCCAAGTTTGTGCCAATGCTACGTCGGCACCCGTATCCCTCATTACACTGTTCCACCATGTATGTGCTCTTTTCTGGAATACGCTCGATGCAAACTCAACCTTTCGCTCGTTTGGGCATTGTACATGATGAAACATGCTTTCGAGACTCTCAAACAATTGTAGGAGCCTAGTGGCCCCTTTAGACCTAGTAAATGTGAGTGGCTTAGCTGAATTGAATGCCTTATAGTTGCACAGAGCATTGTTGTTATTGTTGTTTGCTTGGTTTACTTGAGTTATCAGGTTTGGGAGTACAGCAGCGATTTGCTGAGTGATAATAGATGCAAGCTCGGCGTTAGTTTGAGGTTGTGCATCACGTCGAGGAGGCATATTCTAAAAGAGCAAAGAAACATGAAAAGGAAACGAGTGAGATGATATCGGATAGTAAGAATTGAATGCTTAAAAGAATATCGACAAAGCATGAAGATTGTGATCATTTATTCATTACCTAAAACAAACAAATGACATAGTGACTAATCAAAGTAAATGGGTCTTACTAATGTATCGCGAAGACATGCTTTAGCCTATAAGTGGACACTCACCCCAAGAGTTCCGAGGTAAGAGTGACTGGTCTGATTATGTGGATTTTTACGAACACTCTAGCCTTAGACAGAAAACTCGAGGTACAGGCATCCACCCTTCCAGATTGCACGTGTTCACATTATTTAGACCCAAACTTTGACGAGATTTTGAAAACTTTGAAGGTTCAAAACCTTATAATAAATCATCTAAGAAGAGATGGTTGGTTTTCAAAAACGGATTTGTAATTTGTGTTCTTGTTTTGGTTGCCACCTAAAGATAGGCGACGATATTGTTTTAAGACTAAACACAAGATAACTTATGTTAGGGTCCTAGGAAGGTTATAGTCTTGGTCAAAGCATTACTAATAACCTAATTCCCTATAACCATTAGCTCTGATACCAACTTTTCTGTCACACCCCGACCGCGTAAAACAACAAACCGCGGCGGAGACGTCGGGGAGTGTCGTAACAGACTTATTGTTTGACAACCTTGGATTAAAAGTTTCTTTTTATTGAATTATTGAACTCATTGTTTAAGTACAAATCAGATAAATACAAATAATTGTCTCTCAAGTTTTAAAGTCGCTAAGGCACAAGTCCATCCTATGTGTAGCATGCATCAACAATCATCACATAGCAGTACTTGAAACATATGTGAAAATAGGTACGTCAGCATAAAAATGCCTCTGAGTAACATAGGATTTGTGAATTTGATTCATGGCTTTGGATAACACAAGAAAAGGTTTTATGTTTTCAAAAATAACCATGAATCCTTGTAAAAGTTTTGTTTCTAAAATGCGTCGTTTTGGTGAAATGTTTTTAGTATATACTAAAATATACTTTGGTTTTGAGTTAAGCAGATGAGTAGTATATCAAATATACTTTTGTTATGAAATAGTTAAATAGATAGTATATTAGAATATACTTTAGTTTCGGAAATAATAGATTTGGTAGTATATCACAAGTATACTTTGGTTTAAGAATGAAAAACATTGGTAGTATAATACATTATACTTTGGTTTTGTAAATAACATATCAACTTATGCTTTGGATTTGAAAATAGCACATCAACTATGCTTTGGTAGTATATCAACACATACTTTAGTTTATGAAATAACAAAGTCAGTAGTATATCAACTATACTTAGTAAATAATATCACGTTGGTAGTATGTCGGAACACACCTAAATCGTGGTTTAGTAATATATCAAATTATACTTTAGTAAACAATAGCATATCAACTATGCTTTAGCAAAACAGTATCACGTTGGTAGTATATCAAAATATACCATAAATCGCGATTTATCAATACATTCAAACCTTAGTGCATCAAAATACACTTTAGAGACTATAGAAATACCACAAAGGCAAATTCTATTTGGTTAAAATTTGATTTCTGACATTCCCTACAACAGGAATGGGGTGCCTAGTCCTATAGCGTTATATTGTACTACCAATCGGCTTGATCATTGTTAATGAATGTATATGTAACAGTGTAAATGTACAAATAGTTCAATCAAACTTTGGAAATCAGTGTTTAAGTCATGGATAATAGTTCAATTCATCAAAAGATAGTACTATGCATGTGTAATCATATAGTCGAAATCATGAAAAAGCGTATCAGCACATATGTATCACCCCAAAACATTTGAAAACGTAAAAGAGGGGACTATGTACTCACATTGAAATTGCAAGGTATCCTTGATCTAATGAACTAACAATGCTTGAGAAAACCAAGGAAAATCAAGTGGTACCTAGTAATCGGATCGCCTAGTTAATAAATCGACACCTAAATCGGAAGATCTGGTAGAATTAGGTCTCATAAACCAAATGAGTATTGGAACTCATGTGATATGGTTTAACAAAGCCTACATTCTAAATTGGAACCTATCCTAAGTGCTTTCGACCCGTTACGACCCATTAAGGTAGCTTAAGCTACTTTAACGCGTCGTTCGCGCAAATGCACGTTCGAGGCGCCTAACTAGTCCTATGACAAGTATTATATGCCCTAACATTTTAAATATGTTGCATAATTAGTTTAAGTGACAAAAATTAAGTTACATAAGCTTAAAATCCAATTATGCATAAAAAGGGCATTTTGGTCATTTTCCTAAGGCATATAAACTACATATCATACAACAAATTAAACTAAGTGACCATAAGGTATAACATCGGAAGGTTATTCCCTATACAACTATGGTCACAAAATATGTTTGGTCGGATCCTAACGATCGACCAAATGGGTCGGGTTCGAAAGTCTAAGCGGTTGTAAAGACCGCATGACTTACGACCCTATGCAAGCACTAGACTAAAAGTGACGAGTTAAACATGTTAAAACATGTTTAACTAAGTTAGAAAGCAATGTTAGATATCAAAACAAAGTGTTTTGATACCTGAAAATAGCTTTGATGCAAAATACGCATAAACACGTATTTTGACCGAAACTTTGACTCGTCACATCGACTAATCGACGTGGTAATCAGTAGGTATAGTCACAAGGGACTATAACCATCGTGATTACGCTCATGTTGCAAAGTTCGAACGAACTTTGTGTTGACCAATTCATGGTCAAAGTAGAAAGTCAAACACTGTTTGACTTTCATGCTTGAAATACATAAAAAAATGAAAGAAGCTTACAAAAGGTCCAAGCAATGAAGATTTGAAATCAAAATACTCAGGTATGAAGCTTCACAAGTGAGAGCTTCAACTTAAAACAAAATTGAGATCAAATTATGAGGAAAGAAGTGAAGAACCCACTTCTATTTATAGTAAGCTTGGATTCACAAGATTATGACAAGTGTTTTTGAAAGAATCAAAGCTCAATCCTAACCATACACTTGTGTAACATGGTTTAGAATACAATAGGAGCTTCAAAACTAGTTCACAGTATAGGAAAAGTTGCATAAAAGACCCTCAAATTCAAGCTAGTTGCTGAAAACAGGATTTCTGTCAAAACAGGGCCGTCACGTGCCGCCACGGCACCACCATATTGCTGTGGCGCGATGCCACCTATGACAACCCGAATGTTTAAGGTTAGCACTACTTTAATTCCACAACCTCTGGCGTGTGTTTTTACATTTAATTGCCTATTTATTTACGACCATGTAAGACTTACTTGATTACAATCGTGCACCACTAAATGTTTACGTGTGTATATTGGTTAATTATACATGAAATCGTTAAATGTTTATACGAGTCGGTTAGTTAATTTAGGAATCGGTTACTAGCTTTACTGGGCTGCGAACTTACTTGACGCATACACATTCATCTCGGCCCACACATTAGATCAGGCCCGAAGCGCAACAGAGGTATTATACGTATACATAAGGTACGGGTATATGGTTACGTGATCATTAGAAAGTAACAAACCCTAACCCTAACACTCTCTCCCTCCTCCCCTTGGATCGACAACAGCCCTCTCCCCTCTCTTAAAGTCTTTTCCTCTCGTTGCAACGATCCAGCCATCATCCTACATCTTGGTTAGTTCCCTAATGTACGTTTATATTGTGTTTCCTTGTTGGATTAATGCATAGATTATGGTTTAGGTCTTGGTGTGATGTTATGTTGTATTTATGTGATTGTGGACGAGCAAATAATTTGGAGCCATCTTGTACGGTACTCGAGTTATTATCAGCATTATATTCAATGAACTGAACTAAACACTTGGTAACTAACGTTTTCACATACTATGAACTTGCCAACTTTGTCTGATACACTTATTGCATGCTCGCAGTTCGTTAGATTTCTTGGATTTAGAACTTGCTGTCTGGAGTGGCTGGAGTGGTTATGGGTTGAACTGAGTGGATACATGTGATGGAATTATTGATATGGAAAATTTTTCTTTGAAACATTTAAACTATGATTTACTCATTGCTTCTGCTGAATTTGTTGGATTTTATTAAACTTATTGTTGGTACGTTTCCTTAATAATTGGCAATTTTATTTGAAAACTTGTTATGAGTTCAACATGATTAGTGGCTCGTTATTGGTACGTCACATGCCTAGTGGGGTTTCCGTAGGTGGTATTTTGGGGGTGTGACAGTTTGGTATCAGAGCCACTGGTTATAGTGAACTTGGTTTTTAAAACGTTTTTAGAAACCTAGACTATAACTGAACAGTTCTGAAATCGACCATGACACTCTGCTCCAGATTACAAGGTTCGTCTCTCGTTTACTTATTGGATAGCATATCTAGTGTACATTTATGTATGACATTACACGCGAATGCACACTTAGTACTACAGACTGAATCCATGTGTTACTTGCCTATGTTATGTGGATGATAGGGTCACGATGCGATATCTCTCTAGACTTTCATGGCCCATGTTTTGTGATGTCTTTTGTCTCGTTACTTAAATTTGAGGAACCTTTTAGCATGAGTTGGGAGGAGCTGAGATGAACATGCAAATTTCATTATCATTATGGGTGCACACATAATAATAATGTGGGGTGCATGTGAGTCCCAGTGATGCTTAACGAGTGTGAAAGGGGTTCCGCTCTGTTGTCGGATGTAAACTTGGTAGTCTATAGGAGTTATCTTGATGTTTGACTTCCACTCAAGTCTTAAACTTTTTCCCGTCTTTTATATAGAATCATGAGTGGACGTAATGGTGGACGTAGGGGTGGCGGCGGCGGTGGACGTGGCAACATTGCTATGACTCAGGCTGAGTTAACCGATCTGATCAACACTCGTGTGGCTGAAGCCCTAGCGGCTTATCAGGCTGATATGATACCTGCCAATTATTCCTTATCCCTGTGTTGCGTACCCAAAATTTAACCGTGTGTTGTACTCTCTTTCATTTTTAGGTTAACATGCGAATCAAAATAATCCGCCTGTCTGCACGTTTAAGACGTTCATGGACTGTAAGCCACATACATTCAGTGGGACTGAAGGGGCCGTGGGAATCCTGCGTTGGTTTGAGAAGGCAGAATCGGTCTTTGCTATGTGTAACTGTCCCGTGGGGGACCGGGTGAAGTATGCTACAGGCACATTGGAGGATGGTGCCTTAACTTGGTGGAATGCCCAGGTGCAAATGTTGGGCATTGAAATGGCTAATACAACTACTTGGGATGATTTGAAGGAGTTGATGCGAGAGGAGTAATGTCCTCGTGATGAGATTCAGAAGCTTGAGAACGAGTACTACAATTTGAAGATGGAAGGGTCTTAAATTGAAGTGTATACGAAAAGGTCACATGAGCTCGCGAATATGTGTCCTAACTTATCACAATCACCACCCCAAAGAATCGAATTGTACATCAAGGGTTTAGCACCGTCAGTCAAAAGTTTGGTCACTGCTGCAAATCTTGACAACCTGCCTCGAATCATACGTCTAGCCCACAAGATAACGGATCAGGAGGTGGAGCGTGGCTCGCTACCACCACATGTTTCTGCTACTACCGCTACTACTGCTACTACTCCCGCCACTGACAGCAAGCGTAAATGGAATGATGTGGACAAGGAGTCCAATTCGATACAGTCACAAAAGAAGCCAGACACCGGTAGCAACCGCAACTTTAGTCAGTCATCTTCGGTTAATCAGAACCAAAGCAGCAATTCAAATCAGCGTTCTTATGCTGGGAAGCAGCCAAAGTGTAACAAGTGTAACTTTCATCGTCCTGGGCCGTGTACCCGAGTCTGTCACAGGTGCAACAAAGTGGGTCACATGGCTAGAGATTACAGAGCTCCACTCCCGAGACAACAGCAACAACAGTCAAAGCAACAGGATAGGCAGCAACCTCAGCAGAATCAGGGTAATCGCAAGGGTTGTTTTCAGTGTGGTGACGAGGGTCATTTCAGGCGGGATTTCCCTCAGTTGAATCATAATACGGGGAATAATAACAATAACACTGGGAATAACAACAATGGGAACAATGGTGGGAACGGTGCACGTGGGAGTATGTTTACTATTGGTGCTGGGGAAGCTAGGAATGATGGCAATGTGGTGACTGGTACATTTTCAGTGAACAATCTATTTGCTTCTGTTTTATTCGAATCTGGTGCCGATTGGAGTTATGTAACTTTGGGGTTCAGTCGTCAGTTAGGGTTGAGTCCTACACCGCTTGTAACCAAACACGTAGTAGAACTAGCTGATGGTAAATTGATTGAAGCTTCACATGTCCTCGTTGGGTGTAAACTCGATCTTATGGGTCAAATGTTCGACATTGACCTACTCCCCGTTACTCTTTGAAGTTTTGATGTGATCGTTGGCATGGATTGGTTGTCTAAGCATCAGGCGGAAATTCTCTGTAAAGAGAAAATCATGCGTACCCTCTCCCTAACGGAGAATCTTTATTGGTTCAGGGTCATCGTAGTGGTGCAATGGTTGGTATTATCTCAGCTATGAAGGCTCAGAAATGTCTACGAAAGGGCTACCCTGCTATTTTAGCTCTTGTTACTGACCCTTAACCTGATGAGAGAAGGATCGAAGACCTTCTAGTTGTTCATGAGTTCCCTGATGTGTTACCTGAAGAGCTTCCTGGTTTACCTCCACATCGTCAGGTGGAATTCCAGATTGACCTCACGCCAGGAGCAACCCTGATTACTCGTGCTCCTTACCGTTTTGCGCCAGGAGAGTTACAGGAGTTGTCAAATCAACTCCAAGAGCTGTTGGATAGAGGTTTTATCCGACCCAGTTCTTCGCCTTAGGGAGCCTCAGTTCTGTTTATGATGAAGAAAGACGGGTCCTTTCGGAAGTGTATATATTATCGTGAACTTAACAAGGTGACCGTCAAGAACTGTTATCCGTTACCACGTATCGACGATCTGTTTGACCAGTTGAAAGGGTCGAGTTTTTAATCAAAGATCGACTTAAGATCGGGCTATCATCAGGTGCGAGTTCGAGAGGAGGATGTTCCCAGAACGGCTTTTCGAACACGGTATGGCCACTATGAGTTTTTTGTTATGCCATTTGGGTTGACTAACGCACCAGTGGTTTTCATGGATCTCATGAACCGCATGTGCAAACCGTATCTCAATGATTTTGATATTGTGTTCATCGACGACATCTTAATCTACTCCAAGAGCAAGGAAGACCACGAGCGACACTTACGTCTTATCTTGGAGCTCCTGCGGAAGGAGCAACTCTACGTGAAGTTCTCTAAGTGTGATTTCTGGATTCGGGAAGTACACTTTCTTGGTCACATTGTTAATGAAATGGGGATACACGTGGATACTTCTAAGATCGATGCTATTAGAAATTGGGCAGCACCGAAGAATCCTTCAGAGGTGCGACAATTTCTTGGCCTCGCGGGGTACTATCGTCGGTTTATTAAGGATTTCTCAAAGATCGCTCAACCTCTTACCTCATTAACACAGAAGAGTGTTGTTTAATATTGTCTCTACCTGAAGGTACCGAGGATTTTGTGGTTTAATGTGATGCTTCTATTCAGGGTCTCGGTTGCGTGCTAATGCAACGCGAGAAGGTAATAGCTTATGCTTCTCGATAGTTGAAGGTTCATGAGAAGAATTATACGACTCACGACTTGGAGTTAGGGGCCATGGTTTTTGCGCTAAAGATTTGGAGGCATTATCTGTACGGTACCAAATGCACCATCTACACCGATCACAGGAGCCTCCAGCATATCTTCGACCAGAAGGAATTGAATATGCGACAGCGTCGTTGGATAGAACATTTGAACGACTACGAATGTGCCATCAAATATCACCCATGTAAAGCTAACGTTGTAGCTGATGCCCTTAGTCGAAAGGAGACGAAGCCTAAGCGTGTTCGTGCTCTACAGCTCACTGTCCACTCTAACTTACAATCAGATTCGTTCCGCTCAGACCGAAGGTTGAATACTTGCGGGGCATGGAAAAACGACTTGTGGAGAGATCTGACGGAATTCATTATTTTATAGAGCGGGTATGGGTTCCTTTATATGGTAATCTTAGAGAGCTTGTGATGGACGAAGCGTACAAGTCTCAGTATTCAGTTCACCCGGGCTCAGAAAAAATGTATCAGGATCTCAAAGTCATGTATTGGTGGCCGAAGATGAAAGCTCACATAGCGACATACGTGAGTAAGTGTTTGACTTGTGCTAAAGTCAAAGTGGAGTACCAGAAACCCTCAGGCCTACTTCAGCAACCAGAGATACCCATGTGGAAATGGGAACAAATTGCTATAGATTTCATCACCGGTTTGCCAAGAACTCAAAGCGGAAACGATACCATTTGGGTGATCGTTGATCATCTCACGAAG
Source organism: Helianthus tuberosus (assembly GCA_030545235.1). Classification (NCBI taxonomy): domain Eukaryota; kingdom Viridiplantae; phylum Streptophyta; class Magnoliopsida; order Asterales; family Asteraceae; genus Helianthus; species Helianthus tuberosus. The sequence continues at coordinate 178,297,474 of CM060424.1, read as the reverse complement.
TCAGCACATTTTCTAGCAATCAAGGAAATGGATAAGTTCTCACAGTTTGCAGCGGTCTATCTTAAATAAGTGGTTTCCAGGCATGGGGTGCCAACCTCCATCATCTCAGATCGAGATCCACATTTCATTTCCGATTTATGGCAGTCGATGCATAAGTCATTCGGTTCACGTCTCGATATGAGTACTACTTATCACCCACAGACGGATTGGCAGATCGAACGAACCATCCAGACACTTGAAGACATACTGCGTGCATGTGTGATCGATTTTGGCAAAGGCTGGGAGAAACATTTGCCATTGATAGAGTTCTCGTACAACAACAGCTACCATACCAGTATTCAGGCAGCTCTGTTCGAAACATTGTATGGGCAAAAATGTCGTTCTCCTCTTTGTTGGAACTCAATACGTGGACCAGAGTTCACGTGGTAGCGGGAGGATCAGATGAAGCTCAAATATCCTCAACTTTTCCCCAATGACCAATCAAATTCTGGAATCACTGGTGAATTTCGGGACGAAATTCCATTTCAAGTTGGGGATGATGTGACACCCGCGGAGAATTCGCAGTCATCCTGATCTATCAGTTTCGCTACTCTGATTTGCTTATCGAAATTCGGGATGAAATTCCTTTCAAGTTGGGGATGATGTGACAACCCGAATGTTTAAGGTTAGCACTACTTTAATTCCGCAACCTCTGGCGTGTGTTTTTACATTTAATTGCCTATTTATTGCGACCATGTAAGACTTACTTGATTACACTCATGCACCACTAAATGTTTACGTGTGTATATTGGTTAATTATACATGAAATCGTTAAATGTTTATACGTGTCAGTTAGTTAATTTAGGAATCGGTTACTAGCTTTACTGGGCCGCGAACTTACTTGACGCACACACATTCATCTCGGCCTCTCGGCCCACACATTAGATTAGGCCGAAAGCCCAACAGAGGTATTATACGTATACATGATGTACGGGTATATGGTTACATGATCATTAGAAAGTAACAAACCCTAACACTCCCTCCCTCCTCCCCTTGGATCGACAACAGTCCTCTCCCATCTCTCGATGTCTTTTCTTCTCGTTACAATGATCTAGCCATCATCCTACATCTTGGTTAGTTCCCTAATGTACGTTTATGTTGTGTTTCCTTGTTGGATTAATGCATAGATTATGGTTTAGGTCTTGTTGTGATGTTATGTTGTATTTATGTGATTGTGGTCTTGAATAATACTAGTAATCGGTTTGATCAGAGGGTGAGTTAGAGTTGTTGAAATATTGATTTATGATATATAATTGAAACATGATTCTTGGGCCGAGTAGGAGTGGGCCGCACCCAAGAAAAGGATGTATTGCACAAAACAAACATATTTGGGTCATGATCTGGGAAATTGTGTGTGTAGTAAGAATTGATGAATATGATTTGATAATGCATGATAGTGTGGCTCAAGATGATTCATGGTAAATTGATGTAACAGTGTATATGATGTGGTGTCCGTGAATTTTGTTAATATTGATAGTAATGGTTAGTTTATGATTAATGATTATGTATGGATTGAAATTGATTATATAGTATTAGATGAGAATTAATAATCAAGGGTTTCGTTAACCTCAAAGGATTAAATCGGTTCTGATGTGTGCTTGTGACAAATTTCTTGTAATTGGTGATGAAGGTTGAATGTGGATTGTAGTATAATAGTTAGTCATATGTTAGGATTTATAAGAATCATTGAGGGATCTCATGACTTGATTGAATACATGCATGACAATGTTGAAACTGTTATATGATGATTCAAAGGGTGTTAAACTGGATTGAAGTTGTGGCTAAGGGTTGGGAATTGGGGTTTTGTAGGAGTGGGCTGCATGCCCGGTCAGCGGACCATTTGTTTTGGGCCACAAGCGTTCTGAGTTGTATCGGACCGCAAACAGCTGATCGCACAATGTGGCTGGGCCTGAAACCAACTAGGCCGCACACCACTATGCATACCATATTGGGCTGTCTTCGAGTGGGATAGGCCCTGATGGGTCAGCCATGTTCGTTGGGTTCATGACAGTTTGGCCTGTAAGTTGCAGTGGGCTGTTACAAGTCTAAAGAGTAAGATACTATTAACACTAAGTTATGTTATAAATGGAATTTGTAAGCTTGAACAACTCTAATTAGTGGGCCGTTACATGCTAAGTGACTACTTGATGATGCTGGGTTGATGGATTAACTGTCATGACTCAAAATATATGTGTATGCTACATGTACAATAATTGTCTATTATGTGAACAAGGAATACTTGAATCAATTGTACGTGTAATATGTGGATTATGTGCACCTGAGACTGATTGTTGTCGGTAACTATGTTAGGACGTGTGTGATCAACTGTTAAACAAGTAACAAATCTTACCGATCGCAAACCCAAGGTGAGTTCATTGCTCTTGAGCATGCGTCCCGGTGGTTGGGACAGTCATTGGGTATCACTCAGAGGGATGGGTTTTTGGGTAAATAAAATGGGTATTCCTGAGAGGAATACGTCTTGTGGGTAAAATCTGGAATGTTGGATAATACACTCATTTCCTATCACCTTAAGTCCCATCTTATACCGAATGGTTTCCTGAGAGGTAACGGGGTTATTAGTTGATATCGCTATTTAGGTTTGGCACCCTCACCCTGTACCTGAGAGGACGGGTGTGAACTAATGACCTTAATCATGACCAATGCTTAGATAGGGGGCATTGGGGACGGGCAAAATAATCTGGAGCCATATTGTACGGTACTCAAGTTATTATCAACATTATATTCAATGAACTGAACTAAATACTTGGTAACTAACGTTTTCACAAACTATGAACTCGCCAGCTTTGTCTGATACACTTGTTGCATGCTCGCAGGTCGTTAGATTTCTTGGATTTGGAACTTGCTGTCTGGAGTGGTTATGGGTCAAACTGAGTGGATACCTGTGATGGAATTATTGATATGGCACATTTTCTTTGAAGCATTTAAACTATGATTTACTCATTGCTTCCGCTGAACTTGTTGGATTTTTATTAAACTTATTGTTGGTACATTTCCTTAATAATTGGCAATTTTATTTGAAAACTTGTTATGAGTTCAACATGATTAGTGGCTCATTATTGGTACGTCACACACCTAGCGCGGTTTCCGTAGGTGGTATTTTGGGGGTGTGACTCCACCCAACTATATGGGCCAGAACTTTTGAAATTTGGCAAAAATGGTCCCTGTAGCATGTTTAAGCCATTTTCGACGCGTTTAAACCCCGTTAACCCATTTTCAAGGCTCTACAAGCATGTTAAAGCATAGGGGACTTGAAACATGCTTGAAATTATCTCGGATGTCGGTTCGTTTGGTCATACGGTTGCGTTATTCGGTTAATTACGACGAAAACTCGAACGGACGCGAAATCGATCCAAATTGCATGATGAATGGTATTTTTGCAATCCAATCACTAAAATAAAATATTTTAATGATTACAAAAATTTTTGGATGTCCGGATATGTTCAAAACGTAAGAGATGCGCATAAATGCAAACTTATGAACTTTTTGATGCTTTTAGTCCCTGTTGATCGAATAAGTTTATTTTCGCATACCGAACCCCTCAAAGCCTATTTCTAAGCTATGTAAAGGATATTTAGGGTATGTTTAACTTATGATCATGTTTCGTAATGTTCGTTACTCTACGAATCGGCGTAGTTTCGTACTTTGACGTAAATAGTCCCTGCGATCGAATAAACTTGTTTTCGACACACCAAACCCTCCAAAACTTATTTCTATGTGCTTATTTAAGGTATGTTAAGACTATGTCACTATTCTATAGTGTTTATCGCGTTATATTGATTATATTTACACATCAGTTCGCGTATAACATTCAAGAAAGCGATTTAAAGCTCAAAATCGAACAAGAATTGATATGTGCAATTGATACACATATTTATACAAATCCCAAGTATGAAACACAAGATTTTATTGGTTTTGTATTCGTATGATGGTCGTAGAGGCACAGGTGTCACATGTTTTATCCATTGAATGACTAAAAACCTAAGGTAAAGTGAAGTGGGTCCATGGGCTGGGTAGAAATTTCCACTGTAACACCTCTATGATCATCCACTTTAGCAGGTAAAGTAAAGTAGTTTTTTTTGTTGGTTTTGAATTGTTTAGACCAGAGTTTATTGGGCTACTAAGTAAATTCAAAATTGGGTTGTTTTTTTTACCAAAGTTATACTTAAAGTCAGTATACTAATCTCTCTTTTTACATGAATTATATTGAAGTCGTGTAGTGATTATAGCAATTTAGGTTCGATTGTTTTGATGGTGTGGGCGCTTATTATTAAATATGGTGGAAAGGAGAGTAGAGGTGGTTGCAAGGTTGAAGTCTTGGAAGAGGCAGCAACTCCATTGATTACATTTCTACAAAATCCAAATGCAATATTGTTGGTGCATCCATCTGTCGACTTCGTCTTATATCGAGTCTGGATTGCGTTGTGAATCTGATCAAGCATGATGTCATCTTATTAAATGATGACATCATAATAGATGACATCATCATATACAACAGTGCACGAAATTACATGCATGTATGAAACAGAATGTCATTTTGTAAGTTTCGCTTGAAAGTCAATCTTGGTAGGTTCGCTTGAATGGTCAATTTAGGAAGGTTTCGCTTGAGTGGTTCGCTTGAAACTGACATGTATGTTTCAAGCGAGACCGTGAGTGCTATAAATAGGGTAGTGTTCATTTCATTTGTAACAGATTTCAGATTTGATACCGAGGTGCTGCCGGTATTCCTTGTGATTGTAAACGCTATTATTTCAATACATACGACGTTTAAAGTGATATTCAAGCTGTTTTTACATCCGTTTCTTAGTTTCCGCCTCTTAAACGAACTAGAGCTCTTCCGAACGACTCATTCAGGTCGTGATTCGATCCTACAAGTGGTATCAGAGCTCAGGAGGAGGAGTTCTATATGATTCAGCTTGAAAATTTCTGTTTTTCTACACCTTCTTTCAAAATTTCAAGATTTCACGGTTAAAATCAGACAAATTTTTCTCAGAATGTGTAAAAATGCTTTTTAACAAACCCTTGAGAATATCAGCTTAAAATTCAAAGAAAATCGTGTAAAAATGACCTAAAAACTACCTTTCGCTTGAACGATCTGTTGTGTATCGCTTGAAATTTGGTGGTGTTTGAAGTGAAACACCGGCTTTCGCTTGAAAAGTGCATCGATTTGTGTTGAACATTTAATCAGTTGTCGGTTATCATTGAAATTGCATATGTGGAAGTACTAAAAGTCCATTCAGATTAGAACAATTATATCGGCTATTATAATGTGCATGTGATCTTTAAGTGAGTTGTCAGGCCCATGTGAATCATAACAATTTGTCGGTTTAAGTGGGTGTTATCAATACAGGTTGTAAGTCTATTACTCATGATGATATCGGTTTGCGAAGTATTATTGAAATGATAAAAAAATTGCATGTGAAGTGATAAGAGTCAGGATCATCACGTGACTCTAAGGTTTGCTTAGCCCAAGAATCAATTTGAGTTTAACAAGGATTGTTGTTGGTCGGTCGAGTGGACTTTGAGGTCCAATCAATTTGTTTTGATTATTAAAATTGTCGGCCAAGTTCAAAAGATTCAATCAGTAATAGATAAATACCGAGGTTTTTGGCCCAATCAATATATGATCAAGACTTAAATGTACGGCCCATTTGAGTAAAGAACCAACCCAATCAACATTCAAAGCAAGAAATCGGCCCAAATAACTCTAAGGCCTATTTGAATCCATTTCATTCCGATCAGGTCCATTCATTCAGTGTCTTCACTCGAACAACATTAGAACGAGTCCGCGAATTTTTGACACGAGTTCAAGACTGATTCAACCGTTACACGCGTTCACATTTTCTCAGTTTGTTTAAACTGATTAGTTGTTTTTGTTTTCATTCAGGTGACCCGAGGTGTTTTAAAAGGTGATCTAGCTCGTTTGATACCAGTATTTTTGACACAAGAAATGTTGTGTTTGTGAAGCTTTGAATTTGAAGCATGGAAGAGGCGTTGTTGAAGAAGTCATTTGACATGTTTGGAGCTTTTGACCATGAAACAACAAAGATGACCATTGATAGATATTGTCATTTAGTCGTGAAAATGGGAAGATTGAACATTAAGAAAGATGATGATGAATGGATTGATAAACTTGCTGATGCATTACCACAGCAAAAATAGGGAAATTATCTGTTGATTGTAAAACATATGAGAAAAACTGAAAATATGAATCTGGCACGGTTTATTCAGAAGATTGAAGAACATGAGCTGGAAGCAGCAAAAATTCTTGCTGATGAAAAAGCAAAGACAGAAGCTGGAGAAGCTAGTAGTGATCAAGTGACTGAGAAAGTTATAGAGAAGATCGTTGAAGAGGAGAAAGTGGTGGAGAAGATAGTTGAAATAGAAAAAATTGTCGAAGTAGAAAAAATAGTTGAAGTTGAGAAACTCGTTGAAGTTGAAAAGACTGTCGAGATAGAAAAGATAGTTGAAAAAGTGGTTGAAGTTGAAAAACCATGTTTGAAGTGTTTAGATTCTTGCAAAGTTTGTGAGAAGAAAGATAAGAAGATTGCTGAATTAGAGAAGATTAAAGAAGATTTATTGTCCGATGTGAAATATGTAAAGGAGTCATATGATGTGCTCAACAACACAGTTGATCGTCTGAAAAAGACGAATACAGAAATTGAAAAAGCAACGGAAAAAATGAGCGCAACATTAATGACAAAGCAGAGCGTCATAAATGATTACATCGAAGATTGTGCTAAGCTGAAGCAAGACTTGGAATTAGAAAAAATTGAAAGTGAAAGGATTAAACGATTATTGTTGAGTTACACTACTTGTGAATATTTGATTGATCGTGTTTATCCTACTGTTGCAGGTCTGGAAGTGTTCATGGATAAAAAGACTGAAGATACTGATACTGGTAAGAAACCAAGTGTCAAGTATAACAGATGTCCACCCCCGATCCATGAAAGTTATTCTCCAAGGAATCCTAACGAGGAGCGTCTAAAAAAAGCAGTCAACATCAAGTTAAAGTTTGAAATCATTGATGAGTTACCAGAAAACATTGATGTTATATTCACAGCGTCTGACACTGATCATGAGTCTGAGTTAATAAAGAAAGTTGTCGATCAGGTGTTGGATATGGATGAAGAGTCAAAACCGGAGTGTAAGTCGGAAAATTCGAGTTCGTCAGAAAAGAGTCCGAGTTCACTGGTTAAAAGGGTTTACAATAAAGAATTTCTGTTATCAAAATCTAATTTGAATGACGGACCAATCAAAGTAGCATATACTTTGAATGATTCAGACAAATTATATTCTGATGAGGAATTTCCAATAAGAAGTGTAAAAACTGAAATGATCAAACATATTTTCAAACTAACAGAAATTAACATTTCTGAAATAAAAGATTTAAATCTTGTTGAAAAACCTAAAAAGTACACTTCAAGAGTTCAACAGAGATTGAACAAGAAAAAGGGTTACGGTTATGGTTTTCAAAAGAAACCAAATCATAATGGTAATCTAAAAAAGAAAGGTCTTGGTTTCAATTCATCAGAAAATTATAAAAATCAGAAAACTTATAAACCAAATACAAAATTTGTTACAGGTGGAAGTTCAGAGGATGAACAGAAGAAACCTTTCTGGAAACAGTCAAACCAGGAGTTTCTTGCTGAAGTGAGGAAGAATGTGAGAAAGGTTGCTCAAAGAGTTGATAGAAGAACCTGTTTCAAATGCCAAGAAGTTGGACACATAGCTTGGAATTGTCCCAAGTCCAACTACAAAGAACAGGGAGTTTCTTCTAACTTTGATTCGAGAAGAAAATTTGTTGATAAGAAAGAACTATCTTTGAAAAAGGATAAAATGTTTGAAAATTCTAGTTTTGAAAAAGATGAAAGTTCAAAACGGTTTTACAAAAGAAAAGGCGATATGAACAAGCAAAAGTGGGTGGTTAAATCTGAGGGTAATTCTAACAATGAATCTGATTCCATAAAATCAGAGGAGTCTTTGGTTGAGAAAAAGGTTGTGAATTCCGTTCCAGAGGTGAACGATGAGGATTTTCCTCCATTGTCAAAGGAAAATTTGATGAAGAAAGTGGGAAAGGTAGAGATCTCAAATCAATTCTTCGCTGATAAGGGAGAATTTGATGTTGAAAAGATTTTCGATGGAAAAGTCAAGCATATTTTTGGTAAAATAGTTGTTGGGAAGGTTAAAACTGCAAAATATTTTTATAAAGAGTTAATTGCCATTTTCGCCCCTGAGGTTTGGGCACATTTGCCATTTTCGTCCAAAATGACAGTTTGGTATTATTTAGCCCCCAACGTTTGTCACTTTTTGCCATTTTCATCCAAATGCCTAACCAAGTTACTTTATATTGTCTGATGTGGTAATTTTAAAAATTTTCAAATATAAGGGGGTAACTTGTAATATCAGTCCCTTATAATATTCCTTCCTCATTAAACCGATTTACAGACATAAGAAAACCCCCTTTCTTCTCTCACCATCCCCTGTTTTTTTTCCACCAAATCTTTCTCCTCTGTTTTTGCATGATCACTATCTTTTCTTCTTCCATAAATTTCTTCCTCAGACCATCTTTTCTATCAATAAACCTTTCAATTTCCCTATCATGTGATAAATGCTCATCCAATTCAGCTTCTTTTCGTGTTCTAAATGATGCATTACTTCGAATTCTTCTATGCACTGTTTCTGTTCTTCCCCTGTTTTGAAACTGTTCTGGCACGCTTCTTGAATTTCATTTTAATTCACCAGACAACTCTCTCTCTTCTTCGTCTCTTGTCTCTCTCTCTCTCTCTCCTCTCTCATCCACCAACACCACATCCGCCACCAATCCCCACCACAACACCACCTCCACCTCCACAACCAGCTTCATATCTCTCTCTCCCTCTCCCTCTAACAACCACATAACCCCCAACTTCAACTTCACCACCATGATTACCCATGTATCTCCTTTTACCCAATTAGGTTTTGTGTCAATCAGCTCATGTTCGGATCTAGAGTGAGAGAGATGGGTCAGATTTGCAATGGAGCCGTAGCATACAAATCGAAAATGAGGAGGGAGATGGCTAGGAGTTATGATGGTGCCGGAGTTGCAGGTTGTGCCGTCGTTGTTCAGATCTAGAGTGAGAGATAGGGCCACCGCATACAGATCTGAAGCCATTTCCGTTGCAGGTTGTACCGGAGATGGTGCCGGAGTTGCAGGTCATTTTTCCCATTTCCATCGGCTCCCTTCCCTTACCTTTTCATCTCGTTTTTCTGGGTATGCAATTGTGGTGGTGGTGATTTGACAGGAAATGAGATATAATTTCAAGTGAGATGAAGAAGAAAGGGGAAGGATTTAGGGTATTTTGTTATGTCTGTAAATGGATAATTTGAGGAACGAATGCTTATAAAGGACTGATATAATATCAAGAAGACATAATTACAAGTTAGCCCCTTATCATTAAAAAATTTCAAAAATAACCCATCTGACGGTGTAAAGTGACTTGGTTAGGTATTTGGATGAAAATGGCAAAAAGTTACAAACGTGGAGGGCTAAATAATACCAAACTGTCATTTTGGACGAAAATGGCAAATATGCCCAAACCTCAGGGGCGAAAATGGCAATTAACTCTTTTTATAAATCAAAATGTTGGTGGGATAGATGTGTCCCAGAATCTCCCAATGCTGGTCAGGCTTGGGGGAAAGTTTTTCCAAACTAAAAATCCTGACTTGCAGGAGCTCCCAGGTTAGTAAGAGTGGAGCAGGAATCGGCATCTTTCTTAGCAAATGATCCTACATGTGGTACAGTTGGTAAAGTACAGGTGGTATATTTAAATTGTTATATGTTGATTTACAAGTGGTTATGGTTGGTGAGTGAATCTGTAAGTAGTTGAAAGAGATTTTCATTGACAAGTGGTTAATCAAGGTCATTAAGTTGAACTTGATTGGACCATGCTTACAAGTGGTATTTTGGAGAACAATGTGATGAACCCCTAACCTACAAATGGTTTATTAAAATCAACAAAACTTATTTTCCGGAAAAACCATTTGATCAAAACAAACTTAAGTGTTTTGAAATCACAATGGGAAAATAGTTTGTTGTAAGGGGGAGTTCTGATTGTTTATGCCAAGTGGATGGCGAATTGAAGCGATTTGATATCGATTGTCAATTTTTTTAAGAAAACAAACTGTACAGGTAGAGTATTAAAATTTTGTTTTCAAATTTCCTAAAATGTGTTTGCATTTTAGGGGGAGTAAAAATTTTAGAAAATCCAAAAACATTAGAAAATTTGAAAAAGTCAAAAACATGATAAAAACCAAAAATGAGTTTTGTTGTATAAAAGAGGAAATGATAGTACATCAGTGGACGATCACGGCATGCTAAAGAAATGGAAAGTTAAATTGTGATAAACGGTCTCACTGATGATATGCTAGTAGGTTTTTGCACATTTAGTAGATTGTGACGAGATATAAACCTAAATTTCAAACTTGCTTAATTCGTGGGTAACATCTCTCGGATATATGGGTAACCCCCGAAATCTTGTTTGAAGGATCCCTCTTTCTGAGATACTAGGTCTTTATGCTTAGTGATATCTGGGGTATTATCCCGGGACTTCTGATAATGCGGAAGCAATGGCCTAGTCCCCGGAGAATACTTTACGCTTGCTTGAAATATAGCGCCGCCCTCAACATAAATGATAAGACAATAAAATTGCTAATCAATGTTGTTGTAAAAAAGATCCTCTAAAGGGGACGCACCAAAAGTCGAGCCGTCATCTCTCTGCTGAACGGAAGTTCTGACCCGAGCTCTCATGGCTTCGCAATTTAACCCCTTACAGATATCATCTAGGTATACTCAACTGTAAGACTGAATATTGGGATCTGGATATGGGAGTATATTCTGAGGTGGGACACGCGAATAAGTTTAAGTGCTTAAGACATTAATCTCGTATCTCGAAACAGTTGAACTTTGTGTGAGAATTTAAGTGGATCAGTATACTGACAATCTAAGTGAATCGTTTAGAACTTAAAATGTATAAAGCTTAACGGTGTTGGTGATTTGTCTAAAAAATGATATGATCCTCTTACGCAAACTCACAAAAATATTGTTTGTATATATTTCTTTACTGCATTTCATTTCTGTTATATAAAAAATCCAAAAAGAGTTTCGGTGTGTTTTTAGCATAAATTTTTTGAAAAATTCAAAAAGATTTTAGACGACTGATGTTGAAAAGCTGAATTTCAAAATTCCGAGTGCTAAACATGACGAACAGGTTTGGGAAAGTTTGTTTGAAGATGTGTGAAATGAAAATGATATATATTCAAGTGTTTCATCAGAAATTGACATGATAAATCTTTTTGTTCGATACTTAAAAATGATGTATTCAGGGTTGTGTCTTCAAGTGATTGACAAAGTTTTTAAATTTGATATATATTATCTTTTATGAAACTTATGTTTTGGGTAGAGAATATGCAGGTGAGTCAGGTTACGATACCTAAATCTGTGAAAACCAGACTTCGATCCCAACACATCTTGAGGGGGAGTCGGTTAGAAAGAGAGAATCTGAAGTTGCTAGAGTCAGCTGTTGATTCTGAAGAATATAAGAGAATGTTACATCATTCGAGGAGGAGAGTAGTTGAAGAATGTTAGAGTGATAAAGACTGAAGATTGCTAAGACTCGACACTTAAGACTCGTCAACATCTGAGGGGGAGTCTGTTGGTGCACCATCTGTCGACTTCGTCTTATATCGAGTCTGGATTGCGTTGCGAATCTGATCAAGCATGATGTCATCTTATTAAATGATGACATCATAATAGATGACATCATCATATACAACAGTGCATGAAATTACATGCATGTATGAAATAGAATGTTATTTTGTAAGTTTCGCTTGAAAGTCAATCTTGGTAGGTTCGCTTGAATGGTCAATTTAGGAAGGTTTCGCTTTAGTGGTTCACTTGAAACTGACATGTATGTTTCAAGCGAGACCGTGAGTGCTATAAATAGGGTAGTGTTCATTTCATTTGTAACAGATTTCAGATTTGATACCGAGGTGCTGCCGGTATTCCTTGTGATTGTAAACGCTATTATTTCAATACACAAGACGTTTAAAGTGATATTCAAGCTGCTTTTACATCTGTTTCTTAGTTTCCGCCTCTGAAACGAACTAGAGCTCTTCCGAACGACTCATTCAGGTCGTGATTCGATCCTACAAATATAATCTTGAGATGATTAGTGAATGATATCTAGTATCTCAGTATTACTTGAAATTTTTTTCTTTAAACAAGAATTGTTTTTATCAACGTATAGGTGTGGATATCAGTTATTGTTACATTATATGATTTAGTTTGGTTCTTTCAGGTGTAGGAACGGTTTTGACACCGAACGATTTCGTAACGAACGTGTAACGTGCAGAATCCGTACACGAACGTGATCAAACACACGAGAACGTACTAATAACGTGATTCTTATTGAATAATATGATGTGTACAAGCACCGAGAATCACATAGAGAACTTTCTCTCTCTAGACTTTCTCTCTCTAAGATTAGCTCCTTAATTCCCAAATGAGCAAAAAGTCTTAAACTCTAAACCTAAAAGATTTATTTATAGGCACAAGGTTATAAGGATTTCTCCTTATTTACAAGTTTGCCACCTTGCCCTTTTTAACTAGATATTACAATAAAACGCTAGATTTATTCAGTTTCTGCTACGGACTAGATTGACGGAGGCGATAGACACATAATGCACTAACAGACTCCCCCTTGGATATTGCCGTAGTCAATCTCGTAGCGTCTTGTCTTTTCTCTTTCACGAACAGAATCCCCGTGGATCTGTCTTCGAGCTCAGTTGCTCTCCCTCTCGGTAGTCTCTTTCTTCAGGCTCCCCATTTCGTCAAGCTTCCGTGCTTTTGGGATCGACACCTGGCTTTCCGAATACAAGCTCCTCCAAAATAGTTACCTGGCTCTTTGAATCCACGCTCCCTCTTGCGTTGAGCTCGTCTTCAGACTCCCCCTTAGACTCAGCTGTTGGGATCGTAGTCTGGCTTTTACAGGTTTACAAGTTCAGGATCAATTCCTGGCTCTATTCTGTATCTGCTCAGGATTTGAAACCTGGTTAACCTGCACATCCTCTACCTCAACATAAGTTTCACAAATTTATAACACTTAGATTTAAGAAACTTACTGGTAGAAATCATTCATTCATCAATCTGTATAGTTACATCAAGTTCAAATGAATGATCTTGATTAACTAACCACACAATCTTTCAAAACATTTGTATATATCATTCAAAGTTTTCAACAAACTTTCCCAATCCAATTCATCATGTTTAGCACTTTGAACTTTGAATATCAGCTCTTCAACATCAGTTGTCGAAAATCTTTTTGTATTTTTCAAAATTTAAGCTAAAACACAATATTTTTGGATTTTTGATTTTAAAGTAAATGCAGTAAAGAAATATATACAAACAATATTTTTGAAAGTTTGTGTAAGAGGATCATATCAGTTTATGAGACAAATCACTAGCACCATTAAGCTTTAAACATTTTAAATTCTAAACGATTCACATAGATTGACGATATAGTTGTCCTCTTAAACTCAATCGAAAAACTTTTGAAATGCTTACCGATACGTTAAGGTATATTAATTTTGCACTAAATTCTTATGGACCCCACGATCTCAGCATATCCCCTCATCATGCAATACACTAACTCAAGTAATGCCTTTAAACTTTCATCAACTGTGATATGTGCAAAAAATAAAGCAGAATGTTTAAACATTAACAATCAGGTCGATACTTCCGTATAAGCAGAGAAAGTCCAATGTTTAAACAAAATAAGAAAATAAAAATAAGTTGAAGTTGTTTAGGCTTTAACCACCAGGTCGATACTTCTGTATGCGCAGAGGAGGTCCAAAGCTTAAACGAAACACCAAAGAAAATAACGCAGAACGTTTAGGCAATAACATCCAGGTCGATACTCACGTATACGCAGAGGATGTCCAATGCTTAAACAAAATAAAGAAATCAAACAAGTTTAAATATTTGCAAAATGAAAGACACAATCACAGTGACTTTTCAGCAAAGTTGTGAAAGTTCACAGACTTAACCGGTTTTTATGCTCTTTTAGCATTCAGCGATTACTGAGTAGGCACACAGTCAAGAAGGACAAAACTAAGTACTATGCTTTCAACCATGTTTCCCACTAGAACTAGGCTTTTTCATTTATGTTTGTATCGTTATCGCAAATCTACTAGTCTAGCTGAGCCTATCGTCACATCCTTAGTGAAACCGTTTATCACATTTGACATTTCATTTCTTTAGCATGCTATGATAGTCCACTGATTTACTATCATTTCCTCTTTTCTCAACAAAACTCATTTTTGCTTTTTCAATGTTTTTGGCATTTTCGAATTTTCTAATTTTTTTAAAATTTTTTCTCCCCCTAAAATCAAAATATGTTTCAATTTTGATTTTCAAGGAAAATTTGAACACAAACTATACAAGGAAAAGTGACAACATGATGCGAATTACTTCAATTCGCCATCCACTATGCATAAACAATCAGAACTCCCCCTGACAACAAACTATTTTCCCATTATGATTTCAAAACACTTAAGTTTGTTTTAATCAAAATGGTTTTTTCTAGAAAATTAGTTTTGTTGATTTTCACAAACCATTTGTAGATTAGGGGTTTACTTCATCATTTTGTTCTTCTTTAACCACTTGTCGGAAAGAGAAATCAAGTACAACTTAATGTCCTTGATGAATCTTTTGTAATTCGAAATATCACAGTTACCTACCTGTGAATTTCTCAAGAAAGATGCCGATTCCTGTTCCACACTTACCAACCTGGGAACTCCGGCAAGTCAGGTTTTTACTTGAACAGATTCACCCAAGCCTGACCAGCCTTGGGTGATTTTGACAAGTCAGATTCATCACTTTTTACCTCAATTTGCGGCTCTTCTGACTTTGAAAAGTCAGGTTCATTGCCAACACGTGGCTCTTTTGCTTCGGAAGAAACAAATTCCTTGTCAGAAGATGGCTCTTTTGTTTTCACTGAAACAAATTCATCGCCATTTTCTATTGGAACCCAATACTTACAATTTTTAAGCTTTCCAAACTTGTCAACATGTGATGTATAAATTCTTTCACAGTCTTTTTCATACTTAAAAACTTTGATAAAAGCTTTTTCTGAAAAATTAACTTTCTTTGATTTTTCATTGGTTAGATTAGTTAATTTTTCTTTCTTTATCACCCCTTTTGTCCTCAGATTTGCATCTGATGAATTCGTTTTGCTTGCCTTTGCAGTTGAGGAAAGCAATTCATCAGAACTTTTTCTCGGATTACCAGTTGTATCCGAGGACAAAATCTTTTCTAAATACTTTCTTTCTTTCTTTCTTTTCTCCAAAGACAAAATCTTTTCTAGATACTTTATCGCTTTCTTTCTCAGTCTATCTTTCTGCCCTTGTGATAATTTCACTTTCTGTTCTTTGGGCTTTTCTTCAATTTCGACTGATTTCTTCATCATTCTCTGAGATTCAGCCCACGATCTTTCCTTTGATCTCATTGGGCAATCTCTTGCAATATGTCCTCTGATTTGGCATTCATAGCACCTTCTCGTTTCGAATCTCTGGCTTTGGCAGTTAACAGCAATGTGTCCTTGATACCCACAAGTGTAACACACTCAGTTATAATACCTTTCACCACTTTCATACTTCACACCACTTTTATACTACACACTTAGATCATAGCATTGAGTTGCCTTGTGGTAATCATGTCCTTTCCTGTATCCTTGATTTGGCATTTGAGAACTGTGGTCAAACCTGCACCACAGATTACCAACTTTTTGTAAGTTTTCATTTTTAAATTTTTGTGGTTTTTCATAATGATTGGATGGCTGATCTGATGAGCTTTTATTTTCTTTTTTAAAAGTTTTCAAATTTTTAACTTTTTGTTTCTTTTCTACACTCTTCTTAACAGGTTTTTGCTTTGAACATTCACATATTTCAGTAGATTACAAAACAGTGTTTTTAAATTTTTCTTGTAATTCCAAAAATATTTTTCTTTTCTCTTCTTTTTCTTTTTCATCATCAGATTTATCATTACAATCTTCAATTTTGACTTTGTCAAAATTTGTGACATTGTCACTTATTGGAACAGAATTGATCGGTTTTGGACATACAAAATCTGGTAATGATGATGAAGTCACAAAGTCTTTCAATTTTTTTCAAGCTCATCAATTTTATTTCTAGAATTCTCAGCTTCATTTTCAAGCTGAGATATTTTCTCAAGATGAGACTTGATTGTCTTTTCATTTTCAATTTTATTGATTTCAAAAACAGAATTTTCATTTTCTAAAACTTTTATTCGATTTTCAAAAACTTTTTCTCTTTCTTTTGAAACTTTATTTTCTAATTTTTCCCAAAACACTTCTTCATGTTCTAAAGTGTTTATTTTATTCTCAAAATCTTTTTCTTTTTCTTTTAATTTTTCGTTTTCCAATGTCAAACTCTCCACATCCTTCAAGAGTTTGACTTTGTCTGTTTCAGATTTTTCACATTTTGAGCACACAACTTCACATTTTTCAATTTCATCTTTCTTGGATTCTTCAATCTTTGACGTTCCTGCAAGAAAATTTTTAACCATATCAGCAGGATTCAAATCTTCATTTAAAAAACAACCTTTCTTGAAATCATATTTCATCCTACTTCTTACATGAAGACCATTTCTAATTCTTTTGATTATTTCAAGAATCACATCCAAACTTATATATTTTGAGCTTCTTTCTAATTCCTCTATCAACTCTTTCTTTTTCCTCTCAATTTCACAATTGTATATTATAAGCTCTCTGAAAAAGTCAACTGGACTAAATTTTGAGAACCTAGAATCCTTTTTCAGCTTACACAAAAATTCATCCCAATCCAAAGGTAATGCATCAGCAAATTTTGAAATCTTTTCAGCATTTGTCATCTTAAACCCATACCTTTCCAACTTATCAAGCAATTCAAAATACCTTGTTTTCAAATCATCAAACTTTTCAAATTTTTTACACAAAAAGTATTCAGATCTTTTAATCCAAGCATTCTTTTTCTCATCATCTTTCCTGTATTGCCAATTCATATCAAACCATTCATTAATTCTTTCAAGTTTATTGTTTTCCTTTTCGTCAAACATTTTGACCACAACTTCTTTGTTAAACGACTTGGTTCAAAAATACCACTTCAAATCACCTTTGACTTTAATGAATAAAGTGCCGCACAACTTTCAAGAATCGGACAACTCACATGATTGGGCCGCTTCTATTATACCAACAACAAACAACAATCAATGTTGATTCTATTGGACCGCTAACATTAAAGCTAATCTCAATTCACATGCAATCTGAATTTGTGTTCGACAATGTTAATTCTCCATACAATTCTATTTGACCAACAAAATCAAAGTCGCATGGGCTGATACTCAATTTTAATTTGACCTATTGCCTTTTATCACATGCAAATCTTGAAGTTATTTCTGACAATTACAAATTTCAATTCATTGATTATCTCAAATGTATTAAATGGCCGACAACTTGTTCAATGCGATATGCTGATTGGGCCGTAAATTGTTAGTAGACTGCCCACAATTTTTACTTTTACACTTTTGATTGTCTGATTGGGCCGTTCAATTAAAGGCCTGAATGATGTTTCACATAAAACTCCAATTTCAAACGGAATCACCTATCAATTATGAACTTCAAACGGAATAACAATAATGATCCACTCTCAAACGAGATCGCCTTGTTCAGACGAAACCCTCAAACGGAATTCGATCTTCAAATAGAATAAACCAATCAGTTCAAATGGAATACATGATCTCAAATGGGATAGCGACTTTCAAACAGAATCTTCAAACGAAATAACGAATTTTCAAACGGGATACCCGATTTTCAAACGGAAGCAATTGTTTTCAAACGGAATATGTCAATTTCAAACGAAAACGGACCTAAAAACTTAGATTTCTCCTAAACGGCTAGGAATTAGGATCTGAAACTTGGTAGGGTTATAGAACAGGTGTTTTCGCACAACATATCAAAAAATCAGCTAATTTGGACCGTAAAAACCCGTTCAATTTGACAAAAATCAGTGAAAACATGAAAGAATGAGTAGAAGATCAAGAAATGAAGCAATTCAGATCTGAAATTGATGAAATCCTGTATGAATCTATGTGTTTGATCAGTGCAATCGAGCTCCTGCTCTGATACCACTTGTAGGATCGGTTTTGACACCGAACGATTTCGTAACGAACGTGTAACGTGCGGAATCCGTACACGAACGTGATCAAACACACGAGAACGTACTAATAACGTGATTCTTATTGAATAATATGACGTGTACAAGCACCGAGAATCACGTAGAGAACTTTCTCTCTCTAGACTTTCTCTCTCTAAGATTAGCTCCTTAATTCCCAAATGAGCAAAAAGTCTTAAACTCTAAACCTAAATGATCTATTTATAGGCACAAGGTTATAAGGATTTCTCCTTATTTACAAGTTTGCCACCTTGCCCTTTTTAACTAGATATTACAATAAAACGCTAGATTTCTTCAGTTTCTACGACGGACTAGATTGACGGAGGCGATAGACACATAATGCACTAACATCAGGCATTGCATTGGTATAGAATTTGTAGGCTAATTTGAGTTTATTAAAGAGTAATTGACCTCTTTAATTTTTTTACGGGATCTTTTATCAGTATGTTTGGAACAATATTAAAGATATTTTTTTAATTTACTATTGTTTTTGGGGTACTTTGTATGCTAAATAATATATTGATAGATACCTTTATTTGTGAATAGGGTGTTCATGTTTTGCATCTAATTGAACCCTTTGTTTCTGTTGGGTATCAAAACTGCACAGTGCAAACAAATCCCATTATGGTGGTAGAGGCGGCGCGGCAATGACAGCGGTGGTGCTGATCATGGTGGTGGTTAGGACGTTGAGGTAGTGGTGATATAACGGCCATGGGTTATGCTGGACTTTTTGGTGCTGCTACTAGAAACGGGCAATCTGTAGCTACACTTATGGATGATTTTCTTTGAATTCATCTAAAACTTTAAGGTGAAAAATGATTGATTTTCTAACAAAAACTTATATGATGATGTGATATTTCTTATTAGTTATGTATCACCACAATTATCTGCTACAAGAGTTCAATTTCTTTTTTTATTAATTAAAAGCATGGTGTTCTACTATAACTTACTTTTTGTATGTGTGTCTTGGTTTCTTTAGATGTTCCTATGATTATATATTGATGTGGCAGAAATGGAGGTATCATGGGTTAGTGAACATGTTATGGGCTTGACATGCCAACGCATAGTTAATGGAATAGATATTTCTACAAAAGTTAGATTATAAAAATAACAATTGCGTCACTTTGAAAGGTTGACCTTAGGCTATTTTAGTTCCAACTCACTTGTGGTATTAGTGTTTTACTTCATGTGTTTGACCAGTTATAATGAAATACAAGTTGGCCCGTTTCGTAAATGAGTATAGGTAATTCTCTGAACATCTTCTTAGCTGAAATCTGTGCTAGCTGGAATGAACTTGTAACCTAAGCACGCTAATTCATGAGTTGGTTTTATGCAGAACATGTCTCAGCTCAACTTATGTTGCTCATGCCATGCTAATTTTATTTTTTTGTTCTTTTTTGTTTTTGATTGTTTATTATGTCAAACTTATAATGTTTTATGTTGGTGATAATTTTAAAATGTTTGAAAGGTGTAATCCAACTCTAGTACATATACATAACTATTAGTTATGTTCAAGGCTTAGGTTTTTACTCTTTTTTGAATTACTTATGTTGAAGAAGGTGGTGTTAAGTATACGTCAGGTTATTAAAACTAATTAATTAAGTCCATTTATCATTCAGGGTATTTTGTATAATGTTTTTTTTTTCTTTTAGGCATTATTGAGGCAAGATATCAAAGAACAACTTAAAAGAGTGGCATATTCCATTGTATGAAGATGACATCGAAGTTAATTAATTTAAGTTTGTTTACCATTCGTATTTTGTACAATGTTTTTCACTTTTAGGTATTACCGAGTCATACTTTTTGTATGATTTTTAATTATCTATTAATCATAAAAGTAACTTTCTCAAGCCCGAGAAACAATCCCTGGGATAACCTAGTCTTTTTATACAACTCATATACAACTGAACCATCAACCTTATAAAAGGACTCTTTTAAATCAGTCCAAACCTCATAAGCCAATTTAGAAAAAAAAAACTTGACCAATAAATAGTTCTTCATAAATAGAATTCAAAAGCCAAGTTAGCACAACAGAATTACACATTTCCCACTGATTAGCCAAAACATCATAATACTTAGACTTCTCACATTTACCATCAATAAACCCATACTTATTCTTGGCTTCTAAAGCAAGTTTCATAGCACTAGACCAAACAATATAATTCTCAATCCCTTTCAATTTAATACTAACAATAGTTAATGCACTTTAGTCACTATGTAAAAATATAAAGGGTCATCAATATCAAGTTTACTAATAAAAGCCTGTGAAATGCTACCACTATCACCCATTTTAATCAAACACCAGAGATAACAACACAATTAACTAACAAACAACAATCACAGAATCACAACATATCAATACAACTATACAGTAAACAATAACCACAAAAAACCCTAAATGCAAGACTGTTTCAGGGGCCAGATTCCAGTTCATCACTCTATGGGTGCCTGGACAAGTCTTAACTCAGTTGCAATCCTAGAATTACTAATTTAAAAAACAAACAATAAAGAAAACACAAAATAATGCAACGGCTAACACATAGACTCCATAGTGCCAGTCCGACTAGCCTGGTAACAACAATGCCTACGACTCAAAATGCAATGAACAAGAAACAATAAAAAGATAAAGAGCAGAAAGATGTCACAACAACGTTTAACTGCCTCCAAGCAAATCTGACTTGCAACCTTCTAGGGTTACAGAGCACAGATCAGAAACACCAACAAACACCTGGTTAGTTTGCCCTGAAACCCATCTTGGGTTTTAAAGACCAACACAGGATATAATACTCGTGAAATCATGAAATCTCTTCCACAAGAAATCACCAACCCCCAAATAGGGTTTCAATCGCACAAGATCTTCTTCTACACACTTCCCAAGACCAAGATCCAGAAAGATCTCCAAGTGGAAACAACCCCAATCATCCAATAACCAGATCTAAACCCTAGATCTCATAGCGGAATACCCATAGTCAGACTCAAGAGCTCTAAAATATCTCTGATACCATTAAAAATGGTATGAAATCTATCACACCCTGGCTTTTGCGGAAGCGTGGGTTTATTTGGTGTGACCTCTTAATACCATAGCAACAATCATAACAATGCTATATGATAAAAAAACACGAGATGTTCATCCATTAATATAGTTTAGAAATACCATAACATACTTGTCTTGAAACATCAACCCCAAAATAAGTTACAAACCATGACTTGTTTAAAACGAGTTCATAAGACTCAAAAAAAGACTTAACCCGTCCAGGAAGAGGTTACACCTCCCAAACCCTACAACCCTGGATGACATCTTTATTTAGTATGCAGCTTGACTAACATGCATCACTTGCCAGATCCGATTAATTCCCTGAAATACATGTAGTTTGAAAAATCAACAAAAGGTGAGCGAGTTCATGTGTAAGTGAGTATGTATAAATGTTAGTGCATTTATCTGTCTATCGCCTCCGTCAATCTAGTCCGTAGTAGAAAACTGAAGAAAACGAGAGTTACATTGTTATTTTAGAATTAGTTAGTCAAAAAGGCAAGGTGGCATAACTGTAATTAATGAGATTCCTCATTAATCCCTTGGCCTATAAATAGATCTCTAGGGTTTCTCATTTAGAACTTTTGCCATTTCACACTTTGGAGAGATCTAGTTCTAGAGAGAGAAACTAGAGAGAGAATCTAGAGAGAGAAAGGCAAAAAGTGATTCAAGTGATTGTACAATTTCATATCTTGAATAGAATCACGTTTATATTACGTCATGTGTGTTTAGGTCGCGTTCGTGTACGGATTCCGCACGTTTCACGTTCGTTTCGCAATCGTTTCGGAGTCAAAACCGGTCCTACAAGTGGTATCAGAGCTAGGAGCTCGATTGCTTGATCAAACACATCGTTTTCGATCGTGATTTCATCAGATTCAGATCCGATTTCATCTATTTCTTCATCTTCTACCTATTTTCACGTTTTTCACTGTTTTTAGTCAAATTGAACGGGATTTTACGGTCCGAATCGTCTGATTTTTGGATATGTTGTGCGTATATACCTGATCTATAACCCTACCAAGTTTCAGATTCTAATTCCTAGCCGTTTAGGAGAAATCTGAGTTTTTGTGTCCGACATCGTTTGAAAGGAGGGTTCCGTTTGAAACCATCGTTTGAAAGGAGGGTCCCGTTTGAGTTATCGTTTGAAAGTGAACCTCCCGTTTGAAAAATACACTATCGTTTGAAAACATGTTTGTCGTTTGAACTGATCGTTTGAAATGTTTGTCGTTTGAACTGATCGTTTGAAATGTTTGTCGTTTGAACTGATTGTTTGAAATCTTTATCGTTTGAAGTTGATCGTTTGAAATTCTGTCTGTTTGAAAGTTGGTTCAGTTTATCATGTGATTAAAGTTGGACGGTCCAATCAGATGTTTGTTTAAATTGAAGTGTAGGTTTAGTGGGTGTTTGATGTGTTGCCCACTAGTTGAAGGTCCAATAAAAGTGTGTTAAAAGATAAGTTGTCAGTGTAGTGGACTCTAAGGCCCATGTGCGGTTAGTGGAAATTAATTGTCTATTTGTGAGTTTCGATAAAATGAATGTGTTGTGAATTGTAGTTGTTGGTTTAGTAGACTTTGGGATCCAATAGGATTGTTTTGAGGTGTTAAAATTGTCGGCTACCTTGTTTGAAAAGAATTGAAGTGATCCACAGCCCACTACAGTCCACGCGGCCCAATCATATTGTTTGGATAGTGGGTGCGGCCCTATCAAATTCATCACGTGAACATATTTTGAACTGTTGTCGGTTTAGTGTAAGAATTGGCCAAATCATATATGTTGAACGATACAGTTGTCAGCCACAAGAATTGAAAAAGCAGCACATGTGAACAGGAGTTTCGGTCCAATTATATTTTGTTGGTAATCAAGTCGTTTTTGTCGTCAAGTGCTCACAATTAAGTGGACCAGGTCATTTGGATTTAAGTTCATTTCACACAGTTTGATCATTTAATTGTTCAGTTCACACGGTTCGGAGTTCAAAGGTGATTCAAGATGGCCAAAATGTTTGATGAACAAGAAAATAAGAATCTTGAGAATTTAAATAATTGGCCTAGGGAATCTTGGTGTGAGATGAGGCATGATAAGGATGTTTATGTTAAAAGATTCGAAAATTTTCTTTGCATGAAGAATGAATCAGTGGAGATGTTGAGAGAAAGGTTTTACGGGCTAATCATCAAGTTAGAAAAACACAATATATATCATTCAAATGATGAAAGAATTTCAAAATTTGTTGATGCTTTACCTTTGGAATGGGATAAATTCGTGAATGAACAGAAAAGGGATTCTAGTTTATCACGCTTTGAGTTAAGAAGTTTTATCAATAAAATTACAAATCATAGAAGTGATGAAGATTCAAGAAAAAGGAAATTATTGGATGAAATAAGAGAAGAAGTAGAAAAGATAAATTTGGATGTATTCATTGAAATGAGAAAAAGAATCTCTGTGTGTCTTGCAGCGAAAAATGATATGAAATACGATATTAAAAGGGGTTGTTATATTGATGAATATATGAATCCTATTGATTTTGTTAAAAATTTTTGTGCAGGAACATTCAGGATGGAAGCAAAGAAAGAAGATGATGCTGAAAAGATGAATGAAAAGTGTTCAAAATGTGATAAACTTGGAGCAGACAATGCCAAATTCTTGAGTGATGCGGAGAATTTGACATTGGAAAACAAAGCTTTGAAATATGGGAAGAAAGTTTATGATGAACAGATTCTGGAGTTGCGCTTGAACTGCGAAAAATTGAAATCTGAAAATGACAAACTTTTGAAGAATGTTGAGAGTTTGTCATTAGAAAATAAAAATTTTAAACAATTAGAAAATGATTTCAAAAGTCGAATAAAGATTTTAGAAGATGAGAGAGATATTTTTGGTAAAGATAATCTTGAAAAACAAATTGAAATCAATTCTCATCTTGCTAAAATCATCCAGCTTGAAAAAGAAGCTGAAAAAGCTCGGATTAAAATCAAAGAGCTTGAGAATAAATTGAAAGGTTTTGTGAATTCTACTTCACATGTTTGTCCAAAACCGATCAATTCTGTTCCAATAAGTGACAATGTCACAAATTTTGACAAAGTTAAAGTCAAAATTGAAGATTGTGATGAAATATCTGATGATGAAAAAGAAAAGAAAAGAAAAATATTTTTAGATTTACAAGAAAAATTTAAAAATACTGTGTTGCAATCTACTGAAACAGGTGAATGCTCAAAGCAAAAACCTGTTAAGAAGAAGGCAGAACAGAAACAAAAAGATAAAATTTTGAAAAATTCTAAAAATGAAAATAAAAGCTCATCAGTACAGTCATCCAATCATTATAAAAAATCACAAAAATTTGTAAATGAAAACTCACAAAATGTTGGTAATAAGTGGTGCAGGTTTGACCACAGTGCTCAAAAGACAAATCCAGCATTGAAGAGGAGAAATGATTATTACCAAGCCAAACAATGTTATGATTTGAAGGTTTGGACTGACAGAAGTGGATGGTACGATAACAGAGTGTGCTACACCTGTGGTGTTAGAGGACACATTGCTGTTAACTGCCAGAATTGGAATTATGAAACAAGAAGATGCTATAATTGTCAGATCAAAGGTCACATTGCTAGAGATTGCTCAAAGAGATCGATGGGAAGATCAAGGGTTGAATCTCAGAGAACGATAAAGAAACCAGTCACTGTCAAGCCCAAAGAACAGAAAGTGGAAGATAAGAAAGTAAAGCTTTCACAAGGACAGAGAGACAGACTGAGGAAAAAGAGGAAGAAGGCGAGAGAGTATTTGGAGAAGATTTTGTCTTCAGGTTCACCGGTTGGTTCGAATAAAAGTTCTGATGAATCGATTCACTCGACTGCAAAGCCAAGCAAATCGAATTCTTCAGATACAAATCTGAGGACAAACAAGAAGAAAAAGGAAGTTATTGGCGATGAATCTGGCTCATCAAAGTCAGACAAGCTAAGTTCGGGCAATGAATCTGATTCCACAAAATCAGAGGAGCCACAAGTTGAGGTAAAAAAGGAAGAGACAGTTCCGTTAATGAATGATGAGAACTTTCCACCATTACGAGCCGCAAACCTAAAATCAAAAGGTGTTGATGCTGGAAAAATGTTTAATAGCAATGTTAAACATATTTTTAGCAAGATGGTTGATGGTAAGGAAAAAGGAGTGAAAGAGTTTTATGAAGAAATTAGAAAAGCTCAAAATGCGCCTAAGGCTGGTCAGGCTTGGGTGTCAAAATCTGTTGGTTGAATTCCTGACTTGCCGGAGCTTCCAGGTTGGTAAGTGTGAAGCAGGTATCGGCATCATTCTTGAGAAATTCACAGGATGGTAACTGTGATATTTCGACTTACATGTGGTAAATCAAGGACATTAAGTTGTACTTGATTTTCTACAAATGATTGTGGTGTTTGATCCTTATATTGTTAAATTTTCAAAATGGTTAAAAGAGAACAAGGTGATATGATGACCCCGAACTCATAAGAGATGGGTAAACAAACTAATTTTTCCGGAAAAACCATTCTGATTAAAACAAACTTAAGTGTTTTGAAATCATTATGGGAAAATAGTTTGTTGTAAGGGGGAGTGTTGATTGAATATGCCGAAACCCTCACGGCTGAACAAACATGATTACTTTCATCAGATTGAAAAACGGTTTTCAAACTGTAAAAATCAATGTGTTGTAAATCATGGGGGTATGTATATTTTCTGTAACTCAGTGCATGAGAAGCAGAAAATGGATGGCGAGACAAAGCTATCAGTGTTGGTTGTCAAATTTTCTTTATATGATTTTGCATTTTAGGGGGAGTAATGTTGTTAGAAAATACAAAAACATTTGAAAAAGTCAAAAACATGATAAAATTCAAAAATTGAGTTTTTGCGTAGAAAGAGGAAATGATAGTACATCAGTAGACAGTTACAGTATGCTAAAGAAATGGAAAGTTTAAATGTGTTAAACGATCTCACCGTGGATGTGTCGGTAGATTTTTATACATTTAGTAAACTTTTTCGGGATATAAACCTAAATTCAAACTTGCTTATTTTGTGGGGGAACACTACTTGGATATATAGGTAACCCCTGAAATCTCGTTTGAAAGGTCTCTTAATCTGATATACTAGGTCTTTATACTCAATGATGTCTGGGGTATTATTCCGGGACTTCTGCTGAACGGTAGTTCTGACCTAGTCCTTGGATAATACTTGCTGCAATGTTTGAAACATAGCATTAAACCCTCAGCATGCTGATGAAACAATAAAATTGATAGTCGCTGCTGTTGTAAGCAAAAAGATCCTCTAAAGGGGACATACCTTAAAGTCGAAGCTGATATCTCTCTGCGTATACGGAAGTATCGACCTGAGATCCCTCGGCCCTCGCATACCTAATTTATATACTGATATCTCTGAAACGGACTAGAACTCTTCCGAACGACTCGTATAGGTCGCAATCCGATCCTACATTATATACAGATATCATTGTAGTATTCTCACCTGTAAGACTGATTATTGGGATTCTGGATACGGGAGTATATTCAAGAGGTGGGACACATAAATAGGTTTAAGTTCTTAATACACCTAATTCGTATCCTGAATCAGTTGAGCTTTGTATGAAAATTTAAGTGGATAAGTATATCGACAATCTAAGTGAATTGTTTAATGCGTAATGTGATTTTAAGCTCAACGGTACTTGTGACTTGTCATAAACTGATATGATCCTCTGACGCATACTCAAACAAAAATATTGTCTGTAAATATGTTTGTACATATTTCTTTATTGCTTTATATTTTCAGAAAATACAAAAAGATTTTTGATTCTGCTTTATTTTCGACAACTGATGTCTGAGTGCTGAGTTTCAAAATCTAAGTAAGCTGATTGTGTTTCTGAAAATAAAACAAGTTCATTAATTTGAAACTTGAATTAAAAATAAAAAAATTCAAAAACAGTTTGTGATATCTCCAAGGTCATTAGTTTGGACTTGGATGATTAATTGTGAGGGATTTGGATGCTTATACTGTTATAGAGCTAGTTTCCGATTCGATTCGATGAAACTGCCAAATTCATGGAAATTGTTTGTTTAGAATGTTGAGTAAGCCAGGTTACAATTCCTGGATAGCTGAAATTTGAAATGCTGTTACTTATAAATGCTTGAGTGTTTGCAGATGAGATTCCAGACTACGATCCCGGAAGCTGAGTCTAAGGGGGAGTCTGAAGACGAGCTCAAAGCAAGGGGGAGCTTGTATACGGAAAGCAAGGTGTAGATCCCAAAGCACGGAAGCTTGACGAAAGGGGGAGCCTGATGAAGAAAAGAGGAAAAGCTGAAGCTGAAGACAGATCCACCGGGATTCTGTTCAAGAAGATTCAAAGAGAGAGAGAAAGAAAAGTCACTACGAGCTTGACTACAGATTGACTACAACAATATCCAAGGGGGAGTCTGTTAGTGCATTTATCTGTCTATCGCCTCCGTCAATCTAGTCCGTAGTAGAAAACTGAAGAAAACGAGAGTTACATTGTTATATTAGAATTAGTTAGTCAAAAAGGCAAGGTGGCATAACTGTAATTAATGAGATTCCTCATTAATCCCTTGGCCTATAAATAGATCTCTAGGGTTTCTCATTTAGAACTTTTGCCATTTCACACTTTGGAGAGATCTAGTTCTAGAGAGAGAAACTAGAGAGAGAATCTAGAGAGAGAAAGGCAAAAAGTGATTCAAGTGATTGTACAATTTCATATCTTGAATAGAATCACGTTTATATTACGTCATGTGTGTTTAGGTCGCGTTCGTGTACGGATTCCGCACGTTTCACGTTCGTTTCGCAATCGTTTCGGAGTCAAAACCGGTCCTACAATAAACCTTTGTAAACAATGTATGTATGTCCCGGTATGATTGCAAACAAGGAAAAGATCACCAATGGTTTGCAAGGCCACTGATATGTGTGACGGTGTAGGAAGACTCACACCTAGCAAAGTTGTATCGAGCTCTCGGCTGGAAGACATAGTCACCACTATGGGCTGCCCCGGCCTCATGGGTGTGGGCTCACTACACCCAAATAGATCTATCACTCATGCCCCTCGGTCCTACAACGAGGATTGATGGTCCCAAGTATCCGCCTACCCTATCACATGATCTATGGTTCTTTCCTAGGCTAATCATACCAATTGTATTGTATGTATCCCTTTGTAACATGTATTTCACCCCCGAAGTAAGTAAACAAAACAGTTTAAGGAAAAGGGGGACATGAACTCACTGTAGTGCGTCTCGTACCGGCAACTCAAGCTCTGTCAGCTGCACGACAACCTACAACGTACTAATAATCTATTAGACGAACGGGCCGTGCCTTGGCTTAGAGTTTAATGTTTTTGAGTTGCGTTTCTTTTGTCTCAGATTATTATTCCAAGTTATAATTATTTGTTAAAATAATAATCATTTTAACCTCGAATTATATTTAGTTTTGGAATAATTGTTTAATCAATATTTCGCATTAATACTTCTCAAGTATTTTAACTCCGTATTTCCTTCCCAAGGATGGGGGTATTTATATATGTATATTTGTAGTTCCGAAATAATATATTTTTAAGTCTCACTTAATATATATGTAATTTATTTGTCAAAAATAATATATTCCAAAATATATATATTTTTCCCAAAAATAATATATTTTTCACTTCTTTAGTTTCCACAATAATATTTTCCAAAAATATATTTGTAAAAGTATTTTCCGGAATATTTCATAAGTTACGTTTTAGCGTTCGGTTTCACAATATCAAGTGTGTAACTTAAAAATTCATTCCGTGAGATTTTTGGTATTATTTTGGAGTTGTAAATGTCATGGCAAATGTAAGTTATATTATTTTACCCTAAAATAATATAACTATTCCACAAAATAAACAAATATTCACACAAGTGTTTTAGTATAAAATATATATTCTAAATATATATTTATCCATTTTACTAGTAAAAATCAACCTCTGATACATTGTATTTTTATAACAAAACCTATGGCGAAGTTTATTTTGAAAAACAAAGTTAAAACATATTTGCAAACACTTGTTAGAAAATCATTTCTAAGTGTTGAAATTTTTAAAAAATTTCGCCATAGTCTCCTTTGTAAATGGAGGTGTCCATGCTAATAAGCATATCATTTTCTTTTCAAAAATTCATCCAAAACCATCAACAACAAATCTCTAAACCATATTACACTTACCAAGTGTAAAAACAATGCACTTTACATAATAACATGAACTTGTGTTTTCATAAAAACGCGTAGTAACTTGGTAATATATTTAGTAGCCTTAGTTACTTCCCAAAATATATTTACTTTTGTAAAAACCTCATTCTCAGGATTTCTAGATGTTTACAACTTGTGAATACTTTTTACAAAAATATTTATTTACAACATTTTCTTGTTTTTCTAGCCTTCCTACACTTATTTTATTTCCAAAAATAATGTAAGTGCAAGAAAAGTTATGATCTTTCAAAAACCGTCTCTTGAACTTGGTTGGTTTAGAAAAGTCATTTGTAAATCTCGGATTTACATGATCACCAACTCACTTTGTTTACTTTTATTTCAAGAAACCATCTTTATTTAACAAGTTCATATTTTTATTAGAAGATGATTATTTTATGACAACACATAATCACCTCTTAACTTGTTAAATCATGTTTTTAATCATAAGTTAACAAGTTTCATATAATGATCAACATCATATTTCTAGTAATCAACAAGCAAGCATCAACATATACCAAACAACATCATACTAACATTATTTCTTCATGTTTCATCTTATTTAAGCTTATGTTTCATGATTCAAGAGTAGGTTCTTTTAGTGTTCATATGATTTCATCATAATGTATCTATTAACCACCAAAAATATGAAGTAAACAAGAGTGTAAAGAAGTCTTACAACTAGCATAAAGCTAGGGAAGATCAATGGAGAAAAATGAGTGGTTAATAGCAAACGAGTGAGGTCCTTCAAGTTCCGAGTGCTCCACACCTTCTTAATCACCTTGTTTCACCTCAAGACAAACTTGGATTGTATGTATTAAAATTGAAAATGGTTGGTGGGTGTGCTTGGGTGTTCGGCCGTAGCTTTTTTTTTTATGGGAGAAAAGAGAGTTGTAGTGGTAAGATGATGAGGATAACTAGCTTTCTTATAACCTCCCTAATCCTATAAGCCAATGGTTATTGTGTCAACTCAAGTACAAACATGATCACTTCATATCCCAAGAGAAGATATGGAAAGATTTAAGCAAGATTAAGTCAATCTTTGGGTGGGGCCATGCATGGTCTGAAAATCAGCAAAAAAGGGTGGTGTTTAAGTGTTATTTTGATGGTAAGTAATCTAGTTAGTGGAAGGTTAAACATTATTTCTAATGTTTAATGTGTACCATGTATTACGTAATATGTTATAGTGCTCGGGAACCATGACTAGCTCAGAAAAAGTGAAACAATGTTTTTAACAATATTTTGGTGTCCCGGATAATGTCCGGTTGTTCGGTTAGATATTGTTCCGTTAAAGTGCTATGTTATTCCGTATAGTGTCTTTTATGTAACATTTTGTGACAATTTTAATTCCCGGCACTTAGGAAAGCATACAGGACCATTTTGCCATATTTTTGCACATTACTAGCATGTTAAAATGATGAATTTTGTTAATTAATGCAGATTTCTGCATTTTGAATGGGTTTTAGGCACTTTCTGACACTTAAACTATCACCTAGTGACGCAGTTTTATGGTCCTCACTTCCCTACACCCCATACTAGTGTAATACCTTGTCCCTGGCTCATACTGGGCCTTAAAACATTGTATGTCTATGTACTGGCACTGTCAGTATAATTCTGAGTTATCCACTCAATGTGCTAACTGTGCTTTGAGCATCAAGTTTGTCACTAAAGTTTGTGTGTAAGGAGTGGAGTGACAATATGAAATGTGATGCACATGTATGTATGTAACAAAAATCAGAAAGCAGTTTAATTCGTCAGTTGTAATCAAGCACAGTCATTAAGCATAAATTAATAATTAATTGTACGGATACCTGAAATTTTGAGGGTTGTCACAAAATCAACACAACAGAAGAAAGAAATAGCGACAAAATCGGTGACAAAACTTTATTGATTTAACCTAAACAAATAAACCCAAACCAAACCCTAGATCTTACACTATGTAAGATCTATATCAACTGATACATATACTGGATCAACTCATACAAAGTAGGAATCAACAATTCAAGATTCAAACTAGATCAACAACTACAACAAGATGAAGAATAACCAAGGATACAGAGAGAAAACAACAAGAGCAATAATGACCAAAGAAACCGTAACACATCCTTTTATATGCCCAGACTTCTAAATATCCAGCCAGTCCTCCATCTTATAGAAGTTTACTCCTTTTACCCTTCACAATTGTACATGTACACTTTATACCCAAATCAACAGCAAACGTGTGTAACAACTTGTAAAAGTTGTTACAATATAGTTATAAGCTTTATATGGATTAAACAACCTCTTAATATTTTTGCTACATGAATTATAATTATGTAACATATTATTTTCAACAGGTAAGCATTGTCACGTAGGCCCACATCAGCAAGACAAATCAGTCACTCAACATGTGTTATACCTACCGAGTGATGATTTTTTTTTGTTTTTTGTTTTTTCAACATACTGATTCTAGTTGTTTCACAACTGGATCCAACGTTCACAATGGATCTCTCACGCCAGCGAGGCACATTCATAGACTCACTACTCATGCAGCAATCACGCATGGGTGACGTATTATTCACTTGAGCTAACACGGTGCGCTTCGTATCCTGCTCACACAACATAACACATGCTGTTAAGTTGTGTAGTCCATCAATTATTAGATTTATAGAAATGGTGAAATTTGATCATGATTTGAACGTCCTTGAGTTCTATCGACATGTTGATATCAAATTACTAATGTATGGAAGTTTTTGGTTCATAAAGTTTAAAGCAATTGACAAAACCCAACTTAAAAGGTTGCATGTGGTGTCATTTCACTTTGATATTCTTGCTACAGCTGCAAATTAATTGATTATAATTAGATATATACATTCACAAGATTGTGTCCATGTTTTATTGTAAGGGACTCGTTTGCTTCATCTAAAAAACAAATAATTAACCACGATCATTATTTTTAACATGCATTCATAAAACTACATCGGGCTTCGAGTATCATAAAAGAATAAATAATGTAAAGTGAAATTAAAATAATCCTGTTTATACTACGGCATGCTTCACGTTCTTTATCTCGATCATCATATAAAAATATGTAGGGGGTTTGGCATTATAGCCTAGTGGCATCTTAGGGGTGGGATAAGGCTTATGACTATTTGGTCATGGGTTCGATTTCCACAAGTGGGGTTTTTCTCATATTTATTGGGTTTCCTAGTGAATTGGTGTATAGGCATTATTGCCCAGTGGAGTGGCGATAGATATGATTGGGTGGTTCCGTTGGTGACACGAAGTGATCTGTGATATGTCAGTGATTCAAATTCTCTGTTCAAAAAAAAATATAAAAATACGTAGATCAAAGTTTAATGTTTTACATTAAAATTAGTTACTTTATCACCAACCTTTACTAAAATTCCGTTTCAGACCTAGTTTATTGGTAAACTATGTTTGGCATTACTACTTTTAAATTATAAGGCTGTTGCAATGGTTTCTTATATAATATTGTAAAACCTATAATAATATTAATTTAGATGGTGTAAAGTATTTATTTCCCTAATTGTTTTCATATGAA
The DNA here is from genome assembly GCA_030545235.1 of Helianthus tuberosus. Taxonomy (NCBI): domain Eukaryota; kingdom Viridiplantae; phylum Streptophyta; class Magnoliopsida; order Asterales; family Asteraceae; genus Helianthus; species Helianthus tuberosus. Next base: position 178,264,370 of record CM060424.1, on the reverse strand, counting down.
GTTGCCTAACTAATATAATAAACTAATAATCGACTATCACATAAGAAAAGTCTCTATTATTATTAAAATATATCACTAATGGGATTCTCCGCACGTTGCAGTTTTCACTCGGTCGGTATAGCTTTTGTTCGTATAACAACAACGACTACATAACAACCAAAAGAAACATGCCCAAAAGGATATCCATATATTTTAGATCAAAAACTATAAAAATACCATTATATAATTGAAATTGAAAATAGTGAAATTTGATCATAAACTATAAAGCCAGTAAGTATAGTAATTATTGTCGATCATTGTTCTTCTGATACATGCATCATAATTAACCCTTTGGGCCTTCGATCCGACAATCCTTGAGTGAGAGTTTGCAGTCGTTGGGGAGGCTTTGAGCGGCATCATGGGTTGATTTCCTAGCAAGTTCGTCAGCAGCCTCCTTTTGAGCTTTATCATGTGTCCGCTGAATCACAGTACATTGGCACTGCTTTGTCACATTATTTAAGAACACACAACACTTATTTAAATGATTGCCTACTAAAAACCTGAAGTATTGATCGCAAGGGTTTCCTTGCACAGAGCTGGGGCATTGATTCTGGAATGAACTTGAGATTTCCATATGCATTTCATGTCCATTGTCCTCTATGGTAGTGGTTCTATAGGCTGACATCATAGAAAATGCTATGATGGCAATCAAGATGAATGTAAAAGGTGCAAGTTTTGCCATTATACGATGTATGCAACTAAGGGAGATGCATAGGGCTTTAATAAGTTTTTCCTACACCTAACAATTAGTTAACCATCTTACTCCTTTAATTTTCCTACACCTAATAATTAGTTAACCATCTTACTCCTTTAATTTTCTACACCTAACAATTAGTTAACCATCTTACTCCTTTAATAGGTTTTTCCTACACCTAACAATTAGTTAACCTTCTTACTTGGTATATTTACACATTTATATATAAAATGAGATTATTTAAAATTTTTATGGTATTGACAATAAAGATTCTAGTTTAAGTTTAACAAAAGAGTATATTTTATAATTAGAATGATACATACATAAAAGCTATACTTTTTCTAATAGTTTTAAAAATAAAAGCATCATGAACAAGAACCATAGCAAAAATTAGATAAAATTTGAACTTTTAGCCTATGTTAATGGAGAATGGGGGCATATTGGGACAATTTCGTATGGTGGAAGGGGTGATCGTCACACTCAATCATCAATCACACTATCACATCCAATCACCATTTGACACATCATTCCTTCACATTTCACTCATCACACTCGTATTAATATCACATTCCAAAATAAAAATCACACCCAATCACAAGTTAACACATCAACATCAAGTCAAACCCACACACACAACACAAAGTATCATGTTGTGACAACCATCATGATTTTCTTCCATCACCAAGTGATACACCCCTTTGTGGCCCGTAATTTTGTAAATGGGTTTTCACTAGTGACCCGTTTTGTTCATTTTCTATATTATATACAGTTCCATTGTTTAAAAAAAGGAGATCATGTTTAAGTTGCATTTAATCCTAAAGGGTTCTATAGTTCTACTCCTATCATCGCATCCACCTTTGCTACTTGATCTGGACAACAATTAACCTCTCACGCCTTGTTTTAATTTAATTTATTATGGTATTTTTATATTTTAATTTTTTTCTTATATTAAATTTTCTATTTATGTTATATTCTTTTATCATCTTTTTGTTTTTGTTGACAAGACCCCCTTTTTGACCAACCCATATTTTTGTCACTCCCTGTCGAAACTCTCTGTGTCGCAAGTCCTATAAGCCATATAAAATATGCAACACAACATCGAGGTGCAAATTTCTTCAAAGAATAAATAAGTTAAAAGTATGATTAAAAATATTTTGTTTCGTTTATGGCATGTTCCACGTACTTAATTTTTAGTACTTATCTCACTTTAATTCTTTTCAAGCATTTACATCTCTTCCATCATTTCTACCATATACTTATACATAAAAACTCTACATTTTTTCTTCCTTTAATTAAATGATACTTTTTATACTTTTATCATTATTTCTTCCCTCTCCTCCACTCAAAACACTTTCAAATGGATATATATTAAACAATTTTAGAGGATAAACAGTGTACCCTTTAATATACAGATAAATAGTAACATTTTCTCCCAACTTCACTCACAACCAATTTTTATAATATAAAGAATACTCTCAAAGAATTTAGTCAAAGAGATGTGAATGCTCTTACAATTACTTATCTTAGCATCAACTTTACCAAATTACGTTCCAAGTCTTTGTTGATAAAATATTTAATGTTCTTAAGTTATATATGTGTGGGTAATCAATTATTCTAGTTATTTGAATGTTTAGCACTTTAACTCTATATGTATTTGAAATTAAAACAAGATAACTACCAAAATTACTAGTGGTTTTTGTTCAGTCTGAGTATAAAAGGTCACGTGATGAGGAGCGTATGAATTTTTAATGTATTTTTGTACCTTTTTACTCTTTTTTCAAGCTTTAAATTTATAAAACATGTATCACTCTCTACAACACGCTAGGGAAAATACACCTATCATTGACGTAGTATAGTGATGGTAAGATACCGAGGTCGTACAAGGTCACAAAAGCTCTTAATTTCGGAATATCGTCGACGTCTAATCAAACCAAATTTTTGGAGAAAATATTTTTAAATTAGTAAAATAAAGAAAATAAATAAATAACTAAATAAAACAAATAGACAAGATAGAGTCACTTGTATCCGAATCGTCTCGTCATGTATGTATCCTTTGATGATTTCCGCACTTTGGGTTTTTTAAGAGATTATCTTAGTTATAGTGGCATGTCCTACTTTTGGAAGCAACGCTACCTTCAGCCATATTGGTCTGAGTCAGCAGGGTTACAGTCTCGCAAGGTCAGATTATTGAAAGATGATTAGTAAGTTATTAATGCAAAATGTGGCATGTCCCTCTTTTGGAGGCAACGGTACCCTCGGCCATATTGGTCTGAGTGAGCAGGGAAATAGTCCCGTAAGGCTGGTTTAAAGTCTTAATAGGAGTTTATTTATAAAGGACTAGAAGCCATTCTTACTTCCCCCGATTTGATGATATCTTCCTTAAGGGAAGTCCTAATAAGCTTGAATCAAGTCTTTTCAAGATCTATACATAGGAAGAAGCAAGAACTTTACCCAACCACCCTTCTAACCCCATTCAAGGCAGTTAACGCGCTTTATTTAGATCGTAAAGACACGAATGAGTGAATCAAAAAAACATGAAGAAATGATTGAATAAAGTTCACTTTTAATATAAAAACTAGTTATTAAAGTCATTAATACAAACCCAAATAAAAAGTTACCAATGCTAGAAAATCAAAAGTAATAAACAAATGATTTTGTCTTAATTAAGTGATGTAAGAGATTGGCCAAGCATGGCCTTTGTTTGACAAAAACCCTTACTATCGATCTTGGATCCCTAGACCAGTACATACACTATAAAGGTGGATGATGGATGAAAGTGGTGGATGATGGTGGTAATGGTGGTGGTGTGGTGACAGGTGTGAGAGAAGTGGTTTGCCAAGGGATGAGTTGCAAGTGAGTTAAGCACCTCATTTTATAGTTGAAAACAGTAGGTTCACAAGTCCCCGTGCCTGGTGGGCACAACCCTGTGTCCTTCTCCTTGTCTGTCTTCATTTAATCTTGTTGTCAACTCTTCTGCGCACACGGCCCCGTCTGTCAACGACAAGACCCCGTGGCCCTTGTACTTGCTCTACGAACCCAGATTTGCCAATCTTAAAGTTGACCACGACCCGTTTCGAGGAGACACGGCCTGGCTGGCTTGACCCTGTGCTTGGGTTCTGGATTGTTGTTTTTGTCTTTGGGGTGAAGATTGGAGGGTCAGTATAGTGTATCAACTTCCTCTCCTTCGTATTTATACTGGTTTTCGTTTTTAATTTGTTCCTTTTGTTCGTTTAAGCTCTTTTAATCCTGAAAATCAAAAGTAAACAACGAAAGACACTTTTTCCAACATTAGTACTAAAAATGGGTTGTTTTTATACCTTATTTGATAAGATTTATATGTTGCATTTTGTGCATATCAAATACCCCCACACTTGAATCTTTGTTTGTCCTTAAGCAAAACTTTTCTAATGTTTCTTACACTCCTAAATGGTATGGGTAGAAGAGAAGTTTTGGTTCTTGTGTGTGGGGAATCCAAGTTCTTTATTCATTCTTGGTTTTATTTTATTTACAATGTTATTCGACATGATATATTTTTATTTTATTAAGAAAAATAAGTATTTCTAAGCATAACATATATTTTAAAATTTCCTTAAGCTATATATACTTTCACATTCCTCACAAGTGATCATTCAACACTCGGCCAAAAATGTATAAGCGAAACACTCAGTCTCGATACGGAACTTACTCCTACCAAATGCTTGACAATCAATCAAACCTCCTCCTTGTTGACTTAATCTTTGCAAATATTAAGAGTACTTTGAAGGGGTAGGTTTTTGGTTAAGGGTAGGATAGTTTTATTTGAAAGTGGCTAAAGGCGTAAAAAGTCGATTTGGTTTTGAAAAATTGTTTTGTCACTTTATGAACTAAATAAGTGCTTATAAGCAATAGATTTGCTTATTTATTTTGAGCAACTAGAGTTTTTTTTTTTGTAGTCACATGCTTTTTCATTTTTTCAAAAGAACCGATTTTTACTAAAACAAAAGGTGTAAAGTAAAAATGATGGTTTTTTTGGTGATGGTGTGTTGTGGGTTGTTGAAATTAAAGGCTTTAGGCTCAAAGAGATTGACTAGGGGGAGTTTTTGTGTTTTTGTGGGTAAAAATCCTAATGCCTCAATCATATACTTAATTCGATTAGTCGGTAAGGACTAGGAATGTATTATCTTGTCAAGTTCTAGATTTGTAAGAACCATATGGGCTATTCACACAAGTAATAAAAAATGCGCATTTATTATAGATATGTTATTGGATGCTTGTTAAAGGCACACAACTCACAATTTTTTGGGAAAAGGGCAAAAATGTGAAGGTATATATATATAATCAAATTTTAAAAATTTGTCATGCCCTTTTTATGATTTTTTCTTATATGGTTCCTTTTTATCACGGCGCTATCGCTTGTAAATTTATAATAACTTGAACTTTTTTAGAACTTGTTTTTCTTAACTTAAACTATAAACAAGACAAAACAAACTAAAAAAAATTAGAAAAGATTTGGGGTGTTTTAGCTGTTCCAAGTAGATTTTATGTAAGGCTCGTTTTAGGACAAACAATATTCAAGTTATTCATGTCCCCCCTACACTTAAATTACACATTGTCCTCAATGTGTCCAAAATTGGTTAGATTGATTAAATGTCTATAATATGTGTTTAAAAAAAAATAGAAAACAAGCATTTAACACGGCCCCGTGTGTGGGAGCCTCGACCCTGTGTCAAAAGTTCCAGTAACAAATTTTTCTAGAAGATAAACACGGGGGCGTGCCCATCGGACACAGCCCCGTGTCAAGGTTTCAGAATAAAAAATTTTAAAGCAGACTTGGGGCACGTGGGCGTGCTTACCTGACACGACCCTGTGCTGCACATACTAAATTTAAGATTTTCAGTCGGAAGTCGTCTTTTTTCATGCATACGGTGCTGGTTCAACGTCCTTTGGCCTCATCAACATCTTTCTAAGTGTACTTTATTCCAACAAAGAGAAAAATTAAAAACAACAGCATTAACTAAAAGTTACACTAAGAATTAAAATATTTTATTGCTGGATAGTCCATGGAATGCCTCCATGGTGCGCCCCGTTTATAAGGGTCCTTGGCTAGACCCAAAGTCGGTCAAATGTTACCCGAGCGGGATGACTCGAATTCCGAGATGCACCGACTGAGGGCGTAGTCAAGGCTTGAGTCTATCGCTTGAGATGCACCATCTGTCACTCATATCGACCCTAGCTCGTTTGGTGGCAAGGAATGGTCTTCGTAGTATGAGTGGGATTTTGGTGTTAATCAGAGTGTCGCGCTCCGGTCAAAGATAAAATTTATATACCCAAATTACCCTTAACAAATAGCTAGTGGTAGTAAGGGGTCGAACCACGAAGAGTGTGTGGTTTGTGAATGGACTCGATTGATTATAAACGGTTGCACAATTTATGAAGTTTACTAGTTTGTTTTTATGATTTTTGTTTGATTGAAAGATATTGAATTAAACTAACAAAGTTGATTGGAATAATTAACTACTAAAAATTAAACGATTGAAATAACTTGATTAATGATAATAAAATAAGATGGAATAACAAGGTTCACACCAGGTTTTAACAAATGTAAGACCTAGGGTTACTACGCGTTTTAATTTGGTTTACTCGAATTACATTGTTAATGGGTTAACAATCATAAAGCTTAGGTGCCAATCGCTATCAACGTCATGGACAACGGACCACAATGCACTTCGTTACGTTGGACTAGCAAATCCTTTCAAGAGACAAGGCATAAATACGTGTATTTGTTTCACAAAGTCAAATTTAATTATTAACTCGACAATTCGTAAATTCAATACAAAGTAGGACAATTGTCTAAAGATTCAAACGCAATTTAAGTTGTCCCAAACCAAACATCAAACAAGTAATAAGAACCCTAAATCTTACAAAAGTCTACACCGGGGTGAAACCTCCAAGAAATTAGTCGTGCATGATCGAAAGAACTGGATCACCGGATGTTGGAAGCTTGATCTTGATCATCTTGAAGCTTGGAGAATGATGTAATGGTGATTAGGGTTTTGTAATGGTGGAATTGAATGGATGGTGGAATGGTTAGGGTTTGAAAAATGGAGATGATGATGAATTCGATGATTGTTCGGTTGATAATGGATGATGATTGTGTTATAGATGGATTGGAAGTGAAGATGGATGTGAATAATGGCTCCAAGGTGAATTTCAAACTCCAAAACAAAGTGTAACTACCGAAAACTTGGTCCAAGATGTTTTAAGTTCGTTCCAACAACCAACAATGCAACATTCACGTCGCCATAAACGAGAGACTGTCGCCGACGATCTGTTGACCCGTCGACAACGCTGCCCAGAAACTCAGAAACCCACGTGCCGCATTATACTAATGGTTATGGCCATTTTGTAGGGACGGGATTTTTAGAGGGCGTCGTCGACGGCCCTCCACGGCATCGGTGACGGTGCCTTGATTTCCAAACTTCTGTTTTTCACATCCTTTAGTCCTAGTTGATCCGTTTCACATCCCGGTGGTCCGTTTTTCATCTCGGTGGTCCGTAAATGTCACACCCCAACCACGTAAAACAACAAATCGTGGCGGAAACGTCGGGGAGTGTTGTAACAGAATTATTGTTTCACAACCATGGATACAAAAGAGTTTCGTTTTATTTATTCATTTAGTAATTTACATTGTTTTAGCATGAAACAAACAAGTTATATATCGACTATCATTGTTATTATGTCACTAAGGCCTCGTCCAGATCCTATGTGACTCATGCATCCTAGCAATCAACATCAAGCAACATCACCTGAAACATATGTAAAAACAAAGTCATCAAAGAAATGTTGGCGAGTACATAGGTTTTATAAGAGTATCGGATTCATGGCTAGTTTACATGTTGCAATATCTTATTAAAGACCTTGTTTTGAAAAGAGTATAATATTGCAACATAATTAACCAACTCAAATCAAGCGGTTTATAATTTATAAGACCTCGTAGCCATGATTCTTAACCCAATAGCATTTGTTTTAGTAAACCAAATTGTAAAACATCTCGTATTAACTCGTTAATAGAACTCGTATGGTTTATCTCCTTTCGAAAACATCGTTAAGTGACATTGTTTCAAAATCGTTAACTCGTTTAAGTCGTTTAATCATCCTCACTTTAATTGTGAAAACTATTTTTGGTCGTCTCGCTAATAACATTCAAACCTTTGTGACACGACTATCTCGCTTCTCGCATTAACAAACCACCAAAGGGTAACTTAACAATCACAGATTCAGTCGTTACCACACATAACCATGGGTGCAGTCTGATAACAGGATTTGTCAGATCCTATGGTACCATAACCTAATACTGGTCGGTTCGGCCAAAATTAATGAATGTCGTTCGTTATGTAACTACAACCAACAAGTTCGTTCACATTGTCGAAATCGTTGTTAATTTAGTATAAACCATCTTAATCGTTTTTGAAATCATCGTTAAAATATCAAAAATCATTTTGATACATATGAATCACCCCAAAACAATCGAAAACAGTAAAATAGGGGAACTATGTACTCACATAGTCACCACAAAACATGTAAAAAAAGGGGATCTATGTACTCACCTTTGGGTGCGTTTTTATATGTTAACACAATCCCTCAAATTGTTTATTCGTCCTAAATTAAATAAGAACGATTTAATAATCAAAACTCACAAAAATACATAAGTTTCTCCGATACTTAGAATTTTCACATAACTTTGAGATTTCTCGAAAAGTTATTAATTTTGATTATATTGGTGTATTTATATATATATATATATATATATATCTTAAAAAGCTTTGCGACTTGAACGATTTTATTGGTGACCCTCATCATGATATAAGCAATATATCTACGATTTGCGCGTCGTAATAAACTTAAAAGTTCTCAAATATGTCTAATAAATTTTTGGTCATTTACATGTCAAAATACTAACATTATTTCAAATTATAACTCTTGATTAAATCATCTCTTTTATATCTCTACATATTGCATATAACCTTGTTCATGCAAGAAAATATCTTAAACAAGTATTTACCAAAGATCAAACTCAAATCTCATACACACATATATATATGTACGGTTATATACACACATATACACCATCATTTTTATTTGTATCAAGACCCATTTCTTTTTAGATTTCAAGTTTGTGAAAAATTCCAAGATTCAAGAGAAACTTCAAATCATCAAGAACAACCAAGAATCAAGAGTATGATTTAAAGATAAACTTTATACCTTCAAGATTCAAGTAAGTTGTTGATGAGATTTTGATGATATGGAGCTTGAAATCACTTGAAAACACCTTGGAAACTCCTTTGGATCTTCACACCAACTTGAATTTAGCTTAGAATGGAGCTTGATTCTCAAGAACAAGGTTGAAGAAGATAAAGATGGGTGTGGTGATGGTGTTTACGGTTGGGAGGAGAGAGAGAGGAGGATTTGTTTTGATTTTGTGATCTCATGAAAGATATGGAAGAAGATATATAGAGATATGGTGGATTTAGGGGAAAGCATGCATCAACAAGTTTCCATACAATCATGAATCAAATCCTTGAGTGGAAGGTGGGTCCTAGTGACCGAAAAGACATTTTTCGGACTAGTTAAACACCTTAATGGAACGATATCTAACCAGACAACCGAACATTACCCGGGACACCAAATTTTTGTCAGTTACATAGTTTTATTATTTTTGGCTAGTCTTGATCCCCGTTTGCCATAACACCCACTAGAAACCAACAAACTAATATATATGATCATCATACTTAAAATCTAACTTATGTTTACATTTTGGTTGCAAAAGTTACACCCAACCCCCCCCCCCCATAAAATCGAAAATCGGTCCCAAGTGGACCCACCATATCATCCTCCATGCCTCCAATGTTTGATTAGATTATAACGCATTATTTTATTAGATCTTGGCTTGTGTAAGTGAACATAATATTGAAGTAATCTTATAAGAAGCATGGCCTAGATCACAACCATCATTCACAAACTCACTCTCTCACTTCACTCACTCACTCTCTCTTTTTCGGTCACCCCAAACCACCACCATCACCACCACTTTCACACCATCATCTTCCAAGTTTCAAGTTCCATTCAAGCTTAAAGGTTGATACAAGAGAGCTTGCTTTGTGTGGAGCTTCATAAGGGCTTGGTTTCTAGCTTGTTCATCATCTTTTCTCAACATTTTCTCACTAGATTCTACCCTAGCCTTGTGCTAGTAGTAAGTCTCGGTTTACTCTTGTTCATGTTTATTTTGAGTAGTTGAAAGATTATTTATGATGGGATCATATGAAATACAAGAACACTAAAAATATAAATATAAAAGTTTAGACATAAAGTTTACTTGAAGATGTAAAATGATGAGATTATGTTATTATAATGTTGTAGTAAACATGTTATTTTTATGATGAAACTTGGATGTGTGATGTTAATCACCTTATGAATCTTGTTAAATAATATCTAATAATATGATTTAACAAGATTAGGGAATGGTTATGTATTATATAAATAACCACTTTCTAGTTAGTCATGAACTTGAAAAAGAATGTTTTTCTAAAATATAAGTGAACTAGTAGATTGGTGATCATGTTGATTCAAGTCTTACTAGAATCTTTTCTAAGTAAACCAAGTTAAAGAATCGGGTTTTAGAAAAATAATGACTTTACATATACTTACATTATTTTAGAAATAAAATAAGTGTAAGAACATTTATTTACAAGAGGAGTTCAAGAAGTTATTTTTTCCAAATATTGTGTACAAGTTGTAAACTCGTAACTCGTTTAAGAAAGTGATTTTTAAAGGAATAACTACGTTTCAAAAGGTAACTAAGTCCACTAAAAGTCTTACCAAGTTACTACGCGCTTTCGAAATATATCAAGTTCATGACTAGAGTATAACGCATATATTTTTGCTCTTGGTAAAGTAAGAATTGATTATTGATGATTGTTGATTGATTTCGAAAAGAAAACGATATGCTTATTAGCATGGACACTGTCGTTTTAGGGGAAACTTTGGTGAAATTTTCTAAAAATCCCAAGACTTAGAAAACTATTTTCTAACAAGTATTTACAAACTGTTTTAACTTTATTTTCGAAATAAACTTCGCCATCATTTTTATTACAAAAATACAAAGTCACGGAGGTTGATTTTCGTAAATAAAAATTGATAAATATATATATATATGTAGAATATATATTGTATACAAAAACTCTTGTGTGATTATTTGTTTATTTTGAGAACTAGTTATATTATTTTAAGGGAAAAATAATATAACTTATGTATACCATGAAATTACGACTCCAAAATGATACCAAAATTTTCACGAAATAAATATTTAAGTTACGCAAGTAATGTTGTATTACGAAGCGCTAAAACGTCACTTATATAGTATTTCGGAAAATACTCTTGCACGTATGTTTTTGGTAAAAATATTATTTTGGAAAATTTATGAAGTAAAATATAATATTTTTGGGAAAAATATATATATTTCGGAATTAAGATGTTTTAGACAAGTGATTAAAATATATTTTTCTAAGTGGGACTTAAAATATATTTTTCGGAATTACAAGTGTACATGTATAAATACCCCCATCCTTGGGAAGGAAATACACTTATAAATAATTAAGAAGTGTGAATACGAAATAGTTGCCTAACTATATTTTTCCTAAAGACAAGAGTTAAGTTAAAATAATTAATATTATTTTAACAAGTATAATATCAAAGTAACGCAACTCAAAACACTAAACCCTAAACCAAGGCACGGCCCATTCGTCTAATAGACGTTAGTACGTGTAGGTCGTCGCGCAGCAGATCGAGTTGAGATTGACGTTACAGGATACGCACTTCAGTGAGTTCATGTCCCCCTTTTCTCCTTATTGTTTTCAGTTTTATACTTCGGGGGTGAAATACATGCGACAATTATTACAGACAATTATTTACATGGTATGTTTAGCTTAGGGAGGGTTTATACTACTAGGTCATGTGAAGGGTGGGCACAACACTTGAGGCCATTAATCCTCGTTGTTAGGACCGAGGAACATAGAGGTGATTGTGTCTTACAGCCGAAGCCCGGTAACAAATATGCTAGGTTTGAGTTTCCCTGCACATTTTCACACATACTAGTGGCTTTGCAATCCATTGGTGATCTCTTTTTTTCCTTAATGCTACATACCAGGGACTTTCATACATACTTTAAAGGTTTATACATACTCACTTTTACATGAACTCGCTCAACTTTTTGTTGATTTTTCAAACTACATGTATTTCAGGAAATTAGTGGATCTGGCAAGGTATGCAATCACCTCAAGCTGCGTAAGGAATAATGATGTCATCTAGGTTTAGGAAGTGTGACCCTTACCTGGATGGGTTGCAAGTGTTAAACCGTATTTCTAGTCAAGTCTTTTATCGTGTCGTATGAACATGTTTTTAATTATGTCATGGTTGTATGTTGTTTTATGTGTTGACTTTTAAAAACAATGATGTTGTGGTAACTTTTAAAACTTAATGAATGGATGACTATCATGTGTTTTATTTCATATAGCATTGTTATGATTGTGCTATGGTATTAAGAAGTCACACCAAATAAACCCACGCTTTCGCAAAAGCTAGGGTGTGACATAAATGGGTTGTCAAACGAAAGGTTTAGGCTCCAAGTTGGCTATTAAGGGATGGATTTTGGGTAAGGATAGATAAATGGTGTAAAAGGAAAAGGTTTATCTAATGCCTTATTCATTCTTATACTTGTATTCGGTCTATGGTCTCAAACGTATCAAAAGTCGCAAGTTCTACAATACGTGACTAATGGACCACTCAATTAAAGAAACATAAACATATAGTTCTATGATGTAAAAGTGGCTCAAAACCTCACATTAACGGGTATGATATGTGACATGTATGATATGTTAGTTTCTTAGGTGGATTATTCCCAAATAAACACCCGCTAAATACCCGTCATGCTATTAATTCGAACTTGACCATGACAAAAGACCAAATGGGTTTTGTCATCCATCGTTAACTTAGTTACTTGTGCTTTTAAGATAGCTTCAACAAAGACATTTTGAAGATTTTTTGAAATTTTCCCCCCCTCCCCACACTTGAGGAAAACATTGTCCTCAATGTTGAAGAATAGAGTTTTTAAAACACACAAAGGATGTGACACGACTAACTTCCCCCAAAATTTTGACTCGGAAAATAAAATACAAATTACATTCCACTTATTTTCTAACTAAAAATCAAAGCTAAAAAGAAATGTATGCACCTGGTTTTTCGCTCGTTCCTCGTGTGCTCTTCATCTTTCAACAAAGTGGTCGTCTCACGAACATAATGTACCTACAAATCTTAACCCTTGTGTAGAAGCATGCTTCTCACAACCATTAAAATTTGTTAGTTACCTAGTTCTACCACTTTTATGAAAATATTACCAAACCAAATGTTAATTTACTTTGATTTATGTGGAAAAAATAATGTACAATAACAACAAACCTAACTCACTTTCGTAGGAATCACGGTTGCATTTAGCTTATGCAACAAGCCCTTTTAAACCTCCCGATAGCGCTGGAGGACGAGTAGGTCTCGTGAGGGTGATATAGGGAACACACCCACAACGTTCATTTAAATAAGAAAATAAAAATAAAACGAATACTAGTACAAACTCTACACAATCATACCTGATTTGCCTCTCATGGTGGTCGAAGTGAACATTTTCCTACCAAGTTTCCAACATACGCTCGGTAGTTGGCATGCCAAATCCACTCTCTTATTCTTTTACACGACATGCGCACAAGACAAATTCGGGATCGTTTCTTAACAAATTGGCCAATGTGTTGCAATGCCACCCTTCGAATTCTTATACCCGAAACCTCATCCCCAACTTTGTTGGTTGGAGTGATAAGTTTGGGAGAAGGAGGGATATGAACATGGGCTTCTATCGGATCCGACTCGTCTCGCGGTGTCATGTCTTCTGTTCGGTTCAAACGTTCAGTTTCTTGCTCTGGAAGATCCACAACCTCTTCCACCACATCACCATCAAACATAGTACCACTAGCTAAAACATCCTGCTCGCGTTTAATTTGGACTATTTCCTCCGCTAATTGACCCACTTGCATCACCAATACTTCATGGGTTTTATCTCTCACTTCATTCGCTTTCTTCATATCTTTGATATCCTTGTGATATCCTTTCACCATGTTTATGAGAGCATCAAGCTTGGAATGCATCGAATCTTGTGGTTTCTCGTATGCCGGTTGAGAGTATTTGTAACACCCCAATCGCGTAATACAATGTGACAACCCGAGTTTTCAAGGTCTTTCCTCAACACGTTATCTGTTTCTCAATTGTGTTTGCATAACTTGTTTACTTTGTAATTATGCACGATTGTTATATGTTGGAGTTATTGTTATATTGTTTGGTTAACTAATGAAAACCTACTAAAAGTTTGGCTAAGATCTAATATACTTAACACATTTGGTTCTCACCCTTGTGACCACGAAACCTAGGAGTTTCGCCACCTAGGAGTTTTGTCATGCCAATCACGACGAAACATGGAGTTTCGTCGCCCCCTCGAAGTTTCGTGGACATGGGTTTTCGGCCCAAGTGAGGCCCAGCGACGTATCAGTTATATTTACCTTGCACCCACACAAATATATGAAACCTAACTCCCTTAACTCACTGTCGGCAGCACCCATTGGTCCCTTAGAAGATTTCTTGTGCATCTGTGATCATTCCTTTTACCGGTTAGCATTCTGCCAATGTTAGATGCGAGTTCTTGTAGTTTTGATTGAATTACTGATGCTATTGTTGAAACCTGTTATGTATCTTGAAACCTGTTATGTATAATTTGAAATTGTGATCTAGTGTTAGCGTTTGTATCGGTTTATGATTAAGGGTTTGATTGATGATTGTGATCTTGTACTAATTAGGGGTTTGATACTTCATTGCTAAACAACTAGAACGCACAGAATAATAGATCTACATCTTGTGTATATACACGATCATTAAACGCAAATCAAGAGATCTGTTTGTTTGCTGAATATTATGCAACCGGTTAATGTCATGAGAATCAGTAATATGAATACGCGCATGATGGTGAATTGGTAATCTAGGATTCATGTCTAGGGTTGTTAATTAATTGGGGTTTTGGAATCATGAAGCGATGAATGTTATTGATCATTTTTGACGTGAATAGAATGACGGCAGTAGGGCTTCTTTGTGTGTAATTGCTTAACTGTTACATTGTCGACGAAAGCCCCACCCGACGAAAAATTATTGACGACGAAACCTATGAGGTTTCGTCATACCTCAAAACCGACGAAGCATCTGAGGTTTCGTCACACCATAAGGCCGACGAAACATATGAGGTTTCGTCACCTAAGGGTTTCATCGCCTTGAGGATTCGTCGCCTGGAGTTTCGCCGCCCAAAGTATGATTCACAGCAGATTGTGTTTAACTTGTGTATGAAACCTGAATGCTCACTAACTGACTGTTT
The DNA here is from genome assembly GCA_030545235.1 of Helianthus tuberosus. Lineage (NCBI taxonomy): Eukaryota > Viridiplantae > Streptophyta > Magnoliopsida > Asterales > Asteraceae > Helianthus > Helianthus tuberosus. The sequence continues at coordinate 178,249,146 of CM060424.1, read as the reverse complement.
GTGGTGTTGATCATGATTGAGGAAATATGAGTTTGCATGCGAAACACCAATGTGAACTGTGGACTGATATGAACTAGAATAACTGTTAAGTGCTATGTGATAGTGTTTCCTGAATACACCTTTATGATAATGACTTATATGCGAACAATGTGGATGTCAACTGATTATGTATGTATGATTACTATAGGCTTTGACTGAATAATTTATGAACAAGTAGTTAACCATACCGAGCAAACCGAGGTGAGTTCACACTTTTATAAGGCATGGGATTCCTGGTTGGTTGGGAATGGGTTAAGAAGCTAAAACGAAACCTACATATTCACCTCTAACAGAATATGTACTTCCGTCCTTGGTTGGGAAGGACGACTACATTTAACCTGCGTATTCTCGGTTGGGAGAGTACGTACCTCCGTATTCGGTTGGGATGGACGACAACATATAACTTACTAGACAAAACTCTATCATGAAGTCCCTCATTTTTATATCGACTTAATCGCCGGGCCAATGGCGAGCGGGTCATTAGTTAATAGCGCTATTAGGGTAGACAAGCCTCACACCGTGCCGGTAGGACGGGCGTGTACTAATGGATCTGGGCACTTAGTCAATGATGATAGACATTTACATAGGGCACAACTTCCTCAGTCAGTTGTCGATATAGTAACGGTCTAGTGGTTTACAACATGGGGTAGCCCCCACTGGTTATGGTTTGGGAAACAAGGAATTGATTAACTATTGGTTTTCGAATGAACATATGGTCTATGAAACAACTTTAAACTGAACAACCAACTGTGAACTTGCTCAACTTTATTGTTGACTCGTTGTTACATGCCTTGCAGGTCGATAGGTACTTAGCAGGAGCTTGCATGGGAGGTGTCGTTGTGGAGCATGGACATTGAGTGTTCATGATGAACTTAAACATTTTAACTTATGATTTGGGTTTTGAACTACTTGCTTCCGCTGATTACTTAGACATGTTAAACTGTTTTTGAACACCAATTATATTGTGTGGTTGGACTTTTATTTACTTTCTTATATTGTTCAATATGATTGGTGGCTTGATCCTGGTCAGTCGAGCCTCCTGCGGTGATACTCCGCTTGTGGAATTTGGGGGTGTGACAGATTGGTATCAGAGCCATTGGTTATAGTGAACTTGGTTTTAAAAAGGGAAAAGCTTTTTGACAAAACCCGACTATAACCTGTAGAGTGCTTAATGATCCACAACGAAGCTTTGCCCCACGTGCAAGACTCAATACAATAGGTGATATGGTTTATGTTTATATTGCCTGTCTGTCAGTTTACATAGTGCATTGATCATGGTATGCTTAGTTAGCATAACAATTGATGTTTTAAACCCTGTGTGCTTACTCTCTTCTGTCATCACACACTTATGCACTTTCACGACACTTCTCTCACTTATGCTTTTCTTTGATGTGAAGATCATGAGTGGACGTTTGAATTTGACTCAAGCCCAACTGACGGCTCTAATCAACGAACGAGTGGCTGAGGCACTCGCAGCAGCCCCTGCAGGAGGTATAACCTGCCATTCCGACCTACCTTAGGATGTTTGGATCCAACTCTCGCGAACTAACTCTTGTGCTTAACCTTATCTTTTCTTTTCTTTCTCGCACGACAGGTCAACATGCTCAGCCTCCTGTATGTACGTTCAAGACTTTTATGGACTGTCGACCTAGTACCTTCAGTGGTACTGAAGGAGCTATAGGCCTTCTCCACTGGTTCGAGAAGCTCGAATCTGTCTTTGAAATGTGTGAATGCCCTGAAGCTCGTAGGGTGAAATTTGCTACTGGAACACTCGAAGGTGCTGCGTTAACCTGGTGGAAAGCACAGGTTCAAATGCTAGGGTTGGCAGCTACTAATGCCACCCCATGGAACGACTTCAAGGAGCTGATCAAAGAGGAATACTGTCACCGCGATGACATTCACAAGCTAGAAGTGGAGTTTTACAATCTAAAGATGACGTGGTCTGAAATCGAGGCGTATACGAAGAGATCAAATGAGCTAGCTATCCTGTGTCTTACTATGGTGGATCCTCCTATCAAGCGTATCGAGCTATACCTCAAGGGTCTAGTGCCAGATATTCAGAGCCATGTGACTGCAGCTAACCTTGGTACCATCCAGCAAGTTATACGGCTAGCCCACCGCCTCACTGATCAGGCAGTTAAGCAAAACAGGCTGCCCAAACGTATTAGTGTTACAGCTACTTCGGATGCTCCTAGCGACAACAAGCGCAAGTGGGATGGAAATTCAAGCAAGGTTTCTACTTCTGTTCAGTCTCAGTCTCAACAGCGAAGGACTGACGACTTCAAGAGCCCTGGTCAGCAATCTTAAGGTAATCAGAATCAGGGTCAGGGTGGATACAGGGGAAATCACCCTAAGTGCAATCGATGTAATTTACACCACAGCGGGCCGTGCAACAAGGGTCGTTGTCAGAGATGTAACAAGCTTGGTCATGAAGCCAAGGATTGCATGAGCTCACGTCCTGTGAATCAGAATCGTCAACAGCAGCCACAAGCTCCACAGAACCAGCAACAGCAACAACAGGGTAATAAGGGATGTTTTCAGTGTGGTGCTGAGGGTCATTTCAAGAGACACTGTCCACAGTTGAATCAGAATCAGAACAACAACAACAACCAAGGAAATGGGAACAACAATGGGGGTAACAACGACGGCAATGGTGCCAGGGGACGTGTCTTCGTGATTGGTCAGGGTGATGCAAGGAACGATCCCAATGTTGTGACGGGTAAGTTCCTACTGGACGACTTTTATGTTACTGTTTTATTTGATTCGGGTGCCGATACTAGCTATGTGTCCTTAAAAGTTAGTCAGATGCTTAAGCGTACTTCAACACTTTTGAACACCAAGCACATTGTAGAACTAGAAAATGGTAAAAGTCTAGAGGCCACACACATAGTTAAGGGTGGTAATCTTGTTCTTGCTGATCAGACCTTCTCTATCGACCTCATTCCTATCGTTATGGGTAGCTTCGACGTTGTTATTGGGATGGATTGGTTATCTCATCATCAAGAGGAAATTCTTTGCAAGGAGAAAATTGTCCGCATCCCTCGTTCTAGTGAAGAACCCCTCGTGATTCGTGGTGACAAGGGTGGTGCAGTCGTAGGCATCATCTCTTTCCTTAAGGCCCAGAAGTGTTTGCAAAAGGGCCATGCAGCTATTCTAGCTCTCGTTACTGACACCTCCATGAAAGAGAAGAAGATAGAAGACATTCCTATTGAACGCGATTTTCCTAAGGTATTTCCCGAGGAATTACCTGGTCTTCCGCCTCATCGTCAAGAGAAGAAGATAGAAGACATTCCTGTTGAACACGATTTTATAGTCATGCCTTTTGGATTGACAAGCGCACCTGCGGTCTTCATGGACCTCATGAACCGAGTGTGCAAACCTTACTTGGATAAGTTCGTGATTGTTTTCATTGACGACATCCTGATCTATTCTAAGAGTCAGGAGGAACACGAGCATTATATGCGTCTTATTCTAGAACTTCTTCGAGCAGAGCAACTGTATGCTAAGTTTTCGAAATGCGACTTTTGGCTTCGTGAAGTCCATTTCCTAGGCCACGTGGTGAATGAGGATGGGATTCATGTGGATCCATCCAAGGTTGACTCGATCAAGAACTGGCCTGCGCCCCGTACACCAACTGATATCCGCCAATTCTTGGGTTTGGTAGGTTACTACAGAAGATTCATCAAGGATTTCTCAAGGATTGCGCAACCCCTCACTTCATTAACTCAGAAGGGTGTCACCTATCGTTGGGGTAATGCACAGGAATCCACGTTTCAACACTTAAAGGAGAGACTGTGTAGCGCACCTATTCTCTCGTTACCTGAAGGCACCGACGATTTTGTGGTTTATTGCGACGCGTTAATCCAAGGACTTGGTTGTGAGTTGATGCAACGTGAGAAAGTCATTGCTTATACATTACGCCAACTTAAGGTTCACAAAAGGAACTACACTACTCATGATCTGGAGCTGGGAGCTGTTGTTTTTGCACTCAAGATATGGAGGCATTACCTGTACGGTACCAAGTGAACCATTTACACCGATCACAGGAGTCTCCAACATATCTTCGAACAGAAGGAGATGAACATACGACAGCGTCGATGGGTCGAACACCTGAATGATTACGAATGCGCGATCAAGTACTATCCGGGCAAAGCCAATGTTGTAGCCGACGCTCTCAGTCGAAAGGAGACTAAACCTAAGCGTGTACGTGCGTTACAACTTACCATCCACTCTAGTCTTCCTGCTCAGATACGAGATGCTCAGATTGAAGCATTGAATGTCACACCCCCAAAATACCACCTAGGGAGTGTCCCTGATAGGCGTGTGACGTACTGACAATGAGCCACTAATTACATTGAACCCACACAAGTTTCAAAATAAAATTCTCAATCATTAATAAAATGCCATCACAAGTTTATACGAAAGCCAATATGTTCAGCGGAAGCAAATGGTAAATCAAAGCCAAACTGTTCAAAAACCAAGGTATAATAATAACAAGTTTTCACATGTATCCCTCTAGTCGACTCATGACATCTCCTGCTCCTCCAGACAGCAAGTATCCAAATCCATGAAACCTAACGACCTGCGAGCATGCAACAAGTGTATCAGACAAAGCTGGCGAGTTCACAGTTTATGAAAACGTTTGTTACCAAGTATTTATTCCAGTTCATTAACAAATGCAAAGGTAATATTGATAATATCTCGATACTGAACAAGACGGCTACTGATGTATGTTTTGCCCGTTCCCCAGTGCTCCTATCAAAGCACTGGCCCCGACTGGGTCATTAGTTCACAACCCTCCTCCCCGGTACGGTGTGAGGGTGCCAAACCTAAGTAGCGCTACCAACTAATACCCCGTTACCTCCCCGGTAACAAAAGATAGGACTTAAGAGTGATAGAATGAGAATATTATCCAATATACCAGTTTTACCCAAAAGACTTATCCCTCCCCGGGATACCCACTGACTGTCCCAACCACCGGGACGCATGCTCAAACATAGTGAACTCACCTTTGGTTTGCTCGGTAAGGTTAAAATATGTGTTCACAGTTGCTCAATGCAATCCTAACATAATTACTGATAACGATCAGATTCATACACCGACATCCACTTATTAAAGCATGTTGTAACACAGATTGATCACTCATGACGTGTATGACATAACAGTTCATGTAAGTTCATATTACTAGTTCAATCACATGTAGTTCACATAATGCTCGACAATTATTCGAAACACACGTAAGTCACGTATCGCAACACCTAACTAACTAATAACACTTGACATCTCATCACATTATCTAAACTGAGATGCGGCCCAAAGCATTACCAACCCGCCATTTAACCGAACAACCCAGCCCATTCGACCAGTAGCCGAGGATGCAGCCCAACGCACACCAGGCCCACCCGGTGTGGCCCAATTACATGTGGGTGTGATTACCCAAAAATGGTCAGCCCAGGTGTAGTGTTGGTGTACTAACCGATTGGGCCTAATTGTATAATCTCACATAATGTTTTGGGCCATGCCCTTGGTGTGCAAAAAATCAATTTACACAATCACAATAATTACGAATGATCAGATCCTATATTTCCAAATCTTATGCAATTCAAGACACTGTTACATTATCAACTAAATCCTTTTAAGCAATCCTAATATACATCCGATACATGGCCCTTCCTGATTCGTTCATGCACAATATCCTAGCAAACACTCCTAATTATGCAAGATAGTAATATTCACAGCCGATACATCAATATATAATATATATTCCACTACCATAATCTAGTGTAGATGCATGATTATGATTGACAAATATTCAGTTATATACCACATGATTCACAATTGGTCAGTAACATACAAGATCATGATCCCTAATACATGTAATCACTAGCACATATAAACACCACATAACATAAGTAATATGTAAAGTAGCAATGCACATACCGATCAATTGAAATAAACCAGTGATCCTTACAAATATAATATGGGGTTAATTCGATTAGGGGGGGGGGGGGTAGTCTGCTGCCGTCGCACAACCAATAGGGAGGGGTAGGGTTTGTTCTAATTTGTGATCACACATATTCACGTATACGAGTAGTTAAACGGACAAGGAACTGGGCCAGTTATTTTTGCTAATCAAATGGTAAATTGGGCCGATCATGTTTGCTAATCAGGACAGTGGTTTGGGCCGATCATGTTTGCTAATCAAAACAATGATTTGGGCCGATTATAACCATAATGCGGAACCGTATTTGGGCCAAGTCTAAAGGTTTATTCGTTGATGTTACATGTCATGTTTGGGCCAAGTTCGATCAATTATGTCAATGGGTTTCTTAATCAAACAAATACACATATGTTGCGGTCCGATTATACTAACACATATAATTCCAACAAGGCTACCATCATCGTTAAACAGAATCATACAAGCACGGATACAAGCACGACACGCCAAAGAGGAATAATGAAGAGTTAGGATCATGGTACTAACCTTGAAAGTTCAGGTTGTCACATCATCCCCAACTTAAAATAAATTTCGTCCCGAAATTTGACAAGTAAGCACAAAGGAGGGAAGTGTTAAATCAAGGTTGTTGCGGATTTTGCTCAGGTGCCACATCATCCCCAACTTGAAGAGGAATTTCGTGCCGAAATTCACCAACTTTACCAGATTTAGACTTGTCTTCAGGGAAAAGTTGAGGATATTTATGCTTCATCTGGTCCTCCCGCTCCCACGTGAACTCCGGTCCACGTCTTGAGTTCCAATGAACTCTAACAATCGGGATACGACTATGTTTACGCACCTTGACCTCTCGGTCCATGATCTCTATAGGTTCTTCAACAAACTGTAACTTGTCGTCAATTTTCAACTCTTGAAATGGCACAACTAGTGTCTCATCAGACAGACACTTCTTCAACTGCGAAACGTGAAAGACATCGTGAACGTTACCCAACTCAGTGGGTAACTCAAGCTTGTAAGTGACTTTACCGATATGCTCCAAGATTTTAAAAGGCCCAACGTAACGCGGATTAAGCTTACCGTGCTTTCTAAAGCTTACGACGCCCTTCCACGGTGAAACTTTCAACATAACCCGATCACCAATTGCGAACTCTAACGGTTTCCTACGCTTATCAGCGTAGCTTTTCTGACGATCACGCGCTGCTGCTATACGCTTTTCAGCCCAACATAGAGGAGAACGGCATTTCCGCCCGTACAATGCTTCGAACGGAGCTGCCTGAATACTAGTGTGGTAGCTATTATTGTAGGAGAACTCTATCAATATCAGATGTTTCTCCCAGCCCTTGCCAAAGTCAATCACACATGCCCGCAGCATGTCTTCAAGTGTCTGAATGGTGCGCTCGCTCTGACCATCCGTCTGTGGGTGATAAGCGGTACTCATATCGAGTTGTGAACCGAACGATTTATGCACTGACTGCCATAATTCAGAAGTGAAACGCGGATCTTGATCCGAGATGATAGAAGTTGGCACCCCGTGCCTAGAAACCACCTCCTTAAGATAAATTGCTGCAAGCTGTGAAAACTTATCTGTTTCCTTGATTGCCAGAAAATGCGCTGACTTCGTGAGACGGTCAACAATTACCCAAATAGTATCGTTTCCATCCTGAGTCCTCGGTAACACTGTAACAAAATCCATGGCGATCTGCTCCCACTTCCACGTGGGTATCTTTGGCTGCTGAAGTAGACCCGAGGGTTTCTGATGCTCTGCTTTGACTTTAGCACAAGTCAAACACTTACTCACGTATATTGCAATGTGAGCCTTCATCTTTGGCCACCAATACATAACCCTAAGATCCTGATACATTTTATCTGAGCCTGGGTGAACAGAATACCGAGACTTGTGCGCTTCATCCATCACAAGCTTCCTAAGATTACCATACGAAGGAACCCATACCCGTTCCATAAAATAACGAAGGCCGTCAGATCTCTCCACAAGTTGCTTTTCCATGCCCCGTAAGTACTCAGCCTCGATGTTCTCTTCCTTCAATGCCTCGATCTGAGTGGAACGAATCTGAGCAGGTAAACCAGAATGAATAGTAAGCTGCAGAGCGCGAACACGCTTAGGCTTCGTCTCCTTTCGGCTAAGTGCATCAGCCACAATGTTAGTTTTCCCTGGATGATACTTGATGGCACACTCATAATCATTCAAAAGCTCTATCCAATGACGTTGCCGCATATTCAACTCCTTCTGGCCGAAGATATACTGGAGACTCCTGTAATCGGTGTAGATGGTGCATTTGGTACCGTACAGATAATGTCTCCAAATCTTCAAAGCAAATACTACAGCCCCTAACTCCAAGTCGTGAGTCGTATAATTCTTCTCGTGTACCTTCAACTGACGAGAAGCATAAGCTATCACCTTCTCGCGTTGCATCAACACGCAACCGAGACCCTGAATCAATACATCACAATAAACCACGAAATCATTGGTACCCTCTGGTAGAGACAAGGTCGGTGTGCTGCATAGTTTCTGCTTCAAGAGTTGGAAAGCATCCTCCTGTTTCGTTCCCCAAGAATAAACAACGTTTTCTGCGTCAAGGAGGTGAGAGGTTGAGCAATCTTCGAGAAATCCAGAATAAACCGACGATAGTACCCTGCAAGACCAAGAAATTGTCACACCTCCGAAGGATTCTTCGGTGCCGCCCAATTCCTAATAGCGTCAATCTTGGCAGGATCCACATGTATCCCCATCTCGTTGACAATATGCCCAAGAAAGTGTACTTCTCGAATCCAGAAATCACACTTAGAAAACTTCGCGTAAAGCTGCTCCTTCCTCATGAGCTCCAATACCAGACACAAATGTCGCTCATGGTCCTCGTTGCTCTTGGAGAAGATCAAGATATCGTCGAAGAACACAATAACAAAATCGTCAAGATACGGTTTGCACACGCGGTTCATAAGATCCATGAAGACCGCCGGTGCGTTAGTCAATCCAAACGGCATAACAAAAAACTCATAGTGGCCATACCGCGTCCGAAAAGCCGTTCTGGGAACATCCTCCTCTCTGAATCGTACCTGATGATAACCCGACCTTAAGTCGATCTTGGAATAGAAACTTGACCCTTGCAGCTGGTCAAACAGGTCGTCGATACGGGGTAAAGGATAACGGTTCTTGACCGTCACCTTGTTGAGCTCGCGATAATCAATGCACATTCGAAAGGACCCATCCTTCTTTTTCACAAACAGTACTGGGGCTCCCCAAGGTGAAGAGCTAGGTCGGATAAAACCCCTATCCAACAGCTCTTGGAGTTGATTCGACGACTCCTGTAACTCCCCTGGCGCAAGACGGTAAGGAGCACGAGCAATCGGGGCTGCTCCTGGCACGAGGTCAATCTGAAATTCCACTTGACGGTGTGGAGGTAAACCAGGGAGTTCTTCAGGAAACTCACGAACTACTGGAAGATCCTCGATCCTCCTCTCGTCAGTCTGTGAATCAGTAACAAGAGCTAAGATAGCAGGATAGCCCTTACGTAGACACTTCTGAGCCTTCATTGCTGAAATAATACTAACCGTGGCACCACTACGATGACCCTGAACCGATAGAGATTCTCCACTAGGGAGAGGAACACGCATGATTTTCTCCTTGCATAGAATTTCTGCCTGATGCTTGGACAACCAGTCCATTCCGATAACCACATCGAAGCTTCCAATAGTGATAGGGAGTAGGTCAATGTCGAATACCTGACCCATGAGATCGAGTTTGCACCCAACCAGAACGTGTGAAGCTTCAATTGTTTTACCATCAGCTATCTCTACTATGTGTTTAGTTACAAGTGGTGTAGGACTCAACCCTAACTGACGACTGAACCCCAAAGATACATAACTCCAATCGGCACTAGAGTCGAATAAAATAGAAGCAAATATACCATTTACTAAAAACGTACCAGTCACTAAGTTATCGTCATTTCATGCCTCCCCAACTCCAATAGTAAACCCGCGCCCATGCGCACCGTTTCTCCCGTTGTTCCCATTATTGTTCCCAGCGTTGTTGTTATTCCCATTGTTATTACCACCTGCATTCTGATTCAGCTGAGGGCAGTCTCGCTTGATGTGACCCTCAGCTCCACATTGAAAACAACCCTTAAGAATACCCTGATTCTGCTGAGGCTGTTGTCTACCCTGCTGCGGGTTCGGGAGTGAAACCCTACAATCCCTGGCAATGTGCCCTGCTCTGTTGCACCTGTGACATATCCGAGTACACTGCCCCCGATGATGGTAGTTGCACTTATTGGACTTTCATAGTTTTCACGCATAAGAACCCTGACCTGAACTATTACCCTGATTCTGATTCACTGAAGAAGACTGGCTGAAACTAGGATTGCTGCCAGTGTCCGGCTTTTTCTGTGACTGCACTGAATTGGACGCCTTTTCCATATCGTTCCACTTACACTTGCTGTCAGTGGCAGGAGTAGTAGTTGTAATAGCGGTAGTAGTAGTAGCAGAAACACGTGGTGGCAGTGAACCACTCTCCACCTCCTGATCGGTGATCTTATGAGCCAAACAGACAATCTGTGTCAAGTTGTTGAGGTTTGCTGCAGTAACCAAACCCTTCACTCGTGAAGGTAATCCCTTGATGAACAATTCAATTCTTCGATGCGGAGGTCGGGACAAATTCGGGCACATGATAGCCAACTCATGCGACCGCTTCACGTATGCTTCAATCTCAGATCCCGACATCTTCAGATCATAATACTCATTCTCCAATTTCTGAATCTCGTCACGAGGACAATACTCCTCCCTGATCAATTCCTTAAAGTCGTCCCAGGTAGTGGTGTTCACCGCCTCGATACCCAACAGCTGAACCTGGGCATTCCACCATGTCAGGGCACCATCCTCTAGTGTGCCCGTAGCATACTTCACTCTGTCCCCCACAGGACAGTTACACATCCCGAATATGGACTCCGCCTTTTTGAACCAACGCAGGAGTCCTACAGCCCCTTCAGTCCCACTGAAGGTCTGCGGCTTACAATCCATGAAGGTTTTGAACGTGCAAACAGGTGGCTGGTGCAGATTCTGTTGCACCTGTTGACCTATTAACGAAAGAACATATAACAAACAAGTAAGACTCAAGCATGCGACACTAGGATTAAGAGTGTTTGGTACACATCGTACCAGCCTGATAAGCCGCTAGGGCTTCAGCCACGTGAGTGTTAATTAGATCGGTTAACTCAACTTGAGTCATAGCAATATGGCCACGTCCACCTCCGCGGCCTCCTCCACGTCCACCACGTCCACTCATGACTCTATATATAAGAAAATGAAGGATTTAAAATGCAAGTTCAAGTAGGAGTCAAGCATCACTATGATCTCCACAAGTTTTTGAGTTCTAACATATCACCAACTAACAGAGCGGAACCCTTTTCACACTTGTCACGTTTCACTGGGACTCACATGCACCCCCACATTATTATTATATGTGCACCCACAATAATAATCCAATTTTCATGTTCATCTCAGATCCACTCAATTTGTGTTAGAAAGGTTCCCCGAATTTAAGCAATAAGACAGTTGACACCACAACATAGATCATGAAAGTTCAAGAAGAGTTGCACCCTTAAAACACGTAACGTGGGTTGGTAAAATAAAAGTTCATACTGCAGTGCCAAGTGTGCATTCACGTGTGACGTTATTCATAAGCAAACACTAGATATACTATGAAATAGTAAACAAGAGATGAACCTTGCAGTCTGGAGCTGAGTGTCATGGTCGATTTCGGATCTGTTCGGTTATAGTCTGGTTTTATGAAAAACGTTTTAAAACCAAGTTCACTATAACCAGTGGCTCTGATACCAAACTGTCACACCCCCAAAATACCACCTAGGGAGTGTCCCTGATAGGCATGTGACGTACTGACAATGAGCCACTAATTACATTGAACCAACACAAGTTTCAAAATAAAATTCTCAATCATTAATAAAATACAATCACAAGTTTATATGAAAGCCAATATGTTCAGCGGAAGCAAATGGTAAATCAAAGCCAACCTGTTCAAAAACAAAGGTATAATAATAACAAGTTATCACGTGTATCCCTCCAGTCGACTCATGACATCTCCTGCTCCTCCAGACAGCAAGTATCTAAATCCATGAAACCTAACGACCTGCGAGCATGCAACAAGTGTATCAGACAAAGCTGGCTAGTTCACAGTTTATGAAAATGTTTTTTACCAAGTATTTATTCCAGTTCATTAACAAATGCAAAGGTAATATTGATAATATCTCGATAGTGAACAAGACGGCTCCTGATGTATGTTTTTCCCGTTCCCCAGTGCTCCTATCAAAGCACTGGGCCCGACTGGGTCATTAGTTCACAACCGTCCTCCCCAGTACGATGTGAGGGTGCCAAACCTAAGTAGCGCTACCAACTAATAACCTGTTACCAACCCTGTAACAAAAGATGGGACTTAAGAGTGATAGAATGAGATATTATCCAATATACCAGTTTTACCCAAAAGACTTATCCCTCCCCGGGATACCCACTGACTGTCCCAACCACCGGGACGCATGCTTAAAAGTAGTGAACTCACCTTTGGTTTGCTCGGTAAGGTTAAAATATGTGTTCACAGTTGCTCAATGCAATCCTAATATAATTACCGATAACGATCAGATTCATACACCAACATCCACTTATTAAAGCATGTTGTAACACAGATTGATCACTCATGATGTGTATGACATAGCAGTTCATGTAAGTTCATATTACTAGTTCAATCACATGTAGTTCACATAATGCTCGACAATTATTCGAAACACACGTAAGTCACGTATCGCAACACATAACTAACTAATAACACTTGACATCTCATCACATTATCTAAACTGAGATGCGGCCCAAAGCATTACCAACCCGCCATTTAACCAAACAACCCAGCCCATTTGACCAGTAGCCGAGGATGCAACCCAACGCACACCAGGCTCATTCGGTGTGGCCCTGTTGGTGTATATTTGACACAACAGCTTAGATTTGGTCTTTGGATATCTTGTAATTAGTTAAACGATAAACAGTTAGCGGGTTTAGCTTGTATTAGTGAGATAATAGAGTTTGGGCTAAGCAAAACCCAATTTGGGTCTAGGCGGTCGATTTGGGCTTTGCCCATGTAGGAATCTCTAGCCCAAGTTGCAAACCTTGTGTTATATAAACAAGGTTATGCTTTAGGGTTTAGGAAAATCAGCCAAAACAGTGTTTTGAGAGATAGAGATTTCGTGAGAGCATGTGCTTGGACAAAATTGAGTGTGGGTTAGGGTTTTGATTGATTGTAATTCTTGTGATTGATAATCAATAGAAACCCGGTTTGAAAGTGATTTATGTTTCTACTCATTCTGTGATATTCTGATCAAGAGGATTCCGCACTCTTGATCGGATAGACAATTCTGTGAAAGATCCATACATCAAGGTGACTTACAATTGGTATCAGAGCATTAGGCTCTTGAAGGCTCGGTTCAGAATTGTTAGCTGCAGAAACAGGAAGCTTTTTCAAAAAAAATTTGAAACCTGACAATTAGGGTTTCAAAAATTTTGGCTGGTTTGATAAATATTTTTGAAATTTTGGCTGTTTTGATCTTCTGCTTTGTTTGTTTGTTGTTTTGCAGGTTTTAGAGAAAGTTCTGGTTTATTGGTTGAAGAATTTGGGCTGAAAGACTTGAAGATTCGAAGACTGTTCTTCGTGGTTTTCCATCAGTTCTTCATATTTTTTGAAAATTTTGAGCTGATTAGGTTGTTTGATTTTGCAGATTTGTGTTGGAGAGGAGAAAGAATCTTTAAAAAGTTCAACAGATTAAGTTTCTGAATTTACTGGTTCAGTGAATTTAACAGACCAGCGGATTTGTGACTTGATATCTCGGTGACCGGCGAAGTTAAATCCAAAGGCGACTTTGGTAACCGTATAATTTTCCTTAGCGAAATTATCACGGTTTTCGGCGACTTTACTGGTCGTCGTAATAGCGAAATTGACCAGCGATTTTGGAAGCGAAATTGATACGTGAACTAGACCAGCGAAATTGGACAACATATTGACCAGCGAAATTAAACAGACTTCCTAGAGAAATTAATAGAGAAATTAAAAAGGTGGAATATTTTCTGGCAAGCGTAACTAAAAATTCACGTTTTCGAAAATAGAAAGTGAACCATAGCTCGTTTGTCAAAACCGTCTGCACCGTTAAATTCCTTGCATTTTTAGAAAAAAAAACTCTGGAAATTCTCGAATTCGGTTTTCGATATTATATATCATTGGATTCGTCTTTTCGAGATGATTCTAACGGTGTAATTTGGTAACCACTGTTTACGGAGAAATTTTGTACGGTTTTATCAGTCTGTTGCGTTAAAATGTCGAACATGACGAATTTGAATGCACCTAAGATGATGAAGGTGGAGAATTATCTTACATGGAAGGACAGCTTCCAATCCTTCATTGAATCTAAGGATGCACGCATGTGGATCTGTATTGTAGATGGGTACACAAACCCAACACACGATTATGAGGGAAGACCACGTAGAACAGACTATGTGAACATGAAGGAGCATGATAAAAGGATGTATGAGGCTGAGAAGAAAGCTTTAGCTGCAATAAAAAATGTCCTTACCTGATGGCATCAAACATACCTTCAAAAAGTACACAAATTCAAAGGATATGTGGGATGCATTAGAAAAGAGGTATCAAGGAAATGAAGATGTCAAAAGGAATAAAGCTACAATCTCTAGAGCACGAGAAGGTTCAAATTGTTACACCCCAAAAATCCACACGCGGAGTATCACCGCTTGGAGGCGTGACTGACCAGGATCAAGCCACCAATCATATTGAACATTGTAAGTAATAAATAAAAGTCATTCATCATTACGAAAGGTATTCAAAACCATAACATAGTTAAGCGTTTAGCGGAAGCATAAATATGTAAACCCAACATAAGTTTGAATGTTTCAAATGTTTAGCATGGCACACAGCTGTCCATGACCGACAACGACTCCTCTCCACTCCCATGCAAGCTCCATAGATACCTAACGACCTGCAAGGCATGTAACAGAGAGTCAACAACAAAGTTGAGCGAGTTCACAGTTTGTTGTTCAGTAAGAAGTTCGTTTAATAAATCGTAAGTTCGTTTATAACCATGTCGTGTATTACTAGGCCATTTGTATGTTCATCTAGTGGGGGCTTCCCATGTTGTAAGTTCAATTAGTGGGGGCTTCCCATACTGTAAGTTACTAGACTAGTTGTATCCATACGTATCCTTCCCAATCCGAGGATAGTAGTAAGTATAAGTTTACGTAGGTTTTTCATAAGTGCCCTTCCCAACCGAGGACAGTACGTAGCGAGTACGTAGGTTTAGCGCTGGTGTCCTTCCCAAACCGAGGACAGTACATAGGCTTTACGTAGATTTTGGCACAGGCATCCTTCCCAATCCGAGGACCGTGGTAAGTAGTCTAGTAGTGATGTAAGTACAAGTAATCATTCAATCCCATTCCCAACCCACCGGGGAATCCCATGCCTTGGTAAGAGTGTGAACTCACCTTGGTTTGCTCGGTATGCTAAGAATTACACGCTCACAATTAATCAGTCACGGCCTATAGTACACACGTATATAAAATTAATTTACGTTCGTAAAGACTCGCATGAAATCTAATGTCACATATTGCTTCGTAGTTAACATCGTGTAACACGTAACAGTTAATCAAATCCACACAATTCATGCTTCACATAAAGACTTTCTCAGTCCATTCTGACAAGGTTATCCACTAACAGACTCAACAGAAGTAATAGACTTAACAGAGTTAATATACTAATAGAATTAATAAACTGAGTAAATAAACTAACAGGGTTACTTACTTAACAGAGTTACTAACTTAACAGGGTTAACTAACTAACAAAGTTAACAAGCTAACAAGGTTGACGATCAGATCACTCGACGAAAACCACATCAGGTGAAATCCCCCTTTTGGGGAAAACCCTTTTTGGTTTTCGTCGTGTTAGTGTTTTCGTCGGCCATGGGGTATGACGAAATCACTTAGGGTTTTTGTGCCATGTTCGTCCCCAACAGTTACACACCCCAAACCCTAATGATTTTCTAACTGTTACATCGACTATAACAAACGCTTGCTTCAACAGATCTATTCATGAAACCAGGCAAATCACTACACAATCAGACCATCATTCAATCATCATACCAAAGCATTACAGTATTCAACATCTAGCATGAACCCTATTTTGGGTATTATCAAATCGATTCGCATAACATATCACATATTCAAACACTATTAATATGTTAACACGTTTTCAGACCCTGATCCATTAACAGCATTCGAGATCATACGTTTAATAAATCTAGTTCCGCATAAGGTTAATCCATCCCTACGATCTATACACAAACTGGTTATCAAAACCAAACCCCAAACCCATATCAGGTTTCGCACAACATCATGTAACAGATTGATCGTACATTATTCTCTCAAGAACAAGTTCATCAATATAACCACATATTTAGAACTAAACATGTAAATCACTAACCGAACAAGAAATGATCAACAAGATGGATTTGGCTTCGAATGAGGGGGTCTGCCGTCGCACACCAAGTTAGGGAGAGACTCTAGGGTTTGCCGATTAACAGTTGTTACGTAAAGATTGGAAATCAAAACATGTAAGTAATCGTCGCTGGGCCAAGGCCCATTCTTTTTTTGTCGGCCACAAGTGGACGAAAACACATAACACATATGTGTTTTCATCAGGAATGTTTTCGTTGAGTAAGGGTGTTTTCGGCTAGGGGTGTTAGGCAGGTTCCATGTTTTAAATAATTATACAATTCAAATATGTATAACATATTCACACATTATATACACATCACAATATACACTTATATTGCAGCTTAAATCATTATTAAACACCCTTAGCAAATAAGTACAAGTTAAATCGAATAGAGACCTTGAAAACTCGAGTTGTCACATTATCCCCAACTTGAAAGAAATTTCGTCCTGAAATTTAGCACGTAGTTACTGAGAAAGCTAGTAGTGTTGTGTAGTTTACTGGTTTTCCTGGGGTGTCACATCATCCCCCCGTTGATTTGGAATTTCGTCCCGAAATTCTGTAGTAGCTTCAGCCTTAGTAGTGGTTGCACTGTTTCCGAATAACTGGGGATACTTGAGTTTCATTTGATCTTCTCGTTCCCAGGTAAACTCTGGGCCACGACGGGAGTTCCAACGAACTCAAACAAGAGGTATTCTAGTGTGCTTGAGGACCTTAACGTCTCGGTCCGTGATTTCAACTGGTTCCTCGACGAATCGCAACTGATCGTCGATAGTGAGCTCCATCAAAGGAACTATGAGGGTCTCATCTGACAGACACTTTTTCAGATTTGACACGTGAAAAACGTTGTGAACTGCACTGAGTTCTGCGGGTAGGTTTAGTTTGTAGGCCACTTTGCCTATTTTCTCTATGATTTCGAATGGTCCGACATATCGCGGATTGAGCTTGCCCCGTTTGCCAAAACGAACCACACCCTTCCAGGGTGAAACTTTGAGTAGCACTCAATCCCCAACTTGGAACTCGAGTGGTTTCCTACGCTTGTTTGCGTACGCTTTCTGACGGTCACGAGCTGCCGCCATGCGTTTCCGTATCTGAGCAATTCTTTCCGTTGTGTCCACTACAAGTTCTGGACCCGTGATCTGACTATCACCCACCTCTGCCCAACAAAGAGGCGATCAGCATTTATGCCCGTACAATGCCTTGAATGGAGCGGCTTGAATGCTGGTGTGGTAACTTTTGTTATACGAAAACTCCACTAACGGGAGATGTTTCTCCCAGCCGTTGCCAAAATCAATTACACATGCCCGAAGCATGTCTTCTAAAGTTTGAATAGTGCGCTCAGACTGCCCATCCGTCTAAGGGTGATAAGTTGTGCTCATGTCTAAACGAGAGCCAAAAGATTTGTGCATCGCTTGCCACAGTTCAGAAGTAAAACGTGCATCATGATCAGAGATAATCGAGGTTGGCACCCCGTGCCTTGAGACAACTTCCTTGAGATATACGTCTGCTAGAGTAGAGAACTTGTCTGTTTCCTTGATAGCCAAGAAGTGTGCAGACTTAGTGAGTCGATCCATGATCACCCAAATAGTATCATTTCCACGTTGAGATCTAGGCAGGCCAGTAAAGAAATCCATGGAAATTTGCTCCCATTTCCATTGTGGTATTTCTGGTTGTTGGAGTAAGCCTGATGGTTTCTGATATTCCGTTTTGACTCTCGCACAAGTCAAACACTTGCTAACGTAAGTTGCTATATGAGCTTTCATGCTAGGCCACCAATATGTAGTTTTCAAGTCGTGGTACATCTTATCCGAACCAGGATGTACTGAGTAGCGAGACTTATGAGCTTCATCCATTACAAGCTCGCGTAAGTTGCCATAGAGTGGGACCCAGATGCGACCCGTTACATAGTAGGCGCCGTCTGCCTTTTGTTCTAACCGTTGCCTTGAGCCGCGTAACGCTTCGGCCCTGACGTTTTCTGGTTTCAATGCTTCTACCTGAGCATCTCGTATCTGTGCAGGAAGACTAGACTGGATGGCAAGTTGTAATGCTCGCACGCGTTTGGGTGTAGTATCTTTTCGACTGAGGGCGTCGGCCACAACATTGGCCTTGCCTGGATGGTACTTGATTGCGCATTCGTAATCTTTCAATAGTTCGACCCATCGACGTTGTCGCATGTTCAACTCTTTCTGCTTGAAGATATGCTCGAGACTCCTGTGATCGGTGTAGATGGTGCACTTGGTACCGTACAGGTAATGTCTCCATATCTTAAGCGCGACAACAACAACTCCCAGCTCTAAATCGTGTGTAGTGTAATTCCGTTTGTGAATCTTAAGTTGGCGCGAAGCATAAGCAATGACTTTATCCCGTTGCATCAACACACATCCAATGTCACACCCCGGCCACGTATAACATACAAAACGTGGCGGAAAACGTCGGGGAGTGTTGTAACAGAATTAATTGTTTCATAACCATGGTATACAAAGTTGTATTTTATTTATCAACATAAGAGTTACATGGTTTTAAACAGGAATCAAAGAGTTTATAACATAATTAAACTAAGTCTATCTTCGTTTTATGTCTCTAAGGCACAGGTCCGCCCTAGTGTCACGATCATCATCCTATGCAAAAGCTCCTGAAAAACACATGTGAAAATAGGTACGTCAGCATAAAAATGCCTGTGAGATACATAGGTTTTGTGAAAATAGGATTCATGACTTAAGTTTAAGCAAAAGTTGTTTATCAGAAGTCGGTCATGAACCTTGTAAATTGTTTTGTTTTGTAAATCGTTTAAAAAGCGATAAGATCGAATGATATGTATAAATAAAAGAATAATGCGTGGTCAGATGTATAACCAAGTAAAATGAGTTGTATAAAATAAATTGTTTGTAAACCAAAGTCTTGTAAAAATCGTGTTACTTGTGTAAAATGTATAAGTCCAAATTGAATGATTTAAATAACGCTATGATATGTAATATAATACAAACACTTATATATAGGAAGTACCAGCGGCATATCCACCATGCTTATATCATATTACTCACATCTCGTTACTTAAGTCACTTAAACAAACCACCAAAGTATAAAGTCCATGTTTAAACCAATAGTCAAAAGTCCTTGTATAAGCTATGTCAAATGTTTAAAAGTCCAAATGTAGTCAAGTAATGTGTAACAAATGTTATGTATTGTAAGTAAAGTATTGTCACATAATCCAAATGTAGAAATGTACAAAACAAAGTATTTTGAATATATCAAAAAGTTATGTTTTGCAAAGTAATGCATGTTACATTGATACAAACATTTATGTGGTAAGTTAACGCATACATTCAAGCCTTGAGACAGTCGGATAACCCTTTCAGTCAAGGTTATCAAAAGAAATGTTTTCGGATTCAGTCATTCCTTACATCCAAACAAACCCGGGATGTCAGGAATGGGATTTGTCAAGTCCTATGGTACCAGTACTTACTACCGAGCGGCGTAGCTAATGTTAATGAACGTATAATAGTCTCGTTTATGGAAACCAAATGTCATAGCAAAAGTGAACATGTTATATGAAAACAATGTACTAAGTATGCTAAGTTAACATACAAAGCAGAAAGTCATGTAAATCAATGTGCTAGCATGCTATCAGTCAACATACATAGCAGAAATGTAAAGTAAAACAATGTACTAAGTATGCACACAATGGACATACATAGCATGAAATGTAATGTAAAACGATGTACTAAATATGCACACAATGGGCATACATAGCATGAAATGTCATGAAATCATGTACTGTAAATGTACTAATAAACATAGCAAGTATATGATGTGGAAACAGGAAAGCATGAAAGTAACAAGTAGGCACATGTGTTTCACCCCAAAACAGTTTGGAAAACAGTAAAATAGGGGTCTATGTACTCACATGAGATTGCTCAGAAGTCCTAAGATAACCACCAAGCAAAGCTAGAGATCTCGGAATCAAACGGCACCTAATATAGGTAACTATGTTAATAAACCGGACCTAGATCGGAAGATCGGATAGAATGAGGGCTCGTAAACCAAATGAGTATGGGAACTCATGTAGTATGGTTTAACAAATCCTACATACTAAATAAAACCTAACCTAAGTGCTTACGACCCATTACGACCCGTTTAGGTAGCTTATGCTACTTTAACGCGTCGTTCGCGTGAAACGCGTTCGGAATGCCTAACTAGTCCTATGATAAGTAAAATATGCCTTAACATGTCTAATATTATTACCAAATCAGTTTAGATACCAAAATTTATGTTACATATGCTTAAAATTAATTTTGGCGTCAAAAGGGCATTTTGGTAATTTACCTAAGGCATATAAACTACCTATCATACAACTACTTAAACGAAGCGACCATAAGGTATAACCTCGGAAGGTTATTCCCTATATACTATGGTCACCTAATGTGCTTGGTCGGATCCTAATGATCGACCAAACGGGTCGGGTTTGAAAGTATAAGCGATTGTTTAGATCGCTTACCTTACGACCCTATACAAGCACTAAACTAAAAGTGACGAGCTAAGCATGTTAAAACATGCTTAACTAAGTTTAGAAACAGGTTTGGTATCAAAACAAATGGTTTTGATACCCATAAGTAGTTTGGTTACAAAATACGCAAGAATACGTATTCTGGCCGAAACTACGGCTCGTCACTGAGCCTAGATAACGTGGTAATCAGTAGGTATAGTCACTAGGGACTATAACCATCGTGATTACGCTCACGATATGAAGTTCAAACGAACTTCGCATTGACCATAAACTGGTCAACGCAGAAAGTCAAACAAATTTGACTTTCGGACTCGAAAAGCAATAAAAGAACGAAGGAACACTTACAAAGGGTCCCCGCAAGCAATCTAGACCCAAATAGTTCAGGTATGAAGCAAAGGCTTCAACTTAGAACACTTTAGATCAGATTTTGTGAGGAATGAGTGAAGGTGGAGGTGGGTATTTATAGTTTTCGGTTCACCGTTAGGATCGTTTCTTGGAAAAGGGGGCACGATCTAAGCCGTACACTTGTTGGAAAGTTATGGTAACTCATTTGGCCATCCACCATAAGAGTTTGACACTTGGCCTTGGCCCTTGGAGGGGTTAAAGGCTGTTAACAGCTGAGAAAAACGTTTTTCTGCATCTGGGCCTCCCTTACGGACCGTAAGGGTGGACCTTTACGGTCCGTAAGCATGTCATCAGGGCAATATTTTCTTTTTCAGTTTGCATCCCTGGCTCTTGGTCCTTCGAAAGGTCAATCAAACTTATTTCTTGCAATTTGACCCCTTCATATTTACATACAAGTGCTTCAAGACTTATACCTTCTTTGTTAAGTCCTTGGCCACTTTGTTATTACCCGAAAAGTCATAATTTTCAACATTGACGCTTTAACCCCTTGTACACGGATTTGATTATAACTTTCTCGTACGATAACGAAACTTTATGAAATTTTTATCGTTCATTCTAGTGAGCATAATTAATCGTTACAAAGCTTCGGGTTAGTCAAGTTTAGTCCCTGTAGGCGAATTAACTTGTTTTTTTGTCATACCAAAGCCTTCAAAACTTATTTCTAAGTTATGTAAGGGTTATTTAAGGTATGTTAAGTATTTTTTGATGTTCCGGAGTATTTGTCGCATTAAACTGGGTACGTTTACGCACCAGTTTGCGTATAACTCTCCAGAAAGCGATATAGAGTTTGAAATTGAATAAAAGTCAAAATATGAAAAATGTAAAACACAACCAAACAAACATTGGGATCAAATAACATTGTTTTATTGATAATTGAACTGTTCATAATGATTACAAGCACATATGTTACAGTCTCCCCTACTTGTGGAAATTTCGTCCCGAAATTTATTTAGAGGAAACTCGTGGGAAAAGATGCGGATATTTCGCCTTCATTTGATCTTCGTGTTCCCAACTAAACTCGGTTCCACGTTTAGCTTCCCAACGAACTTTGACCAAAGGAATGCGCTTGCGTTTAAGCCACTTGACTTCACGTTCCATGATTTCCACTAGCTTCTCAACAAATTTCAGTGTTTTGTCAACACGAATTTCGTCAAGCGGTATGTGGAGGTTCTCATCAGCTAAACACCTCTTGAGATTGGACACATGAAAAGTTGGATGAACATTTCCAAGTTCAGGAGGTAACTCAAGTCTGTAGGCTACCTTTCCGATTCTTTCGACGATCTTGAATGGTCCAACGTATCTAGGTGCAAGTTTTCCTTTCTTTCCAAATCTGATCACACCTTTCCAAGGTGAGACCTTAAGTAATACTCGATCACCGACTTGAAATTCCAAGGGCTTGCATTTTGGGTCCGCGTAACTCTTTTGACGGCTTCTAGCTGTCTGAAGGTTATCACGAACTTTCTTAATCTTGTCAGTTGTCTCTAAAATGAGGGCAGGTGCAGGACGCTGAGCCTCGCCGATCTCATTCCAGCAGACTGGTGAACGACATTTTCGACCATAGAGAGCCTCGAAAGGAGCCATTTTGATGCTGGTGTGATAACTGTTGTTGTAGGAGAATTCAATCAACGGAAGATGTGAATCCCAACTACCACCAAAATCGATCACACAAGCTCT
Organism: Helianthus tuberosus; assembly: GCA_030545235.1. NCBI lineage: Eukaryota > Viridiplantae > Streptophyta > Magnoliopsida > Asterales > Asteraceae > Helianthus > Helianthus tuberosus. The sequence goes on along the minus strand of CM060424.1, from coordinate 178,226,007 downwards.
AAGCATATCCTCCAGAGTCTGGATTGTTCTTTCAGATTGACCATCCGTTTGCGGATGGTAAGCTGTGCTCAGATTAAGTTGGGTCCCCATAGCAGATTGCATGGTTCTCAAAAAATGAGAAGTGAAACGAGCATCTCTGTCAGAAATGATGTTCAAAGGAACACCATGTCGAGCTACAATTTCATCCACGTAGATTTTAGCAAGTTTGTCAGCAGGAAAATCCTCACGGATTAGCAAGAAATGCGCTGACTTAGTAAGACGATCAACAACTACCCAGATGGCATCATGACCTTTCTTTGTGCGTGGAAGTTTGGTAACAAGATCCATAGTAATGTTTTCCCATTTCCAAACTGGGATCTCTGGTTGCACCAATAAACCAGAAGAACGCTGATGTTCAGCCTTAACCTTAAGACAAGTAAGGCATTTTGATACGTATAAGGCAATGTCTTTCTTCATACCAGGCCACCAATAATGAATACGAAGATCCTTATACATCTTATCTGAGCCAGGATGAATAGAATAACGAGACTTATGGGCTTCATCCATAAGCAAGGTACGAAGATTATCTTGGCTTGGGACCCACAAACGGTCCATGAAGTAATACGATCCATTATCCTTCAGTTCCAGATCAGGTGTTATGTGATAGGGAAATTCCTTATCCATTAAACCTTGTGAAACACAAGATTGTTGAGCCTGAGAAATGCGTGCTTGGATATCGGATCGAGCTTGAATAACAGATTGAACACGTACACAATGAAGCTTAGTACGTTTCTGACGACTCAATGCATCAGCTACGACATTCGCCTTACCAGGATGGTAGCGAATTTCGCAGTCATAGTCGTTTAAAAGCTCAACCCAACGTCGTTGCCTCATGTTGAGTTCTTTCTGATTGAAGATATGTTGAAGACTTCTGTGGTCCGTGAAAACCACACATTTTGTACCGTACAAATAGTGTCTCCAGATCTTTAGAGCGAAAACAACTGCACCCAACTCAAGATCATGAGTGGTGTAGTTCTTCTCATGTATCTTCAACTGCCTCGATGCATATGCTATGACTTTGTTCCTTTGCATCAGAACACAGCCAAGACCCAGTTTAGATGCATCGCAATAAACGACGAAATCATCATTGCCCTCAGGCAAAGTTAGAACAGGCGCGTCGCAAAGCTTCTGCTTCAAGTTTTGAAAAGCTTCCTCTTGCTTGAATCCCCAATCAAAGGGCTTGTTCTTATGAGTTAGAGCAGTTAAAGGAACTGCAATCTTTGAGAAGTTCTCAATGAAGCGGCGGTAATAACCCGCTAGACCAAGAAAAGAACGAACCTCGGTAGGAGTAGTAGGCGTATCCCAATTCTTAATCGCACTGATCTTGGAGGGATCTACATGAATACCTTGTTTGTTGATGATATGTCCTAAGAATTGAACCTCTTTAAGCCAGAATTCACACTTGGAGAATTTGGCAAAAAGTTGCTCTTTCTTTAGGAGTTCCAAAGTAAGACGAAGATGTTGCTCGTGATCAGCTCGCGTCTTAGAGTAAATCAAGATGTCGTCAATAAAAACAATGACGAACTGATCCAAATGAGGCTTGCAGACCCTATTCATTAAGTCCATGAAAACAGCAGGAGCATTAGTCAAACCAAATGGCATGACTGTGAATTCATAATGCCCATAACGAGTGCGGAACGCTGTCTTGGGAATATCTTCTTCATGCACCCGAAGTTGATGATATCCGGAACGTAGATCAATCTTCGAAAAATAAGAAGCACCCTGTAACTGATCAAAGAGATCGTCTATTCGTGGTAGGGGATATCGATTCTTGATGGTAAGCTTGTTAAGCTCACGATAATCGATACACATCCTAAAGGATCCATCCTTCTTCTTGACAAAAAGAACGGGAGGACCCCAAGGTGAAAAGCTAGGACGTATAAAACCTTTGTTAGAGAGCTCTTGAAGCTGCTTAGACAACTCTTGCATCTCAGATGGTGCAAGACGATATGGAGCTCTGGCAATGGGATTTGCACCAGGTACGAGATCAATGCGGAACTCGACTTGGCGTGCTGGGGGTAGACCAGGTAACTCTTCAGGGAAAACTTCAGAATAATCCCAAACGACAGGAATATCTGAAATAGACTTACCCTTGCCTTTATCTGCTGTAACATGTGCTAAGAAGGCCACATAGTTCTTTCGCAGATACTTTCGAGCTTTAAAACAAGACATGAGCTTGAGACCACCAGACGGTTTCTCACCTTGAACCTGTAGGATCTCGCCTGTCGAAAGCGGCACACGAACAATCTTCTCAGAACAAACTATCTCTGCGCGATGCTTAGATAACCAATCCATACCCACTATAACGTCGAAGCTTCCAAGTTGCATAGGCGTGAGGTTAATAGGAAAAAGATGGTCGTTAAGATTCAACTGGCAGTTGTGAAGAACAGAATCAAGAACAATGGGTTCACCACTAGCAACTTCTACTGTCAAAGGTTTACCTAGTTTCGTTCTAGACACGCGAAGCATTGGCTCAAAAGACAATGACACAAAACTCTTATCGGCACCCGAATCAAAGAGAACAAATGCAGGCTGATTATTAATAAAGAACGTACCGTTCACCACTTCATTGTCTGCTTGTGCCTCTTGAGCATTCATGTTGAAGACTCGACCTCGAGCCGGAGCCTGATTCTGATTTGGATTCTGGTTCTGGTTGGCTAGCCTTGGGCACCGGTTCCTGTAGTGGGTCAGATCCCCACAATTGTAGCATGAACCAGGAGGAAAATGAGGTCGTGCAGCTTGACCTTGTTGCTGAGCAAGAGGCTGAGCAACTTGTTGGGCTTGGTTCTGAACTGCCTGGTTCTGGTTAACAGGAATGCGACAAGTAGCGGCAAGATGACCAGATCTTCCGCAGTTGGTGCACTGACGACTCTGGAGGTGTGGTGGATGATGGCCGTTACACCTGTTGCACAAAGGTGCATTGCCAATATAAGGCTTCTTGGCTAGTGGCTGCGCAGGCTGATTTGGTGCAGCTTGGGCCTGTGCAGTAACGGCATAGTTTTGGGAAGCCTTCCGCTTCCTAGACCCTCCAGAATTCTTTCCCTTCTTGTTTTGACCTTTCTTGCTATCTTCCTTATCAGCCGCCTGCTTCTTACCCTTGTCACCCTTTTTATGCAGCTTTCCCTTTCGAACTTGCGACTCAGTCAATGTCGCTGCTAACTCGATCGCCTGACGGAGTGTGGCAGGGTTGCTACCAGTAATGATGTCTTGCACTGAGTCAGGTAGGCCGTCGATGTACCTTTCGATAGCCTTGTCGAGTGGGGTAACCATTGTTGGGCAAAGTAGACTCAACTCCTCAAATCTATCAGTATATGCCCTGTGCTCGCCACTGTCTTGTTTCAAGTCATCAAACTCCTTCTCCAACGCTCGTTGTTCATGACGAGGACAGAACTCCCTCATCATAAGGGCCCTAAGTTCAGCCCATGTCTGTGCTAGAGCAACTTCTTCACCTCGATCTCTCATAACCCCCTTTCCACCATGTGAGAGCCCTCTTCTGAAACACACTCGAAGAAAACTCGACCTTGCGATTGTCAGGACACTGCACGTGGCGAAAAGTATTCTCAATGCTCTCGAACCATTGAAGAAGCCCAGTCGCTCCTTCAGAACCACTAAACTTGAGTGGTTTAGCCGAGTTAAAATCCTTGTATTTGCATGGAGCATTGTTATTGTTGTTGGCTTGGTGCCATTGAGCAAAGAGATTTGGAAATTGAGCAGCCATCTGCTGTGCAATGATTTCTGCCAGTTCGGCAGTTGCTATCTGGTTTTCGCGTCGAGGAGGCATTCTAAAAGAGGAAAACATGAAAGGAAACGAGTGAGATGATTGGATGAAGAGAATGAGATGAAACAAAATTAACAAAAGAAAAGATGGTGGTCATTTGTTCGCATTACCAAGCAAACAAACGACACACAGTGACTAATCAAAGTAAATGGATCAAAAATAATGTATCACGAAGACATGCTCGCCTATAAGTGAACACTCATCCCAAGAATTCCCAGGTAAGCATAACTGGTCTCACGTCTGATGAGATGTATACGAAGTGCTTGCCTAGACAGAAAACCCAGAATACAGGCATTCACTCTTCCAGTTTGCACGTGTTCACACTATTTAAAACCCAAAACCTTGACGAGATTTTTGAAAATTCAAAAGGCAATAAGCCAAAAATTTTAGTTAAACTGGAAGGGTTCAAAACCTTACAAAAGAGGGTTCAAAACCATGTAATAAATTATCCAAAAACATAAGATTGTTTTTCAAAAATCGTTTCGGAAAATTGGGTTCTTGTTTTGATAATCACCTAAGGATAGGTGATGTGCATGTTTTAAGATCTAAACATAAGATAACTTGTGTTAGGTTCCTAGAAAGGTTATAGTCTAGGTCAAATCATTACTAATAACCTAATTCCCTATAACCATTGGCTCTGATACCAACTCTTCTGTCACACCCCGACCACGTATAACATACAAAACGTGGCGGAAAACGCCGGGGAGTGTTGTAACAGAATTAATTGTTTCATAACCATGGCATACAAAGTTGTATTTTATTTATCAACATAAGAGTTACATGGTTTTAAACAGGAATCAAAGAGTTTATAACATAATTAAACTAAGTCTATCTTCGTTTTATGTCTCTAAGGCACAGGTCCGCCCTAGTGTCACGATCATCATCCTACGCAAAAGCTCCTGAAAAACACATGTGAAAATAGGTACGTCAGCATAAAAATGCCTGTGAGATACATAGGTTTTGTGAAAATAGGATTCATGACTCAAGTTTAAGCAAAAGTTGTTTATCAGAAGTCGGTCATGAACCTAGTAAATTGTTTTGTTTTGTAAATCGTTTAAAAAGCGATAAGATCGAATGATATGTATAAATAAAAGAATAATGCGTGGTCAGATGTATAACCAAGTAAAATGAGTTGTATAAAATAAATTGTTTGTAAACCAAAGTCTTGTAAAAATCGTGTTACTTGTGTAAAATGTATAAGTCCAAATTGAATGTATTGTAAGTAAAGTATTGTCACATAATCCAAATGTAGAAATGTACAAAACAAAGTATTTTGAATATATCAAAAAGTTATGTTTTGCAAAGTAATGCATGTTACATTGATACAAACATTTATGTGGTAAGTTAACGCATACATTCAAGCCTTGAGACAGTCGGATAACCCTTTCAGTCAAGGTTATCAAAAGAAATGTTTTCGGATTCAGTCATTCCTTACATCCAAACAAACCCGGGATGTCAGGAATGGGATTTGTCAAGTCCTATGGTACCAGTACTTACTACCGAGCGGCGTAGCTAATGTTAATGAACGTATAATAGTCTCGTTTATGCAAACCAAATGTCATAGCAAAAGTGAACATGTTATATGAAAACAATGTACTAAGTATGCTAAGTTAACATACAAAGCAGAAAGTCATGTAAATCAATGTGCTAGCATGCTATCAGTCAACATACATAGCAGAAATGTAAAGTAAAACAATGTACTAAGTATGCACACAATGGACATACATAGCATGAAATGTAATGTAAAACGATGTACTAAATACGCACACAATGGGCATACATAGCATGAAATGTCATGAAATCATGTACTATAAATGTACTAATAAACATAGCAAGTATATGATGTGGAAACAGGAAAGCATGAAAGTAACAAGTAGGCACATGTGTTTCACCCCAAAACAGTTTGGAAAACAGTAAAATAGGGGTCTATGTACTCACATGAGATTGCTCAGAAGTCCTAAGATAACCACCAAGCAAAGCTAGAGATCTCGGAATCAAACGACACCTAATATAGGTAACTATGTTAATAAACCGGACCTAGATCGGAAGATCGGATAGAATGAGGGCTCGTAAACCAAATGAGTATGGGAACACATGTAGTATGGTTTAACAAAGCCTACATACTAAATTTAACCTAACCTAAGTGCTTACGACCCATTACGACCCGTTTAGGTAGCTTATGCTACTTTAACGCGTCGTTCGCGTGAAACGCGTTCGGAATGCCTAACTAGTCCTATGATAAGTAAAATATGCCTTAATATGTCTAATATTGTTACCAAATCAGTTTAGATACCAAAATTTATGTTACATATGCTTAAAATTAATTTTGGCGTCAAAAGGGCATTTTGGTAATTTACCTAAGGCATATAAACTACCTATCATACAACTACTTAAACGAAGCGACCATAAGGTATAACCTCGGAAGGTTATTCCCTATATATTATGGTCACCTAATGTGCTTGGTCGGATCCTAATGATCGACCAAACAGGTCGGGTTCGAAAGTATAAGCGATTGTTTAGATCGCTTACCTTACGACCCTATACAAGCACTAAACTAAAAGTAACGAGCTAAGCATGTTAAAACATGCTTACCTAAGTTTAGAAACAGGTTTGGTATCAAAACAAACGGTTTTGATACCCATAAGTAGTTGGGTTACAAAATACGCAAGAATACGTATTCTGGCTGAAACTACGGCTTGTCACTGAGCCTAGATAACGTGGTAATCAGTAGGTATAGTCACTAGGGACTATAACCATCATGATTACGCTCACGTTATGAAGTTCAAACGAACTTCGCATTGACCATAAACTGGTCAACGCAGAAAGTCAAACAAAGTTTGACTTTCGGACTCGAAAAGCAATAAAAGAACGAAGGAACACTTACAAAGGGTCCCCGCAAGCAATCTAGACCCAAATAGTTCAGGTATGAAGCAAAGGCTTCAACTTAGAACACTTTAGATTAGATTTTGTGAGGAATGAGTGAAGGTGGAGGTGGGTATTTATAGTTTTCGGTTCACCGTTAGGATTGTTTCTTGGAAAAGGGGGCACGATCTAAGCCGTACACTTGTTGGAAAGTTGTGGTAACTCATTTGGCCATCCACCATAAGAGTTTGACACTTGGCCTTGGCCCTTGGAGGGGTTAAAGGCTGTTAACAGCTGAGAAAAACGTTTTTCTGCATCTGGGCCTCCCTTACGGACCGTAAGGGTGGACCTTTACGGTCCGTAAGCATGTCATCAGGGCAATATTTTCTTTTTCAGTTTGCATCCCTGGCTCTTGGTCCTTCAAAAGGTCAATCAAACTTATTTCTTGCAATTTGACCCCTTCATATTTACATACAAGGGCTTCAAGATTCACTCCGTCGGTTAGGAGGACCGTGCACTTACCCCCCCCCCCCCCCTACAAGGGCTTCAAGACTTGTACCTTCTTTGTTAAGTCCTTGGCCACTTTGTTATTACCCGAAAAGTCATAATTTTCAACATTGACGCTTTAACCCCTTGTACACGGATTTGATTATAACTTTCTCGTACGATAACAAAACTTTATGAAATTTTTATCGTGCATTCTAGTGAGCATAATTAATCGTTACAAAGCTTCGGGTTAGTCAAGTTTAGTGCCTGTAGGCGAATTAACTTGTTTTTTTGTCATACCAAAGCCTTCAAAACTTATTTCTAAGTTATGTAAGGGTTATTTAAGGTATGTTAAGTATATGTTGATGTTCCGGAGTATTTGTCGCATTAAACTGGGTACGTTTACGCACCAGTTTGCGTATAACTCTCCAGAAAGCGATATAGAGTTTGAAATTGAATAAAAGTCAAAATATGAAAAATGTAAAACACAACCAAACAAACATTGGGATCAAATAACATTGTTTTATTGATAATTGAACTGTTCATAATGATTACAAGCACAGATGTTACATCCAAGGCCCTGAATGGATGCGTCGCAGTAGACTACAAAATCGACTGTGCCTTCAGGCAATGAGAGGATAGGTGCGCTACAAAGTCTATCCTTTAAGTACTGAAATGTTGATTCCTGTGCATTTCCCCAATGATAGATAACGCCTTTCTGAGTTAGTGAGGTGAGAGGTTGCGCAATCTTGGAGAAGTCTTTGATGAACCTTCTATAGTAGCCCGCCAAACCCAAGAATTGGCGGATTTCTGTTGGTGTACGGGGTGCAGGCCAGTTCTTGATCGAGTCTACCTTGGATGGATCAACGTGTATCCCATCCTTGTTTACCACGTGGCCTAGAAAGTGGACTTCACGAAGCCAGAAGTCGCATTTTGAAAACTTGGCGTACAGCTGCTCTGCTCGAAGGAGTTCCAAAATGAGTCATAAATGCTGCTCATGTTCCTCCTGACTCTTCAAATAGATCAGGATGTCGTCGATGAAAACAATAACGAACTTGTTAAGATAAGGTTTGCACACTCTGTTCATAAGATCCATGAAGACTGCCGGTGCGTTTGTTAATCCGAATGGCATGACCAGAAACTCGTAATGGCCGTAGCGTGTTCTGAATGCTGTTTTGGAGACGTCCTCGTCCCGGACTCTCAGTTGATGGTAGCCTGACCTCAGATCAATCTTTGAATAGTAGCTCGACCCTTGCAGCTGGTCGAACAAGTCGTCGATGCGTGGGAGAGGATAGCGATTCTTCACGATCGCCTTGTTCAGTTCGCGGTAATCTATGCACATGCGGAAGGTACCGTCTTTCTTCTTCACAAATAATACTGGAGCTCCCCAGGGCGAAGAGCTAGGACGAATGAAACCCTTATCCAAGAGTTCTTTTAATTGCTTGGACAATTCTTCCAGTTCGGTTGGAGCTAAGCGATAGGGTGCTCGAGCTATGGGTGCTGCTCCAGGAGCTAGCTCGATCTGAAATTCGACCTGGCGATGAGGCGGTAGCCCAGGTAAATCTTCAGGAAACACCTGAGGAAAATCGTGTACTACTGGGATATCCTCGATCTTCTTCTCTTTCGTTGATGCATCAGTAACGAGGGCTAACATAGCCGTATGGCCCTTTCGCAAACACTTCTGGGCCTTGAGAAAGGAAATGATGCCTACCACAGCACCACTCTTGTTGCCTTGAATTTCGAGAGGTTCTTTGCCAGAGCGGGGAATACGAACAATCTTCTCTTTGCATAGAATCTCTGCTTGCTGTTGGGATAACCAATCCATCCCAATGACGATGTCGAAACTACCCAGAACTATAGGAATGAGATCGATAGAGAAAGTCTGACCAGCCAAGACGAGATTACAACCCTTAACTATGTGTGTGGCTTCTAAGCTTTTACCATTTGCTATCTCTACAACATGTTTGGTGTTCAAAAGTGTTGGTGCGCGTTTAAGCATTTGACTAACTTTTAGAGACACATAACTGGTGTCGGCACCCGAATCAACTAAAAAAGTAACATAAAAGTCGTCGAGAAGGAACTTACCCATCACTACGTTAGGATCACTCCTTGCGTCACCCTGACCGATCACGAACGCTCGACCCCTGGCACCATTGTTTCCATCATTGTTTCCCCCGTTGTTGTTCCCATTGCCCTGATTATTGTTGTTATTGTTCTGATTCTGATTTAACTGAGGGCAGTGTCTCTTGTAGTGACCTTCAGCTCCGCACTGAAAGCATCCCTTATTACCCTGTTGCTGCTGCTGGTTCTGCGGTGTTTGCTGTTGCTGCTGACGATTCTGATGTGCAGGTTGTGAGCTCCTGCAATCTTTGGATTCATGACCCATCTTGAGACATATCTGACAACGAAACTTGTTGCACTGACCACTGTGGTGTCTGTTGCACTTTGGGTGATTTCCTCGATATCTACCCTGCCCTTGACTACCAGAAGACTGCTGACTGGGGCTCTGGTAATTATCTGTCTTTCGCTGCTGTTCCTGGGACTGAACCGAAGTTGAACCCTTGCTGGAGGTTCCATCCCATTTTCGTTTGTTGTCACTGGGAGTAGCCGTAGTGATAGCAGTAGTAGTAGCACTGATACATTTAGGCAGCTTGTTCTGTTCCACTGCCTGGTCTGTGAGACGATGAGCTAGACGAGTAACATCTTGAATGGTAGCAAGATTAGCCAAAGTCACATGACTTTGAATTTCTGGTACAAGACCCTTGAGATACAGCTCGATGCGTTTGATTGGAGGATCTACCATAGTTGGGCATAACATTGCCAGTTCATTTCGCTTTGTATACGCTTCTATCTCTGACCCCGTCATTGTTAGGTTAAAGAACTCCAGTTCCAGCTTGTGGATGTCATCACGACTACAGTATTCCCGCTTGATCAGTTCCTTAAAGTCATTCCACGGGGTGGCATTGGCAGCTGCCAACCCTAACATTTGTACTTGTGCGTTCCACCAAGTCAACGCAACGCCTTCGAGAGTACCAGTGGCATACTTCACCCTACAAGCCTCAGGGCATTCACACATTTCGAAGACTGACTCGAGCTTCTCGAACCAGTGGAGGAGTCCAACTGCCCCTTCAGTGCCACTGAAAGTACTAGGACGACAGTCCATGAAAGTTTTGAACGTGCATGCAGGCTGCTGAGCAAACTGGCCTGTTGTGTAAACAAGATGGAATAAGAATTAAACACGAGAGTTGGTTTGAGAGAGTGGGATCTAAAGATCCTAGAGTAAGTTATGACTGCAGGGTATACCTCCTGCTTGAGCGGCTGCAAGTGCCGCAGCAACTTGTTGGTTGATTAAAGCCGTCAGCTTGGCTTGTGTCATGTTAACGCGTCCACTCATGATCTTCACAAGTAAGAGAACACAAGTGAGAAGTGCGTCATATCAATACGCAAGTATGGAATGACAAAAGAGTGTGAGCATACAAGATTTCAAGTAGTAGTTGTTACGTTCATCTAAGCATACTATGAGCAATGTAATTATGTATTTAGCAAGTAGGTAATATAAACATAAACCATATCACCTATTGTGTCGAGTCTTGCACATGGAGCGAAGCGTCGTTGTGGATCGTTGAGCACTGTTCAGGTTATAGTCTGGTTTTAACAAAACCTTTTCCCTTATTAAAACCAAGTTCACTATAACCAATGGCTCTGATACGAATCTGTCACACCCCCAAAATCCACACGCGGAGTATCACCACATGGAGGCGTGACTGACCAGGATCAAGCCACCAATCATATTGAACATTGTAAGTAATAAATAAAAGTCATTCATCAATACGAAAGGTGTTCAAAACCATAACATAGTTAAGCGATTAGCGGAAGCATAAATATGTAAACCCAGCATAAGTTTAAATGTTTCAAATGTTTAGCATGGCACACAGCTGTCCATGTCCCACAACGACTCCTCCCCACTCCCATGCAAGCTCCATAGATACCTAACGACCTGCAAGGCATGTAACAGAGAGTCAACAACAAAGTTGAGCGAGTTCACAGTTGGTTGTTTAGTAATAAGTTCGTTTAATAAATCGTAAGTTCGTTTATAACCATGCCGTGTATTACTAGGCCATTTGTATGTTCATCTAGTGGGGGCTTCCCATGTTGTAAGTTCAATTAGTGGTGGCTTCCCATACTGTAAGTTACTAGACTAGTTGTATCCATAAGTATCCTTCCCAATCCGAGGATAGTAGTAAGTATAAGTTTACGTAGGTTTTTCGTAAGTGCCCTTCCCAACCGAGGACAGTACGTAGCGAGTACGTAGGTTTAGAGCTGGTGTCCTTCCCCATCCGAAGACAACGGTACATAGGATTTACGTAGGTTTTAACACTAGTGTCCTTCCCAAACCGAGGACAGTACGTAGGCTTTACGTAGATTTTGGCACAGGCATCCTTCCCAATCCGAGGACCGTGGTAAGTAGTCTAGTAGTGATGTAAGTACAAGTAATCATTCAATCCCATTCCCAACCCACCGGGGAATCCCATGCCTTGGTAAGAGTGTGAACTCACATTGGTTTGCTCGGTATGCTAAGAATTACATGCTCACAATTAATCAGTCACGGCCTATAGTACACACGTATATAAAATCAATTTATGTTCGTAAAGACTCGCATGAAATCTAATGTCACATATTTCTTGGCAGTTAACATCGTGTAACACGTAACAGTTAATCAAATCCACACAATTCATGCTTCACATAAAGACTTTCTCAGTCCATTCTGACAAGGTTATCCACTAACAGACTCAACAAAAGTAATAGACTTAACTGAGTTAATATACTAACAGAATTAATAAACTGAGTAAATAAACTAACAGGGTTACTTACTTAACAGAGTTACCAACTTAACAGGGTTAACTAACTAACAAAGTTAACAAGCTAACAAGGTTGATGATCAGATCACTCGACGAAAACCACATCAGGCGAAATCCCCCTTTTGGCGAAAACGCTTTTGGGTTTTCGTCGTGTTAGTGTTTTCGTCGGCCATGGGGTATGATGAAATCACTTAGGGTTTTTGTGCCATGTTCGTCCCTAACAGTTACACACCCCGAACCCTAATGATTTTCTAACTGTTACATCGACTATAACAAACGTTTGCTTCAACAGATCTATTCATGAAACCATGCAAATCACTATACAATCAGATCATCATTCAATCATCATACCAAAGCATCACAGTATTCAACATCTAGCATGAACCCTATTTTATGTATTATCAAATCGATTCGCATAACATATCACATATTCAAACACTATTAATATGTTAACACCTTTTCAGATTCTGATCCATTAATAGCATTCGAGATCATACGTCAATAAATCTAGTTCCGCATAAGGTTAATCCATCCCTACGATCTATACACAAACTGGTTATCAAAACCAAACCCCAAACCAATATCAGGTTTCGCACAACATCATGTAACAGATTGATCGTACATTATTCTCTCAAGAACAAGTTCATCAATATAACCACATATTTAGAACTAAACATGTAAATCACTAACCGAACAAGAAATGATCAACAAGATGGATTTGGCTTCGAATGAGGGGGTCTGCCGTCGCACACCAAGTTAGGGAGAGACTCTAGGGTTTGCCGATTAACAGTTGTTACGTAAAGATTGGAAATCAAAACATATAAGTAATCGTCGTTGGGCCAAGGCCCATTCAGTTTTCGTCGGCCACAAGTGGACGAAAACACATATGTGTTTCATCAGGAATGTTTTCGTTGAGTAAGGGTGTTTTCGGCTAGGGGTGTTAGGCAGGTTCCATATTTTAAATAATTATACAATTCAAATATGTATAACATATTCACACATTATATACACATCACAATATACACTTATATTGCAGCTTAAATCATTATTAAACACCCTTAGCAAATAAGTACAAGTTAAATCGAATAGAGACCTTGAAAACTCGAGTTGTCACACAAATGATTGTAGTGTTCATCTGGAAGATAATGAGAGTGCCACTCAGGCATTCATGGCAGAGATAGTGCCAGTTGATGAGGCTGAAACTACTATGAATGATGCTGAAGCTAAAGTGGAGAATGCTGAAGCAAAAGTGGATGCTGAAGTAGAGAAAGAGAGTGAAGCTGAACAGGTTGTTGCTGATGAAACCTCAGAAGTTCATGAGGAAGAGGTACAGTCTAATTCTGTGTGTTTAAAATGACTTGAATTACAGGGTGAGGTTGACAGGTTGTCAACACAAAACCAAAGTCTGGTGAGCGAGATGTCGAACATAAAAGAGTCAAACTTTTTTGCTAAAAGAAATGAATCTCTATACTTGAAGAAGATAAAAGGTTATGAAAGTGAAATCGAAGCTTTAACATGCAAATTAAACGAAAAACTTCAAGTAATAGATTTAGCTCATGACATGATGAGTGAGAAAACAAAAGAGATTTATGAAAAATGCAAAGAGTTGTCAGATGCACAACTCAAAATTGTTGAACTTGAAAAGAAATTAAGTCAATTCAGAGATTCATCTTTTGTTATGAAACACATGATGGGTGGGTTAAAGAAGAGTAATGACAAGACCACTGTGGGCTTCCAGGGCTTTAATGAAGTCCCACCTCCTCTTAGTCATGACTATTATTTCCTGCCTGTTGAAGATGAGTTAACAGACTTTATGTCAACTGCACCAAGTAGTTTCGCATCCAGATCAAGTCAAAGTGAGGGGTCTGAGAGTGATGATGCTAGAAAGAACAATAACAGGGAACCTTTGAAAAAGAAAAATTCACCTCCTAAGAGCAAAAATCAAACTTTTGTTAAAAAGATTAATTTTGTTCAAGGTAGTGATATGAAAAATGAAACCACTGTTATTGAAAATGAATCAAATGTAGAGTTTGCTAAAAATAAAAACAAAGAAATATCTGAATCCAAGCAAACTGAAAAAAAGCCTTCCAAGGCATCATTATCTAATGAGGGATCTACCTCAAAGACTCCAGCTAAGAAGTCTTTGAAAAGGAGATTGTGCTCCAAATGTCACACCAAAGGATATGTAGCTAGCTGCTGTCCTAACAAAAAGAATGAAGCACAAGTTAGTGAGAGGAAGAGAGAGAAGTCACCAGAGAATAGTGGTGATAAAAAGGAGAAGGAGTCTAACTCTCCAAAGAAATCTGCTCCTAAGCAACCAGAGAATGTTGCTGTTGGTGTAGATAAGGCTGAAAAAAGAACTCCACAAGTTCCACGTTTTCAAAGAAATCAACCAAGATTTCAGCCTAAATCTCCACCAGGCAGATATGAGAGACCTAGAAGTAGTTCACCAAGAATGAACTCTTATAATTTTTGAGTTTAGTTTAGTTTGTTAGTTTGTTTTAAAAAAAATATATCAAAAATACCAAAAAGATTTCTTTTTAAAAAAAAGACTTCCATTTTGAACTGACAAGTTGTTGTTGCATGATAAGATAAAATATTGGTTTATCTTTAAATGTGAAAAAGACTAATGGTTTTTTGAGATACTTGCTTGTGTTTCTAAACAGATTGATGCAGTTATCAAAATGAAGTGCAGAATACAAGTACAGTGCAGATTGAGAGTGAAGTAAAGAGTGTGTGAAGATGCATGGTAGGATCCTTCTACTACATTGCAGAGAGAAAGTGATATGGAAGAGTTGGAGCTTACTTGTTTAACCAAAGATTGCTAGCTAACTGATCTACAACGAATGAAAGTTTTGGAGATTGGAAGCATCAGCTAAGGGGGAGTCTGTTGATGTCAGAAACTGTGTAGCTGACGCTATCCAAAGACCAAAAGAACACAAGATGTTTGAAGACAAAGTTACACTATGAAGCTATTGTCAAGGGGGGAGTCTGTTGGTGCATATTCAGTGACAACAGCTTAATAGTTTGATTATTTAGTCTTTGGATATTTTATATTGGGCTTAGCTTATTGGTTAGTGTGTTATTTGTTGTAATGGGCTTGGAAAATGGCCTAGCCCAGTAGGAAGCCCAGTTCACAAACATGTGGTATATAAACATGTTTTGTGATTAGGGTTTGAGTGGTTAGAGCAACTAAGAGAATTTTAGAGAGAGAGTAAATTTCGAGTTTGTGAGAGGCAATATCACAGAGATAGGCTGTTGTAACACCTGTGCCTTCACGGCCATCAAACAAATACCAAACCAATGAAATATTATAATTCATACTTGGGATTTGTAAAAATATGTGTATCATTTGCACATATCAATTCTCGTTCAATTTCAAACTCTAAATCACTTTCTGGAGAGTTATACGCAAACTAGTGCGTAAACGTACTCAGTTTAATGCGAGAAATACTCCGGAACATCAACATATACTCAACATACCTTAAATAACCTTTACATAACTTAGAAATAAGTTTTTGAAGGCTTTGGTATGGCAAAAACAAGTTAATTCGACTACAGGGACTAAATATGACAAACCGTGAAAGTATGTCAATTTGAACTGTAACGAACATTCCGGAACATGACCATAAGTTAAAACCACCTTAAATATCCTTTACATAGCTTAGAAATAGGCTTTGAGGGGTTCGGTGTGTTAAAATAAACTTTTGGGTCATTCAGGGACTAAAAGCGTCAAAAAGTGCACAAGTTTGCATTTTCGCGCATAACTTACGTTCTGAATACATCCGGACATCCAAAAATTTATGTAAGCATGACTACATTATATTTTAGTGTTCGCCATAAGAAAAATCCATTCGTCGCGTCATTTGGATCGTTTTTCGCGCTTATGCGCATTACGTCGTAATTAACCGAACATCGCGACCGTACGGCCAAACGAACCGACATCCGAGATATTTTTGAACACATTTTAAGTTCCCTATACTTTAACTTCATTTTAGAGCTTTGAAATGGGGTTAACGGGCCTTAAACGTGTCGAAAATGGGCTGAATGCATAACAGGGACCAAAAGTGTAAATCTGCCAAACTTAGGCCTAGCGGTGCGCTACACTTTTAGTGTAGCGGTGCGCTAGCCTATGCCAGAACAGATAATAACAAACAGTCAGCAGATTATCAGCTGATTAAACCACAACCACATGTTTGCAACTTGCATTTTCAGCTGATAAACATCATTTCTAGCCACCACAACTTTGTGACAAGTGTACGGCTCGGATCGTGGCACGATATTCAAGAAACGATCCTAAAGGCTCTACTTTTCCTATAAATACCCACCCCCCCCCCCCCATTGCTTCAAAACCCACAAATCTGATCATTTGGGCTCTAAGTTGGAACCTTCGTTTCATACCTGAGTTACTTGGATCGGGATTAGCATTCGGGGACCCTTCGTAAGTCCTCTTTCGTTCTTTTATTGCTTTTCGAGTCCGAAAGTCAAACTTTGTTTGACTTTCTGCATTGACCAGTTTATGGTCGATGCAAAGTTCGTTTGAACTTCATAACGTGAGCGTGATCACGATGGTTATAGTCCCTAGCGACTATACCTACTGATTACCACGTTATCTAGGCTCAGTGACGAGCCGTAGTTTCGGGCAGAATACGTATTCTTACGTATTTTGTAACCAAACTACTCTTAGGTATCACAACCGTTTGTTGTGATACCAAACCTGTTTTCTAAACTTAGTTAAGCATGTTTTGACATGCTTAGCTCGTCACTTTTAGTTTAGTGCTTAGATAGGGTCGTAAGGTAAGCGATCTAAACAATCGCTTATACCTTCGAACCCGACCCGTTTGGTCGATCATTAGGATCCGACCAAGCACATTAGGTGACCATAGTATATAGGGAATAACCTTACGAGGTTATACCTTATGGTCGCTTCGTTTAAGTAGTTGTATGATAGGTAGTTTATATGCCTTAGGTAAATTACCAAAATACCCCTTTGATGCCAAAATTCATTTTAAACATATGTAACATAACATTTGACATCTAAACTGATTTGACAACCATATTAGACATGTTAAGGCATATATTACTTGTCATAGGACTAGTTACGCGGTCCGAACGCGTTTCACGCGAACGACGCGTTAAAGTAGCATAAGCTACCTAAACGGGTCGTAATGGGTCACAAGCACTTAGGTTAGGTTTCATTTAGTATGTAGGCTTTGTTAAACCAAATGACACGAGTCTCTACACTCGTTTGGTTTACGAAACCTCATTCTATCCAATCATCCGATTAAGGTCCGGTTATTAACATAGTTACCTATATTAGGTGCCGTTTGATTCTGAGATCTCTAGCATTACTTGGTGATTATCTTTAGACATCTGAGCAATCTCAAGTGAGTACATAGACCCCTCTTTTACTGTTTTCCAAACTGTTTTGGGGTGAAACACATGTGCCTACTTGTTACTTTCATGCTTTCCTGTTTTCACATCATATACATGCTATGTTCGTTAGTACATTATAGTACATCGTTTTACATGACATTTCATACTAGGTGTGCCCATTTTGTGCATTACTTAGTACATCGTTTTACATGACATTTCATGCTAGGTGTGCCCATTTTGTGCATTACTTAGTACATCGTTTTACATGACATTTCATGCTATGTATGTTCATTTGATTACATACTTAGTGCATTGTTTTTCACATGTTTACATTTTGGTATGACATTTGGTTTGTTTACATGGGACAATACATTCATTAACATTAGCTACGCCGTTCGTTAGTAGGTAGTGGTACCATAGGAATTGACAACTCCCGTTCCGGACGTCCCAGGGAAAGGGGATGAAAGGAATGACCGAATTCGTTGATATAAGACAGATAGACCTTTAATTTGTTTAAAGGGTTTATCACCACAGTCGCAAGGCTTGGATGTATGCATTTTCACAATACCGCATAAATGTTCATATTAAATATTTGCATGCATTTACACAAAACATAACTTTGATTTAAACCAAGTTTGACTTCAATACTTTGTTTTTGTGCATATGGTTTAGTTGAGACCTTTCACTTGCCATACATGACATTTTGACATAGACATTTGACATAGACATTTCGGCATAGACATTTTAACATGATTGACATTTAATCATGCATTTACACAAAACATAGCTTTGATTTAAACCAAGTTTTACTTCAATACTTTGTTTTTGTGCATATGGTTTAGTTGAGACATTTCACTTGCCATACATGACATTTTGACATAGACATTTGACATGGATATTTGACATAGACATCTGACATGGATATTTGACATAGACATTTGACATGGATATTTGACATAGACATTTGACATGGATATTTGACATAGACATTTGACATGGATATTTGACATAGACATTTTGACATGATTTACATCTTGACATGAACATTTTACATTGTTTGGTTTGGTTTGATTAAGTGATTAAGTAACGAGGCGTGTGTAATATGATACAAGCATGGTGGATACGCCGCTGGTACTTCCTATATATAAGTGTTTGTATGGTATTACATGTCGTAACGTTATTTGAATCATTTCAGTTTGAGACATAGAACATTTCATACAAATAACATACTTTTCACAAGACATTGATTTATAAACAACTTATCTTATGCAAACACATCTTACTTGGTTATTCATTTAACCTTACATTTATTTATACTTATCATCTGATCTTATCGTTTTTCAAATGATTTAAAAGACAAAGCAAATAACAAGGTTCATGACTAAACATTTTCTCAAACATAAGTCATGAATCTTATTTTCACAAAACCTATGTATCTCACAGGCATTTTTATGCTGACGTACCTATTTTCACATGTGTTTTTCAGGAGCTGTTGCATAAGATGTTCAAGATACACATAGACAGACTTGGGCTTTAGTGATAATAAAAGATGCAAGACTAGTTAATTATGTTGTATTTCTTTGTTTGTTAAGGCATAGTAACACTTTTAATCAATAAAACGAAACTTTAATTTCCATGGTTGTGAAACATAAATTCTGTTACAACACTCCCCGATGTTTCCGCCACGTTTTGTATGTTCTACGTGGTCGGGGTGTGACAGAAAAGATGGTATCAGAGCCAATGGTTATAGGGAATTAGGTTATTAGTAATGCTTTGACCTAGTCTATAACCTTCTTAGGACCCTAACGCGAGTTTACTTGCGTTTAGTCATAAAACAATACTGTCGCCTATTTAGGCGACAACCGCAACAAGAACATGAATTTCAAAACCGCTTTGAAAACTAATCATCTGTTCTAGGATGATTGATTACTAGGTTTTGAACTCTCTATTATATGGTTTTGAACCCCTTTGAGTTTTCAAAACTTCGTCAAGGTTTTGGGTTTTAAATAATGTGAACACGTGCAAACTGGAAGGGTGAATGCCTGTATTCTGGGTTTTCTGGCTAGGCAAGCACTTCGTATACATCTCATCAGACGTGAGACCAGTTGTGCTTACCTGGGAATTCTTGGGATGAGTGTTCACTTATAGGCGAGCATGTCTTCGCGATACATTATTTTTGACCCATTTACTTTGAATTGTCACCATCTCATTTGTTTGCCTTAGGTAACAAACAAATGATCACAATTTTCATTCGTTACCATTCTGTATTGATTATCCAATAACCTTTCACTTGCTTCTTCCTATGTCTTTCATTTTCTTCTAGAATGTCTCTTCCTCTTGGCACTGGTCAAACGACTGAGCGAACAGCCAAATTTGTCCAACAAATAGGCGAAGTGATTCAGAAGACTGTGGATCTAGGCATTGCCATGGCTCGTCTTAACAATGAAGCCTCTCGTCTCGACAATGAAGCCACTCAAGAGCCACCAAAGGAAGCAAAAGTCAAGCTTGCACCAACATCAAGGAAGCGTAAGGCTTCAAGGAAACCCGCAGCGGTTACACCTAATCAAGCTGGACCTAGCCAAGTGGCAAGGCCACCAGCTAGGAAGCCGTACTTAGGAACTGCTCCTAGGTGCAAGCGATGCAACAGTCATCATTCAAACCTCATACCCTGCTGGAAATGTACCTACTGTGGACGGCGGGGACATTTGGTCAACACATGCCGCTTTGCTATCCAGAACAAAGCTGTTGCAAATCTTGCTACTACCCAACTCCAAGTCAACCCTACTCAAGCTCGTTTCCCGCGTGGTACTTGTTACAACTGTGGCGATACGAGCCATTTCAGGAACAACTGCCCAAAGCTTGCTAATGCAAATCCAACCCTTGGATGAGCATTCGGCTGAGTAGAAGATGTTGCTGTCTTATGCTTTTGTTCTTTTGTTTCCTTGTAATGTGAAACAATCTATTTTGTTTATAAATAAATCGTTGTTCACAAATTCTGATATACAGGTAAAATTACATGTGTTTATGGCATTTCCCTATAATACCTGTATCAAGGAACTATGTTCCTTACAAACTACTCTTGTGATTTTCTCTCTTTCAAATGATCGCTCATGATTCCCTCGAAAATTTTAAGTACTCGTTTCATTCCAAGATACGAAGTACAGAAAATAAAGTGACATTATGAGTAATCATGCATCAGCACATCTTTACCTTTAAATCCTTGGTTAGATAACTAAGGGTATTTTCAAATCTCATACCCATTACGTTTTGATTTTTCAACATACACAGTACAAGTATTTCAACACAATCTTCATGATCTCAAAACATTCCATATAGTTTGAAAACAATTTTTCTAGATACATTGTCTATGTTATTTCAAAAAACAT
This sequence comes from Helianthus tuberosus, assembly GCA_030545235.1. Lineage (NCBI taxonomy): Eukaryota > Viridiplantae > Streptophyta > Magnoliopsida > Asterales > Asteraceae > Helianthus > Helianthus tuberosus. Next base: position 178,205,221 of record CM060424.1, on the reverse strand, counting down.
TGGCCATGTTATCAAAACCAACCTTTCTAATTTTAAAATATTTCATATAATCTGAATACAATATTAACACAATACATTTTCTGATCAAGTGCATAATTTCGAAAAGCATCATTCATGTCTTTCAAAAACCTTATACATAATTTCAAAATTCATCTCGCATGATTTTAAAACATTTTTGTAAATATATCTACCTAATACACCTACTTTATGAGTTCAAAAAGTATTATATATAAGGTTTCAAAAACGTTAAACACATTTTTCTTAAAGGAACCCCATGCATAGTATTCAAAAATATTTTCCTCATACATTGACTTAACCTTCAAATTCCGCTTCATATGTCGCCTTGACATATCAGGCATCTCAACTTCATAAGCATTTTACTTCATGTTTTGACTTAAGCACATCCCGTGCAAGATTTCAAAACATCTTCAACTTCTAAAATCCATATGGGATCTTTTTATCTCCACAATTAGACCCTTGTGGATAATTATCATTCAAATCAGAGTCCTTAATTGGATTCCTTATATACCTAAATTCAAACATTTCGGGTTCTAGTAATCGAAATCGAATTTTCTTTTTGAATCTTTCTATACTTATAGTTAGATTCTTGATAATGTTTAAAGTGCCAAATGAAATCCACGAGATGGATTCCTATTGTACTTTAAATACATAAACTCTGTTAGCAGAACAAACTTCTAGTTAAACAATTTTGTGGTTATGTGACTATGTGTTTATTCATCTTATGTTTTCTTTTATGCATTTTTGTGTTTTTAATACTCTGGATATTCGTGATCCAAATCCTCGCAGAATCTTTCATATCTTCATATGAGGGATTCATAGCAGGATATTCAAAAGGTACTACCTTCAATCCTTAATGGGCTTCTATGTAATAGTTAAGACCCTTGGATTTTATAAGTACCACTCCATGATTCATAAGAGACCCTTTAGTGGTCTAGTAAAAAAGATTGATTCACGATTTGGTTAAAGAACGACATCTAGTGATGTAGCTGGACAGACTCCTTGATAGTCTATTTAGATCATTTATTGATTTAGTCAAAAGGACTCTATGGCGGTCTAGTCACACTCATCACATGATTGTTCATTTGGTTTTACCCTACACATTATAAAATAGACTGTGTGAACTGTGCAAGGAATTGTCTGATTATGGACGCGTACATAATTATGAAATTTAGTGCACAGAAACCTAGTAAGGTTTATTATGTGTAAGAACCGATAGTGACAACAATAACAAAATGAGAACGATGTAATGGAGGCATGGTGGACGCACCAATGAGGCTTCATATACTTGTATATAAGTGTCCCTCTTACATTGCAAACATAATGTTATTAAGGTTACTAGAAGTTCAAGAACCCTAACCAATGTTGTTCGATCTTTTCAACTTCATGTTTTTCAAGCTCTCACAAGTTTCCTCTAAATAAATTTCGGGACGAAATTTCCTAAAGTAGGGGAGACTGTAACACCTGTGCCTTCACGGCCATCAAACAAATACCAAACCAATGAAATATTATAATTCATACTTGGGATTTGTAAAAATATGTGTATCATTTGCACATATCAATTCTCGTTCAATTTCAAACTCTAAATCACTTTCTGGAGAGTTATACGCAAACTAGTGCGTAAACGTACTCAGTTTAATGCGAGAAATACTCCGGAACATCAACATATACTCAACATACCTTAAATAACCTTTACATAACTTAGAAATAAGTTTTTGAAGGCTTTGGTATGGCAAAAACAAGTTAATTCGACTACAGGGACTAAATATGACAAACCGCGAAAGTATGTCAATTTGAACTGTAACGAACATTCCGGAACATGACCATAAGTTAAAAACACCTTAAATATCCTTTACATAGCTTAGAAATAGGCTTTGAGGGGTTCGGTGTGTTAAAATAAACTTTTGGGTCATTCAGGGACTAAAAGCGTCAAAAAGTGCACAGTTTGCATTTTCGCGCATAACTTACGTTCTGAATACATCCGGACATCCAAAAATTTATGTAAGCATGACTACATTATATTTTAGTGTTCGCCATAAGAAAAATCCATTCGTCGCGTCATTTGGATCGTTTTTCGCGCTTATGCACATTCCGTCGTAATTAACCGAACATCGCGACCGTACGGCCAAACGAACCGACATCCGAGATATTTTTGAACACATTTTAAGTTCCCTATACTTTAACTTCATTTTAGAGCTTTGAAATGGGGTTAACGGGCCTTAAACGTGTCGAAAATGGGCTGAATGCATAACAGGGACCAAAAGTGTAAATCTGCCAAACTTAGGCCTAGCGGTGCGCTACACTTTTAGTGTAGCGGTGCGCTAGCCTATGCCAGAACAGATAATAACAAACAGTCAGCAGATTATCAGCTGATTAAACCACAACCACATGTTTGCAACTTGCATTTTCAGCTGATAAACATCATTTCTAGCCACCACAACTTTGTGACAAGTGTACGGCTCGGATCGTGGCACGATATTCAAGAAACGATCCTAACGGCTCTACTTTTCCTATAAATACCCACCCCCCCATTGCTTCAAAACCCACAAATCTGATCATTTGGGCTCTAAGTTGGAACCTTCGTTTCATACCTGAGTTACTTGGATCGGGATTAGCATTCGGGGACCCTTCGTAAGTCCTCTTTCGTTCTTTTATTGCTTTTCGAGTCCGAAAGTCAAACTTTGTTTGACTTTCTGCATTGACCAGTTTATGGTTGATGCAAAGTTCGTTTGAACTTCATAACGTGAGCGTGATCACGATGGTTATAGTCCCTAGCGACTATACCTACTGATTACCACGTTATCTAGGCTCAGTGACGAGCCGTAGTTTCGGGTAGAATACGTATTCTTACGTATTTTGTAACCAAACTACTCTTAGGTATCACAACCGTTTGTTGTGATACCAAACCTGTTTTCTAAACTTAGTTAAGCATGTTTTGACATGCTTAGCTCGTCACTTTTAGTTTAGTGCTTAGATAGGGTCGTAAGGTAAGCGATCTAAACAATCGCTTATACCTTCGAACCCGACCCGTTTGGTCGATCATTAGGATCCGACCAAGCACATTAGGTGACCATAGTATATAGGGAATAACCTTACGAGGTTATACCTTATGGTCGCTTCGTTTAAGTAGTTGTATGATAGGTAGTTTATATGCCTTAGGTAAATTACCAAAATACCCCTTTGATGCCAAAATTCATTTTAAACATATGTAACATAACATTTGACATCTAAACTGATTTGACAACCATATTAGACATGTTAAGGCATATATTACTTGTCATAGGACTAGTTACGCGGTCCGAACGCGTTTCACGCGAACGACGCGTTAAAGTAGCATAAGCTACCTAAACGGGTCGTAATGGGTCACAAGCACTTAGGTTAGGTTTCATTTAGTATGTAGGCTTTGTTAAACCAAATGACACGAGTCTCTACACTCGTTTGGTTTACGAAACCTCATTCTATCCAATCATCCGATTAAGGTCCGGTTATTAACATAGTTACCTATATTAGGTGCCGTTTGATTCTGAGATCTCTAGCATTACTTGGTGATTATCTTTAGACATCTGAGCAATCTCAAGTGAGTACATAGACCCCTCTTTTACTGTTTTCCAAACTTTTTGGGGTGAAACACATGTGCCTACTTGTTACTTTCATGCTTTCCTGTTTTCACATCATATACATGCTATGTTCGTTAGTACATTATAGTACATCGTTTTACATGACATTTCATACTAGGTGTGCCCATTTTGTGCATTACTTAGTACATCGTTTTACATGACATTTCATGCTAGGTGTGCCCATTTTGTGCATTACTTAGTACATCGTTTTACATGACATTTCATGCTATGTATGTTCATTTGATTACATACTTAGTGCATTGTTTTTCACATGTTTACATTTTGGTATGACATTTGGTTTGTTTACATGGGACAATACATTCATTAACATTAGCTACGCCGTTCGTTAGTAGGTAGTGGTAACATAGGAATTGACAACTCCCGTTCCGGACGTCCCAGGGAAAGGGGATGAAAGGAATGACCGAATTCGTTGATATAAGACAGATAGACCTTTAATTTGTTTAAAGGGTTTATCACCACAGTCGCAAGGCTTGGATGTATGCATTTTCACAATACCGCATAAATGTTCATATTAAATATTTGCATGCATTTACACAAAACATAGCTTTGATTTAAACCAAGTTTTACTTCAATACTTTGTTTTTGTGCATATGGTTTAGTTGAGACCTTTCACTTGCCATACATGACATTTTGACATAGACATTTGACATAGACATTTCGGCATAGACATTTTAACATGATTGACATTTAATCATGCATTTACACAAAACATAGCTTTGATTTAAACCAAGTTTTACTTCAATACTTTGTTTTTGTGCATATGGTTTAGTTGAGACATTTCACTTGCCATACATGACATTTTGACATAGACATTTGACATGGATATTTGACATAGACATCTGACATGGATATTTGACATAGACATCTGACATGGATATTTGACATAGACATTTGACATGGATATTTGACATAGACATTTGACATGGATATTTGACATAGACATTTTGACATGATTTACATCTTGACATGAACATTTTACATTGTTTGGTTTGGTTTGATTAAGTGATTAAGTAACGAGGCGTGTGTAATATGATACAAGCATGGTGGATACGCCGCTGGTACTTCCTATATATAAGTGTTTGTAAGGTATTACATGTCGTAACGTTATTTGAATCATTTCAGTTTGAGACATAGAACATTTCATACAAATAACATACTTTTCACAAGACATTGATTTATAAACAACTTATCTTATGCAAACACATCTTACTTGGTTATTCATTTAACCTTACATTTATTTATACTTATCATCTGATCTTATCGTTTTTCAAATGATTTAAAAGACAAAGCAAATAACAAGGTTCATGACTAAACATTTTCTCAAACATAAGTCATGAATCTTATTTTCACAAAACCTATGTATCTCACAGGCATTTTTATGCTGACGTACCTATTTTCACATGTGTTTTTCAGGAGCTGTTGCATAAGATGTTCAAGATACACATAGACAGACTTGGGCTTTAGTGACAATAAAAGATGCAAGACTAGTTAATTATGTTGTATTTCTTTGTTTGTTAAGGCATAGTAACACTTTTAATCAATAAAACGAAACTTTAATTTCCATGGTTGTGAAACATAAATTCTGTTACAACACTCCCCGATGTTTCCGCCACGTTTTGTATGTTCTATGTGGTCGGGGTGTGACAGCTGTGAGGTTGTGCAGGTCTTGAATTGATTGTAAAATTGGAGTTTGGATAAATCAATAGAAGACCGTTTGATTGTGAATTGTTGTTTCTACTCGATTCTGTAACAAATCTGATCTAGAGGATTCTGCACTCTAGGTTAGACATACAATTCTGTACGATCCATACGAACAAGGGGACCTACAATTGGTATCAGAGCTTTAGGCTCTTGAAGAAACTCGGTTTAGAATTGCAGACTGCAGTTAAGGATGTTCATCTTCAAATACGAAGGCGGAATCAACGTAAAAGAAGTCACAACAGCTAGTTTCACTTTAATCTATCTTTTCTGATTAATTTCTGTGCTTTTACAAGGTATTCTGAAGCAAATCCGGCAGCACCTTCCCTTACACACACAACCAGTTCGCTTCAAATGAATCACACACACCACTATATATAGACCTATGAGGGTTTCGCTTGAGACAGGCAAACCATAGGGTTTCGCTTGAGCCTAGCTTGAAGCGAAACTATCAGTTGATAAAGATGAGGTTTCGCTTGAACCATCCAAGACACTCTCTCAAGCGAAAACCTTTCTTAAAACTCAAACTAAACCTAACTTAGACCCTGTTGTGTGTTCATTCAAACCTATCTGAACAAAAGACTTGAATAAGACAAAGTTAACAGATACTAAGTACACCAACAGACTCCCCCTTGGATGTTGACGAAGTCTTTGGGTTCAAGTCTTTGTCTTTAACAATCTTCAACTCTGTCTTTTCATCATAAACATTCTATCTTCACAGGTTCACAATCTTGTCCTTGCTCCATCTTCAGCCTTCCCTTTGATCGTTGATCCAGACTCCCCCTTTCACAGACTCCCCCTCTCGATATGCTAGAATCTGAGGTCTTGATCTGGTTCAAGCTTTAACATTTAGCTTCCATGGGAACAATGAAGTCCAAAACCTGTGTCTCAAACATCAATCATTACAAACTATCTTTTTAACTCTAAATCACAAACTCAATCAGTTATCGAAATCCACTCAAGTATTCAGGTCCAAATTAATGACCCTGATTACTCAATTAATCTACCAAGTCTAATTTAATGACCTTGGTTGATCATTTGACGAATCAAACTGATTTTGAAAACAACAATTTACATATTTTCTGAAAATAACAAGTATCAAGTTAATGAACTTGTTTTTGACTTTCCAATAAATCAGACTCTATCAAGATAAGCTCTCCTCATTCTTCAGTCCAGAATTTCCTGCATCTGTTTCAAACATCTGAGAATCCAACAATCAACTCTCCACTTTGGTTTATCGGAAAATAAAGCAGAAATAAAATCTTTTTGGATTTTATAAAGTGTTCTAAACTTAAGAAATGAAATGCAGAAAACTTAAATTGTAAAAAGTAAACAAAGTAAACTATTTACAAACATATTTTTGGCGAGCGTGTCAGGGAATCATATCAGCTTTTCAGAAAAATTACAAGTACCGTTAAGCTTCATTTCATACTCAGACTTAAACAATTCATCTCGATTGTCGATATACTGATCCATCTTAAATTCTCACACACATTTCAATTTACTCAGGATACGAATTAGATGTCTTATGAACTAGCTCATTCATGTGTCCCACCTCTTGAATATACTCCCGTATCCAGAATCCCAATAATCAGTCTTACAAGTGAGTATACTACAATGATATCTGTATATAAATTAGGTATGCGAGGGCCGAGGGATCTCAGGTCGATACTTCCGTATACTCAGAGAGATATCAGCTTCGACTTTACGGTATATCCCCTTTAGAGAATCTTTTAGCTACAACAGCAGCGACTATCAATTTTATTGTTTTATCGGCATGGTGAGGGTTTATGCTATGTTTCAAGCATTGCAGAAAGCATTATCCAAGGACTAGGTCAGAACCACCGTTCAGCAGAAGTCCCGGAATAATACCCCAGACATCATTGAGTATAAAGACCTAGTATATCAGATTATGAGACCTTTTAAACGAGATTTCAGGGGTTACCTATATATCCAAGTAGTGTTCCCCACTAATTTCACAAGTTTGAAATTTAGGTTTATATCCCAAATAAATCTACTAAATGTGTGAAAACCTATCGACACATCATTAGCGAGACTGTTTAACTCATTTAAACTTTACAAATCTTTAGCATACTGTAATTGTCTAGCCGATGTACTATCATTTTCCCTATATACACAAGCTCTTTTTCAAATTTTATCATGTTTTTGTATTTTTTCATTTTTTACTGTTTTTGTATTTTCTGAAAACATAAACTATATACATCTATCTACTCCCCCTAAATACCAAAACAAGTAAAAAATCGACAAACCATTGCAGATTGTTTCTCGTCTTCATTCGCCACAGTACTCTCATCAACGCCCACAATTCCATCCGACACCGAAAGAAGCTTCATACCATTCAGTTTTAACAAACATTTAAACCGATTTTTATCAAAAGCTTTGGTATGTAAATCAGCTTTCTGTTCGTCAGTGTGGATTTTTTCAATTCGTATCAACTTTTTCTCAAAGCAATCACGAATAAAGTGATGACGAATTTCTATGTGTTTTGTTTTAGCGTGATGTACTGTATTCTTTGTTATATTTATTGCGGCCTCATTATCAACAAAAAGAGGTGTGTTAAGAAACTGCAAACCGTAGTCGCGCATCTGTTGCTGTATCCATAAGATTTGAGAGCAGCAACTGCTAGCAGAAACATACTCCGCTTCACATGTAGATAACGCCACAGACGTTTGTTTCTTACACTGCCAGGTAACCAATCTACGACCAAAAAAATGGCATCCTGCAGTTGTTGATTTTGAATTAACTTTGCAGCATCCGAAATCCGAATCGGAATACCCTTCGAGCGTAAAGTCGCCTTTCTTAGGATACCACAACCCCAATGAAGGAGTTCCTTTCAGGTAGCATAATATCCTCTTCACAATGATCATATGCGAAGCTCTCGGGTTAGATTGAAATCTTGCTGCGAGGCACATTGGGTACATGATATCAGGACGTGAAGCAGTTAGGTACATTAAAGAACCTATCATGGAATGGTAAAACGTTTCATCAGCCCTATCTCCGGTGAGATCTGGGTGAATCCCATGATTTGTTGCAAGTGGGGTAGCAGCTGGAGTAGAACTTGACATCCCAAATTTCTCTAGAATATCATGAACGTACTTCGATTGATGAATGAAAATTCCCTCAGGAAGTTGTTCAACTTGTAATCCCAGAAAGAATTTCATCTCCCCCATTGATGACATTTCGAACTTTTGCTTCATCACTGATTCAAAATCTTTACATAGATTTTCATTTGTCGACCCAAAAATTATATCGTCCACATAAATCTGAACTATCAGAAGATGACCGTCGACCTCTTTAGTGAAGAGAGTGGCATCCACTTTTCCACGAATGAACTTGTTGGCTAATAGGTGTTGAGACAAAGTCTCATACCAAGCTCTCGGGGCCTGGTGTAAACCATACAACGCTTTGTCCAATAAGTAGACCTTGTTTTTGTGGATTGGATCGGTAAAGCCCGGTGGCTGTCCGACATAAACCTCCTCTTTGACCTTCCCATAAAGAAACGCCGATTTTACATCTAACTGATATACTTTGAAGTTCTTCCAAGACGCAAATGCTAGAAAAATTCTGATTGCTTCTAGTCGTGCTACAGGAGCATAGACTTCTGTAAAATCAATCCCCTCTTGTTGACTAAAGCCCTGAACAACGAGTCTAGCTTTGTTCCTTACAACAACTCCTCTGTCGTCTCTCTTACACTTAAATACCCATTTTGTATTTATTTTCCTATGACCATCCGGCAAATCAACTAACTTCCACACTCCCAACTTCTCGAATTGGCTTAGTTCCTCCTGCATTTCATTGACCCAAGAGTCTTCAGTAAGCGCCTCTTTGTAAGTTCTTGGCTCAACCTGCGAGATAAAACAACTCAATGAGAATTCAGTTTGCAAAGGAACAACTTTTGTATAAAAACATGTAAGCCCTTTATCAATCTGTCTACGAGTGCGAATGCCAGCTTGCAATTCTCCTATGATCAACTCCTCTAGATGATATGAAAAAGTTCGCGGCATTACTTCGCTTAGAACATCTACATTTCCCTCCAGATTAGTAACATTCTGCTCTTCATCTTGTTCACCAACTTGGTTTGTTTTACTTGAGATTTGAATTTGCTCCCCCTCAGAATCTGAATCACCATGATCAAAGACTGGCATGTTTTCAGCTTCTTGATTATCATCCTGAACCGACTGATTATCCTGAGCAACTTCATTCTATTAGATATCATCATGTTCACCAGCATTACTTGGACCTGCTTCATCGTCATTTGAAGTTTCTCGTGGTCGCCTTAAATACTCAGCTGGAAACCTTAGCTGCGATTCATATTCACGCAAAATATCCAACTCATCAAAGAAATCTTCATCATCCTCTGATTCTTCTCTCATGTCAAACGAATCCCAAAGTTTGTCATAATGATAACGCCATGAATCACCAGGATTCTGTGGCGGCATAGTATAACCTTGACATTCAACATTTACAGCTTCAATAATCCGTTTTTCACTTGGAACGAAGACACGTCGCATCGGATTTGCATAACCAACAAATATTCCCTCAATGCTCTTCGGACCAAACTTTCCATGAGGCTCTATAACTGTACAGGGTGACCCGAACGGTTCTAGATACTTCAAATTCAGTTTGCGGTTATTGATTAGCTCAAAGCATGTTTTGTTGAACTTCTTGATAGTTAGAACCCTGTTGAGCGTATAGCATGCGGCAGAAACAGCTTCAGCCCAAAAATTTATTGGTAACTTTGAATCTGCAAGCATAGTTCTAGCCGTCTCGATTAGTGTCCGGTTTTTGCATTCTGCAACTCCATTCTGCTGCGGAGTGTACGGAGCACTAAACTCATGCAATATACCTCTTTCATCACAAAATTCTTCCATCTTGCTGTTCTTGAATTCAGTACCATTATCACTTCGAATTCTTTTGATACGCCGTTAGTACAAATTCTCAATCTTTCTGAACAACACCATCAAACTATCAAATGTCTCGTCTTTCATTTTCAAGAAAGAAACCCACGAAAATCTGAAATAATCATCAGTAACGACCAAACAATAGTAATCTCCTGTAATACTTTTGACATTCACAGGACCAAACAAATCCATGTGAAGTTTTTCCAAAGGTCTCGACACTGAATTGACTTGCTTTGTAGGGTGTGACTTTTTCTTCTGCTTGCCTTTAACACAGCTAATGCACTCCCCTTCCAGATGAAATCCTTTGACATGAACTCCAAGAACCAAATCATTGTGCACCAAGTGATTCATCTTCCTTAGGTGAATATGCCCCATCTTGCGGTGCCACAACCTCGATTCTTTTTTCAGTTGCTCTAGAAACAAAACAATGTGCTTGACCAGTAGTTGTAGTTGCTATAGTCATGTCCAACACATATAAATCATTCACTCTAGGTGCCCGCATGATAATCCATTCTTCAGGGATAACAAATCCTGGTTTCAAGATCAAATATTCCTTATTAGTAAAATGAGTTGTATACAAATTGTCACAAATCTGAGAGATACTAAGTAGATTGTTCTCCAGCTCAGTAATGTAGTTAACTCTCTCAAACGTCACAATCCCGTTGGATAACGTTCCTTCACCAATAATTCTACCACCTTCATGACCAGCAAATCCTACATAACCACCATTAATATCTCTCACATCATACAACGGTCTTCCCTGTCATATGTCGAGATGCTCCACTATCCATGATCCATCTGGATACAAGTTGTGGAAGATCCTGCACAAAAACAAACTTTGACTTAACCAACTTCAATAAAGATGCCGATTCATGCTTCACGATCCAGGAAGCTCCGGCAATTCAAACTGTTTAGTCGAACATGGAGTCCACCCAGGCCTCATCAGCCTTAGGTGTAACCTTGACTCTCGCAATTTGAATTTTGAAATTTTCAGCCTTAAGAGGTGGAAAATTTGCATCATAATCAACCGGAATTGACTCTTCAGCCTTTTTCACTTCAGAAGTTGAAATTTCCATCTCTGTTTTTGGTTTCCAAACTTGTTGAGATAAAGCAACCTGTTTATAAAACTTGTCATTTTTAGTTACCACTTTCTTTACAGGTTCAATTTTCACTTTGATGTTGTTATTTTTCACACTCTTTTTCTCAACAACAATTGGTGCTTTACCCTTCACTTCAACTTTCTTCTGTTGAATCTTCACAGTTTCAGTCTTAGGCTTCACATTGATACACTTTCGTGCAATGTGACCCACTTGATTACATCTGAAACATGTTCGAGTATCAACAACTCGACTTGTGCCTTCAGACTGATACTGTGAAGCTCTTTTCTCAAAAAACTCTTCATTCGATTTTAAAAAAATCACTTTCTCTTCATCAGCAAGTGAACTCGAACTGTTCACAAACACTTTCTTTTCAGCAAACCTTTTGTTTTGAAAACTCTTTTTCTGATAACTCTTACCACCCCTATAACCACCCGACCAATTGTTTCGTTTGTTATTATAAAAACTTGGTGGCACAACAGGCTTTTTGTAGTAAGCTTTATCTTTCTCAAAATTCATTTGCCTTTTTGTTTGTTTCAAACTGTTCACTTCTGACAACTCAACTTCAACCAATTTGAAAACATTTGTCAACTTTTTCACATTAACATTCTCAATGGGAAACTCAGAATCCAAATACAACTTATCAGATCCAGCCATCTTGTACATCACAAGACCCGGTTCATCACTTAAGTTGTTTTTGGATTTTGGTTTCTGAATGTACTTGTCCAAGAAACACCCATCTTCCTCAGTAGTGTCACTATCCATATTTAGCACATTTTCAACAACACCTTTTACAATATCATTTTGGACACTATCGTCATTGGAAGATGTAAACATGACATCAATGTTCTCAGGAAGTTTAACTTCACTTTCTTCCTCAATTTCAACCAACCCAGATTGCTTTTTCGTGTAGTTATCAAGAACAGGTGGTGGTGCCTGATGAAACCCCACCCCAGTTCCATCACAATACACATCTTCGCCCGCTTTGTCTTTCCCGATGGGTTTGGGAATAATGTGTTGCAACACAAAGCTTGCGGAGCTGTAACTGTTAAGCTTCAACTGGATTCGCTCGTTTTCAATTTCAGCCTCTTGAAATTTAAGTTTCAGTTTAGCGATTTCATCCAGTTGTTTGTTGATTGATTCTTCTTTGACTCTAAGCACTGCTTTTAGATGTTCATTTTCTTTAAAAGTTTTACCATTTCGATCATCATAATCTTTCATTGTGCATTTGAGTTTTTCAAATTTTTTAGAAATCTGACGGTTTTCAAGAATTAACTTTTCATTTTCTTGTTTAGTTTTGTCATGATCAATTTTATCATTTTCAATTTGGCTAGTTAATTCTCTTATCCGTTCAGTTGAATCTTTAACTGTTTTGTCACGACCAAGAATCTGATTCTCAACGCTTCTGACCTTTGCTGTCAGATCTTTAATTTTCTCACCGTTAAGATACGTGACAGTATTACAAAATTTGCACTCTTTGTTGCAATTTTTGCAATCAGCATTTCCTTCGATCTTTTTACCTGACGCATTTGTTGACGAGTTTGGACTGACCTGGCCTTTTGACTCAGACACGGAGTTAGAGTCTACCTCAAGTGCTTTAGCAGCCAGCACTTTGTCAGCCATTTTTCCCAGGTTCTCTGCAGTCAACTCCTGTGTTGTATCGATAACTCCATTATCAATCTTCTTTGATTTTTCTGTCTCTTCTCTCTCTTTCTTCTCTTTTTCTTCTTTTTCTTTCTTCTCTTCCTCTTTCATTTTCTCGGTTGGAGTTCCCCACCATTTGTTCTGCCAATACTCATCCTCATCTTTCATCTCCTTGATTAAGGCTTCCAGATCAAGAGTTTTGTGATCGATTGCAATATTTCCATACTCATCAAGATAACACTCCCTGCCCGGATCCCATCTTTTCGCTCTCTTTGCTTCCAAATAGATACCAGACAGTCTAATAATTTTGTTTTCTTAAATCATTTTTCTGTATTTATACTTCTGCTCTTCAGTTCGATTATCTTTCCACGGAACAGGTTCATTTTTCTCCATGAATGCGTAACCAATCGCATCTTCCTCTGGTAGCACTTCTTTACTCCAATCATAACCCTCATCATCATAAATCACCGCAAGAGCTCTAGACTTCTCTCTATTGTCTTCAACCTGCTTAAGTCTAGGTGGCTCGGATTTATTCTGATGATAGATTGCCTTCTTGTAATAATCATCTCTGAAAGGATTCTCCGACTCATCAGCATATGCGTTTCTGCATTCTCGTTTAAAATGACCATTCTGCTTACACCTAAAGCAATTCACCTTTGATTTATCGAACCCCAGCTTAGTAGATGCACCACCAATTGTCTTCCTTCCAGTAATTTCCATGAAACGCTGTGCTCGACGAACAGCACTGGCCATAGCCCAACGAATATCGATCAGCTCCATTTCCTCAGGATCAATCTGATCATAATCTTCTTTTGTCAGATTGGTGTTGCCTATCTTCCCAGCTACTAACCCTTCATACGATTCCAACACTGATGCTAGAAAGATCATCTGCTGTTTGGCCGACTCCTCATCAAAATTCTGAGCATTCTTCAAGTCTATTGCAATGTTGCATTGAAAACGATTCTTTACATCAGAATGACTTGTAGATGATGAAGATCCACTGTGATAACCACTGTGACTTCCACTGCTTTGACCACTTTGACTTTCTTTGCTTGTTGTGGACACATTCTCAACAGAAAACGCAGTCTTTGGAGAAGTTGCTTTTGGCATCATGCTCTTTGGATAATACAAATCCAAATTCTGTTGATAATATGAGTGATTGACTTTGTATGTCTTCTTCAGTTCCAACTCATGACTTTCAAGTCTTTCAATCACCAAATCTGGTTTCAACTTTTCAGAATCAATAGTGTTCTTTAACATCAATGCATAATATCTCCAATCCATCTCGTCTGGTAATGAATCGAACAGTTTGTCAACAAGTTCTTCATCAGAATATTTGATATCATGTCTTGCTAATTCCAGCTTCAGATGACCAAATCTTTCCATCATTTTACAAACTGACTCATTCTTAAGACAACCAAACATATCAAACTCTTTCCTAAGAAGTTTTCGTTTGTTTTTCACAATTTCCTCACTTCCTAAACATTTTGCTCGAAGTTTGTTCCACAGATCTTTTGCATTTGAATAATCAATCAAGGAAATAATGTCTTCTCAGACAAATTGGAACAACAAAGCCACACATTTTTGTTCGGCTACGAATGATTCAATCTCATCAGTAGATGTTAAGGCTTCACCATTCTTGTTTCCGTTTTCATAACCGTTCTTCAGACTTTTCCAACTTGGAAATGCAAATGCCATCATCCAATCTTCAAACTTTCTGGACCACCGACTGTACTCCTCGATAGCCATTAGCTTTGGGGGTTTATTGAATGTTCCGAATGCACTTTCCGATTCCCAAGCTTCCTTTTTCTTTTCTTTTGTCGCATTCTCATTGTTGTTACTAAACGAAGAATCATCGTTTCTGGAATCTCCAGCGAATGCGTACATGTCGCTAAACGGGTTTAAGAATATGTCATCCATCTTGAATGTACCTGAAACACAATCAAACACTTAGAAAAATTTTTATTTTTGAAAAAAATATCAATTTCAAACAAACGCTTGTTCAAGCAAAACAGCTTGTAATGTTACTGTTCAACCGAAATGGTCAAGATATACAAAGTTCAAGCGAAACAGTACAATCTGAAGCGAAACCTTCTATTTCGCTTGGACTTTCAAGCGAAACCGTTGAGACAATAACAACAGTTCAAGCGAAAGCCCTGTTAACTAGTTCGCTTCAAGTTGTCAAGCGAAAGGGTCAGATTCTTGAAGCGAAAACCTTTGTTTTTCAAGCGAAATGGGTCTTTTACACAGAACACTTTCAAGCGAAAAGGTGTTTTAGTCCATTTTTTATCAGTTTTAGTCCGAAATTCAATCTGATTCTTTGTAGGCTTTGTTAAAACAATGTTTTACACAATATTTGTGAAATTCAGGCCATTTCAACCGTTAAAACTCGTTCAGATCAGAAAAATATAAAAAGAAATGAGTAGAAAGTAGAGAATCCGGTAATATCAAGCTGCTGTGGTATGAACTCCTCGTCTCCAGCTCTGATACCACTTGTTGGACCGTATTACGACCTCTAAACGTCAGTTAAGGATGTTCATCTTCAAATACGAAGGCGGAATCAACGTAAAAGAAGTCACAACAGCTAGTTTCACTTTAATCTATCTTTTCTGATTAATTTCTGTGCTTTTACAAGGTATTCTGAAGCAAATCCGGCAGCACCTTCCTTTACACACACAACCAGTTCGCTTCAAATGAATCACACACACCACTATATATAGACCTATGAGAGTTTCGCTTGAGACAGGCAAACCATAGGGTTTCGCTTGAGCCTAGCTTGAAGCGAAACTGTCAGTTGATAAAGATGAGGTTTCGCTTGAACCATCCAAGACACTCTCTCAAGCGAAAACCTTTCTTAAAACTCAAACTAAACCTAACTTAGACCCTGTTGTGTGTTCATTCAAACCTATCTAAACAAAAGACTTGAATAAGACAAAGTTAACAGACACTAAGTGCACCAACACAGTTTCGGGTGGAAGTGTTGAAAATTTCGAAATTTTTAAACCTAAATTAGGGTTTCGAAATTTTCTTTGGTTTCACATAAATTTTCGAATTTTTGTTTAATCAGATTTGGTTGTTTTTGATCTTCTGCGCTTTTAGTTTGCTGATTTGCAGGTTTTCGGGATAGTTTTGGTTGATTGGTTGAAGGATTTTGGCTGGAAAGGCTTGAAGATTCCAAGATTGTTTTTGGTGTTCTTCACGTTCTTCATTCTGTTCTTCATTGATTTTCAAAATTTACTGATATTTTGTTGTTTTGATTTTGCAGGAAACTGTTAAAAGAATCTGGAAAATCTTCAGAAATTTCAAACATATTGACTTTCCAAAATTTTCTAGCAAAATTAACAATTCCGCTGACAAACCAGAGGAATTATCTGATCCAGCATATTTACCAGCGAAATTGTGACCTAGCAACTCGGTGACCAGTGAAATTAAATCCAAAGGCGACTTTGGTAACCGTTATAATTGTCCTCAGCGACATTATTACGGTGATCGGCGAAGTTACTAGACGTCGTGCTAGCGAATTATTTACCAGCGAATTTGATCAGCTAGCATAATTAACCAGCGAAATTAAGCCAGCATATTTATTCTACCAGCATAATTATAATTACTTTACCAGCAAAATTATAATTACTCTATCAGCATAATTAACTTGGTTTGCCAGCATAATTAGCGTGACCTAGCATAATTAGCTTGGTTTGCCAGCAAAATTATCTAGAGGAATTTGGTTTTCGACATTATATATAATTGGATTCGTAATTTCGAGACGATTCGAACGGTATAATTTGGTAAAACAGTTTTGGGAAAAATTGTGTACGGTTTTTTCAGTACGATTAAGGTAAAAGCGTGTTTAAAGATGGTTAAAATGGATAAGGTCAGTGAGACTGTTAAGAATTGGCCAAAGCTGAGAAATGTCAAAGAATATGCTGTCTGGAAGGAGGAGTTTGAATCGGTTGTGAAGAGTGAAGATACCAGAATGTGGTATTGTATGATAGATGGATATGTTGCTCCTACGCGTCGTGTCGATGGAAGGGTTATAGTGATGTCTTATGACAAGATGGATGAATCTGAGAGACAGGTGGTTGATGCTGAGAAGAAAGCTTTAGCTGCAATAAAAATATCCTTACCTGATGGCATCAAACATACCTTTAAGAAGTACACTAATTCAAAGGATATATGAGATGCATTAGAAAAGCGATATCAGGGAAATGCAGATGTCAAAAAGAATAAAGCTTTGAGCTCTACAGCACGACAAGGTTCATATGATTGGAGTGTTCATCTGGAAGATAATGAGATTGCCACTCAGGCATTCATGGCAGAGATAGTGCCAGTTGTTGATGATGAATCTACTATGGGAGATGCTGAAGAAAAAGTGGCTACTGAGGTGAAAATAGAGAGTAAAGCTGAAGAAGTGAAGCGTGATCAGACAACAGATGCTGAAGAGGATAAGCAAAAGTCGGACCATGAAAGGGACGCTGAAGAAAAGGATGCTCAATACAAAAGAATGGAAGCTCAACTTTCAGCTCTAATGGCCAACCTTGACAAACAAACAGGAGAGGTAAAGTCTAATTCTGTGTATTTAAAATGTCATGAATTACAGGGTGAGGTTGACAGGTTGTCCACACAAAACCAAAGTTTGGTAAGCGAGATGTCTAACATTAAAGAATCAAACTTTTTTTGCTAAAAGAAACGAATCTTCATACTTGAAGAAGATAAAAGGTTATGAAAGTAAAATTGATGCTTTAACCTGCAAACTAAATGAAAAACTTCAAGTCATAGACTTAGCTCATGACATGATGGCTGAGAAAACAAAAGAGGTTTCTGAAAAATGCAAAGAGTTGTCAGATGCACAACTCAAAATTGTTGAACTTGAAAAGAAATTAGGCCAATTCAGGGACTCTACTTTTGTTATGAAACACATGATAGGTGGGTTAAAGAAGAGTAATGACAAGACTAGTGTGGGATTCAAGGGCTTTAATGAAGTCCCACCTCCTCTTAGTCATGATTATTCATTCCTACCTGATGAAGATGAGCTAACAAAATTTATGTCAACAGCACCAAGTAGTTCCACATCAAGTCAAGGTGATGAGTCTGAGAGTGATGATGCTAAGAAGGATAATAACAGCAAACCTATTTTGAAAAAGAAGACTTCACATCCTAAGAATAAGAATCCAACTTTTCTTAAAAATATTAATTTTGTTCAAGGAAGTGACATGAAAAACGAAACAACTGTTATTGAAAACGAATCTAATATAGAGTTTGCTAAGAACAAAAACAAAGAAAATTCCGAAACTAAGCAAACTGAACCAAATCCTTCTAAGGCATCATCATCAAAACCTGAATCTAGTTCAAAGGCTTCAGACAAGAAGTCTTCGAAAAAGAGATCGTGCTTCAAGTGTCACACAAAGGGACATGTAGCTAGCTGTTGTCCTAATAAAAATAATAAAGCACAAGTGAGTGAGAAAAAGCGAGAGAAATCACCTGAGAAGAAAGGTGATAATGAGGAGAAAGTTGCAAATTCTCCAAAGAAATCTGCTCCCAAGCAACAAGCAGGTGTTGCTGGTAATGTAGAAAAGGCTGAAAAAGGAACTCCACAAGTTCCAAGTATTCAAAGAAATCAACCAAGATTTCAGCCTAAATCTTCACCAGGCAGATATGAGAGACCTAGAAGCAGTTTACCAAGAATGAACAATTATAATTCTAATAATTTCAGAAGTCAAGGTCAATATCAAAATCGATTCCAAAATAATTGTGGTCGAACTTTTTATAACAATGGCTTTAGAAATTACAACAATAATGCTTCTTGGAATCAAAATTCAAGGTACCAAAATCAAAATTTTCAAAGGTCAAATAGTCCAAACACATATAGGAACCCTCAGGACCATAGACCTAGTGGAAATCAAAACCCATTTCCATCAACAGGTGTGAGATCCAAGACTCCAGTTAAGAGTAATGGATATTGGATGGATGTTCCAGTAGTTGGTGAATTTGGACGACCCAAGACCATTAAGGCTTGGGTCCCCCAATCTAACTAATTTCTTAGTTAGTGTGTGCAGGAGCTGCTAAGGAGGATTATCAACTTATGTTGATAGTGGCTGCTTCAAGCACATGAAGGGGGATGTGAGATTGTTGACAGAGTTTGAAAATTATGATAATGGACATGTGAATATTAAATGATTTAAAATGAAGTTCAAAGTGTTGAAAAAAACTAATTGAACTTCATAGAGTCGACACACTAGATAACCTGACAGATCTTTATACTAAAGCTTTTGACAGGGATCGCTTTGAACATTTAGTCGAACTCAACGGGATGAGGAATCCTGAATAACTGGTTTTTCATAAGAATTTTGTAAATAGTTTATTGCTTTTCTTTAAAAAAAAATCAAAAATACAAAAACATTGAAAAATCAAAAACTTAAAAAAAATAGAAAATTAAAAAAATGAGTTATCACTGTGTGAAAAAGAAGAAATGATAGTACATCAGCAAGTTAGACTGTCACACTGAAAATGAATTAAATTGCTTAAGTGTGATAGCAGCTTCATCATACGATGTATCAGTAGGCAAAAAGCATGAAATCAACTTGCCAATGTGATATAAACCTAAATACAACTGAGTATGAGTGGGGAACATATCAGTGGTGTATGGTTTAATGACCTTAAATCTTGCGTTGATAGATTGCCAAAATCTGAGGTTTTGGGTCTTTATACTGCTATTTCATCTGGGGATATCAGGGTTGTCCTTCTGCTGCATCCAGATACATGCTGACCTAGGCACAACCAGGATATCTTAAAAGAGCAAAAAATGCCAAATCCCATAAATGAAGAAGCTCTCATAGAGAGTCATTCAAAAAATGCAAAATGCATAATTCGTACCAAAAAATGGTATTTGTTTTAGCCCTCGTTAGATATTTTGGTCTCTTTGTTGTACGGAAGTACTGACCTGTTCACCAATTATCTAAACATTGAAAAATAAAACGGATGAATTCAGTATACTCACCTACTACGATGAATCTTTGTGCATACATTGATCGCGGGGGTATATCCTGAAGTGGGACACACTAGTATATCAGTATTAAAATTACCTTAACGTATCATATGGAAATGGTACTTGTAATGTTCATGCATTTTGTTTAGGTGGACAAACATACTGGTAATCGTCTTGGACTGCTTTTCACGAAAATAAATAAAGAATTAACTATAAGTGTGAAACAGTTTGATTTTGTTGATATGATCTTCTTACTAGTGATTCTCACAAAAAATAGAGTGTTTATTGCTATTGTATTTACTTGCTTTCAGAAAATATAAAATTCCAAAAATAGTGTCTTTTT
This sequence comes from Helianthus tuberosus, assembly GCA_030545235.1. Classification (NCBI taxonomy): domain Eukaryota; kingdom Viridiplantae; phylum Streptophyta; class Magnoliopsida; order Asterales; family Asteraceae; genus Helianthus; species Helianthus tuberosus. The sequence goes on along the minus strand of CM060424.1, from coordinate 178,184,879 downwards.
CTGTTAAAATTCTTAACGTATGGAAAACTGTTATTCTTGGAGGAATTGTTACTGATAAGGGGAGACGGTGTTAGTAAGTGAGTTCAAAATTTTAAATCATGTGGGTTATAGGGTGTGTGATTAAAAAGTTTTGCGTGTTGGTGATGAAATTGAAATGCTTAATCTGTGATAAAGTTTAACTGTCTCTTGAAAAAATAATAATTTATTTAACTGTGTTGAAAAATTCTTATGGTTTCTCGAGATGTTTGTTTTATAGTATACAGATTGAAGCAGTGTGTTGCTGAGAAGTTAAAGTGATGACTTGCTGTGAAGGGATGAGAGTTTGATTGGATGCATGGTAGAACCTCCTTTCTACATTGCAGACAAAGTTGAAGAGTTTGAAGATTGCTGTGCAAATGCTGAACTGGAGTTTACTCAAGTGCTAACGTGTTGAAGATTTGGTGATTGGATGCATCAGCTTAGGGGGAGTCTGTTGCTGACAGAAGCTATTGAAGCTGAAGCTATCCAAAGACCAAAGACAGTGCAAGACTACATGAAGATTGCAAGATGACTGAAGACAAAATTATTTTATGAAGCTATTGTCAAGGGGGAGTTTGTTGGTGCATATTTGTGACAACAGCTAAGATTTGGTCTTTGGATATCTTGTAATTAGTTAAACGATAAACAGTTAGCGGGTTTAGTTTTGTATTAGTGAGATAATAGAGTTTGGGCTAAACAAAACCCAATTTGGGTCTAGGGGGACGATTTGGGCTTTGCCCATGTAGGAATCTCTAGCCCAAGTTGCAAACCTTGTGTTATATAAATAAGGTTATGCTTTAGGGTTTAGGAAAATCAGCCAAAACAGTCTTTTGAGAGATAGAGATTTTGTGAGAGCTTGTGCTTGGACGAAATTGAGTGTGGGTTAGGGTTTTGATTGATTGTAATTCTTGTGATTGATAATCAATAGAAACCCGGTTTGAAAGTGATTTCTGTTTCTACTCATTCTGTGATATTCTGATCAAGAGGATTCCGCACTCTTGATCGGATAGACAATTCTGTGAAAGATCCATACGACCAAGGGACCTACAGGCCCGGTTACATGTGGGTGTGATTACCCAAAAATGGTCAGCCCAGGTGTAGTGTTGGTGTACCAACCGATTGGGCCTAATTGTATAATCTCACATAATGTTTTGGGCCATGCCCTTGGTGTGCACAAAATCAATTTACACAATCACAATAATTACGAATGATCAGGTCCTATTTTTCCAGATCTTATGCATTCAAGACACTGTTACATTATCAACTAAATCCCTTTAAGCAATTCTAATATACATCCGATACATGGCCCTTCCTGATTCGTTCATGCACAATATCCTAGCAAACACTCCTAATTATGCAAGATAGTAATATTCACAGCAGATACATGAATATATAATATATATTCCCCTACCATAATCTAGTGTACATGCATGATTATGATTCACAAATATTCAGTGATATACCACATGATTCACACTTGGTCAGTAACATACAAGATCATGATCCCTAATACAGGTAATCACTAGCACAAATAAACACCACATAACATAAGTAATATGTAAAGTAGCAATGCACATACCGATCAATTGAAATAAACCAGTGATCCTCACAAATATAATATGGGATTAATTTGATGGGGGGGGGGGGGGTAGTCTGCTGCCGTCGCACAACCAGTAGGGAGGGGTAGGGTTTGTTCTAATTTGTGATCACACTTATTCACGTATACGAGTAGTTAAACAGACAAGGAACTGGGCCAGTTATGTTTGCTAATCAAATGGTAAATTGGGCCGATCATGTTTGCTAATCAGGACAGTGGTTTGGGCCGATCATGTTTGCTAATCAAAAGAGTGATTTGGGCCGATTATTGTCACACACCGACCACGTAAAACAACAAAACGTGGCGGAATCGTCGAGGAGTGTTGTAACAGAATCATTGTTTCATAACACATGGAAAAAGTTGAAATTTTGTTTTATTGATTAAAAGAGTTACAATGTCTTAACAGCAAAGAAACATAACATAATTAACTAGTCTTTCATCTTTTAAATGTCACTAAGGCCCAAGGTCCGCCTAAGTGTATCTTGATCAATCCTGTACATCATTTCCTGAAACACATGTGAAAATAGGTACGTCAGCATAAAAATGCCTGTGAGATACATAGGTTTTGTGAAAATAGGATTCATGACTTATAAGTTTAGAAAAAATTGTTTAACAAAAGTCAGTCATGATCCTTGTAAAATGTTTTGTTTTATAAATCATTTGAAAAGCGATAATAAAGTGGATGATATGTAAAAGAATAATGTAAGGTTAAATGAATAACCAAGTAAAATGAGTTTGTATAAGATAAGTTGTTTGTAAAACCATGCCTTGTGAAAAATATGTTATTTGTATAAAATGTTATATGTCTAAATTGAAATGATTCAAATAACGCTATGATATGTAATGCCATACAAGAACTTATATATAGGAAGTACCAGCGGCATATCCACCATGCTTGTATTATATTACACACGCCTCGTTACTTAAATCACTTTACCCAAACAAACGACCAATGTAAATTGCCCATGTCTAAACCATTTGTCAAATGTCTTTGTGTAAATCATGTCAAAATGTTTATGTCAAAATGTAGTCCATGAAATATGTATATCAATATCAAAATGTCTATGTCAAATGTCAATTATGTAATGTGTAAACAAAATGTCATGTATGGCAAGTGAAATATATATATATATATATATATATATGTATATATCTACTGAGCCATAGATAAAAATGCACAAAACAATGTATTGAAGTAAAACGTGGTTTAAATCAATGTTATGTTTTGTGGAAATGCATGCTATACTGAATACAAACATTTATGCGGTGTTGTGAAAATGCATACATTCAAGCCTTGTGACTATGGTGATAAGCCCTTAAACAAATTAAAGGTCCATCTGTGTTATGTTTTATCGAATTTGGTCATTCCTTCCATCCAAACATACCTAGGATGTCAGGAACGGGAGTTGTCAATTCCTATGGTACCATTACCAACTAACGAGCGGCGTAGCTAATGTTAATGAATGTATATTGTCCCATTTAAACAAACCAAATGTCATACCAAAATGTAAGCATGTGATGAAATGAAAATGTACTAAGTATGATGAACATACATAGCATGAAAAGGTAATGTAAAAAAATGCACTAGGTATGCACTAAATAGACATACATAGCGTGAAATGTAATGAAAACTATGTACTAAGTATGCGCTAAATGAACATACATAGCATAAAATGTCATGTAAAATGATGTACTAAGTATGCGCTAAATGAACATACATAGCATAAAATGTTATGTAAAACAATGTACTAAGTATGCTACAAAGGACATACATAGCAAAAACACAATGAAATCATGTACTAATAATGTACTAATGAACATATCAAGTATATGATATGAAAGCATGGAAAGCATGAAAATAACAGGTAGGCACATGTGTTTCACCCCAAAATGTTTGGAAAACAGTAAAAGAGGGGTCTATGTACTCACTTGAGGGTGCTTAGAAGTCTTGAACAACAACCAAGCAAAGCTAGAGGGATCACGGAATCAAACGGTACCCTATATAGATAACTACATAAATAACCGAACCCAAATCGGGAGATTGGATAGTATGAGGTTTCATAAACCAAATGAGTATTGGAACTCATATGATACGGTTTAACAAGGCCCACATACTAAAATGAAACCTAACCTAAGTGCTTACGACCCATTACGACCCGTTTAGGTAGCTTATGCTACTTTTAACGCGTCGTTCGCGTAAAACGCGTTCGGATCGCCTAACTAGCCCTATGACAAGTAATATATGCCTTAACATGTCTAATATAGTTACCTAATCAGTTTAGATGTCAAAATTTAGGTTACATATGCTTAAAATGAATTTATGCGTAAAAAGGGCATTTTGGTAATTTTCCTAAGGCATATAAACTACTTATCATACAACTACTTAAACGACGTGACCATAAGGTATAACCTCAGAAGGTTATTCCCTATACAACTATGGCCACCTAATGTGCTTGGTCGGATCTTAATAATCGACCAAACGGGTCGGTTTTGAAAGTATAAGCGATTGATTAGATCGCTTACCCTTACGACCCTAAACAAGCACAAATCTAAAAGTGACGAGCTAAACATGCTAGAACATGTTTAGTTAAGTTAGAAAACAGGTTTTGATATCAAAACAAATGGTTTTGATACCCTAGAGTAGTTTGGTTACAAAATACTCGAGAACACGCATTTTGCCCGAAACTACGACTCGTCACTGAGCCTAGATAACGTGGTAATCAGTAGGTATAGTCACTAGGGACTATAACCTTCGTGATTACGCTCACGTTATGAAGTTCAAACGAACTTCGCATTCACCATAAACTGGTCAATGAAGAAAGTCATACGCAGTTTGACTTTCAAGCTAAAAACGCATATAAAGAACGAAGGAACACTTACAAAAGGTCCCCGCAAGATTGATTATCCAAGTATTTCTCAGGTATGAAGTGTTGCACACTTCAACTTAGAGAAAATCTTAGATATCAAGTGGGTTGCAAGTGAACTATGGAGGGGTATTTATAGGAAATTTAGAGCCATTAGGATCGTTTATCGAATAACGTGCTTCGTTCTCGTCCGTCCACTTGGGCCCATTGTTTCCTAATACCATTTGAGTCCCTGGTATGGCCCATAGACTTCAAAATACCATTTGCAAGTGGGTTTAGTGGGTATAACAGCTGTAATCAGCTGTTTTAAACAATTCTGCACATCTGGGCAGCTTACACGGCCCACGTAAGGGGACAGGTAAGGCTTACATGCCCCGCCTGGGGGTCTCAGACCAGCAACAAGTTTGCAGAATGTCAGTTTCAGTCCCTATTGTGTTTTAAAGCTCATTTCGATAAGTTTAAGGCCCGTCAAGCCAACTTTAAGGCCCTAAAATGATGCCTAAACATTGTGGACATGAAACATGCTCAAAAAATATGCCGGATGTCGGTTCGTTTGGTCGTACAATCGCGATGTTTGCTTAATTACGACGGAATGCGCATAAGCGCGAAAAACGATCCAAATTGCGCGACGAGTGGATTTTTCTCATGCCAAACACTAAAATAAAATATTTTAATGCTTACATAAACTTTTGGATGTCTGGATGTATTCAGAACGTAAGTTATGCGCGAAAATGCAAACTTATGCACTTTTTGACGTTTTTAGTCCCTGAATGAGCATAAAGTTTATTTTAGCACACCGAACCCCTCAAAGCCTATTTCTAAGCTATTTAAAGGATATTTAGGGTATGTTTAACTTTTGATCATGTTTCGGAATGTCCGTTATAGTACGAATTGACATACTTTCGCAGTTTGTCGAATTTAGTCCCTGTAAGCGAATAAACTTGATTTCGGCATACCAAACCTTCCAAAACTTATTTTTAAGTTATGTAAAGGTTATTTAAGGTATGTTAAGCCTATGTCACTATTCCAGAGTGTTTGTTGCATTAAACTGGTTATATTTACGCATCAGTGCGCGTATAACCTTCCAGAAAGCGAATTAGAGCCCGAAATCGAACAAGAATTGATATGTGCAAATGATACACATATTTATACAAATCCCAAGTATGAAATACAATATTTCATTGGTTTGGTATTTATTTGATGGCCATGGAGGCACAGGTGTCACAATTATAACCATAATGCGGAACCGTATTTGGGCCAAGTCTAAAGGTTTATTCATTGATGTTACATGTCATGTTTGGGCCAAGTTCGATCAATTATGTTAATGGGTTTCTTAATTAAACAAATACACATACGTTGCGGTCCGATTATACTAACACATATAATTCCAACAAGGCTACCACAATCATTAAACAGAATCATACAAGCACGGATACAAGCACGGCATGCCAAAAAGGAATAACGAAGAGTTAGGATCACGCTACTAACCTTGAAAGTTCAGGTTGTCACATTGAAAGCAGAGAACATCAGGGTTGAGTCCCTACGAGGATCGAGGAAACGGTTAGAACCAAAGGAAAACGGTGCTTATTACGTAACAGGGCGCATCTGGGTTCCACTTTATGGAAATCTACGTGAGCTTGTGATGGATGAAGCACACAAGTCTTGTTACTCGGTACATCCTGGTGTGGATAAGTTATACCACGACCTCAAGACTACGTATTAGTGGCCTAGTATGAAAGCCAACATAGCAACCTATGTTAGTAAATGCTTGACTTGTGTGAGAGTCAAAATCGAGTACCAGAAACCATCAGGCCTACTTCAACAACCAGAGATACTGACATGGAAATGGGAGCAAATTTCCATGGATTTCGTTACTGGCCTGCCTAGATCTCACCGCGGAAATGATACCATTTGGGTGATCATGGATCGATGGACCAAGTCTGCGCATTTTCTGGCTATCTAGGAAATGGATAAGTTTTCTACTCTAGCAGACATCTACCTAAAGGAAGTAGTATCAAGGCATGGGGTGCCAACCTCCATCATTTCTGATCATGACTCACGTTTTACATCTGAATTATGGCAAGCGATGCACAAGTCTTTTGGCTCCCGATTAGACATAAGCACGACGTATCATCCACAGACGGATGGGCGGTCTGAACGCACCATCCAAACCCTTGAAGACATGCTTCGAGCATGTGTAATCGACTTTGGTAATGGCTGGGAAAGACACCTCCCATTAGTGGAGTTTTCGTATAACAACAATTACCACACCAGTATTCAGGCTGCTCCATTTGTGGCATTATACGGACGTAAATGCCGATCACCTCTTTGTTGGGCAGAGTTTGGCGACAGCCACATCACTAGCCCAGAACTCGTCGTAGACACAACAGAGAAGATTGCTCAGATACGACAACGAATGGCGGCAGCTCGTGACCGTCAGAAAAGCTATGTTGATAAATGCAAGAAACCACTCGAGTTCCAGGTTGGGGATCGAGTGCTACTCAAAGTCTCACCTTGGAAAGGTGTAGTTCGTTTTGGAAAACGAGGCAAACTCAACCCGTGATTTGTTGGACCTTTCGAAATCATTGAGAAAATTGGCAAGGTAGCTTATAAACTGAACCTACCTGAAGAACTCAGCGGAGTTCACAACGTATTCCACGTGTCAAATCTGAAGAAGTGTCTGTCAGATGAGACCCTCGTAGTTCCTCTCAAGGAACTCACCATCGACGATCAGCTGAGATTCGTCGAAGAACCTGTAGAGATTACAGACCGAGACGTTAAGGTTCTCAAGCGCACCAGAATACCTCTTGTTCGAGTTCGCTGGAACTCCCGTCATGGCCCAGAGTTTACCTGGGAACGAGAAGACCAAATGAAACACAAGTATCCCCAGTTGTTCGAGAAAAGTGCAACCACTACTGAGGCTGAAGCTAACGCGGAATTTCGGGACGAAATTCCAAACCAATGGGGGGATGATGTGGCACCCCAGGAAAACCAGGAAACCACACAACTAAACTAGATTCCTTAGTAACCACGTACTAAATTCCAGGACGAAATTTCTTTCAAGTTGGGGATGATGTGACAACCTGAGTTTTCAAGGTCTTTCCTCAACACGTTATCTGTTTCTCAATTGTGTTTGTATAACTTGTTTGCTTTGTAATTGTGCACGATTGTTATATGTTGGAGTTATTATTATATTGTTTGGTTAACTAATGAAAACCTACTAAAAGTTTGGCCAAGATCTAATATACTTAACACGTTTGGTTCTCACCCTTGTGACCACGAAACCTAGGAGTTTCGCCACCTAGGAGTTTCGTCATGCCAATCATGACGAAACATGGAGTTTCGTCGCCCCTTTGAAGTTTCGTGGACATGGGTTTTCAGCCCAAGTGATGCCCAGCGATGTATCAGTTATATTTAGCTTGCACCCACACAAATATACGAAACCTAACTCCCTTAACTCACCGTCGGCAGCACCCATTGGTCCCTTAGAAGATTTCTTGTGCATCTGTGATCATTCCTTTTACCGGTTAGCATTCTGCCAATGTTAGATGCGAGTTCTTGTAGTTTTGATTGAATTACTGATGCTGTTGTTGAAACCTGTTATGTATAATCTAAAATTGTGATCTAGGGTTAGCGTTTGTATCGGTTTATGATTAAGGGTTTGATTGATGATTGTGATCTTGTACTAATTAGGGGTTTAATACTTCATTGCTAAACAACTAGAACGCACAGAATAATAGATCTACATCTTGTGTATATACACGATCATTAAACGCAAATCAAGAGATTTTTTTGTTTGCTGAATATTATGCAACCTGTTAATGTCATGAGAATCGGTAATATGAATACATGCATGATGGTGAACTGGTAATCTAGGATTCATGTCTAGGGTTGTTAATTAATTGGGGTTTTGGAATCATGAAGCGGTGAATGTTATTGATCGTTTCTGACGTGAATAGAATGACGGCAGTAGGGTTTGTGTGCGTGTAATTGCTTAACTGTTACATTGTCGATGAAAGCCCCACCCGACGAAACATTATTGACAATGAAACCTATGAGGTTTCGTCACACCTCAAAACCGACGAAACATCTGAGGTTTTTTCACACCATAAGGCCGACGAAACTTATGAGGTTTCTTTACCTTAGGGTTTCGTCGCCTTGAGGATTAGTCGCCAGGAGTTTCGCTGCCCAGAGAATGATTCATAGCAGACTGTGTTTAACTTGTGTATGAAACCTGAATGCTCACTAATTGACTGTTTGTGGTGTTGATCATGATTGAGGAAATATGAGTTTGCATGCGAAACACAAATGTGAACTGTGGACTGATATGAACTATAATAACTGTTAAGTGCTATGTGATAGTGTTGCCTGAATACACCTTTATGATCATGACTTATATGCGGACAATGTGGATGTCAACTGATTATGTATGTATGATTACTATAGGCTTTGACTAAATAATTTGTGAACAAGTAGTTAACCATACCGAGCAAACCGAGGTGAGTTCACACTTTTATAAGGCATGGTATTCCCGGTGGGTTGGGAATGGGTTAAGAAGCTAAAATGAAACCTACATATTCACCTCTAACAGAATATGTACTTCCGTCCTCGGTTGGGAAGGACGACTACATTTAACCTGCTTATTCTCGGTTGGGTAGAGTACGTACCTCTGTCCTCGGTTGGGAAGGACGACAACATATAACTTACTAGACAAAACTCTGTCATGAAGTCCCTCATTTTTATAACGACTTAATCGCCCGGCCAATGGCGAGCGGGTCATTAGTTAATAGCGCTATTAGGGTTGACAAGCCTCACACCGTGCTGGTAGGACGGGCGTGTACTAATGGATCTGGGCACTTAGTCAATGATGATAGACATTGACGTAGGGCACAACTTCCTCAGTCAGTTGTCGATATGGTAACGGTCTAGTGGTTTACAACATGGGGTAGCCCCCACTGGTTATGGTTTGGGAAAGAAGGAATTGATTACCTATTGGTTTTCGAATGAACGTATGGTCTATGAAACAACTTTAAACTGAACAACCAACTGTGAACTCGCTCAACTTTATTGTTGACTCGTTGTTACATGCCTTGCAGCTCGATAGGTACTTAGCAGGAGCTTGCATGGGAGGTGTCGTTGTGGATCATGGACATTGAGTGTTCATGATGAACTTAAACACTTTAACTTATGATTTGGGTTTTGAACTACTTGCTTCCGCTGATTACTTAGACATGTTAAACTGTTTTTGAACACCAATTATATTGTGTGGTTGAACTTTTATTTACTTTATTATATTGTTCAATATGATTGGTGGCTTGATCCTGGTCAGTCGCGCAGCCTGCGGTGATACTCCGCTTGGGGAATTTGGGGGTGTGACATACAACAACACGCGGCGGAAATATCGGGGAGTCACGTTACAAATTGCTCACAACTACTGGTACTAAATTGTTTCAATATTATTAACATTGTTTTACAAACAAAGAATACATGTAATTGTTCTATTGTTTCAGAAGTCTAAGACCCGAAAGTAGTCCTATGCGTTGCATGCTTGAAACAGACGAAAACTTGAAACATATGCGAAAACAGTCAGCATAAAAATGCCGGTGAATACATAGGTTTTATTATCCAAGTAAATGGCAAAACATTTGGTATTGTATTACAAAATATTAATTGTGAAAACTTGTGACAAATAGGCTTGTATATGGAAATATGATTATTACTAAGTCATTTTATGCCTTACATTGAATTTTCGATTAAACCATTGTAAAAACTTGTTAATATGTTATTAGGAATCCAATCGAGGATTAATAATAACTGTTTTGAAATAAATCAAAACTTCTGAAAGTATTATATAAATCAAATCAATGAGACGTGATAATACTTCAGATATCTTTCTAAGAATCCAACATATAGAGATATGGGAGATTCTACAAAGATTTGGATAATTGAACAATGAAACAATTATACACAAAATCCTAAAGTGATCCAGATAACGCTACAAGAATAATAAAATAAGAACACTTATATATAGGAAGAACCAGCGGCGTATCCACCATGTTCTTATTTTATTACACGCGTTTCGTTATCTAAATCACAACTACCACATAAACACATAATCATCAACTTGTTCCACCTCGTAACCATGTATTAAAGTACACAATGAGTCCAAACAGGGGCTCCAATATTAGTACTCTAAATATCCCATACATGACTAACTATGAAGATAGATAGATAGATACTACAGGGATCAGGTTCTTGTCACATTGTCTAATTTAACATGCCTTAAAGTATGCAATGAATCCAAACATGGGCTCCAATATTAGTACTCTAAACATCCCATATAAGTCTAACTATGAAGATAGATAGATAGATAGATACTACAGGGATCGTGGTTCTTGTCATATTGAATTATTGAATCAAAACAAATCCTAAATCCTAATGGTGATTCGGGATAACGCCACGAAAGGTAATATAAGAAGCACACTTATATACAGGAAGTACCAGCGGCGTATCCATCATGTGCTTATTGTATTATCTAGTTTCGTTATCTAAATCACCAACAAACTAAACAAAAACCAACCATCGAGTTGTAAAGTACTTCTTAAAAATCTTACTATGAAGATAGGAAGATCTAAGACTGTACTTCAAATATCCTACCTGAATCTAACTATGAAGATAGGTAGATCACTTAAGGATAAAACATTGCACTTGCATAATCGGAATAAAACACATAAAAGCACTTAGTGAACACATATATGCCATACATTTTGAAAACAAATCGATTACACATATGAATCACCCCAAAACATTTGAAAACGGTAAAAGAGGGGAACTATGTACTCGCCTGGGGTTGCCTATAGTCCCGGTTCAAAGGGTATAACAAAGCTCAAAAGACCATGAGTTCAAGTGTTGAAGCGGTTCCTAGGGTAACAGATACTATTTTAGGGAATCGACACCCAAATCGGAAGATCGGGTAGAATGAGGTCTTGTAAACCAAATGAGTGTTGAAACTCATGTGATATGGTTTAACAAAGCCTACTTTCTAAATCGAAACCAATCCTAAATGCTTACGACTCATTACGACCCATTAAGGTAGCTTACGCCACTTTAACGCGTCATTTGCACGAAAGCGCGTTCGAGACGCCTAACTAGTCCTATGACAAGTATTATATGCATTAACATATCTAATTGTGTTATATAATCAGTTTAGATGTCAAAACATGTGTTACATATGCTTAAAATGAATTTATGCGTAAAAAGGGCATTTTGGTCATTTTCCTAAGGCATATAAATTACCTATCATACAACTAATTAAACGAAGTGACCATTAGGTATAACCTCGGAAGGTTATTCCCGGTACAACTATGGTCACAATACATGTTTGGTCGGATCCTAATGATCGACCAAACGGGTCGGGTTCAAAAGTCTAAGCGGTTGTTTAGATCGCTTAGCTTACGACCCTATATAAGCACTAAACCTAAAGTGACGAGTTAAACATGTTAAAACATGTTTAACAAAGTTAGAAAACAAGTTTGGTATCAAAACAAAGGATCTTGATACCCAAGAGTAGTTTGATTGCAAAATACGCAAGAATACGCATTCTGACCGAAACTACGACTCGTCACAACGCCTAAATAACGTGGTAATCAGTAGGTATAGTCACAAAGGACTATGACCATCGTGATTACGCTCACGTTGCGAAGTTCAAACGAACTTTGTGTTGACCATTGACTGGTCAAAGCAGAAAGTCAAACACTGTTTAACTTTCATGCTTAAAAACACATAAAAGAACGAAGGAAGCTTACAAGAGGTCCAAGCGATGGAGATTTGATCCAAAATTCTCAGGTATGAAGTATAAGAACTCCAACTTAGAGAATGAATTCAGATCAAGGTGAGTTTCAAATGAAATCATGGGGGTATTTATAGTTTTCGGGTAACCGTTAAGATCATTCCTCGAAAACCGAGCTTCAATCTAAGCCGTACATGTGCACCCCATGATTTGAATACCATGGGCACCTAAAAACAAGCCCATAGACTTGATAAAACCATTTGCAAACATGGGGAACAGCTGCAAATGGCTGGAAAAGATTTTTGCTGATCTGGGTAGTTTACACAGGCCACGTAAGAGCCTTACAAGGCTTACACGCCCCGCCTGAACAACTATGGCAGATTGTCAAAAACAATCCCTGCAGCCCAGAAACTTGATTTTGATGCATTTTTGACACGTTTAAGCCCCGTTAACCCCATTTCGAGGATCCAAAATGAAGTTAAAGTATAGGAAACTTAAAAGATGCTCAAAAATATCTCGGATGTCGGTTCGTTTGGTCGTACGGTTGCGTTGTTCGGTTAATTACGCTGAAACACGAACGGACGCAAAAAACGATCCAAATTACACGACGAATGGAATTTTATTATGTCAATTACTAAAATAAAATATTTTAATGATTACATAAATTTTTGGATGTCCGGATATATTCAGAACGTAAGATATGCACGAAAATGCAAACTTATGCACTTTTTGACACTTTTAGTCCCTGTTGATCAAATAAGTTTATTTTTGCGCACCAAACACCTCAAAGCCTATTTCTAAGATATGTAAAGGATATTTAGGGCATGTTTAACTTATGATCATGTTCTGGAATGTTTGTTACAGTACGAATCGGCATACTTTCGAAGTTTGTCGAAATTAGTCCTTGTAAGCGAATAAACTTGATTTCGACACACCAAACCCTCCAAAACTTATTTCCAAGTTATGTAAAGGTTATTTAAGGTATGTTAAGCCCATGTCACTATTCCGGAGTGTTTGTCACGTTAAACTGATTACATTTACGCATCTGTTCGCGTATAACTTCCCAGAAAGCGATTTAGAGCTCGAAATCAAACAAGAGTTGATATGTGCAAATGATACACATATTTATACAAATCCCAAGTATGAAAGTATTCATTATAATAATCATCATACTCCTCCTCCCGGTAACTTGAGAAATATGTCAATTCGGGTTCATAGTAGTATTCTTGATAATGTAGTGGTGGTGGATTACCGTAGGAATACTGTTAAGATGGACCATTGAAATCTTCATAATCTGCCTTCCCATATCCATACAATCCACAAATGTAGTCTTCCCGATCCTTGTAAGCTTGAAACTTCTCATAGAAAACAGAGCAATCCTGTAATAGATGTGACAACCCTCGTAACTACATGTATCCGTACGATTAATTAATATTAAATTGTGCTTATTGATTGTGCAGAAAATTGACTAGATGGTCCTGTATGTTTTCCTAAGTGTTGAGAATTAAAAGTGTTACAAATAGTTACTTAAAAATCACTAAACGGAATAACTTGACACTTTAACGAACCGGTATCTAACCAAACAACCGGACATTACCCGGAAGACCAAAATCTTACTAAAAGCATTGTTTTATTATTTTTGAGCTAGTAATGGTCCCCGAACACCTTAACACACTATATAATGCATCCTACACATAAAATACTAGACTTTACACTTAACCTCCAACTAGCTACACAAGTTACCATCAAAGTTACACATAACCCCCCCACCCCCTCCATACTTACGGTTATGGGGATGGCCCCACCTCCCAAGTCTTGCAATATTTCACTAGATCTCATTTGATATTCTCAATCTTAGTGAGATCTTATGTAATCTCTAAAGGATCTTGCTTGGATTTCCTAAGATTTCCTAGGATCTTGTCATAAATTTGGATATAAAAGCATGACCATCTTCATCATTCCCACAACTCACCACAACACCTCTCTCTCCCTCTCAATAAGCTACGAGCCAACACCCCCTAATCTCCATCAATTTTCCAAGCCATTTCAAGACTATCCAAGGGTGATCAAAGGTGCAAGAAGCCATATAAGAAGGGTTGGTGGTCTCGGAACTTGAAGGACCTCATCCGTTTGCTTTTATCCACTCATTATTCATCTTGTTCTTCCCTAGCTTGAAGCTAGTAGTAAGATTCTTGCTAACTCTTGTTTACTTCATATCTTTGGTGGTTAAAAGATATATTTTGTTGAAATCATAAGAACACTAAAAGACATACACTTGAATCTTAAAACATAAGATGAGATATGATGAAATCTTGTTGAAATGATGTTGTTTAGTAGATGGATGATGATTGCATGTTGATTTCTAGTAATATGATGATTGATAATCATATGTAACTTTATTAGAAAGTATGGTCATCGTATGTGTGCAATTTAGTGGCATTTAAACTATAAAAAGCATGCTGAGTAACATTTACAGCCAACTTCAGTTGGCTGTAAACGGACCATTATTAATCGAAAAATTGATTTTCTGAAGTCTAAATTATATATTTTCGAAATACGGTTCTAATGGCACTAGAATCATAATTTTTGGACTTTGTTTGCTGTTTTTAAAGGGTTCGTTTTGCACAGCAGCAAAAGCTGCGTTTTTACTGCAGAAAATGTGTGTTATGTTTTTCGTCATAACTTGAAATCTGTGTAGAATTAGCTCATGAAATTTGTACTGTAGATGACCACTGATGTCTTGTAATGCTCCAACTAGAATTTCGTCAATTGGACTTACGATGAATTTTAAATGAATTTTTCCATGGACTGTAGTCAGAAAGAGACGAATCTGATTGCAGTCTGGTAAATGATTTTTTATAAAATATTGGTAACGAATTGGACCCCGATATTTTTACACAGTAATATTTGGATTGTTTAAAACATTCTAAAAAAGTTTGGGAATTTTTGGAGTAAGTTAACTAGTTTATTAAAATACCCGAAAAAAGTCCAGTTTTGGATGTTCAAGCTGAAACAATATAACTAGTGATTTGTATGTCTAAATGTCGGTTATGTTATCCGATAATGATCTAACGCGTTACATGTCAATGAAAGTGTTATGTGCAATATCGTATGCTTGCTCTTGGGTAGCTATAAGTGGAATGTTTATATGGGCGTGAACGATTAAAGTGAGTGCATGTTATGTAGTAGATACGTGTAGGAACTTTGTGCTGTATTTGAAACCACTAAATGACTAACTGGTAATCATATTAGGACGTGGTTGACCGACCTTGACTGTTAGCTATTTTTGAAAGTCAAACCGAGCAACCAAAGGTGAGTTCACATTTTTCTACAAAGCATGGTAATTCCCGGTGGGAATGGGAATGGGTTAAGGAATAGGGATTCCTCGTCCTGTTGGGACATGTTCAGGAATGTGAATTCCTCGTCCTGTTGGGATGGATTTAGAGTTACTAGACTAGAACTCTATCAACGAAGTCCCTCATTTTATATCGACTTAATCGCCGAGGCCAATGGCGAGCGAGTCATTAGTTAATAGCGCTATTAGGTTTAACAAACCTCACTTCGTGCCGTTCGGACGGGCGTGTACTAATGGACTATGGCACGTCGGTGATGATAGACACCGACGCTAGGGCACAACTTATTTTCGTTAGTAGTCGATATGGTAATGAGTCTGGTAGTTTAAAAATGGGGTAGCCCCCACGGCCGGAGTGCCGGGCTGGATAGCCAGGGATTATGAACATGGGGTAGCCCCCACGGCTGAAACGGCCGAAGTAAAAATGGGTTAACTAATAAACATTTTCGAACTATGGGAAAACCCCCACGGCTGGATAGCTGGTTAAGATTAAACTACGTTTTTGGAAACAACTCTAAAATGGACAACCAACTGTGAACTCACTCAACTTTGTTGTTGACTCGTTACTACATGCTTTGCAGGTCGTTAGATGCTTATAGAGCTTGCACGAGGAGGAGGTCGTTGTGGGATATGGACTGTTATGTCCCGTTCTAAACATTTAAACTTTATGAACTTATTGAACTTATGTTTTGGTTTTACGTCTTATGCTTCCGCTGTTTAATTTGAACTTGGTTAACTAGTTTTTGAACACCAATTATATTGCATGGTTGGATTTTATCTATTTTAAATACATTGTTCAATATGATTGGTGGCTGGATCCTGGTCATGTCACGCCTCCAAGCGGTAATACTCCGCGTGTGGATTTTGGGGTGTGACAGATTGGTATCAGAGCCATTGGTTATAGTGAACTTGGTTTTAAAAAGGAAAAGCTTTTTTTATAAAACCAGACTATAACCTGTCGAGTGCTCAACGATCCACAACGACTCTTCGCTCCACGTGCAAGACTCGACACAATAGGTGGTATGATTTATGTGTATATTGTCTGTTTGATTGTTCACATAGTACATTAGTTAACGTGATAACTGCTATTTGAACTATGTGTGCTTACTCTCTTCTATCATCCCACAATACACACTTTCGCCACACTTTTCTCACTTACGTTACTTCGTTGTGAAGATCATGAACGGACGCAGAGGACGTGGTGGTATCAACCTGACTCAAGCCCAGTTGACGGCTTTGATCAATGAACGAGTTGCTAAGGCACTCGCAGCAGCTCCAGCAGGAGGTATAACCTGCTATTTCGACCTATCCTAGGATGTTTAGATCCTACTCTCGCGAACCAACTCTCGTGTTTAATCTTGTCTTTTTGTTCTCGCGTGACAGGTCAACATGCTCAACCTCCCGTATGTACGTTCAAAACGTTCATGGATTACCGATCTAGTACTTTCAGCGGCACAGAAGGAGCTGTAGGTCTTCTTCACTGGTTCGAGAAGATTGAGTCTGTTTTTTAGATGTGTGAATGCCCCGAAGATCGTAGGGTGAAATTTGCTACTGGAACACTCGAAGGTGCTGCGTTAACCTGGTGGAAAGCACAGGTTCAACTGCTAGGGCTGGCGGTTGCTAATGCCACCCCATGGAATGACTTCAAGGAATTGATCAAAGAAGAGTACTATAGTCGTAACGACATCCACAAGCTAGAGGTTGATTTTTTCAATTTGAAGATGACGGGGTCTGAAATAGAGGTATACACAAAGAGATCGAACGAATTAGCTATCTTGTGTCCCACTATGGTGGATCCTCCTATCAAGCTTATCGAGCTGTACCTTAAGGGTTTGGTGTCAGAAATTGAAAGCCACGTGACCTCAGCTAATCTTGGAACCATTCAGCAAACCATCCGGTTAGCACATCGTCTCACTGATCAGGCAGTTGAGCAGAACAAGTGGCCCAAGCGTATTGGCGCTATTACTCCTGATGCTCCTAGCGACAACAAGCAAAAATGGGATGGAAATTCGAGCAAAGGTTCTACCTCTGTTTAGTCTCAGTCACAGCAACGAAGGACTGAGGACTATAAGAGCCCCAGTCACCAGCCTTCTGGAAGTCAAGGGCAGGGTGGATACAAGGGGAATCACCCCAAATGTAATCGCTGTAACTTGCACCACAAGGGGCCATGTAGTAGAGGCAACTGTCATCGGTGCAACAAGCCTGGTCACATTGCAAGGGATTGCAGGAGTCAGCGTCCAGCGAATCAGAATCGGCAGCAACAGCAAGCCCCACCGAATCAACGCCAGCAGCAGCAACAACAAGGTAACAACAAAGGGTGCTTTCATTGTGGTGCTGAAGGCCATTTCAAGAGAGACTACCCCCCAGCTAAATCAGAACCAGAACAACAACAATCATGGGAATGGAAACGGCAATGGGGGAAACAACAATGGTAATGGGGCAAGGGGTTGTGCCTTCGTGATTGGACAGGGTGATGCTAGGAATGATCCCAATGTTGTGATGGGTAAGTTTCTACTAGATGACTTTTATGTTACTGTTTTATTTGATTCGGGTGCCGATACTAGCTACGTGTCCTTAAAAGTTAGTCAAATGCTTAAGCGTACTCCAACACTTTTGACCACCAAACACATGGTAGAGCTAGCAAACGGTAAAAGTTTAGAGGCCACACACATAATTAAGGGTTGTAATCTTGTTCTTGTTGATCAGACCTTTTCTATCGACCTCATTCCTATCGTTCTGGGTAGTTTCGACGTTGTTATTGGGATGGATTGGTTATCTCATCAGCAAGCGGAAATTCTTTGCAACGAGAAGATTGTCCGCATCCCTCGTTCTGGTGAAGAACCCCTCGTGATTCGTGGCGACAAAAGTGGTGCTGTTGTGGGCATCATCTATTTCCTTAAGGCCCAGAAGTGGTTGCGAAAGGGCCACACTGCTATTCTAGCTCTCGTTACTAACTCATCAAAGGAAGAGAAGAGAATTGAAGATATTCCTATTGTACGCGACTTTCCTGAGGTATTTCCTGAGGAATTACTTGGTCTTCCGCCTCATCGACAAGTCGAGTTTCAAATCGAGCTAGCTCCTGGAGCAGCACCAATAGCTCGTGCACCTTATCGCTTAGCCCCATCAGAACTAGAAGAATTGTCCACTCAATTGCAAGACCTCTTGGACAAGGGTTTTATTCTCCCTAGCTCTTCGCCTTGTGGAGCTCCAGTGTTATTTGTGAAGAAGAAAGACGGTACCTTCAGAATGTGTATTGACTACCGCGAACTCAACAAGGTGACCGTGAAGAATCGTTATCCTCTTCCACGCATTGATGACTTATTCGACCAGTTGCAAGGGGCGAGTTTCTATTCCAAGATTGACCTGAGATCAGGTTGCCATCAACTGAGAGTCCGAGATGAGGACGTCTCCAAAACAGCATTCAGAACTCGTTACGGCCATTACGAGTTTCTGGTCATGCCTTTCGGGTTGACAAACGCACCTGCGATCTTCATGGATCTCATGAACCGAGTGTGCAAGCCTTACATGGATATGTTCGTCATAGTTTTCATCGACGATGTCCTGATCTATTCGAAGAGTCAGGAAGAACACGAGCAACACCTGAAGCTTATTTTGGAACTTCTTCGAATAGAGCAGTTGTATGCCAAATTTTCGAAATGTGACTTCTGGCTTCACGAAGTCCACTTTCTAGGCCACGTGGTAAACAAGGATGGGATTCATGTTGATCCATCCAAGGTTGACTTGATCAAGAACTGGCCTGCACCCCGTACACCAACAGAAATCCACCAATTCTTGGGTTTGGCAAGATATTACAGAAGGTTTATCAAGGATTTCTCAAAGATTGCGCAACCTCTCACTTCACTGACTCAGAAGGGTGTCACCTATCATTGAGGTGATGTACAGGAGTCCGCATTTCAGTAGTTGTAGGATCGTTTGCTGACCCGAACGAGTCGTTCAGAGGTTGTCTCTTGCGTTTCAGATGCGGAATAATAAGAAATGCAAGTAGAAGTAGCTTGTTCTTCTTCCTAACTGCTTGTTTTATTGATTTGAAACGATTTACAGCTCGATCTTCACACCGGCAGAGCTTCGGTGTGGAATTTCACATACATGTTATGAGATCCACCCTAATGACACCTATATATAGACTTTCTGGTTCGCTTATGCGTCACATGACCATAAAAGCGGACCAGACATGTACACATAAGCTGACCAGACATGTCCATATAAGCTGACCAGACTGACACATAAGCTGACCAGACTGACAAATAAGTTGACCAGACTGACAAATAAGTGGACCAGAATCCCTATGTCCCTATGAGCGGACCAGACATTTAACACCTATACAGACTCCTGTTTTCTCGTAAAACGTGCCCTATGCTATACAATACGACGTAAGACCTGATCCTAGACACCTAGACGGAATCAACAGATGTAGTGCACAAACAGACTCCCCCTCAGATGTTGATGGAGTCGCCTATACACTCTGACTGCAAAACCGTGTCTTTTCATCTTCAATCTAGATCAGTCTCTGGGCTTTTTCTTCTTTCAATCTTCAGACTCCCCTTCTCGATTTACTGGCATTCTTTTGTTCTTCAGTAACATCTTCAGGATCGTTGTCTGATCTACACAGGCTTTCAGAATTGATTTCCAGGATCGAAACTTGGCTCTCTTCCAACAGAGATTTTCAGAATATCGAAACCTGGCTACCTGCACAATCTTAACCCAGACATAAATTTTCTAATTTTATCACATATCAAATACCTGTGCACCAACACATGACTCTTATAATCACTAAAACAAACATATAATTGCAACATCTCAGGCTTTCTCTCAAATATCTATGATGAACCACTTGAAGAAGGTTAGATTTAACGAAAACAGTTAGATTTACACAAACACTCCCCCTCAAATACTTCTCAGCATGTTTAGCACTCGGAATTTTGAAAATCAGTTTTCCAACATCAGTTGTCGAAAATCCTTTTGACTTTTTCAAAAATTATGCTAAAACACACACAAAATCTTTTTGGATTTTTTGAGAGACTAAAATGCAAAAAAAACAATATTTACAGACAATATTTTTGTGAGTTTTGTGAAAGAGGATCATATCAGTTTCTGAGACATATCAACAACACCGTTAAGCTTCATTTCATTTTAAGTTCTAAACAATTCACTTAGATTGTCAGTATACTTGTCCACTTAAATTTTCACACAAAGTTCAACTGATCTGAGATACGATATTAATGTTTTAAGCACTTGAACTTATCCGTGTGTCCCACTACTTGAATATACTCCCGTATCCAGATCCCAATATTCAGTCTTACAGGTGAGTATACCACAGATGATATCTGTAAGGAAATAAATTATAGTGCGAGGGCCGTGAGAGCTCAGGTCGATCATTCGATACGCAAAGAGATGACGGCTTCGACTTTTGGTGTGTCCCCTTTAGAGGATCTTTTGCATTACAACAGCAGCGACTATCAATTTTATTGTTTCATCAGCTTGCTGAGGGCGATGCTATGTTTCAAGCATTTGCAGAAAGCATTATCCGGGGACTAGGTCAGAAATTTCTTTCAGCAGAAGTCCCGGGATAATACCCCAGATATCACTGAGCATAAAGACCTAGTATCTCAGAATAAGGGACCTTTCAAACAAGATTTCAGGGGTTACCTATATATCCAAGTTTGTGTTAACCCACAAAACAAGCAAGTTTGAAATTTATGTTTATATCTCGTCACAATTTACTAAATGTGCAAAAACCTACTGGCACATCATCAGTGAGACCGTTTATCACATTTTTACTTTCCAATTCTTTAGCATGCTGTGATCGTCCACTGATGTACTATCATTTCCTCTTTTATGCAACAAAAACTCATTTTGAATTTTATCATGTTTTTGGCTTTTTCAAATTTTCAAATGTTTTTGTATTTTCTAAAAATTTTCTACTCCCCCTAAAATGCAAACACATTTTAGGAAATTTGAAAACAAACTGTACAATAACGTGACAACTAATATCGAATCACCTCAATTCGCCATTCACTTGGCATAAACAATCAGAACTCCCCCTCACAACAAACCATTTTCTCATTAAGATTTCAAAACACTTAAGTTTGTTTTAATCAAAATGATTTTTCCGGAAAATAAGTTTGTTTTTACCACTTGTAAAGTTGGGGATGTGGTTCATCATATTGTCTCTTGTCATATTTAGTAAATCAAGTACAAATTAATGTCCCTGATTTACCATTTGCATTCAAGCAACCTCTAATGCAATTGAAAAAATAACCACTTGTAAAAACACACAATACCACTTGTAGGAATGTTACGTCTACATTACTATTTTACCAATCAGGATGCCGATTCCTGCTTCGCACTTATCAACCTGGAAGCTCCGGCGTAGTCCTTCAACCTGTAAACATTCAAACACTATCAAAATCTTTCAACCAAAATCTTCAAACATTAGAAAGATGTCGATTCCTGATCCACGATATAAACTTGGGATCTCCGGCATATCAGGTTTTTCATTTGAACAGATTCACCCAAGCCTGACTGTCCTTGGGTGATTTTGAATTCTTGTTCAACAATGGTGGAAAGTTTGCATCATCCATTGTTAAACCAGAATTCTCTACTTTTACCTCAACACATGGCTCCTCTGGCTTTACCACACCAGATTCATCGCCTGAATGTGGCTTGTCTGACTTTGATGAGCCAGATTCATCGCCGACATGTGGCTCCTTTGTTTCCGAAGAAATAAATTCATCGCCACCAATTTTCACCTTCTTCTTTTCCTTTTTCGTCCTCAGATTTGTATCTGATGAATTTGTCTTGCTTGACTTTGCAGTTGAGGGAGTTGATTCATCAGAACTCTTATTCGATCTATCCGGTGAACCCGAGGACAAAATCCTTTCGAGATACTCTCTCGCCTTCTTCCTCTTCTTCCTCAGTCTGTCTTTCTGCCCCTGAGAAAGCTTCACTTTCATTTCTTGAACTTTAGGTTCTTGAACCTTCTGTTCTTTGGGCTTGACATTGATTGATTTCATTACCATTTTCTGAGAATTAACCCTCAATCTTTCATTTGATCTCCTTGGGAAATCTCTGGAAATGTGACCTCTGATGTTGCAGTTAAAGCATCTTCTCGTCTCATAATTCCAACTTTGGCAGTTAACAGCAATGTGTCCCTGATAACCACATCGGTAACACACTCTTTTATCGTACCATTTACCACTATCACACCAAACACTCAGATCATAGCATTGTCTGGCTTTGTGGTGATCATCATCCCTCCTGAAAACTGGATTTGGCTTTGAAGCACTGTGGTCAAACCTGCACCACTTATTACCAACAATTTTTGAGTTTTGATTTTCTAATTTTTGTGATTTTTGATTACGATTGGATGATTGAACTGATGAGTTTTTATTCTTGTTTTGACCATTTTCTGAATTTTTAACTTTTTGTTTCTGTTCCACTTTCTTCTTCAAAGGTTTTTGCGTAGAGCATTCTCCCATTTCAGTTGATTGCAGAACAGTTTTCTGAAACTTTTCTTTTAATTTCAAAAATATTTTCTTTTTCTCATTTTCAGCATCAGACTCTGAATCAGATTCGTCTGCTGAATAAAAATCCTCATTTTCATCATCAGTTTTCTCATCACAATCTTCAACTTTGACTTTGTCAAAGTTTGTGACATAGTCACTTATTGGAACAGAATTGATCGGTTTTGGAAAGGGGAACACAAATGAAGTCACAAAACCTTTCAATTTCTTTTCAAGCTCATCAATTTTGTTCCTTGAATTCTCTGCTTCATTTTCAAGCTGAGATATTCGTTCAAGATGAGACTTGATTGTTTTTTCATTTTCAATTTTAATGTTTTCAAGAACAGATTTTTCATTTTCCAAAACTTTTAACTGTTCTTGAAATTTTGTTTCATTTGCTTTCAGATTTTTGTTCTCTAATTTTATCCAGAAATCTTCATCTTCGGAAGATTTCTTTTTGCTTTCAAAATCTTGTTCTTTCTCTTTCAAAACCTTGTTTTCTAATGTCAAACTGTTCAAATCATTTAACAGTTTGTCATTTTCAGATTTCAACCTCTCACAATTTTCTTGCAAATCAAAAATATGTTTCTTATCAGTTTTCTTCTCATCTTTCAAAACTGACATCTCTTCAGTTTGTTCTTCTCCCACTTGAACACCTTTACTCTTGCTCTTCTTTAATATTGATTTTCCACTTTGACTTTTCTTCTTCTCAACATTGATCACCATCTGTTCTTCAATCTTTTTAATGAGTGGACAAATTGTCAGTTGGGAAAATTCTCCAGAAATCTTCAAGTTTAAGATATAATTTTTCCATTCTTCTTGAGGTAAAGCACTGACAAATTTTCAACCCATTCTTCTGATTCTTTTTCAATACCCTTCTCAGACATTGAGCGAACAAGATGACTATACCTCGCAATGATACTTTTTGTACTTTCTCCTGGATAACCTGAAAATGAATCAAATTCTTTCTTTAATACATTTATTCTATCAAGTGTTTTTTTGTCATTTTAAAGAAATTGATATCCATGATTCGTAAACACGTTTATCAAGACAATCTCGTTAAGCGAAATATTAAGTCCAAGATAGATCACCTTTTAAAAATATACCTGAAACAAACAAACACACAATCAGTTTAAACACTATTAAACAACTGAAATAAACTGATACTCGGACTGGTGAATATTTTGCGCGGACTGAAAGTTGACACACTGTGCGGACAGCTTTGACCTGATAAGCGAACCCAACTATGTTCGTTCGAGCGGACCAGATAGTACGTAACAGCGGACCAGAAAGTGTATTAAAAGCGAACCATAAAATGTACTAATGAGCGAACCAGACAATGTCTGTTCGAGCTGACCAGACTTGTTTGTTCAAGCGGACCAGACTTATTCGTTCGAGTGGACCAGACTTGTTCGTTCAAGCGGACCAGACTTGTTCGTTCGAGTGGACCAGACTTGTTCGTTCAAGCGGACCAGACTTGTTCGTTCGAGTGGACCAGACTTGTTCGTTCAAGCGGACCAGACTTGTTGGTTCGAGTGGACCAGACTTGTTCGTTCAAGCGGACCAGACTTGTTCGTTCGAGCGGACCACATATCGAACATGTTTTGACTCGTTAAAACTTCGAATTTTGGCTTCAAACTTTCCAGGGTTTATCTCGATACTTTTGCGCACAAGCTGTGAAAATTTGAGTGAATTCCGACCGTGAAATCTTTCCGAATCAGTAAAAGAAGGTGTAGAAGCGAGAAGAAATGATGAAAAACAGCTACAATCTGCAGAAAACCTCCTCCCAAGCTCTGATAGCACTTGTAGGATCGTTTCCTGACCCGAACGAGTCGTTCAGAGGTTGTCTCTTGCGTTTCAGATGCGGAATAATAAGAAATGCAAGTAGAAGTAGCTTGTTCTTCTTCCTAACTGCTTGTTTTATTGATTTGAAACGATTTACAGCTCGATCTTCACACCGGCAGAGCTTCGGTGTGGAATTTCACATACATGTTATGAGATCAACCCTAATGACACCTATATATAGACTTTCTGGTTCGCTTATGCGTCACATGACCATAAAAGCGGACCAGACATGTACACATAAGCTGACCAGACATGTCCATATAAGCTGACCAGACTGACACATAAGCTGACCAGACTGACAAATAAGTTGACCAGACTGACAAATAAGTGGACCAGAATCCCTATGTCCCTATGAGCGGACCAGACATTTAACACCTATACAGACTCCTGTTTTCTCGTAAAACGTGCCCTATGCTATACAATACGACGTAAGACCTGATCCTAGACACCTAGACGGAATCAACAGATGTAGTGCACCAACAGTAGTTAAAGGAGAGACTTTGTAGTGCGCCTATTCTTTCTTTACCTGAAGGCACACATGATTTTGTGGTTTATTACGACGTGTCCATACAAGGATTAGGATGTGTGTTGATGCAATGAGATAAAGTCATCGCTTATGCATCACGCCAACTTAAAGTTCACGAAAGGAACTACACTACGCATGACTTGGAGCTGGGAGTAGTTGTTTTCGCACTTAAGATATGGAGACATTACCTGTACGGTACCAAGTGCACCATTTACACCGATCAAAGGAGTCTCGAGCATATCTTCAAGCAAAAGAAGTTAAGCATGCGACAACGTCGATGGGTCGAGCTCTTGAATGATTACGAATGTGCAATCAATTACCATCCAGGCAAAGCCAATGTTGTGGCCGACGCCCTCAGTCGAAAGGATGCTACACCTAAACGTGTGCGAGCGTTACAACTTACCATCCAATCTAGTCTTCCTACTCAGATACGATATGCTTAGGTTGAAGCATTGAAAGCATAGAACATCAGGGCGGAGTCCCTACGAGGATCAAGAAAATGGTTAGAACAAAAGGAAGACGACGCCTACTATGTAAACGGGCGCATCTGGGTTCCACTCTATGGTAATCTACGTGAGCTTGTGATGGATGAGGCACACAAGTCTTGTTATTTAAGTACATCCTGGTTCGAATAAGATGTACCATGATCTCAAGACTACGTATTGGTGGCCTAGTATGAAAGCCAACATAGCAACCTACGTCAGTAAATGTTTGACTTATGCGAGAGTCAAGATTGAATATCAGAAACCATCAGGCCTACTCCAACAACCAGAGATCCCGACATGGAAATGGGAGCAAATTTCCATGGATTTCGTTACTGGCCTGCCTAGATCTCAACGCGGAAATGACACTATTTGGGTGATAGTGGATCGATTGACCAAGTCTGTACATTTTCTGGCTATCAAGGAAACGGATAAGTTTTCTACTCTAGCAGATGTCTACCTAAAGGAAGTAGTATCAAGGCACGAAGTGCTAACCTCCATCATTTCTGATCGTGACTCACGTTTTACATCTGAATTGTGGCAAGCTATGCACAAGTCCTTTGGCTCTCGATTAGACATGAGCACGACATATCATCCACAGATAGATGGGCAATCTGAACGCACCATCCAAACCCTTGATGACATGCTTAGGGCATGTGTGATTGATTTTGGTAACGACTGGGAGCGACATCTACCTCTAGTGGAATTTTCATATAATAACAGCTACCACACCAGTATCCAGGCCGCTCCATTTGAGGCATTGTATGGACGTAAATACCGATCACCTCTTTGTTGGGCAGAAGTTGGTGACAGCCAAATCACAGGCCCAGAACTTGTGGTAGACACGACTGAGAGGATTGCTTAGATACGACAACGAATGGCGGCAGCTCGTGACCGTCAGAAAAGCTACGCTGATAAGCGCAGGAAACCACTTGAGTTCCAGGTTGGGGATCGAGTGCTACTTAAAGTCTCAACTTGGAAAGGTGTAGTTCGTTTTGGCAAACGAGGCAAACTCAATGCGCGCTATGTCAGACCGTTCGAAATCATTGAGAAAATTGGCAAAGTCGCTTACAAGTTGAATCTACTGGCAGAACTCAGCGGAGTTCACAACGTATTCCATGTGTTGAATCTGAACAAGTGTCTGTCAGATGAGACCCTCATAGTTCCTCTCAAGGAGCTCACTATCGACGATCAGTAGCGATTCGTCGAGGAACCAGTAGAGAATACTGATCGAGATATTAAGTTTCTCAAGCGTACCAGAATACCTCTTGTTCGAGTTTGTTGGAACTCCCGTCGTGGCCCAGAGTATACCTGGGAACGAGAAGACCAAATGAAACTCAAGTATCCCCAGTTGTTTGAGAAAAAGTGCAACCACTACTGAGGCTGAAGCTACTCCGGAATTTTGGGACGAAATTCCAAACCAACGAGGGGATGATGTGACACCCCAGGAAAACCAGGAAACCACGCAACTTAACTAGCTTCCTCAGTAACCACGTGCTAAATTTCGGGACGAAATTTCTTAACAGGGGGAGAATGTGACAACCCTCGTAACTACATGTATCCGTACGATTAATTAATATTAAATTGTGCTTATTGATTGTGTAGAAAATTGACTAGATGGTCCTGTATGTTTTCCTAAGTGTTGAGAATTAAAAGTGTTACAAATAGTTACTTAAAAATCACTAAACGGAATAACTTGACACTTTAACGAACCGGTATCTAACCGAACAACCGGACATTACCCGGAAGACCAAAATATTACTAAAAGCATTGTTTTATTATTTTTGAGCTAGTAATGGTCCCCGAACACCTTAACACACTATATAATGCATCCTACACATAAAATACTAGACTTTACACTTAACCTCCAACTAGCTACACAAGTTACCATCAAAGTTACACATAACCCCCCCCCTCCATACTTACGGTTATGGGGATGGCCCCACCTCCCAAATCTTGCAATATTTCACTAGATCTCATTTGATCTTCTCAATCTAACTGAGATCTTATGTAATCTCTAAAGGATCTTGCTTGGATTTCCTAAGATTTCCTAGGATCTTGTCATAAATTTGGATATAAAAGCATGACCATCTTCATCATTCCCACAACTCACCACATCACCTCTCTCTCTCCCTCTCAATAAGCTACGGCCCAACACCCCTTAATCTCCATCAATTTTTCCAAGCCATTTCAAGACTATCCAAGGGTGATCAAAGGTGCAAGAAGCCATATAAGAAGGGTTGGTGGTCTCAGAACTTGAAGGACCTCATCCGTTTGCTTTTATCCACTCATTATTCATCTTGTTCTTCCCTAGCTTGAAGCTAGTAGTAAGATTCTTGCTAACTCTTGTTTACTTCATATCTTTGGTGGTTAAAAGATATATTTTGTTGAAATCATAAGAACACTAAAAGACATACACTTGAATCTTGAAACATAAGATGAGATATGATGAAATCTTGTTGAAATGATGTTGTTTAGTAGATGGATGATGATTGCATGTTGATTTCTAGTAATATGATAATTGATAATCATATGGAACTTTATTAGAAAGTATAGTGATCGTATGTGTGCAATTTAGTGGCATTTAAACTATAAAAAGCATGCTGAATAATATTTACAGCCAACTTCAGTTGGCTGTAAACGGACTGTTATAAATCGAAAAATTGATTTTCTGAAGTCTAAATTATGTATTTTCGAAATACGGTTCTAATGGCACTGGAATCATAATTTTTGGACTTTGTTTGCTGTTTTTAAAGGGTTGTTTTGTACAGCAGCAAAAGCTGCGTTTTTACTGCAGAAAATATATGTTATGTTTTTCATCATAACTTGAAATCTGTGTAGAATTAGCTCATGAAATTTGTACTGTAGATGACCACTGATGTCGTTGTATTTCTCAAACTGGAATTTCGTCAATTGGACTTACGATGAATTTTAAATGAATTTTTCCGTGTACTTAAGTCAGAAAGTGACGAATCTGATTGCAGTCTGGTAAATGATTTTTTATAAAATATCGGTAATGAATTGGACCCCGATACTTTTTACACAGTAATATATGGATTGTTTAAAACATTCTGTAAAAGTTTGGGAATTTTTGGAGTAAGTTAACTATTTTATTAAAATACCCGAACACAGTCCAGTTTTGGATGTTCAAGCTGAAACAATATAACTAGTGATTTGCATGTCTAAATGTCGGTTATGTTATCCGATAATGATCTAACGCGTTATATCTCAATGAAAGTGTTATGTGAAATATCGTATGCTTGCTCTTGAGTAGCTATAAGTGGAATGTTTATATGGGCGTGAACGATTAAAGTGAGTGCATGTTATGTAGTAGATACGTGTAGGAACTTTGTGCTCTATTTGAAACCACTAAATGACTAACTGGTAATCATATTAGGACGTGATTGACCGACTTTGACTGTTAGCTATTTTTGAGAGTCAAACCGAGCAACCAAAGGTGAGTTCACACTTTTCTACAAAGCATGGTAATTCCCGGTGGGAATGGGAATAAGTTAAGGAATAGGGATTCCTCGTCCTATTGGGACGTGTTCAGGAATGTGAATTCCTCGTCCTGTTGGGATGGATTTAGAGTTACTAGACTAGAACTCTATCAACGAAGTCCCTCATTTTATATCGACTTAATCGCTGAGGCCAATGGCAAGCGAGTCATTAGTTAATAGCGTTATTAGGTTTAACAAACCTCACACCGTGTCGTTCAGACGGGCGTGTACTAATGGACTATGGCACGTCTGTGATGATAGACACCGACACTAGGGCACAACTTATTTTCATTAGTAGTCGATATGGTAACGAGTCTGGTAGTTTAAAATTGGGGTAGCCCCCACGGCCAGAGTGCCGGGGTGGATAGCCAGGGATTATGAACATGGGGTAGCCCCCACGGCTGAAACGGCCGAAGTAAAAATGGGTTAACTAATAAACGTTTTCGAACTATGGGGTAACCCCCACGGCTGGATAGCTGGTTAAGATTAAACTATGTTTTTGGAAACAACTCTAAAATGGACAACCAACTGTGAACTCATTCAACTTTGTTGTTGACTCGTTACTACATGCTTTGTAGGTCGTTAGATGCTTATGGAGCTTGCACGAGGAGGAGGTCGTTGTGGGATATGGACTGTTGGATCGTCGTATGACCCTAAATAGTCAGTCTGAGTAGTTCATCATCAAATACAAAGGCGGAATCAATGTAAAAGATGTCAACACAACTTGTTCCTTTCTAATCTTTATCTATTACTGGTTTCCTGAGCTTTTACACTTATGACAAACGGACAGCACATTGGCTCAGAACATATAACCTGATTCCGCTCCAAATGACACCAGCACACACATATATATAGTTGTTGTGATTTCGCTTGAACCTGACACATCCCATTTCAAGTGAAATCAACATGTTGATTTCGCTTGAACTGATACATGTCACTTTCAAGCGAAATAACACATTAATATGTAAACAAACCCTAATTTCAATCCTGATGTGTGCTCGTTTATCCTATCTAGACATAAGACTCGATTAAGACGAAATTAACAGAAACTAGATGCACCAACAGACTCCCCCTTTGTTGACGAAGTCTTCGGCGTGGAGTCTTTAGTCTTTGTCTTTATCCAAATTGTCTTGACATTGTAAAAGCTTCCTTCAATTCTTCTCTTCTATCAACAACAAGCATGAATCATAGAATCTGAATCTTTAACACCTTCAAGCTCCCCCTTGAATGTAGATCCAGGAACTGCATCTGACTTTTAGTCTTCAGACTCCCCCTATCAGTAAGCTGGGATTTGCTTAGCTGCTTTCTCAAATTCATACATGTTACCTGCACAATCTCTACCTAAATATAAGATATATGACAATAACAGTACCAATTCAAAACTTACCATTCAACCTCAATTGGTAGTCTAATCAGTGTTTAGAAATCCACTTAAGTATCCAGGTCCAAATTAATGACCCTGATTACTCAATTTGTCCACCAAGTTCAACTTAATGACCTTGGTTGACTTGAGATAAATCACACTAACATTTTGTACAAACATTTTCTGAAAATTTACAAGTTTTAAATTAATAAACTTGCTTTAACTTTTCAAATTCTCAAGTTTCAACATATTAAGCTCTAAACTCATCCTCCAGTCCAGAAACTTCCTGCATGTTGGTGCATACGTCTGTCGACTTCGTCTTGTATCAAGTCTTGTTTGTACTTAGACAGATTAGGGCACGTAATACAAGAAATAGGGTAGGATTTAGATGTGTTTGAGCTAATTTAGTTTGAACATGACATGTGACATGTTCAAACGAAATTAGAAGTTCTAATTTCGTTTGAGGAGTGCCATGCCACATTCAAACGAAATAGCTCACCCTATAAATACCCTCATGTGCCATTTCATTTGAAACTTTCCGGTCAGTGTAACGAAGTGATGCCGAAGTTTTGTCAGGTTGTAAAACGTCATCAAATCAATCATACAACAGTTTATAGTGTGAATCTTGCTGAATTGACCTCGATACGTTTGTTTCCGCCACTCGTATTGAGATAAACTCTTTTGATCGACTCGTTCGGGTCTGAAAACGATCCTACACTGCATCTGCTTCAATTCGAATCTGAAGATCAACTCTCCACTTTGGTTTGTCGGAAAATAAAGCAGAAATGTAAAATCTTTTTGAATTTTAATAAATCTTCTAAACTAGAAATGAATTACAGAAATAAAATGCAGTAAACGTAAACTATTTACAAACATATTTTTGGTGAGCGTGTTAGGGAATCATATCAGCTATTCGACAAGTCACAAGTACCATTAAGCTTTAATTACATACTCAGAATTAAACAATTCACTTAGATTGTCGATATACTGATCCATTTAAATTCTCACACAAATTTCAATCTGTCCAGGATACGGATTAAGTGTTTTAGAGACTTAAACTTATTCATGTGTCCCACCTCTTGAATATACTCCCGTATCCAGATCCCAATATTCAGTCTTACAGGTGAGTATACCACAGATGATATCTGTAAAGGGTTAAATTGCGAAACCGTGAGAGCTCAGGTCAGAACTTCCGTTCAGCAGAGAGATGACGGTTCGACTTTAGTGGGTCCCCTTTAGAGGATCTTTTTTACAACAGCATTGATTAGCAATTTTATTGTCTCATCATTTTATGCTGAGGGCGGCGCTATTTTTCAAGCAATCGGTAAAGTATTATACAGGGACTAGGCCATTGCTTCCGCAAAATCAGAAGTCCCTGGATAATACCCCAGATATCACTGAGTATAAAGACCTAGTATCTCTGAAAGAGGGATCTTTCAAACAAGATTTCAGGGGTTACCTATATATCCAAGTAGTGTTCCCCACGAAATAAGTAAGTAAAGATTTAGGTTTATATCCTGAACAAACCTACTAAATGTGTAAAACCCTATCGGCACATCATCAGCGAGACTGTTTAACTCTTTTAAACTTTACATATCTTTAGCATATTGTAACTGTCAAGCCAATGTACTATC
This sequence comes from Helianthus tuberosus, assembly GCA_030545235.1. Classification (NCBI taxonomy): domain Eukaryota; kingdom Viridiplantae; phylum Streptophyta; class Magnoliopsida; order Asterales; family Asteraceae; genus Helianthus; species Helianthus tuberosus. The sequence continues at coordinate 178,152,386 of CM060424.1, read as the reverse complement.
ACTTTCCCTTTTTACGCAAGCTCTTTTTGAGTTTTCTATTGTTTTTGGATTTTAAAAATATCTCATGTTTTTGTATTTTTGACATTTTTTACTGTTTTTTGTATTTTCTGAAAATATTACCCTATACTCTCCCCCTAAATACCAAAACAGGTAAAAATCGACAAACCATTGCAGATTGCTTCTCAACATCATCTACAATGTCTCCTTCATCAACGCCAAGAATCTCCTCCAACACCGATAAAAACTTCATACCATTCAGTTTTAGCAAATATTGAAAACGTGTTTTATCAAATGCTTTGGTATGTAAATCAGCTTTTTGTTCGTCAGTGTGGATTTTCTCAATTCGTATCAACTTCTTCTCGAAGCAATCGCGAATGAAGTCATGACGAACTTCAATGTGTTTCGTTTTAGCGTCATGAACAGGATTTTTCGTAATGTTTATCGCTGCCTCATTATCAACAAAGATAGAGGTGTTTAGAAATTGCAAACCGTAGTCGCGCATCTGTTGCTGGATCCACAAGATCTGAGAGCAGCAACTGCTAGCAAATACATATTCAGCTTCACGTGTGGATAGAGCCACAGAGGTCTGCTTCTTACACTGCCAGGTGACCAAGTGAGGTCCGAAAAACTGGCAACCCGCAGTTGTTGATTTAGCGTTAACTTTGCATCAACCGAAATCAGAATACCCTTCGAGCGTGAAATCGCCGGTTTTTGGATACCACAACCCCAATGATGGAGTTCCTTTCAGGTAGCGTAATATCCTTTTCATAATCACCATATGCGGAGCTCTAGGATTAGACTGAAACCGCGCTGAGAGGAAGGTTGGATACATAATATCGGGTCTTGAAGCTGTCAAATACATCAGCGATCCGATCATGGAACGATACATTGGTTCATCTACCTTCTCTCCGGTGAGATCAGGGTTTATTCCATGATTCGTCGCTAATGGGGTGGAAGCTGGTGTAGAACCTGACATCCCGAATTTCTCCAAGATATCATGAACGTACTTCGTTTGATGTATGAAAATTCCTTTGGGTAGCTGATCAACCTGCAGTCCCAAAAAGAATTTCATCTCACCCATCGATGACATTTCGAATTTTTGCTTCATAACTTGTTCAAAATCTTTGCACAAATTCTCATTTGTTGACCCAAATATGATGTCGTCCACGTATATTTGAACTATCAGAAGATGTCCTTCGACCTCTTTGGTGAAGAGAGTGGCATCCACTTTTCCACGAATAAAGTTGTTGGCTAGCAGGTGTTGAGTCAATGTCTCGTACCAAGCTCTCGGGGCCTGGTGTAAACCATACAGCGCTTTGTCTAGCAAGTAAACCTTGTCTTTGTGGATTGGATCAGTGAAGCCCGGTGGCTGACCGACATATACCTCCTCTTTTACCTTCCCATAGAGAAACGCCGATTTTACATCTAACTAATAAACTTTGAAATTTTTCCAAGATGCAAATGCTAGGAAAATTATGATCGCTTCTAGTCTAGCAACCGGAGCATATACTTCAGTGAAATCTATCCCCTCATGCTGACTGAAACCCTGGACTACGAGTCGAGCTTTGTTACGAATAATAACTCCTCGATCATCTCTCTTACACTTGAACACCCACTTGGTGTTTATCTTCCTCTGACCATCAGGCAAATCTACCAATTTCCACACACCTAACTTCTCAAATTGACTCAACTCTTCTTGCATGGCATTGACCTAAGAATCTTCAGTTAGCGCCTCTTTGTATGTTCGCGGTTCGATCTGTGAAATAAAACAACTTAGTGAAAACTCAGTTTGTAAAGGTGCTACTGTAGAATAAAAACAAGTAAGGACTTGGTCAATTTGATGTCTAGTGCGAACTCCTGATTGTAATTCTCCAATGATCAGCTCTTCTGGATGGTATGAAAGAGTTCTCGGCATCACCTCGCCTGGAACATCTACCTCGCCCTCCAGATTTGTAATATTTTGATTTGCACCTTGTTCACTGACTGGATTTGTTTGACTTGAAATATGAATTTGCTCCCCCTCAGAATCTGAATCACCATGATCAAATACTGGCATATTATCAGATTCTTGATTATCATTAACTGTTGTCTGATTATCATGAGCAACTTCCTCTTGTTGAATATCATCATGTTCTCTAGCATTGCTTGGACCTGCTTCATCATCATTTGAAGTATGTCGTGGTCTTCTTGAATACTCAGCTGGGAACCTTTCCTGCGATGACTCATACTCTCTCAGAATATCCAACTCGTCAAAGAAATCTTCTTCTTCTTCCTTTTCTTCCATGTCAAACGAATCCCATAAAGTATCGTAAGAAAACGCCATGAATCACCGGGATTTTGCGGCGGCATTGTGTAGCCTTGACATTGAACATTGTATGCCTCAATAATCTGCTTCAAGCTTGGAACATAGACTCGCTTTTGTGGACTAGCATAACCCACGAAAATCCCTTCAATGCTCTTTGCACCAAACTTTCCAAAAGGCTCTAGAACTGTGCAAGGAGACCCAAACGGTTCTAAATACTTCAGGTTCGGCTTGCGGTTGTTCATTAGCTCGAAACATGTCTTGTTGAATTTCTTCACTGTGAGAACCCTGTTGAGCGTATAGCATGCAGCTAAGACTGCTTCTGCCCAAAAATTTACAGGTAGTTTGGAATCAGCAAGCATTGTCCTGGCTGTATCGATTAGTGACCTGTTCTTTCTCTCTGCTAATCCATTCTGATGCGAAGTGTAAGGAGCACTAAATTCATGCAATATACCTCTCTCATCACAATATTCTTCCATCTTGTTCTTCTTGAACTCAGTATCATTATCACTTCTGATTCTTTTGATACGCCTTTGGTACAAGTTTTCAATTTTTCTGAACAACGCCATCAAACTATCAAACGTCTCATCTTTAGACTTCAGAAATGATACCCATGAAAATCTGGCATAATCATCAGTTACTACTAGACAGTAGAGATCACCAGTTGTACTTTTGAAGTTCACTGGACCAAACAGATCCATATGGAGTCTCTCTAAAGGTCTCGAAACTGAGTTTTCTTTCTTTCTGGGATGAGATTTCTTCTTTTGCTTTCCTTTGATGCAGCTAATGCACTCTCCTTCAAGATGAAATCCTTTCACATGAACACCAGTAACTAAGTCATTATGCACCAGGTGATTCATTTTTCTCAAGTGAATATGACCCATCTTCCGGTGCCACAATTTCGATTCCTTCTCCGTTGCTCTAGACACAAAACAGTGTGCTTGACCCATGGTTGTAGTAGCTACACTCATGTCCAACACGTACAGATCATTCACTCTAGGTGCCCTCATGATAATCCATTCTTCAGGAACATAAATCCTGGTTTCAAGATCAAACATTCTTTGTCTGTAAAATGCGTTGTATACATGCGATCACAAATCTGAGATATGCTCAGAAGATTATTCTCAAGCTCAGCGATGTAATTCACTCTTTCAAACAATCCCATTGGATAACGTTCCTTCCCCAACAATTCGACCACCTTGATTACATGCGAATCCCACGTAACCTCCATTAAATCCTCTAACATCATATAATAGGGTCTTCTTCCCCGTCATGTGCCGAGAAGCTCCACTATCCATAATCCATCGTGAAACGGATCTTGGAAGCTCCTGCACATATCACAAACACTTAGTGAGAAGTTGATGCTACCCAAGCCTCTTTTGACTCGGGTAACTTGACATTGATGTGAGATTTTGCAGTATAAAGTGGCGGAAAGTTTTTGTCATTCATCTTTAAGCTCTCCTCAGATCCAACCTCAACCTTTTTATATAAGAAAAACTCATCTTTCTTAGATTGACCGATTGGTTGATCTTTCTTTTGATCATTCTTCTTCTCTGGTAGAGTAGAAGATTGTTTCTCCAATTTTTCATAATAATCCAAAGGAACATTCATCTTTACCGGAGTGGTAGAAGACGATTGTTTTTCTGTCTCAGAAACCTTTGGTTTTGGAGAACTTGACTTCTTGTCAACTGATTTTGGCTTCCATGTTTGTTGAGGCGAAGCAACCCGTTTATAAAATTTGTCATTTTTAGTTACCACATTCTTTACGGGTTCAGTTTTGATTTTGGTGTTATTATTTTTCAAAACCTTTTTCTCAACAACCAATGGAGCTTTTCCCTTCACAACATCTTTCTTTCTTGAATTCATCACAACTTCAGTCTTAGGCTTCAAGTTGGTACACTTTCGTGCAATATGTCCAACTTGATTGCATTTAAAACATGTTCGAGTGTCAACTACCCGACTTGTGCCTTCAGACTGAGGCTGCGAGGCCCTTTCCTCAAAGAATTCTTTATTTGTTTTCGAAAAAATCTTAGATTCTTCATCAGAAAGTGAACTTGAACTCGAAACAAACACCTTTTTCTCAGCAAACTTCTTGTTTTGAACATTCTTTTTCTGATAATTCTTACCACCCTGATAACCACCCGACCATCTGTTTTGATTGTTGTTATAAAAACGCGGCGGTATAACAGGCTTTTTGTAGTAAGCTTTATCGTTTTCAAAATTCAATTGTCTTTCAGCACGTTTCAGATTTTTAAGTTCAGAAACATAAATTTCGACCAACTTGAAAACATTTTTCAATTTGTCCACATTCACATTCTCTAACGGAAAATCACAATCCGAATACAACTTATCTGATGCTGCCATCTTGTACATCACATGATGTGGTTCTTCACTTAAGTTGTTTTTGGACTTTGATTTCGGAATATACTTGTCCAAAAAGCATTCATCATCCTCAGTAGTGTCACCTTCATATTTTAAAACATTTTCAGCCATACTTTTAACAATTTCAGACTGGACACTATCTTCATCAGATGATGAAGTGAATGTGATATCAATCGTGTCTGGAAGCTTAACTTCATTAACTTCCTCATCATTAACCAACCCTGATTTTTTCTTTGAAAAATTGTTTAAAACTGGTGGTGGAACCTGATGAAACCCAACCCCGGTTCCATCACAGTATACATCTTCGCCTGCTTTGTTTTTCCCGATGGGTTTGGGAATAATGTGTTGTAAAACAAAGCTTGCAGAGTTGTAACTATTCAGTTTCAAATTGATACGCTCATTCTCAATCTTAGCTTCTTCAAACTGAAGCTTCAATTTAGCAATCTCATCCAATTGTTGGTTGATTTGCTCTTCTTTGTATCTGAGAACTACAGTTAAATGCTCATTTTCTTTATTGGTTTTACCGTTTCTTTCATCAGAATCTTTTACCGTTCGTTTTAGTTTATCAAAATTTTCTGAGATCTGACGATTTTCAAGAATTAGCTTTTCATTCTCTTTCCTAATTCTTTCTACTTCAATTTTATCATTTTCAATTTTCTCAGTTAAAGTTTTAGCTCGATCATTTGAAGCTTTGAGCATTTTATCACGGTCTAGAATCTGATCTTCAACCTTTCTGACTCTTGTTGTCAGTTCTTCAACCTTTGTATCACTAAGGTAAGTGAGTGTACTACAAAACTTGCAGTTTTTCATGCAACTTTTGCAGTCGCTATCACCTTTGACTTTCTTACCTGTCTCACTTGTTGAAATGTTTGGACTGACCTTGCTTTTTGACTCAGTTTCAGACTTAGAGTCTACCTCAAGTTCCTTTGCAGCAAGCACTTTGCCAGCCATCTTTCCCAAGTTTTCAACGGTGAATTCTTGTGAAGTATCAATAATCCCATCATCAATCTTCTTAGACTGCGACTCTTTCTCTATCTCTTTTTATTTTTCTTTCTCTTCTCCACCTCCCCACCATTCTCTTTGTTGGGCGTCTTCTTCTGCAGCAAATTCCTCAATGAAAGCTTCAATACTAAGAGTTTCGTATCAATAGTAATGTTTCCTTGAGGATCAAGGTAACGTTCTCTATCAGCATCCCCTCTCTTTGCTTTCCTGGCTTCACTGAACACCCTAGATAATCTCATCATCTTAAATTCTGCTCTCTGCTGTCTGCTTTTGTATTTTTGTTCTTCAGTTCTTGTGTCTTTGAAAGGAACTTCCTTTGCTACAAACGCAGAGCCTACTGCATATTCCTCTGGTAACACATCACTCCAATCGTATCCCTCATCATCATGAATAACAGCAAGAGCTCTTGATTTTTCTTTGGGGGTATCTTCAAGCTGCTTCATTCTGGGGGGTTTAGATTTGTTTTGATGGTAGATTGATCTTTTGTAGTAATCTTTGCGAAATGGATTTGCAGTATCATCAGCAGGAGCATTACGACATTCATGTTTGAAATGTCCTTTTTGTTTACATCTGAAGCACGTAACTTTTGATTTGTCAAAGCCAAGTTTTGTGGACGGCCCACCGATAGAATGTCTACCAGTAATCTCCATGAACCGTTGTGCACGTCGAACTGCACTGGCCATACACCACCTGATATTGATCAGTTCCATCTCTTCAGGATCTATTTGATCATAGTCCTCTTTAGTCAGGTTAGTGTTTCCAATCTTGCCATCCACGAGGCTCTCGTACGATTCTAACACCGATGCTAAGAACACCATCTGTTGTTTTGCTGACTCTTCACTGAAATTTTGAGCGTTCTTCAGATCCACAGCAATGTTACATTGGAACAGATTCTTTGATGTAGATTGGCTTGAAGTTGTTGAAGAAGATCCACTATGAAAACCACTGTGAGGAGTTTCATGATTCACATTATTTGAACTCTCTGCAGAAAATGTTGTTCTTGGAGAACCAGTCTTTGGTAGATTTCCTCTGTAGTATAACTCCACATTCTGCTGATAAGATGAGTTGTTGACTTTGCTAGATTTCTTGATCTCCAACTCGTGACTCTCCAGTCTTTCGATAAGCAGATCCACTGTCAACTCTTCAGACTTCATTGTATTCTTCAGCATTAATGCAAAGTACTGCCAATCTTGTTCATTCGGCAGCGAGTCGAACAATTTGTCCACTAATTCTTCTCGAGAATATACAATCTCGTGTCTTGCCAGCTCCAACTTCAAATGTCCAAACCTCTCAATCATCTTGGAAACAGACTCGTTCTTTAAACAACCAAATAAATCAAACTCTTTTCTTAACAATTTCTTTTTGTTTTTTACTATTTCAGCACTACCTACACACTTTACCCTCAGTTTTTCCCAAAGATCTTTTGAATTTTCATATTCAATCAATGAAATTATATCATCTCTCACAGACTGATGAATCAACGCGATGCACTTTTGTTCAGCAATATATCTTTCAATCTCATCAGTATCTGTCAAACTTTCACCAAAACGATTTCCTTTAATGTAACCAACCTTTAAACTTTTCCAGCTTTGGTATGCAAACGCTTGAAGCCACTCGTCAAATCTTGTAGCCCACCTATTGTAATCTTCTATCGCCAACAACTTTGGAGGTTTATTGTACGTTCCATAAGCACTCTCAACACTTAAAGCATCATTGAGAGTTTTCTTTGCACTTGATGTCGGTGTAGTTTCATTCGTGTTATTTGATGTGTCGTCTCCTGAACCACCGGTAAATGCAAACACATCACAGAAAGGATTCATGAAATCTTCCATCTTTCAAGTACCTGAAATGATCAACAAACACTTAGAAAATTTTTGATTTTGAAAAAGACAGTTTCAAACGGACTAAGTTGTTCAAGCGAAATCAGCTTTTCAAGTGGAATAAGACCTCAAGCGGAATAGCTAATTTTGTTTGAAACTTTCAAGCGGAATCTGATTTCAAGAGAAATCATACTATAGCTTTCAAGCGAAATCAGATTTGAAACAAAATCTCTTATTTCGCTTGAACTTTCAAGCGAAATCTGGTTTGAAGCGAAATCAGACAAACACTTTCAAGCGGAATTAGCTAAAATAACTTATTTCGCTTGAAATCACTCGTGCACGTTCAAGAGGAATCAAGATGACATCAGCATTTTCGAATAGTTTTTCGAGCGAAATTACAAGTTTTTATCAGATTTTGTTTAAATTAAGGTAAAATTCTTTCAAGGATTAGTTAAAACTATGTTTCGCTTGTTATATGTGAAAATCAGGCCATTTTATCCGTTCAATCTTGTTCAAATCAGAAAAGAAGAAGTAGAAGTGTGAGAATCCGATGAAATCAAGCTGAATTGGTATGAACTCCTCGTCCTGTGCTCTGATACCACTTGTTGGATCGTCGTATGACCCTAAATAGTCAGTCTGAGTAGTTCATCATCAAATACAAAGGCGGAATCAATGTAAAAGATGTCAACACAACTTGTTCCTTTCTAATTTTTATCTATTTCTGATTTCCTGAGCTTTTACACTTTCAAATGACAAACGGACAGCACCTTGGCTCAGAACGTATGACCTGATTCCACTCCAAATGACACCAGCACACACATATATATAGTTGTTGTGATTTCGCTTGAACCTGACACATCCCATTTCAAGCGAAATCAACATGTTGATTTCGCTTGAACTGATACATGTCACTTTCAAGCGAAATAACTCATTAATATGTAAACAAACCCTAATTTCAATCCTGATGTGTGCTCGTTTATCCTATCTAGACATAAGACTCGATTAAGACGAAGTTAACAGACACTAGATGCACCAACATGGACTGTTATGTCCCGTTCTAAACATTTAAACTTTATGAACTTATTGAACTTATGTTTTGGTTTTACGTCTTATGCTTCCGCTGTTTAATTTAAACTTGGTTAACTAGCATTTGAACACCAATTATATTTTGTGGTTGGATTTTATCTATTTTAAATACATTGTTCAATATGATTGGTGGGTGGATCCTGGTCATGTCACGCCTCCAAGCGGTGATACTCCGCGTGTGGATTTTGGGGTGTGACAATAGATGCTCTCCGCTTCCACAACACTCACACGGATCATCATCTATCCAATTCATATTGAAAGATGGTGCCTGCAAAACATGTACCTGCATAAACAAGCTCGACCACCCAAAGTAAAATCACAAAAATACAAGAAAGAAAACTAACACTAAAATCGAACAAGTAATGAAATACTAAGCGCACTAGCTCCCCGGCAACGGCGTCAAATTTTGATCGGAGTGTCGCGCTCCGGTCAAAGATAAGATTTGTATACCCAAATTACCCTTAACAAATAGCTAGTGGTAGTAAGGGGTCGAACCACGAAGAGTGGGTGGTTTACGAATAGACTTGATTGATTATAAACGGTTGTCACAATTTATGAAGTTTACTAGTTTGTTTTTATGATTTTTGTTCGATTGAAAGATATTGAAGTAAACTAATAAAGTTGATTGGAATAAATAACTACTAAAAATTAAACGATTGTAAGAACTTGATTAATGATAATAGAATAAGATGGAATAACAAGGTTCACACCCGGTTTCAACAAATGTAAGACCTAGGGTTACTACGTGTTTCAATTTGGTTTACTCGAATTAGTTCATTAACGGGTTAACAATCACAAAGCTTAGGTGCGAATCGCTATTAACGTCATGGACAACAGACCACGATGCATGTCACACCCCGATATTTCCACGTTTGACCGGTGGGCCCGGTGGGGAGTATCGTGACGTAGTTGATATCATCATAGTCAAACAACACAATATATAAATGCACAGCGGAAGCAAAAGGTAAATATATTACAATCCGAATATAAAGTAATATCAAGTATTACAACGGAAAGTAAAGGATCCACAGGCGGATCTAAAAACATAAACATTGTTCAACAGACTTTAGACGCCTAGAACTTGCAAGATTCCTGACTAACGTCCTGAGCTTCCAGCCAATTACGTTCAATACCTGTCACTTAACCTTTTTGGAAAATACGTCAGTTTTCACTGGTAAATACACTCAACCGACTCATTTGAAAAGAGTTTAAGAAAATTGATTTAGATGCACCAGGCACAAAATATTTTGACACTTTGATTAAAATGCACAAGGCAAAATTTAATCTTTTATAACTTGGGACAATTATATTTATAATCTTGTATACAGATTTACATGTTCGTTGTACGTTCAGGGCCCGATGTAGAAACCGAGTCAAAATTAACAGACACACCACAAGTATAGGCCCACAAGAGAGTGAGATACCATTTTCCTTATGCACTGTCAGGTGTATGCCTACATCCCGTGCATAAGTCGTGGCCATTTTATAATACAATGATGTCAAGGATATCCGGGACATGGTCATTAACCCCTAAAGGCTTTTATTACAAACAATACAGATTAAAACGGGTTACCTCAATAATTTAATCAGAATATGATTAAACATTCAATACCCGACCAAGCGGTATTATTATAATACCGTATCCCAAGCCCGTATAGGGAAAATAAGTTAAGAGTATTTACCTGAGCTAAATATAAATTCAATCCCAGCCGTATATCAATTCAGCAAGCACAAGTACTTCTACTGGGGCTCTTAATCTGGAACGAAGGTTTTTAATAACCTATTAGATTTCTAACGGGTCTTTAATTAAGCCTATGCTTAGACCGGTTAGTTTTAAAGAGGAAGATACGGTTCAAACGCATGATAAGGCGAAGACCGGTTTAGAGTGTGGTTTTGACCCAGCAAGCATGTATGCTTGTTTAATATGGGTAACTTAAACACACTCTGGATTTTGAGATAAAGACGATATGGTTTGACCCGTTTCGGCTAATATATGTAAACTAGTTACATAAGCCGATCCGAACGCTACAAGTGCGTAACGAGTAACCAACTGAATCATATACAAGTTTCCTAAGTTAATATGCCTTAAATATGTTGTGATATCAGTAGGATATCTTCCAATATGCCCAAAACGAGTTTAATCTCGATATAAGCCCCGAAGGTGTATTTTGGTCATTTCCCTAAGGCATATATACTACCTGTCATACAACTAACTAAACGTCGTGACCATAAAGTATAACCTCGGAAGGTTATTCCATATATACTATGGTCACCTAATGTGTTTGGTCGGATCCTAATGATCGACCAAACGGGCCGGGTTCGAAAGTATAAGCGATTGTTTAGATCGCTTACCTTACGACCCTATATAAGCACTAAACTAAAAGTGACGAGCTAAGCATGTTAAAACATGCTTAACTAAGTTTAGAAAATAGGTTTGGTATCAAAACAAACGGTTTTGATACCTAAGAGTAGTTTGGTTACAAAATACGCAAGAATACGCATTTTGGCCGAAACTACGACTCGTCACTGAGCCTAGATAACGTGGTAATCAGTAGGTATAGTCACTAGGGACTATAACCATCGTGATTACGCTCACGTTATGAAGTTCAAACGAACTTCGCATTGACCATAAACTGGTCAATGCAAAAAGTCAAACAAAGTTTGACTTTAACGCTAAAACGAAAAAAAGAACGCAGGAACACTTACAAAGGGTCCTCGAAAGCTAATCTTGATCCAAGTAACTCAGGTATGAAGCAATGGCTTCAACTTAGAGCATTCTTAGATCAGATTTGTGGGTTTTGTAAATGAATGGGTTGGGTATTTATAGTAAATGGACAACCGTTAGGATCATTCCTCGAATACCGTGCTTAGATGTTGTCCCTACACTTGTTGCACACCTTGGTACCCAAGTTTGCCCCCCCAACATCAGGGATTAACATGTGGCATTGGCCTTTGGAGTGTTTAGAAGCTATCAAAAATTGATTAAACAACCTTTGCTGGTCTGAAGGGGCCTCGCGTGACGCCAAGGGGGCTAGGTGTCACGCTAAGGTCCTTCTGATCAACAAACATTTTCCCAAGCTTCCATTTCAGTCACCGTTGTGTATTAAGGCCATTTCTGACATGTTTAAGGCTCGTTAAGCCAAAGTTAAGGCCCTAAAATGTTTACTAAACAATGTGGACATGAAACATGCTCAAAAATATGCCGGATGTCGGTTCGTTTGGTCGTACGATCGCGATGTTCGCTTAATTACGACGACATGCGCATAAGCGCGAAAAACGATCCAAATTGCGTGACGAATGGATTTTTCTTACGCCAAACACTAAAATAAAATATTTTAGTTCTTACATAAATTTTTGGATGTCCGGGTGTATTCAGAACGTAAGTTATGGGCGAAAATGCAAACTTATGCACTTTTTGACGCTTTTAGTCCCTGATCCTTCTACACTTGATCTTAACATGATTTCTTGCACTTTGAGCCCTCTAACTTGACTTTTAAGGGCCTTAAGACATAACCAAACTTTGTTAAGTCCTTGGGTAACTTTATGGTTACCCGAAAAGTCATAAATTTCAACGTTGACGCTTTTAACCCCTCGTATACGAATATTGTCATAACTTTCTCATATGATAGCGAAACTTGGTGAAATTTTTATCATGTATTCTAGTGAGAATAATTGATCATTACAAAGCTTCAGGTTTGCTAAAAGGTCACTCAGAGGTATACTTTAAACATGCTGACACATTTAACCCCTGTAGTTTGTAATCTCTCACTTTCTTTCACAATTAGCTTCGTATGATCCATGAATCATTCGTTTAAGGGTATAAACATCATGTAGGGATATTGTAGGGTATATTTATCCATTGTTGACATTTTGAACCCTTATATTCACATATTTTCCATGTTTGTCAACTTTAGTCCTTCTAGAGTATTCTTTCACACGTTCAAAGCTTATGACACGTGTCAATACATTATAGGACGTGAATTTTCGAGGTGTTACAATGCACTTCGTTACCTTGGGCTAGCAAATCCTTTCAAGAGACAAGGCATAAATACGTGTATTCGTTTCACAAAGTCAAATTTAATGATTCACTCAACAATTCGAAAATTCAATACAAACGTAGGACAATTGTCTAAAGATTCAAACGCAATTCAAGTTGTCACAAACCAAACATCAAACAAGTAATAAGAACCCTAAATCTTACAAAAGTCTACACCGGGGTGAAACCTCCAAGAAATTAGCCATGCATGATCGAAAGAACTTGATCACCGGATGTTGAAAGCTTGATCTTGATCATCTTGAAGCTTGGAGAATGATGGAATGGTAATTATGGTTTGGTAATGGTGGAATTGAATGGATGGTGGAGTGGTTAGGGTTTGAAAAATGGAGATGATGATGAATTCGATGATTGTTCGGTTGATAATGGATGATGATTGTGTTATAGATGGATTGGAAGTGAAGATGGATGTGAATAATGGCTCCAAGGTGAATTTCAAACTCCAAAACAAAGTGTAACTGCCGAAAACTTGGTCTAAGATGTTTTATGTTCGTTCCATCAACCAACAATGCAATATTCGCGTCGCCATAAATGAGAGACCGTCGCCGACGGCTTGGTGACCCGTCGGTTACGCTGCCCAGAAACTCAGAAACCCGCGCGACGCATTATACTACTGGTTACGACCATTTTGTAGCGACGGGATTTGTAGAGGGCGTCGCGGACGGCCCTCCACGGCATCGGCGACGCTGCCTTGATTTCCGAACTTCTATTTTTCGCATCCTTTGGTCCTAGTTGATCCGTTTTGCGTCCCAATGGTCTGTTTTTCATCCCGGTGGTCCGTAAAGCCCCTGAAAAGCTCCTTAAACTCCTTAAGACCTGCAAAACACAAATCCCGCCACAGACGAACACCGTTTTCCGACCACGTATCAAGTGTCCTCCTCCATTTCTAGGATTACAAAGTCGACCGGGGAAACAAATTCCCCGACCTTGATCATTAGGTTTTCTACGAAACCTTGAAGATATTTTACAGACCTATCCACAAGTTGGATGCTCATCTTTCTAGGATGCGGCTTTCCTAATCTAAGCCGGTTGAACATATAGGCGAGCATTAAGTTAATGCCAGCCCCTAGGTAGGAAAGTGCATTGCTTACCAGTTATCCTCCAATGGAGAAAGGAATGGTGAACCTTCCGAGATCAATCTTCTTTTGTGGGATTTTGTTGACGACTGTCGCCGAGCATTCTTCACTCAAGTTGACTTGTTGGATGGATCCAGTCGGGTCCTACCTTCCGGTTTCTTAAGTTGATAACGCTTACTTGGGCTTTTGGGTTTGGTTCAGTATTACTAGGCAAGGCTCCTTGTGGTCTTTCATAGAAATTTTTACATGCTTTTCAATGGTTTGCATGTTAGCCCGTTTGTTCCTAAGTTCGGCCTCAGTTAATAGGTGTGACAACTGTGTTCTGTAATCGATGTATAACGTAAAAAAATGTTAATTATCAATAAAATAATGTGTTTTGGTGTTATTATATATGTTCTGGTGTTATTATGTGTGTATTTGTGTTTGATGATTTTACGATTTTATTCGAGTTCGATTTCAAGCTTTGAATCACTTTCTGGAAGGTTATACGCAGACTGGTGCGTAAACGCAGTTAGTTTAACGTGACAAACACTCCGGAATAGTGAGATAGGTTTAACATACCTTAAATAACCTTCACATAACTTAGAAATAAGTTTTGGATGGTTTGGTGTGTCAAAATCGAGTTTGTTCGATCGCAGGGACTATTTGTGTCAAACTGTGAAACTATACCGAATTCTATAGTAACGAACATTCCAGAACTTGATCATAATTTAAACATACCCTAAGTATCCTTTACATAGCTTAGAAATAGGCTTTGAGGGGTTCTGTATGCTAAAATAAACTTTATTGATCAATAGGGACTAAAAGCGTCAAAAAGTGCATAAGTTTGCATTTTCGCTTATATCTTACGTTCTGAATATATCCGGACATCCAAAAATTTATGTAATCATTAAAATATGTTATTTTAGTGATTGGGATGATAAAACTTCATTCGTCTCTTAATTTGGATCATTTTTGCGTTCGTTACGACTTCCGTTTTAATTAACCGAACAATGCAACCGTACGACCAAACGAGCCGACATCCGAGATATTTTTTAGCACATTTTAAGTTCCCTATACTTTAACTTCATTTTAAAACTTTTAAATGGGATTAACGGGGCTTAAACGTGCCAAAACGCATCAAAAATCAAGTTTGGAGACACAGGGTCCTGTTCTGCCAAGTTTGCAAAGTTCCTGCCAGCAACAAGGGTCCTTACGGACCGTATGGGGTTGCTTAGGGGCATGTTTGATGGTTTTGCAAGCTCACAAATCAGGCTCTAACACTTGTATGGCCTTGATCAATTGTTAAAACATGTGTAATGATCCTATTGAACCTTGATTCCTATAAATAGCAAGGCTCTCTTGCTCATTTCTTCACACTTTGATTCAATTTCTGCTCTAAGTTGAGGTTTAACACCTCATACCTGAGTAATTTTGAATCAAAACGTCCTTGCTTGGGCCCTTTGTAAGTCTCCTTCATGCTTGTTCTTGTATTTCAAGCATGAAAGTCAAACAGTGTTTGACTTTCTGCTTTGACCAGGTTATGGTCAACACAAAGTTCGTTTGAACTTTGCAACGTGAACGTAATCACGATGGTTATAGTACCATGTGACTATACCTATCGATTACCACGTTGACTAGGCGTAGTGACGAGTCGTAGTTTCGGTCAAAATGCATATTTGTGTGTATTTTGTAACCAAACTACCCTTGGGTATCAAAACACTTTGTTTTGATATCAAAACCTATTTTCTAACTTAACTAAACATGTTTTAACATGTTTAGCTTGTCACTTTTAGTTTAGTGCTTGTTTAGAGTCGTAAGTCAAGCGGTCTAAACCACCGCTTAGACTTTCGAACTAGACCCGTTTGGTCGATCATTAGGATCCGACCAAGCATGTTTAGTGACCATAGTTGTATAGGGAATAACCTTCCGAGGTTATACCTTATGGTCACTTAGTTTTAAGTAGTTGTATGATGGGTAGTTTATATGCCTTAGGTAAATGACCAAAATACACTTTTCATGCATAATTGAATTTTAAGCATATGCAACCTAACTTTTGTCTTCTAAACTGATTATGCAACATATTTGAACATGTTTAGGCATATAATACTTGTCATAGGACTAGTTAGACGTCTCGAACGTGCATTTGCGTGAACGACGTGTTAAAGTAGTGTAAGCTACCTTAATGGGTCGCAATGGGTCGAAAACACTTAGAATAGGTTCCGATTTAGAATGTAGGCTTTGTTAAACCATATCACATGAGTTCCAACACTCATTTGGTTTACAAGACCTCATTCTGTCCGATCTTCCGATTTAGGTGTCGATTGTTTGACTAGTGATTCGATTACTAGGTGCTGCTTGATTTCTCTGGTTTACTTGAGTTTATTGAAGTTATTTTGATTGAGGATACTTTGCACTTCATGTGAGTACATAGTTCCCCTATTTTACTGTTTTCAATTGTTTTGGGGTGATTCATATGTGTTAAACGATTTCGAGGTTTAAACGATGGTTTCAAAAGCGATTAAAATGGTTTATAATAAATTAATAACGATTTCGATACAGTGAACAAATTTTTTGGTTGTAATTACATAACGAATGACATTCATTAGCATTGATCAAGCCGACCAGTATTAGGTTATGGTACCATAGGATCTGACAAATCCCGTTATCAGAATGCACCCATGGTTATGTGTGGGGGTTGTGGGTAACGACTGAATCTGTGATAGTTAACTTACCCTTTGGTGGTTTGTTAATACGACCAAAAGTAGTTTTCACAATTAAAATGAGTTAAACGATTTTGGGGCGAGTTAAACGATTTGAAACGACTTAAACGAGATAAACGATTTGATTGAACGATTGGTTTAGGGTTATGATTAGATAATGGGATGGGTGTAACATGGTAAAAGCATGGTAGATACGTCGTTGGTACTTCTTATATATAAGTGTTTTTATCATATTACATTCCGTATCATTATTTAGTTCACTTGGGCAAACGATTTTGAAACGATGTCACAAAACGATGTTTTCTAAATGATATAAACATACGAGTTTTATTAACGAGTTTTCACGAGATGTTTTACGAGTTGGTTTACTAAAACAAATGTTTTGGGGGTTAAGAATCATGGCTACGAGATTTTATAAATTATAACCCGCTTAATTTGAGTTGGGTAATTATGTTGCAATATCATACACTTTTCAAAACAAGGTTTTTAATAAGGTATTGCAACATGTAAACGAGCCATGAATCCAATACTCTAATAAAACCTATGTGCTCGCCAGCATATCTTTGCTGACTTTGTCTTTACATATGTTTCAGGTGTTGTTGCATGATGTTGATTGCTAGGATGCATGAGTCACATAGGATCTGGACGAGGCCTTAGTGACATAATAACAATGATATTCAATGCTTAATCATGTTTGTTTGGTTTTAAGACAATGTAAATTACTTAACAATTTAATAAAACGAAACTTTTTGTTCCATGGTTGTGAAACAATAATTCTGTTACAACACTCCCCGACGTTTCCGCCACGATTTGTTGTTTTACGTGGTCGGGTTGTGACAGAAGAGTTGGTATCAGAGCCAATGGTTATAGGGAATTAGGTTATTAGTAATGCTTTGACCTAGACTATAACCTTCTAGGACCCCAACGCAAGTTTTCTTGCGTTTAGATTTTAAAACAAAACCGTCACCTATCCTTAGGTGATAACCCCAATGAGAACACAGATTTTGAAACCGCTTTGAAAACTAATCATCTCTTCGTGGATGATTTGTTACTAGGTTTTGAACCCTATAAGTTTTCGAAATCTCGTCAAAGTTTTGGATCTAAATAGTGTGAACACGTGCAAACTGGAAAGGTGAACGCCTGTACCCTGAGTTTTCTGTCTAAGGCTAGAGTGTTCGTACAAATCCACATAATCGGACCAGTCACTCTTACCTGGGAACTCTTGGGGTGAGTGTTCACTTATAGGCGAGCATGTCTTCGCGATACATTATTTTGACCCATTTACTTTGATTAGTCACTACGTGTCGTTTGTTTGTTCGAGGTAACGAACGAATGATTGCCTTCCTTGTGTTTTGTCGATGTTTTCAATACCTCTTTTGTTTTTCCCAATTGTCGACCTCACTCATTCCTCATGTTTCCTTGTTCTTTTAGACAATGCCTCCTCGACGCGATGCTCAACCTTTTACTGCTGAAGAAGTCGCAGCCCTTGTCGCTCAGCAAATGGCTGCAGTACTTCCTGGCATAGTAACCCAGATCCATCAGTTATACAACAACAATAACAACAATAATGCACAGTGTAATTTCAAAACTTTCAATTCTGCTAAGCCGTTGAAGTTTTCTTGGTCGTAAGGAGCAACCGCGCTCCTTCAATGGTTGGAAAGTTTGGAAAGCGAGTTCATACATGTGCAATGTCCGAATGAGCGTAAGGTTGAATTTGCATCAAGTGTATTCGAGAAGCGTGCTCTTACGTGGTGGAACGGTGTTATGCGTGATAGGGGTGCCGATGTGGCTATGGCACAAACATGGGAAGAGCTTCGAGCTCTTATGATGAGATAGTTTTGTCCCCGTCACGAGATTCAAGCGTTGGAACGAGAATTCGATGATCTGAAATAAGATGGGGGAGAACACCGTGCGTATACGGATCATTATGAAGAGCTGAGTTTGTTGTGTCCCACTATGGTTAACCCATTGGAGAAGGCAATTGAGAGGTATATTGATGGTTTACCCGATTCTGTGCAAGACATTGTGACTGGCAGTAATCCTACTACTGTTCGTCAAGCGATCGAGTTGTCTGCTACCATGACTGAGTCTCAAGTCAGGAAGGGTAAACTTACCCGCAAGGGGGACAAGAAGAAGTCGGCCGATTTTGTTAAAGACAAGGATAAGGGTAAGGGTTAGAAGAAGGGTGAATCTTCCAAGAAGTTGGGGAAGCGCAAGGCTTCCCAAAATTTTGCAGTTACTGCTCAGAACCCACCGACTCAACCTCCTGCGAAGAAAGTGTATACTGGTACCGCACCTCACTATGCTCGCTGCAACGGCCATCATGTTGCATAACAAGCTTGCAAGCAATGCACTACGTGTGGTAAACTTGGGCATCTGGCTAATATCTGTCGTTTGGGCCAGAATCAAGCCGCTCAGAATCCAGCACAGGTTTAGGGGAATGCTGCTAGATTCCCACCAGGTTCATGTTTCAATTGTGGAGAGTTTGGTCACTTCTGCAACAACTGCCCGAGGTTGGTGAATGCAAATGCGAATCCAAACGCAAATGCCAATGTCAATCCCGCTCGTGGACGAGCGTACAACTTGAATGCAAATGAGACGAGGGTTGACAACGAGGTTGTCAATGGTACGTTCTTTGTTAACAATCGACCTGCATCTATTCTTTTTGATTCTGGTGCCGATAGAAGTTTTGTTTCGTTATCTTTTGAGCCTTTTCTTGCGATACCTAGAACTAAACTGAGGAAACCCTTATCTGTCGAAGTTGCTACTGGTAAACCTCTCGTGCTCGATTCTGTTATTCCTGATTGTCAGTTGAACCTCGATAACCATCTTTTTCCTATTAACCTCACACCGATGCAACTTGGAAGTTTTGATATTATTGTTGGGATGGATTGGTTAACCAAACATCATGCTGAGGTGGTTTATTTTGATAAGATCGTTCGTATTCCTCTTTCGTCTGGTGAAGTTTTAGAAGTTCGTGGCGAGAAACCATCAGTTGGTTTGAAACTCATGTTGTGTACGAAAGCCCAAATTTATTTACAAAAAGGATATGTTGCTTTTCTGGCACATGTCACCGAGGAGAAGGGTAAGAGCAAGAGTAGTCAGGATATTCCGATTGTTCGGGATTATCCAGAGGTGTTTCTGTGACAACCCTCATAAATCCAGCTATCCGTACAATTAATTAATCATGATTAGTGCTTAATGACTGTGTTGAATAACAATTAACTGCTTTCTGCTTACTACATCATACATACATGTGCATCACATATTAATCGGTCACCATCCACAAGCCACCACCACCTGCAACCGCCCCTAAAACCACCTCCACCACCGCAAACACACCTTCAGCATCCACAACCCACCTTCAGTATCCACAGACCACAACCCACCATCACATCCACCTTTACCATCCAAAACCCACCACCACATCCACTTTCACCATCCAAAACCCACCACCGTACACTTCCCACTACCGCCACCCATCATCAACATCACATCCATCACCGTACACCTCCCACCACCGCCACCCATCATCACCTTCGCATCCTTTAGACAGAGAGCTTGTTTTAGAGAGAGAAGAAAGAGGGAGAGAAAGTTAAGAGAGAGAGAATGTGCACAGGTTTAATCTTTAATATATTTTCTATTTTTACATAATAGCCCTTTGATATAATTTATCTTACACAATAGCCCCTTGAAAGGTGAAATTACAATAGTACCCTCATGTGCCTTGCACATGACTAGATTTAACCAAAAAATCTAACTAGGTTTGGCCTAAAGGACAAAACGTGCAAGATTTTGAAAGGTAAAGGACACCACCTGTAAACTTTGGGCCAAAAGGACAGCGCCTGAAATTTGATGTAAACATAAAGGACAAAACTTGTAATTTACTCTTTTTTCTAAGACGTGAACCATTAGATTGTATTATGAATTGAGGAGATTAATTAGTGACATTTTTATAAATTATGTTTTAATTCTAAGATCAGTTTCTGTGTGAAACCCTTCCATAGCTAACTAAATACTTAACAAGTTAACAACTTTTTTTTGAAGGGTAACTTTCTGTGTACAGGACCTTGTGGTCACCGGGTTCTTGTCAAAGACAATCCCCCGTTAGCCCCGCCTCCGGACGTGATGTTCTATCGGGCCCCGACTGTGCGCAAACTGACCTTCGCCTGGAAACCATACTGCCCCCACACGAGAACCTCGCTGGGGTAACAGCTGGGTAAAAACCGGGTTCCCTTCGGATCAAACCATGCATCGGTAGGAAACGATCCATCATTGGGACGTCCCGCACCTTTTGCTACAGCCGGGAGTCGAACCGGCGTCTCCAAGGAGAACACCATCCCAACTGACCAACTGAACTAGGGTGGGGGATTTAACAAGTTAACAACTAGATGATAGCTATTAAACCTTCCATTGCTAACTAAATACTTAGCAAGTTAACAACTAAATGATAGCTATTAAATAATTAAAAATTAACTTAAAATACATGAACAATCTTGTTATGATAGGATTGTGAGACGAGGCGTAAGGACAAATCCTATCGATGTTAGATATCATAGGAACTTGAGGAATAGGTGCCAGACTGGTTGAAGGCCCTTAAGGGGCACCCATCTTCCCCATCTATAATTGTACCTAACAAGATGAAACCCAGAAGGTATAGGAGAAAATCAGAAATTTTGGCAGCAAGATTCAGAATAGCTTCCTCTGGTTATGATTCCCCGCTGGTGGATCATAGAGTGATGGTTGAGGTTGTTCTTGAGGGTTCTGAGGATGATGAAGGATGGAAGTGGGAAACTCAAATGTCGATGAAGAGATTGAGGATGTTGGTATGGTGAATAGCACCATCATACACGAGGATACCATTCAAATTTGCTTTCTAAAAACTAAACAGAAAACGATTATTCTCTCTCCCAACTTTTCGTATTCTTTCTTTCTCCGATCGCCGGAGGCTCGATGGAGTAAGTCTGTCGGGTTAGCGTGCAAGGTCGATCGGATTCTTGGTTAACCTTTTATCCTAACCTGATCTACTGATCCTCCCATTCTCCTGTTCGGGATTCAGTTTGCTGTTTTTGTCTTCTATCTACTTAGAAGGTAGTCGCCGGTGGCTCGACGAAGAGGTGGTAGTTGGGATATCGTGAAAAGTGGGTTGTATTACATATCGCTTGTGATTTGCTTTACCTCGCATTATATCTTGACTGTTCATCAATTCCATTCACTGTTCCGGGATTAGTCTTCTACTGGTGAGGAGATGGGGGGGGGGGTTCCCATTACCGGTAACGACCTTTTATGTCACTAATCTCCCTGGGGAGTGTCAAGGATGATGTTATGGAAGGCGTTTCAACCATATGGTGCGATGAAGGACGCGTACGTGGCATGAAAGAAAGATTCAAGGGGAACTATTTTGGTTTTATTCGCTATGAGGGTGTGCGTGATGTGATGGAAACCCTACGAGGAATGAATAAGGTTACAATTTTCAAAGCGAAGGTGAGTGTATCAGTGGCTAAATTTGATAAAAACCATAAGGTGTCTCAACAAAATGGTCATGGTTCTATGGCTGGTAAATAACAACGTCCGATGGCAACTAAAGGGGACCAGTTCCCACAAAGAAAACCGGTATATGAATACATGCCTGTTAAAAATGGAAGGTCATACTCGGAAGTGGTCAAAGGAACAGAGGTTACAAAAAGTGAAGTGAATAAAACTGTAGTTGCTGATGATAGGGTAGCTGTGTATCCGGACCATTGTATGATGCGGACAGTAATCTTAGAATTAAAAAATGTTCTTGCATTGATGGAGATAAGGAGGGTATTGGATGTTGGGGGGTACAGTGAGTATCCGGTGTCGTATTTGGGAGGATTGAAATGCATGATAGTGTTCAAAGAGAAAGGTCGGGCGATTGATTTTATGAAGAATGGAGGTTTTGGCTGGGATCAATTAATCGAATCGGCAACGTTATGGAAAGGACAAGACATGCTTTATAATCAGTTAGTTTGGGTTAGAATATATGGCATACCAATTCATCTAAGAGATAGCAAGCTGTACGATAAGGTGGGGGTGCTTTGGGAGAGTAGTGGGTGAATCGGACTTCTCATGGACTGTTATGGACAACTCGGACAATGGGTGTTGGATAGTCACTGAAAACGGAAAACGAATTATGGAGGAGGTAAATATTGAGTGGTGTGGGAAGATATACAAGGCATGGGCTAGTGAAGAGTCAAATCCATGGTTGCAGACGATAGTTATGGAATTAACTGAGGAAGGGAAAGCATCGCCGATGAAGTCGTCGGAATCGGTGGTTGCTCCGGAGGAAGACGTAGAAGAAGGGGAGATCCAGGATGGTGGGAACGGGGAGGAGAACATGGAGGATCGTCCTAGGGAGACGGAACCGTCGACACCCATGCATGACTTGTATGGGAAGCATGATGGTGGGGCATTTAATGCAGTGGCAGAAGTGCTGGGAAAAGAAAAATTAGCTAGCGGTGGTGGGACCCAGGTAGAATATCACGTGAACAAGAATGATGGGGAGTCTAGTATGGGTATGGGCCAAGGCCCATGTACGAAATCAAGGAAAAGGCCTCGAAAGGCAAGGAGTCCACAAGATTGGAACCCGGATGATGGCAATATGGAAAATAATGGGTCTACCCACATTCGAAATCTAGAAAGATCATTTGATTTAAATAACACAACACAGTGGGGTGAGGAATCTTTGGATACCTCAAGTAATAATACTGCGTGTAAAAAGCCTAGAGAAGATGGGAGGGTTTCGACATATAAACAGGGTGATGGGGCGGAAAATCAGAAAGGGGGATCGAACGACCAGAACAACGAAGATAATTTTGGGTTGGGAGATGCGACTGGGGCGAATGATAACAAGTTGCAGGAAGAAGCGGCCGACACGGTGGCTGTGGGGGCGGCTGTGGGATTCCAACTCGGTGGATTCTATAATCAGGTCAGTGAGGTAGTTTTTGGTGAACAAACTGGTTTGCAATGATTTTTTATCAGTCAATCTTAGGGGGGGTCAGGGACCAGAGGAAAATAGATTGGATAAGAGGGTTAAAAACATCTCATGGGGTACATTTTTTAGCAATTCAGGAATCGAAAGTGGGGGGTACCACACAGTTTTCAATTATTAAATTTTGGGGGAGATCACGATTCGAGATGGTTTGGGTGGATGCAGTGGGTAGATCAGGAGGATTAATTAGTATGTGGGATCCTTATGTCTTTGAGAGTACTGATGTTATTAAAGGGTAGAGGTTTATTATAGTGCAAGGAAATTTAAAACACATGAGGGAATTGATAAATGTAGTTAATGTGTATGCATATAATGACCCTATTGAAAGGAGGGGCCTTTGGGAGGAGTTGGTGACACTAAAGTAGTCATTACAAGGCATGTGGGTGTTTGGAGGTGATTTCAGTGATGTTAGATAGCCAGGTGAAAGGTTCGATTCTGATTTTGTTTCGTTAAATGCAGCATTCTTTAACCAATTTATTGAATCAGCAGACTTGGTAGAATACCATATGGGAGGGCGAAAATATACATACCATTCTAATAATGGCATGCACAAAAGTAAATTGGATCGTTATTTGGTGTGTAGGGATTTTCACGCTAAATGGCCGGCATCTTCGGTTGTTGCCTTGTCAAATGTGGTTTCGGACCATTTTCCAATTCTCTTGTCCGTATTGGCTAAGGATTTTGGGCCAATTCCAACGAGGATCTTCAACTCTTGGCTAGTTTTACCTGGTATGATGGAGTTTATAAAATAATCTTTGGAGAGTTTCTCGTTTCAAGGGGCGGCTGATTTGGGACATGCCGTTAAACTGGAGTGTTTTAAGTTCAGATTAAAGGAGTGGGTGAACGCAATAAAGGTGGAGAAGGAGATGATCTACAAAGAAAAATTGATAACATTGGAAAATTTGGAACTACAGGCTGAAGAGCGGTTATTTACCCCAGATGAACTGGTTAACAGAGCCGAGTGTAAAAAGGTGATTATGGAGGTAGATCGGGCAAAAGTGATGGATTTGAAGCAGAGGTCCTGGCTAAAGTGGGCCATTGAAGGGGATGAGAATTCATCCTTCTTCCATAATGTTGTGAATGCAAACCAAAGCTCCAATCGAATAAACGGGTTGATGATCAATGGGGTTTGGGAAACGAACCCGGTGCTGATTAAGGATTCAATCTGCTCTTTTTTTGCACAAAAATTTCAAGAGCCTATGTCTGTAACAACCCACTTTTTGGAAAGTCAAAGTACAAGTCAAAGTCAAAGTCAAAGGAAGAAAAGATTGCTAATTGCGATCTGTCACTCCTTGCTTAACTATTGATTGTACATTAATTGACTGGTAATCGAATCTTTTTATTTGAACGCTTTAGTTGTATTATGTGGAGTATCTATTAATAATCAAGGTTTAATCACATGTTTAATCGATAATCGATTAATCGCTAATCGCATCGCAATCGCATTTCAACCCGAATTATGTGTTCTGGATATTGTTTTACGTGTGTGTGCCATTATGTGTTACTTGTGCATGTTATGTTTATGTTGAGGTGTTTAATCACAATCGCAATCCAATCGCAAGCACTAAACACAAGTTACTTATTGTGATTGTATGTTAGATATAGTAGCTAGGTTATTTGTGTAACTAATGGGTAATACTATTGCATCGTTCACCTGAATCGCATCGCAACGCTCAACACGCGAATCAAAACAACAAAACTCAACAGGCCGGACACCTGGATCGAAGGGCCAACCGATCGAGTGGCCATCCGATCGAACCGCCATCCGATCGGTGGCCAATCCGACACTTATGCACTTTCCTCTTTTGGAAACCCTATAAATACCCACATGTCACACCACTTGTGATGTGACAGCTCCCTCACTCGACCAGCCGCACTCAAGCCCTCTTTTCTGTCGATTTCTCGCGATTCTTGTAAGTTTTCAACACAAATCTTATACTTCTATGATCTACACGCACTCCTTCCTTTTTTTCACCTTTGAATCTTAACTTTTAACCGTGAAATCAACGGATTTGAGGTGTTTTAGGGTGATGTCATCATGGAGTTCTCATGAACTTCAAGTTTTGGTTTCATTCCACCAAGAACAACTTAGATCTGAATGATTTCAACATGAATAAATAATGATTTTGCATAGATCTAAACATTTTCAAAGTTGAAATGATTGAAAGATGGTTTTCCAACTTTCTTTCAACTCTTTTACACTCAATGCACTCAAAACCGATAGAATCGGAGCTCGTTCTGATCTTCTACTCTTTCTTAGTGATGAGTTGGTTCAAGATCTGGTCTCTATCAAGGAGACAACCGATTTCGGGTTAAACAAGAACAACCGTCACGAACCAGTAAATTGGTCGGATTTGGGTGATTCCTGTTCGATCGGACGACTTAGGACTTGACGCGGTTCTGTTGTTTACTACGTTGTCAAACCGTCTCGAACAAACCGCAAATCTTCAAAATAATCAAGTTCAAAACGATCAGATGCGTTTGGATGGATTACCGTCTGATCGGATTGCCATCCGATCGAACCGCAATCTGATCGGATTGCACTTGAGGTTCAACACTCAAACAATTTTCAACATGTTCAACGGATTGCTATCCGATCGAGTGACCATCTTGCTGTGAACTTGTTCTCAATAAGTATCCTGCCAATCGGATCGCTATCCGATCGAACGATCGTTCGATCGATTGACTTGAAGGGTAGAGATACTTCTCTGTTTTCAAAATGATACAACGAAAACTTCAAAGCCATCATATACAAACACATCCTTACCAAACGAATGTCAATCCGACCGAATGGCCATCCTATCGGATGACCATCCGAACGGATTGACGTCCGATCGAATAACCATCCGATCGGGTTGCCATCCGATCAGGTTACCATTCGACACTTGGTCACTTTTAACCAATTTACGCACCACTCTTCGCTTACGCTATCATTAACTGTTCAGGCTAATCACTCTAGCGCTCCCTTCAATCCATTTCCATCGCTGTGAGTATACTCGATCCCTTTTTGCTTTATGCACTTTTGGGTGTTACATACGTTAGTTATTCTAAATCACATCGACACACAACACAAACACTATTTATATGCTGACCGTTATTGCATGATACATGTTACTCGATGAATGCTTGTATGTTATGTTAACACAGTGATTGTTGCCTGACGCTTTAGCAACGATAGTACTATTTGTTTGGACTCAGCACATGTCGTGGACAGGGGTTGTTAAGGTTACTTCTCTCATGTCACAGTGGTGATATGTGTTACGCATTCTATAACTCACAGTCTAGTCTGTGCATATATCATTGTCGATAACCTACTAGCTTCGCATTATACATGTTACACGCTGGTTACGCGTAAACGCTTTCGAACTCTATTATATCTATTAAACTTGTATGCTCACCCTTACACTATGTGTATTGACCTTTATTTTAACGTATGTTACAGGTGCTTAGGATGTTGTGCTTTGCTTGCTATTGGATGGAACCGAGTAGGAGAGTCTAGAAACAAAGACAATTTATTTAATTAAATCTGGGTTGTCGGAACATGTTTTGTTTTGAGGATATCTATGTCTGTAATAATTTGATTGCTTGGTAGGTTATGGTATGGGACATAATATTAACTATCTGGTAATCTAGTTGTTATGGAATTTCTCTTGACAATCTGTTTCACTCAGTTCCATGCCACGATGTTTCCGTCATCGGTTGGGGTGTGACAGATTGGTATCAGATCCATAACTGTAGGGAATTAGGCAAGACTCGACCTAGTCCGGGTCGATGTCTTAGAAACGAGTCAACGACCTAGTCTATATTCTAAGTACCAACAGACCGACTTGTGCATACCCAGTATGGGTCTTTGTATGAGCTTGCTTGCTATCTCTTGCTCAAACTCGCTGTACACTACACTCTTGCGTGAACATCGTATACTACAGTTATGCGCAAGATCAGCTTTTCCTAAGGCTGATTACACACACAAACGAATGATTTGGTTAAGATTAGGTGTGAAAGCCGCAAACTCTCGACCAGATTACTCGTTTGAATTACTATTTTTATTATAAACAAGAGAATTGCTTTGAATTAGGAGTGAAATCCATACTTTGACGCAAATCTCCTTATCTATCTCATGAATTTATCCTAACAAACAGGGATGTAGTCGCTAAGTTAGGGGTGAAACCTGAACCTTGATAACTCGTTTCGCTCTATACTTTTGGTTTTACAAAACTCCCACCAAAGTCTCGACGGACACCAACGACTTTGGGTCACGCTGTAACTGGAAGGATGCGTGCCAATCGCTCAAATCAAAGCGAGAGCACAGTCCGGAAGGCCAAAGCATTCACTTAGGGTCCTTGTGAATAGTCGAATCACTTTGGTTAGTCGATGTCTACACACACCGGAGACAATCTCTCCTCGATTTTATGTGTTTCGATTCTAGAATCGCCGCCGCTAACTCTGTGATTTATTGATTTTATTTAAGCTTATGTGTTTTATATGATTATTTGTTTGTGTTTTGAGGTAAACAGTACGGTGGTACTGATGATTTCGATTTCGCATTTCTCGTTCCGTTCAATCACGCACAATTCACACCACACTGACGAATCGCTGGTCTTTGTTCGCAATCGCATGTCGCTAATCGCACTCGCTATACTTAATCGCTATACGTCCTGTGAAGGATAGGTGAATACGTGCAAAATATGTGTTTAGGTTAGCTTATGTGTGCTCATGTGCTTATGTGTCTACGTGCTTATGTGATTCTGTGATTATGTGCCTATGTGAATTTTGTGAATGGCTGTGTTCCTGAGCTTTATGATGAAATCGCTAGACTATACTAGGGTTAATCGAAATTGCGTTTAAGTCCTATGGCGATGTCTGTTGCAGACAATGTCGTCGTTTGGATCATTCCACTCTCGCGCTGCTCGCCGAAACCATGATGCCAAACGCATCGCCGCTCTCGTCTCTAAGCAAATGGCGAAAGTCATCCCACAAATCGCCAGTGAACTGAATGAGAATGCTAGCAAGCCTCGGAAGAGTCCGGGACCGATGCTCCTAAGGCCACTTTTAGCTTCAAGCAGTTCAAAGCCTGCGGACCAAAGGAATTCACCGGAGAAGATGGTCCAACGGCCATGTTTCAATGGTTTGATTCTATCGAAGTCACCCTGCGCTAGAGTGGTTGTCCAGAAAACCTGTGCACCGTCAATGCTACAGGCGTCTTCCAATCCCACGCTCTTGATTTGGTGGACGGCCGAGAGAAACAAACGAGGAAATGATGCAGCTTTCGGATTGTCTTGGGAAGAGTTGAAGAACATCATGATGCAAGAGTTCTGCCCTCCCCATGAACTCCAAAAGCTTGAGGATGAATTCTGGCACATAAAGCAGGATGGCGGGGATAACGCTGGTTTGACTGCTCGCTTCAAGCAGTTGAGTATTATCTGCCCTGGTCAGGTTACCACCCCAGATATCACAATCCAGAAGTATATCCGTGCTCTTCCGAATTGCGTCGCAAATTTTGTTCAGGCTGCAAAGACGACAACAATTGAGGAAACCTACCTGCTCGCCACTGAGATTAACGATAAGCGAGTCAGGGCTAGTTATTTTGACAAAGCTGCCAAGAATCTACATCAAGTCACCGCTTCTTCAACCGCTGAAACCACCGCCGCACAACAATATTCAAAGCTCTCACGCCGAAAGAGGAAGAACAATAGCAGTTCCAGCAACAAGAACTGTGCAGTTACTGCTGCTCCGCTCCAAACAGTACCTGCCCAACCGCAACCTCAACACCGCCAAGTAGCGGCACCTGTGGTCAATGCACTGCTTGCCAAGCGTGCATACACTGGGCCACACCCGCTGTGCCCTACCAGTACTTATCATCACCCGGTGGATCTCGCATGTCGGTTCTGTGTTCATTGCAATATGTACGACCACTTCACCACAAACTGCCATACAGGTCCACGTCAAGCTCCAGTTCCAGCGCAAGGTCAAGCTCCTTCTCAACAAACCCTACTTCCTGCTCCTCAAGGCCATCAAGTAGCTCCTGCACCCGCAGCTCACGCTCAAGCTTTCTTTGTGTGTGGTGATCCCAACCACTTCGCAAACATGTTCCCCAATCGAGTGGTGAAACAAGAGCCCCAGCGGCAGCCACAGCAACAACAGCAGCAACAGCCAGCAGCCCGTGGACGTGTTTTCAATATCAACGCCCACCAGGCCCATGCAAACAACAATGTGGTCAATGGTACGTTCCTTGTGAATGGTATATATGCTTCGTGTTTGTTTGATACTGGAGCAGATAACTGTTTTGTATTGTTTGAATTTGAAAAGCTCCTTAATCGTAAGCACGCCCGTCTCCCCTCGATGTTCGATGTTGAAGTTTCCACCAGAAGAACCGTCGCTGTCAATTCTATCCTACATGATTGTACGCTCGAACTCAACAATCACGTCTTCCCTATCGACCTTATTCTGATGCAACTCGGTAGTTTTGACATCATAGTAGGCACTGATTTTCTTCGCGAAAATCGTGCTGAAGTTGTTTGCTTCACAAAGATGATTCGTTTCTCGCTCGCTAATGGTGATCAATTGTGTGTTTACGGTGAAGTAGCGTTGAAGAAACTCCAACTCATGTCGTGTGTCCAGGCTACCAAGTATCTCCGAAGGAATACCATGCTTTCTTGGCACACATTGTAGTAGCAGAGAAAAAGGAAGTTAAGGAGGTAGATCAAGTGCCCGTAGTTCGTGATTTTCCCCTTGTATTCCCTAACGATCTTTCGGGATTACCTCCCACTCGTGATATCGATTTCCGAATCGACCTCATTCCTAGAGCAAATCTTGTTGCTAAAGCGCCTTATCGTCTCGCTCCTTCAGAAATGCGCGAACTCTTGAGTCAGCTCCAGGAACTACTTGATAAAGGCTTTATTCGCCCTAGCACCTCTCCATGGGGTGCGCTTGTCCTTTTCGTCAAAAAGAAGGATGGTTCGTTCCGGATGTGGATTGACTATAGGGAATTGAATAAGCTGACTATTAAGAATCGCTATCCCCTGCCCCGAATCGATGATTTGTTTGATCAGTTACAAGGTGCTACGTGTTTTTCGATGATCGATCTATGCTCAGGCTATCACCAGTTACGCATTCAAGAGGAAGATATACCCAAAACCGCTTTTTGAACCCGATATGGTCATTATTAGTTTGTTTTTATGCCTTTTGGTTTGACTAATGCTCCCGCCATTTTCATGGACCTAATGAATCGAGTGTGCAAACCCTTTCTTGACCGCTTCATCATCGTGTTCATCAATGATATCCTGATCTATTCCAAGTTAAAAGTCAAACACTCGCAGCACCTACATTTGGTTCTTGAGTTACTCCACGGAAACCGTCTCTATGCCAAATTCTCCAACTGCGAATTTTGGCTGGAGGAGATCCAATTCCTGGGTCACATTGTCAATAGTCAAGGAATTCATGTCGATCCCGCGAAGATCGAAGCAGTTAAGAGTTGGGTTACACCCAAGAACACGTCTGAGGTCCGTTCTTTTCTCGGACTGGTAGGCTATTATCGCCGATTTATCGAAGGTTTCTCTAAAATCGTTGTGCCGCTTACCTCTCTTACGCATAAGGACAAACCTTTTGTTTGGGGAACTAAACAGGAAGAAGCCTTTCAAACCCTCAAAGCTATGCTTTGCAATGCTCCCGTGCTCTCACTGCCCGACGGAAACGACGATTTCGTAGTCTACTATGATGCCTCGAACCTTGGTCTTGGTTGCGTTCTCATGCAACGAGATAAGGTTATCGCGTACGCATCTCGACAGCTTAAGATCCACGAGAAGAATTATACAACCCACGACCTTGAGCGCGGTGCAGTTATTTTTGCGTTAAAGATTTGGCGACACTACCTTTATGGTACCAAGTGTACGATCTTCACCGAACATAGGAGCCTACAACGCATCTTTAACCAGAAAGAACTGAACATGCGCCAATGCCGATGGGTTGAACTACTCAACGATTACGTCTGTGAGATTCGTTACCATCCAGGAAAAGCAAACGTCGTTGCCGATGCTCTCAGTCAACGAAGCTATTTGCATAGCGTTCGTAATGTTCAAGCCCAGTTTAATCTCGAAGCTCTCATCCGTGACGCGCAGCATGCTTGTTTTACCGAACAAACTTTGAAGAAAGAAATGATTCTAAACGTTGGCTCCCAACTCGAGAATAAATCTAATGGTATCTTTCATTATTTGGACCGAATTTGGATTCCCAAGCGTACGAATTTGCGACAACTTCTGATGGACGAAGCCCACAAATCTCGGTATTCTATTATCCCGGTGCTGACAAGATGTACCAGGACATGCCCTACAAGTACTTGTGGCCGGGCATGAAGAGGGGTGTCGCTACCTATGTTTCGAAATGCCTGACTTGTTCCAAGGTCAAGGTTGAGCATCAACACCCCTCTGGCTTACTCGTACAACCCGAGATCCCGATATGGAAATGGGAGAGTATAGCTATGGATTTTATAACGAACCTCCGGAGTACTCAAGCAGGTCATGACAACATCTGGGTTGTCGTCGACCGTTTGACCAAATCAGCTCATTTCCTACCGATACGAGAAGACTTTAAGGTAGAAAAATTAGCCCGAATCTACACCGATGAGATCATTTGTTGACACGGGGCGCCTCGAGACATCATCTCTGACCGTGATGGTCGGTTTACCTCGCGTCTTTGGGAAACATTTCAATCTGGTCTCGGTACTACTCTTAATCTAAGTACCGCTTTCCATCCCCAAACCGACGGTCAGACTAAAAGAACGATTCGCACCCTTGAAGACATGCTCCGATCGTGTGTCATAGATTTCGGTGGTAATTGGGACGCGCAATTACCTTTGTTCGAATTCTCGTACAATAACAGTTATCATTCTATCATACAAATGGCACCATTTGAGGCATTATACGGAAGGAAATGTCGATCGCCTATTGTATGGCACGAGATCGGAGACGCGCAAATTACCGGTCATGTGCTGTTGCAAGAAACGACTGACAAAATCCTCCAAATACGAGACAATCTGCTGAAAGTTCGGAGCTGACAGAAAAGTTACGTCGATAGACGCCGCAAGGCCCTTGAATTTGACGTTGGCGATCACGTACTCCTAAAGGTTGCACCTTGGAAGGGGGTGATCAGATTCGGCAAGAAAGGAAAGCTCGCGCCTCGATACGTTGGACCCTTTAAAATTCTGGAAAGGATTGGAAAAGTGGCCTACAGACTCGAACTACCGGAGAAACTTAGTAATGTCCACCCGACTTTCCACGTTTCAAACCTCAGAAAGTGCTTAGCCGACCAGGAATTACATGTCCCTCTCGAAGATTTACAAGTGGACGAAACATTACACTTCGTGGAAAAGCCTGTCGAGATCATGGGATGAGAAACCAAGGTGCTCAGACGCTCACGCATTCCCGTTGTGAAGGTTCGCTGGGAAGGCAAACGCGGTGCCGAGTTTACCTTGGAACTCGAAAGTGACATGAAGGCAAAGTGCCTGCAACTGTTCGTTACGCCTACTTCTTAAATTTTGGGACGAAATTTCCTAAAGTAGGGGAGGCTTTAACAACCCGCTTTTTGGAAAGTCAAAGTCAAAGGAAGAAAAGATTGCTAATTGCGATCAGTCACTCCTTGTGTAACACCCCGTGTTTCTGAAGTCAAAGTCTAAGTCAAGGTCAAAGTCAACGACCGATTTCACGCAACTTGACTAGTAGTAAATTTCTTTTGTGTGTTTAATTTAGTTGTATTATGTGGAGTAAGTGCTAATAATTACAATAATCGACGTGTGTTATTCGCCATTCAATTGACTTACGACTGTGAACTGTAGGAAGTAACAATGCGATAAAGTTAACTAAACGATAATCAAACTATGCTAATCAAATCGACATCGAATCGCAACTCGAAATATACATTTTGGTTAGTGTTACGTGTGTGTGTGCCTTATGTGTTACTTGTGCATGTTTATTTATGTTATGTGTGCTAATCAATCGAAGCGCAATCGAAACTCGAAACACAATCAAACTCAATCGAAATCAAACTATGACAATTAGTGGAGAAGAGACAGCGCGAGATATGAATAAGTTGGGATTAAAAGTAATTTAACTAGGAAACTCTATCGCATTTGAATCGCTCGTAATCGAAATCGAAACCTCAAAAATCGTCGCGCCGAACACCCAAACCAAGTGCCATCCGGCCGGATTGGCCATCCGACCGGGCTGTCACGTGGTCTGGTGCCATATGTCATCCGACCAAGATGACATCCGACCGGATAAGTCACCCGGGCGAGATGCCATCCGACCGACCCACACTTTCCTCTTTGGGTAACTCTATAAATACCCATGTCACTCTCAAACTTTCTACTTTTGGCAACACTCTGACCGAACAGCACGCTCTCCTCACCTTTTCTTCGATTTCTCTTAATTCCGGTAAGATCTCGTCCTAAATCTTGTACTTTCTTAATCTACACGCACTCCTACACCTTTCTATCTTTTAAATCTTAACTTTTAACCGTGAAATCACTAGATTTGAGGTGTTCTATGATGACATCATCATGTGTTCTTGAAGAACATCATGTTTTGGCCTCAATCCACCAAGAACAACTTAGATCTAAATGATTTCCACACGAATACACAAAGATCTTGCATAGATCTAAACATAAACATAGTGAAAAAGGATTGAAAGATGGTTTCTAACTTCCTTTCGACTCTTTAACACTCAATACACTCAAAACCGATAGAATCGGGCCTTGTTCTAGTCTCCTACTCATTCTTTGTGTTGTGCTAGATCAAGATCTGGATTCTACTCACGAGACCACCGATTTTGGGTTAACCAAGAACAACCGTCTCGAACCGGTTAACTGGTCGAACTAGGGTGATTCCTGGACGATCGGATTGCTTGGGTTAAGATGGAGTTCTGTTGGTTAGCACGTTGTCAAAACGTCTCGATAAAAGCAACAAACAATCAAAACGACCAAGTGAAAGACGAACGGAACGACCAGCACGGAGTGCTATCCGACCGGACTACTGTCCGACCGGATAAGCCATCCGAGCGGCTAGGTCATCCGAACGGCTTACACCTTGTGTCCCCCACATAACCAACTTTATCTGAAGTTTGAGTATTGAACGCATTGCTATCCGATCGGACTACATACCCGACTGGATTACTCTTCGTATCATGAGATACTTGGACTTAAACAATTTTCAACATGTTCAATGCACTAAGGATGCCACTCGATCGCACAACATACCCGACCGAGTGACCGCCCTGCTGTGAACTTGTTCTCGCTGAAGTATCAACCTATCAGATTTTCGTCCGACCGGACAGACCGTCCGATCGATCGACTTGAAAGGTAGAGATACTTCAATGTTTTCAAATACTACAACGAAAACTTCAAAAGGAAAGCCATCATACACAAACACATCAAAGGAAGAAACAATCCACTTGAATGGTCATCCGACCGGACAACCTGTCCGACCGGATGACCATCCAACGGATTGTCATCCGCACGGCCGGACCATCCGATCGGATTACCAATCCGACCGAGCTACTGTCCGAGCCACTTACGCTTTGCATCGTTTTATGCGTCACTTATCCTTATGATATCATTCTGACCAGGCTAACCCTATTCTCTAAGCGCTCCCTTCAATCCATCATCGCTGTGAGTATACTCGACCCCCTTTTTGCTTTACGCACTTTTGGGTGTTACATACGTTACGAATATTCAAATCATAATAAACACACTACTCAATACTATTTGAACGCTAACCGTTAATGCATGTTATACGTGGCTTATGAATGCTTGTTTGTTATGTTTACACATGGAATGTTGTCTACCTGCCTTAGCGACGATAGTACTATAGTTTGGACTCAGCACCTATTTGCAGGGGTTGTTAAGGACAATTACTTGCATGGATTACGGTGGTAATCATGTATTGCAAACTGCCTCAGGCAGTCAACCCGCAGTCATTGGTATCGATGGATCTATGTCGATAACTAACGTGCTTCATTTCTCTATGTGTACGTGCTGGTTATGCGTAAACGAATTTCGAACTCTATATGTTATTACCAAACTTGTATGCTCACCTTTACATTATATGTATTGACTTTATTTTAACGTATGTGACAGGTGCTTAGGATGCACATCTGCTAGGAAATCGAGGCTAGAATAAGGCTCTAGAGGCCAACAAATAGTTGTCTGTACAAATTAAATCGAGGGTCTCTAGAAGCAGATAAACAATTGCTCTATTTGAAAATCTGAGTTGTCGGAATAGAATTATTTGCCTAGATTTTGTCAGTAATGATTTGTTTACCTTTTGAGACATGGTATGGGACATGTTATTTTAAATTCATTGGTAATGATAATTGTTATGGAAACTTCTGGACAATCTGTTTCGCTCAGTGCCATTCCCCGATGTTTTCGCCATCGGTTGGGGTGTGAAAGATTGGTATCAGAGCCATAACTATAGGGAATTAGGCAAGACACGACCTAGTCCGGGTCGATGTCTTAGATACCTAGTCTATAGTTAGGAACCAACAGACCGACTTGTGCATATCTGTTAGGGATTATGTATGAGCTTACCGCCATTTCTCGCCTATGCTACACTATCACCGCACTCGAATTTTCAACAATAAAAGAGCAACTAAGTCAAGATTAGGTGTGAAAACCGCAAACTCTCGACTAAAGTTGCTTAATAAACCCGCATTTTATCTACAAATAGGGAGAATTATACCAAATCAGGAGTGAAAACCCGTATTTTGATGAATAATCTCCTCTATTTTATTAAAAACAGGAATGAAGTTGTTACGCTGGGGGTGAAACCCTAACCTTGACGACTTGTTCCGCTCATCTTACAAAACTCTCACCAAAGTCTCGACGGACTCCAACGACCTGAAGTCATGATATGATCAACGGGATACGTGCCAAACGCCCAAGAATCGAGGCAAGGGCATTGTCCTGGGGGTCAAATGTGCACAACAAGTCTTTGTGAATAGTCGAATCACTTTGGTTAGTCGAAGTCTAATAGCCGCAGACAATCTAATTCTCGACTTTTATGTGTTTCGATTCTGAGCCCGCAACTGCTGACTCTGATGATTCGTCGATTTTATGTATTTATATGTGTGCTTACATGTTTATGTGTTTAAATTTTGGAGATTTATTCGATTTTTGCTTCCACTCCGATCGACACGCACAACTCGCACTGCATTTCTATCTCAAAACGTTAACAAATCGTTGAATTGTGGACGACTTTATGCTACGCTATAAGCTTATACTACGCTACTCGATATACTAAACGCGATCGCAATATTCAAACACTCGCGAACTTTGAATGCTAGGTTTTGTATTTTGAGGCAGTCGGAATACTATGTGTGTTTCTATATGCTCCTATATGCCTCTTGTGCTTAAATGCTTCTGTGGTTAACGTGTTTCTGTGATTCTGTGCCCTATGTGCTTATGTGCTTTTGTGTTCATGTGAATCTGTGATTACGTGTCTATGTGTGTATGTGATACACACTACATTGCATGTTCCTAAGCTGTAGTAAGTATTAGACATGTGAGGTGAGATTCGATTATGATGTGTCTGAGACCTATGACGATGTCTGTTGCAGACAAAGTCAACTGGACCATCATCCCGTCACACACCACTTTCTCGTCAAGAAAAGAGAGACAAACGTCTTGCTGCTATCATCGCTAAACAAGTAGCAAAAGCCGTGAGTGATGTCTATGAGAACGTCAGCAAATCATCTGAGGAGTCGAGAACCGAAGCTCCTAAAGCTACCCCCAAAGCTCCCTTCAATTTCAAACAATTCAAGTCTTGTGGGCCAACGGAATTCACTGGCGAGGAAGGTCCTACAGCGTTGTTCCAATGGTTTGATTCCATTGAGGTCACTCTACGACAAAGCGGTTGCCCAGACGATCTCTGCACTCTAAACGCTACCGGCGTCTTCCAGTCCCGCGCACTAGACTGGTGGACGGCCAAGAGAAACAAACGATGGAATGATGCAGCCTACGGTCTATCGTGGGACGAACTCAAGGAAGTCATGCTGGAAGAATTCTGCCCTCCTCATGAGGGCCAAAAGTTAGAAGATGAATTCTGGCACATAAAGCAGAAGGAAGGTGAAAATGCTGCTCTCACTGCTCGCTTCAAACAGCTCATCATCATCTGCCCTGACCAAGTCAAGACTTCAGACGTGGCAATCAAGAAGTATATCCGAGCCCTGCCTGACTTTGTTGCAGATTTCGTGCAAGCGGCAAAGACTAAGACGATCGAAGAGACTTACCTACCGGCTGCTGAAATCAATGACAAGCAGGTCAAGGCTGGTGTCTGGGATAAAACTCCAAAGCACCTGCATCAAGCTAACACCGCCGCACCAACTACTGAAACCACCACCGCATCAAGCAACAAGAGGAAGAGCAAGAGAAAGAACAGCTCCAACAACAAGAACTGTGCGATCACTGCTGCACTGATACAAGTTGTACCAGCTCAACAACGTCAAGTAGCGGCGCCTGTGGCAAATGCACCGCCTGCTAAGCGTGTATACACTGGGCCACACCCGCTTTGCCCTACTTGTACCTACCACCACCCGACTACCATTGCTTGTCGTTTTTGTGCTCATTGAAATATGTACGGCCATTTCACTACCAACTGCCATGCTCGACAAGCTCCTACTCATCAAGCTCTACTCACCGCCCCTCAGGGTCAACAAGCTCCTCCGGCACCCGCGGTCAACGCCAGAGCCTGCTTCGCGTGTGGCGATCCTAACCATTTCGCCAACATGTGCCCAAACAGGGTTGTGAAACAAGAGCCCCAGCAGCAGCAGCAACACCAACAGCAACAAGCAGCACGCGCATGAACTTTCAACATCAACGTGCGTCAAGCCCAAGCCGACAACAACGTGGTCAATGCTACGTTCCTTGTGAATGGTATTTATGCTTCATGTTTATTTGATACTGGAGCCGATAATTGCTTTGTGTCATTCGAATTCGAGAAGCTCCTAAGTCGTAAGCGCTCCCAACTCTCCTCGACGTTCGATGTTAAAGTCGCCACCGGAAGAACCGTCGCCGTTAATTCTGTTCTTCATGATTGTACACTTGAGCTCAACAATCACCTCTTCCCAATCGACCTTATTCCGATGCAACTCGGAAGTTTTGACATCATAGTAGGTATGGACTTTCTTCACGAAAACCATGCTGAAGTTGTGTGCTTCGACAAGATGATTCAATTTTCGCTCGCGAATGGTGATCTATTGTGTGTCTACGGTGAAACTGCTTCGAAGGGTCTTAAACTCATGTCGTGTGTCCAAGCTAGCAAGTATCTCCACAAGGAATACAGAGCTTTCTTGGCTAACATCGTAGTAGTGGAGAAGGAAAAGAAAGGAAAGACAGAGGTGAAAAACGTTCCTGTGGTTCGTGAATTTCCTAATGTGTTCCCTGACGACCTTCCCGGCCTACCACCAAGTCGTGATATTGACTTTCGTATTGACCTCATTCTTGGAGCCAACCCTACTGCCAAAGCTCCTTACCGACTCACACTGTCCGAAATGCGTGAACTCTCAAACCAACTCCAAGAATTACTTGAGAAAGGCTTCATTCGCCCGAGCACCTCTCCTTGGGGCGCGCCAGTGCTTTTCATCAAAAAGAAGGATGGATCATTCAGGATGTGTATCGACTATCGGGAATTGAATAAGTTAACTATCAAGAACCGCTATCCCCTACCCCAAATCGACGATTTGTTTGATCAGCTACAAGGTGCTACGTGTTTCTCGAAGATCGATCTACGCTCAGGCTATCACCAACTACGCATTCAAGAGGAGTATATACCCAAAACCGCGTTTCGCACTCGATACGGCCATTACGAATTCGTTGTCATGCCTTTTGGATTAACCAACGCACCCGCGGTTTTCATGGATCTGATGAATCGTGTGTGTAAACCATATCTCGACCGTTTCATCATCGTATTCATCGACGATGTCTTGATTTATTCAAAATCGAAATCCGAACACGCGCAACATCTACGTTTGGTTCTCGAGCTACTCCAGGGGAACCAACTCTATGCCAAATTCTCCAAGTGTGAATTCTGGTTGGAGGAGGTTCAGTTTCTGGGTCACATTGTTAATAGTCAAGGTATTCATGTCGACCCCGCGAAGATTGAAGCAGTTAAGAGTTGGATTACACCTAAGAACCCGACTGAATTCCGTTCTTTTCTCGGACTAGCGGGCTATTATCGACGATTTATCGAAGGATTCTCAAAGATCGCAGTGCCGCTTACCGCTCTAACACATAAAGACAAGCCTTTTGTTTGGGGAACTGAACAAGAGTCTGCCTTTCGAACCCTCAAACACAAGCTTTGCAATGCTCCTGTTCTCACATTGCCCGACGGAAATGACGATTTCATTATCTATTGTGATGCTTCCAACCTTGGTCTTGGTTGTGTTCTTATGCAGCGGGACAAGGTTGTAGCTTACGCATCTCGTTAGCTCAAAATCCACGAGAAGAACCATACAACCCATGATCTCGAGCTAGGCGCAGTTGTTTTTGTAGGATCGGTTTGCGACCCGAACGAGTCGTTCAGAAGAGATTTAGTCCGTTTCAGAGGCGGAAACTAAGAAACGGATGTCGAAACAGCTTGCGTATCACTTTAACACTGATTATATTGATAATAACACGTATACAATCAGTCCTCACACCGACAGCACTTCGGTATGGAATTTCTAGAACTGTTACAAATGACATGAATGACCACCTATATATAGCATACAAGATTTCGCTTGAAGCTTGACATAAATGTTCAAGCGAAATCTTCATTTACAATTGAAGCGAAATCTTCATGACATTTGTCTTCAAGCGAACCTTTCACAATATCAAATCTGTTTCATATTTTGACTTTCTAGAATGATGTCATGAGTATGATATCACTAATGATGTCACATGATGATGTCATTAGTGATGTCACTTGATCAGATCCGCAACGCTACCAGAGACTCGACATAAGACGAAGACGACAGATGAATGCACCAACAGACTCCCCCTCAGATGTTGACGAGTCTTAAATGTCGAGTATTCTTCAATCTTCGGTCTTTATCGGTCTGTTCACTTTCTTCGCATATATCAGGATCTTCTCTTTGGCTCTAACCTCGTCAGACTCCCCCTCTCATCATGATGGGATCACCGTCTGGAATTAGCTATCACCTTGAGATCAATCCCTGGTTTCATCTCTTGTTCAGCACATCACCTACACACTCTTCAACACAACATAAGTTTTCACTTAAACCAATAAGAAAAACTTACTAGAAATAGTTCTATCAAATTCAAGTTAATGACCCTGATTAACTAATCTCAACTTCTTTCTTAAATCAAAATTTTCAATTCAGTACACACACTCCCAAACCAATTCATCTTGTTTAGCACTTGGAATTTTGAAAATCAGCTATCCAACATCAGTTGTCGAAAATCTTTTTGTATTTTTCAAGAATATAAAACACAAATGCAAAAACAGAAATTAAATGCAAAAATGAAATATTTACAGACAATATTTTTGTGAGTTCGTGTAAGAGGATCATATCAGTTTTTGAGACAAATCACCAACACCGTTAAGCTTCATTTCATTTTAAGTTCTAAACAGTTCACTTAGATTGTCAGTATACTGGTCCACTTAAATTTTCACACAAAGTTCAATTGATCCGAGATACGAGGTTAATGTTTTAAGCACTTAAACTTATCCGTGTGTCCCACTACTTGAATATACTCCCGTATCCAGATCCCAATATTCAGTCTTACAGGTGAGTATACCACAGATGATATCTGTAAGGGGAATAAATTATGCAACCGTGATAGCTCAGGTCAGAACTTCCGTTTAGCAGAGAGCCTAGTTGAGTTTTAGGTGTGTCCCCTTTAGAGGATCTTTTGAATTTCAACAGCCATGATTAGCATTTTTCAATGTTTCATCATTTTTTAGCTGAGGGTGATGCTATATTTCAAGCAAGCAGAAAGTATTCTCCGGGGACTAGGCCATTGCTTCCGCAAAATCAGAAGTCCCGGGATAATACCCCAGATATCACTGAGCATAAAGACCTAGTATCTCAGAATAAGGGACCTTTCAAACAAGATTTCAGGGGTTACCTATATATCCAAGCAGTTTTGTTACCCACAGAATAAGCAAGTTTGAATTTTAGGTTTATATCTCGTCACAATCTACTAAATGTGCAAAAACCTACTGGCACATCATCAGTGAGACCGTTTATCACATTTTTACATTACATTTCTTTAGCATGTTGTGACAGTCCACTGATGTACTATCATTTCCTCTTTTATGCAACAAAAACTCATTTTTCATTTTATCATGTTTTTGACTTTTTCAAATTTTCAAATATTTTTGGATTTTCTAAATTTTACTCCCCCTAAAATGCAACAACATTTTAAGAAATTTGAAAACAAACTGTACAACAACATGACAACTAATATCGAATCACCTCAATTCGCCATTCACTTGGCATAAACAATCAGAACTCCCCCTCACAACAAACCATTTTCTCATTTAGATTTCAAAACACTTAAGTTTGTTTTAATCAAAATGATTTTTCCGGAAAATAAATTTGTTTTTACCACTTGTAAAGTTAGGGATTTGGTTCATCACATTGTTTTTTAACCACTTGTAGAAAATCAGATACAACTTAATGTCCCTGATTTACCAATTGTACAAGAAACACAATCAAATACACAGAATGATGCCGATTCCTGATCCACAATTACCAACTTGGGATCTCCGGCAAGTCATGTTTTTCATTTAAACAGATTCACCCAAGCCTGACCGTTCTTGGGTGATTTTGAATTCTTGTTCAACAACGATGGAAAATTTTCATCATCCATTGTTAAACTAGAATTCTCAGTCTTTACCTCAACAACTGGCTCTTCTGGCTTTACCACACCAGATTCATTGCCTGAATGTGGCTTGTCTGACTTTGATGAGTCAGATTCATCGCCGACATGTGGCTCCTTTGTTTCCGAAGAAACAGATTCATTGCCAACAACTTTCTTCTTCTTTTCCTCTTTTGTCCTCAGATTTGTATCTGATGAATGCGTTTTGCTTGAATTGTTGTTCTTTGGTGAGCAAGACGATTTATCAGAACTTTTATCTGTTTTACCAGTTGTATCCGAGGACAAAATCCTTTCCAGATACTCTCTGGCCTTCTTCCTCTTCTTCCTCAGTCTGTCTTTTTGCCCCTGAGAAAGCTTTACTTTCGATTCTTGAACTTTCGGTTCTTGAACTTTACGTTCTTGAACTTTCTGTTCTTTGGGCTTGACAGAGACTGGGATCTTTACCTGCTTCTGAGATTCAACCCTCGATCTTCTCATTGATCTCATTGAGCAATCTCTAGCAATGTGGCCAATGATGTTACAATTAAAGCATCTCCTTGATTCAAATCTCCAACTCTGGCAGTTAACAGCAATGTGTCCTTGATAACCGCATCTGTAACACACTCTGTTATCGTACCAATCACCATTTTCAGTCCAAACATTCAGATCGAAGCACTGTTTGGCTTGGTGATAATCTTCTATCTTCCTGTAAGCTTGATTTGGCCTTGAAGCACTGTGATCCGACCTGCACCACTTTTCACCAACTATTTTTGAATTTTCATTTTTTACTTTTTGTAATTTTTGATTGCGATTGGATGATCGATCTGATGAACTGTTATTTTCTTTTTGAACATTTTTCAAATTTTTAATTTTTTGTTTCTGTTCCACTTTCTTCTTTAAAGGTTTTTGCTTAGAGCATTCTCCCTTTTCGGTTGATTGTGGAACAGTTTTTTGAAATTTTTCTTTTAACTTCAAATGTAAATTCTTTTTGTCAATTTTTACTTTTTCATCATCAGATTTTTCAACGCAATCTTCAACTTTGACATTGTCAAAGTTTGTGACATTGTCACTTATTAGAACAGAATTAACAGGTTTTGGGCAGGGAATAGCTGAAGTATTAACAAAAACCTTCAACTTTTCTTCCCATTCCCTGATTTTACCTTCTAACTCTTTGATTTTCTTTTGAGCATACTCTGCTTCCTTTTCAAGTCGAATAATCTTTTCAAGATGAGCATTAATTGCAATTTGTTTTTCAAGGTTGTCTTTACCAAACAAATCTCTCTCATCTTCTAAAATTTTTATTTGACTTTGAAAATCTTTCTCTTTTTGTTTTTCCAAATTGTGAATTTGATTTTTCAAAACATTTTCTGATTTTTTAAGATTGTTGTTTTCTAATGACAAACTCTAAACATCCTTCAAGAGTTTGTCATTAACAAATGTCAACATCTCACAATTTTTCAGCAAAACAAGAATATGTTTATCATCAACTTTTGTCTCAACCTTTAAAGCTGAGATATTTTCAACCTGTTTCTTCTCCTCATGAACACTTTCATCCTTACTCTCTTCTTCTGGTGAATGATCAAAGATAGGTGCGTCTTCTGCAACCTCTTTCTTTAACTCTGGTTCAGGATTCACAGATACAGGTTTTTCAGATTCTACTTTCTCAATCTTGACAGCTGGAATTTGTTCAACCTGCCTTTTCACACTAGATTTGATTTGTTCTTCAGCTGTTGTTGTTTTCACATCTTTCTCAGATTTGATCTCTTCGTTAACCATTGCTGCCTTTTGATTCTTCCTTTTTGCAACTTGTTTTTCTTTCAATTTTTCAATTTTATCGGCATAAAATAACTTTCCACTACGTTGATCAGATGGAAGTTGTTGTTTAAAATCTTCAAGTTTCCGGATTTCCTCTTCATAATTGTCACTTTCTTCATCAGACAAGTAATCAAAAACCGGAACTTTTTCAACAACTTCTTTTTCTGAGACTGTTTCTTCTTCTTGCTTCATCGGAATATACTGTTGAGATTCATAATGCACATACGCCAACAATTCCTCAAAATCCATATTTCAATATCAAATGTTCACTTTAAAACAATCGGATTATGATTGGACCTTCGTTTTTTTTAACTAAAACAATGGGCCAAACAATATTGACTAAACACCGATTGGACCTACAAAATTCCAACTAAAACAATTAATATTCTAATTTGATAATGCCGACAATATCAATAAACAACCAAATATGATTGCACCAAACAATTTACGTGATCACAAACTATTGGACCTCAAATATCACTATTCCATCAACAACTTTAATAAAATGGCAATTACTTTTTGAAATCTACTTCAACATGACAACAACATTAATTGCCTGACAATCACTTAACCTGCCAACAATAATATCAATGAAA
This sequence comes from Helianthus tuberosus, assembly GCA_030545235.1. Lineage (NCBI taxonomy): Eukaryota > Viridiplantae > Streptophyta > Magnoliopsida > Asterales > Asteraceae > Helianthus > Helianthus tuberosus. Next base: position 178,107,689 of record CM060424.1, on the reverse strand, counting down.
ACCTATTTGACCGTTTCTTTTGTCACTATATGACCGACAATATATGGATAGATCAGATGTGTTCTCGTGAACTGAACCTATTTCACATGCTAAATGATAAGTCCCAAAACCTCTATTCTTGAACCAGGCATTCACGTGACAAACTTACATCTTTGTTTAAAGTTTTCCACAACCCGATACCTTTCCAATTGGTTCACACAATTCAATAATCTTTCACGTGAATTACCTCACAAAATTAATTCTGATTGAATCGATAAAAACAAAATCACATGGATTCTATCAAATCGATTTATGTAATCACGTGATTTCTGATAAGTCTTGAAATAACAATAGTCACATGTAATCTGATCAACTGACACCACCTCGAATCCAATGTATTTTCACATTAATCAATGTACTTTTCAAGCGGTATCAACACGAATTACAACCAAACTGCTGTTTTCAAGCGAAATCCTCAATTTCGCTTCAATCTCTCAAGCGAAATCGGATGATGTCAGCAAATGACGAATGAACTTCAAGCGAAAACACACTTTTTTACCAGTTTTAGGCTGATTTAGTTTCTGAAACTTTCCAGGAACTGTTAAAACATGTTTTCGCACAAGATATGTAATTTTTAGCCGATTTTAACCGTAAAAGTTTGTTTGATTTTGAAAGAAGATGTAGAAAATCAGAAAAAGTGACAAAAATGAGCTGTTTTGGCGAAATCTCTTCCTCCTGAGCTCTGATACCAATTGTAGGATCGGTTTGCGACCCGAACGAGTCGTTCAGAAGAGATTTAGTCCGTTTCAGAGGCGGAAACTAAGAAACGGATGTCGAAACAGCTTGCGTATCACTTTAACACTGATTATATTGATAATAACACGTATACAATCAGTCCTCACACCGACAGCACTTCGGTATGGAATTTCTAGAACTGTTACAAATGACATGAATGACCACCTATATATAGCATACAAGATTTCGCTTGAAGCTTGACATAAATGTTCAAGCGAAATCTTCATTTACAATTGAAGCGAAATCTTCATGACATTTGTCTTCAAGCGAACCTTTCACAATATCAAATCTGTTTCATATTTTGACTTTCTAGAATGATGTCATGAGTATGATATCACTAATGATGTCACATGATGATGTCATTAGTGATGTCACTTGATCAGATCCGCAACGCTACCAGAGACTCGACATAAGACGAAGACGACAGATGAATGCACCAACAGTTTTTGCGTTAAAGATCTGGCGACACTACCTGTATGGTACAAAGTGTACGATCTTCACCAATCATAGGAGCCTACAACATATCTTTAATCATAAGGAACTTAATATGCGTCAACGCCGATGGGTAGAACAACTCAACGATTATGACTGTGAGATTCGTTATCACACAGGCAAGGCAAATGTTGTTGTCGACGCTCTCAGGAGACGGAGTTATTTGCTCAGCACTCGCAATGCCCAAGCCCAACACGATCTCGAAACCCTCATCCGCGAAGCCCAGCACGCATGTTTTAATGAACGCACTCTGAAGAAGGAAAGAATCTACCACGATGGAGCCCAGCTTGTGAGTAAGTCAAATGGGATATTCCACTTTCTGGACCGAATTTGGATCCCCAAATGGACCGATTTACGACAGATTCTGATGGACGAAGCCCACAAATCCCGGTATTCTATTCATCCCGGTGCCAACAAAATGTACCAGGACCTTCGCTACAAGTACTGGTGGCCGGGCATGAAAAGGGATATTGCTCTCTATGTTGGAAAGTGCCTGACTTGTGCGAGAGTCAAGGCTGAACACCAAAGACCCTCTGGCTTACTCGAACAACCGCCAATCCCTATGTGGAAGTGGGAGAGTATAGCTATGGACTTCATAACAAAGCTTCCGCACACGTCATCAGGTCACGACCGCATTAGGGTTGTCGTTGACCGTTTGACTAAATCAGCTCACTTTTTGCCAATACGGGAAGACTACAAGGTAGAACGATTAGCCCGAATCTACACCGACAATATTATTTGTAATCATGGGACGCCTCGCGACATCATCTCTGATCGTGATGCTCGGTTTACCTCGCGACTGTGGGAAACGTTTCAAACGGCACTCGGTACATCGCCTAATCTAAGTACCGCATTCCACCCCCAAACCGACGGTCAAACTGAAAGAACGATTCGTACTCTTGAAGACATACTCCGTTCGTGTGTCACAGACTTCGGTGGTAATTGGGATAAATACCTGCCGCTAGTCGAATTCTCGTATAACAACAGTTATCATTCCAGCATTCAAATGGCACCATTCGAGGCCTTATACGAAAGAAAATGTCGATCGCCTATTGTATGGCACGAGATCGGTCATTCGCAATTAACCGGTCCCGAGCTATTGCAAGAAACGACAGACAAAATTTTCCAAATTCGAGACAATCTAACGAAAGCTCGGAATCGACAGAAAAGTTATGCCGATAGAAGACGCAAGCCCCTTGAATTTGACGTTGGCGACTTGTTAGTGCAGTATGTCTATCGCCTCCGTCAATCTTAACCGTAGCAGAAATAGAAGAGATCTAGACTTTATGTTACATGTTGTAGTTAAAAAGGCAAGGTGGCAATCTTGTAAATAAGGGGAAATCCCTTATAACCTTGTGCCTATAAATAGAACCCTTAGGGTTAGTTTTAGAGACTTTTGCTCATTTGGTGGTTTAGGGAGATAATCTTAGAGAGAGAAAGTCTAGAGAGAGAAAGTTCTCTCTACGTGATTCTCGGCTTTGTATACGTCATCATAATCAATTGAATCACGGTTATTGTACATTTCCGTGTGTTCGGTCAAGCACGTTCACGGATTCCGCACGTTGAACGTGTTGTTACGCAATCGAATCGAAGACGAATCCGGACCTACAATTGGTATCAGAGCTAGGAGCTCGATTGCGCTGACAAAACACGTAAATTCGTACCAGATTTCAGTTATTTCAGATCTGATTTTCGTCAAATTCTTCATATTCTACTACTTGTTCACGTTTTTAACGGTTTTCACTGAAAAAACGTAAAATTGAACGGGTTTTACTGGTTCGAATCTGCTGATTTTTTAGTATGATGTGCGAAAACATTTGAGTTACAATCCTACCAAATTTCAGATTCAAACTCCTAGCCGTTTAGGAGAAATTTGAATTTTTGTGATCGAAAAAGTTGAAGAATGTTGAATACTATTGCTGTTGTTCTTGATGTTAACCGCACGGATTGCCATCCGTGCGTATGACCATCCGAGTTGACCTCTGTTGACCTATCCGGACGGACAACTTGTCCGGACGAATAAGTAATCCGCTTTGACTTTATTGACCACTCGTGCGAATAGAAAATCCATTTCAAAGTAATACGTGTCACCGCCCCATGTGCATCATTAATAATCTACAACAGTCAAGCAGTCCAATGAAATTGATTTTTGTATTTCAGAGTTGCAGGTCACTTTGTTAAGCAATCACGTGAATTTGTCATTACTTACATAATATCAATATAGTATATGCAATCGGTGGCATGAGAATTTAATTTGATGTGCATTTTGTCGGCCATGTTCTTGTCAGATTGCACGTGATATTGTTTGCTATTGATAGCATACATGTACGGATAAGTCATACGCACGTATAAGTCATACGCACGTATAAGTCATACGTACGTATAAGTCATACGCTCGTATAAGTCATACGCACGTATAATTCATACGCACGTATAATTCATACGCACGTACAAGTCATACGCACGCATAAGTAATACGCACGGATGACTTATCCGCACGCATAAGTCATACGCACGGATAGTCTTGATATCTGCACGCACGCAAAAGTTTTGAATGTTGACTAATTGGTGTTGTTGTCTGCCATAGTCTTGATATTATATAAATAATTGAAGAGGTCCTATAGGATTTACATTGAATAAATAGTTGTTGGCCATCAATTCTAAATTTGATAAACATATTGTCAGTACACATGTGAGACTTGATGATCAATTTGCATGTGAAATAAAGGTTGTCAGCCACTTTACTTGATTAAAATCATACTCTCACGTGAAGGATTATTGCAAGGTTGCAAGTGAGATTGGCTTTCATCGATTGTGGTCAAAAGGTCAACGTGTAATCCAGTTAGACAACTCACTCGAAGTCAAAGAGTCAAAGTGCCAACCGATTAACTCAAGTTTTATCGAGTGGCTTGTGTCAAAGAGTTGGATAGTTAACTCACCCGAACAACATTTATTCGCAAATCTTCGACACGAGTCTTAGATTGATTTCATCAACGCACACTGTTACGAACTGAGTGTTTGTTTGTTTGCAGGTAATTCAAGGATATAAAATCATGGCAAAATCAGAACCTATTCCTTTTAAAGATAACAGAAATGAAGAAGAGAAGTATATCAACAGAAAGATGAAAGCTCAAACCAAGTTGATCAGAATCAATCGTATAATCAAAGAAGCTAAACAAGCAAAGAGATGGAATGCTACTAGACAATGTTATATTGATCAAGATGGTAACATTGCAATTGATCCAAATGATATTATAAGGGATATGTTCATCAAGCAATATACTGAAGCAGAAGAGGGTTGGCAGAGAAAATGGTGGGGAAGTGGAGAAGAGAAAGAAAAAGATGAAACTTCAAAATGTGAAGTTGTGTGCTCAAAATGCGAAAAATTAGAAGCTGAAAATGTCAAACTCTTGAAGGATGTGGAGAGTTTGACATTGGAAATCAAAAATTTAAAAGAAAAGGAAAAAGATTTTGAAAGTAAAAAGAAATTTTCAGAAGATAAAATCAAAAGTTTTGAAATTGAAAAATTAAAAATTGAAAAAGAATTTCAAAGTCAAATAAAGATTCTTGAAGATGGGAGATCTGTTTTTAGCAAGAACAATATTGAAAAGCAAAAGGTAATAAATTCCCATCGTCAGACGATTATACGACTTGAAAAAGAAGCAGAAGGTGATAGAAAGAAAATCAAAGTTTTAGAGAATAAATTGAAAAGTTTTGTGACTTATGCATCATATTTTTGTCCAAAACCAATCAATTCTGTTCCAATAAGTGACAATGTCACAAATTTTGACAAAGTCAAAATTGAAGATTGTGATGATAAATCTGATGATGAAAAAGAAAAAGAAGAAAAAAGAAAAACATTTTTGAAATTAAATGAAATGTTTAAAAATACTGTTTTACATTCTACTGAGAAAGGTGAATGCTCAACGCAAAAACCTGTAAAGAAGAATGTGGAACAGAAACAAAACGATAAAAAATTGAAAAATTTTCAAAAAGAAAATAAAAGCTCATCAGATCAGTCATCCAATCATTATAAAAAACCACAAAAATCTGAAAATAAAAACTCACAAAAAGTTGGTAATCAGTGGTGCAGGTTTGACCACAGTGCTCAAATGCCAAATCAAGGATACAAGAGGAGACATGAGTACCACAAGGCAAATCAATGCTATGATCTAAGTGTGTGGTATGAAGACGGTGTTTGGTATGAAGGTAGTGAGAGGTATGATAACAGAGTGTGTTACACTTGTGGCTATCAAGGACACATTGCTGTTAACTGCCAAAGTCAGAGATTCGAAACGAGAAGGTGCTATGAATGCCAAATCAGAGGTCATATTGCCAGAGATTGCCCAATGAGATCAAAGGGGAGATTGAGGGCTAAATCTCAGAAAATGGCAAAGAAATCAGTCAATGTCAAGCCCAAAGAACAGAAAGTTCAAGAACCAAAAGTTCAAAAACCAAAAGTTCAAGAACAGAAAGTTCAAGAAAAGAAAGTGAAGCTTTCACAAGGGCAAAAAGACAAACTGAGGAAGAAAAGAAACAAGGCGAGAGAATATCTCAAGAGGATTTTGTCCACGGATACAACTGGTAATCCGATAAAAAGTTCTGATGAATCGATTTCCTCAACTAAAAAGGCAAGCAAAACGGATTCATCAGATACAAATCTGTGGACGAAAGAGGGAAAGAAGAAGAAGAAGAAAGTTTGTGGCAATGAATCTGTTTCTTCGGAAACAAATGAGCCACATGTCGGCGATGAATCTGGCTCAACAAAGTCAGACAAGCCATATTCAGGCAATGATTCTGGTTTGTCGAAACCAGAAGAGCCATGTGTTGAGAAAAAAATAAAGAATTCTAGTCTAACAATGGATAATGAAAATTTTCCACCATTGTTAAACAAGAATTCTAAATCTCCCAAGGACAGTCAGGCTTGGGTGAAACTTTTCAAATAGAAAAACCTGACTTGCCGGAGTTCCCAGGTTGGTAAGTGTGGAACAGGAATCGGCATATTTCTTGAGAAATTCACAGGTTGGTAACTGTGATATTTCGAATCACAAAAGACTAATCAAGGACATTAAGTTGTACTTGATTTATCTTTCCGATAAGTGGATAAAGGTAAACAATGTGATGAAACCCCGAGTTTGTAAAAAAGACAAACAAAACTAATTTTCCGGAAAAACCATTTGATTAAAACTAACTTAAATGTTTTGAAATCTAAATGGGAAAATAGTTTGTTGTCAGGGGGAGTTCTGATTGTTAAGCCGAGAGAATGGCGAATTGAAGCGATTTGATATCAGTTTGTCATGTTTCTTGTATAGTTTGTTTTCAAATTTTCCTTTGAAAATCAAAATTGAAACATATTTTGATTTTAGGGGGAGAAAATTTTAAAAAAAAATAGAAAATTTGAAAATGCCAAAAACATTGAAAAAGCAAAAATGAGTTTTGTTGAGAAAAGAGGAAATGATAGTAAATCAGTGGACTATCACAGCATGCTAAAGAAAGGTAATGTCAAATGTGATAAACGGTCTCACTAACGATGTGACGATAGGCTCAACTAGACTAGTAGATTTGCGATAACGATACAAACATAAATGAAAAAGCCTAGTTCTAGTGGAAAACATGATTGAAAGCATAGTACTTAGTTTTGTCCTTTATGACTGTGTGCCTGCTCGGTAATCGCTGATTGTCGAAAGACATAAAACCGGTTAAGTCTGTGAACTTACACAACTTTGCTGAAAAGTCACTGTGATTGTGCATTTCATTTTGCAAAGATTTAAACTTGTTTGATTTCTTTATTTTGTTTAAGCTTTGGACATCCTCTGCGTATACGTGAGTATCGACCTGGATGTTATTGCCTAAACGTTCTGCTTTATTTTCTTTGGTGTTTCGTTTAAGCTTTGGACCTCCTCTGCGTATACGGAAGTATCGACCTGGTGGTTAAAGCCTAAATAACTTCAACTTGTTTTATTTTCTTATTTTGTTTAAACATTGGACTTTCTCTGCGTATACGGAAGTATCGACCTGATTGTTAATGTTTAAACATTCTGCTTTGTTTTCGCACATATCACAGTTGATGAAAGTTTAAAGGCATTACTTGAGTTAGTGTATTGCATGATGAGGGGATATGCTAAGATCGTGGGGTCCATAAGAATTTAGTGCAAAAAATATACCTTAACGTATCGGTAAGCATTTCGAAAGTTTTTAGATTGAGCTTAAGAGGACAAACATATCGTCAATTAACGTGAATCGTTTAGAACTTAAAATGTCAAAAGCTTAACGGTGCTAGTGATTGGTCTCATAAACTGATACGATCCTCTTACACAAACTCACAAAAATATTGTATGTATATATTTCTTTACTGCATTTCTTTAAACTCAAAATCCAAAAAGATTTTAGTGTGTTTTAGCATAAAGTTTTGAAAAATACAAAAAGATTTTCGACAACTGATGTTGGAAAGCGGATTTTCAAAATTCCAAGTGCTAAACATGATGAACTAGAGGGTTGGGAGAATATGTTGAAAACTTTGAATGTTATATAAAAATGTTTTGAAAGATTGTGTGTTTAGTTAATCAAGGTCATTCATTTGAACTTGATGTAACTATTTTTATTGATGAATGAATGATTTCTACCAAGTAAGTTTCTTAAATATAAGTGTTATAAATTTGTGAAACTTATGTTATGGGTAGAGGATTTGCAGGTTAACCAGGTTTCAAATCCTGAGCATATGCAGAATAGAGCCAGGAATTGATTCTGAATTTGTGAACTTGTGAAAGCCAGACTACGATCCCGACAGCTGAGTCTAAGGGGGAGTCTGAAGACGAGCTCAACGCAAGAGGAAGCGTGGATTCAAAAAGCCAGGAAACTATCCTGAAGGAGCTTGTATTCGGAAAGCCAGGTGTCGATCCCAAAGCACGGAAGCTTGACGAAAGGGGGAGCCTGAAGAAGGAGTTTGCTGAAAAGGGGGAGCTGAAGCTCAAGACAGGTCCACCGGGATTCTGTTCAAGAGAGAGAGAGAAAAGTCGCAACGAGTTTTACTACAGATTCACTGCGGCAATATCCAAGGGGGAGTCGCCTCCGTCAATCTTAACCGTAGCAGAAATAGAAGAGATCTAGACTTTGTGTTACATGATGTAGCTAAAAGGGCAAAGTGGCAATCTTGTAAATAAGGGGAAATCCCTTATAACCTTGTGCCTATAAATAGGAGCTTTAGGCTTTAGTTTGATGACTTTTGCTCATTTGGTGGTTTAGGGAGATAATCTTAGAGAGAGAAAGTCTAGAGAGAGAAAGTTCTCTCTACGTGATTCTCGGCTTTGTATACGTCATCATAATCAATTGAATCACGGTTATTGTACGTTTTCGTGTGTTCGGTCAAGCACGTTCATGGATTCCGCACGTTGAACGTGTTGTTACGCAATCGAATCGGAGACGAATCCGGACCTACACGACTATGTACTCCTAAAGGTATCAACTTGGAAGGGTGTGGTCAGATTCGGCAAGAAAGGGAAACTAGCGCCTCGATATATTGCACCTTTTAAGATTCTGGAAAGGATCGGAAAAGTCGCCTACAGACTCGAACTACCGGAGGAACTTAGTAACGTCCACCCGACTTTCCATGTGTCAAACATCCGAAAGTGCCTGGATTCTACTCACGAGACCACCGATTTCGGGTTAACCAAGAACAACCGTCTCGAACCGGTTAACTGGTCGAACTAGGGTGATTCCTGGACTATCGGATTGCTTGTGTCAAGATGGAGTTCTGTTTGTTAGCACGTTGTCAAAACGTCTCGATAAAAGCAACAAACAATCAAAACGACCAAGTGAAAGACGAACGGAATGACCAGCACAGAGTGCTATCCGATCGGACTATTGTCCGACCGGATAAGCCATCCGAGCGGTCATCCGAACAGCTTACACCTTGGGTCCCCCACATAACCAACTTTATCTAAAGTTTGAGTATTGAACGCATTGTTATCCGATCGGACTACATACCCGACCGGATTACTCTTCGTATCATGAGATACTTGGACTTAAACAATTTTCAACATGTTCAATGCACTAAGGATGCCACCAGACCGGACTACATACCCGACCGAGTGACCGCCCTGCTGTGAACTTGTTCTTGCTGAAGTATCAACCTATCGGATTGTCGTCCGACCGGACAGACCGTCCGATCGACCGACTTGAAAGGTAGAGATACTTCAATGTTTTCAAATACTACAACGAAAACTTCAAAAGGCAAGCCATCATACACAAACACATCAAAGGAAGAAACAATCCACTCAAATAGTCATCCGATCGGACAACCTGTCCGACCGGATGACCATCCAACGGATTGTCATCCGCACGGCCGGACCATCCGATCGGCTTACCAATCCGACCGAGCTGTTGTCCGAGCCACTTATGCTTTGTATCGTTTTACGCGTCACTTATCGTTATGATATCGTTCTGATCAGGCTAACCCTACTCTCTAAGCGCTCCCTTCAATCCATCATCGCTGTGAGTATACTCGACCCCCTTTTTGCTTTACGCACTTTTGGGTGTTACATACGTTACGAATATTCAAATCACAATAAACACACTACTCAATACTATTTGAATGCTAACCGTTAATGCATGTTATACGTGGCTTATGAATGCTTGTTTGTTATGTTTGCACATGGAATGTTGTCTACCTGCCTTAGCAACGATAGTACTATAGTTTGGACTCAGCACCTGTTCGCAGGGGCTGTTAAGGACAATTACTTGCATGGATTATGGTGGTAATCATGTATTGCGAGCTGCCTCAGGCAGTCAACCCGCAGTCATTGGTATCGATGGATCTATGTCGATAACTAACATGCTTCATTTCTCTATGTGTACGTGCTGGTTATGCGTAAACATATTTCGAACTCTGTATGCTATTATCAAACTTGTATGCTCACCTTTACATTATATGTATTGACTTTATTTTAACGTATGTGACGGGTGCTTAGGATGCACATCTGCTAGGAAATCGAGGCTAGAATAAGGCTCTAGAGGCCAACAAATAGTTGTCTGTACAAATTAAATCAAGGGTCTCTAGAAGTAGATAAACAATTGCTCTATTTGAAAATCTGAGTTGTCGGAATAGAACTATTTGCCTAGATTTTGTCTGTAATGATTTGTTTACCTTTTGAGACATGGTATGGGACATGTTATTTTAAATTGATTGGTAATGATAATTGTTATGGAAACTTCTGGACAATCTTTTTCGCTCAGTGCCATGCCCCGATGTTTCCGCCATCGGTTGGGGTGTGACACCTTGCTTAACTATTGATTGTACATTAATTGACTGGTAATCGAATCTTTTTATTTGATCGCTACAGTTGTATTATGTGGAGTATCTATTAATAATCGAGATTTAATTGCATGTTTAATTGATAATCGATTTATCGCTAATCGCATCGCTATCGCATTTCAACCCGAATTATGTGTTCTGGATATTGTTTTACGTGTGTGTGCCATTATGTGTTACTTGTGCATGTTATGTTTATGTTGAGGTGTTTAATCGCAATCACAATCGCAATCTAATCGCAAGCACTAAACGCAAGTTACTTATAGTGATTGTATGTTAGATATAGTAGTTAGGTTATTTGTGTAACTAATGGGTAATACTATCGCAACGCTCACCCGAATCGCATCACAACGCTCAACACGCGAATCGAAATGACAAAACTCAACACGCCGGACACCTGGATCGAATGGCCAACCGATCGAGTGGCCATCCGATCGGATTGCCATCCGATCGAACCGCCATCCGATCGCTGGCCAATCCGACACTTATGCACTTTCCTCTTTTGGAAGCCCTATAAATACCCTCCTGGCACATCACTTGTGATGTGACAGCTCCCTCACTCGACCAGCCGCACTCAAGCCCTCTTTTCTCTCGATTTCTCGTGATTCTTGTAAGTTTTCAACTCAAATCTTGTATTTCTATGATCTACATGCACTCCTTCATCTTTTTCACCTTTGAATCTTAACTTTTAACCGTGAAATCAACGGATTTGAGGTGTTCTAGGGTGATGTCATCATGGAGTTCTCATGAACTTCAAGTTTTGGCTTCATTCCACCAAGAACAACTTAGATCTGAAGGATTTCCACATGAATAAACAATGATTTTGCATAGATCTAAACATTTTCAAAGTTGAAAGGATTGAAAGATGGTTTTCCAACTTTCTTTCAACTCTTTTACACTCAATGCACACAAAACCGTTAGAATCGGAGCTCGTTCTAATCTTCTACTCTTTCTTAGTGATAAGTTGGTTCAAGATCTGGTTTCTATCAAGGAGACAACCGATTTCGAGTTAAACAAGAATAACCGTCATGAACCAGTAAACTGATGGGATTTGGGTGATTCCTGTTCGATCGGACGACTTAGGACTTGACAAGGTTCTGTTGTTTAGTACGTTGTCAAACCGTCTCGAACAAACCACAAACCTTCGAAATAATCAAGTTCAAAACGATCAAATGCGTTGGGACGGATTGCCATCCGATCAAACCGCAATCCGATCGGATTACACTTGAGGTTCAACACTCAAACAATTTTCAACATGTTCAATGGATTGCTATCTGATCAGATTGCTATCCGATCGAGTGACCATCCTGCTGTGAATTTGTTCTCACTAAGTGTCCTGCCAATCGGATCGCTATCCGATCGAACGACCGTTCGATCGATCGACCTAAAGGGTAGAGATACTTCTCTGTTTTCAAAATGCTACAAAGAAAACTTCAAAGCCATCATACACAAACACATCCTTACCAAACGAATGTCAATCCGACCGAATGGCTATCCGATCGGATGACCATCCGAACGGATTGACATCCAATCGAATGACCATCCGATCGGATTTCCATCCCAATCCGATCGGGTTACCATTCGACACTTGGTCACTTTTCACCAATTTACGCACCGCTCTTCGCTTACGCTATCATTAACTGTTCAGGCTAATCACTCTAGCGCTCCCTTCAATCCATTTCCATCGTTGTGAGTATACTCGATCCCTTTTTTGCTTTATGCACTTTTGGGTGTTACATACGTTACTTATTCTAAATCACATCGACACACAACGCAACACTATTTATACGCTGACCGTTATTGCATGATACGTGTTACTCGATGAATGCTTGTATGTTATGTTAACACAGTGATTTTTGCCTGACGCCTTAGCAACGATAGTACTATTTGTTTGGACTCAGCACCTGTCGTGGACATGGGTTGTTAAGGTTACCTCTCGTATTTCACAGTGGTGATATGTGTTGCGCATTCTATGACTCGCAGTCTAGTCTATGCATATTTCATTGTTGATAACCTACTAGCTTTGCATTATACATGTTACATGCTGGTTACGCGTAAACGCTTTCGAACTCTATTATATCTGTAGGATCGTTTGCGACCCGAATGAGTCGGTTCAGAGGAATTCTATCAAATACAGGTGCGGAAAACAAGTATTTGACTTAAACACAGCTGAATCTTTACTTTAACACTGATTTGTATTGATATGAATACAAATACAATCAGTTCTCACACCGGCAGCACCTCGGTATGGAATCATTCAAATGTTACTCTATGATTTCGCTTGACACTATCCACCTATATATAGACATTGAGATTTCGCTTCAGCAACACTCAAGCGAAATCTGATATGATGATTTCGCTTGAGGCTTCAAGCGAAAACTCAAATTACATTACACACATTTCAAGCGAAATCTTCTAATATTCTCTCATTCTCTCGTTCTACGTGCCCTGATTTAAACTATCTAAAGTAAGACTCGATACAAGACGAAGTCGACAGATGTAGTGCACCAACAGACTCCCCCTCAGATGTTGACGAGTCGACTATCGAGTCACACCAATACTGTGTCTTCACATCTTCATTCTTGATCAGTCTCTGGGCTCTTCTCTCTCTATCTTCTTCTCCAAAATCACCTTGTTCTATCAGACTCCCCCTCACGATTTGCTGGCATTCATTTGTTCTTCAGCAACATCTGCTTTTAGGATCAATGTCTGACTCAAATGTTGTTTACAAGATCATTGCCTGGCTTTTATCTAATTCTCTTGATCAGATCTCTTGATTCCTTAAGTTCATCAGCATCAGCAGCTAGCAAACTTTTAGATTCATGATCAGATTCTGACTTTTGTAAGCTTTGAATGAATTAACCTGGCTCACCTGTAACAATCTTAACCCAGAAATAAATTTTCTAAATTTAACAATTTAATGCACTAATAATCTGATATAATCAGATAACTCTCTCTCATATCATCAATCAATGATGAACCAAATGTAGGTTTTAAAATACCAAATTGTAGGATTTATACCAATTGTAGAATTTTAACAAACCTTTTTGACATTTTAAGATTCACTCCCCCTCACAACCAAGTCATCATGTTTAGCACTTGAAATTTTGACAATCAGCTTTTCAATATCAGTTGTCGAAAATCTTTTTGGATTTTTCAAAATTTATGCTAAAACACACTAAAATCTTTTTGTAATTTTTGATTGTAAAGGAATGCAATAAAGAAATATTTACAAACAATATTTTTGTGAGTTTGTGCAAGAAGATCATATCAGTTTCTGAAACATATCACTAACACCGTTAAGCTTCATTTCATTTTAAGTTCTAAACAATTTACCTAGATTGTCAGTATGTTTGTCCACTTAAATTTTCACACAAAGTTCAACTGATCCGAGATACGTTGTTAATGTTTTAAGAAACTTAAACTTATCAGTGTGTCCCACTACTTGAATATACTCCCGTATCCAGATCCCAATATTCAGTCTTACAGGTGAGTATACCACAGATGATATCTGTCAGGGGAATAAATTATGCAACCGTGATAGCTCAGGTCAGAACTTCCGTTCAGCAGAGAGCCTAGTTGACTTTTAGGTGTGTCCCCTTTAGAGGATCTTTTGTTTCAACAGCCATGATTAGCATTTTTCAATGTTTCATCATTTTTAGCTGAGGGTGGTGCTATATTTCAAGCAAGCAGAAAGTATTCTCCGGGGACTAGGCCATTGCTTCCGCAAAATCAGAAGTCCCGGGATAATACCCCAGATATCACTGAGTATAAAGACCTAGTATCTCAGAATAAGGGACCTTTCAAACAAGATTTCAGGGGTTACCTATATATCCAAGTTTGTGTTAACCCACAGAACAAGCAAGTTTGAAATTTAGGTTTATATCTCGTCACAATCTACTGAATGTATAAAAACCTACTGACATATCCGCAGTAAGATTGTTTATCACATTTTTCTTTACATTTCTTTAGCATGTTGTGATAGTCCACTGATGTACTATCATTTCCTCTATTTGCAACAAAAACTCAATTTTTAATTTTATCATGTTTTTGGCTTTTTCAAATTTTCAAATGTTTTTGGATTTTCTGAAAAAAAAATTTACTCCCCCTAAAATGCAAACACATTTTAGGAAATTTGAAAATAAACTGTACAATAAACTTGACAACTGATATCAAATCGCATCAAATCGCCATTCACTCGACATAAACAATCAGAACTCCTCCTATCACAAAACTATTTTCTCATTTAGATTTCAAAACACTTAAGTTTGTTTTAATCAAAATGATTTTTCCGGAAAATAAGTTTTTATGATATAATCATTTGAAGATTTGGAGTGTGGTTCATCACATTGTCTATTCGAAATACCAATTGTAAGTATGGTCCAATCAAGTTCAACTTAATGACCTTGATTAACCTTTTCATGTATGCCCCTACTATACCAAATATAAAAATTACCACTTGTAGGAATGTTACGTCTACATCATCATTTTACCAATCAAAATGCCAATTCCTGCTTCACACTTACCAACCTGGAAGCTCCGGCGTAGTCATACAACCTGTAAACATCCAAACACTATCAAAACCTTTCAATCAAAAACTTCCAAAATTAGAAAGATGCCGATTCCTGATCCACGATATAAACTTGGGATCTCCGGCAAGTCCTAAGACTTTAAGGAAAGCAAACTTCCACCCAAGTCTTATTTGACTTGGTGGCTTCCAATTCCTGAGCAGTAGGGTTGTAAGTTGCCTTTTTAGTTGCATAAAAATCTTTAACCCCTTTTACTTTCCCATCAAGCATTTTCTTGAAAATTTTCTTAACGTTTTCATTAAATGTTTTCTCAATATCAAAATCTGAGCTTTCAACTTTATCAACCATTTGTTTAAACTCTTCCACACTCAATGATTTAATGTCAACATCATTCATCAAATCTTTGATCTCATCTTGTGACTCCTCTGATTTTGTGGAATCAGATTCATTGTCAGATTTTTCAATTGATTTTTTAACAATCCATTTTTGATTGTCTTTTGCCTTCTTTTTGTATAAACTTTTAGAACTTTCACCAACTTCATTCTTTGAATTTTCAAAAATTTTAAATTTTGTAGTTGGTAAATCATTCTTTTCAACCACTTTTTCTTTAAGTTTTTCAGAGACTCCCTGTTTTTTGTTGACTTTGTTTGGACAATTGTGAGCGATGTGTCCAACAACTTGACATTGAAAACAAGTTCTTGTGTCTTTTGGAATGTCTCTTGAATGAAAAACTCCAGTTCCTGTCCTTTTCCTTTCAGCAAGAAATTCTTGATTTGATTTCTTAAAAGATAAGCTATTTGACTCCTCTTCATAGCTTTTTCCTGCAACATATGTCATTTTTGATTTAAAATCTCTAACATATTTTTCATTTTTACGATTTTCAGGTGGAGTAAAACCAAGACCTTTCTTTTTGTAACTACAATTTTGATTTGTTTTCTTTTGAAAACTAGAATCAGAATTGTAATTCTTTTTTCCTTTTTTCTTGTTTAACCTTTGTTGAACTCTAGAAGTGTATTTTTTAGGTTTTTCAATAGATTTTAGATCCTTAATTTCAGAAAAATTAATTTCCGTCATTTTGAAAACCTTTTTGATCATGTCAAAACAAACACTTCTAATCGGAAACTCTTTGTCAGAGTATAATTTGTCCGAATCATTTAAAGTATATGCAACTTCAAATGTTTCATCATCCAAATTTGCCTTTGATAACAAAAATTCTTTACTGTAAGACCGTTTTTCCGATGATTTTGAACTGTTGTCTGACGAACTTGAACCCCCAGACTCAGACTTTGACTCAGACACCTCCTCATTATCCAACACCTGATCGACCACCTTTTTGATTAACTCAGACTCATGATCAGTATCAGACGAGGTAAACGTGATATCAATGTTATCTTGTAAAACGTCAGTTGTCTCGGATTTTAACTTTATATTGACTGCTTTTTCGACTTGCTCCTCATTTGGTTTTCTAGGAGAATACCCTTCCCAGATAGGAGGCGGACACTTGTTATATTTAACAGTCGATTTCTTACCAGTCTCATTCTTTTGCGTCTCATCCTGAAATGCTTCAAAACCTGCAACAGTAGGATACACTCGATCAATAACATAATCAGAACAAGAATAACTCAGTAATAACCTTCTGATCCTTTCATTCTCGATCTTTTCTTTCTCCAACTCTTGCTTTAGACTAGCATTTTCTTCGATGTAATGATTAATTGCCTTTTGCTTTGTCATCAATGTAGCATTCGTCATTGTTAAAGCCTTTTCTCTTTCAGAATTTGTTGTTTGAAGACCTGTCACTGTTCTGTTCAACACACTATACGATTCTTTCACATAGCTGATGTCAGATAGTAACTTTTCTATCAGTCTTTCTCTATCAAATAAAATCACATCTTTTTCTTCACAACTTTTGCAAATTTCCAAACATTTCTTGCAAGGCTTTTCAATTTCAACAATTTTCTCAATCTCAATTTTCTTTACCACTTCAATCACTTTTTCTTCTTCAATTTGAACAACAGTTTCAATCTTTTCATCTTGTTGTTGTTCTTTTGCAGCTTGTTTCTCCTTCAATTTCTTCATGTGATCTGCAAAATAGAAATGAAAACTTTCAGGAGAAAGATGTTTTTTAGCAATATTAATATGTTTTTCTTCCTCATCATCACTGCTACTTTCCATCGGTGTTTGATCAAACTCTACAGATTTTTCAGACTCAGCATCTGAAACACCAGAATCAGATGGTGTTTGATCAAAAACAACTTCTTCTTCTGAAGTATCCTCATTTTGCACACTCTCATCTATACTTAATGAGTCAGAATCAGCACTTTCCGAACTTTCTTCAGATGTACTCGATTGATCTTTTACTTTTTCACCAATTGATCTCATCCAATTAGCAAACAAATCTGGTTCTCTAACAATCTTTGCAATAAAAGCTTTGAAATCCCCCTTTTCATCAACAAACATATCCCAGCTAAATCCTTCAGGTAGCTGTTCATCAATTTGGTTCACTATACATGCTGTGCTGTTAGAAGAAATGTAGTTGCTCCAGTTGAAATCTACCAGACATCCTTTCTTTGAATCTTCAATCTTTCTACCATGAGCCGTCTGTAATTCTTGTGTCTGACCAACTTGCTGATAAATGGCTTTTCGGTAGTAGTCATCTTTTCCAAATGGATTCTGAGCACCACTAACTTCTCTATTCTTGCACTCCCGCTTAAAATGACCTTTTTCCCTGCACCTGAAACAAGTAACTTTAGATTTATCAAAACCTAAAGTAGAAACACAAGCATCAAGAAAGTCATTTCTCCCAGTAATTGTTTTGAACTTTTCAGCACGTCTAAGAACACTTGCAAGACACCATTTGATATCCATTAGTTCCATCTCTTCAGCATCTATTTGGTCGTAATCTTCTTTAGTAAGCATAGGATTTCCAATTCGACCAGCCACTAAACCTTCATATGAGATAAGCACGGAACCAAGTAATGCCATATGATCTTTTGCAATGTCTTCAGAAAAACTTTGACTTTCTGGAAGATTTAGAGCTATGTTGCATTGAATCACACAACCATTTCCCATCTTTGTGCTTTGAGACTGAAAACTTTCTGATGAGCTTTTCGGATTAACACTCGGATACAATGAGAAACCACTGTTGCTTTTGTTTGAGTTTTGATCAGTCTTTTCTGTAGAATCTCCAACACTATAAGCAGTCTGAATTTTCGGACTTCTCTCAGCTTCTGAAGTCGGAACACTACCCTTGTAATACATCTTTACATCTTGTTGACCACTTGGATTATTCATCCTTGCAATCTTCTGCTGTTCTAAATCCTGACTTTCAATCTTTTCAATGAACTGAGAGATTGACAACCCTTCATAAACTCCGGTATTTTTCAGTATCATCAAATATGTTCCCCACTCTTTCTGAGGTAAAGCATCAGCTAGCTTATCTACCCATTCCTCATCTTCTTTGTTGATGTTCATCATTGACATTGTTCGAACTAAATGACAATAACGTTCAATGAGTTTCTTTGTATCTTCTCCGGGCAAACTTGTGAACAAGTCAAACTCCTTTTTAAGCAATGCCTTTTTGCTTTTAATCATGTTTGCACTACCTTCAACTTTGACTTTCAAAGCATCCCAGATTGACTTTGATGTTTTGTCATGTTGAAGTAGTATAAAGATGTCTTCTTTGATAGCTTGTTGAAGCAAACTGATCATCATTTTTTCAGCTCGATACATTTCCCGTTCTTCATTCCCAAATTCTGAAATCTGTTTTACTGTCTCCATTTCAGTACGTGGTAGCATATATTTTTTCAGAATACATTCCCATGATCTCAAATGATTTGCTTGCACCCAGTTTTCGAAACGATCTTTCCATCCATAATATTCCTCAATGCACATTAGCTTCGGGGGTTTCTGAGTAGTCCCCGTTTCATTTTCTGAATTCATGTTCTGAGCAATGGAAGATGAACTAGGCGATGTTGCAAATGCGTTGTGGAAATCGTTATCCATGTTTCAATAACTTTCAAGCGAACTGGTTGATTGAACAATCTTTGAAGCGAAATAATCAAGCTGATTGAATCGAAATCCTTGAAGCGAAATGATTCAAGCAAAACTTTCTGAAGTGAGAATCCTGAAGCGAACACCTTGAAGCGAAACACTTGAAGCGAATAAGAACCCTGAAACGAGATCCTTGAAGCGAAAACAGATAACCTTTGAAGCGAACTGATAAGTGCCGCTTGAAGTTTCAAGCGAAATCGTCCAATAATACTGAACTGTTCAAGCGAACTCCATTCAAATGTCGATTTTGATCACTTTTAGGTCGAATTTTTCTGTGAAACTTTCAAGGGTTTGTTATCTAATACTTTTAAACAATCCGTGAGAAATTGAATAGTTTTTTACCGTGAAAAAAATTCTGAACTGATGAAAAGAAGGTGTAGAAGTACTAGAATGATGTCAATTTCAGCTGAAATCTTGTAGAACTCCTCAACTTGCTCTGATACCAATTGTAGGATCGTTTGCGACCCGAATGAGTCGGTTCAGAGGAATTCTATCAAATACAGGTGCGGAAAACAAGTATTTGACTTAAACACAGCTGAATCTTTACTTTAACACTGATTTGTATTGATATGAATACAAATACAATCAGTTCTCACACCGGCAGCACCTCGGTATGGAATCATTCAAATGTTACTCTATGATTTCGCTTGACACTATCCACCTATATATAGACATTGAGATTTCGCTTCAGCAACACTCAAGCGAAATCTGATATGATGATTTCGCTTGAGGCTTCAAGCGAAAACTCAAATTACATTACACACATTTCAAGCGAAATCTTCTAATATTCTCTCATTCTCTCGTTCTACGTGCCCTGATTTAAACTATCTAAAGTAAGACTCGATACAAGACGAAGTCGACAGATGTAGTGCACCAACAATATCTATTAAACTTGTATGCTCACCCTTACACTATGTGTATTGATCTTTATTTTAACGTATGTGACAGGTGCTTAGGATGCTGTGCTTTGCTTGCTATTTGATGGAACCGAGTAGGAGAGTCTAGAAACAAAGACAATTTATTTAATTAAATCTGAGTTGTCGGAACATGTTTTGTTTTGAGGATATCTATGTCTGTAATAATTTGATTGCTTGGTAGGTTATTGATGTGCAGGAAGCGGTATGTAAGAAAAACTTGTAAAAATGGTTAAATAAAAATGACTCAAACTTAAACTTTAGACATGCTTTGGCCTAATAGGTATCGGTACTCTCGTTGATAGTCCCCAGGTAGGCAACTGGTCCTTTTACTTGGATTTGTACGAATGCCAGCCTAGACAGGAGTTCTCAACTACCGGTACTTAACCCTTCCAGTTACTACATGTCCAACACAAAAACGCATTTTTACAAATAAAATACAAAAAGACAAACTTTAAAAATAACCTTAAACTAGACACTCTGAGTTTTAAATTTATAAACTTAGACTCGATCTTAAACCTAAACCACACATCCGGCAAGTGTACCGATCAGTATAGTATAGTAAAAGTAAGTCCGAGTATCGAACCCAAGGGACTCTGTTGAATTATGTTAATGACTTTTTTATACAAGACTAACACGGACTAAAATGTTTTGTTTAATTGATGGGGGGGTTTTACTTGAAAAATATAAATTTGCAATTTATTAAAATAAACTAATTAAACAAGATAAGCAAAGCACAATTTAAAGCAAAGGATGAATTTCAATGATTTATGAAAGACTACTTAGGTTGGAATCCCACTTGTTATTAACATACTTTTTATCGGATAATTATGTGATATGAAACCGGGATCTTTAAATATTAAATCCTAAGAGAAAACAAATAGGTTTCCCAATCCTTCTCGGGAAGACATCTATGTAACTCTAAAGATTTATTTTTATTACCGGTTAATCTAGACTTCATGTCGGTTATCTAGTGTTCTAGAAAAGTGCTTGGAAAGACTAACTTCCTTTCGGTTGTAAGTCTAAAGCAATTTAAGGAACTTAATTTGGTTTAATAGACAAGTTAGTAATAATTAAACTAAAACCGGGTTTCTTTCAAAACACAATCCTAGTAACACACTAAACTAGACATATTAATATTTTTATACTTATCGGCGCTAAAAATAGTAGAACATTAAAACCGGATTAATTCTTGATCATTATTTATATGGTTTATTGGCCATTTTACCATAAGATTACCCAAACCCGCTAAGATTTGAAAATCAACATTAATTCTTTTTATGAAAATACATTCACCGGAATTTATGTGAAATATATGATAGAAATATTAACCAAGTTAAAATATGCATAAACACCAAACAAGTTTCTTAAATCAATTACTATAAGAACAATCCATAATCACACAATAACCGGTAAAAATTACATTTTTTAACAAGTGTTCATCACAACCTAAGTAGTATAAGGTGATTAACCGACAATCATTATTATGCAAATTAAAACATCAAACTTAAAAACAGAATTCATGGTAAAGTATGGAAACAAAAAGGAAACAAGAATTGAAATAAGAGAGTATAACCCTTAAGTCTTCAATATTGATCGTTCCCGAGCTTCTCCCATTGATTCCCGCCTTCAAGAATTCACCACAACTTGCTTCTTAACTCTTCCAAGATCACTCCATGGCTGAATTGTATCAACTCTTAGTGAATTGAGAATATGTGCATGAATGTTGCAAACTTGTGTAAATTGGTGTCTCCATTTGTAGTAGACTTCCATGGCCTTTTATAGGCTTCAAATCCTTGCCATTTTGCTTTAAATAATTAACCACTAAAGTCTATAGTGCATTTAATAATTCACCACTAAAGTCTATAGTGCATTTAATAATTCAAAGTTAGGCCAAAAGTTTTTTTTAAATCAAAATCCCGTCACCACTTAAATTCCTTCCAGAAACGGTTACCCAAGCTCTAGTCACTCGATTTTAACCTCATATTTGAATTCCTCTCGTCGAGCTACCCCAAAAACATATATTATGGCTCTTGTAACTCATTTTCTAGCTCCGGATATGTCATGATGAAATTCTGACTGTTTCTGACGCGAATTTAATTCATTTTATGGTTCAACATTAGGTTGTTTAGTTTTCTGATAGACTAAACAACCTAACGTAAGGTGTTATCCCTTACGGTCCGTAAGGGGTCCCCTCAGGCAATTTCTGTCACGCTTTTCCGTGTTCTTTCGCATTGTTCGTTTTCTTCCGTTTCTTTCGTATAATTCATCGTTTTCGCTTCATTTGTACCAGGATCTGACAAAACACAAAATATCATAATAAAGTACTAAAAAAACAAATAAACCCATACAATAATTATACATTTCACACTGGATAAATGTGTGTATTTTTCCACACATCAAATATCCCCACACTTAAACATTTGCTTGTCCCTAAGCAAATCTTAAACAACTGTACAAACTGATATTCAAGCGGTTAACTTTAAATGGATAACACACATAAATATTAATGTACATAAATGATTTAAAATTAGCTAATAATGATAGAGATGAGAAAACAAATGTGATTTTTCAAAAAAATGGAGTTTTATCATAAGTTACTCACTTACTTGCATCTTTGATTTTCTTCCCTCGGCTCACTGGTGTAAACTAGTGAATGTTGCACTAGTAATTTTTCTGTGATCCCTCAAAAGCCAGGCCATATAATAACATTATCATAGGCTTGTAATGAAATCTCATCTTTACCAATTAACATATATAAATCATATAAATCAAGAGGACTTTTATTATGGGGTTGTAACGTGGCTAGGGTTTAAAGGTAGGATTATATGGCTATTTACTGGGTGAAGTGTTTCCATCCGGTGTAGCAAATTATCCTAACAAACCTTACACAATTTTTTTTTTACACACATACTCACAAACCAAGTGACTCTTTTAAGGTCAGATCGTCAAGACCGGTTTTATCCAAGATGTGAATCAAATCTTCCTTAATCCTTTAGTGAACATTACTTCCAACTCTAATGGATCGTTCGGCATCGAGCCTAATAGCCCCCACCCTCATTAGAAGCGTGTATTCATGTTGGGATTCAGTTTGACTTCTTCTACATCTTCCTGTGTGAGACCAATTTCCACAACCAATACATTTGTCGTATCGTTTAGCTCTTCTTTTCATAGCACTTTTGGATGTCCCACAAAATGGTGGCATTTGTTCTTTTTGTCGCCACTTTTTTCTAACTTATTTACTTAAGTGAAATATTTTCTCTCTAAGCTCCGTAGGTAATCTTGGTTTCGCGAATTGTAGACAACAAAGCAAATTTAAATCGAATGAATGCATCTCCAGTTCTTTAAAGTCTACCGGTAAAAGACCAAACTAAATTCCTATGAAAGGAAAATTATACTAAACCGGAATTCACACATGGGTTTAAAACAAATGAACATAACAAGGCTCAACATGGTTTACTAGTGGATTTTTTTTTCTATTTTTTTTTTTTTAGAAGTTTAAAAGAAAAGGGTAAACAATTGGGTTAATCCTTATTGCCTCTATCCTCTTTATATAATTTTTATAGTTAATGATTTCAACAAGTATATTCAAGACAAGTTCTGAAATGTATACTATTATGCGGCACACTCAATCAAATGAAGTCTTAAGCATATGATGAATGCTTTAGAAAGGCTCAAAACTCACTAAAATTGGGTGTGTATTTTAGATGCAAATTTATGAGTAATTAGATAAATTTCTATTTATGAAAAACACTTTAACATTTTCTCATATGTACAATTATTAGATAAAAATAAGTCAAATATGCACAAAAATAAAACAATAATTATACAATTTTTTTTTCATTTATTTAATTTTTTTTTATATATATATATTTTTTTTTTTTAAATTATGACTTAATTCTAAGACTTAAATGATAGTTTCCCATCCCCACATTTAAACTCTACATTGTCCTCAATGTAAGATGGAAAACAACTCAAAAACTAAAATAAATAAGAAATAAAAGACAAATGGCAAATTGGAAAGGACTTAGCTGGTTATATGATGTATAAACTCCATACTCTTGTCCAATCCAGCTCGATCGTATAGCATTTCGGTCGCGATCGGCTTTGACTCTGACTAGTACTCTTTGTAAATTCCTTGAAATTTGGTGTACAGCTCTGAAATCACCCGAATGGAGATTGAGTACTGGTGGTGTGATTCAAACCTGCATAAACAAAAAGAAGCAAAAACCAAAGCAGTACTGGAAAATAAAAATGACTCAAAAACTATTAAATTAAACATATAAACAGTGACTTAAAACATACATAAAACCAACTATCTACTCTAATCTTGAGTTTTCACTCAAGATCCTAAACGATGGTGGATGATGGAACTTCGAGCGGAGTTACCTCCGTCTCTGTCGAATCGATTGGCCCTCCAAAGTAATTTTTTAACCTATGACCATTAACTTTCCATGTACCTCCATTTGCTTCATCAAACAACTCAATTGTTCCGTATGGAAAAACCTTGTTCACTATGTATGGTCCCGTCCACTTTGATTTCAACTTTCCGGCGAACAACTTCAATCTTGAATTGTATAAAAGCACTTTATCGCCGGTTTTGAATTCCTTCAACCTCTTGAGCTTCCTGTCGTGCAACGCCTTTGTCTTTTCCTTGATATTCCAAGATCGTTCATAGGCGGCGTCCCTCAAGGCCTCCAATTCATGGATTTGGAAGTATCGTTTCTTGGCGGCCTCCGTTAAGTCAAGATTAACAGTTTTGAGAGCCCAAAGTGCTCAGTGCTCTAACTCAACGGGAAGATGGCAAGCTTTACCATAGACAATCATGAATGGTGTGGTTCCCAAAGGTGTTTTATAGGCGGTTCGAAATGCCCACAATGCATCGTCAAGTTTATCTGACCAATCCTTCCTACTATTTCCGACGGTTTTTTCTAGGATTCGTTTCACTCCACGATTCGCATTCTCGACTTGCCCACTAGTTTGGGGATGGTAGGCGGTGGAAAAACGATGAGTGACACCATAGCGAGCCAACGCCTTTTCCACGATGGCGTTGCAGAAATGAGTGCCACGGTCACTTATAAGAGCACGAGGAGTACCGAATCGAGTGAAGAGTTTCTTGAGGAATTTAACCACTACTCGGGCATCGTTTGTAGGAAGAGCTTGTGCCTCCACCCACTTTGAAACGTAGTTTATCTCCACAAGTATGTACCGATTTCCTCTAGATGAGGGGAATGGTCCCATGAAGTCAATGCCCCAAACATCGAAGATTTCAACAATTTGAATTGGGTTTTGGGGCATCTCATCCTTGGATGAGATATTGCCAGTACGTTGGCAACGATCACAGGTCTTCACAAACTCTACCGCATCCTTCACTACCGAAGGCCAATGAAAACCACAATCAAAGACTTTTTGTGCAGTAGTGTGTGGACCGTGGTGAGCTCCTGTTAAACCTTCATGTAGGTGCCTAAGAATCTCTAAACTTTCTTCCTTACTCACACATCTTCTCAAAATTATGTCTCCTCCTATCCTGAAAAGATAGGGGTCATCCCAAATGTACCTCCTCGCATCTCGAAAGAACTTCTTCTTTTGTTCGGTGGTCATACCCTTCAACACCACCCCTTTTGCTAGGTAATTTGCCAAGTTTGTGAACCATGGCATACCTTCATTTTCAGCTTCAATGAAATCTATATGCTCGTGAGGAAATTTATCTCCAATTGCTTCTTCGCGAATCTCCTCTCTTTCAGGATCCTCCAATCGTGATAAG
The DNA here is from genome assembly GCA_030545235.1 of Helianthus tuberosus. NCBI lineage: Eukaryota > Viridiplantae > Streptophyta > Magnoliopsida > Asterales > Asteraceae > Helianthus > Helianthus tuberosus. Next base: position 178,081,859 of record CM060424.1, on the reverse strand, counting down.
TGATATGCGGCAGTGTTTTCTGCTCCTTTCTTGTCCTTGATTTCTATGTCGAATTCGGAAAGTAATAGAATCCACCGTATGAGACGGGGTTTTGCATCTTTCTTTTTGAAAAGATAACGCAAGGCTGCATGGTCAGTGAAAACGATGGTTTTGGAAAGAACAAGATATGAACGAAATTTATCGAATGCGAACACTACGGCGAGAAGCTCTTTTTCAGTGGTGGTATAGTTTTCTTTTGCATCATTAAGAGTTTTGCTCGCGTAGTAGATTGGATGAAAGTGTTTGTCGATCCTTTGGCCCAAAACTGCTCCTACGGCATAATCACTAGCATCGCACATGAGTTCAAAAGGTAAACTCCAGTCGGGTGAAATAAGAATGAGTGCACTTACAAGTTTCTCCTTCAAAAAGTTGAAGGCTTTCAGGCATTCCTCGTCAAATACAAAGGGTACGTCTTTTTCAAGGAGTCGTGTTATGGGGAGCGTGATTTTTGAAAAATCCTTAATGAAACGTCTGTAAAAGCCCGCATGACTAAAGAAACTGCGAACGGACTTCACATTTGTCGGTGGAGGCAACCTACTGATGGTATCTATCTTTGCTTTATCAACCTCTATGCCGGCTCTTGAAATTTTGTGTCCTAGCACAATCCCTTCTGTCACCATGAAGTGACACTTTTCCCAATTAAGCATTAGCTTCGTTTCAATACATCTCTTCATCATCTCCTCAAGATTTGCTAAACACTGATCAAAAGAGTCGCCATAAACTGAAAAATCGTCCATAAACACCTCCATGGACCTCTCAATCATATCCTGGAAAATAGCGACCATGCATCGCTGGAAAGTCGCTGGAGCGTTACACAATCCAAACGGCATGCGTCGGTATGCAAAAGTACCGTATGGACATGTGAAAGTAGTTTTCTCTTGGTCCTCCGGTGCGATTGGAATTTGGAAATAGCCGGAAAAACCATCGAGAAAACAGTAAAACTGCTGGCCTGCAAGGCGTTCGAGCATTTGATCAATGAACGGGAGTGGAAAGTGGTCTTTCCTAGTGGCATCGTTAAGCTTGCGGTAATCGATACACACTCGCCAACTGGTGATAGTTCGGGAAGGTATAAGCTCATTTTTTGCATTCATGACAACAGTCATCCCTCCCTTCTTAGGAACGACTTGGGTTGGACTAACCCATGCGGAATCAGAAATAGGATAAATTAGCCCGGCCTCCATCAACTTTATTACCTCTTTCCTAACCACCTCTTTCATGTTAGGATTTAAACGCCTTTGAGGTTGCACTACTGGTTTGAATTCATCCTCCATGAGAATCCTGTGTGTGCAAAAAGTGGGACTAATTCCCTTGATATCGGACAACTTCCATGTTATGGCATCTTTGTGCTCTTGTAGTACCTCAATCAACTTTCTTTTCTCCTCCTCCGTTAAGTTAGATGATATGATGACGGTCAAACTGGACTCCTCTCCTAAGAAAACGTACTCTATGTGGGAAGAAGGACTTTGAGCTCTAGAGGTGACTCTATGGGTTTGCTCTCATTATCCTCCTTGATCTCACATAGCTCCAATGATTCCGGAATCGGATCCGGATCGTCTTCTTCTATCTCAATCTCATCCTCTTCTTCATTCTCGTCTTCACCAACTAAATCGGCTCCACTTATGTAGTTAAAACACTGATCAACGCAAGAGATGAAGGAATCTAGGAAGTAAACTGAATGACATGGACCATTATAATCGCCACTATCATTGGGATATTTCATGGCTCTTTCTATCTCGAATGTGACAATCTCGTCACCTGCACGAAGTGAGATTTTACCGTCGAAGACATCAATGTCTGCCTTAGCGGTTCGAAGGAATGGACGGCCTAAAATGATTGGAACTTTTTGATCAGCCTCCATGTCAAGGACAATGAAGTCAACGGGGAATACAAATTTATCGACTTTGACTAACAGATTTTCTACATTCCCTCGAGGATATTTTATCGAACGATCAGCCAATGACAATGACATGCGTGTGGGTGTAAGCTCTCCTAGACCTAGCCTCTCGTAGAGTGAAAACGGTATCAAATTAATGCTCGCACCTAAATCGGCTAACGCATGATGTCACACCCCGACCACGTAAAACAACAAAACGTGGCGGAAACAACGGGGAGTGTTGTAACAGAATTAATTGTTTCACAACCATGGAAATTAAAGACACGTTTTATTTATCAACCAAGAGAGTTACATTGTCTTAAGCAAGAAACAAAGAGTACATAACATAATTTAACTAGTTCTTGCTTCGTTTTAAGTCACTAAGGCACAGGTCCGCCTAAGTGTGTCTCGATCATCCTATGCAACAGCTCCTGAAAACACATGTGAAAATAGGTACGTCAGCATAAAAATGCCTGTGAGATACATAGGTTTTGTGAAAATAGGATTCATGACTTGAGTTTAAAGAAACTGTTTAATAAAAAAAAGTAGCCATGAATCTTGTTGAGTGTAGGGATGAGCATATGAATACCAATACCGATCCCATACCGATCCCGTACCGATCCCGTACCGATCGGTATCGGTATCCCGATCGGTATCCACATTTTGGCGATTTCGGTATTGGTACGGTACGGTATCGGTATTATACCGATACCGACCCTCAAAATACGGTATAATACCGATACCGTACCGTACCGATACCTAACCGACATGTTTCGGTATCAGTATCGGTACCTAGTTTGGGTGAAAATCGGTATCGGTATTAGTCGGTATCGGTATCGGTACGGGACGGAATACCGACATGCTCATCCCTAGTTGAGTGTTCCTTTCATAAATCATTTGAAAAGTGATAAATAAACCAAATGATATATATGTATAAAAGAACAAGGTATGGTTAAGTGAATAACCAAGTAAAATGAGTCTGTATAAGTTAAGTTATTTGTAAAACGATGTTTATGTGAAGATTGTATTGTAGATGTAATATGTCTAAACTGAAATGGTTTAAACAATGCTACGATATGTAATACAATAAAAGCACTTATATATAGGAAGTACCAGCGGCGTATCCACCATGTTTTTATCGTATTACACGTCGCCTCGTTACTTAAATCACTTACCCAAACAGCCACCAAGATGAAATGTTTAACAATTTTAGAAATGTTTATGTATGGTCAAATACAGTTCACACGGTTCAACAGTTACAAACGGTTCATATAATCAAATGGTTACAACGGTTCACATAGTCCAATAGTTACAACGGTTCACATAGTCAAATAGTTACAAACGGTTCAAAATGTAATATAATGTGTTCATATGCTGGATGAGCATATGCAACGAAATGCAATGTAAAACAATGTGTCCATATGTTGAGTAAACATATGCAACTAATGTAATGTAAATCAATGTGCTAGCATGCTCAGTCAACATGCATAGCAGAAAAGTCATGTAAATCAATGTGCTAGCATGCTCAGTCAACATACATAGCAGAAATGTAAAGTAAATCAATGTACTAAGTATGTTAAGTAAACATACATAGCAAAACAATGTAATGTAAATCATGTGCTATAAATGTACTAATGAACATAGCAAGTATATGATGTGAAAACAGGAAAGCACGAAAGTAACAAGTAGACACATGTGTTTCACCCCAAAACAGTTTGAAAACAATAAAAGAGGGGTCTATGTACTCACTTGAGATTGCTCGATAGTCCTAGGATAACCACCAAGCAAAGCTAGAAGAACACGGGATCAACGGCGCCAAATATAGGTAACTATGTTAATAACTGGACCTAAATCGGGAGATCGGATAGAATGAGGATTCGTAAACCAAACGAGTATGGGAACTCATGTAATATGGTTTAACAAAGCCTACATACTAAAATGAAACCTACCCTAAATGCTTACAACCCATTACGACCCGTTTAGGTAGCTTATGCTACTTTAACGCGTCGTTCGCGTAAAACGCGTTCAGAACGCCTAAATAGCCCTATGATAAGTAAAATTTGCCTTAACATGTCTAATATTGTTGCCAAATCAGTTTAGATATCAAAAATTATGTTACATATGCTTTAAAGTAAATTTTGGCGTAAAAAGAGCATTTTGGTAATAAACCTAAGGCATATAACTACCTATCATACAACTAACTAAACATCGTGACCATAAGGTATAACCTCGGAAGGTTATTCCCTATACAACTATGGTCACCTAAAGTTTTTGGTCAGATCCTAATGATCGACCAAATGGGTCAGGTTCGAAAGTATAAGCGATTGTTTAGATCGCTTACCTTACGACCCTATATAAGCACTAACTCTAAAAGTGACGAGTTAAACATGTTAAAACATGTTTAACGAGGTTTGAAAACAAGTTTGGTATCAAGACAAAGGGTCTTGATACCCATAAGTAGTTTGGTTACAAAATACGCAAGAATACGTAGTTTGGCCGAAACTACGACTCGTCACTGAGCCTAGATAACGTGGAAATCAGTAGGTATAGTCACTAGGGACTATAACCATCGTGATTACGCTCACGTTATGAAGTTCAAACGAACTTCGCATTGACCATAAACTGGTTAATGCAGATAGTCAAACAAAGTTTGACTTTCATGACAAAACGAATAAAAGAACGAAAGAAGACTTACAAAGGGTCCCCGCAAGATTTGATTCCAAGTAATCTCAGGTAGGAAGTGAATAATCACAACCACTTAGAGAAAAACTCAGATCAAATGTGGGTTTGCAAGAAGTGGGGGTTGGGTATTTATAGGAAAACAAGAACCGTTAGGATCGTTCCTCGAAAACCGTGCTTCAATCTCATCCATACACCTCAAGCCCATGGTTTGATAAAACCATTTGAGCCCCTAGTATTGCCCAAAACCATGTGCAAGGGGATTATGAGTGCTTAACAGCTGCTAACAGCTGTTTAATCTAATTTTTCTGATCTGGGAGGTCCTTACAGACCGTATGGCTAAGTGCTTACGGTCCGTAAGCCTTGTGCAGACCAGCAACTTTTAGAAATGACAGTTTTAGCCCCTAAAGCCCCGAACTTGGTTTTCGATGCATTTTTGACACGTTTAAGCCCCGTTAACCCCATTTCAAAGCTCTAAAATGAAGTTAAAGTATAGGGAAGTTAAAATGTGCTCAAAAATATGTCGGATGTCGGTTCGTTTGGCCGTACGATTGCGTTGTTCGGTTAATTATGACGGAAGTCGTAACGGACCCAAAAACGGTCCAAATTGCGCGATGAATGGATTTTTCTTATGCCAAACACTAAAATAAAATATTTTAATTCGTACATAAATTTTTGGATGTCCAGATGTATTCAGAACGTAAGTTATGCGCGAAAATGCAAACTTGTGCACTTTTTGACGCTTTTAGTCCCTAAATGACCCAAAAGTTTATTTTAGCACACCGAACTCCTCAAAGCCTATTTCTAAGCTATGTAAAGGATATTTATGGTATGTTTAACTTATGGTCATATTCCAGAATGTCTGTTCCAGTACGAATCGTCATACTTTCGTAGTTTGTCGAATTTAGTCCCTGTAGATTTTGCCATACCAAAGCCTTCAAAACTTATTTCTAAGTTATGTAAAGGTTATTTAAGGTATGTTAAGTATATTTTGATGTTCCGGAGTATTTTTCGCGTTTAAACTGATTACGTTTACACACCAGTTTGCGTATAACTCTCCAGAAAGCGATTTAAAGCTTAAAATCGAACAAGAATTGATATGTGCAAAAGATACACATATTTATACAAATCCCAAGTATGAAATACAATATTTCATTGGTTTGGTATTTGTTTGATGGTCACAGTGACACAGGTGTCACAGTCTCCCCTACTTTAGGAAATTTCGTCCCGAAATTTATTCGTAGGAGTCTGTCTGTGACTTTGTGTCAAATAATCCACCAGAGATATGCAAGGCATAATCCTGTCATTTCCTTAACGGACATTCTTCAGAAATGAAAATGAACGGACGGAGTCATTTTCCTCAACGAGTATTCTTCAAAAGCGGAAATGAAGGATTAAACAACGGATATTCATTTCCTCAACGGATAATCTTCAGAAACGAAAGTGAACAGACGGAGTCATCTTCAACGGTTGCTTCCTCAGAAACGTAAATGAAAAGGATAAACAAACGGATATTCATTTCCTCAACGGGTAATCTTCAGAAACGAAAATGAACTGAAGGAGTCATTTTCAATGGTTGCTTCATCAGAAATGGAAATGAAGGATTAGACAAACGGATATTCATTTCCTCAACGGTTAATCTTTAGAAACGAAAATGAACAGACGGAGTCATCTTCAACGGTTGCTTCCTCAGAAATGGAAATGAGAAGGATAAACAAACGGATATTCATTTCCTCAACGGATAATCTTCAGAAACAAAAATGAACTGAAGGAGTCATTTTCAACGGTTGCTTCATCAGAAATGGAAATGAAAGATTAGACAAACGGATATTCATTTCCTCAACGGATAATCTTTAGAAACGAAAATGAACAGACGGAGTCATCTTCAACGGTTGCTTCCTCAGAAACGGAAATGAGAAGGATAAACAAACGGATATTCATTTCCTCAACGGATAATCTTCAGAAACGAAAATGAACTGAAGGAGTCATTTTCAACGGTTGCTTCATCAGAAATGGAAATGAATTGGGTTAACTCTAGATACATGACTGAACTTGCTGTGATTCCTGTGCACTAAATTCCATAATTATGTATGCATCCATAATTACGTAATTCCTTGCACAGTCCGCACAGTTTGTTTTGTAATTGTTTAGGGGAAGAAAATCAAACCTGTGATGAGGGTGACTAGACTACCATAGGGTCCTTTTAATTAGATCGACAGATGATCTTTTTAATTTAGGCCACCAAGGAATCCTTTCAGCTATATCATCACATGATATTCCTAACCAGATTTTTGGATCAATCTGTTTAACTAGACCACTCAAGGGGTCTAATTATGGAGTAGTACTTTATAATCCAAGGGACTTAACTACAACGTAGAAGTCCATTAAGGATTTTAGGTAGTACCTTTGGGTATCCTACTATGAATCCTTTATACGAAGATATGGAAAAATTCTATGAGGATTTGGATAACATAATTTGGATCACACAAAAACAAACATAAAGGGGAACACATAAGCACATTATCACATAATTGTTTTCTTGGTTATTAATTGTTATTAACTTGGCGTTGATTTGAACATGGGTATTCAAGGCATACCAGGAACCCAGTTGATGGACTTCAACATCCTCAAGCATCTATCTAAAAAGATAGGATGATCTTCTAAAAATTCGATTTTTGATTACGAGGAATCACCACATTCGAATTAAGGTATACAACAATTTAGGACTTACGGGAATATCCTTAGGTACCCCATTAAGGAGTGGGTATTCGTCCAGAGTTCTAACTTGCGCCTTGTACTTCGTTTTCCTTGGAAGAAACGGGTACTTAGGATTTTCGTGGAAAACGCAAGAGATCATAAAGTGGAAGAATTTTGGGGGTAGTCTGTTCTTCAAGGGATACGGTTCCTTGATTGTCGGTATTGTAGGGGATATGTTGTTTACACATGCAACCACATCAATATTTGTATATTGCATTGTAAAATAAAAGCTTTATTTATAAACAACGATAACAACTGTTTCATGGACCTTGACAACAAAAGAAAATAATACATAAGACGTGATTATTTCTAAACAGCGTTTTCTTCCATTCGGTCAGATGCTCATCCCTGCACTGGATTCGCATTAGCAAGCTTTGGGAAGTTTCTTCGGAAATGGCCCATCTCGCCACAGTTGAAGCAAGAACCTGGTGGAAAACGACCTTGAGCAGGATTGTTGTTAACTTGATTTGGTGTAGCTGCTGTTGGGCAAACCCTCGCCGTATGACCTATAAGTCCACAAACTTGGCATGTGCGGCACTTCACACCAGCATGATGATGTAGGCTACATTGGTTGCACAAGGGTGCAGTTCCGTTGTAGGGCTTCCTAGCAGGGGTTGAGCTGGTTGGTTAGGGACGGCTTGACCATTGTGAGCGACCACGGCGAAGTTCTGAGAAGCCTTTCGCTTCTTTGACTTCTTAGGGGATCCAGTCTGTCCATCCATGGTCTTTGATTCCTCGATTGGTTTCTTGTCACTTTTTCGAAAAAGTTTACCTTTCCTGATCTGAGATTCAGTCAAGGTTGCAGATAGCTCAATGGTCTGTCTAACTGTAGTAGGGTTGCTACCAGTCACAATGTCTTGTACTGAGTCAGGGAGGCCATCAATGTACTTTTCGATTGCCTTATCCAAAGGCGTGACCACGTTTGGGCATAACAGACTTAACTCCTCATAACGGTCCGTGTAGGCTCGATGCTCACCGCTATCTTGCTTAAGATCATCAAATTCCCTTTCTAGAGCCCTTAGCTCATGACGAGGATAGAATTCCTTCATCATAAGAGCCCTAAGCTTGGCCCAAGCCTGTGCTAAAGCAACCTTAGCACCACGGTCTCTCATCACCCCGTTCCACCATGTAAGAGCCCTCTTCTGAAACACACTGGAAGCAAACTCGACCTTGCGATTATCAGGACACTGAACGTGACGAAATGTACTCTCAGTGCTCTCAAACCATTGTAGGAGCCCAGTTGCTCCTTCAGAACCACTAAACTTGAGTGGCTTAGCCGAATTGAATGTGACAACCCTCAAAATTTCAGGTACTGTACAAATTAATTAATTTCAATTATGTGCTTAATGACTGTGCTTGATTACAACTGACACCTTAAACTGCTTACTGATTTATGTTACATACATACATGTGCATCACTTTACATACAGTCGCTCCATTTATTTCATACAGACTCTTAGTGACAAACCTGATGCACAAAGCACAGTTAGCATAATGAGCGGATAACTCAGACACGTGCTGACAATGCCAGCTCATAGACAGACACTATATTGAGGCCAGTATGAGCCAGGGACAAAGTACTACACTAGTATGGGTGTAGGGAAGTGAGGACCATAAGACTGTGTCACTAGGTGATAGTTTGAGTGCCGGAAAGTGCCTAAAACTCATTTTAAGTACGGAATTCTGCAACTTCAGCAATGATTCAGCTTTTAACATACTCGTATTATTCAGAAAATTGACTAAATGGTCCTGAACGCTTTCCTAAGTGTTGGAATTAATTTCGTTACAAAAAGATGCATAAAAGACACGCTGCGGTACAATTTAACACTTTAACGGAACGATACGTAACCGAGCAACCGGACATTACCCGGGACACCAAAATTTTGTCAGAAACATTATTTTATTATTCCTAAATAATCATGGTCACAAAAATCCCCACACACTATAGAAACATGACATACACCCACTATTCTTGAAAATACCCTTAACCTCCTACTTAATTACCTACTAATAATCAAATTTTACAATCTACCCCATACCCCCAACCAAATTTTCAGCCATTGGGACCCACCCCATCATTACATTATATTTTGTTTAGATTTTATGTTATTCTCTCAAGTTTTGGTTGGCCAAAATCTAGAATATCATGACACTAGGGTTAGGGTGGCTCATGAATTCCAAGAAATACTCATCATCACCTTAAGATCCACACTCCACCTCACTCTCTCTCCCTATTTTCGGCTCCTCATAACCGAACCCACCCCCATCTCCTTCATACCTCCATCTTCTTCACTACAAGTCCCCTTTCCAAGCTTGAAGATCATCCATAGAAGTGCAAGTCCCCTTTCCACCTTGTTGCATCTTGTCATTGTTATGATTCGTAATAGGATGATAATGTTCAAATCACAAAACTAAAACACTAAAAAGGATGAACATGGAACCGTACAAAAAAATCATACATAAAAAGGTTTGCATAAAGATGTTATCGGGTTGGTTTGGGTTTGGTTAATGCATGCATAATGTTTGATCATTAAGTTATTACTAAATCATTGTTAGGACACTTGTTAATGTGTTTTTAGAAACATTAAACTAGAAATAAACATGCTGATTGGAATTTCCAGCCAACTTCAACAGGCTGTAACTGGGTCATTTTAAATCGAAAAACTGAATTTCTGAAGCCTAAATTATGTATTTTCGAAAATCTGATCAAATGGCACTGGAATCGTAATTTTTCGAAGTCGTTTACTATTTTTAAAGAATTGTTTTAAGACAGCAGCTCAAGCTGAATTTTTTCTGCTGAAAAAGTGTGTCGTATTCAGAGTCGTAACCCGAAACCTGAGTAGAATCAGCTCATGGGATTTTTACTGTAGATGGTCACTGTTGTTTCCGTGATGTCCCAACTGGAATTTCGTCGATCGGACTTACGATTAATTTTTAGTGAATTTTTCCGTAAACTGCGATCAGAAAGCAACAAATCTGATCGCAGTCGGGTAAATAAATTTTTATATAATATTCATAATGAACTGGGCCCCGATATTTTTACACAATAAAATTTGGAACGTTTATGACATTCTGTAAAAATTTGGAAATTTTTGGAGAAGGGTAACTATTTTATTAAAATGCTCTAAAAGAGTCCAGTTTTATTTAATAAAGCTGAAATGACATAAGTGGTATATTGATATGCTTTTAAACATGGACGCCTCCATTTACAAGGGAGACTATGGCGAAATTTTTCGAAAATCCTAACACTTAGTAAATATTTTCTGGACAAGTGTTTACTAGTATATTCTAAACTATGTTTTTCAAGCATAAAACTCGCCATAATTTTTATAACGAAATACGGAGTATCGGAGGTTGGTTTTATACTGGAATATGGTCAAATATGTATTCTCTAAAATGGGACTTAAAAAAAATATAATTCCAATACGAACAGGCATATGTAAAATATCCCATCCTTGGGAAGGAAATACGAATACACAAGTATGAGAAGTATTATTACTAAAAGAGTGAAGACACTTTAAAACGTAACTCAAAGGCACTAATCAATACTAAGACAAGGCACGACCCGTTCGTCTAATAGACGTTAGACCATTGTAGGTAGTCGTCTTTGCTGAGGAGATTTGGGTTACGTACGAGTACCGAAGACGCAATACTGTGAGTTCATGTCCCCCTTTTCTCTTAACTATTTTCAGTTTTATACTTCGGGGGTGAAATACATGTTACAAATATTACAGACATTTACAGACATTTACAGACAATTACAGACATTTACAGACATTTATTTACATGGTATGATTAGCTAAGGAATTTACTGTTAGATCACGTGAATGTATAGGCTATTATCGTAAGACCATTAATCCTTGTATAAGGACCGAGAGGCATGAGTGATAGATCTATTGGGTGTTGCGAGCCCCACACATGGGCCAGCGTGTGGCTGGATGTGGTGACTATGTCGTTCCGCCGGAAGGACCGGTATGAAGTGCGTGTTACAGGTTTGAGTGCTTCCTAGGCCATATCACTTATTAATGTATTAGCTACACATTAATTGATCTGTTTTTCCTTATTGCTACATACCAAGGACATACATTTATACAGACATATTTCACAATTTATATAGACACACATTAACGATTTATACAGACTCACATACACATGAACTCGCTCAACTTTTGTTGATGTTTTCCAAACTACATGTATTTCAGGAAATTAAGTACGGATCTGGCGGGCGTTGGAATTTCAAGTCATGTTAAGTATAAAGATGTCATCCATGGTTTTTTGGTTTGGCCAGTGTGTCTTAATCCTGGACGAGACACGTCTTCCAAACTTTGATTACAACTATTATCTTTGACGAGTCCTTAGCAAACTTTTACACAATTCATCTGGTTTGTAAAACTTAAATTTGAAGTCTACGTTTTAGACAATGTTGTTATGTTTTAAACTCATTTTATGGATGACAAATCTTTGGTATTATCATATAGATTGTTTGATATGGTTGAATGCAATGATAACAAGTAAGTCACCCCATAATCACGCTTCCGCAAAAGTCAGGGTGTGACAACTTGGTATCAGAGCTTCGATCGTAGCGAACTAGGATTCTTTCTCGAGTCTAGACTACGATCATTAGGGCTCTCACGAAAACGTTTTACAACATGTTTTCATTGCATACACTAAACGTCCAGATCCAGGAAACACACATTTTACAAACAAAAAGGCACAAATACACATTTCAAATTTATATTTATAGATCAGTCTTAGAGGCTGAGGGAGGATCAGTCTTAGAGGCTAAGGGAGGATTAGTCTTAGAGACTGGGAGGTTGGTCTTAGAGACCAGGGATTTAGTCTTAGAGACTGGGAGGTTGGTCTTAGAGACCAGGGATTTAGTCTTAGAGGCTGGGACCAGGGAGTTGGTCCTAGAGACCAGGGAGTTGGTCCTAGAGACCAGGGAGTTGGTCTTAGAGACCAGGGAGTTGGTCCTAGAGACCAGGGAGTTGGTCCTAGAGACCAGGGAGTTAGTCTGAGAGGCTAGGGAGTTAGTCTGAGAGACTGGGTGGGATAGCTTGGGAAGACTAGAAGGAATATGTGGATACATGATTACGTTGTGAATTGTCTTTATTTGCAATACACAAGTGTTAAAGATTACTGTAAAAATGCATGCTACGACTATTATGTACCGGCACACACACGTCACTTTCCTTAGGGAATGAATTGTCATATGATGACGACCCTACGGCCACCGCCACAGATGATGAGACTGTACCTGCACCGGAGATATTTACGTCAGACACTGAGAGTGACCCTGACATGTTGACCAAGAACGAGGACGACTGCCAACCATCCGCGCTGCCAGACTCTGGTGACGAATTACCCTTGCTGATGGCTTCCTGGACAAGAAACTTCCTGTCATCCTTGTTTCGTTCCACGACCACCTCATCATTTGGACACTTCGATGACGAGCACACCGTGGCTCCGATTCTCGACGCCGTACCTCTCATGATTATTTTCCCCGAGAATCTACCTCTTTGACAAATTGTTTGATGACGACGTTAATTTGCTTATTGATGATCGTTCCGTTGATACCCAGGATGATGGAAAGTTAGATGAGGACGTTGTTACTGACTCTACGTTTCGAGATCCCTATTATCAAACTATCCTCTGATTCTAGTATACACTCGATTTCAGACTCCTTTGAGTCTGCGACATTTACGACTTTACAAACAGGCAGGTTACCGCTTTTTGCTCCAAACACGGACGACGACGCCGCTTTGACTACTGCACTAACACTTGCTCAAGATCACATACCCTCACACGCCCCAGGACCTGCCCCTGAGGCAGCTCCAGTTCCTTGCGGGCCAGCTTGATGTTGCACCTGCTGAACCTGCTTAAACGTGACCTTATTTCCTTTGGACTACTCTACCTTGCACTCCTCTTACCAGACCCAGTACCTGCACCTATTGAATCTACTTTTGTTGAGACATTTCTACCGCACCTGCACCCGCTGATGTTGCACCTATGAAGACCGACGTCCATTGCACCGACATGCCTACCGCTCTCTTTCAAGACATACCCGCACCCCGGGAAGGCGCTCCAGGTCAGCACCCGCATAACGATTCTTCTGCCACGGCAACATTTTCCCTAACTGTACAAGACGCACCGTTTGCTACATTCACCTCTACAACGTTGGACAAGTCATTTCGATGGATTCCTATACTACACTATGTTGATTTTAGACCCTTGTCATCCCTCACATTATGGAGGCTACGCACGGGATGAGTACACCTGTCACATCAGCTACAGTTTGAGGATATAAGTCGCAGAATGTTGGAGCTGGAGTTGACACCACAACCTCCACCCTGTTTATTGCCAGTATACTTTGATCCTCCACAATTATCAAAGACTTCTTTTGCGCTCTCATCTTCTGCTATGACGCCTTTTCTAGGTTTTTTTGATGCTCGTTTCTTTTACTATCGAGCGGCAGATCAGTTAACTACTTCGATGTATATACAAGCTCGAGGAGGAGTTTACGCGTGCTAGCAGTTACTTTTCTTTCCTCCTCCACCTCAGTCACCAGTGTAGTTGATTTCTGGGTTTATGCGGATTGCATTACACTTGGGTAAAGACACCAATAATAAGCCGGGATTGCGGAGACTTTTGAAGACCACTTCTGACTACGTAATTTTGATACACTAATATACGTGTTGGACAAGGGTAGGGTGACCATGTGTCCTTTCTGATGTGATAAATTATGTAAGACACAGTGATTATGGCCAGAGGATAACGAAAGCCCAATCATTTTTAAACATGCGACAATACTTATGACTAATAACTAATGAAAAACTCAGTCGCTATGTTCCCACTAAGCACGCTGTTGATCAGCATATTTGTGATATAACTATAATGCTACATGCTTACTTGCTACGTTCCTATTTACAAGTTGTGCAATAATTGTGAGGGTACGTGATTGAATGTTATAACGACTGCATATATACATATATGTAATATACCTCTAAGGTCTTATTCGTTAAATAGAGACTTGTGTGCTCGTGTCCTTAATAAGACCTGACCTAACCGACTTTCTTCTAGGAAGATGTCTACTCAAGGGAACACCGATACCAACAACCCTCTGCCAACGACAGAGGCAGAATTTCAAGAACGCCTATTACAGGTCATCGCACAGTACGAGGCCCTTCGCTCTGAGCGCAGCGGAGGTACCTCGGGAAATAACCCACCCAACGGCTGCACCTACAAGCAGTTCTTGGGCTGCCAGCCCCTACATTTCGACGGCACTGGGGGTGTCGTAGCCTTCGTGCGCTGGGTTGAGAAGACGGGCACTGTTTTGCGTGCGAGCAAATGCGCCCCAGAGCACCAGGTCACGTACATTTCCGGACTGTTCCAAGATGGGGCTCTGTCATGGTGGAAACTCCAGGTTCAGACGATGGGCGAGGCTGCTGCGTATGCTTTATCATGGGACGAGTTGAAAGAGCTAATGCATAAAAAGTACTGTTCGAGGACAGAAAGCCAGAAGGTGGAAACTGAGTTCTGGAACTTGAAGATGGAAGGTCCAAAAATAGCTGAGTATGTGGAGAAGTTCCAAGTGCTGTCGCGTATCGTTCCTTACATGGTAGATCCAGAGTTTAAGAAGATTGAGCGTTTCATTTGGGGATTGGCACCCCAAATCATGAGCATGGTGACGACATCAAAGCCTACAACGATCACTGAGGCCATCAATCTAAGTGTGGCCTTGACTGAAGAGGCAATCAGGATGAACAAATTTTCAACCTCTGAGGGAAAGAAGGAGACTCATGTAGAGTCATCTGGAGACAACAAGAGAAAGTTAGCAAATTTCAAACAGGGTACCCAGACGAGTAGCGACAACAAGGCCAAAAAGAGAAAAGAGTACATGGGTAAACTACCTAAATGCGACAGGTGCCGACGTCATCATACCGGGCGATGTAAAAATGGAAAGTGTGACAACTGTGGCAAAGTGGGACACAACAGGGAAACGTGTTGGCGTGAGACGAAGTGTGGGAAGAAAGGAAAGGGGAAAGGTAAGGGATGTTATAACTGCGGTGATATGGGGCACTTTAGGAAAGATTGCCCAAGAGAGATTAAACAAAATCATGGGAAGAATGTCTAACACCGGAGCTAGCGATGCACGCCAGGATCCAAACATGGCCATCGGTACGTCTCATAGTAGTCAATGTTATGCGTCTGTGCTATTTGACATTGTTGTCAGATTTTAGCTTCAGAATATACTTGTTTTAGCAGTACGTAAGATAGATATCCAGTACTTGATAAGAACCAGTCAAGGAGAAGTCTTGACGTGGTAACGGGAATCGACCAGTTGTCAAGCAATCGGGCGGAAGTTGGTATCCGCACCCCGATGGCGAACGAAGGAATGATCGTGACTCATGGAGAAAGATACGCCTCTACAGATTACTAATTTCTTGAAGGCACAAAAATTGTTGCGCAAAGGATGTGTTCCTTTCTTGGCTCATGTCGTGGACAAGGGAGCCGAAGAACCAGAACTCAAAGATATTCCCGTGACAGGGAAATATCCCGAAGTCTTTCCCAAAGACTTGCCAAAAACTACCTCCTCAACGACAAGTTGAATTTCTCATCAGATTGATTCCAGGCGTCGCGCTTGTAGTCAATACACCTTAACGACTTACACCTTCGGAGATGCAAGGATTGACAGTGAAGCTTCAGAAGTTGATAGAGAAGGAAGATAACAGACCAAAATTCCCTTTTGGGTAATCCTAATTCTGCTCGTCGATAAGAAGGACGACACCTTTCGAACTGACATCAAACTACCAGGAGCCGAACGACCTAACCAACCAGAGTTGATAACTCTTGCTAAGAATTAACGAATTATTTAATTTACTATGAGGATTCAACTACTATTTCACGACCGACCGATGATCGAATGTCATTAGTTGTGACTCCAGGAAGAAAGCTTGCCGGTAAAATGGCGGGACCATAATTTGTTTCAGACATACACAAGAATGGTGTTTCCTACACGATGCACAGAACGATTCTACACCGAATACGAGACTCTGAGAATCTAGGAAACCTATACTTAGGGCCATCAAGAACCAGGTCCAAACTCACAAAGGTTGTTACTTAGGAATCACATCCGTTAACTCGAGCTGACACCATTAACCTGACAGATATGCCAGTTCGGTTGACCAAACAGAGAGTACTTGAATTTCTTTTACTTCTAGCGAGTAGATGTTTCCCCTTTAATGGTAGTTGCATCACAATAATTTTCTCGCTGAGAGCGAACACACATTTGCTTTGATATCTGGTCATTTCTCCATTTTAGCAAACACTCATTGTTTTAAAACTCACATGTTACGCATGCACCGTCTGCTACGCATGCACCGTCTGCTACGCATGCGGTTTCGATTCAAACGCTTCATTGAAGTTCAAATATTATGTTGCTAAATCTAAATTACTGGTTTGTGATTCGAATGACCTACATTATTGTAATTGTTGGCTCTTTTGCTATCAAGTCAACACACTCCCTTGAAACTTCTTTTGTTTCAAATTACATTCATGGTTTATTTTTGTTACCATGCCGAGATTTCCTTTGATCGATACACACGTTTATTGTCGGGCTACACTAAAACTAAGTTCAATTGCTTGAACCTATCCATTTCACATATTCAATTTAAGACGCCATATGATGTGTTGAGAGCATCATATTCAAACAATTTTGCAAGGGTTCTTTTGTTTCGAGTCGTAGTGGACTTGGTTGGTCTATGACCCCACCAAATCATTTGTTGATTTCGATACCTTACGATGATGCTTTCACGGGATTGAAGCTTGCGCTAATTTGGTTACTTACTTCTTACACGGATTTAATTGAATATTTGATAACTTGCCCTAAATCCATCTGGTTTATCGCGATTAAAATCAGCCTCCACACAGTTGTGTGTTAAGGCAAAGGTACATAGACTCATTTCATATCACAATGTACCTCCTAACGATTCTTTCATGGTCAATCAAATGCCTTGCGATACATAGTTACTTTTCATCTTCGATCGGAAACAGTGATCTTTTGATATTCCGTGTTCAACTGGAAACCTTACGACATTGTATAAATCAAATTTTTGGATTGTTCAGGATACTTTCATTTGATTTCAGGCATGGTGAACTTTTTCAGTCACCACAACTATTGAATCTCGTCATTTTGACACCTTGTGGTATCATTAGCTTGTGCTAATCATGGTCAATTGTTTCACACAAAACGACATATACTTTTGTTTGACTTATCATTTAAACATTTCTGATGCAACTACGAAATTCAAAAATGACAACGCACTGATTCTTACCATTCATTTGCTCGGGAGATTGACAGATCACTCTACTATTACTTCTGAGTTGTTGATTTTGAGTTCATACTATGGTTGTGAGGACTCATTGTCATATTGTGACCGACTATCTGAGGATTCTAATAGACAAAACTCCGCTCTTGTGGAACCCCTATTAACTGGACTACACTAGACCATACGTCAACACGTCTTGTACCTTCGACACCAAGTGTTAAAAGCACATAACCTTTTAACCATTGGATTCGTGATGTTATATATATATTCTTGGACTCACTTGATGTGAATAAGGTTTGATTCGGTTTGGTGATTATCTATCTCGGTACTATTCATATACATACATGCATAACGAAACCCTAAGGAATTAAGGTAGTACAAATTTCGAGGACGAAATTTTCTTAACGGGGGGAGAATGTGACAACCCTCAAAATTTCAGGTACTGTACAAATTAATTAATTTCGATTATGTGCTTAATGACTGTGCTTGATTACAACTGACACCTTAAACTGCTTAATGATTTATGTTACATACATACATGTGCATCACTTTACATACAGTCGCTCCATTTATTTCATACAGACTCTTAGTGACAAGCCTGATGCACAAAGCACAGTTAGCATAATGAGCGGATAACTCAGACACGTGCTGACAATGCCAGCACATAGACAGACACTATATTGAGGCCAGTATGAGCCAGGGACAAAGTACTACACTAGTATGGGTGTAGGGAAGTGAGGACCATAAGACTGTGTCACTAGGTGATAGTTTGAGTGCCGGAAAGTGCCTAAAACTCATTTTAAGTACGGAATTCTGCAATTTTAGCAACGATTCAGCTTTTAACATACTCGTATTATTCAGAAAATTGACTAAATGGTCCTGAACGCTTTCCTAAGTGTTGGAATTAATTTCGTTACAAAAAGATGCATAAAAGACACGCTGCGGTACAATTTAACACTTTAACGGAACGATACGTAACCGAGCAACCGGACATTACCCGGGACACCAAAATTTTGTCAGAAACATTATTTTATTATTCCTAAATAATCATGGTCACAAAAATCCCCACACACTATAGAAACATGACATACACCCACTATTCTTGAAAATACCCTTAACCTCCTACTTAATTACCTACTAATAATCAAATTTTACAATCTACCCCCCCCCCAACCGAATTTTCAGCCATTGGGACCCACCCCATCATTACATTATATTTTGTTTAGATTTTGTGTTATTCTCTCAAGTTTTGGTTGGCCAAAATCTAGAATATCATGACACTAGGGTTAGGGTGGCTCATGAATTCCAAGAAATACTCATCATCACCTTAAGATCCACACTCCACCTCACTCTCTCTCCCTATTTTCGGCTCCTCATAACCGAACCCACCCCCATCTCCTTCATACCTCCATCTTCTTCACTACAAGTCCCCTTTCCAAGCTTGAAGATCATCCAAAGAAGTGCAAGTTGAAGGGCTCTCAAGAAAGCTTTGTCCAAGTCTTTATCACCATCTTTCTCTCTACATATTTGCAATAGATTTCTTCCCTAGCTTGAAGCTAGTGGTAAGTCTCTGCACCTTGTTGCATCTTGTCATTGTTATGATTCGTAATAGGATGATAATGTTTAGATCACAAAACTAAAACACTAAAAAGGATGAACATGGAACCTTACAAAAAAATCCTACATAAAAAGGTTTGCATAAAGATGTTATCGGGTTAGTTTGGGTTTGGTTAATGCATGCATAATGTTTGATCATTAAGTTATTACTAAATCATTGTTAGGACACTTGTTAATGTGTTTTTAGAAACATTAAACTAGAAATAAACATGTTGATTGGAATTTCCAGCCAACTTCAACAGGCTGTAACTGGGTCATTTTAAATCGAAAAACTGAATTTCTGAAGCCTAAATTATGTATTTTCGAAAATCTGATCAAATGGCACTGGAATCGTAATTTTTTAAGGTCGATTACTATTTTTAAAGAATTGTTTTAAAACAGCAGCTCAAGCTGAAATTTTTCTGCTGAAAAAGTGTGTCGTATTCAGAGCCGTAACCCGAAACCTGAGTAGAATCAGCTCATGGGATTTTTACTGTAGATGGTCACTGTTGTTGCCGTGATCCCCCAACTGGAATTTCGTCGATCGGACTTACGATTAATTTTTAGTGAATTTTTCCGTAAACTGCGATCAGAAAGCAACAAATCTGATCGCAGTCGGGTAAATAAATTTTTATATAATATTGATAATGAACTGGGCCCCGATATTTTTACACAATAAAATTTGGAACGTTTATGACATTCTGTAAAATTTGGGAATTTTTGGAGAAGGGTAACTATTTTATTAAAATGCTCTAAAACAGTCCAGTTTTATTTAATAAAACTGAAATGACATAAGTGGTATATTGCATGTGGGATTGTCGGGTTGGCTATGTGAGAACAATCTACGGGATATATGTAAAAGAAAATGATATGCTTTTAAGCATGGACGCCTCCATTTACAAGGGAGACTATGGCGAAATTTTCCGAAAATCCTAACACTTGGTAAATATTTTCTGGACAAGTGTTTACTAGTATATTCTAAACTATGTTTTTCAAGCATAAAACTCGCCATAATTTTTATAACGAAATATGGAGTATCGGAGGTTGGTTTTATACAGGAATATGGTTAAATATGTATTCTCTAAAATGGGACTTAAAAAAAATATAATTCCAATACGAACAGGCATATGTAAAATATCCCATCCTTGGGAAGGAAATACGAATACACAAGTATGAGAAGTATTATTACTAAAAGAGTGAAAACACTTTAAAACGTAACTCAAAGGCACTAATCAATACTAAGACAAGGCACGACCCGTTCGTCTAATTGACGTTAGACCATTGTAGGTAGTCGTGTTTGCTGAGGAGATTTGGGTTACGTACGAGTACCGAAGACGCAATACTGTGAGTTCATGTCCCCCTTTTCTCTTAACTATTTTCAGTTTTATACTTCGGGGGTGAAATACATGTTACAAATATTACAGACATTTACAGACAATTACAGACATTTATTTACATGGTATGATTAGCTAAGGAATTTACTGTTAGATCACGTGAATGGATAGGCTATTATCGTAAGACCATTAATCCTTGTATAAGGACCGAGAGGCATGAGTGATAGATCTATTGGGTGTTGCGAGCCCCACACATGGGCCAGCGTGTGGCTGCATGTGGTGACTATGTCGTTCCGCCGGAAGGACCGGTATGAAGTGCGCGTTACAGGTTTGAGTGCTTCCTAGGCCATATCACTTATTAATGTATTAGCTACACATTAATTGATCTGTTTTTCCTTATTGCTACATACCAAGGACATACATTTATACAGACATATTTCACAATTTATACAGACACACATTAACGATTTATACAGACTCACATACACATGAACTCGTTCAACTTTTGTTGATGTTTTCCAAACTACATGTATTTCAGGAAATTAAGTACGGATCTGGCGGACGTTGGAATTTCAAGTCATGTTAAGTATAAAGATGTCATCCATGGTTTTTGGGTTTGGCCAGTGTGTCTTAATCCTGGACGAGACACATCTTCCAAACTTTGATTACAACTATTATCTTTGACGAGTCCTTAGCAAACTTTTACACAATTCATCTGGTTTGTAAAACTTAAATTTGAAGTCTATGTTTTAGACAATGTTGTTATGTTTTAAACTCATTTTATGGATGACAAATCTTTGGTATTATCATATAGATTGTTTGATATGGTTGAATGCAATGATAACAAGTAAGTCACCCCATAATCACGCTTTCGCAAAAGTCAGGGTGTGACATTGAAACTCTTGAAATTGCATGGAACATTATTGTTGTTGTTGGCTTGGTTCAGTTGAGCAATAAGATTTGGGAAAGCAGCAGCCATTTGTTGCGCGATGATTTCTGCCAGTTCGGCATTCGCTATCTGATTGTCGCATCGAGGAGGCATTCTAACAAGGGGAAATAAGAGAGAAAACAAATGAAATGGCATTGGGTAAGAATAGGATGTTATAACTACCGACCAAAATCATGGGTGATGGTCATTTGTTTGAACCACGAAGCAAACAAACGACACACAAAAGGCTGAATCAAAGCAAGTAGGTCCTCATAATGTATCGCGAAGACATGCTCGCCTATAAGTGGACACTCACCCCAAGAGTTCCCAGGTAAGAGTGACTGGTCCGATTATGTGGATTTGTACGAACACTCTAGCCTTAGATAGAAAACCCAGGGTACAGGCATTCACTCTTCCAGTTTGCACATGTTCACACTATTTAGGACCCAAAACTTTGACGAGATTTTGAAAACTCAAAGGCATTCAAAACCTTATAACAGAGGGTTCAAAACCTTACAACCGAGGATTCAAAACCTAGTAATAAATCATCCAAAAACAGATGATTAATTTTCAAAGCGGATTCGGAATTGATGTTCTCGTTGTGGTTGCTGCCTAAAGATAGGCAACGGTATTGTTTTATGACTAAACGCAAGTAAACTCGTGTTAGGTTCCTAGGAAGGTTATAGTATAGGTCAAAGCATTACTAATAACCTAATTCCCTATAACCATTGGCTCTGATACCAACTTTTCTGTCACACCCCGACCACGTAAAACAACAAAACGTGGCGGAAACGTCGGGGAGTGTTGTAACAGAATTAATTGTTTCACAACCATGGAAATTAAAGATACGTTTTATTTATCAACCAAGAGAGTTACATTGTCTTAAGCAAGAAACAAAGAGTACATAACATAATTTAACTAGTTCTTGCTTCGTTTTAAGTCACTAAGGCACGGGTCCGCCTAAGTGTGTCTCGATCATCCTATGCAACAGCTCCTGAAAACACATGTGAAAATAGGTACGTCAGCATAAAAATGCCTGTGAGATACATAGGTTTTATGAAAATAGGATTCATGACTTGAGTTTAAAGAAACTGTTTAATAAAAAAAAAGTAGCCATGAATCTTGTTGAGTGTTCCTTTCATAAATCATTTGAAAAGTGATAAATAAACCAGATGATATATATGTATAAAAGAACAATGTATGGTTAAGTGAATAACCAAGTAAAATGAGTCTGTATAAGTTAAGTTATTTGTAAAACGATGTTTATGTGAAGATTGTATTGTAGATGTAATATGTCTAAACTGCAATGGTTTAAATAACGCTACGATATGTAATACCATAAAAGCACTTATATATAGGAAGTACAAGCGGCGTATCCACCATGTTTTTATCGTATTACACGTCGCCTCGTTACTTAAATCACTTACCCAAACAGCCACCAAGATGAAATGTTTAACAATTGTAGAAATGTTTATGTATGGTCAAATACAGTTCACACGGTTCAACAGTTACAAACGGTTCATATAATCAAATGGTTACAACGGTTCACATAGTCCAATAGTTACAACGGTTCACATAGTCAAATAGTTACAAACAGTTCAAAATGTAATATAATGTGTTCATATGCTGGATGAGCATATGCAACGAAATGCAATGTAAAACAATGTGTCCATATGTTGAGTAAACATATGCAACTAATGTAATGTAAATCAATGTGCTAGCATGCTCAGTCAACATACATAGCAGAAAAGTCATGTAAATTAATGTGCTAGCATGCTCAGTCAACATACATAGCAGAAATGTAAAGTAAATCAATGTACTAAGTATGCTAAGTAAACATACATAGCAAAACAATGTAATGTAAATCATGTACTATAAATGTACTAATGAACATAGCAAGTATATGATGTGAAAACAGGAAAGCATGAAAGTAACAAGTAGGCACATGTGTTTCACCCCAAAACAGTTTGAAAACAGTAAAAGAGGGGTCTATGTACTCACTTGAGATTGCTCGATAGTCCTAGGATAACCACCAAGCAAAGCTAGAAGATCACGGGATCAACGACGCCTAATATAGGTAACTATGATAATAACCGGACCTAAATCGGGAGATCGGATAGAATGAGGATTCGTAAACCAAACGAGTATGGGAACTCATGTAATATGGTTTAACAAAGCCTACATACTAAAATGAAACCTACCCTAAATGCTTACGACCCGTTTAGGTAGCTTATGCTACTTTAAAGCGTCGTTCGCGTAAAACGCGTTCAGAACGCCTAACTAGCCCTATGATAAGTAAAATATGCCTTAGCATGTCTAATATTGTTTCCAAATCAGTTTAGATATCAAAAATTATGTTACATATGCTTTAAAGTAAATTTTGGCGTAAAAAGGGCATTTTGGTAATAAACCTAAGGCATATAACTACCTATCATACAACTAACTAAACATCGTGACCATAAGGTATAACCTCGGAAGGTTATTCCCTATACAACTATGGTCACCTAAAGTGTTTGGTCGGATCCTAATGATCGACCAAACGGGTCGGGTTCGAAACTATAAGCGATTGTTTAGATCGCTTACCTTACGACCCTATATAAGCACTAAATCTAAAAGTGACGAGTTAAACATGTTAAAACATGTTTAACGAGGTTTGAATACAAGTTTGGTATCAAGACAAAGGGTCTTGATACCCATAAGTAGTTTGGTTACAAAATACGCAAGAATACGTATTTTGGCCGAAACTACGACTCGTCACTGAGTCTAGATAACGTGGAAATCAGTAGGTATAGTCACTAGGGATTATAACCATCGTGATTACGCTCACGTTATGAAGTTCAAACAAAATTCACATTGACCATAAACTGGTTAATGCAGACTTTCATGACAAAACGAATAAAAAAACGAAAGAAGACTTACAAAGGGTCCCCGCAAGATTTGATTCCAAGTAATCTCAGGTAGGAAGTGAATAATCACAACCACTTAGAGAAAAATTCAGATCAAATGTTGGTTTGCAAGAAGTGGGGGTTGGGTATTTATTGGAAAACAAGAACCGTTAGGATCGTTCCTCGAAACCGTGCTTCAATCTCATCCATACACCTCAAGCCCATGGTTTTATAAAACCATTTGAGCCCCTAGTATTGCCCAAAACCATGTGCAAGGGGATTATGAGTGCTTAACAGCTGTTTAATCTGATTTTTCTGATCTGGGAGGTCCTTACGGACCATATGGCTAAGTGCTTACGGTCCGTAAGCCTTGTGCAGACCAGCAACTTTCAGAAATGACAGTTTTAGCCCCTGAAGCCCCAAACTTGGTTTTCGATGCATTTTTAGCACGTTTTAGCCCCGTTAACCCCATTTCAAAGCTCTAAAATGAAGTTAAAGTATAGGGAACTTAAAATGTGCTCAAAATATGTCGGATGTCGGTTTGTTTGGCCGTACGATTGCGTTGTTCGGTTAATTACGACGGAAGTCGTAACGGACGCAAAAACGGTCCAAATTGCGCGATGAATGGATTTTTCTTATGCCAAACACAAAAATAAAATATTTTAATGCTTACATAAATTTTTGGATGTCCGTATGTATTCAGAACGTAAGTTATGCGCGAAAATGCAAACT
This sequence comes from Helianthus tuberosus, assembly GCA_030545235.1. Taxonomy (NCBI): domain Eukaryota; kingdom Viridiplantae; phylum Streptophyta; class Magnoliopsida; order Asterales; family Asteraceae; genus Helianthus; species Helianthus tuberosus. Next base: position 178,056,708 of record CM060424.1, on the reverse strand, counting down.
TGTGCACTTTTTGACGCTTTTAGTCCCTGAATGACCCAAAAGTTTATTTTAGCACACCGAACTCCTCAAAGCCTATTTCTAAGCTATGTAAAGGATATTTATGGTATGTTTAACTTATGGTCATGTTCCGGAATGTCTGTTCCAGTACGAATCGTCATACTTTCGCAGTTTGTCGAATTTAGTCCTTGTAAGCGATTAAACTTGATTTTGCCATACCAAAGCCTTCAAAACTTATTTCTAAGTTATGTAACGGTTATTTAAGGTATGTTAAGTATATGTTGATGTTCCGGAGTATTTTTCGCGTTTAAACTGATTACGTTTACGCACCAGTTTGCGTATAACTCTCCAGAAAGCGATTTAAAGCTTGAAATCGAACAAGAATTGATATGTGCAAAAGATACACATATTTATACAAATATCAAGTATGAAATACAATATTTCATTGGTTTGGTATTTGTTTGATGGTCACAGTGACACAGGTGTCACACATGAGCGAGAGCAATGGTGTTGGTACATTCATCTGTCGTCTTCGTCTTATGTCGAGTCTCGTGTACGTTGCGAAGATTGATCAAGCATGATGTCATGATGACATCATCAAAGTGATGTCATCAATGACATCATTCAACATAATTACATATAAGACAAAGATTTAGAATGTGAATATTAGAGTTTGGTCAAAATGTAATAGTCTAGTCCGCTCGTTTGTCAAAGTCTGGTTCGCTTATAGGTTTATCAAGCTGGTTCGCTTATTTGTCATGTATGTTGGAGCGAATCAGAACTCTTATATATAGGGGCTGTTAGAGCGAATCAGATAGGGAGATAGATAGACACATAGTTGAAGGTGTTTTGTTCCGGTACTCTACCGAAGTGCTGTCAGATCGTGTAATCGAGTTATTAATCAATAAAGCAGCAAGGTTAAAGTGAATACAGCTTGAATAGCACCGAATTATTAGTTTCCGCCTCTTAATTCGGATACGAACTTCTCTAAACGACGCAAACAGGTCCGATAACGATCCTACAAGTGGTATCAGAGCTCAGGAGGAGGAGTTCTTGTCATTTTAGCTGAAATTCTTCTGTTCTTCTACACTTTCTTCAGTTTTTCAAAATTTTTCACGGTAAAAACGGCTCAAAATCACACAGTGCACTCGGAATCATGAATTAACAAATCTTTGAAGTTTTCAGAACTAAAATCGACCTAGAAAGTTGTTTTTAGGTGGTTCGCTTTTTCAGATTCACACAAAAGGTGACGTAAGCATCTGGACCGCTCCAAATTACTTGTCTGGACCGCTCAAAGGATCAGTTTTTAGTTCTGGTTCGCTCAAAAGTGAGTTGTCTGGTTCGCTCTTACAACATCATTCTGGTTCGCTCTTAGAACAACATTCTGGTCCGCTTTTAGTGACAGTTGTGGTCCGCTTTTAGTGACAGTTGTGGTCCGCTTTTAGTGACAGTTGTGGTTCGCTCTTAGTGACATTTGAGGTCCGCTCATAGTGACATTTAGGAATTCAGATTCAAAGTATCAGTATTTCACGTGATTATTCATCGTATATTGTGTGGATTAACGTGTTTTGTGTCGGTGCATGTGATAGTATCATTTCGGGTCTCGTAAATTGAAGTTCAGATTGCATGTGAATTGGTCTAAGTTGTCAGCTGCATGTCATCGGGTCATGTGAAGTTCTTCGTTTTGTTTAATACGTAAAAAGAGGCTGTCAGTGTGTTAGGATAAGAGATCATGTGTGTAGTGTCAGTTTGCACGTTGTGATGACAAGTGATAAATCAATATTATTCGATTCTACAAGTTGATAAAGTGGTGGCCCAATCAGCTTATTTGATCAATTAAAGTTGTCGGATATTAAAATTGTTTGGTACATCATGTGAACTGATTACATCTACTCAGCTCTTTTATTATCTAAAATCACCGGCCCATGTGTGTTTTACTAAATAGTTGGATCGGCCCATGTAGTTGTGGTGTTTATCCTTTGAAAGCCCATGTGATTCATTTTGTTTAAAAGGTTGTGAAATTCAGGTCGCATAAGTTGTCAGGTCATTCGGAATAAATCAGGTCACATAGATTGACATAACCTCAGTTCGTGCAAGTACAGTTGTCCAGATCGTGTTTTTGTAAATCAGTTTGTTTAAAATTACACTCAGTTTGTACGAAGAGAGTCAGGTCATTTGAATTCAATCCAGGTCATAGCTGTCTGCACAGTTCATCAACTTTCAGTCATAGAATAATCACCAGTTCGACTCCAAGTTGCAAAATTCTGATTCAGCTCCAAATTACTTTGTGATTCCGCTTCAAACAGAGATCTTGCTTGAAAGTATATTCTTGTGATTTCACTTGAAAGAGATGACTTTTGCTAATGCTTACGATCTAAAATGTGCCGAAAGGTGCAGAAAAGTCATGGAAGCTGCTGAAGCAAGACGGAGAAAGCTTGAAGAAGAGGAAGAAGAGGAAGAGAGATTAAAAGCTGAAGCTAAAGCTGAGAAAAAGAGAAGAGCTGAATTTTTACAATCAAACCGAACAGTCAAAGAGGTTCCTGAATTTGAAGTCAAAATTGATGCTGAACCTGTTAAAGTTCCTGAAAAGTGCATGAATTGTGATTCTTTAATCAAGCAAAACAATGAGTTGCTGCATAACATAAACAGATTGAAAGAATCCTATGATACAATGAACAGAGAAATTAACAAGTATACTGATTCAAACGGTGAACAAGTTGTGGCAATGAATACGCTGAAGATAGCATACCTGAGACAGCTAGATGAGGTCAACTTTCACATAAAGAAATGTGCTGATCTGGAGTTGAAGTTGGCAACACAAAAGATAGAAACTGAAAGAGTCAACAAGTTATTAGAAAGTTACTCATGTTCTACTTTTGTTGTTGACAGGATTTATCCGGTTGTGGAGAATTTGAAGACGTTTGAAGACGTCTGAAGAAAAGAATCTGTGACAAAAGATGAAGTAAAGATTTCTGGTAAGAAACCAAGTGTGGTCTACACTAGATGTCCGCCCCCGGTCGAAAATGGATTTTTACCTCGAAATCCAAATTCCGAAAGAGTCGAAAAGGCAATAAACTTACAATGGGAGTCTGGGCCGTCAGATAACTTGCCAGAAAATATTGATGTCACGTACACGTCGTCCGACACTGATCATGAGTCAAAGTTGATAAAAAGTGTGGTCGATCAGGTGTTAGATAAAGATGATTGTGAGGAGTCAAAACCGGAGTCCAAATTCAAGTCAAAGTCTGAGTCCGATACGTCAAAGTCAACAGTAAAAAAGGATAAACGGGTTTATGATAAAGAGTTTTTGATATCAAAATCTAATTTGAATGATGAATCATTCAAAGTGGCATATACTTTGAAAGATTCTGACAAATTATATTCTGATGAGATTTTTCCAATAAGAAGTGTTAGATTTGAAATGATTCAAAAGGTTTTCAAAATCACAGAAATTAATATTTCTGAAATAAAAGATTTAAATCTTAATGGAAAACCTAAACAATACACTTCAAGAGATCAACAAAGATTTAACAAGAAAATGGGTTACAATTATGGTTACAGTTTCCAAAAGAAACCAAACCATAATCGTAATTACAAAAAGAAAGGATTAGGTTTTGTACCACCGAAAAATTATAAAAATGAAAAATTTTCTAAACCAAAAACTGTGTTTGTTTCAGGAAAATCTTTAGATGATGAGAAAGATCAAGCATTCAGAAAGCAGACAAATCAAGAATTCCTTGCCAAGAAGCAAGAAGAACTGAAGAAGAATGTTGTTCCAAAGAAGATTGAGAAGAGAATATGTTTTCAGTGTAAAATTGTTGGTCATGTTGCTAGGGACTGTCCAAAGACATTCAAACCGAAACAGGAAGTCTCTGGTAAACTAAAAGAGAAAGTGATAGAGAAAACAGAACTTTCAACCCGAAAGTTTACAGGCTTTGAAAATTCAACTTTTGAGAAAGGAGAATGTTCAAAGAATGTGATTAAGAGAAAAGAAAATTTGCAAAATCAAAAATGGGTTGTTAAGGGTTCAAGTAACAGTTCTGGTAATGAATCTGATTCCACAAAATCAAAGGAGCCACGTGTTGAGAAATCAGTTCCAACTATAAACGATGAAAATTTTCCAACGTTGTGTGCTGAAAATTTTAATAAGAAAGTTGGGAAAGTTGAAATTTCAAATCAATTTTATTCTGATAAGAAGAAATTTGATGTTGATAAGGCTTTCAATGGAACTGTGAAACACATTTTTGGCAAAATGGTCAATGGTAAAGCCAAAGGTGTTAAAGAATTTTATGCTGCCAAAAGAGGAGTTCACAGGTTCGTTGAAAGAAAATATGAAAAAGAAGTTGTTATACCCAAGGAAGGTCAGGCTTGGATGGATATATTTTTCAAAGAATAAAAACCTGACTTGCCGGAGATCCCAAGTTGGTAATCGTGGATCATGAATCGGCATCATTCTTTATCATGTTTAATGTGTTTTTGAGAAGTTTTGCAGGACTTGCCGGAACTCCCAGGTTTGTAAGCGAGGAGTAGGAATCGGCATCTTGAGAATTCAATCAACAGATGATGATTGGTTGAAAATGCTTGATTAGATTGATCTTACAAGTGGTAAATCAGGGACATTAGGTTGTATCTGATTTTCTACAAATGGTTGAGAAACAAAATGATGAGTTTATCCCCTAACCTACAATTGGTTAAAATCAATCAACAAAACTAATTTTCCGAAAAAATCATTTTGATTAAAACAAACTTAAGTGTTTTGAGATCATAATGAGAAAATAGTTTGTTGTGAGGGGGAGTTCTGATTGTTTATGCCAAGTGGATGGCGAATTGAGGCAATTCGATATTAGTTGTCATGTTTTTGTACAGTTTGTTTTCAAATTTCCTAAAATGTGTTTGCATTTTAGGGGGAGTAAGAATTTTAGAAAATCAAAAAACATTTGAAAATTTGAAAAAGTCAAAAACATGATAAAATCAAAAATAAGTTTTTGTTGCATAAAAGAGGAAATGATAGTACATCAGTGGACGATCACAACATGCTAAAGATTTGGTAAGATAAAAAGTGATAAACGGTCTCACTGATGATGTGTCAGTAGGTTTTTACACATTTAGTAGATTGTGACGAGATATAAACCTAAATTTCAAACTTGCTTGTTCTGTGGGTTAACACAAACTTGGATATATAGGTAACCCCTGAAATCTTGTTTGAAAGGTCCCTTATTCTGAGATACTAGGTCTTTATGCTCAGTGATATCTGGGGTATTATCCCGGGACTTCTGCTGAAAGAAATTTCTGACCTAGTCCCCGGATAATGCTTTCTGCAAATGCTTGAAACATAGCATCGCCCTCAGCAAGCTGATGAAACAATAAAATTGATAGTCGCTGCTGTTGTAATGCAAAAGATCCTCTAAAGGGGACCCACCAAAAGTCGAAGCCGTCATCTCTCTGCGTATCGAAAGATCGACCTGAGCTCTCACGGCCCTCGTACTATAATTTATTCCCCTGACAGATATCATTTGTGGTATACTCACCTGTAAGACTGAATATTGGGATCTGGATACGGGAGTATATTCAAGTAGTAGGACACACGAATAAGTTCAAGTGCTTAAAACATTAATCTCGTATCTCGGATCAATTGAACTTTGTGTGAAAATTTAAGTGGATCAATATACTGACAATCTAGGTGAATTGTTTAGAACTTAAAATGAAATGAAGCTTAACGGTGTTGGTGATTTGTCTCAAAAACTGATATGATTCTCTTGCACGAACTCACAAAAAAATATTGTTGGTAAATATTTCATTTCTGCATTTATTTTCTTTTAGAAAATCCAAAAAGATTTTAGTGTGTTTTAGCATAAATTTTTGAAAAATCCAAAAAGATTTTCGACAACTGGTGTTGGAAAGATGATTTTCAAAATTCCGAGTGCTAAACATGATGAACAAATGGTTTGGGTGATAGTGTTTGAGAAAGTTTGAAATGAAATGAGAAAAGTTTTTGAAATAAAATGTTATTCCTGCAAGTGGTAAATTAGATTTGAAAAATCTTATCCACAAATTGTTATCAGAAAATTTAGTTTTGGGTAGAGTTTATGCAGGTTAGCCAGGTTCTGAAACCTGAGGGTGATGAAGTGCCAGGTTACGATCTAAGAACCTGTGGAAAGTGAATTCCAGACTACGATCCCAGCAGATTGAGAGGGGGAGTCTGAAGACACCATGATATTCAACATTTGAGAGAGAGGAGTTTGTTGAAGATAAAGATAGAGAATGAGGATTCTTGTAATGACAAATACTTCAGAGGAAGATCGAAGACTGATAAAGACTGAAGATGCAAAGACTCGACACTTAAGACTCGTCAACATCTGAGGGGGAGTCTGTTGGTACATTCATCTGTCGTCTTCGTCTTATGTCGAGTCTCGTGTACGTTGCGAAGATTAATCAAGCATGATGTCATGATGACATCATCAAAGTGATGTCATCAATGACATCATTCAACATAATTACATATAAGACAAAGATTTAGAATGTGAATATTAGAGTTTGGTCAAAATGTAATAGTCTAGTCCGCTCGTTTGTCAAAGTCTGGTTCGCTTATAGGTTTATCAAGCTGGTTCGCTTATTTGTCATGTATGTTGGAGCGAATCAGAACTCTTATATATAGGGGCTGTTAGAGCGAATCAGATAGGGAGATAGATAGACACATAGTTGAAGGTGTTTTGTTCCGGTACTCTACCGAAGTGCTGTCAGATCGTGTAATCGAGTTATTAATCAATAAAGCCGCAAGGTTAAAGTGAATACAGCTTGAATAGCACCGAATTATTAGTTTCCGCCTCTTAATTCGGATACGAACTTCTCTGAACGACGCAAACAGGTCCGATAACGATCCTACAAATGGTACCTCCGAAAAAACACGGAATGGTGAATGTGCCTGGATTAGTTAATTTCTAAGGTAGCTTATTCAAGACTACCGCGGAAAAACCTCCCGTCAATGGAATGTTTGAAAGCTCACCTAACCTATCTTTTCTCTTAAGAAGGTCCTTGAGAAATTTAGCATATTTAGGCATGGACTGAAGTGCCTCGATGAATGGAAGATTTATCTTTAGCTGCTTAAAGATCTCTAGAAAGTGGCCATATTCCTTAGCATATTTCTGATGCTTAAGGCGAGCGGGATATGGAACACGTGAATGATCAACCAAAGGGGATGGCTTAACTCCTACTGGTTGATTTTCTGCCCTCTATTCAACTTGAGGCCCTCCGGTTTGTGCGGTACTTGCTGGATCTAATTTCTCTTGCACCTTACCGGGAGTTTCCATTACAATCTCTTCATCTACCTCTTCTTCATCCTCTGTCTCTACTCTCTCTCGAGCAACCTCTCCTAGAATCCTGCCACTACGAGTAGTAATAGCTTTAGCTGAATGATTAGTTGGATTCGGGTAGGTGTTTCCCGAAAACTGACCAGGAGGTTTCTCGTGTAGTTGCTTGGCGATATCACCTACTTGTCTCTGAAGATCTAAGAGAGAGGATTGTTGATTTTTATTATGAAGCTCTTGATTTTTGTTAATTTGGTCTTGATTTTTAGCGAAGTTGGTAAGTTCGTTTAGAGTTTTCTGAGTGACCTGATCTCTTGCCATTAACTGAGCAAACATCTCCTCAATTCTTCCTAGATTAGACTCTGAACCTCTACCATTAACCTAACCCTCTTGAGATGAACTCCCAGTAGCAAATTGACCTTGATTTGAATTACCAAATTGACTCCCTTGACCTGAATTACCATTAGAATAGAAACCTGGCCCTCTACTTTGATACTGACCGGAAGAAAATCCAGGAGGATTTCCAGACGAGCGGTAATTACTACGCCAATTAGAGTTGTTATTGAATGAGTTGGTGTTGAATGGGTTGGTGGGACCTCGGTTTTGACCTGCTATAAACTCAACCTGCTCTAGGGTAAGTGTTGGACAATCTCCAGTATCATGCCCTCCCCTACATACTTCACATCTATCGACTTTTTTCTTGATCTCATTAAGCTCTCTCGTAAAAGTCTTCTCCATCCGATCTAGAACAGCAGCTACCGATGAATCCAAGCCAACTCGGTTCACCCCTTGAGTGGTTGAAGAGGTGTTAGTCACAGGAATAGAATTCCTGCTAGCAGCGCCATAATCCATATCAGAATGGGCAAAACTCTCGAAAAGATCGTTACAGTCGGCAACTGTCTTCTTTCCCATGAGATGGCCTCCTGCTGAAATGTCAAATCGTGCGCGAGTTTATGGAGTGAGACCGTTGTAAAATTTTTCTACAAGTGCCCAGTCGGATAGACCGTGTTGAGAACAACGAGAAAGCAGAGTTTGGAATCTCTCCCAAGCAAGATGGTATGGCTCGTCAGGCTCCATTCTGAACGAGTGAATTTGATCATGAAGGCGAGATGCTTTTGCGGGTGGAAAATATTTTGCAAGGAAAGCGTCTCGAAGACCGGCCCAAGTGGTATACGTGTTTGGTGGTTGTGAATCAAGCCAGGTGGCTGCGCGTACGGCTAATGAAAAAGGAAATACTTGGAGAAAACGGGCGTCATTTTCGGCACCTTCAAGGTTGAAAGTGTTGCAGAGGCGTGTAAGGCGGTTTATATGTGCTGGAGCATCCTCGTCATCACGACCATGGAATTGACATGAATTGGTTATGACGGTCATGATATAAGACGGAATTTGCCAAGATTTTTCATTAGTTATTGCAGGAATTTGGATTGGTGAATTTGCTCCAGTGAAACCGGCAGTAGAACGTTGGTGTACGGTTTGATTATTATTATTAGCCATTTCGAAATCAGGTGGTGGACTTGAAGAACGGGAAATTTCTAAGGAATCGGACTTTGTTTCTGTTTCGGTTTCAAAGTAAGGATTTTCAAAAACTTGGTATCTACTTGTGTTACCTGATTCTCCTTCCTGATTGATTGTTTGTCGGCTGAACAGAAGTTCAGGATCGTCTCATGGCTCGAATTCAGGTGCTCCTCGGGAGCGCGTATGTCGCATAAACTAAGGAAACTTAAACTAGGAATTGGAAATAAACAAGTAAACAAAATCTAACTAAGGATTAAATAAAAACTAAAAATAAAAATTGCAAATAAAAAAATACACTAGAATTAAAATAAACAAAAATACAATCTAAAAAAAATACAAAATACACTAATGAATTTTAGACTCATATGACTCAAATAAAGTAAAAAAAATATAAAAAAATATAAACAAAGTAATTAACGCAATTGCAAAGTGTCCCCGGCAACGGCGCCAAAAACTTGATGTGCAGGAAGCGGTATGTAAGAAAAACTTGTAAAAATGGTTAAATAAAAATGACTCAAAATTAAACTTTAGACATGCTTTGGCCTAATAGGTATCGGTACTCTCGTTGATAGTCCCCAGGTAGGCAACTGGTCCTTTTATTTGGATTTGTACGAATGCCAGCCTAGACAGGAGTTCTCAACTACCGGTACTTAACCCTTCCAGTTACTACATGTCCAACACAAAAATGCATTTTTACAAATAAAATACAAAAAGACAAACTTTAAAAATAACCTTAAACTAGACACTCTAAATTTTAAATTTATAAACTTAGACTCGATCTTAAACCTAAACCACACATCCGGCAAGTGTACCGATCAGTATAGTATAGTAAAAGTAAGTCCGAGTATCGAACCCAAGGGACTCTGTTCAGTGGCGAAGCTTGACCATGAAAACGGGGGGGTCGAAAACGTATATACCCAAAAAATTCTATAGAACCGGGGGGTCGAAAACGTATATACCCAAATATTTCTATACAAAAACTACATATATAACACTACTGAGCGAAAAGTTCGGGGGGTCGGGCGCCCCTCCCGGCCCCTCTTAAGCTACGCCCTTGACTCTGTTGAATTATGTTAATGACTTTGTTTATACAAGACTGACACGGACTAAAATGTTTTGTTTAATTGATGGGGGGTTTTTACTTGAAAAATATAAATTTGCAATTTACTAAAATAAACTAATTAAACAAGATAAGCAAAGCACAATTTAAAGCAAATGATGAATTTCAATGATTTATGAAAGACTACTTAGGTTGGAATCCCACTTGTTATTAACATACTTTTTACCGGATAATTATGTGATATAAAACCGGGATCTTTAAATATTAAATCCTAAGAGAAAACAAATAGGTTTCCCAATCCTTCTCGGGAAGATATCTATGTAACTCTAAAGATTTATTTTTTATTACCGGTTAATCTAGACTTCCTGTCGGTTATCTAGTGTTCTAGAAAAGTGCTTGGAAAGACTAACTTCCTTTCGGTTGTAAGTCTAAAGCAATTTAAGGAACTTAATTTGGTTTAATAGACAAGTTAGTAATAATTAAACTAAAACCGGGTTTCTTTCAAAACACAATCCTAGTAACACACTTAACTAGACCTATTAATACTTTTATATTTTTCGGCGCTAAAAATAGTAGAACATTAAAACCGGATTAATTCTTGATCATTATTTCTATGGTTTATTGGCCATTTTACCATAAGATTACCCAAACCCGCTAAGATTTGAAAATCAACATTAATTCTTTTTATGAAAAGACATTCACCGGAATTTATGTGAAATATATGATCGAAATATTAACTAAGTTAAAATATGCATAAACACCAAACTAGTTTCTTAAATCAATTACTTAATAAGAACAATCCATAATCACACAATAACCGGTAAAAATTACATTTTTTAACAAGTGTTCATCACAACCTAAGTAGTATAAGGTGATTAACCGACAATCATTATTATGCAAATTAAAACATCAAATTTAAAAACAGAATTCATGGTAAAGTATGGAAACAAAAAGGAAACAAGAATTGAAATAAGAGAGTATAACCCTTAAGTCTTCAATATTGATCGTTCCCGAGCTTCTCCCGCTGATTCCCGCCTTCAAGAATTCACCACAACTTGCTTCTTAACTCTTCCAAGATCACTCCATGGCTGAATTGTATCAACTCTTAGTGAATTGAGAATATGTGCATGAATGTTGCAAACTTGTGTAAATTGGTGTCTCCATTTATTGTAGACTTCCATGGCCTTTTATAGGCTTCAAATCCTTGCCATTTTGCTTTAAATAATTCGCCACTAAAGTCTATAGTGCATTTAATAATTCAAAGTTAGGCCAAAAGTGTTTTTTAAATCAAAATCCCGTCACCACTTAAATTCCTTCTAGAAACGGTTGCCCAAGCTCTATTCACTCGATTTTAACCTCATATTTGGATTCCTCTCGTCGAGCTACCCTAAAAACATATATTATGGCTCTCGTAACTCATTTTCTAGCTCCGGATATGTCATGATGAAATTCTGACTGTTTCTGACGCGAATTTAATTCATTTTATGGTTCAACATTAGGTTGTTTAGTTTTCTGATAGACTAAACAACCTAACGTAAGGTGTTATCCCTTACGGTCCGTAAGGGGTCCCCTCAGGCAATTTCTGTCACGCTTTCCCGTGTTCTTTCGCATTGTTCGTTTTCTTCCGTTTCTTTCGTAGAATTCATCGTTTTCGCTTCATTTGTACTAGGATCTGACAAAACACAAAATATCATAATAAAGTGCTAAAAAAACAAATAAAACCATACAATAATTATACATTTCACACTGGATAAATGTGTGTATTTTTCCACACATCAGTTATGGTATGGGACATAATATTAACTATCTCGTAACCTAGTTGTTATGGAATTTGTCTTGACAATTTGTTTCGCTCAGTGCCATGCCCCGATGTTTTCGTCATCGGTTGGGGTGTGACAATGTCTGATAGACCTGGTCTGATATGTCCGAATTTAAGCCAAATATCGGCAGGCGACGGTGAGTTGTTGGCGGCCCCTTTCACGTTAGCGAAAATCAAAGAAGTCGTGTGGGCGTGTAGTGGAGAAAAGGCGTCGGGTCCGGATGACATAAATTTCAGCTTCATTAAATGGGTTTGGGCATCATTGCAAACTGATTTCATCCGGGTTTTTGAGGAATTTTCAGGGAATGCTACTCTTTCTGCGGGCTGCAGTTCATTGTTCATCGCTCTTATCCCTAAGTGCTTGGACCTAGGCGATATGGGTGATTATAGACCTATTAGTCTCATAGGTTGTATTAATAAGGCAATTTCTAAGGTACTGGCGAACAGAATGAAGTTAGTGATTAATAAGCTAATATCTGAAGAACAAACTGCATTTTTAGCAAATAGGAGCATATTGGATGGGCCCTTGATTCTAAATGAGTTAATACCGTGGATGAGGTCAAAGAAGAATGAGGGTTTTATCTTTAAAGCGGATATATAGAAGCCATATGATTCGCTGAATTGGGGGTTCTTGGAATCCATTATGGAGCAAATGTGTTTCCCTCCGGTGTACACGAAATGGGTTATGGCCACAGTGAAAAATGCCAGAGCTTCTGTATTAGTTAATGGGTCACCAACTCAGGAATTTGCGTGTTGTAGGGGATTGAGACAAGGAGATCCTTTGTCTCCGTTTCTATTCATTGTTGCAATGGAAGCGTTGACATGCGTTTTGAAGAAGGCATGTGATCTTGGTCTTTATGATGCAGTTCGGTTTGATAGCCAAAGTTCGGGTATCTCTCATTTTTTATATGCAGATGATGTCATATTTGTGGTTAGATGGTCGGATCATAGTGTGTACAACTTGAGGAGAATTCTACGATGTTTTTACCTTGCATCTGGGCTTCGGGTGAATCTTACAAAAAGTAGTGTGTTTGGGGTGAATGTAAGTGAAGATAATATTTTATCCATGGCAAACACCTTGGGATGTAGAGTTGGGTGTTTCCCTTTTAAACATTTAGGGCTTCAGGTGGGTGCAAACATGAATTTGGAAAAAAAAATTGGCAGCCAGTGGTTGAGGTGTTCAAGAAAAGGTTAGCTATTTGGAAGGCAAAAATATTATCATTTGGGGGCAGGTTGACACTAATTAAATCGGTGCTTAACGCACTTCCCACGTACTATTTTTCATTGTATAGAGCGCCTGAACAAGTAATTGATCAACTTGATAGATTACGTCGGGAATGTGTTTGGGGCATAACACCGGAAAGAGGTAAAATGACTTTGGTTGCGTGGGAAAATGTCATGACGCCAAAAGAATTTGGAGGACTAGGTGTAGGGTCACTAAAGGATGCAAATTTAGCAATGCTTGCTAAGTGGTAGTGGAGGTTCAAGACGGATCCAGGTAGCTTATGGCGAAAGGTTATTTGGAGGATACATAATAGTGAAAGATCGTGGAATCCGATACCTGGAAAGATGACAATAGCCAGGCCGTGGAAACAAATATTTAAAGTGGCAAAGGATATGGAAAAATATGGTTTAGTTTTGTCGGACTGTTTTCGGGCCATTCCCGGAGTGGGAGACTCGGTTTCGTTTTGGAAAGATAAATGGCTAGGAGGTGAGACGCTGAACAGTGATTGCGGATCGTGTTAAGGTGCTAAACGGAGCGGTGGTCATCAATTTTTCTTGGGTACGACAACTGATGTCAACAACAGAGGTGAATGAGGTACAAAGTCTGTCAGTAGAGTTGTTTGCGGCTGCTAGGGGGCAAGGCATCGATCAGTGGAGATGGGAACTTGATGATACGGGTACGTTTTTGGTAAAAAGTCTAAAGGTTACTCTCCAAAATGCAAGATTTTCAAACTTGGGGAATAACTTTGTTTGGAACAATTGGATCCCAATAAAAATTATTTTTTTGGCGTGGAGAATATCATTGGATAGGTTACCAACGCCCGTTGCGTTGGCACATAGAAATGTTCATGTCGGCCAGATTGGATGCAGAATATGTGATCAGCATGAAGAGGATGCGGACCATTTGTTTGTCAATTGCGAGGTTGCACAGTATGTTTGGAATTTTGTATCTCAATGGTGCAAAATCTCAAGCATTTATGCCTTTACAGCGAAGGATTTGTTGGATTGGCATAAACATGTTCGAGGAAATGCAAAGTGGAGGAAGCTAGTATATGCTATTATGCAAGTGTCGCTTTGGGTTATTTGGCGAAGTAGAAACGAGCTGGCTTTTAATGCTAAACAAATAAACAGGGAGCAAATGGTGAACGAAATCAAACATTTAAGCTTCTTATGGGTCGGTAACCGTTCGACGTTAAAGGAACTTTCGTGGGAAGAGTGGTGTAATTTTGATGTATCGAGTAACTGTATGTAGGGTGTTTGCGTTAAATTGGTGTATGTAATTGGTGTGGGTTAACTAATTGTTGGCCCTTTGATAAATGAATAAATTTTGTTGGCCGTTCAAAAAAAACGAGGAGACCATTCATTGGTAAGAAAAAAACCATAAAAACAGTGGCACCTTAGCCGCTGACCTAGGAAAAGGTTACTTCTGGTTTAGGCCACCCGATTCGGGCCCACCTGTGCCCCACCTGATTTAAATCACAACCTAAAAAATTTTCTTGCGGGGTCCAGGTCTAGAAAATGCCCAAGGACACATGATCCCTTAGGATTAGACGAAATGTTGGGCCTGGGCAATCCTTCCCCTTCAATCAACTTTGGGTCTTTCTGTCACACCCCGTCGATGGTGGAAATATAGGGATAGGGCGATCACAAAGAAACATCGACTTGTTCATGTGTTCAAAAAATCAAACCAATGCAATCAAAGAAAGTAATGTCAAAAAACAGTGATGAATTTCTCTTGATAGCTAAAATGATGGGCTCGACAAAGCATCTATACAGTTAAGCTTCAAGTATTTCCATTACCTATACCACATGAATAAAAAAGGCACTAATACAAAGTTGAGCTTTAGACGAGGTTCAGTTTTTTTTTAAGACGCAGATAATGATGAGCATACCACTGAGTCCCGCCTAAATTAAAATGATTTATATCTAAACATTATTAGGCGCAGGTATACCCTCAATCGCGTCTAACAGTTCCCCCATCAAAACCCTAACACTGAGCTTCCAAGGAAAATTGCAATTGCAGCCCCCATTTCCTTGTTCGTGTCCTGCAGCCCCTCTTCCATGCCATTCCTTACAACAATACCCCCGTTTCCTGCCGTTCCTCACCTGAAAACAGCCACCAACGGCAGTACAAGATGGTTTTGTGTGTGTCGATGTATACGACGGGAAGAAAAGGAGTTAGAGGAGATGGGGAATATTGTCAAGAAATTTAGAAGATTACTAATTCATCATCATAATATGTTGATGCTGATTTTTGTTCTATTTGCTTTTTTCTTTGATGATATTTGTAATAATAGCTTTGTTCTTTTTACTTTTTTTTAGATGTGACACGAAACGAAAGAGGCTACGGATGATGATATGGATATTTTGTTGAAGACGTTGATGTCAATTTTTTTCGTGAGTTAGGTATTTCATTAGCTTAGCTTTATATATAAATTTAGGAATTTGATGTAATTTATTTATGGAATCGTATGTAGTTTATGGAATTTAATGTGGTTTGATATAGATTTAACAGTGAATTGTAATTTGAACGGTTTGTTACCGAATTGAATATGTATTGGGTTGATTTGAAAAGATTCGAATTGGTTTATTAGGAATTTTTTTTCCAGCTACCAATTATAAGACGCAGTTTATTATATGAATTGAATAATTTTTTTGAAATGTATTTTTAATCAAAAGACGGGTTAAAAACTCCGTCTTAAAATCTAAATCACCCCATCTAATACTATTTTTGTAGTAGGGATGCACTTTTAGGAAAAAGTAAGTACTAAATCTGAAATTTGGGTAGACCTACACAACATCCGTCTACTTTAAATATAAAGACAACATTAAATTCTCCAAAGCTAAAGCTAAGAGAAAGACATAGTACTCCACGACCAAAATGGGAACACTTCTTAACACATACCAACAAATACCATGCACTACCTTTAACCGTACGTTTGCGACAATTTACAGTTTTGCCATCCTCGCCCTTATCTATCACCATTTCCTCACCCTCCACCACTCCACCGCCTTCATCTCCGTCATCACCGCCACCTCCCTCCTGATCTCCGATCTTATCCTCGCCTTCATGTGGGCCACCACCACCTCCTTCCGCCTCCGCCCTATCCTCCGACAAGTTTACCCCAAAAACTTAGAGAAAGTCCTCCACAAACAAGACTTTCCGGCCATAGACATATTCATATGCACCGCGGATCCCTACAAAGAGCCACCTATAAACGTTGTTAACACCGCGTTATCTCTTATGGCGTATGACTTCCCTCTAGAGAAGATATCGGTGTATGTTTCGGATGATGGTGGCTCCGAGCTTACTCTTTTTGCTTTCATGGAGGCTGCAAAGTTTGCAGAGTTTTGGCTTCCATTTTGTAGGGATAGTAACATCATGGATAGACGTCCAGAAGCTTATTTTAACTCCAATAACCATGGGAAGCTGGATGAGCTTGAGATCAAGGAGATTAAGGTAACATCTAAATTATTTTGAGAAGAGACTATCATCAAATTAATGTGAAATAAACAATGTTAATTATTTTTTTTAGGGAAAATTAATGTGTTTTATGTGTTTTAACCACTTGCGTCCAAAATCAAAATGTTCAACGTCCTAAGTCCTTACAGCCACTTTTCTTAACCATTTGAGTCCAAATAATCTTGGTGCCAAGTGGAGCTAGCTCACTTGGTAGAGGCTCTTGCAATTTAGTGGAAGGTATTGGGTTCAATCCCAAACAAGAGTGATTTATTTGTAAACATAGAAATTTGAGAGAGTAACATTATCAATTAAAAAAAATTAAAAAAAATCTTGACGTGTTTAAATTCTTCACGTTTTATATTTATAATATATATATAGAGAGAGAGGCCGGTTAACGTACAATACCTCTTATCATACATTATGTACGCGATGCCCTCAGCCGTACGATCTTCAATCGATCAAACGCGGGCTAAACTAATTAAAATGATTAAATTAATCATTTTAATATATCTAAATCATATCAGTAAGGTTAAAAACGTCATTGCGAGGTCATAAATCTCTGTAATTGACCGATGATGGTTCAAAATCAAACCCTAAATCAAATTCAAAAACCTGAAAATCTTCTTCCCCAACCCCCCTTCGTTCCTTTTAGTGCGATATCGATAGTAAGAACTACTAATTTGGGAGTTGTAAGGGTCAAACGGAAGAAGACTGACAATGATCGACCAACAATGGAAGAAGATGAACAGTAACACACACACAGATTTTTCACATGCGATATTCAATTTTCCACATGCGATTCTACACACCCCATGCCATTTTTCACATTACCCCATGCTAGCCATTTTTTCACATGCGATATTCAATTTTTCACATGCGATTCTACACACCCCATGCCATTTTTCACATTACCCCATGCCATTTTTTCACATGCGATATTCAATTTTCCACATGCGATTCTACACACCCCATGCCATTTTTCACATTACCCCATGCCATTTTTTCACATGCGATATTCAATTTTCCACATGCGATTCTACACACCCCATGCTATTTTTCACATTACCCCATGCTAGCCATTTTTTCACATGCGATATTCAATCTTCCACATGCGATTCTACACACCCCATGCCATTTTTCACATTACCCCATGCCATTTTTTCACATGCGATATTCAAATCTTCCACATGCGATTTTGTCCATCTACACACCCCATGCCATTTTTCACACTACCCCATGCTAACCATTTTTTCATATGCGATATGTATTGAATTCGCACCAGATCTGCACCTGATCGAACGACTGGGATAATCGCGTACGTATCGTACGATAAGCGCATTTGTATTTTACTCTTTACCTATATATATATATGTGTGTGTATGTATTCATTTATACGTTTAATACAAAATTAATCTAAAAAAGAATTTAAACATTTGTATTTTCTGTTTTTACTATAACATATAAGGTGGTTATGTAACCGCTTATTCTATTGTTTTGTTCCTTGGCACTTATTGTATCTACTAATAAGATAAATAAAGTAGGGGTGCAAACGAGTCGAGCGGGTCGTGAGTTGTTTGAGACCGGCTCGAGAAAAAGCTCGAAACGAGCCGAGCTTTATTGAGCTCGAGCCGAGCTTGAGCCTAAAATAAAACTCGTTTATTTATCTAGCCCGAGCTCGAGTCTAGCTTGTGAAGGTCGCTAGGCTCGTCTAGGCGGGCTGTAAACGAACCGAACAAACATGAACAAGACCTTGTTCTTGTTCGTTTGTTAAGAAATATATGTGTTCGCGAACCGTTCACGAACACTTATTGAACGAGATTTTATGTTTGTGTTCGTTTGTTAAGGAAATGAACTTGTTCGTGTTCGTTTGTGTTTGTTTGTTAATTTTAGGCAAGGAACGTTGACAAACACAAATGATCACAAACTGATGTTCATGAACACAAATGGAAACAAACGAACACAAACAATCATTCATGAACAGAATATATAATACACCGACACTTATTAGATATTTAATTTGTCGGAATTTTAAAGTATTTAAATAAATATAAAAACTAAAAACATTAATGAAGTGTCGAACACAAACGAACACGTTACCGAACGTTTACGAACATAAACGAACGAACACGACCTCTGTTCATGTTTGTTCATTTAACTAAACGAACGGAATTTCTTGTTTGTGTTCGTTTGTTTAGTAAAGGAAAGAACACAAACGAACTTCCCACCGAACGGTTCACGAACTGTTCGCCGAACGTTTGGTTCGTTTGCAGCCCTACGTCTAGCCTTAGTGTATGTAATATTAGTTTTTATTAATATTGAATGTCATTTACCTCTTATTTAAATTTGTCTAGTAAACGAACCAAACCAAGCCTATTTAAACGTGTTTTCGAACAGAGACCGAACCTAAAATAAGCTTGTTTAGTAAACAAGCACGAGCCCCGACCTTCACTTATCGAGCTCGCAAGCCTAAACGAGTCTATTATTTATATTATTTTTTTGATATATTAATTAATAGATTAATGAGCCAAGCTCGAGCTTAAAAACTACCAACGATCCGAGCTCAAGATTCAAAAACAAAGGTCGAACCGAGCTCAAACTCTCATAAGTTAATCGAGCTTAAGCTCGAGCCTAATCAAACTCAAACTCAGCTTGACTCGTTTGCACCCTATTAAAAAACATTAAGTCCCTAAATTCTATAGGAGAAAAGGACTTTAGATTTAAGAGACATTTTGCAAATCACAGTTTCTAAAGAACTTTTGTTGACTAACACGAAGGGTCATATTTATAGTTTCTTTTTTCTTCTCATTGCGGTAATTTGACAAGAATAATATTTCGTTATCATAGTCTATTTATGAGAGTATGAAGAACAGAATCAAGAGTGTTGTGGAGAGAGGTGAAATATGCCTTGACTACATTACGGATGAACAACAACGTCAAATTATCAACAAGTATCGGACCCCAGGGTTTGGTCGCGTAAACCATCCCACCATCATACAGGTTTATCTTTTCTCAATCTCAATATTCAAACAATCATTGATTCAACTACACATCCAAGCACGCTATTTTAATGAAACTGTTTGATAGTACAACGGTTAAAAAATCTCACAAAATGTATCAAAAATAATAACATAATTTCTACAATTATCTTTAGGAAAAATATTAAAAATAAATTAATATGTGTCGACGATTGTCATTCTAGATTTAAAAATACGTCTATGACTTAATAATCATGAGTTCACGGGTTCTTTTTTTGCCTGACTGTAGGCGAAATGGAATTTGTCTTTCTAAGACCATGGGTAATGGTTAATGTCCTACACGGGGCATTTTTCGTTACACCAGCATCATAATGCCCCCTTCATAAAATGTGTAACGGTTAATGCCTCTTAATATCCATTTCATTCAATACTTTCCATTTTTTTCTCCTCTTTTAGCATTATTTTAGAAATGTCTCTCCCTTTTCATTCATCTATAATGCCTAGGGGATGGTGATATGGGCGTTATTAAACTTTTTAGCATCATAATGCCCCCTTCATAAAATGTGTAACGGTTAATGCCTCTTAATATCCATTTCATTCAATACTTTCCATTTTTTTCTCCTCTTTTAGCATTATTTTAGAAATGTCTCTCCCTTTTCATTCATCTATAATGCCTAGGGGATGGTGATATGGGAGTTATTAAACTCTTTCATGCCCCTATAATGCCTATTACACCTAACGTAAGTGATATGTTACATACAACATTTTTTATGAGAGTTAAAATGGAATTTCTCTCTCAAGTGGGGGGGGGGGGGGGGGATAGTGCATGTACGGTCCTCCCAACCTCCGGAGTGATCCCACTCCGGGAGCCGCTACCCGACCAAGCTAGCTCCGAGGTGAATTCCCCTTGTCAAATTCTTACCCTGGGCGACATATGCCACTCCAAAGACTCGAACTCGGTACCTCTGGAAAGAGATAGGTGTCGGTGGCCAACTGGGCTACCCCAGTTGGTTTCTCAAGTGATATATTACATACAATATTTTTAATAAGTTTGTTTGCACATAGTTGTTTGTTATGAGCATTATGTGCACAGACATTTAAACATGTCCTTAAATACAAAATAGCAATCATTCATGTGTTCCAACCGCCACTAATTCATGAATTATTTTGTCACATATGGTAATGTCTCTATCCAAACAGCACGTCATCAAAGTTTAATGAAAAAACTTTGCATAGACCAATTAAATTTCGACTAATTTATGTTAATATAATTTGGTGATAAGGTATTAAAAGAGAGTGCAAAAGAAATAGACAACAAGGGTCAATTGATGCCAAATCTTGTTATGTCTCAAGAGAAAAAAACAAAAACTTCCCACACCGTTTCAAGGCTGGGGCTCTCAATTCCTTGGTAAGACTCCAAAACTCTCGATTTTATTAAGGAATGATTTGAAACGCAAAAAGATTCAACTTAAATGTCAATATAATAATTAATTTAGGGAAAATCACTAACATAGTCATTGCTCTACACTCACTAAATTAATTTGATGTGTTAATTGTCTTAACACGTGTATTTATGAAATACGTAAAATTTTGGTCGTGTCTTTATTTTTTTTCACCTAAACCTTAATTATTTGTATTGTATATGCGACTAACGATATATAACAGTATACACACGAATCTATATGTGACATGGTGCCATGTATCACATTATTTTAAGTAATGAGAAAAAGTCTGACATGCGAGTGATTGTAGATATGTGACTTTTAGCCACATATCTCATCGCTAAATGAGTTTTTATATCTCGCAAGTCTATGAGTATAACACACTCCGACAAATTGTTACTTTCAATATTTTCTTTTTAGTTAATACCACGTGATATGAATTCGCGAGTTTATAAGAAAAGTGGAACATTCTCCATATACGACGTTATGTAATCATATATTATGTGTGATTTATTCTTACATGCAGTTTGGTTTACTTAAGTTTCTCATTATATTTTGTTTTGAAGCTTCGAGTATCGGTTGTTATGACCAATGCCCCTATAGTTCTTACTCAAGATTGTGACATGTATTCTAATGATCCTCAAACACTTAAGAGGGTGTTGTGTTATATTTCTGATCCGTTAACTCGACCCAGATTAGGATATGTCCAATTCCCTCAACGTTATCATGGGGTCAACAAAGATGACACCTATGGTGGTGAAGTATTGCGTTTATTTGTAGTGAACGCGGTTGGGATGGATGGTTTACAAGGCCCTAATAATTTTGGAAGCGGATGCTTCTTCCTTCGTCGGGCTTTCTTTGGAGGGCCCACATCAATGTTTCAACCAGAAATACAAGAACTAAGACCGGATCACGTGGTGAAGAAGCCAATTACCGCACCACCAGTTATAGAATTGGCTCACCATGTGGCTCGATGCAACTATGAAAACGACACCAAGTGGGGTTTCCAAGTAAGCATGTCCCAAACATGATTTTGTTTGTTATTTATGGTTACTAGGATGCAACTAAGGTGAGCCCTTCGTCTCGCTAGCTAAAAGCTCGGATCAAGCCAATTTAAATGTGCTTGGATCTAAAAATATAATCATTTAATAAATGAGCCTTCGAGCTTTATATAATCATTTAACACAATAAATGTAATATTTTTTTAATTAACACAACAAATACATATTATGTGTCAAATATTATATACAAGTATGGAAAAAGATTAAATATTATGTAGGGGAAGGTTTATTTGAAAAGAAATTTAATGTGAGAAGAAAAAGAAGAAATGGCATATTAGTAAAATATTATTTCATTTATAACTCATATCATTAATTTTTCTCTCTTTAATTAATTAGTCAACTATTCATTAATTATCCTACATATAATCTACAAAACCTACACATATCAAAATTTTCCTACATATACCCTACACATTATAGAATTTTATCCTACACATTCAAAATTTATCCTACACACCTCGAAATATATCCTACACAACTCGTAATTTATCCTACACAACTAGTAGTTTATTCTACACTTTAAATTAAGTTGTTTATTTAATTTGGAAAAAGTATATATTTTGAAAAGGAGTTACAAATTTAATTTAGCTAGTTATTAAAGGGGAAGAATACAAATTAATGATTTATGTAAGTTTACCAATATACCCTTATATTAAAATTAAATACAAATATTAAATGAAGTAAAATGAAGCATTCTTATTGGATGAAACTTCTTCTTTTTTCTTCTTACAAAAAAATTCTTCTCATTTGAACCCTCCACATATTATGTATTGTGTTAAACATATAAAATTTATAGTTATTATTATGTATGAAAAGTTACATATTTTTATAAGTTCTATTAGTTAATTAATTAGTAATAATAAAGAGTCGAGCATCAACTAAAGCTGAGCTTGAAAAACTTATTACAAACCAAGCTTGATCTTTGGGTATGAAGTTTGAAACACGCATAGCTAGAGCTATGTTACACTAAACGAATTGGATTCAAGCCAAAACTCGTTTACATCTATAGGTCACATTATATGAAACGACGTGGTTGATGATTATGACACTTATTTAATTTTGTTTGCTTACATGTAGATGGGATTTATGTATGGGTCACTAGTAGAGGACTATTTCACTGGATATCGATTACAATGTGAAGGATGGAAGTCTATCTTTTGTCACCCGAGTAGACCGGCCTTTTTGGGCGATGTTCCAATCTGTCTCAACGATGCAGTCAGTCAAACAAAGAGATGGGTTATTGGGCTTCTTGAAGTCAACTTCTCAAAATACAGCCCAATGGTTTTTGGAGCCCAATGCATGGGCTTTGTTATGGGCTTATGCTACGCACATTCTGGTTTATGGGCCATTTTGTCTATTCCCATCATAATATACTCTTTCCTTCCTCAAATTGCCCTTTTAAATGGAGTTTACATATTCCCAGAGGTATTATTCTTCTATCAAATTTTAATGCAATATGTATCTACCGGTTCACTTCAGTTCAGTTCGTTTATAGGCTAATACTTAAGATATAACGCTTGTTCCGGGCTTCACACTTCATATAGTGGCTAGGAGTTGACTACAAAGTCCAAATTTCCTAAAAAGTGTAAAAAGTCATAAAACATCAAAATGTCAGCTATAAAACACACCCCAAACATACAAATAACAAAATGAAGATTACTAAAACATCATATATGTCGGTTGTGTTTTGTGGTTTGGATGAAAAGGCTCTAATTATCGAATGACAAACATTATTGTGTTTTATGTTGATTAGCATGTTGTATTTTATACTCATAGTTCTACGATTGTGTGTTTGAAGTTTTTATGGACTATTATGGTTTGAATATAGTGTTTTAGTAATCTTCACTCTGTTATTTGTGGGTTTTAGGTGTTTTTATGGTTGAAATTATAATGTTATATGACTTTTTACACCTATTAGGAAATTTAGACTTTGTAGCCGAACCCCACCCTCGTATAGTAATGTTTCTATTTGAAAATGTGTTTTGGTTAATTCGGTTAACCATCAGCTTTGGATTTGGGTGGATTTAACTTAATTTTAGTTAATGAATCTAATTATATCTTGGGTCAAATAGATTGTTAGCAATTTTTTTAACTTCTCTAGGAGAATATGGGGCAACTTATATGTTATTTGTAACAAAATTTTCCGACATATAACATTCTATTAAAACTTATATGTTTTAATGCCGGTTCAGTTTAGTTAGTTTGGTTTTTTCTTCACAAATAACTATAAACGAACCATGGAATAACCGGACCAACGGTTTTTTAGGTGGTTCAGTTATTTTAGTTCAATTATTCGTTATGATTTGGATTTTCAACTCAACCCTATTAAGTGTCAAGTTTTTGTACATAGCCGAGCCTGTTAACTTTTGCCGGTTGTAGGTCACGGATCCATGGTTCTTGTTGTACGTTTTCCTCTTTCTTGGAGCCTATGGTCAAGATTGTTACGACTTCATCTTATTCGATAGCACATACAAGAGATGGTGGAATGATCAAAGGATGTGGTTGATAAAGGGACTCTCATCTTACCCATTTGGGCTTGTGGAGTACATAATCAAACAATTAGGGATAGCCACACAGGGATTCAATGTAACAAGCAAAGTGCAAGATGATGAACAAACCAAGAGATACGATCAAGGTCTCATGGAGTTTGGGATTCACTCCCCATTGTTCGTACCTTTCACAACTGTGTCGATTGTCAACCTATTCGCGTTGATCATTGGGATAATTCGTCTCTTGAACGACTCCAGTTTGGAAAAGTTGTTTGCGCAAATGTTTATTGCTGGTCTCGGGGTGTTGAACAGTTGGCCGGTTTATGAAGCTATGATACTAAGGAGTGACAAAGGAAAGATGCCGGTTAAAACCATCTTTATATCAATCTGTTTTGCGTTGGTTTTATGTGGCGGAGCTTTTATCGTACTATAAACCATAGTTCATGCTGCGAGTAGTGTGCAATATTTCATGTATAAGCATCAAAATATCACATTAGTAGTGTTTGAATTCAAAACCAACAAAACGTAAAGCAAGCACGCAGTATGTTAATACGATTAAGCAATAAAATGTGAGATTTAGAAAGCACATTGTGCCTTGATTGCTGAAGAGCACTTGACCACTAAACCATCAAAGATCAAACCATGAGAATAACCATTTACATCTCAAACCGGCTGACCAGCTTGGTTTGGAAAGAGAAACTTAATACCATTGATAAATCAACAAGCAGCGGTCCAACGTGTTTTTTTAACAAATGAGCAAGTTAGAGCTCAGCTTCAATGCTATTCTTTTATGATTTTTATAAAACAAAATTAACCATCTCTGATTAATGATGAGGAAACTGACATGGCAATGATCATTGTTCTTCTTCTACGACCACACTGATCTCACCCTTTTCGAGCAAGTCATAAAAGGCCGTTGTTTTTCTCTGCTCGTTCCAGTGGTGCATCTTCCATAAACCACCAGTGGCTAACCCAAGCACCGCCCCGATAACCAGCTCCTTCACCACGCTAGGGCCTTTCAAGACTGGGTGAGCAACCCTACCACCAACCATTGTGCATTTTAGTTAAAACCTGCAAATTATTAATGACATTTGAAGCGAATAAATTAAAAGGATCATATGCACAAAACAACTTCTTGAAGCTTCAAAGTACATATTGTGTTGCTGTAAGTAGACGTAGTAGAGGTTGCAGTCTCAACCTATTTACTTAAAAATGAGTGGACTCTTATTGGAAGTTAATACTAATTAGTTTGAATGTGAAAGAATCAAGAAAGTTTAAGAGGCCAAACAATGCGATCTAGTTAGTTTACATTCTGGTTTATGGGCCATTTTGTCTATTCCCATCATAATATACTCTTTCCTTCCTCAAATTGCCCTTTTAAATGGAGTTTACATATTCCCAGAGGTATTATTCTTCTATCAAATTTTAATGAAATATGTATCTACCGGTTCGCTTCAGTTCAGTTCGTTTATAGGCTAATACTTAAGATATAACGCTTGTTCCGGGCTTCACATTTCATATAGTGGCTAGGAGTTTGACTACAAAGTCCAAATTTCCTAAAAAGTGTAAAAAGTCATAAAACATCAAAATGTCAGCTATAAAACACACCCAAAACATACAAATAACAAAATGAAGATTGCTAAAACATCATATAGGTCGGTTATGTTTTGTGGTTTGGATGAAAAGACTCTAATTATCGAATGAACATTATTGTGTTTTATGTTGATTAGCATGTTGTGTTTTATATTCATAATTCTACAATTGTGTGTTTGAAGTTTTTATGGACTATTATGGTTTGAATATGGTGTTATAGTAGTCTTCACTCTGTTATTTGTGGGTTTTAGGTGTGTTTTATGGCTGAAATTATAGTGTTATATGACTTTTTACACTTTTTAGGAAATTTAGACTTCGTAGCCGAACCCCACCCTCATATAATAATGTTTCTATTTGAAAATGTGTTTTGGTTAATTCGGTTAACCCTCAGCTTTGGATTTGGGTGGATATAACTTAATTTTAGTTAATGAATCTAAATATATCTTGGGTCAAATAGATTGTTAGCAATATCTTTTAACTTCTCTAGGAGAATAAGCGGCAACTTTTATGTTATTTGTAACAAAATTTTCCGACATATAACATTCTATTAAAACTTGTATGTTTTAATGCCGGTTCAGTTTAGTTAGTTTGGTTATTTCTTCACAAATAACTAGAAACGAACCATGAATAACCGGACCAACGGTTTTTCAGGTGGTTCAGTTATTTTAGTTCGATTATTTGTTATGATTTGGATTTTCAACTCAAGCCTATTAAGTGTCAAGTTTTTGTACATAGCCGAGCCTATTAACTTTTGCCGGTTGTAGGTCACGGACCCATGGTTCTTGTTGTACGTTTTCCTCTTTCTTGGAGCCTATGGTCAAGATTGTTACGACTTCATCTTATTCGATAGCACATACAATAGATGGTGGAATGATCAAAGGATGTGGTTGATAAAGGGACTCTCATCTTACCCATTTGGGCTTGTGGAGTACATAATCAAACAATTAGGGATAGCCACACAGGGATTCAATGTAACAAGCAAAGTGCAAGATGATGAACAAACCAAGAGATATGATCAAGGTCTCATGGAGTTTGGGATTCACTCCCCGTTGTTCGTACCTTTCACAACTGCGTCGATTGTCAACCTATTCGCGTTGGTCATTGGGATGATTCGTCTCTTGAACGAATCCAGTTTGGAAAAGTTGTTTGCGCAAATGTTTATTGCAGGTTTCGGGGTGTTGAACAGTTGGCCGGTTTATGAAGCTATGATACTAAGGAGTGACAAAGGAAAGATGCCGGCTAAAACCATCTTTATATCAATCTGTTTTGCGTTGGTTTTATGTGGCGGAGCTTTAATCGTGCTATAAACCATAGTTCATGTTGCGAGTAGTGGGCAATATTTCATGTATAAGCATCAAAATATCACATCAGTAGTGTTTGAATTCAAAACCAACAAAACTTAAAGCAAGCACGCAGTATGCTAATACGATTAAGCAATAAAATGTGAGATTTAGAAAGCACATTGTACCTTGATTGCTGAAGAGCACTTGACCACTAAACCGTCAAAGGTCAAACCATGAGAATAACCATTTACATCTCAAACCGGCTGACCAGCTTGGTTTGGAAAGCTTCTAACGGTTGTTGGAAAAGACTTAAAGCTCGATATCATGAGAAACAAGTCAACAATCATCTCAACAAGTAATCAATCCAAACGGTAAGGGGCTATTTAGTAGCCTCTTAATGATTCCATTAAAAGGTGAATCGGTCAAAGGTAGAGTGTGTTAGATTCACTTAAAAGACACCTCTTAATGTGTAAACTTTAGAAACATGATTACTGATTCGGAGGCTATCTCTTAATCGGTCAGGTCTCTTAATGGCTTAGCACAAAGTTGTCAAATAGCCTCTCAATTGGATTCCATTAAAAGATAAAAATAATACCATTGATAAATCAACAAGCAGCGGTCCAACATGTTTTTTTTAACAAATGAGCATGTTAGAGCTCAGCTTCAATGCTATTCTTTTATGATTTTTATAAAACAAAATTAACCATCTCTGATTAATGATGAGGAAACTGACATGGCAATGATCATTGTTCTTCTACGACCACACTGATCTCACCCTTTTCGAGCAAGTCATAAAAGGCCCTTGTTTTCCTCTGCTCGTTCCAGTGGTGCATCTTCCATAAACCACCGGCAGCTAACCCAAGCACCGCCCCGATAACCAGCTCCTTCACCACGCTAGGGCCTTTCAAGACTGGGTGAGCAACCCTACCACCGCCCATTGTGCTTTTTAGTTAAAACCTGCAAATTATTAATGACATTTGAAGCGATAAATTAAAAGGATCATATGCACAAAACAAGTTCTTGAAGCTTTAAAGTACATATTGTGTTGCTGTAAGTAGTAGAGGTTGCAGTCTCAACCTATTTACTTAAAAATGAGTGGACCCTTATTGGAAGTTAATACTAATTAGTTTGAATGTGAAAGAATCAAGAAAGTTTAAGAGGCCAAACCATGTGATCTAGTTAGTTTAATTAAGGGGCTGTTTGTTTACCTCTTAATGGGGCTCTTAATGGTTCAGACCTCTTACTGGTTCAGCACTTAATGGTTCAGACTGTTTGTTTCGCGAGCAGATGTCTGAATGGTTCAGACATTTGTCTCTGAATGGTTAAGACCTATAATACGAATTGGTCAGACATTTGCCTCTGAACGGTTAAGCATTATATTGGCTCTTAATGGTTCAGACCTCTTAATGGTTCAGCACTTAATGGTTCAGACCTCTTACTGGTTCAGCACTTAACCATTCAGAAGTTGCCAAACAGCCCCTAAGTGTTTTAAAGGGTTTTGAGTCTTAGTAGGATTAGGATCGGTTATAGTACAATAGGGAGATTGTAATCGGTATTTTGTACGCTTATAATTTCCAGTTTCGAATAAACAAAAGAGTCAAACAATTTGTTCAAGTTTCAGAGTTTGGGGCCTAATTTCCAACAGACATGTGATGTGTTTATCTCAAACAGGTCAAATGAGTCGAAAAATAAACTGGTTAAGAGGGATATGTGTCAAACAGGTTGAACGAATCATTATTAGTCAAAGAGTTAGATTATTTTTTATGATCATAATTGCTTCATTAGTTATGTTTTGAAAAATTGACAAAAATAAGTGTTTGTGGGGTCTTATTTCTTTCTTACTCCGAGCTTCAAAATTGGATTTCAAACTATGATCTTGAATGTCAAACAAGTTACCCCTACTTCGAAATTGATAATTAATACATTAACGAATGGGCATGCTAACAAACTTAAAAACAGTTATAAAATGTTTCCCTATTATATATATTATAGACAGCGTGGTCTGTAACTGCAATTTGGGTAAATCCTGACCCTTTAAACTCTGTAACTTTTAATCTGAACCATTTAAACTCTAAAAAAAACTGAAAACATGGCGGTTGGTGGAAGTTTTACATTATCTCTCCTAAAAACATGGCAGTTGGTATTATCTCTCCTAATCAATTGCAGTTTATAACAACGTGGGCTAAAAACATGGGATCGGTTACAATATTCATATATAAATTTCGCTCCCTAATTATCATCAGACAACCTTCACGGGTGCAATCAAAAATTCTCATCTTCATCTCAATTTCCTTCTATAATTCTTCATAGATTTGTGTAATTCTACTTTAATTAGTTCAAATTTCCGTTTTCTGCAATCTAACGGAATTCAGTTTTGGGTCTTCATCGATGAATCTTCTATTCATTAAATACGTTATCCTCACTTTTTCTTTTTCTTGACAATGGAAATAGCGGATTGAGGCCTTATTGTACAGAAAGATGGCATTTTTACGTACGAAGACGGGGAGTGGCAGCAAGGCACGGGAAACGATTGTGGTGTGGGTAAACCTTCAAGGCGGAGATACCACAATTACAGATCCTTCAAGTTTGCAAGGTCAGTTCTTAGTTTAATTATATACCAAGTGATTTATAAATCTTCAAGGCGATATGTCGAGGTACCAGGTTTGTGCGATTTGAGGTGCAATCGAGAGGCTAAGGTCATGATTTTCTGCTTTTCTTCTGCAAACCGCGTTCCAATTTCGATTTTTATTTAGGTTTCAAAGCTTTAAAATACTTAATGATTGATTTCTTATGAAGTTGTATGCTTAACATGTAGTGGGTTTCCTCATCGATGATTTGGGTATAATTTCATGATTTGAAGATGCAAGGTCAAAGAATGGATACAGTTCCGATGTCCTTTGTAAGTGATATCTTTGTTTTTTTATCAAGTGATTCTCATGAATTCATATGGTATATTTTGATGTCCTTTTCTGGTAAACATTTACTGTTCAGAAGTTCAGGAAGAGGGTGAGATAGTTTTCTATTCTACAAAGTCACTGACTCGTAGCTATTAAATTATTCATGTGGTAAGGTCTCTATATTTTGAAATACTTGATTCTAATTTCTACATGGTCAATTTTGGTTCGAAGAGATCTGTTATTCAATTTTGGTTGTACACTTGATGAATTTTGCTCAAATCTAGCATGAGGTTGGCAGATCCATCATTTAATTGTAGCACTTGAATGTTGAAAAGCTAAAGAAGATGGCAGGTGATGCTTGCACGGGCGTGAAGGGTAGCATGAGAAGGAATGTTCTTTATAATAAATAAAGTTTAAAGTGAAAGGTGAAAGAAGAGAGATTTGGTTATGAACAGCGTGTGAAGTCAATTGTTGTTAAAGTCGAGATGATAAAATATCACCAGACATCAGCTTTCTTCTGAATTTGCTTAACAAGAGGACCCAAATATTAAATTCCCTATTGTTGTATCGGTGACAACTTTACTGGAGTGTTGTTACTTCTAGTAGCAATGGTCAACAAGCCGGTTTACCAGCAAGTCAAATGGGTCAATATGGGATCAATGTGGTGGTTCAAGGCATGGTGTTAGCTGCAACAGTTGTGGTGGTATGGGTCATGGATCTATGAATTGTCTATGTGCTGTAAATGGCCAAGTGTGAATAATGTATAGCTTATGGTGGTGGAGATTTGCCACATGGAAGATATGGGAGTGCATCCGATCATTATGTTGGTGGTTGTTGACTATGAGGTTTAAACTCACACACCTCACATACACACACTAATAATGTAAACACTACTTTATTAGTGAACTTGTACTCATATAATTGCAGGTTTATTTAAATTTGATGTGTAAGTTTGTTGAGATGAATATTGCATATTCTTGTAGCAATAGAAGACAAACTGTGTCAATTTTGGTTTGCCTTTCATGTTTTTGATTGGTTTAGTGTAGAACGATACAGTTGATTTGGTGGATCTATCAATTTGTCAAACGATTCTGTTTACGAATCACTTTTATTGTGTACCAAAGGTTGGGTTGGCATTTGCTTTATATAGTTGAGATAAGTCACAATCTAAAAGTACTAATAATTGGTTGTTATATCTACTTTTATACCAAACACTACCTTAAACAAATAATATATTCGTTTAAATGCAAAGAACCCGTCCTATTCGTTTAAATGCAAAGAACCCGTCCACCGGACGGGTACACTACTAGTTGCTATGGGTTGGCTACAGCCTAGAAATTGGTATCTTCCTTTTATATTTGATCATGAATGAGCTCAGAAGTGACACAATGTGCAGAATATACAGTAATATAACGTGTAATGTGCAGAACACCTTCAAATCTGAACATTTTGGGTCAAGTGAAAAACTTAAAATACATGGAGAAGTTGAAGATGCCATACACATTTTTGAACAATAAAGAGTTAGCAAAGACAAATAATATAGGACCAGTCTTTCAAAAGAATAATCATCATCATACTCAGTAAATCCCACCAATGGCAAAGCTAAGATAGGGTCTGAGGAGGGTAAGATGTAGACAACCTTACCTCTACCCCGTAGGAATCGATAAAAACAGTTCGTGCAAGAGTATAAAGAGACAAGCAGGCATAGTCATGCAAAAGCCAAATAGTAAAGTCTATAGAAAAGCAAAAGAGTGCCTTACGGTTTTCGTTACTACATGCGTCGGGAACAAACAAAGATATGCACATGACAAGTTTTTGAAGAAAACGTTTGAAAAGACGCTAAGACAGCTAAATAACATTATTTGAGGTATATGAAGCATGTAAAGGAATCATCATCATCATACTCAGTAGTCAGTAAATCCCACAAATAGCAAACCTAAGGCAAGGTCTGAGGAGAGTAGATGTAGACAACCTTACCTCTACCCCGTAGGAATAGAGAGGCTTCTTCCAGTGAGACCCCCGGCTCGATTGTAGTTTTCTATCAAGCCTTGGACCTAAGGCACATAACACTCAAACCATCGGGATAGAGACCGATTAGTGCATGTACCCCCGTGTCTTTCAGCTATCAACGCCACCACATGATGCATGATTAACCATCCGACGCTTTTAACGTTATTTTCACGAAATTAGTAAAATAACGTTATTTACCATTTCACTTTTGACCCTCAAGCGCCCACAAATATATACATTATATGTGCACACTGCAAGCAGGTCAAGGCATGTAAAGGAATAATAAATTCAAAAAAAAAAAAAAGTGATCCATTTATAAGGCATTAGCGGATGAACGATTAATTCATACTCAAGACTTCAGTTCCTTACAGCGTGCATCAGGCTTCGGTTTTATTCTAATCGGCTAGTTTATCACAGAAGACTTTCTGTTATCGTAAGCATAAAAAATAAAAAAAAAGATAAAACACTCATTATCAAATCGTCAACCTCTAGACTAGTTAGGTATTCTATATTTCCGAATTAAAATCTGTCACAATTACAAGCAGTTAATACATATTAAGATTTTAAAACAGCTTTTAATGAAATTATTCAATTGCCTTTCAAAAAAAAAATGAAATTATTCAATTCACGTAATACCTAATTTTTAATTTCATAACTTATCTAAAATCAATTTAATTAATACATATTCGATCTCATTTCAAATCTTCAACTACCAGTGAAAATAACACGATTAGAAATGAGTGAACGGTAATCAATCGAGTATAACTATCAACACCGGAAATATGGAATACCTAACTAGTCAAGATATCGAGATAATTGTCACAAAAAAAAAAAGGAAATTATAGAAGCAGATTGAAAGTTGAAACATCAAGCGTGTGCAAATCTACGATTTATAGGGATCTGATAGTTTGTGATTAAAATCTTAGTATTCTAGAGAGAGAAACAGAGACATGGTGGAAAGTTTACCGGAGACGACGACTGGTTGACCTTTTCTCACCGTTCGCTTGCCCTGCAGATGCGCCTTGTTAAGTTTTTTTTTTTGAATGGCTAAACTTACATACCATGGGGATTGAACCCATGACCTCCTACTATCCTACACCTTAATTAACTCACCAACACCATTGGGCTATTCCCAATGGATATGCGCCTTGTTAAGTGATGAGGGGTTTTTGGATTACGCTTCTTATAAACTAGGGTGTAAACGAGCCGGGCCGAGCGGCTCGTCATGTTTGTTTTTATACAACTCAAGCTCGACTTATCATGATTTCATTAAGCTCGAGCTCGGCTCGGTTCGAGCCTATTTATTTGAGCTCACCAAAGCTCGAGTTAGTTTGAGAAAAACCTCGAACGAGCTAAAAACTCGGCTTGAGCTCAATTCAGTATCGTTTAAACGAGTCAAAGCTCGGCTAGTGATGAAAAATGGTTAACCTGGAGGGGTTAACTCACTGGTCTCGTCAAGTAGGGTTAATCCCTTCTTTCCGAGGATCCTTGGCTGGATCGTCCGCTGGTTGGTTTCCTGCACAAGGAAACAAGCCGTGACTCGTAACAAGGAGGATGGGGTGGGGGTACTCCTTGTTACCACTCTCCGGCGTGAGAATCAGTAGTTTGCTTGGGAAGCAAAGTGTGATAGTAGTAGTAGTGAGAGAGTTGAGAAGTGATACCTCAAACCTGGTTTGGGATGGGTATTTATAGCCGAGGAGTGAAGGAGGGTAGCTGAGTAGCTAGTCTGACATCGCACAGTCCTTTGCAGGTGTGTTAGACCTATTGGTTACTGTGGTGATGCCACGTCCTGCTGTGGTGTCAGACTGTTGTATACACGTGAGCTAGTAGGCGACTGTTCTCGGTGCCACTTGCACTGAGTGTCAGACCCACTTGCCTTGTAGGCAGGATGCGGTGCCAGGCCGCATCGCTGCTTGCGGTCACTGATGTTGTTCCCGCGTTCTTTGTTCTATCCAAGATGCATGCGGGATGCGGTGCCATGCTGCATCGCCGCTTAGTGACTGTTATTGTTGTCCAGATCCCTTGTCGTGACGAAAATGTTCATAGGATGCGGTGCCGAGCCGCATTGCTATGCGTAACATTTATTTCCGTACTTAAGGTAAGTCTTCTTATCAATGGACAGATTGGACCGCTGTGTTCGCGCGTGTCCGCACGAACATAGGTAAGTTATTGCTGGTGGGGGTTTTTGGTAAGGGTAATGGTCCTTCGCGGTCATGCTGACGCGAGATCTGGGACCATACCCCTTCAAGTCCCCCCAGTCTAGTGTTTCTTCCTTATGCAAGTTGCATGTGGGAGGAATACTGTACTATGGTGTTTAGAAGGTAGAATATGGGCCATTCGGGTGGCTCCTTTTGGTCGGTAGGCCTTTCGAGTGGATTGTTTCTTCCTTTGAGAAGGATGTCCGGTGAGCAAGTTCCGTCTGATGCAGAATTCTAAGCCAAGGACTTGACTCCCGGTCTACCTTTTCCTGATGTCATCAGCCACCTGTTGGTGTTTCGAACCAACCTTTGAAACGGTGACTGGAGGTGTTAGCAGGGTTCGAACCAACCTTTGAGATCGTGACGGAAGATGTCATCTTCGCGACGCTGGTTGTAACCTTTGCGTCAGCTTATGCAAAGTTGTAAATACTTTGCTCAAGCTCTATGTTCAGCAACTGGACATGCAACGATGATCCCTGTTTTATGGGACGTTCGTGTTCTTCAGTTTAGCTTTCTAGTAACCGCACGTCCTCTGCGGTTTAGCTCTCAAGTAACCGCACGTCCTTTGCGGTTACCACGTTGCTGCATCCTGTTGGCCATGTTTGTTTGAGCCACGTGGGGTAGTTGCGCCATTGTTGGCCGTGTTTGGTCGAACAATGTGAATCTGGACTATGGGCAGATAAACATGGTCATAGGCAGGGTTGTGCCCACCATTGTTTATTCTATGCGGTCCATAGGTGGGTAACTAGTCATAAGCAGACTTGTTACCACTGTTCTAGAGCTACTTTCCTTCACGCTTTGGTGGAAAGTAGTTTTCCTTTAAGTAGTGATGCCGGAGGAGATCACCTTAGATACTTGGGAAGTTGGTTGAAACTCTTCCGCATTCGTTTTGTAGCCACTTTCCTTCATGCTTGGTTGAAAAGCAGTCTTCTTTGAAGTAGTTTTGCTCCACCGCGTGGTGGTTTAGTTGTGGCTCTTTCGTAGCTACCGTTCGCATAGTTGCGGTTTGCAGCGGCTACTCATGAGTGGTTGCGGTTTGCAGCAAAGAACTCGCTTCTAGAAGTCTTGTAGCCTGGATGTGGCTCTTGAAGGTTCAGGAGATAGGGTTGCTGATGTGCGGTTGCTCAGCATACTTGTCCTTTTCCCTTAGGAGAAGCTGGTTTCGTCCCCTCTGTGGTTGTGAACCGGAAATGAGGGTTTTGAAGCTTGAAGAAGCTTACATGGAATGCGGTTTACCGCATCATGAGAAGCGGTTTTCGCAGTCCAAAGAACCATGCTGGTTCTGAGTATCTGGCACACCCGTACGGGGTCGTGTGTGTCATCTCCGCATATTCCGCGTGTGCTCGTGGATATGTGCGGTTATTATTTATACCCCTGTATATAATTTAGATATATATATTTTTGCCTTTTTTTGAGGGGTGTGTAAAAAACGACATGCGGTATGGGTTATGGTGCGGTAAACCAGAGAAACCGCATGCCGCTTATGTTTGGATAATGTTTGTCGCTTTTGTGCTGCCTACGTGGCTGATGGCACGTGTGGGTTGTTGAAAGTTGGTAGAATTCTGACATGTGATGATCTGAAAGGACGTTTGCACTGCCCGAGGTCATAACTGCACTGTATGAAGTAGTGTAAAGGTCTTTTCTGTCAGGGGCGTGGGCGGCCACGCGCGCGTGATAACCGTCAGTGGAAAAGTTGTTGAACACGTGTCGCCCTGTAATTCGCCTATTTTGAACGTGCTGAGTCAGTTTACTGCATCGCATTAATTGCGATGAGTATATAAGGGGAAACCGTTTGTAGTTTCCTCACTTTGTTCAAATTTTTTCGAAATTTCTGTTGAAAGAAAGCGTGTTCTCTTCATCTTCTCCGACCAGTCTGTCTGTATTTCCGGTGGTTTTCTGAGGTTTCTTGCAAACTCATAATTCTTTCTTCTTCATTTATACTTCTTGATGGCTGAACCATCTAATCCCCATAATGTGGAGGGTGAAAACCCTGAACATTCTTCTCCGGTGGTTGGGGAAGAAGAGGACGATGGTGGTAGTGCACCTGGTGGTGGCCTACCACTATTGAAGTGGTCTAAGGCGTCGTTCACCCGACTGATGGCCAACATCCAAATGCCCCAGGAGTTTGGGGCTGTTTATCCTCAGGAAGGTGATACCGGTGCCTGTGCTCCGGCCGGTCATGTCACCATGTGGGTCGATTCTTTCATTGATGGTAACCTTTGTTTACCATTAACCGTTTTTGTCGCTGAGGTCTTGGAGTATTACAAGGTCCATATCTCCCAGATGAGTCCTTTTGGGATGATACGTATTAGAAACTTTGAGTACACTTTTCGTGCTCTTGGTTTGCCGGTTACCGTTGATAATTTCCGGGGGTTCTACCAATTGACGGTGAACACCGGCTTCTTCTCTTTCAGTCAGCGGTATGGAAGCATCAAGTTGATGACCCCACCAAAGGGTATTACGACGTGGAAGAAAAAGTTCTTTTACGTTAAGGCTGCCGCGGTTGTTGTTGGTATGACTTTGCGGAATGTCAATGAGCCTATCCCTGCGGAGGATATGGCTATTCCTACTGCGGAGACCGCGGAGTGGTTCCCAAGGTTGAGGACTATTGAGAATATGCAGCTGACTAATGATGAGTTGTGGGTGTTGCGGATGATCTTGACTAGGGCTGATAAGAATGCAAGGCCCGTTGTGCGGGAAAAAACTGGTGGTAAGTGTTCTTACCCTAGTGCGTTTTTTTTTCTTTGCTTGTTATTGATTTGTACGTGTATTATCAGAAGTTGCTGAGTTGTGGAAGATATTTGATCCAACCTTTACCGGCAAGGTGGATATTGTTAAGTGTGCGGTGGGTGAAGGTTTCAACCTGACCATCGTCCACAACTTTCGCGTTCCTAAACGCGATGCACTGGTTGCAACCCTGCCGCAGGGCAAAGGTATAATCCATAACTTTCTTTGTTGCCTTATTCGGTTCACCTTGCTGACTTTCTACATGTAGGTACTCTTGGGGTCCTTGGTAAATTTGAGTCAAAGGGTGCGGCCAAAAAACATGCGGAGAAGAAGCATGTGGATAAATCCGTGCGGGGTCGCGGCTTGAAGAAACCTGAGGCTCCTGCTGTTCCACCTTTGGTGCCGCAGGCGGCAGGTATCTCTCGTTCTCATTTCCGCAGATATACCGATTACGTGGTAGTATCTGACACCCTTGAGGGTTTGGGTGTACCAGGTGTTGGTGCGGTTGCAGGTGGGACCTCTGCGGGTTCCAAGCCTGCTGATGAGAAGAAGAGGAAGGCAGATAAGGCTGTTGATGCTGGTGAGAAGAAGAAACCGAAGATTCAGACCCGACGGAAGGCTGTTCTGAAGTCTGTTAAACCTGTGGTTGCTTCTGGTAACTTTTACAAGTATTGTTTTTGTACTTTTAGTTTAAAGTCTTTTTGCTTTGATTACAGAACCGCAAGATGAAGGGTTCTCCCTTTTTGATGCTCCTGCTTCTCCACCGCATGACACAGCTGCGGATGTGGGGGTTAAAACGGTGCCTGAGCCCTCTGTGCGGGCTGAGGATACTGGGAAGGAGTCTACGACGCGTATTTTTGATACCGTAGATTCCCACGACAATGTTACCACCCCGGAGGATACCGACGAGATTCACTTGAAGTTTGCTTATACTGGAAGCAAGAAATCTCCTGCTGCTGAGAAGGCTTCTGGTTCCGCTTCTGGGGGTGCGGGTTTTACAGAGGCTCCCATTCAGCCTGAAGAGTCTGAATTGGAGTTTTATTACCGCACCTATACTGAAGATCGGGCCATGACCTATCACCGCCCCCCATGGACTATAATGCAAGGGGATGATATAGCTGCTGACCCCTCCGCGTGTAGGGAGATTTTGGGTGGTTTGGGCACCCCTTTTGAAGTCAACCGGGCCCATGCTTTGCCAAGTGAGGCCCAGATTAACCAACTCTCCTCCATGCTTGTGGGGGGTTCCATAATGGCGAATGCCATTTTCGAAAATTACAAGGTGCTGGGACGCAAGGAGGAGGAAAATACGCGTTTGCGGGCTGAGGCCGAAGAGTTGGTGAAGGCTGCACGTGAGGGTGCAGAAGAGCTTGAAAGGCAGAAAGCTGCTTTTGAAAAGCGTAAGCAGACTGAGGAGTGGGTTGCAACTGCTCAGCTTAAACAGGTTCGTACCCTTGCAAAACTGCTTTCTGATGAGCGCAAGAGTTGGAAAGAATCTCTTTCTAATGAGCGCAAGACACTCTCTGATGAGCGCAAGACTTGGAAAGAATCTTGGGCCAAACAGAATGAAATTCTTTTTCATGTTCGCCAGGAGCTTACCAATGCCAAGGCAGCGAACTCTGCGTTGGCTAAAGAGAAAGCTGCGGCTGTTGCGGCTGCCCAAGAGGCCAAGGAAGCAGAGGCTCGTCTTGCCAAGGCTCTTGAAGAGGCCAAGGAGGCGGAGGCCCACGCTGCAAAGGCTCTTGAAGGGGCAAATGTTGACCGTACCAACTTAACCAACACTATCCTGGGCCTCCAGGTATAAGTCTCTTGCTTTTGAATTTGTACATTTCTCACAAGTATGTTGACTTTTTTGTATACTTGTGTTTCTCTTGTTAAAAGGCTGAAGTGCGGACCCGGGGGGCCACTATTGAGGAGGTCTCTGCCCGTGCTGCTGATGCTGAAGCGCGGGTAAGAGAGGCCGAAGAGGCTAAAGACAGCCTTGCTTCTTCACTTGATCTGCTCAAGGGTGATCGCGAATGGATGCGTATGCACGGTATCGGGCATGTAAGTATCCGTTGCTTTTGCCATCTTCTTTAGGTTTGCATTTGTTAACCATTGTATTCTTGTTTCGCAGATTGTTACCTCCATTCTTGACGCACCTGAGAGCGTTTCAGGTGTTAATGAGATTAGGGTGCGCGCCCGGGATGCTGGTTTTAAAGCTGGCTACAATCGCTGCATTGCTCATATGAATGTTATGGCCCAGGGCCAATATACTGATGAGCGATCCGGGTTCCACGATGTGGATACTGAAGCGCTTCTTGCTGCTGCGGTTGCGGCGTATAACGAAACAACCCTTTCCGCTCTTGAGTAGGGGTGCAAACGAGCCGAGCTACTCACGAGCTACTCGAGCTCGGCTCGAAAAAAAGCTCGAACGTGCCGAGCTTAAACGAGCTCGAGCCCGAGCCTAAAAACAAGCTTGTTTAGTAAATGAGCCCGAGCTTCGCTTATCGAGCTCGAGCCGGCTCGCGAGCCTAATCGAGCTTTCTATTTATATATTTTTTTATTAATATATTAAACATATATTTATATAATAATAATTAGCATTTATATAAACATAAAAAATAACTAAATTATATGTAAAATAATAATTATAATTAATATAAATTAATTAATAAATACTAAACGAGTCGAGCCCGAGCCGAGCTCGAGCTTAAAAAAATACCTTCGAGCCGAGCTCGAGCTTTCATATGTTAAACGAGCTCGAGCTCGAGCCTGGTCGAGCTCGTGCTCGGCTCGGCTCGTTTGCACCCCTACTCTTGAGGATCTTGAAAAATTTCTAGAAGCGGAGGACTATGTGGACCGCTTGCGAGTGTTATATGCGGATGAGGAAGATGAGGAAGAGCCTGCTGTTGAGGGCACGGATGGTGCGGGCTCCAGCGGTACGAAGAAAGACTAGGCTGGCCTGCGTGCTTTTTGTTGTTTCCTCAATGTAAATGTCAAAAACCTTATGTAAATCCCTTATGCACCGCGTAGGTGTAGAAATTTTTTGAATATAAAGTTTGAAACGTTTCAAGTTATACAAGTGTTTTTACTACTTGCATGTGTGAACTTGTATGAGTTAATGTTAATGTGAATTAACACTAAGTCTATGTTTGCCTTTTGTATATCTAGATGATATGCAAGTATGAAAACTGTATCCAGCCGGATAGACAGTGTTGCCATTACTGGCCTATTATAATAGTTGCGTGTGGTTACCACTCTGTGTGGGTATCGCGAATGAAGATTTTGCCAATCTGTTTTTGTGGATACCGCAGAGTGGAACACGCATTTGTAATAGGAGTAAATAAACAATATTGCATTGAATCGTTTATTTATTTAAATGGCCTACGGCCCGATAGGTTACATGGTAAATGTAAAAAACATGGCTTACATATAACAGCGTCGAAGCTGTTGTGCATTCCATGTGCGTGCGATAGTTTCGCCTTCTAATGTTTGCAGTTTATACGCGCCTTTGCCCAGGACCTCTTGGATTTGGTAGGGTCCTTCCCACTTGGGGGCAAGTTTCCCTGGGCGCTCCGCGTTGGATGCTTCATTGTCACGAAGGACGTAGTCTCCCGGGTTGAAAGTACAAATGCGGACGCGTGCATTGTAGTACTTTTCAAGTTTGGTTTTGTACTTGGCCTCGTTTATGGCAGCGTTTTCGCGCCTTTCTTCCAAGAGGTCCAAGTCAACCCTGCGTTCCTCGTTGTTGTCTACCTTGTTGATAGCCAACATCCTTGGTAACGGGAGGCCAACTTCTGCAGGGATCATCGCTTCAGTGCCATAGACCAGGCTGAAGGGTGTCTCCCCGTTACTTGTCTTTGGGCTTGTCCTGTGTGCCCATAAGATACTTGGGAGTTCGTCAACCCAGCCGCGTCTGGCTGTTCCCAACCGTGCTTTGATGCCTTCGACTAAGCTTTTATTGATACTCTCGACCTGGCCATTCCCTTGCGGATGCGCCACCGAGGAGAATATGTGTTCAATATTCAGCTCCTTCAGCCATTTTTGAAAGTCATCGGCAGCGAAGTTGGTACCGTTGTCGGTAACAATGCACATTGGTAGGCCGAAACGGCAGATGATATGTTCCCAGACGAACTTCCTTGTTATCATAGCGGTAGTTGAGGCGAGCGGTTTTGCCTCTACCCATTTTGTAAAGTAGTCAACAGCCACTATGATAAATTTCACTGCACCTGGTGCGTCTGGAAATGGTCCTACCACGTCGATTGCCCATTTTTGAAATGGCCATGCGGTGGTGACGGGGATCAGGTTGTTCTTGGGGCGCAAGGTCTTGGGAGCATGCCGCTGACAATTGAAACACTTGCGCAAGACTTTGACTGCATCCAGGTGCATGCCGGGCCAGTAGTACCCGACATTCATGATTTTGGCCACCACCATGCGTGGGCCTGCGTGTATGCCACATATTCCTTCGTGTATTTCCCAGATAAGGTACGTGGCATCTTGAGGGTCGACGCATCGTAGGAGTGGCCCCATGTATGATTTTCGGTATAAGATACCGTCTCCCATTTGGTAATGACACGCTTTGTATTGTAGCTTGCGTGCCTCTGCTTTGCTTTCGGGAGTAACACCTGATTGTAAGTATGCAATTATCGGTGTCATCCAGGATGTGGTACCGTACTGGATGACATTGACTTGGCGCAGGGGTACTGAGGGATTTTGCAGAATCTCGATGCGTACCTCTTTTGCCAGGTGTTGGAAGCTGGTGGATGCAAGTTTTGATAGTGCATCCGCAAGTTTGTTATCACTCCTGTTGATATGGCGGATATTGAAGGAGGTGAACTTTGATTTCAGTTGCAAGGCTTATTCGAGGTAGAGGATCATGATATCCCCTTTTGCGGCATAGTCGTCGCGTATTTGGCCTGCAACCAATAGTGAATCGACGTGTGCTTCCAGATGTTGGACATCGAGTTTAACTGCCAGACGCAGCCCTGCCAGTATTACACAGATTAAATAAATGTAATTTTGTATATTAAATACTAAAAACGTCGTATTTTAAAAAAAAACCCGTGTATAGTTGGGTTGAAAAATCTACCAAATAATAAAAAGAAAATTATATCCTTAAAAAACCCCGTGTATTACACGTGTTGAATAAATCTAATTTTACATAGCAAATGATAAAAAAAAAGTTATATCTTTAAAAACTTCGTGTATTACACGGGTTATATAAATATAACTTTGTATAGTGAATAATAAAAAATTATATTTTTAAAAACCTCGCATTTTACACGAGTTGAATAAATATAATTTTGTATACCAAATAATAAAAAAAAGTTATATTTTTAATAAATTAGGATAACATTTAATATTGATTTATTATTTATATATTTAATATAAGATAAGTAGGAAAGAGCGGTATTTGTTTTAAAAAATATATTAAATTAACAATTTAGATTTAAGGATAATATTTTTTTAAAGTATGATAAGATTTAATATTAATTTATTATTTATTTAGTTAATATAAGATAAGTATAGATTTGATGATACCTTCAATGAATAACACGTGTCCAAAAGTTGGTTTCTTTTATAATAGTAGATAGATTGTATATACAAAACTAAAATTTTGTTTGGGCTCGCAAGCCGAAACGAGCTTTGTATTTCAGGCTCGGGCTCGATAACTAAAGGAGCTATATTTCATACTCGAGTTCGGGCTCGTTAAGGCTTGGCTTGTTTAAGTTTTTAACCCAGCCGATAACGAGTAGCTTTCGAGACTCTAGGCTTATTTACACCCTTAGGTTCTTATTTGGGGTAAGTCCATGTTGTTTTGTTACTTGTATATACTAATTTTACACTAAACTTTATGTCTTATGAGAAGTTGCCGAAATATAGAGCAAATTTAACTTTGTGTTGACTAACTATTAGGGCCGAGCAATTTACGGTTTTGAACCGTTAGAATCAGGGAATCAACCACCCGATCTGAACCATATTGTTGTATTTAGGGTCCAGTTCTGGTTCTTAAATTTGGGAAAAAACGGTTTCCGATTCAGTTTCGGTTATAACCAACGGGTCCGTTTAAAAAACCACTAAAACTGATTTGGGTTTAAACTTTAAATATTATATTAAAAACCCTATTAATTTATTTAAACTTTAAATATTATGTTTAAAAATGTGTTTTTAGGATTAAAAAATAGAAATAGTTTTTACGTAATGTTTGAATGAATTTTTTGTGATGGTTAAGTAAAAGTTTCTTTAGTTAACTTTCGTTTTCTCCATTGTATATTTTCATTTTATGGTTTGAAATTTCTTATTGTTGCTACTTTTACTTTGGGTGATTTGAACATTGGATGTTGCAACTGATGTGTGTAAAATGCAACATATAAATTACATCAAATGAGCCATAAAACTAACCCTTTTTAGTACTAATGTTGGAAAAAGTGTGCTTTTGTCTTCCTTTTGTATTTTCATGATTAAATGAGCTCAAATGAACAAAAGAAGCAAAAATGCAGCTAAATCTAACAATAATACAAGAAATGGAATAAACGTGGCATGCCCGACCCCTCGACAACATCTTCCCAAGCAAAAACAAGAAGACAGAATGCTGAACACGCCCCGTGCTCAATGAGCACGGGGGCGTGCCCAAGTATCAGCAGAAAAGACAAAATTGTAGAAGCTTCTATCACCCAACACGGGGGCGTGCCCAGCAGACACGGGGTCGTGGTCAATGCAAAGATTCGCAGAATCTGAGCAAATCTTGATAGTACAGATACGCTTCTGCAAACGGGGGCGTGGTCAACTAATGCAGACAAACTGCAATTAATGAAGAAAGAGAAGATGGGTGGACACGGGGCCGTGTCCGGGCTTCTGTGCAGGCTATAAATAGGGGTGCTTGGCTCACTTGCAAATCATACCTTTGCAAACCACCTCTCTCACACTACACCTACCCTCCACCACCATCACAACCCACATCCACCATCATCATCCATCA
The DNA here is from genome assembly GCA_030545235.1 of Helianthus tuberosus. Classification (NCBI taxonomy): domain Eukaryota; kingdom Viridiplantae; phylum Streptophyta; class Magnoliopsida; order Asterales; family Asteraceae; genus Helianthus; species Helianthus tuberosus. The sequence continues at coordinate 178,012,693 of CM060424.1, read as the reverse complement.
TCCATCATAGAGTGTGTGTGTAACACCTCGAAAATTTCGGGTTTAATAATAAAATGACACGTGTCATGTAAGACAAAACGCGTTGAAAAACCCGGATTTAATAAAGATGTTTCGGTAGGATTAAAGTGGCGTCATGTTAAATTGTTACCTCTGAACGACCTCAATTATAAATCCCAAGACCCGATATAATATTACTACACATTCTCATGCCACAATTCAGAGAATTATTGCCAATAATAAACTTGCAAAGGCATGATAAGATCTCACGAAGAAAAAGCAACGATAGACCTTGTTTTCAGGTCTTGCAAATGCAATCAAATGGAACAAGCTTAAATGGTAGGGTATTATACAGGAACATGCACTTTAGGAGGGTCCTAAGTTGCAAATAGAGGCCCTAAAGTCGTACAAGTGGGCTGCCTTTTCGAATAAATGAAGAAACAAGCAAACAGCCCCTGAAGAGGCCATACGCATCGTAGGCCTAATGTCCCTACGATGCGCAGGGGGTGCCCAGTTCCGAAAAAACGGGCTGTTGCCTGTTGTGCGCGTTTCTGACCCACTAAACCGGTTGTTAACATTATTTAAAGACCCCTAGACATCCCTAAGCAGTAGCAACAAGTGTTGAATGGTTATGGATGGCCCTAGAGTTAGTTGTCAACTTGTTGTGGTGTATGCACAAGTATAAAAAGGCCTTCAAGTGCACATTCATTCTTCACTCTTGCAACTGATCTTTGGAGCATTCCTGGAGCAAAGGAACTCTCCCTTCTGATCAAAATTCGTGCATTGGACTATTGTAAGTCTTCTAGTTCTTATTTGGTTGTGTTTAGCTTAGTTAATTAGCTAAAAGTCAAACCGTCGTAATTACGGTTTGACTTCGAGATTAGTCACTAATGACTCAGTCTTATCTCGAATTAAAAGTAGTTTTAGAATGGTATTTATGTGGGTAATAAAACCCCAAAAGGGTTTCCCCTGATCACCATCCTAAGCAGGTCAAATGTCGGGTCAAACAATTACTTAAAAAGTCAACATATTGCTTAAAATGTCAATTATGCATAATTAGCTATCTAGAACATTTGTAACCTGTTTGAACATTGTTATAACTTAGAAATAAGTGTAAGAACATGTCCCAACATGTTCAACCCGACTATTTCCTGTTTAGACCCGGTTCGGAACCGAAAGACACATAGTTTGACTTTTCGGTTGACTTTCAGTTCTGACCCGTTTGGGCATATTTTAGAAATGCCTCAGAGCTTTAATTGGATTAGGATACATGTTAGAACGACCCTCTGTGATCATACACCTTGGTTCACTAGTTATCCAATTATTATGCAAGTTTCCGTTAAATGCTCATACTTGGACCGTTATGCCCTTATCACCTTAAATCATGATTTATGAAAATGTAAAAGTGTAGAAACATTGAATATTGATATAAAGACTTGCATGCAAAGTTTGACATCAGTTTGGCTTATAGATTAAGAGTTATGCTCGTTATCGCTAAACTAATGTTTTATGTTAACATAATGGCGTAATTAGCATATAGCCTAGTTAAACATGCTTTTTGGTATCAAACGAATTACCCACTGATATAATATAATATTTTGGGAATTTTAAAGATTTTTAATTAATTTTAGGCTGAGCATAACTCGTAGTCATAGGCTTAACCCGTTAATTGTCGGTTTTGCCCTTACGGGCCATAAAATGAGTTTTACTTATCTAAACGACTCCAAACCTTTTTCTACTGATTGGTTATGATAAATAAATTAATTTAAGACTTCTGGAAATGTAAAAATATCAGATTTAAGTATGAAACCCGGAAATGGCCTTAAATCGCCATAATTAGCGTTTTTAACGCATAGTATGTCTTAATATCATATTAGACATACCCGGGTTGATACCTACTGATATAAGAAGAAAATTATAATATTTTAACAGTAAGCAAAGGTTAATAAACTCAGACTTCGTTTTTGAGCTTTTCGGCTTATGTGAAATTACCAAAATACCCCTACGGGGCATAGTTTGGTTAAATATGATAAATTTCACATACATGACTTAGCCTACTGTTATAACACATTAAAATAATTATGTTTACTAATTACATCAGATCTGTAACTCAGTTTAACATATAAACGCTTTTACAAACTTTAAAATGACCAAACTACCCCTACGGGGCATAGTTTGTGTTTAAATTAGTTCGGGGCATAACGAAAGACATCCTACTGATGTTACAACATATTTGAAGCATATTAACTTAGGAAACCTGTATATGGCTCTTACGGATACCCGTTACGCATATTACGCGTTCGGCTCGGTTTATGTAACAAGTTTACATAAATTAGCCGAAACGGGTCAAACCTTATCGGTTTTATCTCAAAATCCAGAATGTGAATAATAAACCCATATTAAACAAGTCATCAAACTTGTCGGGTCTGAATCACATTCTATCCGGTCTTCGCTTAATCGTGCGTACGAACCGTATCTTCGAAACTAGCCGGTCTAAGCTTAGGCATAATTAAAGACCCGCTAGGATTCTAATAGGTTATATTTAACCTTCGTTCCAGATTAGGAGAAACAGTAAAAGCTACCTGCTATTTGATTATTGTGACTATACTTTGCATCAAGGTAAATACTTTTAACTTATTTTCCCTATACGGGCTTGGGTTACGGTACATAGCGTACCGCTTGATCGAGCATCAAATCTTCCACGCTTAGTGGTTAATTGAATAATTTGATCGGCTCGTTTTAAACAGATGTGTTTACTTTACAGCCTTTGGGGGGTTAATGACCATGTCCCGGATATCCTCGGCATTATCTTACGAGATAGCCACGACCTGAGCACGGGGTGTAGGCGTACTCCCGTGTATAACTCACATAAGTGGTGTGTCTATTGATCTTTAACCCGGAATACGTTCCGGGCTACTGAACGCATAAGTAACATGTAAATCGTTCACAAGATTATAATATTAAATAATTCTCCCAAGTTAATAAAAATGTTTATGCCATGTGCATCCAAACCAATTTTCAATCATTTTATAAAATGAGTCAGTTGAATGTATTTACCAGTGTAAACTGACGTATTTTCCCAAAAAGATTAAATGCAGGTACTAGGCGAAATAGGCTGGGATTCTCCTAAGCATCATTAGAAGTCTCGCAAACTTAGAGATGCCGAAGTCTGTTGAACCATAAACAATATTTTGTTATTCGATCCTACTGTGGATAAACACCGGATAAATTGTGACTTTGTTTACAATAAATAAATTCGGTTGTATCTTATTTTAAATTTGCTTCCGCTGTGCATTATATTATTGTGTTGTTTGACTATTACGTTGCCAACCACGTCACGATACTCCCCCACCGGGCCCACCGGTGACACGTGGAAAACGGGGTGTGACAGGTTGGTATCAGAGCCAACTCTGAGTGAATTAAACACTAGTCTTTTGTGTTTAATCTCAGTTACACAATATGCACAAATCTAAACCTTCGAGTCTAGACTTATAACATAGGACAAATTCCACTATTGATTGTGTTGTCCTTTATTTAAATTTTGCATATATCTTTGTATTATTATCTCATGCTTTATCTACAGGAATATCGAAAATGCCGCCAAGATTCTTCCGAACACGGGGACGCGGTAAGGGGCCGACAGCCGCCCCCAATGATCACGAGGCAGGACCATCCAATACACGGGCTCCGACGGCTACGGAAAGCGAAGACCCTCGCCGAAACCGGCGAAACCAGGTTGAACCAGCCAGACGGTCGGTTTCGCATAGCTCGACACCGCCCGCACTTAACCCATATGAACCTCACAACACACAACCTTCATATGTACCTCTACAAAGGTCTTTGTCCCATCATTCCTATGGGGACCCCACACCTGTCTTCAGAGGCCAGTTTAACCCGGCCGATTACTTGCAAGAACCCGTGGGTTTCAACCCACTTGGGCCTGACGATCACTTCTCCGGTGATCAAGCCGACGACATGGACGAGGATACGGACCCCGTCATGCCTGCGAGCGGCACTCCGAACCACCCGATTGAGATCTCCGATGGTTCGTCTTTCCACGGATCACCCTATGGTGGTCCAGATAGCTTCCAGGCTTTATTTGATCAGCAACAGTGGTATCATCAAGATTCTTCAGAGGATCATCGCTTTGTGGCAGTTACGCCACCACCTCCACCGCCACCAGTTCAGCCAGCACCTCCTCAACCGCCAAGGCGTAGGAGAACCGGTGCTCGCATATCTGTGCGACCGGGGGGCTTCACTTTTGATTCCCCACGACAGTCTAGTGCTAGTCACTACCCACCGCACTATGAGGACCCACAAATGGGTGGGCCTTCGCAGCCAGCTTTTCAGCAGCCGCCACCAATGGGTTTTGAAAACCCGATACCAGCATACCCAGGTGGTATGGGCTACAACCCGTTTGAGCCACCAACACATCATAACTACGGTTATGGAGAGGCTGATCCATACTCGGTAGCAGCGAACTATGGCACGCAAGGACCTTATGGGGATCCTTGGGGGGTGAGTTACCCAACACAGGGATACTCGATACCGCCTAGGCCCATCATAAGGACGCAGTCGCAGCCACCACGATTTTCTCCAAATAGGGAGGAAATTTTGCATAGGTTGGAGCAGGTGGAACGGGAAGCACATGAAGAACGAAGGGAAAGGCAAACATTCCTCCAAGGACTGATGGGTCTAATCAAGGGGAAGAACAAGAAGAATCGTTAAATTCTTCCATCGCTGATGTATAAGCCCCTGCATGGGTGTAGTTGATTGTTAAGCCCCTGCGTGGGCGTGCTTGGTTGTTTTAAACCCCTACGTGGGTATGTGTGGTTTGAATAAGTAGTCCCTGCGTGGACATGTATTATATTTAGCCCCTTCGTGGGCATGTGTGTTATTTAACCCCTACGAGGGTAAGTATCTGTTGACCCCTACGAGGGTAAGTTTGATATTGGAAGACCCGTTTAGGGCAAATGTGTAATATTCTAAAGAAATTAATGGAATGTTATTTTTATAAATTTCATAGTTGCCATTTGAGCATAAATAAATTATAAATGAAATAAATAAATTAAAATCATTCCTTTTTAAATAAATCTGCCTATGTAATTAAGGATCTAATAGTGTGAAACCTAGCCACGTGTCAAATATAAGACCGGGCCAAAATGGTAAGACCTGTTTAAAAGATTCAAATCCCGGTTAACATCTTAAAACATGTTAACACTCCTGGCAGAAGTGATTCGCTAAAAATCACATGTCATTCTTAAATGAATAAGGATTCTTTAGAAGATTCCTAATCCAGTTTAATGATCTCTGAATCCTGGATTTACATCATCAATTAAGATGATTATACTTAACCATACGTGGTAATATAGTGCTTACGGGCCTTGCTCATTTCTACATGAGCCAAAAGACAGTGGTAGCTATGACTCCCTGTCCAATAAAGGTAATGAACTAGGTTCAAACCTTAAAAGTCTTGATTCTCTGAAATCATAGTTTATTAAATTGTCCATGTGACCAAGCCTTATGTGCTAATATATATTGTTATTGTTATGTTTAGGATAAATTTTAATTGAAATCCTAAATTAATACGATTAATAAGTTAACCAAATATGGTCTCTGTTACCATGGTTAACGAGTTACCCTAAGGGGTAATTCCATAATAAAATCCCAAATAAAATATTGACCTTGTTTTCTGCAACAGTTCAATACAAATGGCTGACTCCAATGAAGTAAATAGTCATCCTGTGGAGCCGAATGAAAACGCCCAGATTACATTAACGGGTGCTGAACTAAAAGCAATCATAGACGGAGCTATCACACAAGCTTTGGATAGACAATATGACGAATACAGTGGTACTCGGAGTAGGACCCACTCTGTGTCACAGTCAAGGCCAAGGACCCATTCTGAGGCTCATAACAAGCCTCCTCCCAAAAAGGATGGACCAAAGAAAAACGATGATGATCGCCAGTCCACCAACCACCAAAGTAATCCATCTCAGCAGTTGGTACTGCATCAGGGACACCGTAACAAGGGTTGTACATATAAGTACTTTGTATCTTGTAAACCCAGGGATTTTTCGGGAGAAAAAGGAGCCGTAGACTGCATGACGTGGCTGGATGAAATGGACACGGTCGTGGACATCAGCGGATGCGCTGAAGGTGATGTGGTTAAATTTGTCTCACAGTCCTTTAAGGGTGAGGCGTTAGCTTGGTGGAGATCACTGATGGAGGCCTCAGGAAAGATCCCGTTGTATAGCATGACGTGGGATCAATTCATGGCACTGATCAAAGAAAACTTCTGCCCTCAACATGAGGTGGAAAAGATAGAATATGACTTCCTATCACTGGTTATGAAGAACCTCGATTGCCAAGCTTATCTGACAAGCTTCAATACACTATCCCGGTTGGTACCTTATCTGGTAACCCCGGAGCCTAAAAGGATCGCTCGTTTTATTGGTGGATTAGAGCCCGAGATCAAGGCCAGTGTCAAAGCTTCTCGGCCAGTTACCTTCAGGTCTGTAACTGACCTTTCCTTATCCCTCACACTGGATGCGGTCCGGCAGAGATCGCAGAGGAATAAAGCGGCCGAGAAGAGGAAGCATGATGATGACGGTTCGCGTAGGTCGAACAAGAAGCACCGTGGGAGCGGTGATCGCAAGAAGGGATCGGATTCGAAGAAAGATGGGCATCGTTCTGGGGAGAAGCCCACATGCAAAACTTGCAAGAAACAGCACTTTGGAAAGTGCAGATTCGAATCAACCTCGAATAACGAGTCCAGGTCTTTCGCTTGTGGTTTGTGCAAGTCCAAGGAACACAAAACCTTGGATTGCAAGAAGATGAAAGATGCAACGTGTTACCGTTGCAACGAAAAGGGCCACATAAAGACTAACTGCCCTAAGTACAACAAGAAGCCTGAGGAGGCTAAGAAGACCAATGCCAGAGTCTTCAGGATGGATGCGAAGGAGGCTGTGCAGGATGATAACGTCATAACAGGTACTTTCCTTGTAAACGATGTTTTTGCAAGAGTACTTTTTGATTCAGGCGCAGATAAGTCCTTCGTAGATCATAAATTTTGTAAATTGTTGAATTTACCTGTCAAAACCCTAAAAGTGAACTATGAGGTAGAGTTAGCAGATGGTACCATAGAAACCGTCTCTACTGTGTTAGATGGATGTGTAATATCCATTAAGAACCATTCTTTTCCTCTGTCTCTACTTCCGTTTAAATTAGCTGGTTTTGACATAGTTCTGGGTATGGACTGGTTATCTCATAACCAGGCCCAAATCGTCTGTAACCAGAAACAGGTGGTAATAAAGACTCCGTCTGGTGAATCACTTACCATTCGGGGAGATACCCAGTACGGACTGCCTGAGCACGTGACTATGCTTAAGGCTTCAAAATGTTTGAAGAAGGGGTGTATCATTTACATGGCACAGGTAATTATTGATGAGCCTAAACCGAAGTTAGAAGACATCCCTGTCATCTCAGAATACCCAGAAGTATTTCCTGAAGATCTACCTGGCCTACCACCAGATAGACAAGTCGAATTCAGGATCGATATCATTCCCGGAGCTGCACCAGTTGCTAGAGCACCATACAGATTGGCACCCACCGAAATGAAGGAATTGCGGACGCAGCTAGATGAATTACTGGCTAAGGGTTTCATTCGACCCAGTTCATCTCCTTGGGGAGCGCCAATCCTGTTTGTCAAGAAGAAAGATGGGTCGATGCGTCTGTGCATCGACTATCGCGAGCTCAATAAAGTCACGATCAAGAATAGATATCCATTGCCCAGGATCGACGATTTGTTCGATCAGCTTCAAGGGGCAAGTTACTTCTCAAAGATAGATTTGAGGTCAGGCTACCATCAGCTGAAGGTCAAAGATGAAGACGTACACAAGACAGCATTTAGGACTCGTTACGGTCACTACGAGTTCCTAGTGATGCCTTTTGGGCTCACCAATGCACCGGCTGCGTTCATGGATCTCATGAATCGCGTTTGCAAGCCGCACTTAGATAAATTCGTCATCGTTTTCATCGATGACATTCTCATTTATTCTAAGAACAAAACTGACCACGAGAAACATCTTCGATGTATTCTCAAACTTCTGCATAAGGAGAAGCTCTATGCCAAATTCTCCAAATGTGAATTTTGGCTTAGGGAAGTCCAATTTCTTGGACATGTAGTCAGTGAGCGTGGTATCCAGGTGGATCCCGCTAAGGTTGAAGCAGTGATGAACTGGCAAGAGCCGAAAACGCCTACAGAGATTCGTAGCTTCCTGGGATTGGCAGGATATTATCGGCGTTTCATTGAAAACTTTTCAAGAATTGCTGCACCTCTAACCTCCTTAACTAAGAAAAAGGTTAAGTTTGTTTGGGGCCCTAAGCAGTAAGAGTCCTTCGATGTTTTGAAACAAAAGTTGAGCAACGCTCCTGTGCTTACCTTACCTGAAGGTGCTGAAGAATTTGTAGTTTATTGTGATGCATCACACACTGGCATGGGGTGTGTGCTTATGCAGAAAGGCAAGGTAATTGCCTATGCATCACGACAGTTAAAGGTGCACGAAAAGAATTACACCACCCATGACTTGGAATTGGGTGCCGTTGTGTTCGCACTAAAACTGTGGAGGCATTATCTTTATGGAATCAAGTTTGTGATCTTTTCTGATCACAAGAGCCTCCAGCATCTGTTTAACCAGAAAGAATTAAACATGAGGCAACGCCGTTGGATGGAAACTTTGAATGATTATGATTGTGAAATCAAATACCATCCCGGCAAGGCGAATGTAGTCGCTGATGCCTTGAGCAGAAAGGAAAGGGTTAAACCCATTCGCATTAACGCCAAGCGTATGGAGATAAAGAACAGTTTGATAGAAAGGGTGTTAGCTGCACAGAAGGAAGCTGTGTTGGAAGCTAACTATCCTAATGAAAAGTTAGGAGTGACTGAGGAGCAGTTAACTCTTAGCAAGGACGGAATTTTACGGTTAAACGGACGAATATGGGTTCCAATTTTTGGAGGACTTCGTGATGTTATCCTCCAGGAAGCCCATAGTTCCAAATATTCCGTTCATCCTGGTGCGGATAAGATGTATCAGGATTTAAAGGCAAATTATTGGTGGATAGGCTTGAAAAAGTCTGTAGCCGCCCATGTAGCAAAATGCTTGACATGTGCGCAAGTCAAAGCCGAGCATCAGAAACCGTCAGGTTTGCTACAACAGCCTGAACTTCCTACATGGAAGTGGGAAATGGTAACTATGGACTTTATTACCAAGTTACCCAAGACAAGGAAAGGAAATGATACGATATGGGTTATAGTTGACCGACTAACTAAGTCAGCTCATTTCTTACCCATCAAGGAGACGTATAGCTCCGATATGTTAGCCCAATTATACGTTGATAAGATTGTAGCCCTACATGGCATACCTGTAGCTATTATCTCTGACCGGGATACTAGGTACACGTCACACTTTTGGAAGAGTTTCCAACAATCTTTGGGCACACGTTTGAACTTTAGTACGGCTTACCATCCTCAGACAGACGGTCAGAGTGAGCGTACTATTCAAACGTTAGAGGACATGCTACGTGCATGTGCTATCGAATTGGAAGGTAGCTGGGATAAGAACCTACCATTGATCGAATTCTCCTACAACAATAGCTACCATACCAGCATAAAGGCTGCGCCTTTCGAGGCATTATACGGTAGAAAGTGTAGATCGCCAGTTTGTTGGGCGGAAGTTGGGGAAGTCCAGTTATCAGGACCGGAGATCGTATTTGAAACGACGGACAAGATTGTCCAGATTCGTAACAATCTCCAAGCTGCCCGGAATAGGCAGAAGAGTTACGCGGATCCAAGTCGTAAGGATTTTCACTTCGAAGTGGGTGAAAAAGTCCTACTTAAAGTGTCACCCTGGAAAGGAGTGATGCGGTTTGGTAAGAAAGGCAAACTAAGCCCGAGATACATAGGACCTTTCGAGGTTATCGAACGTGTCGGGTCAGTGGCCTATAAGTTGAACTTACCAGAAGAGCTCAGTGGAATTCACAACGTGTTCCACATCTGCAATCTAAAGAAATGTTCCGCTGACGAAACACATGTCATGCCGCATACAGATGTGCATATTGACGAGAGCTTGAAATTCGTGGAAAAACCTGTGTCGATTGAAGATCGACAGGTAAGAAAGCTTCGGAGAAAGCATATACCTTTTGTTAAGGTCAAATGGGATGCCCGTAGAGGTCCCGATTTCACGTGGGAGGTTGAATCCACGATGAAAGAAAAGTACCCTTACCTGTTTCAGTAAATCTCGGGTCGAGATTTATTTTAAGGGGGTGAGGATGTAACACCTCGAAAATTTCGGGTTTAATAATAAAATGACACGTGTCATGTAAGACAAAACGCGTTGAAAAACCCGGATTTAATAAAGATGTTTCGGTAGGATTAAAGTGGCGTCATGTTAAATTGTTACCTCTGAACGACCTCAATTATAAATCCCAAGACCCGATATAATATTACTACACATTCTCATGCCACAATTCAGAGAATTATTGCCAATAATAAACTTGCAAAGGCATGATAAGATCTCACGAAGAAAAAGCAACGATAGACCTTGTTTTCGGGTCTTGCAAATGCAATCAAATGGAACAAGCTTAAATGGTAGGGTATTATACAGGAACATGCACTTTAGGAGGGTCCTAAGTTGTAAATAGAGGCCCTAAAGTCGTACAAGTGGGCTGCCTTTTCGAATAAATGAAGAAACAAGCAAACAGCCCCTGAAGAGGCCATACGCATCGTAGGCCTAATGTCCCTACGATGCGCAGGGGGTGCCCAGTTCCGAAAAAACGGGCTGTTGCCTGTTGTGCGCGTTTCTGACCCACTAAACCGGTTGTTAACATTATTTAAAGACCCCTAGACATCCCTAAGCAGTAGCAACAAGTGTTGAATGGTTATGGATGGCCCTAGAGTTAGTTGTCAACTTGTTGTGGTGTATGCACAAGTATAAAAAGGCCTTCAAGTGCACATTCATTCTTCACTCTTGCAACTGATCTTTGGAGCATTCCTGGAGCAAAGGAACTCTCCCTTCTGATCAAAATTCGTGCATTGGACTATTGTAAGTCTTCTAGTTCTTATTTGGTTGTGTTTAGCTTAGTTAATTAGCTAAAAGTCAAACCGTCGTAATTACGGTTTGACTTCGAGATTAGTCACTAATGACTCAGTCTTATCTCGAATTAAAAGTAGTTTTAGAATGGTATTTATGTGGGTAATAAAACCCCAAAAGGGTTTCCCCTGATCACCATCCTAAGCAGGTCAAATGTCGGGTCAAACAATTACTTAAAAAGTCAACATATTGCTTAAAATGTCAATTATGCATAATTAGCTATCTAGAACATTTGTAACCTGTTTGAACATTGTTATAACTTAGAAATAAGTGTAAGAACATGTCCCAACATGTTCAACCCGACTATTTCCTGTTTAGACCCGGTTCGGAACCGAAAGACACATAGTTTGACTTTTCGGTTGACTTTCAGTTCTGACCCGTTTGGGCATATTTTAGAAATGCCTCAGAGATTTAATTGGATTAGGATACATGTTAGAACGACCCTCTGTGATCATACACCTTGGTTCACTAGTTATCCAATTATTATGCAAGTTTCCGTTAAATGCTCATACTTGGACCGTTATGCCCTTATCACCTTAAATCATGATTTATGAAAATGTAAAAGTGTAGAAACATTGAATATTGATATAAAGACTTGCATACAAAGTTTGACATCAGTTTGGCTTATAGATTAAGAGTTATGCTCGTTATCGCTAAACTAATGTTTTATGTTAACATAATGGCGTAATTAGCATATAGCCTAGTTAAACATGCTTTTTGGTATCAAACGAATTACCCACTGATATAATATAATATTTTGGGAATTTTAAAGATTTTTAATTAATTTTAGGCTGAGCATAACTCGTAGTCATAGGCTTAACCCGTTAATTGTCGGTTTTGCCCTTACGGGCCATAAAATGAGTTTTACTTATCTAAACGACTCCAAACCTTTTTCTACTGATTGGTTATGATAAATAAATTAATTTAAGACTTCTGGAAATGTAAAAATATCAGATTTAAGTATGAAACCCGGAAATGGCCTTAAATCGCCATAATTAGCGTTTTTAACGCATAGTATGTCTTAATATCATATTAGACATACCCGGGTTGATACCTACTGATATAAGAAGCAAATTATAATATTTTAACAGTAAGCAAAGGTTAATAAACTCAGACTTCGTTTTTGAGCTTTTCGGCTTATGTGAAATTACCAAAATACCCCTACGGGGAATAGTTTGGTTAAATATGATAAATTTCACATACATGACTTAGCCTACTGTTATAACACATTAAAATAAGTATGTTTACTAATTACATCAGATCTGTAACTCAGTTTAACATATAAACGCTTTTACAAACTTTAAAATGACCAAACTACCCCTACGGGGCATAGTTTGTGTTTAAATTAGTTCGGGGCATAACGAAAGACATCCTACTGATGTTACAACATATTTGAAGCATATTAACTTAGGAAACCTGTATATGGCTCTTACGGATACCCGTTACGCATATTACGCGTTCGGCTCGGTTTATGTAACAAGTTTACATAAATTAGCCGAAACGGGTCAAACCTTATCGGTTTTATCTCAAAATCCAGAATGTGAATAATAAACCCATATTAAACAAGTCATCAAACTTGTCGGGTCTGAATCACATTCTATCCGGTCTTCGCTTAATCGTGCGTACGAACCGTATCTTCGAAACTAGCCGGTCTAAGCTTAGGCATAATTAAAGACCCGCTAGGATTCTAATAGGTTATATTTAACCTTCGTTCCAGATTAGGAGAAACAGTAAAAGCTACCTGCTATTTGATTATTGTGACTATACTTTGCATCAAGGTAAATACTTTTAACTTATTTTCCCTATACGGGCTTGGGTTACGGTACATAGCGTACCGCTTGATCGAGCATCAAATCTTCCACGCTTAGTGGTTAATTGAATAATTTGATCGGCTCGTTTTAAACAGATGTGTTTACTTTACAGCCTTTGGGGGGTTAATGACCATGTCCCGGATATCCTCGGCATTATCTTACGAGATAGCCACGACCTGAGCACGGGGTGTAGGCGTACTCCCGTGTATAACTCACATAAGTGGCGTGTCTATTGATCTTTAACCCGGAATACGTTCCGGGCTACTGAACGCATAAGTAACATGTAAATCGTTCACAAGATTATAATATTAAATAATTCTCCCAAGTTAATAAAAATGTTTATGCCATGTGCATCCAAACCAATTTTCAATCATTTTATAAAATGAGTCAGTTGAATGTATTTACCAGTGTAAACTGACGTATTTTCCCAAAAAGATTAAATGCAGGTACTAGGCGAAATAGGCTGGGATTCTCCTAAGCATCATTAGAAGTCTCGCAAACTTAGAGATGCCGAAGTCTGTTGAACCATAAACAATATTTTGTTATTCGATCCTACTGTGGATAAACACCGGATAAATTGTGACTTTGTTTACAATAAATAAATTCGGTTGTATCTTATTTTAAATTTGCTTCCGCTGTGCATTATATTATTGTGTTGTTTGACTATTACGTTGCCAACCACGTCACGATACTCCCCCACCGGGCCCACCGGTGACACGTGGAAATCGGGGTGTGACAGTGTGTAGTAGTCTCGGGATCTAAGATTGATCGTAAGAGTTCTTGACAATCAAAGACCATGTTTGCCTAAGTCTCTTACATCACTTGGTGAAGACAAGCTGTCGCAACCCCCGATCCCTGATTCCCGGGAACGGGCGGACGCGATCTCAGAGTTTTGGTGGTATCAGGTTATTTAATCTTGCAGCGGAATTTACATCAGGACCGTAGTTAGGAAATGTTTATCAGAGTAAAACCACCTCATTTAATATTAATAATCACATGGGTAAAACCCAAGTTTCTTATTACAATACATTTATAGGGATAAACCCTATTTTATTGAATTTTCAAACATCGCTTATTTGGTAACTTTTATAGCCACATTTTCCCAAGCCGTCAGTGCTCTCCAGCTGGCTTTTTACTAATTGGCTGTCACATTGGGTTACCTGAAACGTGTTTTAAAAACATTTGTCAGTCGGAAATACTGGTGAGTGAATCCCAGTTTAATCAAGTTTAAATAAAAGTCACAGTGAACAGTATTGAGAGCGATCACATTGTTTATGTCAATCCACTGACTTGTGGGTCATATTACACATTGGCTAACTCATTGTCCAATGGTAACGTATTGCCATCCCGACTTACTACTCGCAAGTAGTATAAATTTTGTATACAAAACCCCAACATACTGGCAGTAATTGAAGAACTACAAAGACTCAATCACTGCTAAATTTCATAGTAAAACATTTAAGGTTTGGTAAAACATTACCAAAAAGTTTAACAAAAAGAGGATAAACTCACATTGTTGTCTTAGGCTTTTCGTAAGGGTTTCCTTGATATAATCTATAATTTATACAAATGTACATTGGTTAGTACCATAACCCTTTGAAAATATTAATGATACCCTCCCCGAGACGGCATTCCAACAACTACATCGGGCAGAACCACGACAGTTGTTACGGAACCCTAAATCAATCGGGCAGCGTAACTATTACGAAACTGGGGTTATAATACTTACAACGGAGCAGAACCTTGCAAATTAGGGGTATAATACCCGTGTATTATAACTTTCCTACAGAATTTATGATTCGAGATTGAAATTGTGAGCGAACTGAAATGAAATGAAATCCGATGCCATCCTTATATAGTGCTGAAATTTGGTTCCCAGGCGGCCCGCGTAAGGTAAGGCGAAGTCTTACGCGGCCCCCGTCAACACACGGTCAACATATAGCTCGTCCGAATCACCACTAGGCTTGACACGATGATGACACGTGTCAGCTCAGGGTGTATCCGCGTTTTGATGATCTCTCGCGGCCCACGTCAATGTAAGCTTATGCTTACGCGGCCCGCTTGAACTAAAGAAATCAGCGGAGTCAAGTTCTAGTATTGATACCGCCCGCGTAAGTGATTGAGGTGGGTCTACGCGGCCCGCCTCAACTCCATATTTCTTGTTTTTATTTTATATTATATGTTATAACATATTTCGGGCTCGGTTTTTCACATACGGGGTGTAATATAATACATATTGAGACATTCTTAAATATATTAGAGTGTTAGAGATATTATAAGGGTGTCGGTTTTACCGAGGGTTGTTACATTCTCCCCACCTTGTTTTAGAGCTCGTCCTCGAGATCTTTTGGAATAAGTGCGGATATTTTCTTTGCATTTCTGACTCGAGCTCCCATGTGTACTCAGGTCCTCTTTTGGAGTCCCACTTCACTTTGACTAGAACTAGTCTCTTATGTTTGAGATTCTTGACTTTCCTGTCTTCAATCTGTAGAGGTCTTTCTACAAACTTGAGTTGTTCATTTACCTCTATATCCTTAAGAGGTACTATTAGTGATTCATCAGCTAAACACTTTTTGAGATTAGATACATGAAACACATCATGTATTCCTGTCATTTCCTCTGGCAGTTGTAACTGATAGGCTACAGGTCCTATTCTTTTAATAATCTCAAAAGGTCTAATATACCTGGGACTTAGCTTTCCCCGTTTGATGAATCTTACCACTCCTTTCCAAGGAGAGACTTTTAACAATACTTTATCTCCTACTTGAAATTCCAACGGCTTGCGTCGGTTATCTGCATAGCTCTTCTGTCGATTACGTGCTGCTTTCAGTCGTTCCTTGACTTGCAAAATCTTGCCAGTTGTTTCCTGCACTATCTCAGGTCCAGATAGTTGCTTTTCCCCAATTTCTGCCCAACAGACTGGGGTTCGGCACTTTCGTCCATAAAGTGCTTCGAATGGTGCAGCATTGATACTTGTGTGATAACTGTTATTATAAGAAAATTCTATTAAAGGTAAGTGATCGTCCCAATTACCTCCAAAATCAATTACACAAGCTCTAAGCATGTCCTCCATTGTCTGAATTGTCCTTTCGCTTTGTCCATCCGTTTGTGGATGATAAGCCGTACTTAGCTTTAACTTGGTTCCCATTGCCTTTTGGAAATTTGACCAAAAATGAGAGGTAAAGCGGCTATCTCTATCAGAAACAATTGATAAAGGAATGCCATGTAAAGAAACAATTTCATTTACATATAGTTTAGCTAATTGTTCCATACTAATTGTTTCCTTCATTGGTAGAAAATGAGCTGACTTGGTTAGCCTATCTACAATCACCCAGATTGTATCATTTCCTTTCTTTGTTTTGGGTAATTTAGTAACAAAATCCATTGTTATAAATTCCCATTTCCAAACTGGCATTTCTAATTGCTGTAACAAACCTGAGGGTTTTTGGTGTTCAGCTTTGACTTGTAAACATGTTAAACATTTAGAAACATAAGTTGCTATGTCCTTTTTCATTCCTATCCACCAGAAATTTTTCCTTAAATCCTGGTACATTTTATCACTTCCTGGATGCATCGTATACTTAGACTTATGGGCTTCTTCTAATATACGATGACGTAGATTTCCAAATTTTGGTATCCACATTCTCTTTTTATGGAATCTCCAAATTCCATCTGTTCCTTGTTCCAATTCTTTTAGCATACCTTTTAATTTTTCAGAATCATCCTTGATTACTGATTCTTGTGCTTCTCTTATCTGATCATTTAAATCTACTTGCAGATTTAATTTAAGAGAACGTACCCTTTTTGGCTTTTCATGATACTTTCGGCTTAAAGCATCTGCCACTATATTTGCTTTTCCTTCATGATACTGGATATCACAATCATAGTCACAAAGAAATTCCATCCAACGTCTTTGTCTCATATTCAACTCTTTCTGCCCGAAAACATACCTTAAACTTTTGTGATCAGTAAATATGGTAAACTTACTACCATAAAGGTAATGTCTCCAGATCTTAAGAGCAAAAATTATGGCTCCTAATTCTAAATCATGGGTTGAATAATTCTCTTCATGATTCTTAAGTTGTCTAGATGCGTAAGCTATAACCTTTTGGCGTTGCATCAACACACATCCATAACCTAATCTAGAAGCATCACAATAGACTACGAAGTCTTCAGTTCCTTCTGGTAACGCTAATATGGGTGTATGGGTTAATCTTTGCTTAAGACTTCTAAATGCTTCTTCTTGTTTTAATCCCCATTCAAACTTAACAGATTTACAGGTTAGCTTAGTTAAGGGAATGGCTATTCTAGAGAAATCTTTAATAAATCTTCTATAATAACCGGCCAATCCTAAGAAACTTCTAACCTCGGTTGGTGACTCAGGGGTTTTCCATTTAGTGATTGCCTCGATCTTTGTTGGATCCACATGAATTCCTTCATGATTAACTAAATGTCCAAGGAATTGTACCTGTTCTAACCAAAACTCGCACTTTGAAAACTTAGCATAAAGCTTTTCCTTTCTTAACAAACTTAAAAGTGCGTGCAAATGCTTTGCATGATCCTCTTTATTCTTAGAATAAATTAGAATATCATCTATAAAAACAATTATGAATTTATCCAAATATGGCTTACATATTCGGTTCATCATGTCCATAAATGCGGCTGGGGCATTGGTTAAACCAAATGGCATGACAGTAAATTCATAATGACCATACCTTGTTCTAAATGCGGTCTTAAGAATGTCCTCTTCCTGTACCTTTAATTGATGATATCCTGACCTTAAATCGATTTTAGAGAAAAATCGAGCTCCTTGTAGCTGATCAAACAGATCATCGATTCTCGGTAATGGGTACCGATTCTTAATCGTGACCTTGTTTAATTCACGGTAGTCAATGCACATACGGATTGATCCGTCCTTCTTTTTAACGAAGAGTATCGGCACTCCCTATGGCGACGAACTTGGTTGTATGAATCCTTTCTCTAACAATTCGTCTAATTGTTTCTTCAATTCCTGCATTTCAGCAGGTGCCAAACGATAGGGTGCTTTGGCAATCGGTGCTGTTCCTGGTATCAAATGGATTCTGAATTCAACTTCTCTATCCGGAGGTTGCCCTGGCAATTCTTCTGGAAATACGTCTGAAAACTGAGATACTACATGAATATCTTTTAGTTCTTTTCCTTTAGTGTTAGTGATTATGGAAATCAAATACACTATAGAACCTTTTCTCATACAACTTGCAGTTTTCATCACAGAAATAAACTTAGTGGACTTAGAGGGTTTATCTCCTTTAATTGTGATCGTTTTACCTTTTGGTGAATTTACTTGAATTAACTTTTGATCACATAAAATATTGGCTTTCTTGGCTATTAACCAATCCATTCCTAAAACAATATCGAATCCTACCAGATTCATGGGATAAAGGTTTGCAATAAATTTCTGATTTAAAATTTCTATTCTTGCTCCCTGCAAGATTTCAGAAATCCTAATGGTTTCTCCATTGGCTATCTCTACTAAGCATTCTAGTGGTAGTTTAGTTAATGACTGATTTAAAATTTTGCAAAACGATGTATTAATAAAACTTTGGTTTGCACCAGAGTCAAATAATACTTTAGCAAAAATATCATTAACTAAAAACGTACCAGCTATGACATCTGGAATCATCTTGGCTTCATCTGCAGTCAAAACAAATGCTCTAGCATTTTTAGTATTCTTGTTGTCTGGAGCTGGAGCTAATTTCGGACAGTTTGGCCTGATATGACCTTTTTCTCCACAGTTATTGCATAATCCATTACTGGATTTCTTCCTGCAATTTTCTTCCTTATGTCCTGGCATCTTGCAATAATTACAGAGAGTGGAGCATTTTCCTGAATGCTTTTTCTTGCAATACCTACAGTAGGATGCAGAGGTAGAACCTATATTTTTCCCACGATTAGAATTTCCAGAACGAAATTCTTGTGTAAGCTTTTGGGTTAGGTTCCTTCTTTGATCCTCTTCTCGGGTACGGACTAAGTCATCAGTCAAGGTATTGGCTAGTTCTACAGCTTCTTCTATGGTTTGAGGTCTAGCTGCCTTGACTACGTGTCTAATCTCTCCAATTAATCCCCAAATATAACGGGAGATTAACACTGGTTCTGGTGAAGCAAGGGTTGGCACTATTCTGGCATATTCGAAGAATATTTTAGGATATCCCTTACTATCCACCCCAGTCATCCTAAGGTTTAGGAATTTATTTTCTATATGTTCCTTTTCATTAGGAGGGCAAAATTTCCTTTCTACCTTGTCCTTAAATTCTTCCCATTCCATATTATAGGTTCTATCACTTCCTTTTGTTTGGAGGATAGTGTTCCACCATTCTAGTGCTGCATTCTTAAACAGATTAGAAGCACAGTATTTTATCTTCTTCAGCACATTGGCTTATCCTTAAGATTGCCTCAGTCTTTTCTATCCAGCGTAAGGTTGCAATGGCCCCTTCGTTGCCCGAGAATTCCATTGGTTTACAAGACCAGAATTCCTTATAAGAACAACCATAAGGCATGATTCTTCTTCTTTTGGGAATGGGCATTTGAAGTACTGGTTCATTGTTCACGCTGTTTTCTGGTTCAATTGGTCGCTTACTGCTATGTTTACTTTTATTATCAGCATCTTTAACAGTTTGAAGAATAAAAGGCATTGCATCTATAATTCCCTGTGCTACTATGTGTTGGATACTATTGTCCACTTGATTGTTATTGTTATTGATGCTTGGATTCTCATTAACCATGTTAATGTTACTCTGGTTATCATTATTCAGATTTCCTTCGTCGGCCATCTGAATTTTAAACATTTACCCCATATTAATATCACAAATAATAGGTAATATAGTTAATGGCATGACACGCAATTTAGCCAAAACCGTCGATCATTGCGACTTGTACTCTATTTTCATATACTATGCGTCTATTACACACTAGTACATAAATAAAGATTACAATACCAACAGAAAGAAAATTACACTAATAATAATATGCATCCGTACACACATATTTTATTTTATTTTTATTATATTATATTATTATTACTACCATTTCCTCCATTCTCACATTCATGGATATGGATTTATCCAAAAATCCATATTGCGCTCATCGTATTTCCATACGAGATGCTCTCCCACCTGACGCATTCTCTCACTGCTCTCTAAAATTTCCTCCCCAAAAGTCCTAAGTTCTTGGACGTTTTCTGCACTCATTGGGGGTGCAGGTTCTCGGACTGGGTTTGGAATCTGGGGTGCGGGTTCTTGAAATCTGTAAGGATCCTCTAAAATCTCCCTAATATATTCGTCATGGTAATAGGGATCTAAAGGGTCTATACCTGGATAGGCTTCTATGTTCTGTATGGGTGGGTATTCCTGGATAGGGTAACGTTGCACAAAGTCCCTATTGTCGTCCCACCAGGGGTCGTAATTTGGGTCCAGGGGGTTTGGTGCAGGTACCCTAGGGATTTCTTCTGGGTTAAAGTCATCCATCTCCACTTGGTTTTCCTGGTTTTCTATCTCCATGGGTTGATCTGGGTTTTGTGGTTGTGGGGCTACTAGTTGTTCCAGACTCGGGTCAGCAGCAGTTGTGGCTAGGATATGAAAATTAGCTAGGCTTCTATTAAGCGTATCCTGTGTATGGGCATCTGTTCTACATTTAGCAGCTGCTAGAACTCTTTGCTGTTGCAACTTTCGCATTCTCTTCCTACGAGCAAAAGCTTCCTTACTGAACCATCCTCGTTTCTTATTAGGGAATGGCTCTTCTGACTGAGCTCTAAAAGCAAACACTCATTCTTCCTGATCAGCAGAATACCCAGAAAGGGCAGGCTGTGACGAGGTACCTTCACTCTTAGGTGATTCAGACAACAGACGATTCATGTCTGAGGGTCCTTGATCACTCATATTGTAAACTAACAGATAGTCAAATAACACATAACAATTAAATACAGTTATGCATGTATTTCCATAATTTATTTCCTAACACAAAATTTAGAATTTAAGTGTCAGCATAACACTTCTTTGGCTCAGACCAGTGGCTAGGCTATGATACCACCTTCTGTCGCAACCCCCGATCCTTGATTCCCGGGAATGGGCGGACGCGATCTCAGAGTTTTGGTGGTATCAGGTTATTTAATCTTGAAGCGGAATTTACATCAGGAACGTAGTTAGGAAATGTTTATCAGAGTAAAACCACCTCATTTAATATTAATAATCACATGGGTAAAACCCAAGTTTCTTATTACAATACATTTATAGGGATAAACCCTATTTTATTGAATTTTAAAACATCGTTTATTTGGTAACTTTTATAGTCACATTTTCCCAAGCCTTCAGTGCTCTCCAGCTGGCTTTTTACTAATTGGTTGTCACATTGGGTTACCTGAAACGTGTTTTAAAAACATTTGTCAGTCGGAAATACTGGTGAGTGCATCCCAGTTTAATCAAGTTTAAATAAAAGTCACAGTGAACAGTATTGAGAGTGATCACATTGTTTATGTCTACACAATTACTCCATTTAGTACTGTCAATCCACTGACTTGTGGGTCATATTACACATTGGCTAACTCATTGTCCAATGGTAACGTATTGTCATCCCGACTTACTACTCGCAAGTAGTACAAATTTTGTATACAAAACCCCAACATACTGGCAGTAATTGAAGAACTACAAAGACTCAATCACTGCTAAATTTCATAGTAAAACATTTAAGGTTTGGTAAAACATTACCAAAAAGTTTAACAAAAAAAGGATAAACTCACATTGCTGTCTTAGGCTTTTCGTAAGGGTTTCCTTGATATAATCTATAATTTATACAAATGTACATTGGTTAGTACCATAAGCCATTGAAAATATTAATGATACCTTCCCCGAGACGGCATTCCAACAACTACGTCGGGCAGAACCACGACAGTTGTTACGGAACCCTAAATCAACCGGACAGCGTAACTATTACGAAACTGGGGTTATAATACTTACAACGGAGCAGAACCTTGCTAATTAGGGGTATAATACCCGTGTATTATAACTTTCCTACAGAATTTATGATTCGAGATTGAAATTGTGAGCGAACTGAAATGAAATCCGATGCCATCCTTATATAGTGCTGAAATTTGGTTCCCAGGCGGCCCGCGTAAGGTAAGGCGAAGCCTTACGCGGCCCGCGTCAATAAACGGTCAACATATAGCTCGTCCGGATCACCACTAGGCTTGACACGATGATGACATGTGTCAGCTCAGGGTGTATCCGCGTTTTGATGATCTCTCGCGGCCCGCGTCAATGTAAGCTTAAGCTTACGCGGCCCGCTTGAACTAAAGAAATCAGCGGAGTCAAGTTCTAGTATTGATACCGCCCGCGTAAGTGATTGAGGTGGGTCTACGCGGCCCGCCTCAACTCCATATTTCTTGTTTTTATTTTATATTATATGTTATAACATATTTCGGGCTCGGTTTTTCACATACGGGGTGTAATATAATACATATTGAGACATTCTTAAATATATTAGAGTGTTAGAGATATTATAAGGGTGTCGGTTTTACCGAGGGTTGTTACACAAGCATTTAGTGTAATACTTTTTTTTAATCTTTTCGCACTTTTTATTTGGTTATGTATTAATGACTTTAATAACTAGTTTCTTATGTTGAAGGTGAATCTTCCTTATCATTTGTCCGTGGTGTCTTGGCGTTATTTTACTGTCTATATAAAATAAAAGATTTACACCATTCATATCTCCACGGTCTATATGGAGATATGTTGGCTACCTGGTCGGGGGTTAAGGGAATGGTTTGGTAAGAGTCTTGCCTTGTTCAGTGTATAGATCCTGCAAGAACCTGGGTCAAGCTTAGTTGGAACTCCTTCAATACCCACTGGTATTGGATGGCGGGGGTTCGAATTTCTTGATCCCCTCATATGTAAACTACTATTAAAACATTAACCCGGCTACTTAGGATTGTATCCCTGCTGACTCAAACTACTTAGCCGAGGGTAACGTCACCTTCAAAAGAGGGGCCTACCACATTACGCATTAATAACTTAATTAATTATCTTTCAATAATCGAACCCTTTAGGATTGTAACCTTGCTGACTCAAACTACTAGGTTGAGGATAACTTCACCTTCAAAAGAGGGGCCTACTACTATAACTATGATAATCTCTTAAAAAGTGCAAAAGTGCGGAAATAATCAAAGGTTACACTAAAGGCGAGTCGGATCCAAGTGATTCATCTTGTCTATCTGTTCTTCTTTTTATTTTATTTTCAACATTTTTAGTTTTTATTTTCTAGTTTAAAAAACTTTTTTTCTAAATTTTTGATTTGATTAGACGTTGAGGATAAACCGGTACTAAAAGCTCTTGTGTCCTTGGACGATCTCGGTATCTTACCAACGCTATACTACGCTCACGATGGGTGCACTTGCCCATATGTGTGTTTAGTGTTAGTAAAATATCGTGTTTTATAAATTTAAAACTTGACTAACGTGTTAAAAAGGGTGAAAAATATACATAAAAATATATAACACTACACACGCATCACAACTCTTAATTATATGTTTTAAACTGTTTTATTGTTTTAGTTGTTTTTTATTTAACTGTTAATTTTAGGATTTAATTGACAACCGCTTCTGCATGAGAACCGTTTAACCCGGTTCTAAACCCAACCGGAATAGCTAAAATACGGTTCCGGTTCCAGTTTGGTTTCAGATTGATTCGGTTCTGAACCGTTGCACAACCCAACTATAGGCGGTCATCTTGAGAGTTGTGTATAATTACAATGGATGCCATTCATTTAAAAATGTGTCACAGTTTATGTCCTTTTCACTAACTGATGTTGACGATGAGATCAGTATTGCTACCTGTCATGGCCCCAGCCCCGGTTTAACCCGGTCAGGAGCCGCGGGACAGGAACCCGTGGTATTGCGACAGAGGAAGATTTTACAGGATCTTTTGAATCGTGAAAATGCCCGATTATGTTATTTCATAATTCGGGATAAACCCC
This sequence comes from Helianthus tuberosus, assembly GCA_030545235.1. Taxonomy (NCBI): domain Eukaryota; kingdom Viridiplantae; phylum Streptophyta; class Magnoliopsida; order Asterales; family Asteraceae; genus Helianthus; species Helianthus tuberosus. The sequence continues at coordinate 177,988,734 of CM060424.1, read as the reverse complement.
GTAATTTACAATAGAGGAATTTTACTAGGAAATTCCCTGATTTATAAAACATGTTTATTCATTTTAACAGAGCCACCTCTTCAAGCTGGTTAATGCTCTCCTTGATTTACAGCAGGTCCCCTGAAACATGTTTTAAAAATATTTTATCAGCGGGGAAATACTGGCGAGTCACTCAATTTGATAAAATGACACATAGTTATAAATTACAGCATAAGAGCGATTATAATGGCTTCTATCTTATTTTTATCTGGCGCCGTGTCACCTGGTGGCGATGGTCATACCACTATTGGGTCCTTCCCCAAGTAGTGATGATTATCACAGTTAGGATTTATTAGCCTATCTGTGAGAAATTAGTAATGTGCACAATACCCCAATTAGCCAGTGATTCAAGATAACCATGACTTAATCCCTGTAATTATAACATTTGAAAATGGAGTATTGTAAAATACTTTTGATAAAAGAGAATGACTCACATTGCAGATTTATACGGGTAGAGTTTAGCCTACTGATTAGCCTTGTAACCTAATTTAAATAACAATGCACACGAACTAGGTTAGTAACTAATACAGCATTTACGATAACTCACGAGATTAAAACCCTCACAACGAATGACAAAGTGCTATACTTAAACATCCGTCGAATTTACGACTAATGACAAAGTATGGCCCTAGTGTGGGCAACACTTAAACATCCATCGGATAGTTTCAATCGATCGGACATTGAATCGTAGCAGCAATCGAGTTAATACCCGGTATCGTAGCAGCGTTGCACTACTGTGATGTCACACCCCGAATTTCCACGTGTCACCGGTGGGCCCGGTGGGGAGTATCGTGACGTCATGGTTGGCAACGTAATAGTCAAACAACACAATATTTATATGCACAGCGGAAGCAATTTAAAATATGATACAACCGAATTTATTATTGTAATATCAACTATCACAATATTCGGAAGTTTATCCACAGAAGGATCGAACATAAAATGGAAACAATAGTTCAACAGACTTTTAGGCATCTTAAGCTTGCGAGACTTCTATTGATGCTAAGGAGATATATCCAGCCAAGTTCGTATAGTACCTGCATTTAGCCTTTTTGGAAAATACGTCAGTTTACACTGGTAAATATAAATTCAATCCCAGCCGTATTTCAATTCAGCAAGTACAGATAGCTTTTACTGGGCTCCTAATCTGGAACGAAGGTTTTTAATAACCTATTAGAATCCTAACGGGTCTTTAATTAAGCTTAAGCTTAGACCGGCTAGTTTTCAGGATACGGTTCGTACGCACGATTAAGCGAAGACCGGATAGAATATGATTTAGACCCGACAAGTTCAGAGACTTGTTTAATATGGGTTTATTATTCACATTCTGGATTTTGAGATAAAACCGATAAGGTTTGACCCGTTTCGGCTAATTTATGTAAACTTGTTACGTAAACCGAACCGAACGCGTAACATGCGTAGCGGGTATCCGTAAGAGCCATATACAGGTTTCCTAAGTTAATATGCTTCAAATATGTTGTGACATCAGTAGGATGTCTTTCGTTATGCCCCGAACTAATTTAAACACAAACTATGCCCCGTAGGGGTAGTTTGGTCATTTTAAAGTTTGTAAAAGCGCTTGGATGTTTAACTGAGTTACAGGTCTGATGTAAACAGCAAGCATACTCAATTTGATGAGTTATAACAGTAGACTAAAGCATATATGTGAGATTTATCATCTTTAACCAAACTATGCCCCGTAGGGGTATTTTGGTAATTTCACATAAGCCGAAAGCTCAAAAACGAAGTCTGAGTTAATCAACCTTTGCTTACTGTTAAAATATCATAATTTGCCTCATATATCAGTAGGTATCAACCCGGGTATGTCTAATATGATTTCAAGACATACTATGCGTTAAAAACGCTAATTATGGCGATTAAAGGCCATTTCCGGGTTTGATACTTAAATCTGATATTTTTATATTTCCAGAAGGCTTAAAATAATTTATTTAACATATGTGATCAGTAGCAAAAGGTTTGGAGTCGTTTAGATAAGTAAAACTCATTTTATGGCTCGTAAGGGCAAAACCGACCATTACCGGATTAAGCCTACGACTACTAGTTATGCTCAGCCTAAAATTAATTAAAAATCTTTAAAAATCCTAAAATAATATATTACATCAGTGGGTAAAATATTTGATATCAAAAAGTATGTTTAACTAGGCTATACGCTAATTACGCCATTTTGTTAACATAAAGCTTTAATTTAGCGACAATGAGCATAACTCTTAATTTACAAGTCAAACTGATGTCAAACTTTGCATACAAGTTTATATATCAGTAACTAAGGTTTCTACACTTTTACATTTTCATAAATCATGATTTAAGGTAATAAGGGCATAACGGTCAACGTATGAGCAATTAACGGAAATATGTATATTAATTGGATAACTAGTGAACCAAGGTGTATGATCACAGAGGGTTGTCCTAACATGTATCCTAATCCAATTAAAGCTCTGAGTCATTTCTAAAATATGCCCAAACGGGTCAGAACTGAAAGTCAAAGTGAAAGTCAAACTATGCGACTTTCGGTTCCGAACCGGGTTTAAACAGGAAATAGTCGGGTTGAACATGTTTGGACATGTTCTTACACTTATTACTAAGTTATAACAATGATCAAACAGGTTGTATATGTTCTAGATAGCTAATTATGCATAAACGACATTTTAAGCATTATGTTGACTTTTTAATTAAAAGTTTGACCCGACATTTGACCTGGTTAGAATGGTGATCAGGGGAAACCCTTTTGGGGTTTTATTACCCACATAAATACCATCCTATAACTACTTTTAATTCGAGATATGACTGAGCCATTATTGACTAATCTCGAAGTCAAACCGTATTTACGACGGTTTGACTTTTAGCTAAATAAACAAGCTAAACTCAAATAAAGAAGGACTAGTAGACTTACAAGAGTCCTATGCACGACTTTAGATCAGTTGGACCAGCTTGAGAGCTCCAGAAATGATCAAATCATGCAAATGAAGGTGTGAGGAGTTGTGTTGCATAAGGTGGGCTTTTATAGTGAAAATTCCACCACAAATCTTTGACACTTGGTGTCTACAACTCTCCATACCCTTCCAACAAGTGTCCTAGATGTTTAGGGGTCATTTAGGGGCCAAGGGGGATGTGAAAAACCGTTTAAAATCGATTACAAGTTCACCTAGCAAGCCCCTATCCTATAAACATGGATTCTGCCCAGATATAGCCGTCGCGTAGCGCGACGGCAGCCCCATTCAGGCTCGCGCTACGCGAGCCCATGTGGTTCAGCCAACAAATTTTCATTTAATTTCAGATTGGTCCTTGGCTCTTCAAACCTTGTATAGACACTTGTTTATTGCATTTTGAGCCCTCGTTATTGAACTATAAGGGCTTTAAGACATATACCTATTTCGTTAAGTCCCCGGTTAACTTATTTGTTACCCGAAAAGGCCTAACTTTCAACGTTGACGCTTTAACCCCTCGCACACGAATTTGATCATAACTTTCTCATACGATAACGAAACTTTATGAAATTTTAATCGTGCATTCTAGTGAGCATAATTTATATTTACAAAGCTTCGGGTTTGTCAAAAGGTCACTCAGAGGTATATCTTTAACATGTTGACACATTTAACCTCTGTAGTTTGTAATCTCTCACTTTTTGCTTCGTATGATCCATGATTTATTCGTTTGATGTTATGAACATCATGTAGGGTTATTATGAAGTATATTTATTCACTGTTGACACTTAGAGTCCGTATAATCTCATACTTTCCATGTTTGTCAACTTTAGTCCTTTTATAACATTCTTTCACACGTTCAAACTTTATGACACGTGTCAACACATTATAGGACGTGAATTTTCGAGGTGTTACATGTGAATTGTAATTTCGACTTTTGGACAGTATACTTCGTGATTTTGATTGAAATTTCGACACAGAATGATAGCTCAGGACCAAATCTATTTATAGGTGAAATATGGGTCTCACGCAGGCCGCGTGAACCCCTTCATGATCCTTACGCGGCCCGTGAGGGCCAGCTAGACGTAGACTAGGGCTAGCGTGTCACACATAGGCCTGCCACGTGTGGCCCGACGTGCTTATCCGGTCAATCCAGCTTTGACGCGGCCCGCGTAAGGCTAAGCTAACCCTTACGCAGCCCGCCTGAAACTCAAAAACTTTATTTTCTTGGTTTTTCATATGGATTAGGGTTTCAGGGGTCCGGGTTTTTACTTACAGGTCGGTTTGGGACATTTTTGAGAGTCCTTACATCCTCCCCACCTTATTTAAATCTCGTCCTCGAGATTTACTGAAATAAGTGAAGATATTTTCGCTTCATTTCCGATTCCAGTTCCCAAGTATATTCGGGTCCTCTCTTTGAATCCCATTTGACTTTGACTAGAACTAGTCGCTTGTGCTTGAGAAACTTAATCTTTCTGTCTTCTATTTGAAGTGGTTTTTCCACGAACTTAAAATTTTCATTTACTTGGATGTCTTGAAGAGGGACTACTAATGATTCGTCCGATAGACATTTCTTGAGGTTGGATATATGGAATACGTCATGTACCCCAGCTAGCTCTTCTGGTAATTGTAAGCGATAGGCAACTGGTCATATACGTTGGACTACTGGGAATGGTCCTACGTATCTTGTACTTAGCTTTCCTTTCTTACCAAAGCGAACTACTCCTTTCCAAGGAGAAACTTTTAAGAGAACCTTGTCTCCAATTTGAAACTCCAATGGCTTACGCCTATTGTCTGCATAACTCTTCTGGCGATCTCGAGCCGTCTTTAGTCTTTCCTTGATTTGAGTGATCTTGTCGGTAGTTTCTTGTACAATTTCAGGACATGATAATTGACTTTCTCCTATTTCTGCCCAACAAACTGGAGTTCTGCACTTTCGTCCATACAGTGCTTCGAATGGGGCAGTTTTAATGCTTGAATGGTAGCTATTGTTATAGGATAATTCGATTAAGGGTAGATGGTCATCCCAGTTTCCACCAAAATCTATTACACATGCCCTAAGCATGTCTTCCAGAGTTTGGATCATCCTTTCACTTTGTCCGTCTGTCTGAGGATGGTATGCAGTGCTTAGATTTAGTCGGGTTCCCATTGCTTCTTGGAAACTTGTCCAGAAGTGGGAAGTGAAACGACTATCTCTATCCGATACAATGGAGAGTGGAACTCCATGTAAGGATACTACTTCATCTACATACAACTTGGCTAACCTTTCCATGCTAAAGGTTTCTTTCATGGGTAGAAAATGAGTTGATTTGGTTAATCGATCCATAATTACCCAAATCGCGTCATTACCTCTTCTGGTCTTGGGTAACTTAGTAACAAAGTTCATTGTTATGAGCTCCCATTTCCATACAGGCATTTCTAATTGTTGGAGTTGACCTGAGGGTTTCTGGTGTTCTGCCTTAACTTGTGAACAAGTAAGACATTTAGAAACATATCTAGCTATGTCCTTTTTCATTCCTATCCACCAGAAGTTATTTCTTAAATCTTGGTACATCTTATTGTTACCAGGATGCATGGTATACCTAGATTTATGAGCTTCTTCTAAAATCTTATTTCTTAATTCTCCTTGCTTAGGTACCCAAATTCTTCTTTTGTGGAATCTCCAAATTCCATCATTTCCTTGTTCCAATTCCCTTATTCATCCTTTCATTCCTTCAGCATCATCCTTGATTGCTGTTTCTTGAATGTTCTTCAGTTGTTCCATTAAATCTAATTGAAGATTTAATCTAAGAGCACGAACTCGTCGTTGTTTTTCATGATACTTACGACTTAAAGCATCAGCAACTACATTTGCTTTTCCTTTGTGATATTGAATATCACAGTCGTAGTCACTTAAGATTTCCATCCATCTCCTTTGCCTCATGTTTAATTCTTTTTGCCCAAAAATATATCTTAAGCTTTATGATCTGTATTGACAGTAAACTTACTTCCATACAGATAGTGTCTCCAAATCTTAAGGGCAAAAATTATGGCTCCTAACTCTAAGTCATGAGTCGTATAGTTTTCCTCGTGCTTTTTCAATTGCCTTGATGCATATGCAATTACCTTTTTGCGTTGCATTAGCACACATCCTAACCCTAATTTAGAAGCATCACAGTAGACTTCAAAATCTTCTGTTCCTTCTGGTAAAGCTAAAATTGGAGCATTTGTTAATTTCTGCTTTAAAATCTTAAAAGCTTCCTCTTGCCTAGGTCCCCATTCAAACTTAACTGCTTTACAGGTTAGCTTAGTTAATGGTACAGCTATCTTGGAAAAATCCTTAATAAACCGTCTATAATATCCGGCTAACCCTACAAAACTTCTAATTTCCATAGCTGACTGTGGGACCTTCCATTTGGTGATTGCTTCTATCTTAGCAGGATCTACGTGAATACCTTCGTGATTCACCATGTGACCTAAAAATTGCACTTCTTGCAGCCAAAATTCACACTTCGATAATTTGGCGTAAAGTTTTTCCTTTCTTAACAAGGTTAAGAGTATATGCAGATGCTCACAATGCTCCTCTTGGCTTTTGGAGTAAATAAGTATATCATCGATAAAGACAATTATGAATTTATCCAGGTACGGTTTACAGATTCTATTCATCATGTCCATAAATGTTGCTGGAGCATTTGTTAACCCGAAGGGCATGACTGTAAACTCGTAATGACCATACCTAGTTCTGAAAGCAGTTTTAGGTATGTCTTCTTCTTGTACCTTTAATTGATGATATCTGGAGCGTAAATCTATCTTCGAAAAGTATCTAGCTCCTTGCAATTGATCAAAAAGATCATCAATCCTAGGTAATGGGTATCGATTCTTAATTGTAACCTTATTCAATTCCCTATAATCGATACACATTCGCATCGAACCATCTTTCTTCTTCACGAACAACACTGGAGCTCCCCACGGGGATGAACTAGGTTGTATGAATCCTTTGCTCAGTAATTCATCTAATTGCTTTTTCAGTTCTATCATTTATGTGGGTGCTAACCGATAAGGTGCTTTGGCTATTGGTGTAGTTCCAGGAATTAGATGAATCCTAAATTCTACTTCCCTATCAGGTGGTAATCCAGGTAGTTCTTCTGGGAATACCTCTGGGTAATTTGATACTACTGGAATTTCCTTGAGTTCCTTACCCTTAGTGTTAATGATTATTGAAATCATATACACTATTCCTTACTTTCGTTCATAACTAGCAACTTTCATTACTGAAATGAACTTTAGGGGCTTTCGTGGCTTATCTCCTGTAATCACCACTAATTCTCCTGTGGGTGTATGAATTTCTATGGAATTCTTATACAAAGAATTCGAGCATGGTTGGCTACTAACCAATCCATTCCTAACACAACATCAAATCCGGCTAAATTCATAGGTAACAGGTTTGCATAAAATTTGTGGCCTAAGAGTTCCATCTTTTCTTCTCGCAAAACCTTATCTATGTTAACAGAATTTCCATCTGTCGTTTCGACTGTAAAAATCTGCTTAAGGTTGGTTAAGGGTAAATTAAGAGCTTGACAAAATGAAGTATTTATAAAACTTTGGCTTGCACCAGAGTCAAATAATACTTTTGCATAAACATTGTGAACTAGGAACGTACCAGCTATCACATCAGGAATTAATTCTGCTTCCTGAGTAGTCAACTGGAAGGCTCTTACGTTTCTCTTGGTAGCTCCTTCTGCAGGTTTGGTTTTGTTATCAGCTGGTTTGACCAGTTTTGGGCAGTCTGGCCTAAAGTGTCCAGCTTCTCCACAGTTGTAGCAGACTGTTGCTTTCTTTTTCCTGCAATCTTCTTCTTGATGCCCTGAAATTTTGCAGAAATTACAATACCCTTTGCATCTTCCAAAATGATTTCTTTTACAGGCATTGCAAAATGGAACAGTGGAAGATTGCCCAGTTCCCTTTATCTTGAAATTGCTACGATTACCCACACAGAATCCTTGGGTAATCTTTTGGGCCACTTCCTTTTTCCGGGTTTCTTCTCTTGTGCATACCAGTCCGTCAGTTAGGGTGTTAACTAATTCTACAGCATCGTCAATTGTGCGTGGTCTCACAGCTTTGACGATATCTTGAATTTCGCCAATCAATCCCCAAATATAGCGGGAAATAAGTACCGGTTCTGGCGAAGCCAGGGTTGGTACAACTCTCGCATACTCGAAGAATGTCAAAGTATATCCTCGACAATCTACATCCACCATCCGGTGGTTCAGAAACTTATTTGTCATTTGTTCCTTTTCATATTCAGGATAAAGTTTTCTTTCCACTAGCTGCTTAAATTCTTCCCAACTCATGGCATAGGCCATATTTCTTCCTTTGGCTTGAAGTACTGTATTCCACCATTCTAGCGCCCCTTCTTTAAACAGATGCGACGCGTACATGACCTTGTCTTCCTCGACACATTTACTTATCATAATTACTGCTTTGGTTTTCTCCAACCAACACAGTGCCGCAGTTGCTCCTTCATTTCCTGCAAATTCAGCTGGTTTACAGGCAAGAAATTCTTTATAAGTGTAACCAGGCGTTGCAGCTTTCATTCTCTTAATGAGCGGGGCTTGCATTCCATCGTTATTGTTATTAGTATGGTTGCCACCTCCGTTTACACTATTACTGAAATTGTCACCGTGTGTGCGTTTGCTAGGAATAATTTGTTGAGGTTCAACTGGATTTCGAGCAGCAGCAAGTATTGCTGGAATAGCATTGGCTATTCCCTGAGCAACGATATTCTCGATATCTTGCCTATTCAGAAATTGATCCTCATTGTTATGCTCAGATTGATTAACTTCATTATTGGGTTCATTACCAGCGTGTGCCATCTGGTAATTAATTTATATAAGTAATTAGTATAAGGGTGAGGTTCGGCTACAAAGTCCATTTTTCCTACAAAGTGTACAAAGTCATAAAACACCACAATTTCAGCCATAAAACACACTCAAAACCCACAAATAACAAAGTGAAGGGCATTAAAACACAATATTCAAACCCTAACAGTCCATAATAACCTCAAACACACCATCATAGAACTATGAATATAAAACACAACATGATAATCAACATAAAACACACTAATGTTAGTCACTCGAAAATCAAAGCCTTATCATCCAAAACACAACACAAAACCCGCAAATGTGGTGTTTTAGTAATCTTCACTTTATTACTTGTGGATTTTGAGAGTGTTTTATGGCTGAAATTGTGGTGTTCTATGACTTTGTACACTTTGTAGGAAAAATAGACTTTGTAGCCAACTCTCACCCATTAGTATAAAATAATTAATAACCAAACATAACAATATAATTGCACATAATCACGTAAACAAATATAGCCAAAATTATCGATCTTTCGACTTTTGATATTTTATATATATTAGGCATCCATACAAACTGGTTATTTTACAAAGTTTTATTTTTAAGTATTACACATAATTATATTTTTATGATTATATTATTATTATTACACACATTCTTCTACAACCCCATAACTTTAGTCAGCTGGCATCTTAGAAACGACGTTCCCTCTCGTCGTACTTCCAGGAATTTCTCTCCCCTACCTCTCGGATTCTGTTACCTGCATCCACCAGCTCCTCGCCAAAATGGCGGAGTTCAGCTAGATTTTCTATGCTCATAGGTGGGTGTAGTGGAGGTTCTGGGTCGAATTGAGGGAAAAAGATATCAGGGTTATTTAGGAGATTCTGGAACTGCCAGTTGGTGGTCCACCATTCTTCTAACTCTGCAGGTAGAGGTTGGGTGTGGATAATAGGATCTGGGATTTCAGGCTCTAGGTCAACTGGAATTTGTGCTTCCGCTGGGTAATTAAAAAGGTTTTCACTGACATGTCCGATGAGGTCACTAAGTGCCAATTTATGATCTAACTCCTCCCAGGGTGACATTTCCTGGTCTTGCCTGGAACTTTCCCCAATCTCTATGGCCTTGCCTTTACCTTTGGGATCCTCCGTCTTAACAACTTTCCGTGTCGCTGGTTTCCTTCTGCGCACACGCCTCCAGCCCACAATTCTTCTTCTCCTTTTGGGTTTGGGTTTCTCCGGAGGTTGGGTTTGAAATTCCACAGGTTACTCTATGTCAGCATAATTCCCAGTAAAGTCTCTGGAAACTTCCACATTCACATGATAGAGATTGAGATTCTCAAGAGCTTCAGATAATTCATTCATGCTGTTTAGCAGTTAGGAAGAAATACACAAAATTCTAGGTTAAAATTTTGTAAATTAAATTTTTCACAGAATCACAGAATAGAAAGCAGAAAATTTAATATTAATTACAAATATCTAATAAACCATTTTATTGAAACAAAATATTTATTTTTAGTACAACTAAAATTTTAAAGTTTCTGGCTTGTAGGTGACATAGGTGATGGTACTGGTTTGGCGATTTAAACTATAAGTTAGCATTTACTGCTATAGTGGCTAACATATAGAGATTTGCCCATTGTTCATCTAACTCATCTTCCCATGGTGGTTTAGTGTCTATTTTCTGAGTTTCCTTATTGATCATCACTCCTTTTGATTGTGATTTCCTCATTTTCTCTTGACTTTTCCTAATAATCAGACTTCTTTTATTAGGGGTAAGTGGTTTTTCATACTGTGCCTTACATACAAATATTCCCTCCTCATTATCTTCTGAGTATCTTGAGGAATTTGATTGGGATGAAGTTTCCTTATCTTTCGGTGAACTATCTAATTTAAGATAGATATCCGACATTCTTTGCTTACCCATACTGTAACTAACAAGTAGTCAGTTAAAACATATAATTACAAGATGCTAATCAAGAAAATTAAGTATTTTAAATACTTAATAGGCTTAAATCAATGGCTCTGATACTAGGGGTGTTCAAGATCGGATAATCCGGTTTTCGGATATCCGAAAATCGGATATCCGAAATTTCGGATAATGAAATATTGACATCCGAACCCGAATCCGAAATTTTGGATATCCGATTTTCGGATATCCGAAATTTCGGATTCGGGTTCGGATATCTAATCGGATATCCGAATATCCAATTTTTTATTTAATTTTTATTTTTTTATTATTTTTAATATTTGGAACCAGATTTTTCGGATAGTTTCGGATATCCGAATATAAATTTCGGATATTTTTTCAGATATTTCGGATATTTTTCGGATACTTCGGATATTTTTTGGATATTTCGGATATTTTTTCGGATATTTCGGATATTTTTCGGATACTTCAGATATTTTCAGATATTCGGATATCCGAAAAAAATAAAAATTAAATTTTCGGATATTTTCGGATAATCCGATTATCCGAAAATTCTCAAAATCACTATCCGAATTCGAATTTTTGGATTATCCGATTTTCGGATATCCGAAATTTCGGATATTTCGGATACGGGTTTTCGGATATTTCGGATTCGGTTTCGGATTCGGATTTTTTTGAACACCCCTATCTGATACCACCTTTTCCTGTCACGGCCCCAGCCCCGGTTTAACCTGATCAGGAGTCGCGGGACAGGAACCCATGGTATTGCGACAACGGAAGATTTTATAGGATCTTTTGAATCGTGAAAATGCCCGATTATTTTATTTCATAATTCGGGATAAACCCCGTAATTTACAATAGAGGAATTTTACTAGGAAATTCCCTGATTTATAAAACATGTTTATTCATTTTAACAGAGCCACCTCTTCAAGCTGGTTAATGCTCCGTAGCACGTTTTCCTTGATTTACAGCAGGTCGCCTGAAACATGTTTTAAAAATATTTTATCAGCGGGAAAATACTGGCGAGTCACTCAATTTGATAAAATGACACATAGTTATAAATTACAACATAAGAGCGATTATAATGGCTTCTATCTTATTTTTATCTGGCGCCGTGTCACCTGGTGATGATGGTCATACCACTATTGGGTCCTTCCCCAAGTAGTGATGATTATCACAGTTAGGATTTATTAGCCTAACTGTGAGAAATTAGTAATGTGCACAATACCCCAATTAGCCAGTGATTCAAGATAACCATGACTTAATCCCTGCAATGATAACATTTGAAAATGGAGTATTGTAAAATACTTTTGATAAAAGAGAATGACTCACATTGCAGATTTATACGGGCAGAGTTTAGCCTACTGATTAGCCTTGTAACCTAATTAAATAACAATGCACACGAACTAGGTTAGTAACTAATACAGCATTTACGATAACTCACGAGATTAAAACCCTCACAACGAATGACAAAGTGCTATACTTAAACATCCGTCGAATTTACGACTAACGACAAAGTATGGCCCTAGTGTGGGCAGCACTTAAACATCCATCGGATAGTTTCAATCGTTCGGACATTGAATCGTAGCAGCGATCGAGTTAATACCCGGTATCGTAGCAACGTTGCACTACTGTGAATTGTAATTTCGACTTTTGGACAGTATACTTCGTGATTTTGATTGAAATTTTGACACAGAATGATAGCTCGGGACCAAATCTATTTATAGGTGAAATATGGGTCTCACGCGGCCCGCGTGAACCCCTTCATGATCCTTACGCGGCCCGCGAGGGCCAGCTAGATGTAGACTAGGGCTAGCGTGTCACACATAGGCCTGCCACGTGTGCGACGCGTGGCCCGGCGTGCTTATTCGGTCAATCCAGCTTTGACGCGGCCCGCGTAAGGCTAAGTTAACCCTTACGCGGCCAGCCTGAAACTCAAAAACTTTATTTTCTTGGTTTTTCATATGGATTAGGGTTTCAGGGGTCCGGGTTTTTACTTACAGGTCGGTTTGGGACATTTTTGAGAGTCCTTACACTACCGTACCATATACAATTGATACTGATGTTTGGCAAAAACTCAATACAGAACATTATACCATATGCAGTCGGTCGGTGCCAGTATCACGGTACCGGTACTTTACTGGTATTCAATACTAAATTGCTCACCACTAACTTACGTTATATCTTTTTTTTTGTTAGGTCCTGTCATGACACGCCTTTGATCCTTTCAAATATCTTTATACCTCATGTATTGTGCACATGTCTATACGTAATAGAAAAGGATAACGTAGATTAGTGAAAAAGACAGAAAGCGTGATAAATTTTGAAATAAAGGATATCCTGTGATAAGTGCTACCAGGGCCGATCCAACCTTATTCGAAGCCTAAGGCAAAATGAAATTTGAGGCCAGTTTTCCTTCTTCGATTGTCATAAAAGATACTTCTTTATCCGTGTTCGAAACCAAACAAAAATCTAACACAACTATAATAGAGAATGGTTTGTTTGTATAAGGAACCAAACAAATCTAAAACGATAAGTTTACACTAATATTAATAACTAGCATATTAATTTTCTTTGAAGTGGAGGCACTATTTTTTTTAGCCTTAGGTCCATACCTATGTTACTTAGACTAACTTCATATGTGCCGCTTGAGCCACGTAGGAGCTGTCCGAAATTAGATTCAGCGTTGGAAGATGATGTCCGAATGTCAACCGCTCAAACTTAAGTGCTTGAGTTTTCTAGGTTCTTGTATCATTTCTATTCTTTTATTTACTTTTTTTTTCAGAAAATGTAATTAGCAACTTAGATGTGATAAAAACAAAGTGGTAATGCTTTTTAACGGTGGCATTAAATAAATCATTTAATTATTATTTTAACTATTTAACGGTGCCGTTAAATAAAATTAAATTAACCATTTAATCATTCACTTATTACTTTTTAGACCTAGTTTAATATTACTTATTTACTTATATTAATTACTAGGTTAGAACCTGGTGTATTACACAGGGTTTAATAAATGTAATTTTATATATTAAATAAATAAAAAAACAATATATTTTTATAAATCTCATTTATTTCACGTGTTGAGTAAATATAATTTTATACATTAAATAATAAAAAAAATTATATCTTTAAGAACCTCGTATATTGTGCTGGTTGAATAAATGTAATTTTATATACCAAACAATAAAAAAGTTATATTATTAAAAAAACATGTTTATTCACAGGTGAAAAAAAATGTAATTTTATATGCTAAATAATAAAAAAAATTATATTAAAAAAAAACTTCGTGTATTATACGGGTTGAATAAATTTAATTTTATATAACAAATAATAAAAAAATGTTATATCTTTAAAAATCCTGTGTATTATACGGGTTTATCTATTGTTAAAAAAAATCTTTCTAAATCAAAATGGATTTTTTATTTTTTTTAAATTAGGTTAATACTAGTTTAAATTTTTAGTTTGATTAATAAGTTGTTTAATATAATTTCTCATAGTTAACAATAATAACATTAACAATAATAATATACATGTTTATCTACTGTTAAGTGAAACAATGTTTTTTAGTTTAGATAAGACTTTACTATTTGAAGTTAAATTTATGTCAATGATTTAGAGTTGATAAGATTTATATTAATTTAATTAAAATTTAATTAATATTTAATAATTTAAATTAAATAATAATTATCTACCATTAAGGATGGTCTAGAATAATGACAAATGTCCCTTTATTGGTTTTTATTATTATATGGTATAGATTTAAATACATTTTAATAATTTACTCTAAATACAATTTAATAATTTAAGTAATTATATTATACATATATATATATATATATATATATATATATATATATATATATTATTAATTCTTAATTATTAAAATTATTATTATTATTATTATTTATTATACATATGAATTGAAACTGCTGATGAACAGGAGTTTCTTTTATAATATAATAACTTTTTTTTGCCCATTAACATTTCTTTAATCTTAGATTTACAAATTTTAAACTTAGCTCTTTACCCTTAATTTTTTCTCCTCCCCTGTTTCTAACCACCTAATCATCACCGTTTCCAAATCTCAATATCTCATATCTCAGCATCACCACTAAAAAATGTTTCTACATCTTGATTTTGAACAAGGTAATGGTCGCAAATTAGAGAGAGGGTGTGGTAGTTAATGGTAACGATGGTGTGAAGATGAAGATCAGAGGGGTTAGATGACGGCGGTTGTGGTGGTGGGTTTTACTGAGCAAAGAGGGGAGAAATAAGGGTTTCAGTCGGCACAGCTTCACCGGTGCTGGAGATTGGGACGTGGGTTTGTTTGCGGTGGGGTTTCTTGATGGTGGGGAATGGAGTGGTTTGGCGGTGGTTAAAGTTTCCGGGCTCATAGATATAGAGAAGATTAGCGAGAGGGAGAGTGATAGAGATTAGAGAGAGACCGGAGATGCAGAGGTTAGAGGATTTAGTTCGTGCACATGGTGTTAGAAAATGGTTTCAGATGCAACGTTTTAGATGTTTTTAACTTGCTATAGGCATTTCATTGTTTTTTTATTCTTTACACGTTGAATCTACCGTTTAACAAACTATAATATCTATCAAGTTTGTATATTATTTTTTACATGAACTTTTTATCAGCAAAAATCTCTATAAGAACATCCAGCAAGCAAACAACTGGGAATTTATTTACATGAACTACATCACAACTTGATACATTTATAACTTGGATTTAAGATCACATTTCAATTAATAGCCATAATAAAAAAAAAAAGTGTCGCAACTTTCCTTGACAAACATATTATTATTATTATTATTATTATTATTATTATTATTATTATTATTATTATTATTATTTTTGCAAAATAAACATACGATATTTTGTAAAACAAGTGTGTATTATTAACTAAAAAGAATATGAAAAAATTAATATTTTACTTTTTTTTTGTGAGATTATTAAAAACGTTAATAACATTCATTCAAGTATATCTATATAATATTTTATTGGTGATGGTTCCTCTATAAACTTCTGGACGGATACTTGGCTTCGTGAAGAACCGTTGAGAAAAGTGTATCCTCTTTTGTTTAGACTTGAAAAAAACAAATGGGTTAAAGTCTCGAATAGAATTCTTTGGGTCAATAATTCAAAATCTATGGCCTGGGAGTGGAGATCAGCGCCTACCACTAGTATGGAAGTTGCTGAATTATTTGGTCTTCTTGAAGACATTCACGAGCTGGAGTGGAAAGGAGGGCTAGATGTATGGAAATGGAAGGCTCAAAGTGATGGCATCTTCACAGTCTCCTCTGTCAAGAAGCTTTTTTGCAACAGTTCTCTGGTCATTACTGCAGCGCCGATTAATTGGAAATGTTGGGTCCCATTGAAGTGTAAAATCATGGTATGGAGGGCTGCTCTTAATCGTCTTCCCACAACTTCGGAGCTCATAAAACGGGGTGTGCCGCTGCAACAAACCTCATGTGTTCTATGTCACTCGGCTCTCGAAACAGCTGAGCATTTTTTCACCGGATGCGAGTTTGCTCACGAAGTTTGGAGCCGCGTTGAAGCTTGGTGCCGATTTAGTCCTCTTGTTTTGTTTGATGTGTCAGACCTGATTAAGATAGCGGAGCAACAATCGGATGTGAAAGACATGTAACACCCTTAAATTTTAACTTGAATTAATCACCAAATTAATACATTTTATAACAAAAGATATTTAATTAACATAAGTTTCATAAGTAGCATAAATCTTAGTCAACTAATGACTAAGTTGAAACCTTCAAAATTTATTTAAGAAATTGTTTACAACCCATGAACAAAATCTAAGTATGATTAAACATTGCGGAAGCTTCAAAAATATCGTGTTCGGTTCTTCATACTTCGCTTGACCGCCATCCATAAGATCCACCTTGTTACCTATGGTCGAAATATTTTAAACATTAGTTCCGACACAGTTATATAGCATATAAATATAATGTCCAACATCAAAATCTAAAAACAAAAATAATATTATGTTTTCTGATTTCACCGTAACTTACGGTATGACCATAAGTTACGGTAGATCTTGAAAGTTCTTGGTCACCGCAACTCAGGGAAAAACCACCGTAAATCCTTCATCTCTACCGTAAGTTACGGTACTACCGTAACTTACGGTAATACCTGGAAATTTCTATTTTTGTTTGACTTGTTTATTATACTCAAACCCAATCTAGGAATTTCGTTTTTCTAGCACACCAAAACATTAAATCCTCATATTTCTGGTATGTTATATAATAACTAACATCGACAAACAATCTATCATATTCCGGAGCTTTAACCATGTTTTACATGATTATTCGACCCGTTTGGCTAGTCTAAGAAATTTTCCTTTATGACTACTACCAAATGAGTTCCAACTAAATTGACTTATCATTCAATGTAGCGATATCACCGCTTAAATTCAAACAACTCTTATTCAAAGATTCATTTACACATTTTAAAATCATCAAAACCTAGTTAATGTAACGGGTCAAGTTACATACCTTATCGTACGCCATTCAACCGCGAATCACCACCGGCTTGTCCACTCGACGTCCCGGTATCTTTTCCTATAGAGTTCAATTCAAGACATGTTTAGAAATCTCTTTAGACTTCACTTCGCATAATATACCAAAACATCATAATTATGCGTTAAAGCTTTAAATTTCTATTTTTAAGCCTTCTTTGAGGCATTTTCACAAACACCTTAAAGGCAGATTTATCACAAGATTATATGACAAGTTCCTAGCTTATCATTTAGCCCTAATTTCACTTCAATCAACATTTTACATGATTGTTAGCTTCTAGATTTCTGGATTCACTTCCAAATCGTCAATTTACACAAAATCAACAATCTATTTCCTAGTGTTCATTAAATTACATATAATTCACAAATCACCTACAATGGTGTTCTTAGGTTTCACAAAATTTCTTATGATTTCAACTTATATTGATCTAGGGTTTGTCCCTAAACACTATAGTTGTTCCTTAATCATCATAACACATACATGCAAGCTTAATTTCAGATTTTTCCCAATTCACGAGAATTTCAAATTCAGAGTTTTCCTTGAATTTTACATACCTTGGAATCCTCTTGTGATGAGGATCAATAATTTGTGCTCGGATTTTGATTTGGGACAGGATTTAACCTTCAATTTGAGAGTTCTAGTGACTTTAGGTTTTGTGAGAGTGGGGTGTCGCCCCTGCTCTTCTTTTGTGCGACCAGACCTCCCAAAAATGGGGTTTTGGTTTAATTTTTATTAAAAACAATATTATAGTTTCAATTTTTAACAACTAAGGCCCCTCTACTATATTCAACATATAGTTTGGTAACTTTTAACCTTGAAATAAACCATTTCAAAGAAAATAACTAACTAGGTTAAAATTCCTAATTAGTAAATTCTCGTTATTTATACTTTATAATTTTAATATAAGGTTTTATATTTTCGGGGTGTTACAGGACACTAGACTCGTGATTAGAGGCATTGTTTACACTACCATGTGGGCTTTGTGGGAGGAGAGGAATGGGCGTATTTTCGAAAAAAAGAAGCGTCGTCCTATAGAAGTTATGGAATTCGTTAAATCGACTTCTTACTTTTGGATCCGAAATAGGACTAGATGGAAAGATGTCGATTGGAATAGTTGGTGTAAATACCCCCTCGATTTGATGTAATTCTTTGTTTGTGGCCCGGGGGTCCTTATTTTGAGGACCGCTTTGGGTGTTTTTTTTAATGAAATTCTCCTTTCAAAAAAAAATCTATATAATATTTTAAGAAGTTACTGATTTAAGATGTTTAGCTCACGTTGTCACAAACCAAACCAACTCCGTCTAAACAACATCGGTAGCGATATTGATACTATCAGAATCGTTATTGATATTTGTTTTAGGGTCTTCGATCTATGTACAACAGTTGCTATAACGAGTGTCGGTGTACCAATACTGTAATAAACTTATTTTTTTATTATTTTAATTGATTTAAACATATTTGTTTTCCATATAACTTATAAGATATGATCAAAGTACCAATTATTAAACAGGAAACCATAAAAGTGAATCCATACAGGTACCGACGTTGTTCGGTGCGGTAAGGTGGCAATACAGTATCAGGTTATCGAAAGCAAACAATAAAAATAACTACAGGTACCAATACAGATGTTGTTCAATCAGTTTTGATTGGGTTTGGTACGATAGCGGAACAATATCCGTTTAAAAAAATTATTTATCATAATATTGAAATAAAAGAAAACAAGAATTGAAATGCAAATGAACAGAACCGATATCAATTGAACAACATAGGTACCGTATCGATATGTGTTTTTTTTTTCGATCGATGTAGTGTTTTCTCTTTCAATTCTATAGCGAGTACATGTACCATAACAAACCAAATTGATACCGACTTAATCCCCGCCGCTAGGGCTGTAAACGAACACGAACAAGGCCATGTTCGTGTTCGTTAAGGAAATTAACATGTTCACGAAACCATACCGAACATAAGTTTATGTTCGTGTTCGTTCGTTACGGAAATTTAGTTATTCATGAAAACATCGTGAACACTGGTCTCGAACACAAACGAACGAACGGAAGCAAATCAAAAGGAACACAACGAACATCTAACTTGAAAATAAAAAAAATATAAAACATTGTTATGCTTAAACATTGGATAGAAGTAATTAAATAAAACCATCAAATAATAAATCAAAACACAAAAAGTCTACTACATTACCAAACGATGAATCAAGTTTAACTAGCTTAGACATAATTATCCCCAAAAAATGTCTTACAAAGTCCAAATTTTAGCTACCTTTGAAAAAATTAGGATTTCAAGTTTTTAATATGTTTTGATATAAAAGGTTTATTATTTTTTTTAATATAATCAAATGAACATGAATGAACTTAAACGAACGTAACCGAACATATTACTAAACATTATCGAACGCAGTCGAACGAACGAGATATGTGTTCGTGCTCGTTCGCTAAGCTAACCGAACGAAATTTTTTTCGTGTTCGTTCGTTAAGATAATCGAACGAACATAAACGAAATTCCCGCAAAACGGTTCACGAACTGTTCACTGAACGTTCAGTTCATTTACAGCCATACCCGCCGCGAAGTGCGGGGAATATCACTAGTTTAAATTAAAAATAGAATACAATGAATAGTGTTTTAAATATTATAATCATATATATAGCTTTTTTAATACTTTTATTATCTTCTTTACTTTTTAAGTTGGATAAGCTTGTGTCAACCGGTACTGGTATCGAAAATATCAGTACGGCATGAATTAAATTTAAAAATAAATGGATGATGATGTGGAAAATGTAAAGATATGTAAAGATGTTTGTATGGTTAGAGGTGAAATTGAAGATTTTAAGGATTTGTAAGGAATTGTAAGTATATGATGTGACAGCTGACTTTACAGCTAAGGGCGTCTAAGAGCACCCTTTAGCATTGAAGATAGTCTAAGACTATAGATCCGGCCTGAGTATTACTTCTTAAAAATGTACATCTAAGGGTCACTTTTACTTAACATTGAAGATAGTCTTATACTATAGATCCGGCCTGAGTATTACTTTTTAAAAATGTACCTCTAAGGGTCACTTTTACAAAACTGTTAATTCACACTTAATTAATTCATAGAGAAAAATGTCTGGATAATCTCTGTGGTTTGTCGAAATTTCACCTTTAGTCCCTAACTTTTTAAAATTACACGTTTTCTTCCTATGGTTTGACCAGTTACTCGGATAGTCCCTGAAGTGGATGGAGGTTAGTTTTCTCAGTTAAATGGATGTGAAGTTACAAAAATACCCTTATCATTAAAAAAATATTAACAATTCATATATATAGAAACACTCTCAAACACACACACACACACTCTCTCTCCCTCTCTCTAGGGCAAACCCCCACCACCTGCTGCCACCAGCACCACCCACGTCCACCACCGCACCACCCCTACACCACCACCGAACCCACACCCCATCTTTCATCTTCTTGAACTGTGACCGGCGACCTCCATGAACCCTCCACCATCACCGTCACCATCTTCTGTAGCCTCCAGCCTAACCTACATCCCCTCTCCTTCTTCACTGTTTTCCTAACAGGGCATCCCAACCGTAGTCCGAATTCAGATCTGAAAATACTAGAATTACTTGTTTTAATTTCAAATTGAGTCGGCCCACAGGTCGATTAGATTTTTGAGTCTTGGTAGGATAAGGATGATATAATTAATTATTACTTTTGAGTCAAGTACAAGTTCTATAAGTGGTCGATTAATTTGTATTTGTATCCAAAGTTCAAATATTATTGAAGTTTATATTAACATAATTACTGTGATTCTTTTAATTTGTGTCTACATTAAATAATAGAAACAGAGTAAATTATATGTAACTTTGGTTTTTGATCTTCAATTTTGTTAAAATAATAATAAACACTTAAACAATTGCTGACCTTATGAAGAATTGCTTGTGGGTATAGCTCTGTTTTGATGAGATTAATGAAGCTGTGTATGTAACTAGTTAGATGGGTGAATTTGAAAAAAAAAAAAAACTGATGAGAAACCTACAGTGTATTGCCGTTTGTGAAGAATAGAGGAGACAGGAGGACAAAAAAGATGTGCCAGAAAAGTTACTGGTGGTGTGAACCGCCTAATTTCCGTTGATTGAAACTCACTTGTAAAGTAACAGAGGTGGGATGTGGTGGTGGTGGGATTGTGTGGCAGAGGTGGTGGTAAGCAATGATAGTCGGCAATAGATGCCGGTGAAGGTGGCCGGAGTTCTTCAATCGGAAAGAGTCGTCGGTCAAACGTAGGCAGTGATGGGGTTGGGGTGGGATAGTGACGCCTCTTAGAATTTTTTTTTTAATGAGAAGGGTAGTTTTGTAACTTCACATCCACTTAACTGAGAAAACTAACCCTCATCCACTTCAGGGACTATCCGAGTAAAAACTAGTCAAACCAAAGAGAGCAAGAGTGTAATTTTAAAAATTCGGGGACTAAAGGTAAAATTTCGACAAACCACAGGACTATCCGAGCATTTTACTCTAATTCATAATAGTTAGTTTCGTGATGCTCGAGATTCAAGATATATTTATGAATTTCTTTTGTTGTGTGATCATCGAAAGTCATATTTAAGGTCATGGGGTATGGGGCGGGGGTTTGGGCGTGGGTTAGGGGAAAACGTCCAAGCCACCACCCCGGGGCTTGGGTTGGGGCTTGGGTTTGGGCGTGGCCCCCTTTGGCGTGGGTTTGAAGCCGGACGTGGGGCGGGCTAGCAAGGTGACATTGCTGGCTCTCAATGGCCAAACCAAACTAGCCATTTCACATGCCCCCATGTGTCAACTCATGCCCCCAACCCAAGCCCCACCATACCCCATGAGTGTGGGTTTTTTCCCATTCCACATGTCAACAAATGCCACAACCCATGCCCCAACCCAAGCCCACTATACCCCACGGTCTAAGAAACATATCTATATCTATATCTATATCTATATCTATATCTATATCTATACTATATAATAAAAGAAACTCAATTGAGGACACATGTCATTATATGGTGAGTCCTCGCCTAAACCCATTATTTAATATATGTATAGATTTAATTTAAAACAAAAGTTATATATGTATTTATTTAATTTTAAAATATCTTTCACCATTTCGATTTAATTTATTAATTGAAATCGTGACACATCTTTTAACATTTGGAAGACTTCAAGTTATCTTATTTTTTATTTTAAAATATAAGTTCATTTAATTTTATTATCTCTTTAATTTAAAATTATTTATTGTTTTCAAATTTTTAATTGGGTTTCCTTATTTTCTTTAAAGGCACCTTTTATTTTGTTGGTTTTTTAGTTAAAATCTTGAAAATTTTAAAAATCATATCTTGCTATACTAATAAATGAAAATCTTTTTTGGGAAAAAAAAAGAGTAAACTTTCGTTTTGCTTTCTGTGGTTTGATCGTTTTAACGATTTTGCCTTAATCATTTAAAAAATAGTCATTTTCCTCCAATAGTTTGTTGTGTTTTTTCCAATCAACTCTATTAAATCATACACTTAAAGGAATGGTATTTTGGTAATTATATATATAAGTACTAAATTATTTATTATTAATTACTTAAATATGCTTTGTCTTTTTATTTATTGATAATGAATTAAAAAAATACAAAACCTATCTCTCTCTACATAATTAAAACTCATCTCTCTCTCTCCACCACCACCTGCCGAGCACTGCCACCACCAGCATCACCATCCAGCCGCCACCACCATTATCTCATAAAAAATACTCTCAAATCTGTTTGAATCTGCTAAACTTAAATTACGCCTCAAATATGTTCAAATCTGCTAAACTAAAATCCAATTTGATGTTCTTAGCCATTACTTCAAAATTATTCGGTGTTCACCCTCAAAGAACAATAACCTCAAAATCAAACCAAGAATACCCAGAACCTTTAACCACAAAATCTAACAAAAAATACCCAAATTCACCCAAATCCATCTCTTTTTCCCCAAAACCGATCTTCAAAAAACAGAAAGCTAAAACCAATCACCACTTCACCTTCAAAATCATCACAACCATTAAAGCCGAAGATCTGAGATCCACATCCATCATATATCGAGTATATCGGTTAGTTTTTTTAGAGATATAATTTTTTATTAGATTTATTCAACCCGTGTAATAAACGAGTTTTTTTAAAGATATAATATTTTTATTATTTACTATACAAAATTACATTTATTCAACTCGTGTAATACACTGGGTTTTTTAAAATATAACTTTTTTTATTATGTGGTATATAAAATTAGATTTATTCAATCTGTATAATACACATGGTTTATAAAGATATAACAAGATATAACTTTTTTATTGATTGGTATATAAAATTACATGTGCTCAACCCATACAATACATGAGGTTCTTAAAAATGTAACTTTTTTTCATTATTTAATATATACAATTAAATTTACTTAGCCTGTACAATACACGAGGTTTTTAAAAATATAACTTTTTTATTATTTAATGTATAAAATTATATTTATTTAACCTATGTAATAAATGAGATTTTTAAAGATATATTGTTTTATTATTTGGTATATAAAATTACATTTATTCAACCCGTGTAATAAGCGAGGTTTTTAAAAGATATATTTTTATTATTAGGTATATACAATTACATTTATTCAACTCGTGTTTTACACGGGGTTCTAACATAGTATCATATATATATTTTTTGAGTAAATTGCCAAAATCGTTCCTGGGATTTAGGCATGTTATCCAAACTTTTTTGTACAATATAGTCATCCACTTTTGGGATTTTATGTCATTTTCATCCAAACCTCTGAGTTTTTTGCCAAAATTGTCCCTGAGATTTGAGATTTTTTGCCATTTTCATCCAAATGTTTTATAGAAAAAATAAAACAAATTAGATGTTTAGATGAAAATGACAAACATGATTTACTCTATGTTTTTTGAATGAGATCGCTTACTCTGCTTAATTCACCAATAATTCTAAATTTTTCACCGTTGTTCAGAATTGAATCTGAGACCTCTCCCTTAAGAGACATATGTCTCTACCAAGTGGGCTAGCCCCACATTGACATAAATGATCATATATGGAAACTAAACTTGTTGAGATACTTAGACATGCATTGGTTTTTGAGCCACACCGTTTTGGTTTCAGTCAAATAAAGTCAAAATCATTTTATTGGCCTAAACCGGTTCGGTTTGAAACCGGTTTATAAGGGGGAAAGGGTCGTTCGGTTTTAAACCGGTTTTTATCCGGTTCATTACGGTTTAAACCAATTTCATGTGAGAGGTTATTAAACCAATTACAAACCAATAATCCGGTTCATTTTCAAGAGCGGTTTGGCTTGTGTTCGCGAACTGGTTTTTTGCCCACCACTAGGCTTTAGATGTAGTGCCATAAGGACTCAACATCTGGCCCAACTCAAAAAAATGCTAGATATGATTCAACCGATAATAATTAATAAGTAATAACAACCATAGGAATTTCATACTTGTAGCAACAAAACTCGTTTGAGACAAATGGAGAACATATGTTTCTAACCGAAACTATCTTAAAGCTACAAGTCAACATTTCCGTTTTCAAGTTTCTTTTCATAACTTGAACCGGTAGTAGTGGTGCACAAATCGGGTTTTTTTTTAAAACCGGTTCCGGGTATGGAACCGGGTTCGGGTAGGATCGGGTTTTACAAAATCGGATTTTTTTAAAAACCGGGTCGGGTCTGGGTTTTCTACCAAAAATGTATACCCTATATACCCAAGTTCGGGTAGGGTTCGGGTTGGGTTTTATAAAACCCGGGTATTATAATACCCTATTTCCGGGTTTGGGTCCGGTTCGGGTATTCATCGGGTAGGTTTCGGGTATGCATCGGGTTGGGAAAAAACCCGCACCGGGTATTAAAAAAACCCGACCGGATATTAATGCTTCTTTATATGTTTTAGTGGATGGTGCCTATTGAAATTTTAATCACATTTCTAAATTTAAATTCGATAGTGCTAGATCGAAGGAATAATCCTGATTTGAATCCTTTTGGATTACATAAACAACAATATATTTTATTTGCTATGTTATGTTTTAACCAAGTTCCATCAATTTTTTATTTTTTTGTATTAGACAAACACCAATTGATCTTTCCAGCAAATAGATGGGAATAATGACCAAATAACCTAATAATTAAACAAGATTACATCAAAGTGCATACATAATTTTGTTAAATCATAAGAACTAGAAGTCTTAATGCTTGAAAACATAGATAAAAAACATAGATAAAAAAACATAGCTATATAACCGGGTATAAAAAAACCCAGTTTCGGGTATTTATAAAACCCGGTTCCGGGTATTTATAAAAACCGGTTCTGGGTATTTATAAAAACCGGGTATAAACCATGTATAAAAAACCAGGTTCCGGGTTCGGGTTTTAGATCAAATATGAATACCCGGTCCCTACCATATGGGTAGGGTCGGGTTCGGGTATAGAAACCCGGTTTTTATAATACCCGATTTCGGGTTTTTTTTCTGAATCCGGGTTCAGGTTTTTTGCGCACCACTAACCGGTAGTGCTAATGTCTACTTGCTACATGCAAAATATTGCATCAAATTTTCTAAGGATATTCATCATGGACCCTTTGTGGGTCCAACAGATTGGCCCATCTCATTAGTTGCCATCCTCTCAGCCAATTGTCGTTTTGTTGACTTGTAAAAGGTAGCATAGAGTATCAACTGGGCTGCCCCCAATAGTGATCCAAGCCCATTAGGTATCTGCCATAAACGTATAAGAAATTTTTTTGCTTGAAAATTGAAATTAAAAATAAATCATTACAGTTCATAAATAATTTAAAAAATAACATTACAAATTTTGATGATTTTTGATATGTGATACCAACTGAAAAAATACTAACAATTTTGGCAAAAGCTTTTTGTCTAGAACTTTTTCTAGTCACACTTGTATCGTAAGGTTGTACTGTATACAATAGTATAATATCATACTACACAATGTGTTATACAGTGCAACTCTACAATGCCAGTCAGACGAACATGTAAGAGAAAATAACATATCTTAACTCGTTTATGAGGTAGATAGCAACTTACAACAATGTAGGGATCAAAGCGAATGAGCGCGTAAACTGTCCAACTTACACCGTTGAGTAACGTAAATAACGACAGGAAAAATGGCATAAATTCCACGCTTTTGGTTGTTATCACAAGTTTCTACATCACAAACACATGCCAAAATTCACATATTACCTAAAATTATACCAATCATTAGTTCAATTTCATAAACATATAGTAAGGTGGACATACCATAACAGATAAAGGAGCTGCATACATCATAATACTGCCAACAATGGCAATGGGACCAACAATATCGGACCGGACCTTGGTGGTGTGAGCGACGGTCAAGGCCAGGAGCGATAGAACGGTCAGGAACACTAGTTCCGCAAGCATTATGAGCTGTACCTTGATTCTCTGCTTGCGGTTGGAGTAGATTAGAAAGAGGAACAAGTATATGGTCTCGATCAAGAAGCCTGCGGCGTTGACCGTGACCAGCAACAAGCTGTGAGGATGGACTATTGGAAGTCCATACAACACCCATATCCCACAGTTCACAAATGTGACTAAGTATGGGACAGGAGAGAATTGCTCAACTGTTCCTTTTTTCACTATTTGTATAAATGTTGGCCTGAAATATTTTCAACCATGAGCCTGACTTTAGGACAGTTTTAGGGGTGTAATATTATTTTATAAGAACTTGAGTTCTATTTCTAAAGAATAGTTTTTTAAACCTGAGCTAGTCTCATTTATTATTTATTAGTTGAATATTTTTCAACTAATCTAGAGCATGAACTTTAGAACAAACTTTGGAGTTGGCTCGTTTATTATTTAAGCCACGCTCGAGAACTCTAAGGGGGCGTTTGGTTCGCAGGAATTCAATGTAATTTAAGGGAATTGGAATTTGAATTCCATCTCTTAAGATGTTTGGTTCACAGAATTCGATGGAATTGGAATCACAATTCCAATCTTCATGTGTTTGGTTGACAATGGAATTGGAATTAGGCATGAATTCCTTCAAATTCCTTTAACTAAAGGAATTCAAAATCCTATGTGAAGGAATTAAAAGTAAATTCATTGGAATCTTCGACCGTTTTGAC
This sequence comes from Helianthus tuberosus, assembly GCA_030545235.1. Lineage (NCBI taxonomy): Eukaryota > Viridiplantae > Streptophyta > Magnoliopsida > Asterales > Asteraceae > Helianthus > Helianthus tuberosus. Next base: position 177,961,307 of record CM060424.1, on the reverse strand, counting down.
CCGCATCGTTTCAAACCGTACCATTTTGATCCGAATCGTTTCGACGCAAACAGTTTCGACTAGTACCATCTCGACGCGAACGGTTTCGACCCGTAACGTTTCGACGCGTACCGTTTCGACCCGTACCGTTTCGAATCGAACCGTTTCGACACGTACCGTTTCAACCAGTATCGTTTCGAACCGAACCGTTTCGACCCGTACCAATTTGGATCGAACCGTTTTGACCCATACCGTTTCGAATTGAACCGTTTTGACGTGAACCGTTTCGACCCGTACCATTTCGAATCGAACCGTTTCGACGCGAACCGTTTCGACCGTACCGTTTTGACCCGAACCATTTCGACGTGAACCGTTTCGACGCGAACCGTTTCGACTCGTACCGTTTCAACCCGAACTGGTGGTTGTGGGTGTTGGGGTGATGGATTCCAATTCATTTGACATCATAACACAACAAAAATGGAATTGAGATTCCAATTCCAACAATTTCCAATTCCAATTGGAATGTTTAAATTCCAAATCCAATTCCTTCAAATTCTAATTCCTATACAAATTTCAATTCCAATTCCAAATCATTCCGCGGACCAAACGCCCCCTAAATATTACGAGAACCGTACAAACCAAAGAAAAACCAATTAAAATGAACTTTTGTTTTATACAACCCTCTTGTTATTGAAATACAACTTTAGAAGAAACGACTCGTTGAATAATTCATCTTTCCTTGAAAATCTCTCTTAATAAATCCTTTACATATGTGCAAAATAAAACAAATTTACACGTGTAAATGGCAAAATCACACATATGTAAAAAATTATTTATGAGTACATGTAAATTTATACTCTAATATTGTATTTTAATAATTATGACAACTGTAAAAAAATTTAACTTGAATGATTTTTGACAAATTTATCACGATTCTCACGAAATATACGTGTTCTCACTTCTCATTTTAACATTACCATATACTACCCTATACTAGTAATAACAATTATAATTATATATAAAATTATGATCAAAATAATTGAATTATATATACACACATACGATGTTATGTAAAAGCTTTTTAATTATAAATATATTTAAAAATATATACACACACATACGATGGTATGTAAAAGCTTTTTAATCATAAATATTTTTAAAAATACTTTATAAAAAGTGTATAAGTTGATTAATAAGTAATAAATGAGTCACGTCCTAGAGCTTGAAAACCCACTCACAGACTGCATTTTGCTTTAGAAATAAAGCTCGAAATGAGCTCAGTCCGAGCTCTCATAAGTTAAACAAGCCCGGGCGATCGTAAGTTAAACGAGCTTAAGCTCTCGTAGTTTAAACAAGCCTATCTCACTACCATCACCTTTTACAAGGGGTAGAAGTATAATATATACACGTTTACATACATCATATACGTGTAGGTGTATGTCAGTACGTGTGTAGTTACGAAGGCAGTATGCAGGTAAAACTTACACAGGAGATAAAAACAAGACGAGAGCAGTCACATTTCCTGAATTCAACAACAACAACAATTTAAGTCAAATATATAATTAAAATCAACATCAAAAATGCAAATTATAAACATTGATCAATAATAAATTTCTAACTATGCACAAACAAAATGCAATGGATTATTCGCATATAAGTGACTTGATATCGAAATGTGAAGAACAATCGAAAACATAGTGGAATAGTAGTGTGCGCGCGCCGTGGACGCACATGTTTACTCACCGATGATACCGAATGCTGTTTGAGCTAAATCTGCTGAAACCATGATGAAGAACAAATTAGTAGAGAGAGAGAGAGAGAGAAGGTGGGAGTATGATATAGAGTTGCTGCTGCTGCAGGTATAAATAGAGAAAGCAGGAGTGATGATATTGTGTTCGTTTTGTGAATAGATGAAACTTTCATTTAATTGTTGGAAAAATTACACTTTTCGTCCTTTATGTTTGTAGCTAGTTGCAATGGATGACCTTTAGCTTTAATAATTACAGCCACAGTCCTTTATTTTGAAAACTTGTTACATCTTTCGTCCTTTAGCACTAACTTGGTTAAAATTTTCAGTTAAATTTATGGAAAAATTACATTTTTCGTCCTTTATGTTTGTAGCTAGTTGCAATGGATGACCTTTATCTTTAATAATTACAGCCACAGTCCTTTATTTTGAAAACATGTTACATCTTTCGTCCTTTACCCCAAACCCAGTTAGAAAATTAAGTTAAGTTACATCACGTGCAGAGCACGTGAGGGCATTTATGTCCATTCACATAGCAACTACCCCCACCATATAAATACCACTCTTCTCCCCCAAATACCTATTGTAGGGTTTATCCAAACCTGCACATTTAAGATCATCACCTCTGTAACTCTGTTGCCATTGAATGCTCTCATATGTTACACTCTTTCTCTCTCTCTCTAGATACGCATCTATATCTATACATCTGAATCTATCTAGGCGATGAAGATCTTGTATCTATATCTATACATATGAATCTCTCTGGTGTAGTTACAGGAAGTTCCAATCTCCTCTCATTCGGTTCCAAACTCGCCCAAAAAGAACAGATTTCAATCTCCTCTCAAGATCCAGATTTCATCTTCTGAATTTGAAACCCCACATCCAAACTCGCCCAAAAAGAACAGATCTGAAAGACGGGAGATGGGAGGCGGTGGCTAAACGTCAGATCTAAGTGAGCGTGGTTTGGCCGGAGATCGGGGCGGTGGTGATGGATGAATAGATCTGATGGCGACGACGGGGTGTCCGGAAGACAGGGGTGGTGGTGATGGATGAATAGATCTGATGGAGGCGATGGAGATGGATGAATAGATCGGAGAAATCGCAGCCCAATCGGGAGGCTGCCAACTAGACTGTCCACCTCCAACTTGGGTTATTTGTACTTGTGGAACATCTTTGTTATCAGGTTTATGAGAAACTTGCTGCTTCTGATCAGAATGGGAATGTAACTGTGCGGCGGTTTTAGAAAGGGGCTGTGTAGTAGTAGCAGTAGCAGTTGCTACCGCAAAAGGTTCTAAAGTCTGTGCCTTTTTGAACCGTTGAAGACCTGTTCTACCATACATGGTTTTCTGCAACAAATTGCTTACATGTGACTGTGATGATATATATCAACAGTAAAGATGTTTGTCACATCCACCGATAACACAATGAATGCTAAGTTTTATGTAATTAGGTAGGTCAACCTCCAGCTCAAATTCATACATATGGCAAATTAGATCAAAGAAAATATACAGATTTCAGATCAATAAGCTCAAATTCATACATATGGCAAATTAGATCAAAGAAAATATACAGATTTCAGATCAATAAACTGAAAGGTTTCAATCGAATCTACAAAGACGTGGTGAGCTAGTTGTGAAAGAGAAAAAAAGGTATTTATATTTGATTTTATTTTTTTATTTATACTATAAATAATTAAGTAGAAAGACTAAACTGCCCTTAAGTAAATAAATTTAACTGAAAATTTTAACCAAGTTAGTGCTAAAGGACGAAAGATGTAACAAGTTTTCAAAATAAAGGACTGTGGCTGTAATTATTAAAGCTAAAGGTCATCCATTGCAACTAGCTACAAACATAAAGGACGGAAAGTGTAATTTTTCCTAAATTTATTTACTTAAGGGCAGTTTAGTCTTTCTACTTAATTATTTATAGTATAAATAAAAAAATAAAATCAAATATAAAAACCTTTTTTTCTCTTTCACAACTAGCTCACCACGTCTTTGTAGATTCGATTGAAACCTTTCAGTTTATTGATCTGAAATCTGTATATTTTCTTTGATCTAATTTGCCATATGTATGAATTTGAGCTTATTGATCTGAAATCTGTATATTTTCTTTGATCTAATTTGCCATATGTATGAATTTGAGCTGGAGGTTGACCTACCTAATTACATAAAACTTAGCATTCATTGTGTTATCGGTGGATGTGACAAACATCTTTACTGTTGATATATATCATCACAGTCACATGTAAGCAATTTGTTGCAGAAAACCATGTATGGTAGAACAGGTCTTCAACGGTTCAAAAAGGCACAGACTTTAGAACCTTTTGCGGTAGCAACTGCTATTGCTACTACTACACAGCCCCTTTCTAAAACCGCCGCACAGTTACATTCCCATTCTGATCAGAAGCAGCAAGTTTCTCATAAACCTGAAAACAAGGATGTTCCACAAGTACAAATAACCCAAGTTGGAGGTGGACAGTCTAGTTGGCAGCCTCCCGATTGGGCTGCGATTTCTCCGATCTATTCATCCATCTCCATCGCCTCCATCAGATCTATTCATCCATCACCACCACCCCTGTCTTCCGGACACCCCGTCGTCGCCATCAGATCTATTCATCCATCACCACCGCCCCGATCTCCGGCCAAACCACGCTCACTTAGATCTGACGTTTAGCCACCGCCTCCCATCTCCCGTCTTTCAGATCTGTTCTTTTTGGGCGAGTTTGGATGTGGGGTTTCAAATTCAGAAGATGAAATCTGGATCTTGAGAGGAGATTGAAATCTGTTCTTTTTGGGCGAGTTTGGAACCGAATGAGAGGAGATTGGAACTTCCTGTAACTACACCAGAGAGATTCATATGTATAGATATAGATACAAGATCTTCATCGCCTAGATAGATTCAGATGTATAGATATAGATGCGTATCTAGAGAGAGAGAGAAAGAGTGTAACATATGAGAGCATTCAATGGCAACAGAGTTACAGAGGTGATGATCTTAAATGTGCAGGTTTGGATAAACCCTAAAATAGGTATTTGGGGGAGAAGAGTGGTATTTATATGGTGGGGGTAGTTGCTATGTGAATGGACATAAATGCCCTCACGTGCTCTGCACGTGATGTAACTTAACTTAATTTTCTAACTGGGTTTGGGGTAAAGGACGAAAGATGTAACATGTTTTCAAAATAAAGGATTGTGGCTGTAATTATTAAAGATAAAGGTCATCCATTGCAACTAGCTACAAACATAAAGGACGAAAAATGTAATTTTTCCTTAATTGTTTTACAAATAATGCGTGGGTTTTTTAAGTTTTTATATTGAGTAAATTGTCATTTTAGTCCTTCAGGTTTGGTCCAAATTGTCTATTTAGTCCAAATAGTTTTTTTTTCTCCTCTGGGTCCCTGACGTTTTCATTTTCTTGCCATTTTAATCACATTGCCTAACTCAATCTAAAAATCTGGTTATAACCAGGGGTATTTTTGGCATAACTGTTGTGTAGTGATAACCATTGGTAGTTTACAACATAATTTATAAACCTCATAATAATTTAATACCTCTGAGTATAACCTGGTTTTTAGACTAAGTTAGGTAATGTGATCAAAATGGCAAGAGAAAGAAAAAGTCAAGGACACAGAGGAGGAAAAAAAAACTATTTGGAATAAAATAACAATTTAAACAAAAATTCAGAGACTAAAATGACAATTTACTCATTTATATTTCTTATATAAGGCTAAGGGGTATGGGGACCGTCCCCCACCCCGTAAAGCCTGGCGATGCCGGCACACCGTGCCCCCCCCCCCACATCCCGTCCTAAATGTCTCATACTCGACGTTGGCGACGAAGCAATTAAAGTGGGCCCCTCCTAAAAGTAACCATTAGAAATTAAAAAAAAATCGAATTTCCCCAAAAAGCAACGATCAAAAAAACAAATATATAAATTTCAAATCCATTTTCACCTCTATTCACCATTTTAACCCCATTTTCTCATCCCTCTCACTTTATTTTTATAAATCTTCTTCCACTTTTATAACTTTATACTCTACCATGGATCACTTCAACAACCCGAACAACCCGAACAATCCGAACAACCTGAACAATCCCAATAACCCGACCCAACCGAATGTTTTCTCGGTTCCGGGATATTATCCGACGCTAGAACCGAACCAATTCTCGCAATATTCATCAAATGCCTTTGCCTCATTCCAACACTCACCGAACCAATTCGCTCAATTCTCTCAAAATCAAGCCTTCAACAAATGATGATGCGGGGGACTTTTAATTTCCCACCGAACCCGACGCCACCCGTTCAACCCCAACCGATCCCGACGCAACCCGTTCAACAATCCGAACCCGACGACGATGTGGAGGTTGTTCCCGAAACCCAACCGCCTAAAGAAAAAGGCAAACGAAAAAAAAGGCAAGCAAGTGGTGGGTGACAAACCGAAGGCGAAACCGTGGACGCCAATCGAAGAAGAAGCCTTAGCTAAGGCTTACATAGGCACGTCTACACACCCGACAAAAGGTTTGTATTTTTTTTAAAGTTTATCTTTATTTTAAAGTTTATATATTTTTTTAAAGTTTATATTTTTCTTAACAGTTTATAATTTTTTTAAAGTTTATATATTTTTTTAAAGTTTATATTTTTGTTAACAGTTTATGTATTTTGTTTAAAGTTTATATATTTTTTTAAAGTTTATCTTTTTGTTAACAGTTTATATATATTTTTTTAGAATTATAACTTTAGAATTATTTTGTTTGTTTTTTTATAGGTAATAATCAAACGGGTGACGGGTTTTGGACCAAGGTTTTGGCGAAGTTCCTCGAGCTTATGGACCAAGGCCCGTATCGAGATATCGACTCGGTGTCATCAAAGTGGCGGAAAATGAACGGGTTCGTCAATAAGTTGTGCGATGAGTATAATAAAATATATACAAGTGGGCGTCGTTGCAGCATGAGCGACGAGGATGTGTTCAAACAAGCGTTGGAGAAGTATAAGGCGAACATTGGTAATACCAACTTTGCACACGTTCGCACGTGGGAAATTTTGAAAACGCACCCAAAATGGGCGCCGATTCCCAACGAGGTGGAGATGGCGAAGCGGCAAAGGACATCGGAAACGGGTAGTTTTAGCGCCGGTGGATCGGACGCGAGGTGTCACATAAACTTAAATGATGACGCCGAGTTTGACGAAGAGGAATACGCCGTACATGAAGCGGAGCGTCCACCGGGCCAGGACAAATCAAAGAAGGAGCGGGCCAAGGGGAAAGAAAAGGAAAAGGTGGACCCGAAAATGGAAGAGTTTATGGAACACGTTAAAACGTACACGGGCGTCTCGGCCCAAAAGGCGAAGGCGAAAGAGCGGGCCGTCGAAGAAAAGACTCGGGGCGGAAGAAAAGTTACGCGAAAAGGTCAAATTGTCCAATGAAAAAATCCGAATTTCCGATGAAAAGATCCGGCTCAAGGAATGTGAAATAATGACGATGGATGTCGATTAGCATCCCGAGCCGAAACGTTCGATGTTGATAAAACTAAAAAACCGACATCATGAAGAAGCATCAAATTATTTAATTCTATGTTTTTTTATTAAGTCTATGTTTTTTTAAGTTTATGTAATGTGTTTTTAATATTAATGAAAATATTTTGTTAGTTTATTTGTTAAATGTTAAAAAAAAGTAGAAGATTAAAAAAATTAAAAACATAAAAGTGGTGGGGTAAGATCATCTAGGACCATCATCCATACCCCCTACTTTTGTGGGATTGACCATCCTTGGGAGGACTATGATGTGGCACCTACGTGGCGGATCATCCTCCCTTGAAGAACCATCACCATACCCTCTAACCTAACTTTCAACATTATTATATCATACTAATAAAGGAATGTAATAATGCTATATGTGGTATCTGCACCTTTAATCTTATAAGTTTTATTTTTATTTTTTTTATTTAATTTATAAATATCACTTAAGCTTATCTTAATCCCTATTATATTATAATAAGAGGGTGTTTGGGGTTGAGTTTTGAAAATAGATTATGCGTTTTAAATAATCAGAATCAGATAATTAACTGTAACAAAACGTGATGTTGAAAGATAGTGTTTGGATTTAATTATGTTGCTTGATATCACAATAATCAGATAATCAACTATTTGAGTGTTTGGCAAATATATATTTAAAAAAAATAAACAAGTGAAAATCCTTTTCTAAACGCAAACAATCAATTTTTGGAAAACTGCGTTTTGTTGCAGTAGGGGGGGGAGCTGCTTTTGGAATACTGCGTTTTGTAACTTTCTAAACGCAAACAATCAATTTATTAATTTTTTTACCCAAACACTCAAAACTGATTATTTACGATTTCAAAACTCAATAATCTAAAAATCTCCTTCATAACTCAACCCCAAACACCCTCTACATGTTTTAAAAAATATCATCAAATCTCTTCTCCTAATACTATATATATAGGGTCGGGATTTAGAGAAAACGGTAGAAAGTGTGAGAACGCTTATGGATCATCCGATCAAAACAATCTATGAACTAGATTAGCGCGATGACATTTTCGTAAATAACATCAGTTTTATTACGTGGACGCGCTTCATTAAGGGTAAAAACGTCTTTTGACTACTCCCAACAAAACGCCATCTCATGAAAATAAAACGCCAAAACAAAAATCACACAGCATTCTGCTAATAACGCCATTAGATATAAAACACCAAACTTAATTATAGTAAAATCCCACCTAAAAAAACCGCTAAAAAAATCATATATATACAACAACTCAGACCTTCAATTAAAAAACACACACAAAAACCCCAAACCCCATATTTAATATATACCATTCGACTGATAAACGCCAGAAAACCCAAAAATCAAATATATTACTGTCAATAAAGTGTAGCTGTATGGTGTTGACAACATTGTCAGTTATCTTTCTTAACTGAGGATTAACAATGTTATCTATCACCATACAGCAACACTTTATTGATTTTAGCAGGATCAAATTTACAGTTTTAAGATGGTTTATTTGGTGGCGTTCTTTTTCTCGGTAAAACGCCAAAAAAGATAACATTTTGGCTGAAAGGGTGTAAACTCAATAACATTTTGCTGCATGAGATGGACAAAAATTATAGAAAAAGAGGCTGATTTCATACGAAAGTTGAAACAGCCAGTGAAGATAATTCAAAAGAAAAAAGAGACTGGTGACAGAGAAGATTTGGAAGATCAAAATTTAATTTGTTTAATTTTCTTTTTCAGTTGATTGTTATTTAATAAACAACGTCATATCTAATAAAAACCCCAAAAAAGGCAAATGTCTTACACCTTTGGCGTTTATCAAACCATCATAAAATTAATTTGAACAAGTATTATAAAAAAAACTTTTTTTATGTATTCTTTTTTTTTATTTTCCTTTTCAGTTGATTATTGTATAATAAAAACGCCAAATATAATAAAAACTCCAAAACAGCCAAAATGCTTGTTTAAACGATATCATCCCGTTAAACGCCCCCAAAAACTCCCAAACTATAATAAAATTAGTTTGAAAAAGTATTATAAATAACCCAAAAAAAATATAAAATATAAAATATAAAACAAACTTGAAAATGTAACTAGAAACAGTAACTTCAAATCAGAAAAACTGAAGATAGGGAAAATTTATTATATTAGAATCTAAAACGCCAAACTTGAAAGATGGGACGTGTTACAGATTTCAGAGATAAAGCTTGTCAAAAACAATAATTACAAACAGTAACTAAAAAGACGAATACTTTATTATAATAACGCACCGCCTAACTTAGGCGTCAAAAAGAGATCCTATAAAATGATACGTCTCAGCAACTTCCATTTGATAAAAAAACGCCAATACTACTAAATACCACTCACTGTAAAAGGGCAAAAAAAAAAATCAAAGATGGCTAATATGCTTTCTTGGATATTTAGTATTGTTATTCGTCAAGTTTCACTGAATGAATTGTTAGCGGAGGCGAGTAACTTAGTAAGATTTTGCTGCATGAGATGGACAGAAATTCAAGAAAAAGATACTGATGCCAATCATATGGCATTTTGTATTTTTTGTTCTTGAAGAAGGCTTGGATGAGGAGAAGAGATCAATGACACTGAAGAGTGGGATGATTATAAAGATGAAGATCAACATGAAGAAAAAGCGAAAAACTCACCCACACATCATAGATCTATGTCCCCAAACATCCACAAAAAAAGCCACTTCAACAGACGAGCAGGCAAAATAATCAAACCGATGGGTTTGTTAAGTTTTACATAAAACGCCATATTTTTGTGTCAGTTCTTGTAGTATTAAAGAACAGAGAGACTGATGACAGTGAATATTGTGAAGAGAGATCCGATTAGGATTTTTAATTTATTTTCTTCGCTTGTATTTTTTTACTGTGGCTGAAATATAATCCAACAATTGGAAAACACCAAGATAACCCAAACGCCAAAATGTTTATAAAAAATAATAGAACAATGGGCCAACTTGTTTAAAACGCCTTGAAAAACGTCATTGAAATAGATTTCCTGACTTCTAGGTTACAATGGCATACGATTTGAATAAACGCCATAAACGCCAAAATGTTAATACGATGAAACCATTAAACGCCATTAATTATTGAATTTGGTTAACGCCAAAAATCTTAAACCCCAAAAATTCAAACAATATTCGGAAAAGCGGAACTGGAAAAGCAGAAGATTAAAGGACAAAAAAGCCCCTCCGCCCTTCTCCAAGCGGCGTGACACGTGTTGGGCCAGGAATCGTTCTCACCGTTCTCACACTTTTGAGCGTTTTCTCCTGATCCCGTTTCTCTCTCTCTCTCTATATATATATATATATATATATATACACACACCCATGGAGAGATGGACGGGCATCGAGACTGAACCTCCCGAAGGAGAGCCATCCTATTCACAAGGTTGAAGGCATTAGCGAAATCAATCGTGCATAGCCAACAACCCATCCGAGTGGAACTTATTTAAAACCCTGTTTGTGCTACGGAGCACGACCTCCTCCCCACTAGGAGTCCCTACCCTGAGTTGAAAATCACCAAAATAATTGGCCATCTCTTTCCTCACCTTCTTCATAGCCACAAGGTTAATTGCACCATTACAGGGTAATTAAGGATTCAGAAAGTTAATCGTCATTAACTAGTTCAGTAGACTAATGAAATTGTATTTTGATACTTTAAATGGCTTCCGTTTAGTCGTCGGTTCGATATCGGCACTTTTAATTCCTACCGACGAAGGTTTTCCGCAAGTTGTAATTTCGCAACCAAAAGATGTATGAAGTGATTTCGGGTTCCAATATACGCTTAACTTGTTCGCCAAGTTGTCCATTTGGTTGTTTTGGCGACGGAAATACTGTTAACTGGCTTGTCGGTTCAAAAACAGACGAGTTATGTACGTTGGGACATAGTACCGAAAGCTTATGTTTCGGACACCTCATCGATATCCTCAAATGTAACAACCATTTTTTGCTTCAATTGTTACATTTCTAAGACCCGGTTACGTAGTGTTACATAAAAAATGCCTAGATCTTGGAGGTTCGTAACTAAGACGCAAAGAATTGTCATAAGAATTGCTACATCAAAAATAAACTTCATTAACAATAATCCAACATAAGTAATGTAAATAGCAATGTTACAAAATGTATATAAAAAATATAACTCATTAACAAGAATCCAACAACAACAGAAATTTTAGATTCAATCATCATAACAATAAACAAGAAAAGTAACTTAGATTTTAATCCAATACATAAGAACTTAAATCTAATTGTTTCCATTTTCCATATCTGAAAACAAATTTTACACAAAAAATTGATAAAATCGGTAATAAAAAACAACGTATCCAGAAAATAAGAAATTAAAAACATTCATCTTCTTGAACAAAAAAATAAAAAAAAGTTGCAGATCTACAAAACACAAAAAAAAATGAAGATCTACAAAACACAAAAAATTGCAAATCTGAAAAAAAAAAACCGAAAACAAACATACTTATGGATCTGGAGGATCTTTTAGATCTAGAACATCATGTTCAACATCGAACATCTTTTGGATCATCTTCAAAATCGAACCGTCATCTGAAACATCATTTTCAACATCGAACATCTTCAACCAGATTTGGAGCATATTTTGGATCTGGTAGCATCTTTCCGGAGCATCTTCAACCAGAACATCTGAGCATCTTCGACCGTCATCTGAAACATCATCTTTTGGATCTGGATCATCTTTTGATTCGGAGCATCTTTTTTGTTCGGAGCATCTGGATGATGATCTTTTGAACTGTATCATCTTTTGGATTCTGAGCACTTTGGATCTGGATGATGATCTTCTAGATCTGTAAATGTATTGGAAAGATAGAGATATAAAGAGAAAGAGAGGATGTTTGTGATGTATATAAAGAGAGAGAAAGGCAGGTTTGTAATGATATAAAGAGAGAGAGCAGACTTACACTTTTCTGCACATATGTAAAATGCCGTATATACCCCTCTCTTTATCTTTATGCACATGTAACATGACTAAATCCTAGCCACACATGCGGGTTTCTTGGGTTTTCTCATTATAATTAGCCTATATATATATATATATATATATATATATATGGGTTAGGTTATGTAGGATCGTTTGCACGACCAAAATGAGTCGTTCAGAAGAGTTCTAATCAATACGAGAGGCGGAAACAAACATATCGACTTTGAATCAGCTTGATATACACTCTAATTGTCTTGTTTATTGATATAACCACGTTTTACAGCCTGGAGACACTTCGGCAGCACCTCGGCACCGGAATCAGAAAATTACAAATGAAATGATCAAGTACACTATTTATAGGGATTCCATTTCGTACGAAATGACCTTCTCATTTCGTGCGAAATGGTCACATCCCACATGTTTCACACTTTTCTCGTATATCATGCCCTGATCTTTCTAATCTATTACAAGACTCGATACAAGACGAAGTCGACATACATATGCACCAACAGACTCCCCCTTGGATGTCGACGAGTCTTCAGTACAAGTCTTCAGTATGTCGAGTCTTCAATCTTTATCAGTCTTCATGCTCTTCCAAAGTATCTGACAATGTAAGCATCCTTCTATCTCTATCTTCTCTATCAACATCAGCAACTATATTCCCCTTAAATGTTGATCTAATCTTTAAATTCTTCAGCATTAGCTAGCATGATCATCAGGATTTGAAACTGGTTCTACTATCTTCAGACTCCCCTTTTGCTAGCAGACTCCCCCTTAAGTTGTTCCGGGATCGCAATCTGTCTTAGCTCTCGTTCTAAGATCAAAACCTGACTCAAACTATGCTCAGGTTTTATGTGGAAAATCTTCAGGAATCGAACCTGGCTAACCTGCACAATCTCTACCTCAAAATAAATTTCACAAATTTAACAATTTGACAAATTTATATACCACTTGCAGATATCGTTCAAAATGATTTAACATTTATAATTTTTGATGACCACTTGTACGAATAACATTCAGATTTGACATTTTCATTTCGAAATCGTTTCTCATTTTAAACAAACTTCCCCAACCCTGTTGTTCATCATGTTCAGCACTCGGAATTTTGAAAATTAGCTTTCCAACATCAGTTGTCGAAAATAAGATGATCATGAAATCTTTTTGAATTTTCAAAATTTTATGCTAAAACACTCCGAAAATCTTTTTTGATTTTTTATAATGAAAAACAGTAAAGAAATATTTACTGACAATATTTTTGTGAGTTTGTGTAAGATGATCATATCAGTTTTTGAAACCAATCACTAGCACCGTTGAGCTTTAAACACTTTAAGTTCTAAACGATTCACATAGATTGACGATATTGTTGTCCTCTTAAACTAAATCTAAAAACTTTCGAAATGCTTACCGATACGTTTAAGATATATTAATATTGCACTAAATTCTTATGGACCCCATGATCTCAGCATATCCCCTCATCATGCAATACACTGACTCAAGTAATGCCTTTAAACTTTCATCAACTGTGATATGTGCGAAAACAACGCAGAATGTTTAAACATTAACAATCAGGTCGATCTTTCGATATGCAGAGAAAGTCCAATGTTTAAACAAAATAAGAAAATAAAAACAAATTGAATATGTTTAGATCTTAACCACCAGTTCGATATTCATATATACGCAGAGGTGATCCAAGATTTAAACGAAACACCAAGAAAAATAAAGCAGAACGTTCAGGCACTAACATCCAGTTCGATACTCACATATACGTAGAGGGTGTCCAATGCTTAAACAAAATAAAGAAAATCAAACAAGTTTAAATCTTTGCAAAAAGAAATGCACAATCACAGTGACTTTTTCAGCAAGTTGTGAAAGTTCACAATCTAACAGGTTTTTATGCTCTTTTAGCATTCAGCGATTACTGAGTAGGTACACAGTCACGAAGGATAAAACTAAGTACTATGCTTTCAACCGCGTTTCCCACTAGAACTAGGCTTTTTCATTTAAGTTTGTATCGTTATCGCAAATCTACTAGTCTAGCTGAGCCTATCGTCACATCTTTAGTGAGACCGTTTATCACATTTTAACTTTCCATTTCTTTAGCGTACTGTGACAGCCTAACTGATGTACTATCATTTCCTCTTTTTCACAACAAAACTCTTTTTGAATTTTCAATGTTTTTGGCTTTTCAATTTTTCTAATGTTTTTGGATTTTCTGAAATTCTTACTCCCCCTAAAATTTAAAACCATTTAAAAAGAAATTTGACAAACCGATGTGAATTGCTTCAATTCTCCATTCACTTGGCATAAACAATCAGAACTCCCCCTGACAACAAACTATTTTCCCATTATGATATCAAAACACTTAAGTTTGTTTTAATCAAATGGTGTTTCCGGAAAATTAGTTTTGTTGAAATTACTTGTAAAATCGGGGTTTTGTTCATCATTTTGTTCTCCAAAAATCACTTGTATGAAAGTTAAATCAAGTTCAACTTAATGACATTGATTAACCACTTGTAAATTCCCATCAACCAATACCACTTGTAAAACGAAATATAACAATTTTCAGAACAACAAACAATTTTCAAGAAAGATAATACCACTTGTAGGTCGAAATTTCACTGGTGTGAATTTCTCAAGAAAGATGCCGATTCATGCTCCACTATTACCAACTTGGGAGCTCCGGCAAGTCAGGTTTTTTACATATGGAATACAGACACCCAAGCCTGACCAGCTTTGAGTGTGGCATTCTCAGTTTCACTCGGGGTTTCAACATTCCTTTTTGCTTCATAAAATTCTTTTACACCTTTTGCCCTTCCATCAACCATTTTCCCAAAGATATGTTTCACTTTGCCATTGAACGCCTTTTCGACATCAAATTCTTTCTTTTCAGAATAGATTAATTCGAAATTTCCACTTTTCCAACTTTTTGTTTAAAATTTTCAGTTCGCAATGGTGGAAAGTTGACATCATCCATTGGCGGAACTGAATTTTCTCTTTTTACCTCAATTTGTGGCTCCTCTGACTTTGACGAGTCAGATTCATCACCAGATTTCACATCAGATTCCTTAACAACCCACATTTTGTTTTCAAGATTCACCTTTCTTTTATAAAACCTTTTCGAACATTCACCAACTTCATATGTTGAATTTTTTAACACTTTAAATTTTTCAGTTGGTGGTTCAGTTTTATCAATAACTTTTTCTTTGAGTTTAGAAACAACTTCTTGTTTTGTGTTGGTTGGTTGCCTTAGGACAATTCCAGGCGATGTGACCAACTTCTTGACATCAGTAACAGGTTCTTGTCTCCTTTCTCTGGTAAGCTCCATTCTTCTCAAACTTCTGTTTTTCAGCAAAGAACTCTTTGTTCGATTGTTTCCAAAATGAGCTCTTTTCTTCTTCTTCTTCTTCAGAACTTGACCCTGAAACAAATACTGTTTTTGTTTTAGAAATTTTCTCATTTTTATGATTTACGGGTGGAATGAAGCCTAAACCTTTCTTTTTAAAATTACTGTTATGGTTTGGTTTCTTTTGAAACCAGAACCAGAACTGTAACCTTTTTTTTGTTCAATCTTTGTTGAACTCTTGAAGTGTATCTTTTAGGTTTTTCAGTAACATTTACATCTTTTATTTCAGAAATATTAATTTCTGTTAATTTGAAAACCTTTTTAATTTTTTCAATTTGAACACTTCTTATTGGAAATTCTTTATCAAAATATAATTTGTCAGAATCATTCAAAGTATATGCAACTTCAAATGTTTCGGCATTCAAATTAGATTTTGATAACATAAATTATTTATTGTAAACCCTTTTAACCGACAATTTTGGACTGTCAACTGATGAACTCGAGCTTTCATACTCAGACTTTGACTCTGACTCCTCATCCTTATCCAACACCTGATCGACGACTTTCTTTATTAACTCAGACTCATGATCAGTGTCAGACGATGTGAACGTAACGTCAATGTTTTCTGGTAACTCATCAGTTGTTTCAGACTTCAATTTTATATTGACTGCCTTTTTGACTTGTTCCTCATTTGGTTTTCTGGGAGAATAACCTTCCCAGATCGGAGGCGGACACTTGTTATAATTTTCACTTTGTTTCTTACCAGTATCCTTTTCTTCCGACTTCTTGTCCTGAAAGGCTTCAAAACCTGCAACAGTTGGATAAATTCTATCAATCAAATAATCAGAACTTGAATAACTTTGCAGCAATCGTCTGATTCTTTCATTTTCTATCTTTTCCGTCTCCAACTCCTGCTTTAACTTTGCACACTCCTCAATATAGTGATTAATAGCCTTCTGCTTAGACATCATCACTGCATTCATCATGGTTAAGGCATCTTCTCTTTCTGAGTTTGTCTTTTGCAAACTATTCACTGTTCTGTTCAACACATCATACGATTCTTTCACATACTTAACATCGAACAATAATTTTTCTTTCAACTTATCAAGCTCACTAAACTTCTCATCTTTCTCTTCACAATGTTTGCATGGTTCCAAACATTTTAGACAAGGTTTCGTGATCTCAACATTTTTTTCAACTTCAATTATCTTTTCAACTTCAACCACCTTCTCAACAACTTTAACTTCTTCACTCTTTTCAGACTTCTCTTTCTGAGCAACATTCTCGCATTTTACCTTTTTCTGATTCTTTGTTGCTCGCTTCTCCTTTAGTTTCTCCAATCTATCTGCAAAATAAAATTTAAAACTTTCAGGAGATAATTGAGTTTTTCCAATGTTTATTTGTATTTCTTCTTCATCATCACTGCTATCAGTTGATGATTGATCAAAGACTGTTGTCTTTTCTGTACTTTCTTCTGAAGAAACAGACTCTTCATCTTGACTTTTCTCATCATTAGCAAACACTTCCATCCATTCCTTCATCAAATCTGGTTCTTGAACTATCTGTGCAATAAATGCTCCAAACTTGGAATCATCTGGAATGTATTTGTCCCAGCTAAAACCTTCTGCCATTTTTTCATCATCTTGATTAACCAGATAAGCTTTCTTTTTTCCATCTTCAATAGCATTGGATGATGATGGTTGTTGAGCAACTTGTTGATATATAGCTTTCCGATAATAATCATTATTCCCAAACGGATTCTGAGCTCCTCCTGCTTCTCGATTGGTACATTCCCTCTTGAAATGTCCTTTTTCCCTGCATCGAAAACAAGTAACTTTAGATTTATCAAAACCTAAAGTAGAAACATTAGCATCACGAAAGTCATCTCTTCCTGTAATCATTTTAAATTTCTCAGCTCTCCTCAATACACTCGCTAAACACCACTTAATATCCATAAGCTCCATTTCTTCAGCATCGATCTGATCGTAATCCTCTTTTGCCAATACAGGATTTCCGATCATTCCTGCAACCAAACCCTCATATGATTCTAACACTGTAGCTAGTAACGCCATATGACCTTTAGCGACTTCTTCAGAGAAATTTTGACCATTCTAAAGATGCAATGCGATGTTGCAGTGTAACACATGGCCATTACCATTGTTTGAGCTTTGAGACTGATAACTTGAGTTTGAAACATTCGGATTAACATTTGAGTATGAATAAAATCCACTGTTGCTGATTGGACTTTGATTAATTGATTCGGATGAGTTTTCTGCACTGAAAGTGGTTTGGACCTTCAGACTTGCTTCAACATTCTGAACATTCCCTTTGTAATACATCTTGATGTCTTGTTGACCACTTGGATTGTTCATTCTAGCAATCTTTTGTTGTTCAAGATCTTGTCCTTCAAGTTTTTCAATGAACTGAGAAATTGTCAATTTATCATATTCTCCAGTGTTCTTTAAGATCATCAGATATGTACCCCATTCTTTCTGAGGTAAAGCATCAGCTAATTTGTCAACCCATTCTTCTCGATCTTTGTTTATATCTAACAGTGACATTGAACGCACTAAATGACAATATCTCTCAATCAGTTTCTTTGTAGTTTCACCCTGCAAACTTGAAAACAAGTCAAATTCTTTCTTTAACTATGATTTCTTACTCCTGATCATCTCCGTACTTCCTTCAAACTTAATTCGAAGTGCTTCCCAAATTGAACGTGAAGTACCATCGTGTTGAAGTAATATGAAGATATCTTCTTTCACAGCTTGCTGAAGTAAGCTAATCATCATTTTTTCTGCCTTGTACATGTCTCTCTCTTTATCCGACAACTCAAAAATAGTTTTGATAAGGCCCACATCTGTACGAGGTTTAACATACTTTTTTTCAATACACTCCAAAGATCTTAAATGATTTGTTTGAACCCAGTTTTCAAAACGGTCTTTCCAACAATAGTATTCTTCAATTCCCATCAACTTTGGAGGTTTCTGTAACGTTCCTATTTCATTTTCCATGTTCACACTCTGAGCAATGGTAACAGGAGTACCCGGGGTAATAGCAAACGCGTTATAAAACTCTTCTTCCATGTTTCGGAAAAAATTCCACAAACTTAGTTTTCAAGCGAAATGGCAATATTCACACGAATTGGATTTGGTGCGAAATGACCCTCTCAAGCAAACTGACTCACACGAAATGGTTTGATGCGAAATGGATGATTTCGTACGAAATGGCTGACTTTCAAACGAAATGGACCCTTTTACCCACTTCGTGCGAAATGAACCTACTTTCAAGCGAAATGATGTCAATACTCTTCAATTCGTGCAAAATGGAATGCTAAACCCGTGCGAAATGGTGCTGATGTCATCCAATCGGCCATGTTTTTGACAAATTGATCAAGTTTTAGGTTGATTTTAGGTCTAATTCTTTCAAAGGTTTGTTAAAATAGTATTACGCGTGTTATGTGAGAAAATCAAGCCATTTTATCCGTTAAATCTTCTTTAATTTTGAAAA
The DNA here is from genome assembly GCA_030545235.1 of Helianthus tuberosus. Taxonomy (NCBI): domain Eukaryota; kingdom Viridiplantae; phylum Streptophyta; class Magnoliopsida; order Asterales; family Asteraceae; genus Helianthus; species Helianthus tuberosus. The sequence goes on along the minus strand of CM060424.1, from coordinate 177,942,255 downwards.
ATCTTGTAAAAGAAGGTGTAGAAATCAGAATTTTGATGAAATCAGCTGAATTCGGTAAGAACTCTTCCTCATGAGCTCTGATACCACATGTAGGATCGTTTTCACGACCAAAATGAGTCGTTCAGAAGAGTTCTAATCAATACGAGAGGCGGAAACAAACGTATCGACTTTGAATCAGCTTGATATACACTCTAATTGTCTTGTTTATTGATATAACCACGTTTTACAGCCTGGAGACACTTCGGCAGCACCTCGGCACCAGAATCAGAAAATTACAAATGAAATGATCAAGTACACTATTTATAGGGATTCCATTTCGTGCGAAATGACCAAGATCCATTTCGTGCGAAATGGACAATGTCCATTTCGTACGAAATGACCTTCCCATTTCGTGCGAAATGGTCACATCCCACATGTTTCACACTTTTCTCGTATATCATGCCCTGTTCTTTCTAATCTATTACAAGACTCGATATAAGACGAAGTCGACAGACATATGCACCAACAGGTTAACGTACAAATGCCCTTATCGTACAATATGTACGTGATCATCTCAGCCGTCCAATCAGGTGTGAATTCACTTTTGAACATGCAATTTGTGCTGAAAAACCAACATGCGAAATTGCTTTATATACCAACATGCGATTTCATCATATTTACCAATATGCGAAATTGCTACAAAAAAACCAACATGCTATTTCATAAAAAAAATACCAACATGCGATTTCGAACATGTATTTTTATAACGTGCGATTTCACAATATCGTACGTATTGTACGTTAAGGGATATTGTATTTTACAGTTTCACTATATATATATATAGGGTCAGGATTTAAAGAAAACGGTAGAAAGTGTGAGAACGGTGAGAACGCTTATTGATCGTCCAATCAAAACAATCTATGGACTAGATTGGCGCGGTGGCATTTTAGTAAATAACATCAATTTTATTACGTGGACGCGCGTCATTAAGGGTAAAAAAGTAAAACATTCCTCACATAAAACGCCATTGAAAAATAAAACGCCAAATAAATATAAAACGCCAATTTTATCACTGCGTACTTTTTTCTGTGTTTTTATTTAAACTCTCTGGCTACAAAAACGCCATAAAATATGAAACGCCATTATATATAACGCCGAAGCTTACATCCGGATAAATGTTAATTACATTTTTTGTTATAAAAATAACATCCCGCCTAAACTACGCGCAAAAAAAAATCTATAAATAGAAACGCCTCACCACCTTCCGTTTATCACACCAAAAAAACACAGTGGTTGCTAAAAAAATTTACAACTCAATGTAAAACGCCAAAAAATACAACGACAGCAAACATCTTTTCTTTGATCCTCAGTAATGTTCTGCATGAAGCTTCATTTAATGATTTGTTACGTGAGTATAGTAAGATTTTGCTGCATGAGATGGACAAAATTGAAAAAAGATGGACTGATAACACCCATATGTCATACTGTCATCTTTGTTCCTGAAGAAGGTTTGGATGATAAGAAGAGACGTATACCAGTGTAAATGCTACTTTGGCCTCAATGAATATAATGAAGACCACAGGCAGATAGCATCCACCCACAGGGGGTCGCTCTATGTCTCCAACATCCACAAAGACACTTCAACACATGAACAAAGAAAATAAACAACGCCAAACCCAAAACGCCATTTATTTGTCACATTTCTTGTAGTTTCAAAAGAAAAAAGGGACTGATGACACTGAAGATTTAGAATCATAAATTGCTTCTACTTTGTTTTTTTTTTAATTTTCTTTATCTATTGTTTTTTTGTAATGTCAGTTAATAAACAACAAAATAATATTAATGCTATAATGAAAAATATAATAAAACGCCAAAATTAGCAAAAACGTGTAAAACGCCATAATGCCATAAAAACGCCCCCAAAAAACTACCAAACTATAATAAAATTAATTTGAACAACTAATATTATAAAAAAAGCGTGAAACAATGTGCAAAGAATATAAAACAAAAGAAGTCCAATAGTTATCTAACCGCCTTTGGAAAACAAAACGCCATAATTACAGCCGTCAAAAGATTTGACGTGTTACACCATTAAAACAGTTGAGTTTGAAAACAAAACACGGTAAACTGCAAAAAACAGTAAAATGAAACGACGGAAAACATAATTACTAACATTTATTATATTAAATTTATTTATTTTTTTCAAAACGCCATAATTACATGTCATACGCGGGAAAAAAAAGTCAATATAAAAGAAGACCATGAGAACCCAAACTCAAACACGCCAAAAAGACTAAAACGCCACATATTCTCGAAAACGCCAAAAAATTTAAAAAATGGCTACGGTTATTGCATGGAGGTTTGAAAGGAAAGAGAAATGATTCATCATAAAGTTTTCTGACAGGAGAAGGGTAAAGGTAAGAACAATAAAAGCCATGAAGGGAATGAATGAAAATGTTCAGAAGGATATCCTGGCCATTAGGGTTCCAATAGACAACGATTGTGAAAGAACGAGAACTGTAATAAAAAGACTGGAGAGAAAGTTTCCAGCAGAAGATGATGAAGATGATGATGATATTGAAGATACTCACATACCAAAACTTAGCAGTTGGTTATTGCATGAGGAAGAAGGAACACTTGAAGTGACTTATAAAAACGGGGTGCAATACTCAAGGCCAATGGAAGAAATGTTGAAGACAGGGTTGCCATATGATCATTGAACAACACTGTGATTTAACACATTCAAACGATCCAAAATCCAAGGATGCGGTGATATTCAAGAATAGGCTGCAGCAAAGAAGAGATGAGCTAATGGCGTTATACGCAAAAATGAAATTTGATGATGAAGAATCTGAAGAAAGTGATGAACAAAGCAATGGCTACATCTCTGATGTAATCCCACCTACGGAAGACTATTAGTTTATTTTGATTTTCGTTTTATTGTAGTTTTATAAAATATTAATCTATGGTAACGAATTATTAACAAAAAGATACAAGACGCGAAAAAATGACATGGAAAAAGCCATAACGCCAAAAAATTAACTATATGACACAAAAAGAATTAATTCAACGAGAAGAAATCTGAGAAAAACAGTAAAACGCCAAATAATTAATAAATCTACATAACGCCAAAATTATCTTGCACGCAAAAAATAAAAAAAACATGCCAAACGCGAAAATCGTGAAAGGAGAATAATACTAAAAAGACAAAAAAAGCCCTCGGACCCTGATCATGCCCCGCGCCATGTGTTCGGCCAGGATGCGTTCTCACCATTCTCACACTTTTTTGTCGTTTTCTCCTGATCCCGTTTATATATATATATGGATTAGGATCAAATACAAAGGCTCCTAAAAAACCCACTACAAAAAAAAACCTAAACACCCACCACCACCCAAAAACCTAAACCCCACCCCCCTCCCCTACCTCCTAACTTTTTTTGTTTTTTTTGGCGAGAGGGGCGGGGGGTTGGGGGTTTAGGTTTTTAGGTGATGGTGGGTGTTTAAGATTTTTGAGAGGTGGGGGGGTTAGGTTTTTTTTTTGGGTGGGGGGGGGGGGTAGGTTTTTCGGGGGAGGGGGTGATGTGTGCAAAATGCAACATATAAATTTCATCAATTGTGGCATAAAACTAACCATTTTGTAGTACTAATGTTGGAAAAAGTGTGCTTTTGTCTTCCTTTTGTATTTTCAGGATTAAATGAGCTCAAATTAACAAAAGAAGCAAAAAGACACCAAAATCTGCAATAAATACAAGAAAAGGAACAAGACGTGACATGCCCGACCCCACGACAGCATCTTCCCAAGCAAAACAAGATAACAGAAGACTGAACACGCCCCGTGCTCAGCCAGCATGGGGGCGTGCCCAAGTGTCAGCAGAAAAGACAAAGTTGTAGAAGCTTCTATTGCCCACCACGGGGCCGTGCTCAGCGGACACGGGGCCGTGGTCAACTAAAAGATTCGCACAATCCAGGCAAATCTTCATAGTACAAAGATTCTTCTGCACACGGGGTCGTGCTCAGCGGACAAGAGGGCGTGGTCAACTAATAAGACAAAGCTGCATTAAATGAAGAAAGAGAGGATGTGGACACGGGGCCGTGCCCACTGGACACGGGGCCGTGCCCGAGCTTCTGTTCAGCCTATAAATAGGAGTGCTTGGCTCAAGCTCAAACCATCCCTTGGCACACCACCTCTCTCACACTTCACCCACCACCACCATAACACCATCATCCACCACCATCATCCATTGTCCATCATAGAGTGTGTGAGGCGTCTCGGGATCCAAGATTGATCGTAAGAGTTCTTGACAATCAAGGCTATGTTTGCCTAAGTCTCTTACATCACTTGGTGAAGACAAAGTGTGTAGTGTAATACTTTTTATTTTCAATCTTTTCGCACTTTTTATTTGGTTTTGTATTAATGACTTTAATAACTAGTTTCTTATGTTGAAGGTGATCTTTCCTTATCGTTTGTCCGTGGTGTCTTGGCATTATTTTACTGTCTATATAAAATAAAAGATTTTCACCATTCATATCTCCACGGTCTATATGGAGGTATGTTGGCTACCTGGTCGGGGGTTAAGGGAACGGTTTGGTAAAGGTCTTGCCATTGTTCAGCGTTTAGAGGTCCTGCAATGGACCTGGGTCAAATTTAGTAGGACCTCCTTCAATACTTAACGGTATTGGATGGCGGGGGTCCAAACTCTTTGATCCCCTCATAAGTTAACTACTATTAATACTATAACCCGGCTATTTAGGACTGTATCCCTGCTGACTCAGACTACTTAGTCGAGGGTAACGTCACCTCCAAAAGAGGGGCCTACCATAATTTGCATTAATAACTTAATTAATTATCTTTCAATAATCCACCCTTTTAGGATTGTATCCTTGCTGACTCAAACTACTGGGGTGAGGGTAACGTCACCTTCAAAAGAGGGGCCTACTACAATAACTAAGATAATATCTTAAAATAGTGCAAAAGTGCGAAAATAATCAAAGGTTACACTAGATACGAGTCGGAACCAAGTGATTCATCTTGTCTATCTGTTTTTCTTTTATTTTTATTTTCAGCATTTTTAGTTAGTTTTTATTTTTCTTAGTTTAAAACATTTTTCTAAACTTTTTGATTTGATTAGATGTTGAGGATAAACCGATACTAAAAGCTCTTGTGTCCTTGGCGACCTCGGTATCTTACCAACACTATACTACGCTCACGATGGGTGCACTTGCCCATATGAGTGTCTAGTGTTAGTGAATATCGTGTTTTATAAATTTAAAACTTGACTAAAAAGTGTTAAAGGGGCTTAAAATATACACCTAATATATATAACACTTGACACCCATCAAGTTTTTGGCGCCGTTTCCGGGGACACAAGGATTTTAAGAAAGCTTAAAATCGACGTCCTAATCAGTTTTTCAAAACCTTTTCAAAACGCGCGCACATTTTTCTGCATTTTAGTTTAGTTTTGCATTTACAGTAACCTGAACACGGGCCGTGCTCACTGAACACGGGGCCGTGCTGCATATTTTTATAAAAACACCCAGTAACAGTAGCTTGAACACGGGCCGTGCTCACTGAACACGCCCCGTGCTCAACGAAATCAGTAAATTTAATTAAAACGCCCAGATACAGATTCTGTACACGGGGCCGTGCTCACTGAACACGGGGCCGTGTCCAGCCTTTGTTTCCGTTTTTTATTTTTGTTTTCTGATCTCGAGACTCGGTTGTGGTCTGCTGAGTGATTCTTATGGATCAATACTCAGGAGGTTACAACTACACCTATGAGGAGGATGATTATAGGAGTAATTATTGCACTAATTGTCGTAACACACACTCGGTTCAAAATAGTCTCTCATATCAACCATCCAATTCATACACCTACTATGAGGAACCCAGGTACGAGCCATCAACTTCATACACATCCTATGAAGACCAAAGGTATGAACCTCCTCCCTCATACTCATATTTTGATGAACCAAGGTATGAGCCTTCATACTCATACTTTGAGGAACCAAGATATGAGCCACCACCTTCGTATGCTTATTATGAGGAACCATGGCGTGAACAACCCACCTCATATGAGTATTATGAAGAACAAAATTATAACCCTTATCCATCATATGCTTACAATGAAGGACAATGGTGTGAACCATCTACTTCACATGGGTATTATGAGGAACAAAGGATCGAACAACCGGATTTAAGCTTTGAAAATTCTGATTCTTTTTCTATAACCGAAGTAACCGATAGGATATTAGAACACCTTAGAGTTATCGATCGTTACATAAAAGAATCTCGCGCAAGGGAAGAGCAGTCCCGCGCAAGAGAAGAATTAAAAAAGGAAGAGATAACTGAAAGTGTAAAAATGGAAGAACAAATAAGTGAAAAAATGACACATGAGTTAAACAACGAAAAAGGTGAGTCCGACAACGTTATAATTCAAGAGGAGTCTAATTTTGAAAAAATTAATCTCTTGTCACCTTCTTTTGAAAATCATTGTTTAGTACCCACTCATGCTAAGTTTTTAAAAGAATTGAACACTAACACTAAAATTGACGAAACAGTAAGTGTTAAGTTAACTAATGATCAAACCTCTCTAATAAAAGAAGACCCATTTGAAATTAACATTACACCGGTTCCATGTTTCTTTCAAAATTCGTTTATTAGTAATGTCACAATTGATAAAGATCTTTGTGTTAACATAATGCCTAACTACATTTTCGTAAAATTAAGTATTAGTGATTTTTCTCCACTTCAAATACCCATTTTTCTATCCAATCGGAAAGTAATAAAATCAATCGGTATAGTTGAGGATGTATTGGTTCAAACAAATCAAATGGTAATCCCAACCGACTTTGTCATCCTCGATGACGCTCCTCTAGTGTTGGGACGACCATTTGTAAAAACTCACGAAGCTTTGAAAAACCGGAAGTTCAACAATCTACCTCTTCAATTAGGGGCATTTAAAAGAAGTGTCGATCTTGAGCGGTCAATGAAATATCCATTCGGCAATAATGACCCCCTAATTGAAGATGAAGATGAACCACCTGATACAAGTGAAGAGATTGACCACTTTGTTGAAGAAGAGGTCGCCATAGAACAAACTTTTAAAGTTCTTGATCGAAATGAGCAACCAAATAAGGAGTCTCCTAAAGACCCACCACTTGAGCTCAAAGAACTTCCAAAAGGTTTGGAATATGCTTTTCTAGACAAAGATGGTAATTTACCTGTAATTATTTCGTCTAAATTAGATAACTTAGAAAAAGAAAAATTAATTAGTCTTTTGAAAAAACACAAAAACGCAATAGCTTGGAAACTTGTAGACATAAAAGGAATTAGTCCTTCCATGTGCACACACAAAATTTTGATGAATGATGACTACAAATCGGTAATACAACCACAACGTCGAGTAAATCCAAATGTTCAAGAAGTGGTTAAAAACGAAGTCATCAGATTACTTGACGTCGGAATTATCTATCCTATCTTCGATAGCCCTTGGGTGAGTCCCGTCCAAGTAGTTCCAAAGAAAGGAGGTATGACGGTAATAACTAACGAAAAGAATGAATTAATACCAATGAGAACCGTCACAGGATGGAGAGTATGTATAGATTATAGACGATTAAATGAAGCAACAAGAAAAGATCACTTTCCTTTACCCTTCATTGATCAAATGTTAGAAAGATTATCCGGTTATAAATTTTACTGTTTTTTGGATGGTTTTTCAGGTTACTTTCAAATCCCGATAGCACCCGAAGACCAAGAAAAGACAACTTTCACATGTCCCTACGGAACTTTTGCTTATCGACGCATGCCGTTCGGTCTATGTAATGCCCCCGCAACATTCCAACGTTGCATGGTAGCCATTTTCCATGACATGATAGAAAAGACAATGGAAGTCTTCATGGACGACTTTTCTATCTTTGGGGATTCATACGACCAATGCCTCGATAACCTTGAACGAATGCTATCCCGATGTGAGGAAACCAACCTCGCCCTTAATTGGGAAAAATGCCATTTCATGGTAACTGAGGGAATAGTACTCGGTCACAAGATCTCAAGCGAAGGAATGGAGGTGGATCGAGCCAAAATAGATACCATTTCTAGATTACCACCTCCATCCTCCGTAAGAGCTATCAAAAAGTTTCCTAGGGCATGCCGGATTTTATAGGCGGTTTATCAAAGACTTTTCTAAAATCTCTAGGCCTCTAACAAAATTACTTAAAAAAGATGCCCCTTTCATCTTTGACAAGGATTGCAATCAAGCATTTCTAACCTTAAAGGAAATGTTAGTCAATGCACCTATCATGATAGCGCCTGATTGGAAATTTCCTTTCGAAATCATGTGTGATGCCAGTGACTTTGCAGTTGGAGCTGTCTTGGGACAAAGAAAAGAAAAGCATTTCCACCCAATTTATTATGCTAGTAAAACACTTAATGATGCACAAGAAAATTACACAACAACTGAAAAAGAATTACTAGCTGTGGTATTTGCTTTTGATAAATTTCGTTCTTATCTTGTTCTTTCTAAAACTATAGTCTATACAGATCATGCAGCCATTCGATATCTCTTCAAAAAGCAGGATACAAAACCACGTTTGATTCGGTGGATTCTACTCCTCCAAGAATTTGACATTGAAATCAAAGACAAAAGAGGAGCGGAAAATACCGCAGCAGATCATCTTTCGCGCTTAGAAGACCCAGCTTTAGAAGCGACCAGGGATGAGCAAATCAACGAAAAATTTCCAACTGAGTCCCTGGAAATGGTGGAATACAAGGAAGAACCATGGTACGCCGACTATGCTAACTACCTAGCTAGCGGTATAGTCACAAAAGGTTGGCCACATCATCAAAGAAAGAAATTCTTTGCCAATGTGCAACACTATTTTTGGGAAGATCCATATCTTTTCAAAATGTGTGCCGACCAACTCGTCCGACGATGCGTACATGGTAGCGAAGCACGAAGAATTCTCCGCCATTGTCATGAAGGTCCATACGGAGGGCATCATGGTGCCGCTAGTACCGCAAGAAAGGTATTTGATTCAGGATTTTATTGGCCAACCATTTACAAAGACGCCCAAAGTCTTGTCAAGACCTGTGATGCTTACCAAAGAACAGGTAATATTTCTTCCAAAAACGAAATGCCACAAAATGGCATTCTTGTTTGTGAAATTTTTGATGTGTGGGGACTCGACTTTATGGGACCCTTCCCACCATCGAAAGGAAACAAATATATACTTGTGGCAGTAGACTACTTGTCTAAATGGGCCGAGGCCGAGGCACTTCCAACGAATGATGGAAGAGTCGTGGTAAGATTTCTGAAAAAATTATTCTCTCGTTTTGGCACACCTAAAGCATTAATAAGTGATAGAGGTACCCATTTTTGCAACCATCAACTTGAAATTTTTTTAACAAGATATGGGGTCTATCACCGGGTCTCAACAGCATATCATCCTCAAACAAACGGACAAGCCGAAGTGACTAATAGAGGTTTAAAACGAATACTTGAAAAAACCGTAGGATTAAATAAAAAGGAATGGGCAGATAAATTAGACGATGCTTTATGGGCTTTTCGAACTGCTTATAAAACAACAATAGGTAAAACCCCATATAAGCTAGTCTATGGAAAAAGTTGTCACTTGCCAGTAGAAATTGCACACAAAGCCTACTGGCAATAAAAAATGTAAACTTAGATTTAGAATTTGCTGGTAAAAATCGATTTTGTCAATTAAATGAATTAGACGAACTTAGGAATTATACATACTCAAACTCTGAAATTTATAAGGAAAGAATGAAAAAATTGCATGACAAACAAATTAAACCTAATGAATTTCGGGTAGGAGATCTAGTTCTTTTGTTTAATTCACGAGTTCGACTGTTTCCTGGTAAACTAAAGTCTAGGTGGTCAGGACCTTTTTCTATCACCCATATTTTCCCACACGGTGCAGTAGAAATTAAATCTCGAAATGGGCCTCCATTCAAAGTCAATGGCCAACGGCTGAAACTCTATCAAGGATTCATTGAGGATGAAGAGGAGGAGATCTCGCTCCAAACGATTGAAGAATGAAACCATCATCATACCTGGTAAGTTACGAACGATCGGGACGATGTCTAAAGCGGTAAGTTTTCTAACCAAAGCTTATGGGAAACAAAGGGCACTCACACGAGCACTAAAAAAAAACAATTTTCAAAACTTTGCTCGGCACGAGGCCGTGTCCGCTGGACACGGGGCCGTGTCCACGCTGCAGACGGGATATATCCCCTTTTTCAAAACAGTTACTTCATTCCACACGCCCCGTTTCCCGAAAAAGCTCTGGTTCCAGGCGATTTTTTGTAGATTTTCGACGTCTCCTATCACTCTAACAACATCAAGGTATGATTCTATCACTTTTAGTAGTTAGATTAGTTACTTGCATGTAGTTAAAACACCAAAAATTTGGGGAAAAATCTAGGGTTCTTGAAGTTCATCCAGATCGAACCTCAAATTTTTGTTTAGATCTATTTGCATTTAGTTAGATTAGTGTTATGGGAAGTAAATACACTTGTATTGTTCATAGATTCACCCGATTTCTCACAAAAACCCCAAACCCTTGTTCTTGAACCGAAAAAGATAAAATTGATAGGGTAAACGGGTTATTTTGGGAAAAACGGCACTTAGGATTTCATTTTCGGGGGAAACCGCACCTATTGGACCAAAAATTTTCAAGTTTTCGAAACCGGGTCGAAAAATAGAATTTTTGAGTAACAGACGCCTGGACACGGGGCCGTGTCCGCTGAACACGGGGTCGTGTCCAGCTCACTGTTTGCAGTTTTGACCGGAAATACTTCTGTTTCATGCTAACTTTTGGTGTATTCTTTCAGATGGCTAGGAAGTTCACAAGATTTAACGCCAATGAGCTCGATGCTAGGGCTCGATACGAGATACTTCAAACAAGGCCGGAGGAATACTCGATGCAAGCATGCACGGAACTGTTAACTATGGTGAATCAAATTGACCGTTTCAACAACATTGTCACGGGGCCACTCAGAGTCGCTCTAACAACTCGACTCCGTTCCGTCCACGAATGCACTTTGGAATTCTATAACACCTTCACATTCAACTCGAGGTGCGACCCGTTTGACAATGATGGGGTAGCATTCCGATGTGGCGGAACGAGGTATTCGATCTCTATGGCACAATTTGGGTCGATTGTCGGGTTGTTTGCGGAAGAGGATGCGGGAAACGAGGAAAATACTGGAGGAATGGGAGAGATAGGTGAAAACGAACGCCAAGCCATTTGGGCTCAGATTGGTGAAGGGTACTACAATCCGAGCAGCACTAAGAGTACGAAGCTGAGGGATCCGCTCTACAGATACATCCATAGGCTCCTCGGCTACTCTCTTGGCCAAAGGCATGATAGTAGTGGCGTCGTTGGGTTAAGAGATTTGGTTGTCCTCCACTGTATCCACAACCGCAGGCCGCTCGATGTTCCGTTCCTCATGCTCCGAAACATGCATCATAACCGCCTTGCAAGTGCACCGAGCCCTATCTTCTTTGGGGGATGGGTGTACCGTCTTTTCAGGCACTTCACCCACATACCTAGGTCATTTGAGAGGAGCCCATGGTCGGGTATGGTGGATATACACATATGCCGCTCAATGAACCTGATTTATGAGGCGGAAGACGGGACGGTAAGCTTTCAAAGAATGCAAGGTCATGCATGGAACCCGCAAGAAGTGCTTGTCCTTCAAGCTCCACAACATCATCAGTATCAGTATCAACCCCAAGGTGATCCGGGCCAATCCTCCTCCGGAGCCGGTTTTCCTAATTTCCAAAGTTTGCATGATTTGTTGCAGGAAAACCTTATGTGCACCAGGAACACCTACAACATGGCGAGCAACACCTACCACCGGGTCGGAACTATCGAGAGAAACATATCCGATATCCAAGATGATATTGGATATATTCGAGACCACATTGCGCGCCATGGAGGGGATGATGATGATGATGAGGAGGAGGAGGACATGGATTTGGTGGGAGGAGCGGAGGAAGAAGCGGTTGTTTGATGGTTCCCCAGGTTAACCCGTTTCTAATCTTGAACAATTGATGGCCTGCGTGCCAAGTGTTGAACAATTTACTTTCCCTAACTTCTTTTATTTTCTGCACTTATTTTTCTTTTAACTTTGGCATGGATGTTGAATTTGGTAAAAGTAGGATGTTTGCTATGGTATGGTATAGTGTTTATTGATTAAACAGGTACATACAAGGCTTAGAGTACTAAGAATTAGTAGTACTAAAGCCGGGACAGGAAAATCGAAGAAAGAAACCTGATTTTCAACTTTGCAGACTGTCCACACGGGGCCGTGTCCATCCGACACGCCCCCGTTCCCACTCCCCTGAACCTGCTGTTTGTATTTATTCTGCAGACCTTGACAGACACGGGGTCGTGTTCAACCAACACGCCCCCGTGCTCACCTTCTGTAAGTTTTCGTTACTGGCACCTGAGCACGGGGTCGTGTCCACTCAACACAGGGTCGTGCCTAGGTAACCAGTAACACAAAATTTTTGCTTTTTACACCTTTTTACACATTCAATCAACCTAAAAACTTATTTTTGGGACACATTAAGGACAATGTGTAATTTAAGTGTGGGGGGGATGCTAAAACCTTGAATCTTGCAAAGTCCTAAATACAAGCCTTACACAAAACTCTATTGGAACCGCTAATCACTCCAAATTTTTTTCAAAAATTTTCATTTTTTTTTACTTGTCTAGGTTTAACTCGGGAAATTCAAGTTCTCAAAAAGGTTATATTTTTACGAATTTACAACCGATAGCGTCGTGATAAAAAGAACCAACATAAGAAAATTATGAAAAGGCATGGCAAACTTAGTTAAAATTTGATTATATATACTTGATCACATAAAAACCCATTCCCACAAAAGTGAGTTTTGAGCCTTTATCGAGCATACAATTACATATCGTTAGACTAAATGCTCATTTTTCGTTTCTTGTGTGAATAGCCGCTTGGTTCTTACGACTCTAGAATTTGCCATGACGATACATTCCCGGTCCTTACCAACTTAAACCCGAGTAAGTAAATGATGGAGGCATTAGGACTAACCCTTTTTATTTCTACACCATTATTTTTCTTTTTTTTTTACCACCTACCCAATATCCCCCTAGTTAGCCCCTTTGAGCCTAAACCTTTTCATTTCATAACCCAAACCAAACACCATTTTACCCACCAAAACCTTTTTCATTTTTAACCCTTTGTTTTAGTAACAAGTTCGGTTTTTCATATGACTTTTCAAAAAAAAAAAATGTGTGTTGATGATGAAGCAAAAGAAAATAAACAAACAAGTTCATCAAAAATAACTTTGTTTGAATAATAGCTTCATCAAAATAAAAATTACAAAAATAAAAAGTCTTACGAAAACCGACGCTTGTTACGCTTTTCGCCCTTTTCTACTAACCACTAACCACTAACCCAACCACCTACCTTTAACCCAAGCCTAACCCTTCACCCACAAAGTCCTCTTGATATTTACAAAGGTATATAAGTTAAAAAGGAGAAGGATTGATTGCTTGGCAAGCCTATGGTAGGAGTAAGTTCCATGCCGCTCTCGAGTGATCCACAAATACATTTTCGGCCGAGTGTTAAGTGATCCCCGTGAGGTATGTGAACTTGTATATAAATAGAATTTTACAAAGGCATGTTATGCCCTAATAAGTAATTTATCTTATGAAAAGTTTTAAATAAATCATGACGAATAGGAATGTAAATAAATAAAAAAAACTAAATAAAGAATCTTGGAAATCCCGACACTCTATGATAAGCTCAAAAACCTTCTTTTCTACCCATTCTATTTGGGAGTGTAATAGCGACATATTAAAGAGTTTTGCTTGAGGACAAGCAACGATTCAAGTGTGGTGGTATTTGATGTGTGCAAAATGCAACATATAAATTTCATCAATTGTGGCATAAAACTAACTCTTTTGTAGTACTAATGTTGGAAAAAGTGTGCTTTTGTCTTCCTTTTGTATTTTCAGGATTAAATGAGCTCAAATTAACAAAAGAAGCAAAAAGACACCAAAATCTGACATAAATACAAGAAAAGGAACAAGACGTGACATGCCCGACCCCACGACAACATCTTCCCAAGCAAAACAAGATAACAGAAGACTGAACACGCCCCGTGCTCAGCCAGCACGGGGGCGTGCCCAAGTGTCAGCAGAAAAGACAAAGTTGTAGAAGCTTCTATTGCCCACCACGGGGCCGTGGTCAACTATAAGATTCGCACAATCCAGGCAAATCTTCATAGTACAAAGATTCTTCTGCACACGGGGTCGTGCTCAGCGGACACGGGGGCATGGTCAACTAATAAGACAAAGCTGCATTAAATGAAGAAAGAGAGGATGTCGACACGGGGCCGTGCCCACTGGACACGGGGCCATGCCCGAGCTTTTGTTCAGCCTATAAATAGGAGTGCTTGGCTCAAGCTCAAACCATCCCTTGGCACACCACCTCTCTCACACTTCACCCACCACCCACCACCACCATAACACCATCATCCACCACCATCATCCATTGTCCATCATAGAGTGTGTGAGTCGTCTCGGGATCCAAGATTGATCTGTAACACCTCGGAAATTCATGTCCAAGAAAATAAAGACACGTGTCATGTTATGCAAACGTGTTATAAAAACGGATCCAGATAAAGATGTACGGTAGGATTTAAAAATGTCGACATGTTAAAATATACCTCTGAGCGACCTATTAATAAATCCTTAACCAAGATATGCATCTGAATTATAATTATAAATCTGGCCATCCTAAATATTAAATTAGTTACAACCTTAGACATGGATCCAATGTGAAATTCTTGGTATTTCCGTCAACTTAAACCTCCCACAAGGTGCCAAAATGGTAAGTGCATGCCTAGACATGCAATGGCTGAAAAGATGGTCCCCATTCTGATTAAAATGCAAGAGATTCGGAGATGTAAGTGTTGCATGGTCACAGCCTCAATTAAAACAAACTTTTGTCCTCTGGCGAAGGCTTACGCACCGCAACACCCAGAATGTTACGGTGCGCAAGAAGGCTTACGCACCGCAACACCCAGAATGTAACGGTGCGCAAGGCCTGCATCTGGGCGTTTTTCAGGACAACTGCCTGTATAACCGGTTGCACCGCCTTATTTCAGTAGTATTCGAAAATCATGGACTCTATAGGCGGTTTTTAGCATCTTAGGTACACCTGGGATGATCTTACAACACCTATAGACTATTTTGGCAAGATCTTAAGCTCTTGAGTTCACTATATAAGAAAGCTTAGTTCATGAGTTCTTGACACACATTGCAACATTCACTTGTGGGACTTGCTCTGGAGCTTCCATCAGTAAGAAGAGGATAATCAAGTGTAGAAAAGTTTGCTAGGACCTTTAGTAAGCCTCTAATTACTTGTTTAGTCATTTAAATTAGCTTAATTACTCTAAAGTCAAACTTATCGTAAAATTAGTTTGACTTTCGTTTTAATTACATGTGGCTTAACCACTGATTAAATTGAAAGTGGTTTTAAGACCACATTAGTGTAGGTGATTAACCCTTAAGAGGGCACCTCCTAATTATCTCGTTTGACTGGTCAATTGTCGGGTCAAAGTAGTTTGACAAAAAGTCAAACTGGGCAGAATGTTTGAAAATGATTAAAATTAATAAACCAAAGGTTCTAAATTATATTTCAACATTCCAATGACTTGGTAATTTATATTAAATCATGTTTTATCAGTCCTAACCCGGCAATTAATAGTCTAAGGGCAGTTTATAACCGAAAGTCACAAAAGCTTGACTTTTGCTTTGACTTTCAGTTCTGACCCGTTCAAGCTTAATTCTCCCATGTTTTAAGCTTCCATTAGGACCACATTACTTAGTAGTATAACCCCCTGGAGTTATATTGCATGGTGACTAGTGGTTTGAATTATATGCACTTAATCGTAATTATGCTTAATAATGCCATAAACGCCCTTTTTACATACAACTGAGATTTTTAACAATGTGATTGGACTAACACCTTTGCTACTGATATTTAGACATGTCCTAAAAGTTTAGTATCAATTGGAGGTCTAGAATTTGAGTTATGCTCAATATCGTAATTTAGGAACTTTTTAGTAATTAAAAAGCTTAATTAACATGAAGCCTATCTAAACTCGATTTTTGACACCAAACTTCTTACCTACTGATGTAAAATAATATTTTGGGATTTTTAAAGATTTTTAATTATTTTTAGGCTGAGCATAACATAGGATTATAGCTTGATTTCGGTAATTGTCGGTTTTACCCTTTTCATGCATAAAATGAGTTTTACATAACTTTTTAGTGCCAAATATTTTGCTACTGATTTCCTATGATAAATAAAGTATTTTGAACTTTATGAACTAATCAAAAACTCAGATTTCCTATTTTAACCCGAATACCCCTTTAAACCGACTTTTAAGCATTTTAAGCATCTAGTTTGAGTTAAAACTAATTTTGACATATGAAACTTATTATCCACTGATGTTTAAAGCTAATTTATATATCTATACAGTAAGCTAAAGTTTTTAAACTCAGAAGTATATTTTGACCTTTAAGGCCTATGTAAAAGTTACCAAAATGCCCCTACGGGACATAGTTTGGCTATATAAGATAATTTTCACATATATAATGTGTCTTACTATTATAACTTATAAAAATACATATTTTTACTGATTTAACCAGACCTGAAACTCAGTTGTACAATTTAACTCTTCTATGGACATTAAAATTTACCAAAATGCCCTTATGGGACTTATTTTGGTTTAAATTACTTTTTGGGCATATAAGTTAACATCTTACTGATGTATTAACATAATTTGAGCATAATAATGATTAAGACCTGTATATAATTTATTTGGTTACCCGTTACGCGTTTACGGGTTCGGATCGACTTATGTGACTAGTTTACATACAATAGTCGAAACGGGCTTAACCTTGTCATTTAATTCTCAATTTCCAGAATGTGTTTAGTTTACCCATATTATACAAGTATCCAAGCTTGTCGGGTCTAAACCACATTCTGTTCCGGTCTTCGCTTAATCTAGCGTTTAGAACCATAAGGTTTCTTTCTAGCTAGCCGGTCTAAGTCCTTGACTTAATTAAAGACCCGTTAGCATCCTAATAGGTTAATAAACCTACTATACAGATTAAATAGCTTCCAGTAGAAGGTTCCTTTGAAAAGCTTTAAGATTATACTGCTAGCATCAGGTAAATACTTTTAACTTATTTTCCCTATACGGGCTTGGGATATGGTATTATAATAATACCACTTGGTTGGGTATGAAATCATTTAATCGGATTGTGATTAATAAATTGCATAACCCGTTTTAATCTGTCTTGTTTGATAACATAAGCATTGGGGGTTAACGACCGTGTCCTGGATATCCTCGGCTCATTTTATTTGAAAATGGCCACGACCTATGCACGGGGTGTAGGCATACACCTGACATATGCAAATGCTAAATATAACCCACACGTTGGGGATAACTCCTTTGTGGGTTCTATAAGTGGTGAGTCGGTTAATCACGACCGGCTTCCAACCGGCCCCAATTGTATGACAAACATATAAATCTGTATACAAGATTATCTTTAAATAATTGTCCCAAGTTATAAATGATTTGTGCCATGTGCACCTAAATCAATTTTCATAAATATTTTCAAAATGAGTCAGTTAATTGTATTTACCAGTGTAAACTGACGTATTTTCTTAAAGACTGATTGACAGGTACCTCTCGAAATAGGCTGGAGCTATAGGTTATCAATAGAGGATCTTGCAAATCCATAAGATGCCTGCAGTCTGTTATTTTGTTTCTTTGTATTTATTTATGATCCGCCTGTGGATCTTATTACATTCCAGTCTGTACATTCATAAACTCGAACACTCAGACAATATGGTTTGTAATAGTTTATTCACCCAGACTTCCGTTGTGCTATTATATTGTGTGTATTGACTATGATGATATCAACTATGTCACGATACTCCCCGTCGGGCCCACCAGTCATATGTGGAAATATCGGGGTGTGGCATGATCGTAAGAGTTCTTGACAATCAAGGCCATGTTTGCCTAAGTCTTTTACATCACTTGGTGAAGACAAAGTGTCTAGTGTAATACTTTTTATTTTC
The DNA here is from genome assembly GCA_030545235.1 of Helianthus tuberosus. Lineage (NCBI taxonomy): Eukaryota > Viridiplantae > Streptophyta > Magnoliopsida > Asterales > Asteraceae > Helianthus > Helianthus tuberosus. The sequence continues at coordinate 177,924,110 of CM060424.1, read as the reverse complement.
AATCTTTTCGCACTTTTTATTTGGTTTTGTATTAATGACTTTAATAACTAGTTTCTTATGTTGAAGGTGATCTTTCCTTATCGTTTGTCCGTGGTGTCTTGGCATTATTTTACTGTCTATATAAAATAAAAGATTTTCACCATTCATATCTCCACGGTCTATATGGAGGTATGTTGGCTACCTGGTCGGGGGTTAAGGGAACGGTTTGGTAAAGGTCTTGCCATTGTTCAGCGTTTAGAGGTCCTGCAATGGACCTGGGTCAAATTTAGTAGGACCTCCTTCAATACTTAACGGTATTGGATGGCGGGGGTCCAAACTCTTTGATCCCCTCATAAGTTAACTACTATTAATACTATAACCCGGCTATTTAGGACTGTATCCCTGCTGACTCAGACTACTTAGTCGAGGGTAACGTCACCTCCAAAAGAGGGGCCTACCATAATTTGCATTAATAACTTAATTAATTATCTTTCAATAATCCACCCTTTTAGGATTGTATCCTTGCTGACTCAAACTACTGGGGTGAGGGTAACGTCACCTTCAAAAGAGGGGCCTACTACAATAACTAAGATAATCTCTTAAAATAGTGCAAAAGTGCGGAAATAATCAAAGGTTACACTAGATACGAGTCGGATCCAAGTGATTCATCTTGTCTATCTGTTTTTCTTTTATTTTTATTTTCAGCATTTTTAGTTAGTTTTTATTTTTCTTAGTTTAAAACATTTTTCTAAACTTTTTGATTTGATTAGACGTTGAGGATAAACCGGTACTAAAAGCTCTTGTGTCCTTGGACGACCTCGGTATCTTACCAACACTATACTACGCTCATGATGGGTGCACTTGCCCATATGAGTGTCTAGTGTTAGTGAATATCGTGTTTTATAAATTTAAAACTTGACTAAAAAGTGTTAAAGGGGCTTAAAATATACACCTAATATATATAACACTTGACACCCATCAGGGGGAGTTAGGTTTTTTAGATTTTTGGGGGTGGAGGGGGGTGGGGGTTTGGGGGGGGGGGGGTTGGGGTGGGGTGGGTGTAACACCCCGAAAACGGGTTTGGTAATTAAACTTCGTTAATACTAAAAGACGGGTAAAGTACCGTTAGTAGTAAAAATAACCCGGTAAATATTTGGATTTAAATAAGAAATCCTAATATTAAATACAAACGAATCAAAGTTTTAAGGAATTAAGTTTATAAGAGCCTGAGTTAACGGGACTTAAAATAAAACGGGTTATAACTCCCGAAACCCACTAAATAACTAGGAATATCAACCTAGTTAGTCTAGTGTTGTAAAAATAATGAGGGAACTTGATGTAGTGACCTTTATAAACCTGGGTAAAGTTGAGGGACTAAAATGGTTAAAATGAGAAAATGGGTTTTTATTAATTAAAACTAAAAACACCAAAACACACACATTTGTGTGTGTTTTGGTCGCACAAAAAACAGGAGCCAAGAAGGGCTCTCTAGCTCAAACCCTAGCAAGCATAAAATCACCAAATTGAAGGTCAATCCAAGACCCAAATCGATGCATGAACGCGTAGAAACGATCACCAAGTCAAGGAGACCGTAAGGTATGTCGAATTTTGCAATTTGGTGATGTTTTAAAATTATGATGAACAATCATAATCGAAATTCTGGAATGAATGATGAATCTATGAACATGGTTGTGATGAAATTCATGTTTAGAAACAAACCCTAGTTGAAAACTTGATGAATTAGTATTGAAAACTAGGGATTTGATGATTACCCATATGTGTGCTAAGTGGGTTTTATGACAAGAAGATGAACACTTGAATTAGGGTGTTAAATTGATGAATATTGATGTTATGATACTAGAACTAGGTGTAGTTCATGAACACTAGACATGGAGGTTTGAATTTTGATGTTAACCTTGGTAAAAATAACTAGTTATGAACTAGTTTGTAAATGTGTAAAAGTATGCCCATTAGGTGTTTGATAAAATGCCTAAATGAACGCTAAAATATTGAAATTTCGAGTGAAACGCACATTCGAATAATATGGCAAACTATGCGAAATATAAAACGATAAGAGTTCTAAATATCATGATGATTTAGACTTAATTGTGTAAACCATGTGATTGAAAGTAGTTAACTTTGATAAGTTAAGTTAACTAATGATGAAGTCGAATAGTAGTTTCAGAATAGAATCCGTAAGATGAAATAGTCATAATAATGATGACTAATCTAACCGTCTTACGAATCATGGTGATAGTTTGACTATTGACAAGCTAGATGGAGGCTTGGGCAAGGAGCGGGTCAAACGGATCTTCGCGAAAAAGAGCATAACCAGATGCAAGGTAAGCGACGCTTACATCCTTTTTGTAGAATATGTATTATTTTGTAAACTACAAATGTGATTAGTGTAATATCCGAAATAAGGGTTCCGACGCTATTAACACGAGTCGGAACAAACATAAATGATAAAAACCATGGGTCATGGTGAAAAGAGGCGAAACGGTAATTGAGTCATGTAATGACTAATAATTAACGAGTTTTCGTTAAGATCACTTTAAAATGCAACTAATAACGAGAAAATGAGTAAAAATATAAATTTAGTCAAGTATCGACTAAAGTAAATTGTAGTTAAAAAGGGGCACCCATAGCGTGAGCCGAATGGGTAAAAATATAAGAAAAGAGTTTAAGAGAAAAATGGGTCTAGTGGCAAAAAAATCCGAAATGGGTCGGATGAGCAAATTGGTAATTAATAACCATGTTTTGCTACTTATGAAAATGCTTGGTCATATAGGCCAAACGGGTCAAATGGTGTGATAACACCATTTGACAATATCGACTAATGTGGTTGTCAAGTCTTGTGTTAACAGGAGCGATTAGCGATTCGGACAATTTGCGTCGCCATAGAATATGTGATAATAAAAGCGAGGTATAAATCGGGTCTATTTGTTGACCCGAGCCAGGTACGCAAATATAAGGATGTAGTTAGAAGTGATATTTTGGTCAACTATTAGTGAAAGTCCTTCGTTACAAAAAGGACTAAAATTGACCAAAAGGCCCTTGAGGGGTAAATTGGGCAAACAACCTTTAAGAGTTGTTTAGAGTTAAGCGCTTTGTTAAATGGAGTCCTTGGGATACGTATAAAAATGGGATAGGATGTAAACTAATAGAAGCGTGATTTAAAGCTTGCAAATGTTAAACACCCTTAACGGGTCAAAACAAGTATATATGCAAAATGGGTTAAGATTTCGTAAGAAACCCGCAACTAGAACCTAATATGATAGGATATATCGAAAATAAGAAGATTATGAGAATTTGGAATCAAACAAATATGTTTGTTTGATAAAATGCATAAACGGGTTAAAATTTGATAAAAAGGTAACGAGTCGAAGGCTTAGAAGTCTCAAAATTTATTATGTTGGATGTTGAATTTTAACTCCATATGATGGAGAATTAAATTACGGACGCGTGGGAAAAAGAATCGGGTAAAACGGATTAAAAACGAGAGAGTTATGCTCGTTTCCGTGAAATCGGGTTAAGCTGGGAATGTACAACAACTGTTAAAGCAGCATTCTGCTGAAAAGGGGGCTAGGCGTCACGCGACGCCCCCTAACTCCGGAAAAATGTTATTTTTTTGTTTGTTTGACCCATGGAACTTGTTTAAACTTATGGATTAACTATCAAAACCAACTTTTAAGTTGGTTTTGATCATAGGTGAATGCCAAGAGTGCCCGGATGAAGATCAAGCTCGATGAGGAACCGAACACAATAAAGTTAAAAGCTTCCGCACGGCGTTTCGTCATCACTTTTAAAACGACGAACTTATTTATATTATATTGAAAACTTTTAAATTGTAAAAGTTTTAGATTACTCGTATTTTCTAAGGATACTTAATCGTAATTACATGTTTATTTTCGTTATTTATACGAAAATCTTTAAAATAATAACAAGGGTGTTACAAGTTGGTAATCAGAGCTCAAGGTTGTTGACAAATGTGTTCGGTTCGAGGCTTGATCGCAAATCCGGTAAGTACGTGTATTTTAATGGTTTAGCATGTTAAAGTGTTGTAAACAACACATAGGGTTATCGTGTAATATACGATACCACAATTAAATAATAGATATAGTTGACGAAAATACGCGCGTTGACGCGTATAGTAGAAAAAGCCTTGTATTATAATACAGGCAATTATTGAAGTTGATATTACTAACTTTCATAAATGTTTTAATCGAAGGACACTCGCGTTTGAAGACGACGAGAGTTGAACGAATTGTGGATATGATGATGGAACGGTCCGAGATATGACAAGAAGAGCATACTCATCAAGGACCTAAATCACGTAACGATTGCGAATAAGTTAATGGCAAGGAGAGCCTGTTAGAGCAAGCATTATCAGGTGCACGTTTTAAATTATTGCATAAATAGTAGTATGCAACAAATACGTAGAGATTGAAAGTTGCATATGTAGATTGAAAACTTGGAAAAACCCGAATAGAAAACCTATCCAGGACATTGTTTCCAAGAAAAACAAATAGAGGCATTACTTACATGGGGTGTAATGTGAAAATTATAAAAAGGTCATGTATACCAGGTGTTGATCGCTTACTCTGGCCAAGTAAGTAGTGAACACGTGGTACCATGAACTTCTTATGATGGACACATTTATGTCCGATGTAGTAAGGGTGGGGTGAATGGGACTAACTTAAATGGTACCCAAATGAATCAAATTAAGTAAGATGTTTGATAGAAAACGTAAACGTAAGTCGGATGACGGAAGCGTATTACGTAAGAATAACGAGCCCGAGAGAAGGGACAAGGATCAAGTAAAAAAAAGAAAATACAGACCGACCAATAGGAATGCTAAGGCATAGGGATAAAAGTTTGACCGTCACAAGTGATGAAATTCACATGGACAAGTCAAACGAATTGAATAAAGAATAAAGGACTTGATTGAATAAAAGCGATGGATCTCGCTAAGACGACCAAATAAATTAAAATAACGTCTAAAACCATATAAGAATGATTACTTGAAAATGATTACGGTAAAGATACCCGATGAATGGGTAGGATTTGGAAAGAATGCGTAAACCAAGAGACGGGAACGCGAAATAGAAAGTCAAAAGACTCGGAATATGAGTCATGACTAAAAGACAACGAGAATTTGCAAACAGAAATGTTAATAACTACGCTCAACTATTTTAAAGTTGAACGGGTCGAATAAAGAATGGAGTTTGATGTTCACAAGTGGTGAAATTTCACACGAACAAGTCAAACGAGATAAATAAGGTATAAAAAAAAACCTTGGTAGTGCAATTAAGCGCAAACTGAATAATGGAAGCGCGAAACATTAATGAACCTACGTGATGGGTCATAAAGGAATATATAACACTAAGATAAAGAGCCCGGGTAATGGGTCGTAAAGAAGTATAGGTAAGAACCGGGTAACGGTAAGTGTAGGACAAACCGACGTGTAAATGACGTTGGAAGTCATAAAGTCAGAAAGATAATTCGAAAGAAAACAAATGTAGCCTTAGACTACGGTCAAGGTTAAATGAAATCCAAAAAGCAAAAGTAAATAGCTCTAGACATAAAAGGGATGCCTTGACACCAAACATGTATTTTAAGAATGACATGAGTAGGGAATGATCTACGGGATCAACCTAACCTTTGCGGTTATAAACAATGGAAAGGTCTACGAGACTAAAATGACCCACGAGTCATGACTAGAAAGAAATAGATTATAAGAACCTCGCCTTAAAAAGGTGGAGGTCTAATAAAATAGCCTATAGACTAAGTGATAGAACCTACGGGTTAATTAGACAAAGCGAGAGAATAAATGGAGAATCCTCGCGTAAAACAAAGACTGAAAAAGAATAAATTTTGGAATGTCAATATCCCGGTATGGATAATTGACAAAGGTTAAAGAGAAGACGCTAAACTAAAACTTCGGTTTTGGGTAAGAATTAACGTTCCTACAAAAATGAATTATGATAGACGTATAAACGGTAAACATGAAAGATATAAGTCCTGACACGGATAGGTGCAAGACGATATACTCGAAAAGTGATAATTCTGAAAATAGAAAGTTGATGTAAAATTTGGCATAACGTGACATGATCACGGTCAAGAAATGCAATGTGAGGTAGAATCGCATTATAACCAAGCGAGCGGTAAAAGTAACTGGACTAATAAGTCTAGTTAGTGAGACCGGTTAAGGTCAGCAATTCAAATCAAGAAATTTGGTTTGCTTGTAAGCGGTAAATTCGGTATAACTGAACCAAAAAAATAAATTGAAAATAAAAGAATTTGTTGCTAAAAGTGAAAGATTTCACTAAAGACCTTTAAACGGGTCAAAATAACGGATTCATAAAGAATTCGATAGTATATGAAAGCGATGGATATCGCTAAGTTAACTAACTAGTGGAAATAACGAGATTACATTATTTCAAGTTGCACTATGTCGTAGGAGATACGTAGACAATTAGTAACCAAAAAGATGTTACCATATTTTTCTGGTAATACTAACAGTTGGTTAAAAGTATAAGTAATGTTTAAAATATTTCTCGGATCAAATACATTGAGTTTAAACTCAAAGAATTGTGTAAGAAAAGGTTTCGGGGACGAAACCTCTTTAAGGGGGGTAGACTTGTAACACCCCGAAAACGGGTTTGGTAATTAAACTCCGTTAATACTAAAAGACGGGTAAAGTACCGTTTGTAGTAAAAATAACCCGGTAAATATTTGGATTTAAATAAGAAATCCTAATATTAAATACACACGAATCAAAGTTTTAAGGAATTAAGTTTATAAGAGCCTGAGTTAACGAGACTTAAAATAAAACGGGTTATAACTCCCGGAACCCACTAAATAACTAGGAATATCAAAATAGTTAGTCTAGTGTTGTAAAAATAATGAGGGAACTTGATGTAGTGACCTTTATAAACCTGGGTAAAGTTGAGGGACAAAAATGGTTAAAATGAGAAAATGGGTTTTTATTAATTAAAACCCAAAACACCAAAACACACACATTTGTGTGTGTTCTGGTCGCACAAAACACAGGAGCCAAGAAGGGCTCTCTAGCTCAAACCCTAGCAAGCATAAAATCACCAAATTGAAGGTCAATCCAAGACCCAAAAAGATGCATGAACGCGTAGAAACGATCACCAAGTCAAGGAGATCGTAAGGTATGTCGAATTTTGCAATTTGGTGATGTTTTAAAATTATGATGAACAATCATAATCGAAATTCTGGAATGAATGATGAATCTATGAACATGGTTGTGATGAAATTCATGTTTAGAAACAAACCCTAGTTGAAAACTTGATGAATTAGTATTGAAAACTAGGGATTTGATGATTACCCATATGTGTGCTAAGTGGGTTTTATGACAAGAAGATGAACACTTGAATTAGGGTGTTAAATTGATGAATCTTGATGTTATGATACTAGAACTAGGTGTAGTTCATGAACACTAGACATGGAGGTTTGAATTTTGATGTTAACCTTGGTAAAAAATAACTAGTTATGAACTAGTTTGTAAATGTGTAAAAGTATGCCCATTAGGTGTTTGATAAAATGCCTAAATGAACGCTAAAATATTGAAATTTCGAGTGAAACGCACATTCGAATAATATGGCAAACTATGCGAAATATAAAACGATAAGAGTTCTAAATATCATGATGATTTAGACTTAATTGTGTAAACCATGTGATTGAAAGTAGTTAACTTTGATAAGTTAAGTTAACTAATGATGAAGTCGAATAATAGTTTCGGCATAGAATCCGTAAGATGAAATAGTCATAATAATGATGACTAATCTAACCGTCTTACGAATCATGGTGATAGTTTGACTATTGACAAGCTAGATGGAGGCTTGGGCAAGGAGCGGGTCAAACGGATCGTGTACGCGAAAAAGAGCATAACCGGATGCAAGGTAAGCGACGCTTACATCCTTTTTGGAGAATATGCATTATTTTGTAAACTACAAATGTGATTAGTGTAATATCCGAAATAAGGGTTCCGACGCTATTAACACGAGTCGGAACAAACATAAATGATAAAAACCATGGGTCATGGTGAAAAGAGGCGAAACGGTAATTGAGTCATGGAATGACTAATAATTAATGAGTTTTTGTTAAGATCACTTTAAAATGCAACTAATAACGAGAAAATGAGTAAAAATATAAATTTAGTCAAGTATCGACTAAAGTAAATTGTAGTTAAAAAGGGGCACCCATAGCGTAAGCCGAATGGGTAAAAATATAAGAAAAGAGTTTAAGAGAAAAAGGGGTCTAGTGGCAAAAAATCCGAAATGGGCCGGATGAGCAAATTGGTAATTAATAACCATGTTTTGCTACTTATGAAAATGCTTGGTCATATAGGCCAAACGGGTCAAATGGTGTGATAACACCATTTGACAATATCGACTAATGTGGTTGTCAAGTCTTGTGTTAACAGGAGCGATTAGCGATTCGGACAATTTGCGTCGCCATAGAATATGTGATAATAAAAGCGAGGTATAAATCGGGTCTATTTGTTGACCCGAGCCAGGTACGCAAATATAAGGATGTAGTTAGAAGTGATATTTTGGTCAACTATTAGTGAAAGTCATTCGTTACAAAAAGAAGGACTAAAATTGACCAAAAGGCCCTTGAGGGGTAAATTGGGCAAACAACCTTTAAGAGTTGTTTAGAGTTAAGCGCTTTGTTAAATGGAGTCCTTGGGATACGTATAAAAATGGGATAGGATGTAAACTAATAGAAGCGTGATTTAAAGCTTGCAAATGTTAAACACCCTTAACGGGTCAAAACAAGTATATATGCAAAATGGGTTAAGATTTTGTAAGAAACCCGCAACTAGAACCTAATATGATAGGATATATCGAAAATAAGAAGATTATGAGAATTTGGAATCAAACAAATATGTTTGTTTGATAAAATGCATAAACGGGTTAAAATTTGATAAAAAGGTAACGAGTCGAAGGCTTAGAAGTCTCAAAATTTATTATGTTGGATGTTGAATTTTAACTCCATATGATGGAGAATTAAATTACGGACGCGTGGGAAAAAGAATCGGGTAAAACGGATTAAAAACGAGAGAGTTATGCTCGTTTCCGTGAAATCGGGTTAAGCTAGGAATGTACAACAACTGTTAAAGCAGCATTCTGCTGAAAAGGGGGCTAGGCGTCACGCGACGCCCCCTAACTCCGGAAAAATGTTATTTTTTTGTTTGTTTGACCCATGGAACTTGTTTAAACTTATGGATTAACTATCAAAACTAACTTTTAAGTTGGTTTTGATCATAGGTGAATGCCAAGAGTGCCCGGATGAAGATCAAGCTCGATGAGGAACCGAACACAATAAAGTTAAAAGCTTCCGCACAGCGTTTCGTCATCACTTTTAAAACGACGAACTTATTTATATTATATTGAAAACTTTTAAATTGTAAAAGTTTTAGATTACTCGTATTTTCTAAGGATGCTTAATCGTAATTACATGTTTATTTTCGTTATTTATACGAAAATCTTTAAAATAATAACAAGGGTGTTACAGTGGGGGTGGGTGTTTAGGTTTTGAGTGGTGGTGTAGTGAGTTTAGGTTATTTGACAGTTGTCACTCTATATATCCTTCTTACACATCTTACAATTAGGAGTTTTTATAGAATAACTTAACCATATATATGTATATATATCTTCATTATAATACTAGTATTATGCCCCTGCGTTGCAGCGGTTGTCATAAAACTATACCATTGTCAGCGACCACCAACATCGAAAAAGCTCGTAAAAGCAAAATAAATAAAAACGGGAAAAAATAACGCCGAGCGAAAGACGTAAAATCTTTGAATTACGCACGCTCGTTGCTGAGAAATTAAACTGAAACGTAAAAAATAGAAAAAAAAAAATAACTAAGTCCATCCAAGACCCACGTGTTGGACGAACTTGTCAAACGCAGAAAAATAGATGTGGTGCGATGGGTCAGTTAAACTGGAAAAAATATACGAAAAAATGTTGAACCCCACACGCACGTTGCGATGCGTTAACTCACAAAATTTAGAACGAAACGAAAAACTTGGGAAAGATGAAAAGTATGGTGGACCAAAATTGAAAATAAAAAAGAGTTGAGATTAAATTGTAAAAGATGTAAAACTTTGGGTTAAAGTAAAAAAAACAAAGGGTTTAAATTACAAAATTGAAGTTATTTATTAATTTTAGATAAAGATAAGTATAAAAATAAATGATATCTATATTGGTTATTAATTAATATTAATATTAAAAGAAATTTATTAAACAAATATAAATAAAATTTATAAGGATAAAGGAGAGAATGCCATGTGTCATTATTTGGAGTCTTTTATTATATGTTAGATATATTATGAACATATATATTTTTACTAGATTATAATCATGTGTATTACACAATTTGAATGATGAAAACTATTTCTTTACACAACACAACACAACAAGACAAATAGATGTATCTTATAATTATCTCACAAACTTGCAATGTTTTGCTCATAGCAATTAATACTCAATTAGCTTCTAAAGTCATTAATTTTTTAGAAAGTTTTGTAATTATTTTTAAATCATGTAATTAAACACTGATAACATATTTTTATAACTCATAAGTTTATTATCCTTTATTTTATAACACAATAGTATAATATACAACTATTAACTAACATCTAACTTAGTCTGCCGTCCCTTGACATGCTATTAATTTATTTATTACCTTATAAGACCGTGTGGGGCGTTTTTTGTAAAAATTTTTGCCCGAAAACGCCCTATAACGCCCATCCCCCCATTACAGGGGACGTTTTGGGGCGTTATTTTCGAAAAAAAATCGTCCCGGCGTTTTTAAAATAACGCTTAAATTGACATGGGGCCCACTATTTTTGACCGTTCTCAAACGGTAACTTTCTTTATTATTTTTTTTTTAATTTAAAATATTCCAACTATAAATATATACCCCACATTCACACCATTTTTTATACAAAAAATCACCATCTCTCCCACTTTCTTCTAACTTTTATAAAAAAAAACCCACTTTCTTCTAATTTTTATACAATCATGCATCCATACCGCCCTCCTTTTGGTGTCCCCGCTAGACCCGCAAACCCGAACACAACCCAACCGCAAACCCCGTACAATTTCCAAGACATGGACCCGAGCTTTTTAACTTACGCGGCTTACTTGAGTGGCGCCCCTCCGTTTGTTCCTCCCACTTTCGGCTATGGTCAAGCCGGCGGGTCTCAACCGTTACAACCCGAAGCCGAACCCGATGTGGAAATCGTACCAGAGACGCAACCCGAACCGGTGCAAGAAACATCGAAACGCGGCAAAAGGTCGCATAAGAAGAAGGATAAGGACGCACCGCGGCGTACAAAAAATATCATCAAATGGACAAAGAAAGAGGAATACACGTTGACTCGGGCGTTTGTCGACATTTCGGAGGACGAAGAGACCGGTAACTATTTTATATAAATATTATTTTACTTATTTTGTTACTTTATTTTTTAACAAACAACTTATTTTTTTTTTTTTAGCAAACTTTCAAACGAGCCCGGTTTTTTGGGATAGGGTTCGTGCACTCTTCTTTAGCACGTGGGGTCAAGGCGAACATCGGGACAAAGACTCCATTTCTAGCAAATGGTCCGACATCAACAACAAGTGTCATTCGTTCCAAGAAGTCTTCCAACGTAACTACGATAATCGCCCGAGCGGTGAAGGTGACGTTTGGGTTTTAACGAAGTCTTTGGAGGAGTTCGAGAGGACAAAATGCCCTTTCACGTACTATAAGTGTTGGGAGCTACTACGAAAAAGTCCAAAGTGGGCGGTAGTTAATCCAATGACGTCTAGTAGTAGACGTCGGGCTAAAAGGTCAAAAACATCATCCTCCGTTCACCCGTCAACTCCGACATCGGATGCCCGCAATGTTGATTTAAATGAGGCGGTGGACGTTGACGAGGGAATTCAAGAAGAGTTGGTCCGACCCCCCGGTAGAAGAAAGGGAACCGGGAAAAAAACGGTCGAGTCGTCTTCCGATCTCGAGTTAAAGGATGATTTCGAGGAGATGAACCGTCGTCTCCAAGACATTCGCGACCTCGGCTACAAACGTTGGGAGATTATGCAAGAACGAGTGGCCGAAACCAAAAAGTTTAACGAGATGCAAGAGGCGAGGCAAATGGAAAAGGACATTGAGTTTTTGTCCAAATCGATCGACCACCTCCAAGGCGACGCGTTGATCCTTGCGCAAATGCGTCAACAAAAAATTCGACAAAAATATGGACTCTAGATCATGTTATTTTTTTTAACTTTATTTTTTCTGTTTTTTTTTTATTTTCTGTTTTTTTTTATTTTCTGTTTTTTTTTTCCAGTTTTTTTTATTTTTATTTCAAGTAATGTAATTTTATTTTTAAATTAATGAAGTTTTTTTATGTTTTAAATTAAAAAAAATAATTGTGAAATGATTGAATGGGGCATTATGGGGCATTATACCACTACACCACTTTTGCTATAATGCCCCCTTGCTGACTAGGACGCCACGTGTCGTATAATGCCCCATGGTGGGGGCTTTATAACCTTCTACCACTACACATGGTCTAAGTACAAAGTGAAGAGAAGACGGGGGAAAGTGTCAGACAGCTGTCTGACACTTTCTCATTGGTCCAGTTAAATTATGATTTTATCCCGTTTAAATTTATAATTTTATTATTAGTTTTGTTTTCTTCTCCTGGCCAAATTACGTTTTTGTCCTCAGCTTAAATTTATAGTTTTACAATTGTTTTTGTTTTTTTTTTTCTGTTAAATTACGATTTTGCTCCCAGTATAGAATTCGTTTTAGTGTTTCTTAAAATAAAATTATGGTAGTGTTTTGTTTTAATTGGTTGGCTCGATATAATTTTTACTCGTGCCAAGCGGTAGTTTTTCCGTCGTTTTAGTTTTTTTAGCAAAAGTGTGGTAGTGTTTTGTTTTATTTGGTTGACATGATATAATTTTTTTTGTGATCGTGTTATGAGTAGTATGTACAAGTAACCGAAACACAAACGTGCATGTTATTAGAGAGAAATATTCGACTTAGTGCCCCGCAACGCGGGCAGACTGTTGCCTGGCACTCCCCTATTGATCCAAGTATATTACGATTTTACTCTAATTCAAAATTACGAATTTCCCTTGTTCAAAGTTACGATTTTGCCAATGGTTAAAAATTACAGTATTGTCATCGCTTTCGCTTTTTGCAAATTACGATTTTACCCTAGCCCAAAGTTACAATTTTGCCCCAGTTAAAATTTACAGTATTGTCATCATTTTAGATTTTTTAAAGGTGTGTGGGGGAATAGTGTCAGGCTTCTGCATGGCACTCCCCCATTGGCCCGGGTATGTTACGATTTTACCCTAGTTTAGAATTACGGATTTGCCCCTGTTTAAAATTACGATTTTGCCCCTGATTCAAAATTATATTATTGCCATTGCTTTAGCTTTTTGCAAATTACGATTGTACCTCAGTCAAAAATTACAAATTTGCCGTCAGTTCAAAATTACAGAATTCTCATCGTTTTAGTTTTTTTTAGAAAAACTATAGAGGTGTTTTGTTTTAATTGGTTGACACGCTTTAGTATTGCCATCGCTTTAGCTTTTGGCAAATTACGATTTTACCCTAGCCCAAAATTACAATTTTGCCCCTAGTTAAAATTTACAGTATTGCCACTGTTTTAGTTTTTTTTTAAATGTGTGTGGGGGAATAGTGTAAGGCTGCTGCCATGGTTGTAAAAGTCGCTAGGCGTTCCCTAGTCGGTCGACCAGGGAGTTGAGAGTACTCGACCTAGGCGAAGAGTACACGGGGAGTACTCGGAGATGCTAAATTATAAAGAAATTAGTTTTCGGAAATTAAATATATGTCAAATAACATAAATTCACTAATATTTATAACAAAATACATGAAATTGATATTCATTCTTTAATATGATAGGCATAGAAATTATGTTTTATTTTATTTTATGTCAAACTCGGCCCGAGTTGACTTATTATATCCGATTTTGGCCAATGTTGATCGTATTTGATCGATTCCGAGTAATTAGTCGGATTGAAGAAAGTTGCCTCGGCAACCTACCTTGTAGCGACTACTCGGAGAGTACTCGGCCTTGGAGACCTTGTTTTACAACCATGGCTGCTGCATGGCACTCCCCCATTGGCCCGGGTATGTTACGATTTTACCCCAGTTTAAAATTACGAATTTGCCCCTGTTCAAAATTAAGAATTTGCCCTCGTTTCAAAATTATTGTATTGTCATCGTTTTAGCTTTTGGCAAATTACGATTTTAACCCAGTCAAAAATTACAAATTTCCGTCGGTTCAAAATTAAAGAATTACCATCGTTTTTGTTTTTTTTAGCAAAACTATAGATGTGTTTTGTTTTATTTGGTTGACTCGATATAAATTTTTATTCGTGTCAAGGAGTTGCCTAATACTCGCTCATTAGTCCTAACAAATTACAGTTTTCCCCAAGCTCAAAATTATGGTTTTCTCATCGTTTTAGTTTTTTTTTTCTAGCAAAACTATGGAGTGTTTTTTTTAATTTGTTGAGAAATATTCGGCCTATCACCTCGCAACACAGACGGAGCATCAACTAGTTATATATACAAAGTTCATGTTATGTTCAAGCGTATTAGTCTTCATTGTTTATTTGTTATTATTATTTTTGTTTGATTACTATTCTTATTATCTAGTTATGCAATTTTTTCTTGATTGTAATTCTTATTATCTAGCTATGCTATGGAACTTAAACCAAGATGATGGTGCAGACGATCTAACAGTTATGTTAGGAAAAGTCTTCTTTTTCTTTTCATAACGCCCATTTGTGGGCGTTATGCGACACGTGGCGCGCCACGTGTGCGGGTGGGCGTTATGAGGCGTTATGCATTTTAAGCCCGTAGTCATAAAGCCCCTACCCATCATTACCTATTTATTAATTTTCGTTTTTATAAATTAATTATAAAAACCCACCTTTTTTTGTGATTGGTCAAGGTTTGAAAACCTTTCACATAAAGCCCCTCACCTTGCGCGATATCCATAGCGCCACCCACCTAAACCTTCCCCATAAAGCCCCTATAAAGCCCCTCCGTAACGGTGTTTGGGGCCTTATAGAGGCTTTATGGCG
Source organism: Helianthus tuberosus (assembly GCA_030545235.1). Classification (NCBI taxonomy): domain Eukaryota; kingdom Viridiplantae; phylum Streptophyta; class Magnoliopsida; order Asterales; family Asteraceae; genus Helianthus; species Helianthus tuberosus. The sequence goes on along the minus strand of CM060424.1, from coordinate 177,908,979 downwards.
CCACATAAAGCCCCATTACGCATTGTCTAAAGAGCGCCACACAAATTTATCAGGAAATTCTATATCACCGCCTAAAATCCATCAAAATATACATAATTGGGTTTAAATCCTCATCGCTTGGTTGAGAGGAACTCACAATGTCATTAGGTCAAAGACCGATCTTGACTGTAATAAAGTATTCCTAATAAATAATATATTATTATTATTATTATTATTATTATTATTATTATTATTATTATTATTATTATTTATAAACTTGACGTGTAACAAGATAAAAAAATATCATTCTTTTTTTTGAATGAGGGTATCCAGGGCACTCCCCTGAGAGGGGAGTCCCCTCTCTTACGCACACCCAATCAGGTTATGCCACGTCAACTCCCCTCGCACCCCAATTTGATGGCGGCACTCCCCTCTTAGGGGAATTGTTTTTTCGTTCAAAAAATAAATAAATAAATAAAAGTTTTCATTGGTTGAAAATGCGGCTGGCTCCACCATATCATCTCCCCTTCTTCGGTGAACTCCCCCCGACCACCCTCCCCGAATTGGGTCACCGCAGGGATGGCGGCGGTGTTCCCGCTGGGGGAATTGGGTCACCGCGGCCACTCCCCGCTGGTGCCCCGCTCACCCTGACAATGCTTACTTCTAATTTATACCAATTTAATTTTAAATTACTTCTTGTTTGGGATTGAACCTAAGACCTTCCATTAAGAGACAAGAGCCTCTACCAAGTGGGTTAGCCCCACATTGGCAATTGACTTTATTTAGTTTGAGAATCGATGATCATATTTTATTGTATTAACTATTTGATTAAAACCAGTGGCGAATCTAGAAAATCCGCATAGAGGTAACGTTTAAAAAAGGGGTAACGAAATCGGAAAACGTCAATTTTTCCAAAATTTACACTAACGTTTGAGCGTCAAAAGGCAACGGGGGTTACCCCTTGTAACACCATAGGTCCGCCCCTGATTAAAACACATTCTAACATTATTAATTATACAAAGGATGATTACTATAGTTATAGTTATAATCGTTAGAGCATTCACATCTTATCTCTATATAATTTTCATCTTTAGATTTTAAAGAATAATTTAAAGAGATCATTCTAAACACTATTCCATCTCATTCTCTATAATAAAAAACAATTTAGAGAAAAAAAAAAGCAAACCTCTATATATTGAAGCTCAAATCCAAACATTTCTAACTTATTGTAAGTAGGGGTGTGCACGTTCGGTTCGGTTATTAGAATTATCCGTAACCGTAACCGAAGTCATCGGTTAATTCGGTTAATTTGTCGGTTTTCGGTTCAGTTCGGTTAATTTTCGGTTAATAATCAATTCAAACAAGGGCTAATTTTTCCGCTTATAAATAGATGTAATGGAGGTATAAATACATAAAATAGATGTATAAATACATGAAACGGATGTATAAATACATGAAACAGAGGTATAAATGCATGAATAGATGTTTAAATACATAAAATGAAGGTATAAATAAATAAAATGAAGGTATAAATAAATGAAATAGAGGTATTGTTACATGAAATGAAAGTATAAAACATGAAATACATGAAATAAATGTATAAAAGCTAGAAATATATAAAGAAATAAATGGTTCGGTTCGGTTAACCGATGGTAAAAAAAATATCCGTTAACCGACTTTCAGTTAATTCGGTTTCGGTTAATTTTGGTTCGGTTTTGTCATTTTTCGGTTCGGTTTCGGTTAACGGTTCGGTTCTTGCACACCCCTAATTGTAAGTGTGTTAGAAAGAGAACAAAAATAATAAAATAAATGTATGTGTGTAAAATTAAGATAAACATGAAGAATGAGATGTGTAATATTTTTAAAAGAGTTAAATGTTATTTTAGTCTTTGGGATTTGGGCTATTTTGTCAGTTTAGTCTACAGGTTTGAAACGTTGCCATTTTAGTCCAAATACTTTCAAACGTTGCCATTTTAGTCTACTGGGTTAACTCTATCCATTTTTATGTTAGCTAAAAAGGTAATTCGATCATTTTATATGGTCGAATTGCTCTTGTAGTTAACATAATTATATATAAAATGACCAAAATGCCCTTCTAGTTAACAAAATAAAGGGATGTAGTTAACCTAGTTGACTAAAATAGTAAGGTTTAAAACTATTTGAACTAAAATGGCAACGTTTCAAACCTTTGTACTAAACTGGCAAAATTGCTCAAACCACAAGGACTAAAATGGCATTTAACTCTTTTTTAAAAAATAAACAAATTTATTTGGTTAATAATATCATAACTATGCATAATGAGATCTTAATTTTGTGTGGTTAGGAAATGAAAGGATCTAAGCATTCACATCCATGGCATCATATTATGTGTGTGGTATTTTTAAAATATAAAGAGTATAAAAAGTCGTTGTGAGTGGAGTAGAAAGAAAATGTTACTGTTCATCTGTATATTTGGGGGGACACTGTTCACCCCCTATAATTTTTTAATATATTTTGAAAGTGGTTATGAGTAGATTAGAGAGAACAAGTTAATGATAAAGGTATAAAAAATATTATTTAATAGAAAAAGAGAGAGAAAATATAGTGTTTTTTAGTGTGAAAATATGGTGGGATGGATGTGAATTCTCTAAGGATTTTGACAACCTGGGAGTTTAGCTAAACTTTTAAAGTGGGCGGTTGCCCATCTTAACTTGTTAATTGATATACGTATGTGGGAGACGAGAACAATTCCATCTTTATTAAGAACTCGTTATAGAAGGTAAGTTGCATCTTGTTTACATGCTATTTTTATACGATTGGGGATGTGTTGCCGGTGGATGTTCGGTGATCGGGGAAGAGGAGAGATGTGGTGTAGGCGGTAGGGCTGGCAATTTTACACGAATACACGACACGAACCTACACGAAGTTAACAGGTATCGTGTATTCCCTTAGCATGTATCGTGTACCAAACAGGTAGACACGATATTACCTGTTAATTTTCGTGTATAAACAGGTTAAATACCTGTTTACCTGTTAATACCCGTTAGTACACGATAAGAAATTAAATTAAGTAAAACTCATCAGCCATGTGCGTATGGGTTTCTTAATTCCTTTCTATTTTCATTCCTCATTCAATTAAAAAAAATAAAACCCTAAACTCCCTCTGTAACTCTCTGATAGCATGCCGTGTTCGTGTTAACAGGTAATTTTCGTGTATAACAGTCGAACATGCGTGTTAACAGGTATTAACAGGTAATTTTTGTGTATATCGTGTCGTGTTCGTGTTTGAAAAAAATGACACGATAAGTTATCGTGTCGTGTTCGTGTATGGGGTTTCGTGTATCGTGTCTTATCGTGTACGGGTATACACGATATGTCAGCCCTAGTAGGCGGTGAGTAGTCACCGAGTGGGGAAGAGGAGAGAGGTGGGAGAAAGAAGGGGTTAATGGTGGGCCCCAATCCCTTTCAACCGATCACATTTTTTTTAAATTGTTTACCACTTTTCATGTGTTTGACCATTGCTAGTAATCGAGTGCAAAATGAGTAGTGTAGTGAAGACTTGACATGACATGACATTATTGGTTGGAAAATAAGTTTACCACTTTCCAAATAGTGACCACTCCCTTACCAATGCTAACTTTCTTTTATAGAAAAACGAATGATTAATGGCATTGTGTAAGTTGAATTGGAAAGCAAAAGTATTTCCTCAATTGTCATGACATTGCACATTTTGATTCGAGCAGTTGTTAGTGGAGCACTCGAGCAAGTTACCAAATCAAATTTTGGGTGTTCCATTTTTTTAATATATATTCCTTCTTAGTGGTATATGTCTATTATATTCTATATAAACTTAAAACACAGAGTCGGTCATAATAAGACAAAAACACATACCATGTGTTAAATTGTAGTTAGTCCACTTTTGACTCTTCTTTTTTCAACTTAAAACAAAGAGTCGGTCATTGTAAGACAAAAACACATACCATGTGTTAAATTGTACCCTATAATTTTTCCATTGGTTGCAGAACATTTTTAAAAATTTTAGGCCCCTAGGTATATAAGTAAAAAAATCGGTTAGGGTCGGGTCAGGTCATGTAAAACAAACAAACATCAAACTAAATTTATATAATCATCAAAAACATGTCAAACCTTGTTACAAACATAATTAAAACGTCGACGCCCTACGGGTTTTCATTTTTTGAAATCTATCCAAAACATCATCTAAAACTACTTTCTTAAGCAATTATTTCTCTATATAACATAAGTTCATCGCTCCATAACATAAAATTTCAATTTTAATTTTAACTAGTATCCTATAAAAAGGCTACGTCGGTTGGGTTTTTTTTTTTTCTAGCAACATTTGAGTTTTCTTTTTTTTCCTTTTTTTCTTAATTTACGTTTTGAGCCCTTATGCTTTGTGTGTTGTTTCTTAAAAACCAACTTCTTTTGCAATTTACAGTTTTCATCAACTTTTAAACTTTACGCTTTTACCTCTTGCACAATTTTTTTTCTTTCTGTTTCTTTCTTTTTTTGTGGTTTTGTTTTTTTACTTATAACCTTTAATTTTCAGCATTGACTCTTACAATCTCCTAACTTTCTAAATACTTTTTAATCAACTTTTACGTCTTTATTTTTTTTTACGTTTCGCTATAAACTTAAGTTGATTAGCATTCACACTGACAACCTTTTTACTTTGTAAATACTTTTCTAATCGAGTTTCCCACTTGATGTAAGACATGTGTCGACATACTTTTGTATCGGATCAAAAATCGGGTTGCCCCGCCTCGAAGTGCGGGTGTAACACCCTAGTTTATATTATTAATGCAATTACTTTAACCTCTTTTAACCATGTCCATTTATATTATCGCGAAATGCATTGTTGTTTTCGACCGTCATCATTCTTCAAACGATTCGAGATAAACGACGCGTAACCAGCCATATCCGGCATCGTGGAGTGTATTAAAAAGGGAACAATTGGACGATTGGATGCTGGGCTAGGTGTTTCTTGGAATGCCCACGGATTGTTCGGGTAAAAACCACGATTATGAGGATTCATTTTTCGTATTGTGGTTGGATGAGAATTTTTTTTTTAAAAATAAGATAGATATGATTATAGAAGAGGTGGAGTAGTTGTGGTAAAAAATGAATAGAAGTGTGAGTATTTATAGTGAATAATTTTTTTTTAAACACATAGCCGTTGGCCAACGGCTAGCCCAAACGGCTACTTGTCTTGGCTAATGAGATCCCGCCATGTCATCTTGATAGCCCCGTCCAACGCCCGGGCTGAAACCCCCGCCCAAGGGGCCACGCCGAAACCCAAGCCCACCCGGGGTGGTGACTTGGGCGTTTGTACCCAACCCAACCCACGCCACAACCCTCGCCCCCGGGCTGAAACCCCCGCCCAAGGGGTCACGCCGAAACCCAAGCCCACCCGGGGTGGTGACTTGGGCATTTGTACCCAACCCACGCCACAACCCCGCCCCATACCCCATATTCTAATATACCCTAAATTCACTGTTCATTTAGTTTGAATTTTATCATATATGAATTACTTTAACCTCTTTTAACCAATCTGTTTTTTTTTTAAATTACGAAGAAAAATTATGCATCCACCACTGCTTGGACACGAGATAAAGAGTTGTTAACGTCCACCGACTAAATCAACATAAGATAAAGAAATGTTAACATCAATTCCCGAGGGTTCATTCGGATCATTGCCCGATTATTTTGGTCTGTGCGGACAAAAATTTTGGTCCCAAACCTTTTTGAATCTTTAACTCTTGGATGGAGAGAAAAGATTTCGATGATGTGGTTATCAAGGCGGTGGGCAACATGGGGGGGGGGGGGGTGGGAACTGGATGTGTTGATTATGAAGAAATTTAGAGCTATTAGGGAGGGTATCAAAAATTGGAAAAAAACGATTTTAGAGAAGGAGGGAGATACGGAAAGGATTTTAAAGGAGGATCTGGAAAAATTGGATGAGTTATCTGAAAATAGAGAGTTATCGGAAGAGGAAGAATGGGCTAAAGCGGAATGCTTGAAAGATATTATGGAGATAGAAGGGTATAGAATCAAAGATCTCAAACAAAGAGCAAGGATTAAGTGGGACTTGGAAGGAGATGAAAATTCGGCTTTCTTTCATGGGTACATAAATAGTAGACGGGCCAGCAATAATATTCCGGGGCTCATGATAAATGGGGAGTGGACGACTAAACCTGCATTGGTTAAAAAGGAGATTATGGGATTTTACAGAAATGCTTTCAAGGAAAAAATTAAAGACAGACCTAAACTCACTTGCCACAACATAAAGCGTTTGGCGGTCGAGGAGGCGGCTTCCCTGATTATTCCTTTCAGTAATGAAGAAATCAAGAGTGCGGTGTTCGAGTGTGGGGCGGACAAAGCTCCTGGTCCAGATGGTTTTAATTTCAAATTCATCAAAAGGTACTGGTCTATTTTTTAGATTGATTTTACTAACATGTTTGGTTCTTTTTACAGTAAAGGTACGATCTCGGAGGCTTGCAGCTCTTCTTTTATTACTCTTATCCCGAAGAACAAAGATCCGTTGGGATTGAAAGACTATAGACCGATTAACTTAATTGGCGTGATAAGTAAGACCATCTCTATGATTCTTGCTAATCGCCTAAAAAAGGTGATCGGGGGTATCATCTCGGAAAATCAGACGGCTTTTCTAAGAGGAAGGTACATTCTCGACAGTCCCCTCATGTTAAACGAGATTATCGCTTGGATTAAAAAAGGAAAAAATAAGGCTTTTCTTCTTAAAATCGATTTTGAAAAGGCGTATGATAATGTTAGTTGGAGGTTTCTGTTGGATATCATGGGGCAAATGGGTTTTCCTAGTTTATGGTGCAAATGGGTGGAAGGGGTTCTTTCCTCGGCTAGGTCTTCGGTGTTGGTTAATGGGTCTCCCACCTTCGAATTCGGATGTTCCAAAGGTCTTAGACAAGGAGACCCTCTATCGCCGTTTCTATTCCTAATGGTTATGGAAGCTCTTTCCAGCATTCTTTATAAAGCTGCGATAGAGGGGTGGTTTAAAGGAATCCAATTGCCTAATAATGGTCCGTTAGTCTCTCATATTTTCTACGCGGGCGATGCTCTTGTGATGGGGGAATGGGATAAGGATAATGTGATGAGCGTTTCGAGATGTTTGAGAATTTTTTATCTTTGTTCGGGATTAAAAATTAACTTACAAAAATCTAATCTATACGGGATGGGGGTGGAAGTGGATGATATTAAAGATATGGCCAAGGTGGTGGGGTGTAACACAGATAATATTCCGTTATCTTATTTAGGGATTGTGTTGGGGGCTAATATGAATAGAATAAGTAACTGGACCCCGATAGTCAAGGTTTTTGATAAAAGGTTGTCTGTTTGGAAAGCTAAAACTATCTCGATAGGGGGGAGACTTACCCTGATTAACTCAGTGTTGGAAAGTCTCCCTATATATTATTTGTCGCTTTATAAAGCCCCAGTTGGAATCATTAAAATGTTGGAAGCCAAAATGAGAAGGGTGTAAATGATAATAACAAAATGAACTGGGTGGCTTGGGAGTGGGTTACGTGGCCTAAATTAAACGGGGGGTTGGGTATCAATCGTCTCAAAGAAGTCAATGAGGCCCTTTTGGTTAAATGGAGATGGAGGTACAGGGTTGAAAATCAAAGTTGATGGAGGAAAGTGATCGATGCTTTTCACGGCAAAATAAACCAGAGGTGTTATCTTCCTTTTAACGGTAATCTGGGAGGGTGTTGGAAAAATATTGTGAAATCAACCTACAGTATTAAAATCAAAGGGAAGGGTTTAAACCATCTGATCGTGGGCAAGGTTAGGAACGGGGAAGATATTAGGTTTTGGATCGACGCATGGGAAGGAGATATTCCGTTTTCGGAAAGATGGCCACATTTGTTTGGGTTGGATCTGTTTAAAACTTGCAGGGTAGCAGACATAATGGAGATGAACAGAGGAAATGGTGGGTTTACATGGAACTGGTCTAGACTGCCTGAGTCGGTCGTGGAGCTAAAGGAGTGGCAGGAATGCATAGAGACCCTTAATAAGGTGACGCTCAATAATTCTAAGGATAGGTGGGCCTGGTTGGAAGATAGCAAAGAAGGTTTTTCGGTGAAGGCTGTAAAAAAGGCATTGATTTCCGAAAGGGGTAATAGTCAGCTTCCTAATTTCGATTGGTGCAAATGGGTGCCGATTAAATGCAACATAGTGGCTTGGAGAGGTAACTTGGATAGACTTGCTACGAGAGTGAATTTAAGAAGAAGGAATGTGGACATTACATCGGTTATGTGCCCTTTTTGTAACGAGTTTGAGGAAACGGTGGAGCATCTTTTTTCGGCGTGTTCTATGGCGACTCGAGTTTGGGCAGAGATAAGTGTTTGGTGCAAAATCCCTCCGATTTATATTTTCGATTTCAAAGACATTCTGGATATTCATAACTATTCTCAAGTCGGAAAGAAGGCTAAGGAAATCATTCAAGGGTTGGTGATTATCTCGTGTTGGAGCATTTGGAAAGGTAGGAACGAGTTGGGTTTCAATCAAATCAGTCGTAGTCCGCATGAGATTGTGAGGGAGATCAAGTCGAGAGGGTATGCTTGGATTAACAATAGAACGTCTTGTAATTATATTAGTTGGGGTGATTGGTGTAAATATCCTATGTATATGTTGTAATTTGTTGCCCTTTGCCCGTTTGGGTCGGGGGTGTTTGTGTTGTTTGGCCTTTTGCCCGTTTGGGTCGAAGGTGTGTTTTTTAATGAAGTTCTCTTTTAAAAAAAATTAATAAACATCAGTCCACTTTTATGTACTATTACTGACAAATTGATTTAAATAAAAGGTCTGGTCTATTCGCACACGACATTTGTCTTTTTGCACACTCAAAGCGCCCCGCTTTGGCCATAGCGGGGCGCTTTGGCCTAGGTCCACAGGGGTATTCAAATCCAGCGTCACCGTGTTATCACGATAACGAATGCCAAATACAACCTCTGCCTCCCTCAAGTTGGACGAGACCGATTTCTCATACGAGTCAGAAATAGCGGTCCCCTCGTAAGAATCAGGAACAACTGTCTCGTCAGAATATTGACCGAAAATATAGTTGTTTAACCACGACATCGTTTTTTGTAAACAACAAAAACAAAACACTCGAATACCCACGTATGTTTGTAAACAACGTGAAGAAGAAGAAGACCGAGCTGCTGAAGAAGAACCTCAATCAGTAGTTTGCTTTTAAAAGTGAAAAGTTGGATCGAAGCGCCGCGCTATGGCCAAAGCGCGGCGCTTAGGGTTAACGACAAAACATGTCAATCAGCTTTATGTCTGTCAAACAGTAGGGAATGTCTCAAACGTCAATCGAAGCACTTTTGTCGATCATAGCGCCGCGCTATGGCCAAAGCGCGGCGCTTTAAGGTGTGAAAATAATTTTGTCCGTGTGTTAATAACATGACCCAAATAGAAAGAATCCTACTACAAATATACCAGGTGAAGTAATTATACAAGCCAGTTATCACATGATCACAACAGTCACTTTTGTGTCAGATGATGTCATCATGCGTGCGGTATGGCAGGGAAAATTGTCATACGGATTGTACAACTATATCAATAGTCACATTAGGAGGTGGGTGGGTTTACTCACTTAGTGAGGTTCCCTTCCCGGGTGATCGCAGGTTCAAGTCCGGTCCTTCCTAGATGAGAATAATTCCTGCACTCTCTAGAACCTAGGCATCTAGAGGTTTGCTGTTCAAAAAAAAAAAAAAAAAAAAAAAAAATCAATAGTCACATTAGTCGTTTAGTCAATAAGACTAGGTGTAGTGGATTCACGCCCAAGTCCACATGACATCAATAGATGGGCCGGAAAACTAATTTCTCACTCATATCCACATATACGAGACTTAAAGCATGTTACCACACTCATATATTAACGTTGAAATTATAAAAAAAGAAATGGACTTTTTAATGTTTTCCATGAGGTCTGTATTCAACTAAACATTATCTTAAAAGTCTTTGTAGTTACTATTACTATTCTATAAAACGCTAAGAAACTAAATTTATGGGTTGATGGAATAGTTACTTGTCAATTATTTACAAAAAAAAAAAAAAAATAGAAAGAAAGAAAGAATTACACACTCTCATTGCGAAAACACCAAGAATTTGTACCATATAATGAGAAAGTTGTATGTGCACATCCTCAATAAAACAAACCTCATGTTACCTTTATGACAACTTTATACTATTTGACATAATTATTATAACTAGTGGAATTCTACCACGCATTGCGGCAGGAATTCGATCGGTATCGGTTTGGTTATTTACGGTACTGATACTCGGAATAGTAACCGGAAGATAAAACCCAAAAACTAAGGTCATGATATGCCCAAATGATATCGACACATATTTTATATTGATCGAACAGAATTTAGCTTAATATAGTAAAAAGATTTACATCAAACATCTTGTGTGGGTGTTCCACTGTTCCTTAGCAAAATAGGGTGGTAGAACGAAAACATAAACATCTTTGAAAACCGGAAAAGCATCAATGTTTTTTTTGAACAGCAAATGACTGTATATAGATATATATATATAAAGAGCCAGCAAGCTGCTGGAAAGCATTACACCCGGAAAAAACAAAACAAACTACAAAAGACTCGAAACATCAAAATCAATCCAACTTTCCCACGCCAAGCTAGGAAGTTTGGAGCGATGTTTAATCCATAAGTAGGAGTCTTCCTTGATTTGAGCCACCGTGTCAACGACTCGTATGAAGTTCCCCTCGAAAACCTTTTGGTTCCTCGCATGCCAAATCCTCCAAAAAGTCGCCTTTAGAACTGTGTTCACCAGTTTCTTCCACTTTTTCGATCCAGGAGGGATAACATCAAGAAGCGCCCGAACTGAGGTAACATTACTCGGCATTGGGACTTTAACCCAAACAAAGATGTTCCACGAGATCGCTCTCGCCCAAATACATTTTACAAAATTATCGTCGGAGTCTTCGATACCATATCCGCACCGGTCACATAACGCATCCGGTAAAGGCACCCCTCTTTGTCTAAGCTCAACTTTAGCAGGAACTCTCCCCATACTTGCTCTCCAGGTGAGAAAATTGCTTTTTGAAGTAACCCATGCATTCCATTGCAATTGATTATGGCTCGATTCCGTCTACACTGTGCTCATTTGTCTAGGTCCATTTATCTTTCCCATTTTGATACTTTGCTGCTGCAGAAGGCCCATAAGCTCCGAGATTTGCTCCCATTCTTCTTTGGTTCACGGTTCTCTCGCCCAGGCCAAGACCCATTGCTGAAAACCTTCCACATTTTTCACATTAGAAACGACTAAACTGCATTTATTTGTAGCTATATTGTATGTAGTAGGGAACCGAGATTTTAGTGATTCGTTTCCTACCCATTTATCCAACCAGAATCGAGTGTTGAGCCCGTTCCCAATTTCTACTCGAATTTTTTCTTCAATGTCGATATTTAATTTTAGAAGGGTGTCTTTTATGCAGTGGATATCTTTCCAAATCCTGGGAATGGATTTTTTTATCGGGATAAAATGGATGACATTTTTATTCGTGTGGATGGCCTGAACAACCGATGCCCATAACTGCAAAGAATCCTCTTTATAGCGCCACCACCATTTAGACACCGACTCCGCCAAAAGCCTTCGGCTTTAAGAAATTTTCCCACTTAATCCATCGCAATTTATGGGATCGACCCATTTTCCCCACATGAAATTGCGCCTTATACCTTCTAATTGATTTATAATACACTTAGGGGCCGGGAACTGTTATGGGTCATTTTCTGAGTGTACATATCCTGACTAATATCCTGCTTTTGGTTGTTTGATTGTGATCAGGATACTGGATTAGGATATTGCTAACACACTGGGCGATATCCTGAGGTTAATTGAATTAACCACGTGCAGGTTAGACGCTGTGGGTTACTAACGGTCAGATGGACTTCTTCTCCTCAAGACTCGGGCGTATCTGTTATGTGAGAGATGTTGAACCCGAAAGACCAGGTCTACAACGTTCGAGTGGGGAATATTCGCCGGATCCCGGTTTATTAGGATAGTTTGTTACACTTCTTTTACTATAAATAGATGGAGGCGGATCAGATTAAGGCACACAACTTTCACACACACTTTTGAACACTTTTGCTCTCTAGCTTACTGCAAACACTATACACAAACACTTGTATTCGAATTACATTGTAACACCTAGTAGATCCGCATCACATCCTACATTGTACCCTGATATTTGAAGTAATAGAAGAACAAGGCAGCTGCGATTGTCAGCTCCCGAGGTTTTGTGCCGGCGATCTAGATTGATCAAGGGCTTTCCTCGTGCATCACGAACCTTTACTTTTTTGCTCATTGTTTGGTCATAGATATAGCTCTATATCCTGAGCCGTATCCTGAAACTGTTTTTACAACTAACTCGGTTAACATATTTTTCACACATAATTCTAGCACACTACCTCACTTAACTAATTTGATCACTTAATTGCTTCGGTAATTTTTAACCAAAACAATTTGGCGCCCACCGTGGGGCAAGTGGTGCTATCTTTACTAAAAATCTTTGTAAAATCGTTAATCGGTTTTCTGTTTTCAAAAATTTTTGCCACATTGTCCACAATGGCCTCAAGATCAAACATGAGCTCCTCCACTGTGCCTGCTACAACTTCTGCTACTACTGGATCGGTGCTTCCACCACCTCCTCCAAGGATGCCAGCTTCTTCACAACCTCAGGATATTATCCCTACTCGGAGTATTCAGGGATCTGCTCCCGTTTTAGCCTCTAATGATGAAATTCTAACCTTATTTAGAAGTGTGCAGGAACAAATGAGGCAGCAACAGGAAACTAACCAAATGCTGTTAAGAGAATATAACTCCTAAAAGCTAGCTCAAGCAGATCCGCTGAGGATATTGTTACTCCTTTACAACCCAGAACTTTGAACTTCAGTTCGGCTGTGTATACTGAGGACAATAGGGGGAATATTTTGCCTGGTCATTCCCAGAATCATACTCCTGAAATACCCTCCTCGATCAGGATGTCAACTGTGAGGAGCTCAGGATATGCTTCAGGATATGGCCAGAATCCTCAGACTGGTAACGTGTCAAATAATAATAATCTTGCTACTAACAATAGTGGATCTTTGCAGGATGCAGGTATGACGTAAACATTTACTAGGGAGCTTCAGAAATTGAAGGACATGATATCCAGTGTATCTGGAGTGGTCCAGCCAATTCCGGAAGTGTCCCAAGACAGCCACAGGATATCTCATTTCGCATATCCTATCTGTGATGCTGAAATTCCGAAAAGATTTCAAACCCCCAACATGAAACTCTACGATGGGACTACGGATCCTGAAGAGCATATTGCCCAGTATAGGGAAAGAATGGAGATTAATCCTATCCCTCCAGAGCTCAAGGAAGCATGTTTGTGCAAAGGCTTTGGTTCTACTTTAACAGGATCAGCCTTGAAATGGCTCTTAAATGTTCCTCCACATTTGATTACATCTTTTTCTCACCTAGTGAATTTATTTAATAGTCAATTTTCTTGTAGTCGGAGTTTTGAGAAACTAACAAGTGATCTCTACAGGATAACTCAAGGACCTCAGGAATCCCTAAGGGATTATGTGAACAAATTCAGCAGGGAATCCTTGGACATCCCGCACCTTGATGTTGCCACAACGGTCCAAGCATTCAAGATGGGGCTACAAAAGGATTCCCAATTTTATCAGGATCTTGTGATGAATCCTTGCAGGAATTTGGACGAAGCTCGAAACAAGGCCTTGAGATATATCAGGCTGGAGGATGATAAGAAGATGCAAGAAAGGATGAACTCATCCACTACCTACGAATCAACTAATAGGAAGTCAGAATCCTCATTTAAACCATATCGCTCTAAGCCATATGGTAGAAATGACAACAAGAAAGTGAATGCTGTTGAAGATGAGGATCCTAAAGAATATCCTGAATTATCTGAATATTGCTTTTCTGTTAACATTCCTGAATTAATGTATGCTATGCAGGGTTTAGGAGAAAAAGCTAGGTGGCCTCGAAAGAATCAACAGAAAGCTGATTGGAAGGATAAATCCAAATGGTGTGCCTTCCATGAAGATTTTGGACATGTGACCGAGGATTGCATTGCTCTAAGGAAAGAAATAAGCTACCTGTTAAGCAAGGGGTATCTGAAGGATTTGCTGGGGAAAAAGAAGAATAAAGGGCAGGATCCTGAGAAGGATCCTGAACGAGCAGCATCACCCCTAGCAGATGCCAAAATAATTAACTTTATTTCAGGAGGATCCGACATTTGTGGGACTTCGTATTCTGCGGCCAAAAGGCATGCAAAGGAGGCTAAGACTGAAAGGGGAGACAAACCAGCCAGGATGACCACCCTTACAATTGACAAAGTGATCACTTTTGACAGTGATGACCGGGATACTGTGCAGGATCCTCACCATGATGCTCTCGTAATAACATTGTATGTTGCTAACCATTTTATACGCAAGATATTGGTGGACAATGGTAGCTCTGTCAATATAATTCAGCTGGAAACATTGAAGAGGATGAATGTATCTCCGATGGACATTACTTCGAAGTCTACTGTGCTCGTTGGTTTCAGTGGAGAAGTTAGGAACACAGTGGGAGAAATAAAGTTACCAGTATATGTTGAAGGGGTCAACTCGATACAACGTTTCTGTGTGATGGACTCCCTATCCTGCTATAACATCATACTGGGCAGGCCATGGATCCATGATATGAAGGCTGTTCCATCAACTTATCATCAATGCATCAAGATTCCTACCCCTTGGGGGGTCGTCAAGGTTGATAGTGATCAGCAGGAGGCTAAAGAATGTTATTCATCCTCGATGAAATCCTCAACCAAACCTAGTGCAACATAGCAATTAAAGATGCGGGCCCAGGATATCATGGAGGCTTCGGAGCAGGATATGAAGAAAATTATCCTGGATCAGGATAATCTGGATACCTCGGTGCTCGTAGGAACCAATATCCCTCAGGATATTGGAGATCAATTAACTAACTTTTTAAAATGCAGGATGTCAACATTTGCATGGAAGCATGAGGATTTGACAGGTATATCCAAAGATATTATCACTCACAAGCTTGGAATTGACAGGTCATTCAAGCCTGTGCAACAAAAGAGAAGGAAGTTCGCTCCTGAACGAAATACAATTATCCAAGAGGAAGTTGAAAGATTATTGAAGTCCAAGATGATCAGAGAAGGCAAATTTCCCAAGTGGCTAGCAAATGTGGCCGTGGTTCAAAAGAAGAATGGGAAATGGAGAGTTTGTGTAGATTACACAGACTTGAATAAGGCTTGTCCAAAAGACCCATTTCCTATTCCTCATATTGACGCAATGGTAGATGCTACTGCCAGGCATGAGATGTTAACCTTCATGGATGCATCCTCAGGATTTCAGCAGATTCAAATGGAGCCTTCGGACCAGGAGGACACTGCCTTCATGACACCAACAGGTATTTATTGCTATACTGCTATGCCTTTCGGTTTGAAAAATGCAGGTGCAACATACCAGAGATTGGTGAACATGATGTTCAAAGATAAGCTGGGGGACACAATAGATGTATACATCGATGATATGGTGGTGAAATCTAAAAAGGCTGAGGATCACCTCCAGGATATTAAGGGAGCATTTGATATCCTGGATCAGTATAACATGAAGCTGAATCCTGCTAAGTGCCATTTCGGAGTGGGGGCAGGAAAGTTTCTAGGATATATGGTGACCAAAAGAAGAATAGAGGCAAGCCCGGAGCAGATCAAAGCCATCTTGGATATCAAATCACCTTCAAATATGAAGGATGTTCAACGGTTGACAGGCCGAGTAGCAGCATTGAACAGATTTATCTCAAGATCCTCGGAAAAATGCAAGGAATTTTATGATATCCTCAAGAAGAATAAGAAGTTCGAATAGGGAGAGAAGCATGAAGCAGCCTTGTAGGATTTGAAGCGATATCTCTCAACTGCACCTCTATTGATGAAGCCTGAAAATGGTGAACCACTATCCCTATACCTCGCTGTATCAGGGAATGCTGTAAGTGTCGTTCTTATAAAGGACCATGAAGGTCAGCAATATCCTGTCTATTATGTTAGTAAAAGTTTACTAGATGCTGAAACTAGATATTCTCATCTAGAGAAATTGATATTAGCACTAGTTATGGCATCAACAAAACTTAGACATTATTTTGAGACACATATGATTCATGTTAAAACCAATTATCATGTTAAAAACGTGCTTAGAAAACCAGAGATGTCAGGTAGGATGGCCAAGTGGTCAGTAAAATTGAGTGCTTATGACTTAGTATATGAGCCTAGAAATGCCATAAAGTCTCAGGTTTTAGCTGACTTTGTGGCTGATTTCAGTAGTGACATTCAAAATGAAGTAGATTTAGAGGTACAACAGCTAGGAGAAAACTTAGAATGCTGGACATTATATACTGATGGTGCATCTAACGTAAGAGGTGTAGGTTTAGGTATACTACTAAAATCGCCACAGGGGGACATATTACCCCAGGCTATTAGGTGTGAATTTCCTGCTACTAATAATGAGGCAGAATATGAGGCTTTAATTACAGGATTAGAGTTGGCTAAAAATATGAATATCAAGAATTTGCAAGTATATGTTGACTCCTTGTTAATCACTAATCATTTTAATGGAACCTATGCAGTTAAAGGAGAGAAGTTAATCGAGTATCTCGAAATCCTCAAAAAATTAGCAGGATATTTCGATATTTTTACACTTGAACAGGTACCAAGAGAAGATAATGATGAAGCTGATGCCTTGGCAAATCTGGGATCATCGGTCAGGATACCGGAAGGAACCTTGATACCAATATTACATATCCTATATCCAGCGACGAATCCTCAGGATAAGGAAGTAATAAGTATTTAGGATCCTGATGATGACTATCTTGAGGAGAATCCTAAGTCCTGGACGGCTCCAATCATGAGATATCTAAAGGAAGGACACATCCCAAAGAATGAGAATCCTAAAGCCTTTAGGATGAAGGTATCACGATTCACTATTATAAATGATGTTTTGTATAAGAAATCTCTTGCAGGACCATATCTGAGGTGCTTGGAGGATCCTGAAACCAAAGAAGTACTTCAGGATATACATGAAGGGGATTGTGGTAACCATACTGGGGGCAGGTCCTTATTCTCAAAAATATTAAGAACAGGATATTATTGGCCGATGATGAGGAAAGATGCCACAGAATATGCTCGAAGATGTGATGCATGCCAAAGACATAGTAACATATTACATCAGCCTGCTGAACCGCTGTATCCTATTGTTTCCCCTTGGCCGTTTATGAAATGGGGTATGGATATAGTAGGAAAGCTCCCAAAGGCTCCAGGAGGAAAGGTTTTCATGTTGGCAATGACGAATTATTTCTCCAAATGGGTTGAAGCAGAAGCATTTGTTCAAGTTAGAGATCAGGAAGTGGTATCCTTCATAAAAAGGAATATCCTGACTAGGTTTGGAGTACCGGCTGAGATAATCTGTGACAACGGATCTCAATTTATAAGTTAAAGGACTACTGACTTCTGCAAGAGTTGGGGAATCAAAATGATTACGTCCACCCCGGTACATCCTCAAGCAAATGGACAAGCTGAATCCTCAAACAAGATAATTGTCAACAACTTAAAGAAGAGATTAGGGGCCAAGAAAGGAAGATGGGCAGAAGAACTACCCTTTGTTTTGTGGGCTGATAGAACGACGGTAAAAAATGCAACTGGTCAAACCCCATTTTCCTTAGTGTTTGGAGCAGAAGCGGTGATCCCGACGGAAATGGTGATACCTACAGCAAGATCCAACCTTGGGAATCCTGAGCAGAATCCTGAAGTCCTATGCCAGGAACTGGATACTATTGATGAGACAAGAGATGCAGCAAGGCTAAGGATGGCAGCATATCAACAAAGGATATCCAGAGCATATAACAAGAATATAAGGACTAGAAGGTTCAAAGTTGGAGATTGGGTGTTAAGAAAGGCTTCTTAGAATACTACTAATCCTGTTGATGGAAAGCTGGCTCCAAAATGGGAAGGACCATATGAGGTTGAATCAGAATCAGGAAAAGGTGCGTACCGACTCAAGAATATGGAGGGGATATGCTGCCGAGATCTTGGAATGCTATACATCTCAAGCTTTATTTCAAGTGAGTTTAGAATTTAATTTCTTACTCGGGATGGTAAGAATTCTATCTCTTTTAAACATATTTGATTTGATTTATTGAAACCCAACACTGACTTAAGCATCGGAGGGGTGTTAGCCAAGCTAATACCCACCTTAGTTTGAAGATGTTTTGCAGTATATGCTTCGGGATATAGCACCAGGATACACACTCAGGATACTTCGGAAGATTAGAGGATTGGCCCCCTCTCTCACGTATAAGGGATCCTGATCCCTTCACAGGTTTAAAGGTATTCACCTTTCTTCCGAATTGGGTTTAAACACCCCGCCTGGAGCGCAAGTTATTCGGGGATAGTTCAAGGTGGCGGGACCAATCCATGTAAAAGTGGCTGGCAATTTCGTTACTATTGGCTATATCCTGAATCCTAAAGGTATATGAGGATTGATCACCCTCTCTCACGAAAGGGTATTTTCATACTCTCTAAGGTTTAAATGTTTTCAACTTTCTAAGTCTTGGAGTTTATACACTCCCGCCTGTAGCGCACGAAAATTTGGGATTTTCCCCAGGATACGAGGGATTTATCTCCAGTACATTTTTGGGTTTTACCCCTGTAACACAAAAAATTGTCTATACAACTGGAACTGATGTCCAGAAGAATTCTAAATATTCGAAGACATTGTGCACAGGGGACATTCCTACTGAGGCAATTGTGTAAGGCTCAAAGGATAAAGCTCGGACCTAGTACACTAAGTATCTCAGACAGGGGACATCCTCATTGGAAAAGTTGCAAAAGGATTGAAGTTTGAGAATAGGGTTACACTCTATTCCTAGTATGATCTTTCCTTTGTAAACATAATATGAGTTTTTGAAACCATGTTTGACGGAAGCTTAGGAATCCTGATTAGGATAAATTTTCGGGACATATTCTCAAAATATATGCTTATCAGGATATTTGATTAAAATATTTGGGAATAATACTAGTTTGAAAGTAAAACTTTGATCAAACAAGAATTGTCAAAACAGGTTTTAGAAAGTGAACTATCTTTTATTCTTTAAAAGTTTTCTCTAAAGTTGATTGAATTTTTAGAAGTTCTATTTAATAAAAGTTTTCATAATATACCACTGAGTATATTGATCAGGATATTTTTAAAAGGTAGTTGTACAAAATTTTGCAAAGATAAAATTTATATTAAGGAATGCATAACGGAAATTAAAAGGCAACAACAAATAAGTCAAAAGCAAGTTATATTATTAACATGTCAAAAGTTGTGCTTTTGGATTCACCTCAAACCGAGGCCCATCCACCAAAAGCACAATTAGTCTTTACCATACTTATGTAACGGTTGAAGGTTCTATCTCAAAACATGACCTGTCCACCTTCAACCGTTACGACATTCAAAACAGGTTATACTAACCGATGGCCAAGGGCTTCATCCTGAAAACCCAGGACCCATCAACCTTTGGTCATCGTATTGTTCTAGTGCAGGAAATATAAATTGTTCAACGACAGGAAAAGTAAATTGTTTGTACAAACCACAACCATGAAATTTAAAAAAGTGGGCTCCGGCCTTGGCACGTACATCCATCATCGCCCACTTCGCCTCCTAAGGGGCAGCACCTTCTTGATCGGCAACTTCTTTCCCAGCATCCGCACCAGCATCACCCTCGGGATTCTTCTCAGCATCATCACCAGCATTGGTCACCTCCTCCGCCGCCTTAGAAGGCTCTTCACCAACATGCTTTATAGGATGTGCAACAGGATGGCCTCCAAGATCCGGTAATTTCGCTTCCCAAGCTTTGACATTCCAGGAGGGGCATTCGAAGCCCAAGGCTTTGGCCTCATAAGCCATCCTTAACCTAGCTTGGAGAAGGGAGATAACAACGGATGCTTTGAGACTGTCCCGATATGAACTCATATCCTGCTGGTATTGAAGAAGAGCGGCGTCTAGTTTGGCTTGAGCATCCTCATTGGCTTTGTGGAGGGCAGCTTGGTGTTCCTGGGTCATTGCCTTGTATTTGTCCTCATAGTGCTGGGACTTGGCAGCTGCGATTGTTCCTTGATCAGCTATGGTGGCTACAACTTCTTCGAGCTTAATCTCCAGCATCTTGTTAAGCCCACATGCGTCTTCATACAAGTGCATGAGACGTTCCAAGCCCTGCAGTTAAAGATACAAGTATCAGTGTAAAATGAACAGGATAATGATTAACATGCATGTTCAGGATATTGGAAGGGAATTCTTACCTGCTTGAGGAATGAAGTAGCTTCATTAAACCCATGATTCTCGAGAGAGAATGTCTCATAGGCGGCTGGAGAATCCATTTCTTTCCTCTTCCGGGAGCTAGAGGCCCGAGTCCTGGATGCCGGAGGAGCTTTAGGAGCGGTAGTAGTCTTTGAAGTGTTAGGTTTCGGTGTGGCAGATGGCTTCGGCTTAGATTCTTGTTTGTCAGGTACAAGGCTGGAGTAACTATCCAACTCGTCAAGTTGGAAGCCTTCAAGGTTGACAACTGGTACTGCACAGGGGAATATATTTTTAAAACTCATAATACCTCTAAAAAAATAATCGGGTTGATAAATAAAGATAATTACTGAGAATATGCTTACTAGACATCTCTGAACTTGATTTTTGGCTTGAATCTGTAAAAGACAGGGAGAAAGTTCTTTCACTGGCAGGAAGTTGGTAGATTCCTTTGATCCTGGACATGGATTCCGCACTTGGGGGTGCTAAATCTCTGAAGTTCGCTGCATAAAAACATCAGGATATAAGTTTAGGATATAGTTTAAGGATATACTTGGGGATATTCCTAAAACCCTAGATCCTACCCTTGGTTAACCATCTAACCGGCAGGTCGAAACCCTTGTCGATGGAGTCTCTTTTCACAAAAAAGAACTTTCGCCGCCATCGGTATTCGTTCTTGGTGGCCTTAAGGACTAAAGGGCTTTTGGAGGTGGAAAAAAAAAAGAAAACGGCTGTCGCCATGGGACCTCAGCCGATATGCTATAGGGAGGTCTTCAATGCACAGGTCAGGGCAATGGCGAGATCTGATTTGATCTAGCACCATCAAAACTCGCCAGACCATTGGTATAGTTTGAGCATAACTAAGGCAGGTGAGGTCAAAGAAACGAGATATAAAGGGTGGAAATGGGTACCGGAGCCCCAAAGAAAAGGGGTAGGCGAAAAAACAAACCCACTCGTCTGATGACACGTCTGATCGGATCTCTCGGTCGAAAGGCCGAATGGCTGTTCCAGTGGGAAAGGCACCGGAATTCTTGAGGGCAGCGATATCGGCATTGTTGAAGCAGCAGATTTCTTTTTCCGGTTCTCGTATGAGGTTTTGACTCACGAGGGTTGGGACTGGTTCATCCGAACGAGATCTTGTTCGAGATGCCATGAAATGTATTGAGCAAATTAAAAGAAACTTTGGAGAAAGAACAGAGAATGAAGAGAAGGATGATTACCTGAAAATCGCTTGGAGAGTAATGATAACAAGAAGAAAAATATCTCAGCTAATTATAGGCTGAATATAGGGGGGGGGGGTAAAGAGTAAATATTGCATTGAAAATGGCACAATGTCACCTCAACCATCGTTTCGATTTAATTGCCTTGATTTACGAGATAGAAATTTTAAAATATATCCGTTGGATTGGTATACCAACAGATATATTTGGGGACAATTGTTATGGGTCATTTTCTGAGTGTACATATCCTGACTAATATCCTGCTTTTGGTTGTTCGCTTGTGATCAGGATACTGGATTAGGATATTGCTAACATACTGGGCGATATCCTGAGGTTAATTGAATTAACCACGTGCCGGTTAGAGGCTGTGGGTTACTAACGGTCAGATGGACTTCTTCTCCTCAAGACTCGGGCGTATCTGTTATGTGAGAGACGTTGAACCAGAAAGACCAGGTCTACAACGTTCGAGTGGGGAATATTCACCGGATCCCGGTTTATTAGGATAGTTTGTTACACTTCTTTTACTATAAATAGATGGAGGCGGATCAGATTAAGGCACACAACTTTCACACACACTTTTGAACACTTTTGCTCTCTAGCTTATTGCAAACACTATACACAAACACTTGTATTCGAATTACATTGTAACACCTAGTAGATCCGCATCACATCCTGCACTGTACCCTGATATTTGAAGTAATAGAAGAACAAGGCAGCTGCGATTGTCAGCTCCCGAGGTTTTGTGCCGGCGATCTAGATTGATCAAGGGCTTTCCTCGTGCATCACGTGTCAACCTTTATTTTTTTGCTCATTGTTTGGTCATAGATATAACTCTATATCCTGAGCCGTATCCTGAAACTGTTTTTACAACTAACTCGGTTAACATATTTTTCACACATAATTCTAGCACACTACCTCACTTAACTAATTTGATCACTTAATTGCTTCGGTAATTTTTGACCAAAACAGGAACAAAGAGAGAAAATAGGAGGGGAGGCTTCCTAAGACGGCTTTAGCCAAAGTGACTCGTCCGGCTAGAGATAAATGTCTAGCTTTTCAACCGGAAAGCTTCTTCTTGAATTTTTCTACTATAGGACTCCAAAAAACGCTTCTTTTCATATTGGCCCCAATCAGAATCCCTAGATAGTTAAAAGGGAAAGAACCAACGCCCTAATTAAGGATTCGAGTTGTCTGACTTACTTCCTCCGCTTCAACACCCACCCCAAAAAGATGACACTTTTTGTGGTTAACTTCAAGGCCTAACACTAGGAATAAGCATCTAAGGAAGGGCTTTAGACTCAAAGCATTACTATCCGACCATTCTCTAATGAAAAGATCGTCATCGGCATAGCATAGGTGAGATAAGACCAGCCCATCGTTTGGGAGTTTTACACCTTGGAACATCCCTAATTTCACCGCTTTGTTGATAAACATGACAATGACCTCCAAATCAAGGATAAAAGGAAAGGTGAGATAGGGTCTCTTTGCCTTAAATCCAGTTTGTATTGGAATTCGCTTAATGGTGACCTATTATAACAACCCTCGAAAATACCCCTAAACGCTCTAATTATAACCGAATGCACGTAAACGGACCCGTTTACCTTTGATTTTTATAAAAATAAAATAAAACAAAGAAATACACGTCGCTCACGGGCCGCGACCAAGTTCACAAGGTGAGTCGCGGGGCGCGACCGAGAGCTATCTGGCAAAACCTCAAAGTGCCACGTGGCACGACACACGGCAAACCTACATAGGTGACTAACCAGACCTAGCCATAGCTAGGTCTGGCTCGTGGGGCGTGAAGGAACCAGAGCCAGGGCTCGCGGGGCATGAGCCAGTGGCGAATTCAAGTATAAAAGGAGGCCTCTAGCCTCTGTTCAAATCGTTCATTTCTGTTTCTTCTCCCTGCCTCTATTATAGCTAAAAGCTACTCGATATTATACCCCTAAAACACGAAGCTCTGCTATAACAACTCTCCCAAAACCCTTAAAATATTCCTATATGTCCTAAAATACACCCCGTATACGAAAAACGGGCCCGAAATACAATTATATTAATAAAAACCCAACAAAACAAATTCTGGTGGGTCCTCGCGGGGCGGGACCCAGTTAGGCAAGGGAGTCGCGGGCCGCGACCCAGTGCCACCAGGCGACACCCCAGCCCACCACGTGGCACAACACTCAGCAACCATACACTTGTGACTCGCCAACCCTAGACCCTACCCTAAATCGCTCGCGGGGCGCGAGAACCCCCTGATCAGACCTTTTAAATATGAGCTCGACGTTCATTTCCAAATCATTCAAAAACAAAAATTCTCTCTAAATTCTGAATAGTAGAAATTCTACTCGGGTATAATACCCACTAAAAAGTGAAGCTCTGCCTCATTGTAAGTATTATAACCCCTGGTTACGTATTAGTTACTCTGCCCGACTGATCTAAAGCTCCGTAACGCATGTCGAGGCTCTGCCTGACTCAGTCGTTGGAGTTCTGTCTTGGGAAGGGTTATAGCTAATGTAAATTGGGTTATTTTACTAACACGTGTGCATTGTTTAATTTAATAGATTATAACCAGGAAGTTACCAGAAAGCTGTAGGGTTATCTAAAGTAGCAATGTGAGTCATTCTCTTTTTATAACCAACTGTTTTTATAAAACCTCAATTGTTTCAAAATATAATTAACAGTGATTGAGTATTTGTGATTCTACAATTATTGTCGGTATG
This sequence comes from Helianthus tuberosus, assembly GCA_030545235.1. NCBI lineage: Eukaryota > Viridiplantae > Streptophyta > Magnoliopsida > Asterales > Asteraceae > Helianthus > Helianthus tuberosus. The sequence continues at coordinate 177,884,658 of CM060424.1, read as the reverse complement.
TTGGGGTTTTGTATACATTACTTGTTACTAATACTGTGAATAGTAACATGACCACAAGTCAGGATTGACAGTACTGTGAGTGGTAATTTGGTAGATATAAACAAATGTAATTGCGGATGCCCTCAATACTGTAAAGATATAAAATTGTTTTGATTAAATTGGGATGCACTCACCAGTATTTCCCATTGACAAAATATTTTTAAAACGCGTTTCAGGTAACAAAATGTGAAACACAAATAGAAGCCAGCTGGAGAACACTGAAGTCTTGGAAAAAGTGGCTATAAAAGTTACCTAAACAAGAAAGAAGTTTTATTTGAATAAAATAGGGTTTATCCCTATAAACAACTTATAAATGGAAACTTGGGTTTTTTTTTCATGTATTTATTATCTATAAAATGTGGTGTTTTACCCTGATAAACTATTTCCTAACTACTGTCCTGATGTTATTTCAGCTGCCAAATTGATAAACACCGATACCACTAATCTGGATCTTGCGACACCGCTCTCGGGACAAGGGGCCGGGGGTTGCGACATCTGCTTCGTTGTAAGTATTTTAACCCCGGTCACTAATTCGTTACCCTACCCGATTGATCTAGGACTCCGTAACGCATGTCGAGGCTCTGCCTGACTAAGTTCGTTGGAGTTCTGTCTCGTGTTGTATGTCTAATTTGATTTGGGTTATCTTACTAACACGTGTGCATTGTTTGTTTTTAATAGAAAATAACCAGGAAAAGCAACAGGAAGCTATAGAAACACCTAAGTCTACAAAGTGAGTCATTCTCTTTTTATACCAAACTGTTTTACCAAAACTTCAAATGTTTTCAATTATACTTACAGTGATTGAGTCTTGTATTCTACAATTTCTGCCGGTATGTGGGGTTTTGTATACGCTACTAGTACTACGTTACTATTGGACAACGAGTTAGCCAATGAGTAATATGACCACAGTCATGGAACTGCCAACATGACAAATACTGAATGAGTATATTGGTAGATATAAACATTGTAATCGCTCTCAATACTGTAAAATTATAAAAGCTTGTTTTGATTATACTGGGATGCACTTGCCAGTATTTCTTGCTGATAAAATCTTTTTAAAACGCGTTTTAGGTAACTTAATGTGAAGCTAATAGAAGCCAGCTATGGAGCACTAAAAGCTTAAAGAAGTGGCTATAAAAGTTACCTAAATAAAAGTTTATGTTTTCAACAACTAGGGTTTATCCTTATAAATGTATTATCAATGGAACATGGATTTTTATCCCATTTATTTATTATAAAAGTTTGGTGTTTTGAAACTCTGAAACTATTTCCTAACTACGGTCCTGATGTCTCATTTCCACTGCCAAATTAATAAACACCGATACCACCTAACTGTTGGCTCGCGGCTCCCGCTCCCGGGGTAGGGGTCGGGGCTGTGACAGGAAGGTGGTATCAGAGCCATGCCACTGGTTTAAGCCATTTAGGTGTTCTCCTAATACCTAAATTTTAACCAATCGTGTTAGGAAATAACTTGTGTGATTCTATGTAAATATGTATATTATTATTTTGTGCTATTTGACAATTTTCTAGTTTACAGTATGAGTGAGCAAGGTACCTCTGACGCTTATCGTCAATTACCTCATTCCCCAAAGAATGAAGGAACCTCATCCCAACCAACTTCAAGATACACTGTTGATTCTGAGGAAAGAATCTTTATATTTAAAGCCCAATCCGAGGAACCATTTCCCCCTAAAAAGAGAGGATGGTTTTGTAGAGGAGCTCATGAAAGGAGGAAAAGAATGAAAAAACTCCAACAACAGCGAGCAATAGCAAAAGCATATAGAGAAATGAATACCCAAAACCAGGAAACTAGACACTCGTGGGAAGAGGAACTTGATAGGCAATTAGTTGATTTCCACATGTTAGCAAATACAGCAGTAGAACCTAATCTTGACCAAGTAGCTGAACCACAACTTTTACCCTTATTCCCTAACCAACTCATGGAACTAGAAAAGAACCACGAGGACCAATTCCCAATCCCAGCATTCATTCATAAGGAGATCCCTAGAATTCCCGCACCAAACCCTATAGAGCAGTATACAACACTGAACCCTTTAGACCCATGGTGGAATGACAACACTGCAATTCAGGATATATTAAACAACTCATACCCTTACGGAGAACCCATACCACGTTACCTGAGCCAGTACCAGCCCCACTCCCACCCATGAACCAAAAAAATGTGGAAGAACTTCGCCAATATGGTGAAGAGTTAGTTGAAGAGGGAAACCGGATCCGTCAGATAGGAGAGAAACTCGTCTGGAAGTATGATGAGCGTGAGATGCAATTCTAGACAAGCCAACACCTAATATATATATATATATGTGTGTGTGTGTGTGTGTGTGTATGTGTGTGTGTATTTTGTTACTAAAAAAACAACAACAACATCAACTAGACTAGATAAACTAATATATATCGATGCATAGTTACTAGTATTTAACTTCCAGTTGTAATTTGTACTAGATGCATATATAGATATATAGAAAGAGTAAGTCGCAATGTTCGACGTTTTTGGTTCAATCTGTTTGAATGATTGTTTGAACTAAATCTGATAATGAGATATTAATACCTGATAAATGTTTACAATTCAGATGGACAACGAAGTAAATCAGGAAAACCAGAATAATCATAATAACGGGAACCAAGTGAATAACAGTGCCATTGAACACATAGTAGCCCAAGGAATCATAGATGCTATGCCATATATTATCAAGACTATTAAAGAAGCAGAAAATAATAACTCTGTAATTGGAAGTAAACGTGCACCTACTGAACCAAGTCACAGCGTGAACGAAAATCACGGACCACTGATCCAAGCACCAATTCCAAAAAGAAGAAGAACCATATCATATGGTTGTTCTTATAAAGAATTCTTGGCCTGCAAACCCATAGAATTCTCAGGCAATGAAGGAGCCATTTCAGCTTTACGCTGGATAGAAAAGACAGAAGCAGTCTTAAAAATAAGTAAATGTGCAGATGAAGATAAGATCATGTTTGCTTCTAATCTTTTTAAGAATGCAGCCCTAGAATGGTGGAATACCATTCTCCAGTCTATAGGAAGTGACAGAGTTTTTAACATGGAATGGACCAACTTTAAGGAGATAATTGAAAGGAAATTCTGTCCTCCTCATGAAAAAGAACAGATTGCCAATAAGTTCTTAAATCTTAAATGACTGGAATAGATTACAAGGGTTATACTACCATATTCTTCGAATATGCTAGGATAGTACCAACCTTAGCCTCACCAGAACCAGTATTAATATCCCGTTACATCTGGGGATTAATTAGTGAAATTAGACATGTAGTCAAGGCAGCCAGGCCATAAACTATAGAAGAAGCAGTAGAACTGGTCAACACCTTGACTGATGAATTAGTACGTACCCAAGAGGAAAACCAGAGAAAGAACCTAGCTCAAAAGCTTACCTAAGAATTTTGTTATAGTAATTCCTACCGTGGAAAAGGAACATGTTCTTCCACTTCACCCAACTGCAAGTATTGCAAAAGGAAGCACTCAAGAAGGTGCTCAATATACTGCAACTTCTGCAAAATGTCTGTACATAAATAAGAATACTGCAGGAAGAAAGCTATCAGTAGGTTATGCTATAATTGTGGAGAAGCTAGTCATATCAAACCGAACTATCCGAAACTAGCTCTAGCGACAACCAGCAAAGCTAAAGGCAACCGAAGGACCCAAGAAGAATGCCAGAGCATTTGTTCTGACAGCTGAAGAAGCCAAGATGATTCCGGATGTGATTGTCGGTACGTTTTTAGTTAATGATTCTTTTGCTAAAGTATTATTTGACTCTGGTGCAAACCAAAGTTTTATCAATACGTCTTTCTGCAAACTTCTCAACCAACCATTAACTAAACTTCAACAAGACTGTCTGGTGGAGACGGCAAATGGAGATTCTATCAAAATAAGCGAAGTCCTGCAGGGAGCAAGGATAGAAATTCTAAACCGTAATTTTTCTGCTAATCTTTTTCCAATGAATCTTGCTGGATTTGATGTCGTGTTAGGAATGGATTGGTTGGTAACCAAGCATGCCAGTATTTTATGTAATCAAAAGTCTGTGCAAGTAAGTACACCAAATGGTGAAAAGATCACAATTAAAGGAGACAAGCCAACCAGGACAACAAAATTCATCTTAGTGATGAAAGCTGCAAGCTATGCAAGGAAATGAGGAATGATGTATATGATTTCCATAATCATTAACACTGAAGGAAAATAATTAAAAGATTTCCTGTAGTATCTAAATTCTCAGACGTGTTTCCAGAAGAGTTACATGGATTACCGCCAGATCGAGAGGTTGAATTTAGAATTCACCTAATACCAGGAACGGCACTGATTGCCAAACCACCATATCGACTAGCACCGACGGAGATGCAGGAACTGAAAAGACAGTTGGACGAACTACTTGAAAAATGTTTTATACAGCCTAGTTCATCGCCATGGGGAGCACCGGTGTTATTTGTCAAGAAGAATGATGGATCGATGCGTATGTGCATTGACTATCGAGAATTAAATAAGGTAACGATTAAAAATCGGTACCCACTACCAAGAATCGATGATCTGTTTAATCAACTTCAAGGAGCCTGATTCTTTTCTAAGATCAATTTACGCTCAGTATATCATCAATTGAAAGTACAGGAAGAGGACATTCCTAAAACTGCTTTCAGAACAAGGTACAATCATTATGAATTTACAGTCATTCCGTTTGGGTTAACCAATTGTCGGAACCCCCGCCCCCTTATCTGTCCCGGGAATGGGCGGCCACGAACACCAGTGTCGGTGGTATCATTTGTTTATTATTTTGGCAGCGAAAATTTCATCAGGACCGTAGTTAGGAAATGTTTATCAGAGTAAAACCACCATATTTTATATTAATTATCACATGGGTAAAAACCCAAGTTTCTTATTACAACATGTTTATAGGGATAAACCCTATTTTATTGAATTTAAAACATCGTCTTTTAGGTAACTTTTATAGCCACATTTTTCCAAGCCGTCAGTGCTCTCTAGCTGGCTTTCTTCTAATTGGCTTTTACATTTTGTTACCTGAAACGCGTTTTAAAAACATTTGTCAGTGGGAAATACTGGTAAGTGAATCCCAGTTTAATCAAGAAGAATTTTATCCTTTAACAGTATTGAGAGCTATCACATTGTTTTATTTCTACACAATTACACATTCAGTATTGTCAATCCTAACTGGTGGGTCATATTACCCATTGGCTAACTCGTTGCCCAATGGTAACGTGTTCCACATTTTGTATACAAAACCCCAATATACCGGCAGTAATTGAAGAACTACAAAGACTCAATCACTGCTTAATCACATTGTAAAACATTTAAGGTTTTGTAAAACAATTTACAAAAAGGAGATTACTCACATTGTTGTCCTAGATTTCTTCTAAGGTTTCCTTGGTGATTATCTATAATTTATACAAATGTACATATGTTAGTATAATAACCCTTTATTTGTATTAACGATACCCTCCCCGAGACGGCATTCCAACGACTACGTCGGGCAGAACCACGACAGTCGTTATGGAACCCTGGATCAATTGGGCAGCGTATCTAATACGTAACCGGGGTTTAAATACTTACAACGGGGCAGAACTTCGTTAATTAGGGGGTATTATACCCGAGTATAGTGCCTACTATATAGAAATTCGTTGAGATAGAAAAGAAATGAGCGAACTGACTGAAGGTCCGATGCCCTTCTTATATAGGGCCTGATTTTCATTCTCTCGCGGCCCGCGTAAGGTGAGTCCTCTGGTTACGCGGCCCGCATAGTAGGGGTGTAGGGCCTAGCTTGGCCTAGTCAGCATTATAGGGTCGACACGCGTGGTGACATGTGGCAGCTCAGGGTGTCGCCTGACCACCTGGCTGTCGTGCCCCGCGTAAGATCCTTAAGGGATCTACGCGGCCCGCGAGCGACATAAAAAATTTGTTTTTTAATTATTTTTAATGACATTTCATATTTTGGGTTCGGTTTTCACATACGGGGTGTATTTTAGGACATATAGGGGTATTTTAAAATATATTAGGGTGTCAGAAAAATTCAAGAGGGTTGTTATATCCTCCCCCTTGTTTTAGAACTCGTCCTCGAGATCTACTGGAACAAGTGTGAATATTTCCTTTGCATTTCTGATTCAAGCTCCCATGTGTATTCTGGTCCTCTTTTGGAGTCCCACTTCACTTTGACCAGAACTAATCTCTTGTGCTTGAGATTCTTGACTTTCCTATCTTCAATTTGTAGAGGCCTCTCTACAAATTTTAACTGCTCATTTACCTCTATATCTTTTAGAGGTACTATCAGTGATTCATCAGCTAAGCATTTCTTGAGATTAGATACATGAAACACGTCATGTATTCCTGCCATTTCCTCTGGCAGTTGTAGCTGATAAGCTACAGGTCCTATTCTTTTAATAATCTCAAAAGGTCCGACATACCTGGGGCTTAGCTTTCCCCTTTTTATGAATCTTACCACTCCTTTCCAAGGAGAGACTTTTAATAACACTTTATCTCCTACTTGAAATTCCAACGGCTTTCGTCTGTTATCAGCATAACTCTTTTGTCCATCACGTGCTGCTTTCAGTCGTTCCTTGACTTGAATGATTTTGTCTGTTGTTTCTTGTACCATCTCAGGTCCAGATAGTTGCTTTTCTCCAACTTCTACCCAACTTACTGGAGTTCGGCACTTTCATCCATAAAGTGCTTTAAATGGTGCAGCATTGATACTTGTGTGATAACTATTATTATAAGAAAATTCTATCAATGGTAAATGATCGTCCCAATTACCTCCGAAATCAATTACACAAGCTCTAAGCATGTCCTCCATTGTCTGAATTGTCCTTTCGCTTTATCCGTCTGTTTGAGGATGATAGGCTGTGCTTAGATTTAACTTAGTTCCCATTTCTTTTTGGAAACTTGTCAAAAAATGAGAGGTAAAACGACTATCTCTGTCGGAAACAATTGATAGAGGAATTCCATGTAAAGAAACTACTTCATTTAAATACAATTTAGCTAACTGTTCCATATTGAAAGTTTCCTTCATTGGTAGGAAATGAGCTGACTTGGTTAGCCTGTATACAATCACCCAGATTGTATCATTACCTTTCCTGGTTTTGGGTAATTTAGTAACAAAATCCATTGTTATTAATTCCCATTTCCAAACTGGCATTTCTAACTGTTGCAATAAACCTGAAGGGTTCTGATGTTCAGCTTTGATTTGTGAACATGTTAAACACTTTGCAACATATGCTGCTGTATCCTTTTTCATTCCTATCCACCAGAAATTCTTTCTTAAGTCCTGATATATCTTATCACTTCCAGGATGCATTGTATACTTATGGGCTTCTTCTAATATACGGTAACGTAGGTTTCCTAATTTAGGTATCCACATCCTTTTCTTATGGAATCTCCAAATTCCATCTATTCATTATTCTAATTCCTTAATCATTCCTTTTATCTTCTCAGTATCATCCTTGATTACTGATTCTTGTGCCTTTTTAATCTGTTCATTTAAATCTACTTGCAGATTTAATTTAAGTGAACGTACTCTTTTTGGCTTTTCATGATACTTTCGGCTTAAATCATCAGCAACTACATTTGCTTTTCCTGCATGATACTGGATATCACAATCATAATCACTAAGCATCTCCATCCAGAGTCTTTGTCTCATATTCAATTCCTTTTGCCCGAAGACATACCTTAAACTCTTATGGTCTGTGAAAATGGTAAGCTTACTACCATATAGGTAATGTCTCCAAATCTTAAGGGCGAAAATTATAGCTCCTAACTCTAAATCATGGGTTGAATAATTTTCTTCATGATTCTTAAGTTGTCTAGAAGTGTAAGCTATAACCTTTTGACGTTGCATTAACACACATCCATAACCTAATTTAGAAGGGTCACAGTAGATTACAAAATCTTCAGTTCCTTCTGGTAACGCTAGTATGGGTGTATGGGTTAATCTGTGCTTAAGGATTCTAAAGGCTTCTTCTTGTTTTGGTCCCCATTCAAACTTAACGGATTTACAGGTTAACTTAGTTAAGGGAATGGCTATTCTAGAAAAATCTCGAATAAATCTTCTATAATAACCGGCCAATCCTAAGAAGCTTCTAACCTCGGTTGGTGACTCAGGGGTTTTCCACCTGGTTATCGTCTCGATCTTGGTGGGATCTACATGAATTCCTTCATGATCAACTAGGTGTCCAAGAAATTGTACCTGTTCTAACCAAAACTCACACTTCGAAAATTTAGCATAAAGCTTTTCTTTTCTTAATAAACTTAGAAGTGCGTGCAAATGCTTTGCATGTTCCTCTTTACTCTTAGTGTAAATGAGAATATCATCTATAAAGACAATTATGAATTTATCCAAATATGGCTTACATATTCGGTTCATCATGTCCATGAATGCAGCTGGGGCATTGGTTAAACAAAATCGCATGACAGTAAATTCATAATGGCCATACCTTGTTCTGAAAGCGGTCTTAGGAATGTCCTCTTCCAGTACCTTTAATTGATGATATCCTGACCTTAAATCGATTTAAGAGAAAAATCGTGCTCCCTGCAATTGATCAAACAGATCATCTATTCTTGGTAATGGATACCGATTCTTAATCGTGACTTTGTTCAATTCACGGTAATCAATGCACATACCCATTGATCCGTCCTTCTTTTTAACGAATAAGATTGGCGCTCCCCATGGGGATGAACTTGGCTGTATGAATACTTTTTCTAACAATTCGTCTAATTGTTTCTTTAATTCCTGCATTTCTGCGGGTGCCAAACGGTAAGGTGCATTGGCAATTGGTGTTGTCCCTGGTATTAAATGGATTCTGAATTCAACTTCTCTATCTGGAGGTTGCCCTGGCAGCTCTTCTGGAAATACATCTGAAAACTGGGATACTACTAGAATATCCTTTAATTCTTTTCTTTTAGTGTTAGTGATTATGGAAATCAAATACACCAATGACCCTTTTCTTATGTAACTTGCTGTTTTCATCACAGAGATGAACTTTGTGGATTTAAGGGTTTTATTTCCTTTAATTGTGATCTTTTCACCCCTTGGTGAATTTACTTGGATTGAGTTTTGATCACACAAAATACTAGCTTTATTGGCTATTAACCAATCCATTCCTAATACAATATCAAATCCTGCCAGATTCATTGGGTAGAGGTTTGCAATAAATTTCTGATTTAAAATTTCCATTCTTGCTCCCTGCAAGATTTCAGAAATTGTAATGGTTTCCCCATTTGCTGTCTCTACTAGGCATTCTTGTAGGAGTTTAGTTAATGGTTGATTGAGTAATTTGCAAAATGAAGTATTAATAAAACTTTGGTTTGCACCAGAGTCAAATAATACTTTAGCAAAAACATCATTAACTAAAAACGTACCGGCGATCACATCCGGGATCAACTTTGCTTCTTCTACAGTAAGAACAAATGCTCTAGCATTTTTGGTGTTCTTGTTGTTTGTAGCTAGAGCTAGCTTTGGACCGTTAGGCTTGATATGACCTTGTTCTCCGCAGTTGTAGCATATCCTATTGCTAATCTTTTTCCTGCAATCTTCCTCCTTGTGTCCCGATATTTTGCAGAAGTTACAGTATATGGAGCATCTTCCTGAATGCTTCCTTTTGCAATACTTGCAATAAGGTGTAGAGGTAGAGCCTATATTTTTCCCACGGTTAGAATTTCCAGAACGAAATTCTTGTGTAAGCTTCTGGGTTAGGTTCCTCCTTTGATCCTCTTCTCATGTAAGGACTAATTCATCTGTCAAGGTATTGGCTAGTTCTAAAGCTTCTTCTATGGTTTGGGGTCTAGCGGCCTTGACTACATGTCTTTTCTCTCCAATTAATCCCCAGATGTAACGGGAGATTAATACGGGTTCAGGTGAAGCAAGGGTTGGTACTATTCGGGCATATTCAAAGAATAACTTAGTATACCCCTTACTATCCACACCAGTCATTCTAAGATTTAGGAACTTGTTTGCTATCTGTTCTTTTTCATTAGGAGGGCAGAATTTCCTTTCTACCATGTTTTTAAACTCCTCCCATTCCATATTGTAAGTTCTATCACTTCCTCTAGACTGAAGGATAGTGTTCCACCATTCTAAGGCTGAATTCTTAAACAAATTGGAAGCAAACATTATCTTATCCTCTTCCGCACATTTACTTATTCTTAAGACTGCCTCAGTCTTTTCTATCCAGCGTAGAGATGCAACGGCCCCTTCATTGCCCGAGAATTCCATCGGTTTACAAGACCATAATTCTTTGTAAGAACAACCATAAGACACGGTTCTTCTTCTTTTGGGAATGGGCACTTGAAGTATGGGTCCATTGTTCACACTGTGTTCAGGTTCAGAAGGTCGCTTGCTATCATGTTTACTTTTATTTTCTGCTTCCCTAGTCGTTTGAATAATATATGGCATTGCATCTATTATTCCTTGTGCCACTACGTGTTGGATGGCACTGTTGTCCACTTGGTTTCCATTATTGTTGTTGTTTAGGTTTTCGTTATCCGGGTTATTGTTACTCTGGTTATCGTTATTCTGGTTTTCCGGGTTATTATCTGGATTCTCTTGATTCACTTGGTCGGCCATCTGAATTTTAAACATTTACCACATATTAATATCACAAGATAATATCTTAATACGATCAATCACATGACACGCATCTTGATAAAAAACATCGAGCATTGTGACTTTACTCTTTCTTATCTATTATACATCTACTACAAACTGATACTGAAATTTTGAAATTACAATACTACTATGCATCGCTAACCACAAAGTGGTCTATACTACAACATATATATTATTATATTATTACTATTACCAACTCCACCATCACCTTCACTGGTCTGGATTCATCCAGTAATCCATATTGCGCTCGTCATATTTCCAGACGAGTCGCTCTCCTACCTCCCTCATCCTCTCACTACTCTCTAAGATCTCTTCTCCAAAAGTTCGGAGCTCGTGCACATTTTCTGCACTCATTGGGGGTGCAGGTGCTGGTACTGGGTATGGGTACTGGGGCATGGGATTCTCCTGAGGGCACAGATTCTCTAAGATCTCCCTAATATATTCATCGTTGTCATAGTAGGGATCTAGAGGGTCCAGACCTGGATAGGCGGCTAAGTTCGGCATGGGTTCATCGTTTAGGTGATAGCGTGGCACATAATCCCTATGATCATCGAACCATGGATCATAATCTGGATCTAAGGGATTAGGGGCTGGTATCCTAGGTATCTACTCAGGGTTGAAATCATGCATTTCTACTTTATTTTCGAGGTTGTTTTCTATCTCCATTGGCTGCGTGGGGAATAAGGTAAGGGTTGTGGGGCTACTAGTTGTTCCAGATTTGGGTCGGCAGCAGTTGCTGCTAGGATATGAAAATTGGCTAAGCTCCTATGAAGCATATCCTGTGTATGGGCATCTAACTCTCGCGTAGCGGCTGCTAGGACTCTTTGCTGTTGCAACTTTCGCATTCTTTTCCTACGCTCAAATGCTCCCTTACTGAACCATCCTCTCTTTTTCTGAGGGAATGGCTCTTCAGACTGAGCCTTAAAGACAAACATCCCTTCTTCCTGATCAGCTGAATACCCAGAGAGGGTAGGCTGGGAAGAAGTACCTTCACTCCTTGGTGAATCGGACAACTGACGATACACGTCTGAGGGTCCTTGATCCCTCATATTGTAAACTAATAAATAGTCAAATAACACATAACAATAAAATACAGATATGCACATATTTTCATAATTTATTTCCTAACAATTTGGATAATATATTGATGTCAGCAGAACACTTCTATGGCTGAATCAGTGGCTTAGCTCTGATACCACCTTCTGTCGCAACCCCTGCCCCTTATCTGTCCCGGGAACGAGCGGTCGCGAACACCAGTGTCGGTGGTATCATTTGTTTATCATTTTGGCAGTGGAAATTTCATCAGGACCGTAGTTAGGAAATGTTTATCAGAGTAAAACCACCATATTTTATATTAATAATCACATGGGTAAAAACCCAAGTTTCTTATTACAACATGTTTATAGGGATAAACCCTATTTTATTGAATTTAAAACATCGTCTTTTAGGTAACTTTTATAGCCACATTTTTTCCAAGCCGTCAGTGCTCTCCAGCTGGCTTTCTTCTAATTGGCTTTTACATTTTGTTACCTGAAACGCATTTTAAAAACATTTGTCAGTGGGAAATACTGGTGAGTGAATCCCAGTTTAATCAAGAAGAATTGTATCCTTTAACAATATTGAGAGCTATCACATTGTTTTATTTCTACACAATTACTCATTCAGTATTGTCAATCCTGACTGGTGGGTCATATTACCCATTGGCTAACTCGTTGTCCAATGGTAATGTGTTCCACATTTTGTATACAAAACCCCAACATACCGGCAGTAATTGAAGAACTACAAAGACTCAATCACTGCTTAATCACATTGTAAAACATTTAAGGTTTTGTAAAACAATTTACAAAAAAAGAGATTACTCACATTGTTGCCTTAGATTTCTTCTAAGGTTTCCTTGGTGATTATCTATAATTTATACAAATGTACATATGTTAGTATAATAACCCTTTATTTATATTAACGATACCCTCCCCAAGACGGCATTCCAACGACTACATCGGCCAGAACCACGACAGTCGTTACGGAACACTGGATCAATCGGGTAGCGTATCTAATACGTAACCGGGGTTATAATACTTACAACGGGGCAAAACTTCGTTAATTAGGGGGTATTGTACCCGAGTATAGTGCCTACTATATAGAAATTCGTTGAGAGAGAAAAGAAATGAGCGAACTGACTGAAGGCCCGATGCCCTTCTTATATAGGGCCTGATTTTCGTTCTCTGGCGGCCCGCGTAAGGTGAGTCCTCGGGTTACGCGGCCCGCGTAGTAGGGGTGTAGGGCCTAGCTTGGTCTAGTTAGCGTTATAGGGTCGACACGCGTGGTGACACGTGGCAGCTCAGGGTGTCGCCTGACCGCCTGGCTGTCGCGCCCCGCGTAAGATCCTTAAGGGATCTACGCGGCCCGCGAGCGATATAAAAATTTTGATTTTTAATTATTTTTAATGACATTTCATATTTTGGGCTCGGTTTTCACATACAGGGTGTATTTTAGGACATATAGGGGTATTTTAAAATATATTAGGGTGTCATAAAAATTCAGGAGGGTTGTTATACCAATGCCCCAACTGCATTTATGGACATGATGAACAAAATATGTAGACCATACCTGGATAAATTCATAATTGTCTTTATAGATGATATTTTAGTTTACTCTAAGAGTAAGGAAGATCATGCAGAGCATTTGCATATACTTCTGACATTATTGAGAAAATAAAAGCTTTATGCTAAATTCTCAAAATGCAAATTTTGGTTGCAAGAATTGCAATTCCTTGGACATCTGGTTAATCATGAAGGAATTCATGCAGATCCCACAAAAATCGAGGCGATTACCAAATGGAAAGTCCCTGAATCACCAATGGAAGTAGGATGTTTTCTTGGACTGGCAGGATATTATAGACGTTTTATTCAGGAATTCTCTTGAATAGCCATTCCCTTAACCAAACTGACTTGAAAATCAATTAAGTTTGAATGGGGACCAAAACAAGAAGAAGCATTTAGGATTTTAAAGCAAAAGTTAACCAACGCCCCCATACTCGGGTTACTAAAAGGAACTGAAGACTTTGTAGTCTACTATGACGCGTCTAAGTTAGGATATGGATGTGTGTTGATGCAACGTCAAAAGGTTATAGCTTATGCCTCTAGACAGCTTAAGAAACATGAAGAGAATTATACAACTCACGAACTAGAGTTAGGAGCCATAATTTTTGCCCTTAAGATTTGGAGACACTATCTTTATGGTAGTAAGTTTGTTGTATTTACAGATCATAAGAGTTTAAGATATGTTTTTGGGCAAAAGGAATTGAATATGAAACAAGAGTAAATTACAAAGTTCGTCCTTTATGTATGCCACTTATTACAAAGTGTCTCCTTTATCTTTACTATTTACAGAAAACATACTTAATGTTTGAAAAACCATTCAGGATATGTCCTTTACTCTAAACCTAGTTTATTTTCTTAGTTAAGTCAGGTCATGTGAGAAGCATGTGAGGGCATCAATGTCAATCCACCTACCAATTACACTCCCATCTTATAAAAATCCTAAACCCCAATTTCACCTACCACACTTGATTGTCCATAATCAATGGGCGTAGTGGAACCTTCTGGAATACTCGGTCTAATCGACATAAACCGACCTATTCCAACCTTTTTATGCACAACATAATCACTTTCTTCTAAACTAAACAGATCAACTTTATAACTAAAACCAGCATTTTCATTACTAGAACCACCGGCTGTACATAAACGACCTCGTTTCAACTCACGCAATCCTCGTTGCTGCTGCTGCTTCACAAGCTGAATATACTTCTCAACCTCTTCATCCGTCACACCGTCACCGGAATCCTGTTTATACCTACCGGAATTCTGCTTCGTGAACTCTTGTTTCAGAATTCTATCGCTGAAAGTGGAAATTAGGTCAGATTCGGATTCCGGACTCTTGAAACGAGTGATTCGGTCGGGACCGGTGGCGATAGTGTTGAAAACGGTTACAGATGAGGAGGAAGTGTGGTTGTGGTGGTGAAATGGTGGAGAGAAGATTGTTGTGGATGGTCTGAAGAATGGTGTGGATAGCCAGAACGGGGATGAGGCGTGAAGGAGGTGCGGCGGTGACGGCGGAGGATGGGCAGAGAACGACGGTGAGGGTTTGAGGATAAGGGTGGCCGCCATGGCCGGAGTTGAGGAAGTAGGGGCTTCGGGAAACGATAAACGGAGGAGACAGGAGAATCGTGTTTTCAGCTTATCGTTAATAAATGAGTAAATTACAAAGTACGGGGTGAACAGCTTATCGTTAATAAATGAGTAAATTACAAAGTACGGGGTGAAATCGGTGGGTGAAACTGTCGTTTAGGGTTTTTATAAGATGGGATTGTAATTGGTAGGTGAATTGACATTAATGCCCTTACGTGCTTCTCATGTGACTTGACTTAACTGGGAAAATAAACTAGGTTTAGGGTAAAGGACATAACCTGAATGGTTTTTCAAACATTAAGTATGTTTTCTGTAAATAGTAAAGATAAAGGACACACTTTGTAATAAGTAACATACATAAAGGACGAAGTTTGTAATTTACTCACGAACTAGAGTTAGGAGCCATAATTTTTGCCCTTAAGATTTGGAGACACTATCTTTATGGTAGTAAGTTTGTTGTATTTACAGACCATAAGAGTTTAAGATATGTTTTCGGGCAAAAGGAATTAAATATGAAACAAAGATGTTGGATGGAGATTCTTAGCGATTATGATTGTGATGTCCAATATCATGTAGGAAAAGCTAATGTAGTAGCTAATGCTTTAAGTTGAAAGTATCATGAAAAGCCAAAATGAGTACGCTCTCTCAGGTTAAATCTGCAGAAAGATTTAAATGAGCAAATTAGAGAGATACATGAAACAGCAATCAAGGACGATACTGCAGGTTTAAAAGGAAGAATTAAGAAATTAGACCAAGTATCGGATGGAATTTTGAGATTCCATAAGAAAAGAATATGGATACCTATTCAAGGGAACCTACGAAACCGAATTTTAGAAGAAGCTCATAAGTCTAAGTGTACGATACATCCCGGTAGTGATAAGATGTATCAAGACTTAAGAAAGAATTTCTGGTGGATAGGAATGAAAAAAGATATAACAAACTATGTTGCTAAATGTCTAACCTGTTCACAGGTTAAATCTGAACATCAAAAACCTTCAGGGTTATTGCAACAATTAGAGATGCCAATCTGGAAATGGGAATTGATAACAATGGAATTTGTTACTAAATCACCCAAGACACGAAAAGGTACTGATACAATCTGGGTGATTGTAGACATATTAACAAAATCTGCTCATTTCTTACCTATGAAGGAAACTTTCAATATGGAACAATTAGCCAAGTTATAGGTAAATGAAATAGTTTCATTACATGGAATTCCTTTATCCATTGTGTCGGATAGAGATAGACGTTTTACATCTCATTTTTGGACAAGTTTCCAAAAAGCAATGGCAACCAGGCTAAATCTAAGCACCGCTTATCATCCTCAAATGGACGGACAAAGCGAAAGGACAATTCAGACAATGGAAGATATGCTTAGAGCTTGTGTAATTGACTTTGGAGGAAATTGGGACGATCAGTTACCATTAATAGAATTTTCCTATAATGACAACTATCATACCAGCATAAATGCTGCACCGTTTGAAGCACTTTATGGACGAAAGTGCCGAACTCTAGTCTGTTGGGCAGAGATTGGAGAAAAGCAACTATCTGGACCAAAGATAGTGCAGGAAACAACTGACAAGATTATTCAAGTCAAGGATAGACTAAAAGCAGCACGAGATCATCAAAAGAGTTATGTAGATAACAGACGAAAGCCATTGGAATTTCAAGTTGGAGATAAGGTATTGTTAAAAGTTTCTCCATGGAAAGTAGAGGCCAGATTCGTTAAAAGAGGAAAGCTAAGCCCAAGATATGTTGGACCTTTTGAGATTATCAAAAGATAGGACCAGTAGCCTATCAGCTACAACTGCTAGAGCAAATGGCAGGAATACATGATGTATTTCATGTATGTAACCTCAAAAAATGCTTAGAAGACGAATAACTGGTAATACCTCTTCAGGACATTGAGGTAAATGAAAAGCTTAAGTTTGTAGAGAAACCACTTCAGATTGAAGATAGAAAGATCAAGAATCTCAAACACAAGAGATTAGTTCTGGTTAAAGCGAAATGGAATTCCAAGAGAGGACCAGAATACACATGGGAACTCGAGTCAGAAATGCAAAGGAAATATCCACACATGTTCCAGTAGATCTCGAGGATGAGATTTAAAATAAGGTGGGGAGGATATAACGACCCTCGAAAATACCCCTAAATGCACGTAAACGGACCCGTTTAACTTTGATTTTTATAAAAATCAAATAAAACAAAGAAATACACGTCGCTCGTGGGCCGCGACCAAGTTCACAAGGTGAGTCGTAAGGCTGGCATATCGGGTCAACCAGACCTGTTAAGACACGAACACGATAAGACACGAACATGAAACACGTAAACACGAACACGAACACGACACGAAATCTTATCGTGTCAGATTTTCCAAACACGAACCTGTTAATAAACAGGTTACACGAAATGACATGTTAAGACACGAAAATGTTACCAACATATCATATGACCTGTTTAAGACACAAATACAACCTGTTAAGACATGAACACGACCTGTTAAGACACGAACATGACCTGTTATTCCAAATTTGAAATTAGAGATTAAGGAACCTGTTTAGTGAAAATTTGTCACCAAAGGTTCACAAAAGTCATAAAACATGCATAAACACATAATGCCTTAACAAACTTAAAATGAAATCCATAAAAGTCTAAGCATAACATCCAAATAGTTTCAACATTCAATTTCCCATGTGTCTTTCTTTCTCAAGATCTTCAATTCCAAACAATCAAACCTACACACAAATAATTATAGTTGTATTTGGCAAAGACAATTTGACATAAACTTATTCATATAGTTTTATCAAGCAACATTTCTAGAAACATTTGAAGTGAGTACCTTAGGATGTTCTCTGATTTTTAACAAGAAACACTACTTGAAGCATTTGGAGTGGATACCTTAGGATTGTTCACAGAATTTGAAGCATCTGATTCACGGCTAATGTCAAGCGACATTATATCTTCTGTGAGCTTATCTACACTAACTTGGTTCGAACCCACAAAGTACAAACAAATATACGTAATAACATTAATAGAATACCATGCAAAAAAAAACATAGAAAAATCAAGAGAAAAGACATTACAGTAATCTCCAAATAACCAATCTTTTGTGCATATGAGAGCCTTAGCGGTATCTTTGCTAAGTGAACTTCGATGTTCATTAAGTACTCTTCCACTTGAATTGAATTGAATGTAGACTCTGATGCGATAGTAGATACCGGAATGGTCTAAAAGTCTCTTGCCATTCTCGCAAGTGCGGGATATCTAAACTCATTGGCTTTCCAAAAAGCCAACACATCAAGTTCGCAGCTTCTGTAAACCCTTGACTCCTCCAAATACATTTGCAATTCTGATTTTTTGTTAATTGTAAAATATTAACTTTGAAATTGATCAAAATCTTAAAAAAAATATTAGGAAATTAGTTAGTCAATAACTAAACACAATATATAGATATATAAATAAATTACCTTAAGCCTTGCGCTCATTCCATAGGCATGTGTAGAATCATCCATTGTGTCCTCAACCTCTTTACTTGCATTTTAAGCACATGTTGGATCATCCATTCTATCATCACTGGCCACATTTAACATGTTGACATATTCATTAAATGTAGAATTCAAAAACTGATCAACATTTGAATATTCGGGGCTCGCCTCTCCATATATTGGTGAATAACTCCAGTCAATAAATTGCAACTTGTATCTAGGATCCAACACTACGGCTATGGCTAAGGTAAGTCTAAAATCTAACCAATATTTTTGAAACTTGGTCATCATCAGTTCTGCCATATTCTTGATACTCATCATTTGAACTCATACCCCCAAATAACATAAGATAAGCCATAAAGACGTGTGGATAGCAGTCAGATATTTGGTACCCGAAAAAACATTGGTCACATCATAAAATACTCCAAGAAAAGTACACATCTTTCTAATCTTTTCCCACTCTAATGCATTTGGACAATGCTTAAAATTAGAATCACTTAATTCTAAATGACAAAAAGCACGCCGATAATAAAGAGCGCCATCAAGCATCAAAAAAGTATAATTCCACCTTGTAACAACATCTTGCCTTAACCCCTTTTTCTTTAATAGAAAGAAACTGAACACAATCCAAAAAAATTTATTTCCTTTGTTGTGAACCTTTCACATACTTGATACTTTCTCTAACTTTATAAACACGCTCATCAAGAAAAAAAAATACTCTTAGAAACAAGTGGTGACTTTGCATTCAGTTGTTCTCTCAAAAGCCCAAAAAAGTGTCATTATAAGAAGCATTATCTAACGTCACAGAGAATATTTTGTTTTCTATGCCCCATTCTACTAAAATAGAAAACACTTTCTCACATAAAGCAATGCCAGTATGAGGTGGTGGCATAAAAGAAAATGATAAAACTCTTTTTTGCAAAATCCAATCTTTATCCATAAAATGAACAATAATTGCTAAATACCAATCAGTAGCAATAGAAGTCCATAAATATGAAGTTAGACATAATCTGCCAGGTGATTCCATAAGCATCTTTTTCACCTTTTCCTTTTCTTTTTAATACATTTTCAGTATATCTGATTTTACCGTATTTCTAGATATGATATTCACATCGGGTTGCAAACACTTAAACAAATCCCTAAATGCCTTATAGTCTACAAATGATAAAGGCAACTCATGCATCACAAGAGCAGCTACAAGCATTTCACGAAACATATTTTGACTAAAACTAGATGTCTTTAACTTCATGTCAGTATCTAAAAGCATTTGACCAACATCTTTATAAGTAGTAACATAGCAGCTTGATATATGTCGAGTAAAATTTCCCGTACCTTGCGTGACAACTGCCAAATTTGCATGCATCCGTACAATTAATTAAACAATAAATAATGATTAATGACTGTGCTGATTTACAATTTATGACTTGAATTACTTGCTGATTACTGCATTATACTTACATGTGCATCACCTATTGCAAATGACACATCATTTACTGCATGCAAACATATTGACATAAATGATGCACAAAGCACAGTTAGCGCTGTTAACAGACAAATCAGGAAAATGCTGACGGAGTTCAGTACATAGACAGACGTTGTTTTGAGACACAGTATGAGCCAGAAACTAAGTACTACACTAGTATAGAGGGTAGGGAAGTAAGGACCACAAAACTGCTTTTCTAGGTGATAGTTTAAGTGCCGGAAAGTGCCTAAAACTCACATAAAGTGCAGAATTCAGGACAATTCAGCAAAAATCAGCATTTTAAAATGCTAATATTATGCAGAAACATGACTAAATGGTCCTGAATGCTTTCCTAAGTGTCGGGAATTAAAAGTGTCACAAAAGGGTACATAAAGAACACTAAACGATGTAGTTTGACACTTTGACGAACCGGTATCTAACCGAACAACCGGACACTACCCGAAACACTAAAATTTTACTAGAAACATTGTTTGAATGTTTCTGAGCTAGTTATGACCCCTGAACACCCTAACACACTATATAACACATAATACACATAACACTTAACTAATACACTTAAGTTCTTACTAGATTACTTAACTTACCATTACAACCCAACCCTATACCCCCCCCCCCCCATGGTGGACGGTCACTAAGGGTGGCCTCACCCTTGATTTTTTCTTGATTCCATTTGATCTTATTAGATATGTTATTAGATTTTGCCTTGTACTTTAGACGACATGAAATCTATGATGATCTTGATACATTGGATAATAGATTATATAAACCATGAGTATAACCCTTCATCCTCATTCATCACCAACATCAAAACCCTTCTCCTTCCTCCCACAACTTACGGCCAAGACACCCCACACCTACATCATCTTCCATTCTCCATTAAATCTATACATTTACAAGGGTGTAAGAAGGCATATAAGGAGGCTTGGTGCTCTTGAAAGTTGAAGGACCTCCACCGATTGCTTTTATCCACTTCATTTGTACACTTGATCATCCCTAGCCTTGAGCTAGTAGTAAGATCTTCTACACTTGATTTTACTTCATATTTAGTTGGTTAAAAGATGTTATGTAAGATGTTAATCACAAGAACACTAATGAACAAGAAGATGAAACTTTAACATAAGCTTAATAACATAAGAATACATGTGGATTAGTGTTGATTTGCTTCTTGATGATTGATGATTTGTGCTAGTGATGTTAGACATCATATGAAACCTACTAGATTGCGATTTAACACATGATCTAGTAAGTTAAGGTGGTGATCTTGTGAAAGACCAAGATCATCATACTTTATGTTTCTCATGAACTTGAAGAATGATAACGATTTTATGAATGATGAAGCATGTTACTAGTCATAAACTTAGATGATTTCAAAACTAGTTTTCTCAAGAAACTAAGTTAAATCACAAGATTTACATAAACATTGTTTTCAAAGAAACTAACCATGTTTCTAGTGGTGAAACAAGTATAAGAATACATTGTTTACAAGAAAAATTCAAAAGAATGATTTTTGGAAAAATCATCTAGTAAGTTGTAAAAGACTAGACTTTACAAGAACGAGATTTAGAAACAAATAACCACTTTTTAAAGGGTAACTAAACCTACTAAACACACTACCAAGTTACTACAAGTTTTTATGAAAGTTCAAGTTCATGATTGTTATGTAAGTATCATTGTTTTGGCACTTGGTAAGTGTAAGTTGTTTAGGGTTGATTGTTGATTGTTTGTGATGGTTTTACAAAAGAAAATGATATGCTTGAAAGCATGGAAACCCCCATTTTTAAGGGAAACTATAGCAAAATTTCTAAAAATAATAATACTCAGAAAAATAATTTTTTTTAAACGAATATTTACAAGTGTATTTTAATCGAGAGTTTTACATATAAACCTTGCCATAATTTTTGTTACAAAAACGCAAATATTGGAGGTTGGTTTTTATAAATAAAAGTGGCAAGATATATATATAATTGGAAGACACATGTGTGTGAATATTTGTATACGGTGTGTAATGGTTATATTATTTTAGGGATAAAATAATGTAACTTAACAATATACAAGAAATTACAATCCAAAATATTACCAAAAATCTCATGGAATAAATATACAAGTTACACACATAATATTGTGAAACCGAACAAGAAATGTAACTTACCAAATATTCCGGAAAATATGTTTATAAGTATATTTTTGGTAAATAATATTTTGGACACCAAAAGAATGAAAATGGGATTTTCACAATTATCACAAAGTTATATCATATTTTGACAAGAAGAAAATATATAATTTTGGCGATTTAAAAATATATATGTTTTCTTGGAATGATTAAGAAAATATAATATTTTTGGGAAAAATATATATTTTCTTGGATAAACTTGAAATACACTATTTTTGGGGTAAAATAAGTTTATAAATATTTTCTAAGTGAGGCTTGAAAATATCTTGATTTGGAATTTCAAATATTTTTGCCGAAAGAAAAATTATGAATAATTTTTCTAAGTAATATTCCTTAAAATATATATATGGGGAATATATATTGGTATATTTTTATTTGGAGTAATACACCGGAATACGACACCGATACATGACAAAATACAAGAATACGAATACACATGTATGAGATACCCCCATCCTTGGGAAGGAAATACGAATATAAATACTTGAGAAGTATTATTACAAAAATATTGTTTTAACGATTATTCCAAATATTCAATAAATGTAATTTAAGTTAAAATATTTATTATTTTAACAAATAATTATATAACTTGGAATAATGATGAAGACACTTGGAAACATAACTCAAATGCACTAATTAATACTAAGTCAAGGCATGACCCGCTCGTCTAATAAGACCATAGTACATTGTAGGTAGTCGTGTACACCAGAGGACACTTTGAGTTACAGGCGGATTCGAAGAACGCAAAACTGTGTGTTCATGTCCCCCTTTTCTTTAAACTGTTTTGTTTATTAACTTCGGGGGTGAAGTACATGTTTCAAATGATTACAAAATGCTTACAGACAAATACAATTGGTATGGTTAGCTAAGGAAAGTACATTAGATCATGTGAATGGGTAGGCGCATACTTAAGGCCATTAATCCTCGTAGTGGGACCGAGGAACATGAGTGATAGATCTATTTGGGTGTAGCGAGCCCCATCCATGAGTCCGCCGAATGGGCCATGTGGTGACTATGTTTTACAGCTGGAAGCCCGGTACAAAGTCTGCTAGGTTTGAGTTTTCCTGCACCATGTCACGTATATTAATGTATTAGCTACACATTAATTGATCTGTTTCGTTGTTGCTTTCATACCGGGACTTATAAACATATATACATACTTACAACGATTTCAAAGGTTTATACATATACACAAACGAACACATGAACTCGCTCAACTTTTGTTGATGTTTTCAAACTACATGTATTTCAGGGTATTAGTAAATGGATCTGGCGGGCGTTGGAAGTTTTATGCTGCGATAGGAATAAAGATGTCATCCATGGTCTTTCGGTTTGGTCAGTGTGTCTTATTCCTGGACGAGACACGTCTTCCAAACCTTGGTTATTTTTAATATCTTTTGACGAGTCCTTAATGAACTCATAAATAATTGGTATGGTTTGTAAAACTTGAATTTGAAGTCTACATTTTAAAACAATGTTGTTATGTTTTAAACTTATTTAATGGATGACGGATCTATGGTTTTATCATTTAGTTGATGTTATGATTGAATGCAATGGTATTAAGAAAGTCACACCATAATCACGCTTCCGCAAAAGTCAGGGTGTGACATCTTGGTGTCAGAGCTTCGATTGTAGCGAACTAGGATTCCTTCTCGAGTCTAGACTATAATCATTAGGGCTCTCACAAAAACGTTTTTATAAACATGTTTTCATTGCATACACGAAACACCCAGATCCAGGAAACAAACATTTTTACAAATAAAAGACACGAAACACACTTCAAGGAATTCATTTATAGTTCAGTCTGAGAGACTGGGTGTTTAGTCTGGGAGGCTAGGTAGTTCAGTCTGGGTGTTTAGTCTGGGAGACTGGGTGATTAGTCTGGGAGACTGGGTGTTTTAGTCTGGGAGACTGGGTGATTAGTCTGGGAGACTGGGTGTTTAGTCTGGGAGACGGGTTGGTTTAGTCTGGGAGACTAGGTGGGTTAGTCTGGGAGACTAGGAAGGATAGAAAGTTTCATGAAGAATAATGTGAATACATGATTGCATGACGAATTATCTTTGCTTGCAATACACTAAGTGTTAGTAATTACTATGGATATACATGCTATGATGTACCGGCATACATGTCACCTTCTTTAGAAAGCGAGTTATCAGACATTGACAACCCTACGGCCACCGCCACAGATAATGAGATTGCACCTGCGCCAGAGATATTTACGTCAGACACTGAGAGTGATCCTGATATGCTGACCGAGGATGAGGACGACCTCCAACCGTCCATGCTACTAGACTTTGGTAACAATTTACCCTTGCTGATGGCTTCCCCAACAAGGATCTTTTGTCATCCTAGTTTCAGTCCATGACCACCTCATCACTGGTCATCCCGATAATGAGCACACCATGGCCCCGATCCTCGATGATGCGCCTCCTGTGGACATTCCTTCCGAAGGTGGGCTACTCGACGAGTAGTTGATGATGACGATGACATGTTTATTTATGGTCCTCCCGATGATGCCCATGATGATGGAAAGTTAGACAAGAACGTTGTTACTAATTTCACTTCTTGAGACCCGTGTTATCAAGCTATCCTCTGATTCTAGTAAACACTCGATTTCAGACTCCTTTGAGTTTGCGACATTTTCAGCTTTATAGACAGTCAGGTTACCGCTTTTTGCTACTGACTCGGATGACGACACCGCTATGACTGCTGCACTATCGCCTTCTCGAGATCCCACACCTTTACCCGACCCAGAGCCTGCTCCTGAGCTAGCTTCTGCTCCTATTGGGTCAGCCTGATAATGCGCCTAATGATCTTGAGCCGATTTCTGATCCTGACCATGTTTCTTTTGGTTTACCAGACATTGCACCCCTTATACTTGACCCAGTACCTGCACCTGATGATCTTCTCTTTTGTTGGGACATTTGTTCCTGCACCTGCACCCGCTGATGTTGCTCCTCTTCCCCTATGGAGACCGACGTCCATTGCGCCGACATGCCTATCGCTTTCTTTCAAGACATACCCGCACCCCGGGAAGGTACTCCAGGTCAGCACCCGCGTGATGATCCTTTTTGCTACAGCAGCATTTCCTACGACCTCACAGGCTACACCGTTTGCTCATTTCATTACTTCACCACTGGATGAGCCATTCTGATGGTTCCTACCATGCACTATGCTGATTTCAGACCCCTACCATCCCTCACATTATGGAGGCTACACACGAGATGAGTTGTTCCTGTCACATCAACTACAGTTTGAGGTTTTGAGCCGCAGAGCTTTGAAGCTTGAGCTGACACCATGTCCTCCACCCTAACTCTGCCAATATACTTTGATCCTCCACATTCATCAAAGATTCCTTTTCGCACGCTCGCCTGCTGCTATTACACCTTTTTCCAGGTTTTGATACTTGTTTCTTTACTATCAAGCAGCAGATCAGTTAATTACTTCGACGTATATACAAGCCTAAGAAGGAGCTCGCTCATGTTAGCAGTTTGCTTTTCTTTCCTCCTCCACCTCAGTCACCAGTATAGTTGGTTTCTGGTTTTATGCGGATTGCATTACTTTTGGGTAAAAACACTACTAATAAGCCAAGATTGGGGACACTTTTTGGAAGACTACTTTTGACCATGTGATTATGATACACTAATTGACTTGATTGGGCAAGGGTAGGGTGACCCTGTGTCCCTTTTGATATACTTTGTATACAATGTGATTGTGGACGGAAAATAATGAGAGCCCAATCGTCATATTCCCCATTAAACATGTAACAATACTTTGTGGTCAATGACTAATGAAAACTCAGTCGCCATGCCGTCACTAAGCACGTTGTTAATCTGAATGTGTGTGCTATAATTGTGATGCTACGTGCTTGCTTGTTATGCTCTCGTTATATAGGTTCCCATCTACAAGTTGTACTATAATGGTGACGCTATATGATTGCTTATATACGTATGTAAATACACCTTCTAGGTCTTATTCGTTAAGTAGAGGCTTGTGTGCTCGTGTCCTTAATAAGACCTGACCTAACCGATCTTCTTCTAGGAAGATGTCGATTCAAAGGAACACCGATACCAACAACCCCCTACCAACGACAGAGGCGGAATTACAAGAACGCATCTCACAAGCCATCGCATAGCACGAGACCCTTCACTCCGAACGCAGCGGAGGTACCTCAGGAAATAACCCACCTAACGGCTGCACCTACAAGTAGTTCTTGAGCTACAAATCTCGAGACTTCGACGGCACTGGGGGTGCCATAGGTTTTGTACGTTGGGTTGAGAATACGGATTATGTTTTGCGATTAAGTAAATGCGCCCCCGAACATCAGGCCACGTACATAGCTGGACTATTTCTAGATGGGGCTCTGTCATGGTGGAACCTTCAGGTTCAGACATTGGGTGAGACTGCTGCGTATGCTTTGACGTGGGACGAACTGAAAGAATGGATGCGTAAAAGATATTGCTCGAGGGCAGAAGTCCAGAAGTTGGAGACTGAACTGTGGAGCTTGAAAATGGAAGGTTCAAAGATATCTGAGTATGTACAAAGATTTCACGATTTATCACAAGTTGCCTCGCATCTGGTGGAACCAGAGTTTAAGAGAATCGAAAGCTTCACCGGGGGATTGGCACCTTAGATTCTAAGCCTGGTGACAACATCTAAACCTCTAACAATCACCGATGCTATCGACATAAGTGTGGCACTCACTGAAGAAGCGGTTAGACTAGGAAAATTTTCCACTTCGGAAGAGAAAAAGGAGACTCATGTAGAGTCATCTAGAGACAACAAGAGAAAGTTCACAAATTTCAAGAAGGTTACTCGGGCGAGTAACAAGAAGAAGGCCAAAAAGGGAAAAGACTACATGGGTATCCTACCTAAGTGCGACAATTGTCGACGTTATCATATCGGGCGATGCAGATATGGAAAATGTGAAAACTGTGGCAAAGTGGGGCATGTCAAGGAGACTTGTAGGCAAGATACTGGACATGGAAATGGAAACCAAGACGGTAGCGAGAATCACGGAGGAAACAACGACAGCGACAATTATCAAAGAAGGACGAGTGACAAACAAAAACGTGCTCAAAGTTGTTTTAACTGTGGAAGCAAAAGACATTTCAGAAAATATTGCCCTAAAAACAATCAGGCACAAGGATGAAGGCTCAACACCAGAGCTAGGGAGACACGCCAGGAACCCAAGCGTGATTATCGGTACGTCTCATATTAGTCAACGTTAGGCATCTGTGCTGCTAGATACTGTTGCCAATTTTAGCTTCGCATCTCTAGAGTTTGAGAGTATACTTGGTTAGTAGCAAGTAAGTTAGATAACCCGTACTCGATAGAACTAGTTAAAGGGAAACTTCCACGTGGAAATTAGGATGGATTGGTTGTCGAGCAATCGAGCGGAGATTGATATCCGCATCCCGATGGCGAACGAAGAAACGATCGTGACTCATGAAGCAGGATATGCCTCTACAAATTACTAGTTGCTTGAAGGCACGAAAATTGTTGCGTAAATGATGTGTCATTTTCTTAGCTCATGTCGTGGACAAGGGAGCCGAAGAACCAAAACTCGAAGATACCCCTGTGATAAGGGAATATCCTGAAGTCTTCCCCGAAGACTTGCCAGAATTATCTCCTCAACGACAAGTCGAATTTCGCATCGATTTGATTCCAGGCGCCGCGCCTGCAGTCAATGCACCTTAGCGACTTACACCTTCGGAGATGCAAGGATTGTCAGTGTAGCTTCAGTAGTTGGTAGAGAAGGAAGATAACAGGCCAAGTTTCCCGCTTTGGGTAACCCCAGTTTTGCTCGTCAAGAAGAAGGATGATAGCTTTCGTACGAACATCAAACTACCAGTAGCCGAATGAGCTAACCAACAAGAGTCGGTGACTCTTGCTAAGGATTAACGAATTACTTATTTAACTAACTGTGAGGATCCAACTACTATCACACGACTGATCGATGATCGAATGTCATTAGCCGTGAATTCAGGAAGAAGGTATACCGGGGAAATTGTGGGACAATAACTTGTTTTAAACTTACACAAAAATTGTGTTTCCTACACAATGTACAAAACAGTTTTACACAGAATACGAAACTTTGAGAATCTAGAAAACATGTACTTAGGACCATTGGGAACCCAGGTCCAAACTCGTAAAGGTTGTTGCTTAGGAACCACACCTGTTAACTCAAGCAAACCCCATTATCCTGACGTATATGCTATTTCAGTTAACCAAACAGAAAGTACTCAAATTTCTTTTGTTGAAATCTTCACTTTTGCTTCTAGCGAATAGATGTTTGCATCTCTACTCCCCTTAATGGTAGTTGCATCGCGTTAATTTACTTCGCTGAGAGCGAACACACATTTGCTTCGATACTTAGTCATTTCTTCATTTTAGCAAATACTCATTGTTTCATTACTTGAAAACTTATATGTTATGCATGCACCATTTGCTACGCATGTGGTTTCATTTCAAATAAACGCTTCATTGAAGTTCAAATATTATATTGCTAAAGCTAACTATTGGTTTATGATTCGAATAACCTACATTATTGTAATTATTGGCTCTTTTGTTATCAAGCCAACACACTTCCTTGAGACTTATTTTCTTTCAAGTTACATTCATTGTTTATCTTCGTAACCATGCTGAGATTCCCTTGTTGATACATACGTTTATTGTCGGGTTACGCTGAAACCAAGTTCAATTGCTTGAACTTATCCATTTCGCATATTCAATTTAAGACACCATATGATGTATTGGGAGCATCATATTCAAATATTTTTGCAAATGTTCTTTTGTTTCGAGTCGTAGTAGACTTGATTGGTCTACGACTCCACTAAATCGTTTATTGGTTTCGATACCTTACAGTGATACTTTCACAGAATTGAAGCTTGCGCTAATTTGGTTACGCACCTCATACACGGATTTAATTGTCCATTTATTTGTTCTAAATCCGTTTTGTTTATCACAATTAAAGCGGTCTCCACACAATTGTGTGTTAAGACAATGGTACCTAGAATCATTTCATATCACGGTGTACCTCCTAACGATTCTTTCATTGTAAATTGAATACCTTGCAGTGTTTATTGCTTTCCATCTTCAATCAGAAACGATAGTTCTTTGGTGTCCTATATTCAATTGAAAGGCCCTATGATGTCGTTGAATCAAATTTTCAGGCGTGCTTCAGTACACTTTCATTGTTTTCAAACACGGTGAACTTGCTCGGTCACCGCAACTATTGAAATATGTCAATTACGACACCTTGTGGTGTCATTACAAAATTTGTAGCTTGTGCTAAGCGTGGTCAACCGTTTCATACAAAACTACACATACTTTTGTTTGACTTGTCATTTAAACATTCCTAATGCAACTACGAATTAAGACAATAATACACCAGATTCACTTGTATTTCATTCGGTGTATTTTCGCAATTCAAGGATGTCAACACACTATTTTATCCATGTATTTGTTTGAAGGTTGACAGATCATTTTCATGTTACTATCACATTCGAGTTGCTGATTTTGAATTCATATAGCGGATGCTATGGTTTCTGAAAACTCATTGACATATCGTGATCGATTGTTGAAATCCTATTGGTCAAAACTCCTCTTTTGTGGAACCCCTGTTAACTAGATTGCACTAGACTATACGTCAATACGTCCTATATCTTTGACATCAAATGATAGAACACATACCTTTTAACCTTTGGGCTCTTGTTGTTGAAATATATCCCTGGATTCACCCGATGTGAATAAGATTTGATTCTGTTTTGTGGTTAACTACCTCAGTACTATTCATATACATACACGCATAATGTAACCCTAAACAGGGGGAGAATGTGACAACTGCCAAATTTGCATGCATCCGTAGAATTAATTAAACAATAAATAATGATTAATAACTGTGCTGATTTACAATTTATGACTTGAATTACTTGCTGATTACTGCATTATACTTACATGTGCATCACCTATTGCAAATGACACATCATTGACTGCATGCAAACATATTGACATAAATGATGCACAAAGCACAGTTAGTGCAGTTAACAGACAAACCAGGAAAATGCTGACGGAGTTCAGTACATAGACATACGTTGTTTTGAGACACAGTATGAGCCAGAAACTAAGTATTACACTAGTATAGAGTGTAGGGAAGTAAGGACCACAAAACTGCTTTTCTAGGTGATAGTTTAAGTGCCGGAAAGTGCCTAAAACTAACATAAAGTGCAGAATTCAGCACAATTCAGCAAAAATCAGCATTTTAAAATGCTAATATTATGCAGAAACATGACTAAATGGTCCTGAATGCTTTCCTAAGTGTCGGGAATTAAAAGTGTCACAAAAGGGTACATAAAGAACACTAAACGGTATAGTTTGACACTTTAACGAACCGGTATCTAACCGAACAACCGGACACTACCCGAAACATTAAAATTTTACTAGAAACATTGTTTTAATGTTTCTGAGCTAGTTATGATCCCCGAACACCCTAACACACTATATAACACATAATACACATAACACTTAACTAATACACTTAATTTCTTACTAGATTGCTTAACTTACCATTACAACCCAACCCTATACCCCCCCCCCCATGGTGGACGGTCACCAAGGGTGGCCCCACCCTTGATTTTTTCTTGATTCCATTTGATCTTATTAGATATGTTATTAGATTTTTCCTTGTACTTTAGATGACATGAAATCTATGATGATCTTGATACATTGGATAATAGATTATATAAACCATGAGTATAACCCTTCATCCTCATTCATCACCAACATCAAAACCCTTCTCCTTCCTCCCACAACTTACGGCCAAGACACCCCACACCTACATCATCTTCCATTCTCCATTAAATCTATACATTTACAAGGGTGTAAGAAGGCATATAAGGAGGCTTGGTGCTCTTGAAAGTTGAAGGACCTCCACCGATTGCTTTTATCCACTTCATTTGTACACTTGATCATCCCTAGCCTTGAGCTAGTAGTAAGATCTTCTACACTTGATTTTACTTCATATTTAGTTGGTTAAAAGATGTTAATCACAAGAACACTAATGAACAAGAAGATGAAACTTTAACATAAGCTTAATAACATAAGAATACATGTGGATTAGTTTTGATTTGCTTCTTGATGATTGATGATTTGTGCTAGTGATGTTAGACATCATATGAAACCTACTAGATTGTGATTTAACACATGATCTAGTAAGTTAAGGTGGTGATCTTGTGAAAGACAAAGATCATCATACTTTATGTTTCTCATGAACTTGAAGAATGATAATGATTTTATGAATGATGAAGCATGTTACTAGTCATAAACTTGGATGATTTCAAAACTAGTTTTCTCAAGAAACTAAGTTAAATCACAAGATTTACATAAACATTGTTTTCAAAGAAACTAACCATGTTTCTAGTGGTGAAACAAGTATAAGAATACATTGTTTACAAGAAAAATTCAAAAGAATGATTTTTGGAAAAATCATCTAGTAAGTTGTAAAAGACTAGACTTTACAAGAACGAGATTTACAAACAAATAACCACTTTTTAAAAGGTTACTAAACCTACTAAACACACTACCAAGTTACTACAAGTTTTTATGAAAGTTCAAGTTCATGATTGTTATGTAAGTAGCATTGTTTTGGCACTTGGTAAGTGTAAGTTGTTTAGGGTTGATTGTTGATTGTTTGTGATGGTTTTACAAAAGAAAATGATATGCTTGAAAGCATAGAAACCCCCATTTTTAGGGGAAACTATGACAAAATTTTCAAAAAATAATAATACTTAGAAAAATAATTTTTTTAAACGAATATTTACAAGTGTATTTTAACCAAGAGTTTTACATATAAATCTTGCCATAATTTTTGTTACAAAAATGCAAATATTGGAGGTTGGTTTTTATAAATAAAAGTGGCTAGATATATATATAATTGGAAGACACATGTGTGTGAATATTTGTATACGTTGTGTAATGGTTATATTATTTTAGGTATAAAATAATGTAACTGAACAATATACCAAGAAATTACAATCCAAAATATTACCAAAAATCTCATGGAATAAATATACAAAGTTACACACATAATATTGTGAAACCGAACAAGAAATGTAACTTACCAAATATTCCGAAAAATATGTTTATAAGTATATTTTTGGTAAATAATATTTTGAACACCAAAAGAATGAAAATGAGATTTTCACAATTATCGCAAAGTTATATCATATTTTGACAGGAAGAAAATATATAATTTTGGCGATTTAAAAATATATATGTTTTCTTGGAATGATTAAGAAAATATAATATTTTTTGGAAAAATATATATTTTCTTGGATAAACTTGAAATACACTATTTTTGGGGTAAAATAAGTTTATAAATATTTTCTAAGTAAGGCTTGAAAATATCTTGATTTGGAATTTCAAATATTTTTTCCGAAAGAAAAATTATGAATAATTTTTCTAAGTAATATTCCTTAAAATATATATATTGGGAATATATATTGGTATATTTTTATTTGGAGTAATACACCGGAATACGACACCGATACATGGCAAAATACAAGAATACGAATACACATGTATGAGATACCCCCATCCTTGGGAAGGAAATACGAATATAAATACTTGAGAAATATTATTACAAAAATACTGTTTTAACAATTATTCCAAAGATTCAATAAATGTAATTTAAGTTAAAATATTTATTATTTTAACAAATAATTATATAACTTGGAATAATGATGAAGACACTTGGAAACATAAATCAAAGGCACTAATTAATACTAAGTCAAGGCACGACCCGCTCGTCTAATAAGACCATAGTACATTGTAGGTAGTCGTGTACACGAGAGGACACTTTGAGTTACAGGCGGATTCGAAGAACGCAAAACTGTGAGTTCATGTCCTCCTTTTCTTTAAACTGTTTTGTTTATTAACTTCGGGGACCATTAATCCTCGTAGTGGGACCGAGGGACAGGAGTGATAGATCTATTTGGGTGTAGCGAGCCCCATCCATGAGTCCGCCGAATGGGCCATGTGGTGACTATGTCTTACAGCCGAAAGCCCGGTACAAAGTCTGCTAGGTTTGAGTCTTCCTGCACCATGTCACGTATATTAATGTATTAGCTACACATTAATTGATCTGTTTCCTTGTTGCTTTCATACCGGGACTTATAAACTTACATACATACTTACAACGATTTCAAAGGTTTATACATATTCACAAACGAACACATGAACTCGCTCAACTTTTGTTGATGTTTTCAAACTACATGTATTTCATGGTATTAGTAAATGGATCTGGCGGGCGTTGGAAGTTTTATGCTGCGATAGGAATAAAGATGTCATCCATGGTCTTTGGGTTTGGTCAGTGTGTCTTATTCCTGGAGGAGACACGTCTTCCAAACCTTGGTTATTTTTAATATCTTTTGACGAGTCCTTAATGAACTCATAAATAAATTTGCATTGTTTGTAAAACTTGAATTTGAAGTCTACGTTTTAAAACAATGTTGTTATGTTTTAAACTTATTTAATGGATGACGGATCTATGGTTTTATCATTTTGTTGATGTTATGATTGAATGCAATGGTATTAAGAAAGTCACACCATAATCACGCTTTCGCAAAAGTCAGGGTGTGACACATTGCTTACTATCAAACATGAGAATATGACCACATTTGTTGCACTTTGATGGAACCTTTCCGCCTAAAGCTTTGTTTGGTTGTTTGGTAAAGTAATGCCAAAAGACTGATCTTTCCTTTCGCGATCTCTTTGCCTTGGGTTTTCTAACACCACTATCATTTTTATCCTCTACCTCCACAGAGCCAACTTCATCATCTTCCAAATCCAAATTCATAGTGCTATCATTTTCTAGGTCGACTTTGATAGAATCAGAATCCATATCCATCTACAATAGAGAAATAAAATACATAAAGTTACTCAAAAAGTTAATAAGGAAATTGAACTAAAAGCTATCAAAGTTAAACCAACAACATACCAGTGTTTTGCCATTCTTCTTCCCGACTTTATTTTGTGAATCACTCATGAATTAGCAACTATATCCAAAAACAAAACACAATTTAAGAAACAAATCTAAATAAAAGCAACTATATCAAGGAACAAAACACAGTTTTGCATTGCATCCCTTGTATAGAAATAATTATTGGGTAATCTAATTTAACTATAAACATGTTAGCTGCTAAAAGACTTTTGAACAGCAACTATATCCAAAGCATATAATAAGACCATACACAACAATAGATGAATATAAATCATACACACCAATAGATGAATAGATATATAGTTATTGTTATTATAAATATATATAGATACAGTTCACATGTAGAAAGTGTGTCAAGTATAGTAAACCCAAATGCAATACCGATTCTGCATTTTATGTACAGCTTTCCACAAGAAAAATAAAATACCCCTAATTAATCCTCCTAATTCCTACTCTTGTATTCGAATTAATGATGATATAACATGTTAATACCATCATAAGTTACCCGTTACTGCCTTTTTCATAACTTAAAACCCCAGACATTATTGACCCGATTTACTTACATCTTTTTGTTTCCCCATTTTTGGATTAAAATGAATTTGAATGATATGTGCAGAGCACCTCACAATGGATTTAAACCCAAAGATGGTTTAAAGAACGATGACGATGATTTACCTTAACTGTGACGAACGATGTCGATGAAACCAGCGCCGGCGATGAAGGTCGAAGGGGTGACTGTGAGCGACGCCTGCGACTGAATTGGTGAAGAAGGAAATTTAGGGTTTGTTTGGTTATTTTGGAGCGTGAACTGTGAAGTGTGAAGGAATTGATTTCAAAATTTTGGGTATACCCTGACTCCACATGTCCCCACCCCATATATGTGAAGGAATTGATTTCAAAATTTAGGTCTGGCTCGCGGGGCGCGAAGGAACCAGAGCCAGGGCTTGCGGGGCGCGAGCCAGTGGTGAATTCAAGTATAATAGGGGGCCTCCAGCCTCCGTTCAAATCGTTCATTTCTATTTCTTCTCTTTGCCTCTAATATAGCTAAAAGTTGCTCGATATTATACCCCTAAAACACGAAGCTCTGCCTCGTTGTAAGTATTTTAACCCCCGATCACTAATTCGTTACCCTACCCGATTGATCTAGGACTCCGTAACGCATGTCGTGGCTCTGCCTGACTAAGTTCGTTGGAGTTCTGTCTCGTGTTGTATGGCTAATGTGATTTGGGTTATCTTACTAACACGTGTGCATTGTTTGTTTTTAATAGAAAATAACCAGGAAAAGTGATGTGTAGTAAAATACACATATTTGTCCCGTGTAAAATGTATAATTATTGTATAGTTTTATTTGTTTTTTTTATTGTTTTTAGTGTTATATTATATTATTTTATGTTTTGGCAGGTCCTGGTGCAAATGGAGTAAACATGAGTAATAATTAAATAACCTGCCAGTTGAGTAAAGTAGGGCGCCAATGACCGAACTAAAATCGCCACTATTTTCCTTGATTGGGTCGAAGGAACATGGAACAAACTCGCCTGGTGGAAGCGCGCAGTCTGCAGATAACGTTCCATGTGCGTAAGACCGTATAACATTTCTTTCGCGGTCCGCGGAAGAACCTAGCATGTCGGGATTGTCTTTACAATATGATATAAGCAGCTCCGAAATCACCCGAATGGAGATTGAGTACGGGTGGTACGATTCAAACCTGCACAAAACAAAGCAAACAATACCCAAGCATAAAACTGACTCAAAAAATAAAAACGACTCAAACTACTAACTTAGACGCATGGTACAGACGCGACGACTCAAAATACAAGAAGAATATAAAAATGCAAACAAACCGAACAAACTATACAAAACCTCCCCACACTCAAACTCTATCAGGAGGTTTCTCCTTTATCCAGCCCCGGTCCAACCCGTTTAGTTCCACTCGTTCTTTATTGTTTATTAAGATTTTTAGAATGGAATTTATAAACCTTTTAAAATTCTCGAATGGGTCGGACCACCAATATTTAAACTTACCAGGACCAAACCTGATTCGAGGCATGTAATGAGAAAAGTGGTGTCGAGTAGACTTCAGCGCTTCCATCTCCTTCTTTCTTCGGCACCATCCTCGAATCTCCGCGAAAGGTCTATCCAGGCTCCTTTTCGCCTTCTCCCGTGTCTTTGATCGTGGTGGGCGTCCATCTCCTGGATTCTCCATGGGCCGGCTATCAAAATCCTCATCCGCTCGCTCCGCTGCTGAGTTTGGTGACTCTTTGAACTCCATAGTCGGCTTCTCCATCAATAATGCTTCTAGTTCAGTCAAATCTCCGACTGGGTCAAATCGCTCTTCATCTACGAGAGTTGGTAAATGTCACACCCCCAAAATCCACCATGCGGAGTATCACCGCTTGGAGGCGTGACATGACCAGGATCGAGTCACCAATCATATTGAACAACGTAATTAAGTAAGTAAAACCAACCACAATACAATTGGTGACCATAAGGAAGTAACCAACTCTAAGTTAAACAGCAGAAGCATAAAACGTAAGTCCATAGTTCGTAAGTATAAAGTCCAAAACGTAAGTTTAATAGGTTCATAAAGATTGAATATTAAGCATGGGACACGGCAGTCCATATCCCACAACGACCTCCTCCTTGTGCAAGCTCCATATGCATCTAACGACCTGTAAGGCATGTAACAACGAATCAACAACAAAGTTGAGTGAATTCATAGTTGGGTGTTCGTTTTAAGTTGTTTCCGAAAGCATAGTTTTCGTTTAGTTGGCTTACTTGCCGTGGGGGTTACCCCATAGTTGAAAATATGTTTAACCAATTTCTCTTTTCCCAAACCATATTTAGTGGGGGCTTCCCCAGGTGAACTACTAGACCGTTCTGATATCGACAACTGACGAACAATAATTGTGCCCTACATCAATGTTCTATCATCATTGACAGTTTGCTATAGTCCATTAGTACACGCCCGTTCGGACGACACGGTGTGAGGTTTGTTAAACCTAATAGCGCTATTAACTAATGACCCGCTCGCCATCGGCCTCGGCGATTAAGTCGATATAAAAGGAGGGACTGAATGATAGAGTTTTGTCTAGTAAGTTTTAAGGTTGTTGTCCTACCCAAGGAGGACGAACGTACGTATTCTACCCAAGGAGAATACGAAGGATTAATACTGGCATCCTACCTATGGAGGATGGCGGTACATATCCTACCCAAGGAGGATATGTAGGTTCCATTTTAGTTTCTTCACCCATTACCAAACCACCGGGAATCCCATGCCTTGTAGAAAGTGTGAACTCACCTTGGTTGCTTGGTTTGACTCTCAAAAATAGCTAACAGTCAAGGTCGGTCAATCACATCCTAGTATGATTACCACTTAGTTTATTAGTGACTTCAAATAAGCACAAAGTTCCTACACGCATCTACCACATAACATGCATCACTTTAACGGTTCATGCCCATATAATCTTCCCATCTATTCCTGTTCATAAGAAAACATACGACATTGCACATAACACTTTTATTGACATATAACTTGTAAGATTATTCTCAGATAACCTACCCGACATTTAGACACGCAAATTACTACTTATGTCGTTTCAGCTTTTTCATTCAAAACTGGGCTGTTTTCGAGGATTTTAATAAAATAGTTGTTCCAAAAATTCCCAACTTTTTACAGAAGGTCTTAAACGATCCAAATATTATTGTGTAAAAATCTCGGAATCCTATTCATCACCAATATTTTATAAAAAATCATTTTCCGGACTGCAACCAGATTCATCTTTTTCTGTCTGCAGTCCACGGAATAATTTATTTAAAATTCATCGTAAGTCCGATTTACGAAATTCTAGTGGGAGGATTACAAATACATCAGTGGTCATTTACAGTACAAATTTCATGACCTAGTTCTACTCAGGTTTCAAGTTATGATGAAGAATATAACACATATTTTCAGCAGCAAAAATGCAGCTTTTGCTGCTGTTACAAAACGCCCCTTTAAAAATAGCAAAGGAAGTCCAAAAATTATGATTCCAGTGCCGTTAGAACCGTATTTCATAATAACACGTTATAGACTCAAAAATATCAGTTTTTTCGTTAAGTTATGATCTGGTTACAGCCAACTAAAGTTGGCTGTAAACACCAACCAGCTTTCTGTTTTCAGTTCCCTACTTTCTAACGCATGTTCGATTGATTCCGTTAACATGTTTAGTGATCAACAACGACTTTTAACATCAATATTAACAAGTAAATCATCAAGTAATCAACAACATGTTCACCACAATATTCTACTACAACATTTCATCATGTAAATCTTCATGTAAAGCTTTATGTTCATTTTCTTGGTTCTTGTTCTTTAGTGTTTCAAACATAACCATCATACTACAACTTTTAACTTTGAAACAAGATGAACAAGGGTGTAACAAGGACTTACTACTAGCACAAAGGCTAGGGATGAATCTCTAATGAAAAGATGAAGGTGAAAAGCTATGTATGAAGCTTCTTGAGGTTCCACAAGTTGCAAGCTCCTTTGAATAGCCTTCTTCACTTGAATGAAGCTCAAAGATGGATGAATATGGTGGTTTAGTGGTGGTGATGGGGGCGGTTGTGGGTGACCGAGAGGAGAGAGAGGATAGTGAAGGATGAGTGAGGTTGAAAGATATGAAAGATAAGATGGACATCTTGGAAGATATATGCTCCATGCTTACAATCTTACACCTTATATTTTGTACACAAAATCAAGTAACAATCTAAGTAAGATATGGGATCAAATCTAGTAGCATGGTGGTGATCTTGGTGGGGTCCATTGGACCAAAATCGGTTTAGGGGGGGGGGGGGTGGGGGTTGGTTGCAATTTTTGTAACTAAATTGGTAAAAGATAGTTAAAATCCAAGTATACTCTTACATATGTTAGTTACTTGATTTTTAGTGGGTGTTAGGGTGTACGGGGACCATGACTAGCCAAAAATAATAACACAATGTGTTTGACAAATATTTGGTATCCCGGGTAATGTCCGGTTGTTCGGTCAGATACTGTTCCGTTAAAGTATTTAATTATTCCGTAAAGTGTCTTTTATATATATTTTTGTAACACTTTTAATTCCTAACACTTAGGAAAACATTCAGGACCATTTAGTCAATTTTCTGCACATGACTAGTATGTTAACAAGCACATGTAAGTATGACACAGTAATCAGAAAACAGTTAAGTAATTCAACATAGTCACTAAGCACTTTAATTATCATTAAATAATCGTACGGATATATGTAATTACGAGGGTTGTCACATTCTCCCCCTGTTAAGAAAATTTCGTCTCGAAATTTAGTGCGTGGTTACTGAGGAAGCTAGTTAAGTTGCGGTGTTAACTGGCTTTTCCTGGGGTGTCACAGTAAACCACCCAACTCGTCACCAAACTCCTCCTCCCATGATAGAGTATGATCATCCCCCACTTCTGATGCATCAGAAATGTCCCATATCGGATGATTTACATATTCATGTTTTGTGATTGTTTATGAATTTGTGTGCTTGTCTTGGTTGTGATTGGTTGTTTGGTTAGGTGATCTTGTTAGTCTGGTCTGGAACTATTTAGATCATTCTAGGTTCGTTAATCTATTAGGTTTTCGGTAGAGCTTGAGATTAGAGATAATTCAAGTTTAACTAAATTAATTAAAATCAACTGAGTATAGTGTGCATCCTTTTCTGGCAACTCTAGGGATGAGTCAAGATTGCTAAGTTATTAGCTAGGCGTTGTTTGGTAGTTTGGGTGACCGATAGCTCGGATCCAGCTACTTATTCGCGTTTAGGGTTTCCTAGGTTTTTAATTACTTAGCAGGTTTAGCTTCATGACCGGAGGATTTTAGCACCGTAGTTGTTTTTAATCTAACAGTCGTGGGATTCGGTATCGATAGCTCGAGTCGTTTCCAATTTAGCACTTCATCACTCTGTTCCATCTTCTATTTTGGTTGATCATCCTTAGCGGGAGGTTTTCTGGGTAGATTAGGAGCTTTAGTCATTGGTCAGGATTAGAGGTCATACGTTGGTCATAGAGATTCGAAGCCTGGGTAGTTCTCTCTCATCATTGTCTGCTTTCCGTCACTTCACCGTCTTGCTTGCTTTTTTTGTTCTCTTGTTTACTCGTTTTAGTAGAGTTAGGAAAAAAAATCCCAAAAACACAAATTAATCCAATTAAGTAATTAGTCGAGTCAGAGTCTAGTTAGCGTCGCTAGTGTCTCGTGGTTCGATACTCGGACTTCATTAGGCGTTACTACGTACGGTAGGTACACTTGTCTGTCAGTGGTCTAGCATTTAGAGAGTCTTAGTTTATAAATTTAAAACTAGGGTGTCTAGATTAGGTTAGTTTTTCTTAGACCATATTCAGCACATCAAGTTTTTGGCGCCGTTTCCGGGGACACTTAGGCGATTGCGTTATTAGCTTTGACTGATCTTATTTGTTTAATTGGTCTTTTTGTATATTGAGCCGTAGGTTAGTGTGTCTAGTCGTTTTTGTAGATATTTTTTTCTTTCTTTCGCTTTTCTTTTTTTCTTTTTTGTTGATCGTTTAGTTTTAATATCATGTGTTTAATCTGTGGAGGGGACCATTACACTAAATATTTCCCAATTCAAACGGGGTACCCTCCCTGTGTTACGAAGTTTGCGGATACAATTACAGGCTTCGTTCAGAAAACTAAAACGACAAAAGAGCAAGGGGATCAGAGATTTCCCGACATGCTCGCCTTTTCTAAGCAAGCGCTTGTGTTACTGCAGCTATTGGCGGAGAATTGCAGGATTCAGCAAGTGGATCCGGAGTGTCAGGGCTGCGGTGGACCGTATCAGTATGAAGATTGTCCGGTCGCCTTTCGATGGGTAATGCCCGATACTACATATTGGCCGGAAGATTTGGTGTGGTTCACGAATGACGAGATGATATATACCATCGACCCTACTGACAAGGAGACGTCGTTGGAGGGCGAAGAAAGTGGTGGAAGAGAAGAAGATGATGATGAAGCAGTTGAAGAGCTTCAAGGCGACCCTGAGCTATCGGATATAGAGCCGGAGACGATAATGGACATTGAAGTCCCACCTCCGGTTCAACAGGTCGCTAATTCCAGCCATTGGTGTCCCACGCCATGGAATATCGACGATAGCTTCTGGAGTGATGATGAGGGGGTAGTAGAAGAGGCCGAGTCAGAGATGACTGACTACACCGCCCCGATGGAAGAAGGTGCGCAGCCTCCCGATAGTATGAACGATTATGAGGATGGTTGTTACCCCACTAACCCGATATGGGACATTTCTGACGCATCAGAAGTGGTGGATGAGTTTGGTGACGAGTTGGGAGGTTACCAACTCTTGTAGATGAAGAGCGATTTGACCCAGTCGGCGATTTGACTGAACTAGAAGCATTATTGATGGAAGCCGACTATGGAGTTGAAAGAGTCACCCAACTCAGTAGCGCGGAGCGAGCGGATGAGGAGTTTGATAGCCGACCCATGGAGAATCCAGGAAAAGGACGCCCCACCACGATCAAAGACACGGGAGAAGGCGAAAAGGAGCCTGGACAGGACCTTTCGCGGAGATTCGGGGATGGTGCCGAAGAAAGAAGGAGATGGAAGCGCTGAAGTCTACTCGACACCACTCTTCTCATTACATGCCTCGAATCAGGTTTGCTCTAGGTAAGTTTAAATATTGGTGGTCCGACCCATTCGAGAATTTTAAACGGTTTATAGATTCCATTCTAAAAATCTTAATAAACAATAAAGAACAAGTGGAACTAAACGGGTTGGACCGGGGCTGGATAAAGGAGAAACCTCCTGATAGAGTTTGAGTGTGGGGAGGTTTTGTAGAGTTTGTATAGTTTGTTCGGTTTGTTTGCAGTTTTCTATTCTTCTTGTATTTTGAGTCGTCGCATCTGTACCATGCGTCTAAGTTAGTAGTTTGAGTCCTTTTTATTTTTTGAGTCAGTTTTATGCTTGGGTATTGTTTGCTTTGTTTTGTGCAAGTTTGAATCGTACCACCCGTACTCAATCTCCATTCGGGTGATTTCGGAGCTGCTTATATCATATTGTAAAGACAATCACGGCATGCTAGGTTATTACGCGGACCGCGAAAGAAATGCTATACGGTCCTGCGCACATGGAACGTTATCTGCAGACTGCGCGCTTCCACCAGGCGAGTTTGTTCCATGTTCCTTTTGTATTTTTTATTTTTCATTTTTTTAGTCGGTTTCCATCCTACATTGAGGGCACTGTAGAGTTCAAGTGTGGGGATGGTAAACTGTCGTTTAGGTTAGTTAGTTGAGTCGTTTGAGTAAAAAAAAAAATTAAAAATGAAAAAAAATAAAAAATTTAAAATCTAAAAAAAATGAAAAAATAGAAAATGTCCCTGTTTTAGATGTTTGCAAATAAAAACGGAAAATGATAGAAAAATCAGGTATGTTTGGGTTTCAAATAATGATAATATGAGAATAAAAAGTTGAGCTTGTGTCTAATTTGGGATATGTGAGTAGGCCTGATCCGGTTTCTAGGTTCCTTTGATATTAAAATACTTAATTGTTAGTTTACTAGTGGGTTCTCATCTAGGAAAAGTAGGGAAGCCGAAACCGCCAAAAATAGCATAAGGGAATGCCGTTATAAGCTAAAATTTTTAGAATTTTTAATCGAAAAGAAAAAAAATGCAATAAATGAGCTAGACCGAATAAATGACAAGGCCTACGTAATCTCTTTTGGGGATGGTGACTCTGATTGTGAATGCCTCTGTGATTGTTAAATAAAAATGCAAAAATACTGATGCCTATTGTAATCTCTCTCGGGGATGGTGACTCTGATTGGGAATCCCTCTGGGATAAGGTATGCATAGCCTAAAAGCTCAAAAGAAAAAATGAAAAAAAAGAGAAAAAGAGAAAAAAATTGATGTTAAATTCTTTTGATTTTGGTATAAAACGGTTAGGAAATAGTCCAAATACTGTTCCTTTTGTTCTATAAGCTTGAGGCGAGATTAGGTGGACTGCGATTTTTAGTGTGAGACCCTAGGTAGATTGACCGCACCTGGACTTAAATTGCATGATAAGGCTTGGAACCGGGTTTGGGTTTAAGAGGATAAGTCTTAATTTAATAAGTAATCTAGACTTTTGAACCTGAGTATTTCTTGATTCTGATTCCGTTTGCATAAGTCTTTTTCAGGGACGAAAAAGGTTTAAGTGTGGGGGATATTTGATGTGTGGTAAAATATACATATTTGTCTCGTGTAAAATGTATAATTATTGTATAGTTTTTGTTTGTTTTTTTTATAGTTTTTAGTATTATATTATATTATTTTGTGTTTTGGAGGTT
This sequence comes from Helianthus tuberosus, assembly GCA_030545235.1. Lineage (NCBI taxonomy): Eukaryota > Viridiplantae > Streptophyta > Magnoliopsida > Asterales > Asteraceae > Helianthus > Helianthus tuberosus. The sequence goes on along the minus strand of CM060424.1, from coordinate 177,841,321 downwards.
CTGGTGCAAATGGAGTAAACATGAGTAATAATTAAATGACCTGCCAGTTGAGTAAAGTAGGGCACCAATGACCGAACTAAAATCGCCACTATTTTCCTTGATTGGGCCAAGCCTACTTATCTCTACAGTATAAAACATAGAGGCTCCATATGAAACACATGGGCCTCCCACTACCAACCATGCAAGTCACGATGAGTTTGGGAATTGTTTTGTTCTTTGGGCTTGTAAAACAATTTAGTGGGATTAAAGATACAAAAGTTTAGTGGGCCGTAAAGGCCTTATGTCCAATGAGGGATCGATCATACATCAACTTGGGGGATATAGTATACAGAACATGATACATCGGGCGGCAATTAGTAAAAGCATTCAGACGGCTGTAGAAGCTGGGAGGAGAACATCATACGACGGACAAGAGGGTGGTTACTGTTGGACGGCTAGGCGCAAGAAAAGGAAAAAAAAAGAAGGGAAGCTAGCAGGCTATTGTTCGACTAGAGTGTCCGGGTCTAGCGTATACTCTAAACATCGTTTTCCGGTTTGATTTTATTGTTTTTATTATGATTTCAATTTATGAACCAGTTAACTTTGTTTCGTTCTTGAACATGAGTTGCTAAACGTTTCATGCTACCTAGGCCTAGATGAACTATGATTTAATGTTTTGATTATTTGGTTTTGACTAATAATTAACTTGGGATGATTTACATATTCCTGATTTGTGATTGTTTATGAATTTGTGTGCTTGTCTTGGTTGTGATTGGTTGTTTGGTTAGGTGATCTTGTTAGTCTGGTCTGGAACTATTTAGATCATTATAGGTTCGTTAATCTATTAGGTTTTCGGTCTAGAGCTTGAGATTAGAGATAATTCAAGTTTAACTAAATTAATTAAAATCAACTGAGTATAGTGTGCATCCTTTTCTGGCAACTCTAGGGACGAGTCAGGATTGCTAGGTTATTAGCTAGGCGTTGTTTGGTAGTTTGGGTGACCGATAGCTCGGATCCGGCTACTTATTCGCGTTTAGGGTTTCCTAGGTTTTCAATTACTTGGCTGGTTTAGCTTCATGACCGGAGGATTTTAGCACCGTAGTTGTTTTTAATCTGACAGTCGTGGGATTCGGTATCGATAGCTCGAGTCGTTTCCAATTTAGCACTTCATCACTCTGTTCCATCTTCTATTTGTTGATCATCCTTAGCTAGAGGTTTTCTGGGTAGATTCGGAGCTTTAGTCATTGGTCAGGATTAGAGGTCATACGTTGGTCATAGGGATTCGAAGCATGTGTAGTTCTCTCTCATCATTGTCTGCTTTCCGTCACTTCACCGTCTTGCTTGCTTTCTTTGTTCTCTTGTTTACTCGTTTTAGTAAAGTTAGGAAAAAAAAATCCCAAAAACACAAATTAATCCAATTAAGTAATTAGTCGAGTCAGAGTCTAATTAGCATCGCTAGTGTCTCGTGGGTTCGATACTCGGACTTCATTAGGCTTTACTACGTACGGTAGGTACACTTGCCTGTCAGTGGTCTAGCATTTAGAGAGTCTTAGTTTATAAATTTAAAAGTAGGGTGTCTAGATTAGGTTAGTTTTTCTTAGACCATATTCAGCACATCAAAAAGCAACAGGAAGCTATAGAAACACCTAAGTCTACAAAGTGAGTCATTCTCTTTTTCTACCAAACTGTTTTACCAAAACCTCAAATGTTTCCAATTATACTTACAGTGATTTAGTCTTTGTATTATACAATTGCTGCCGGTATGTGGGGTTTTGTATACACTACTAGTAATACGTTACTATTGGACAACGAGTTAGCCAATGAGTAATATGACCACTGTCATGGAACTGCCAACATGACAAATACTGAATGAGTATATTGGTAGATATAAACATTGTAATCGCTCTCAATACTGTAAAATTATAAAAGTTTGTTTTGATTAAACTGGGATATACTCGCCAGTATTTCTTGCTGATAAAATCTTTTTAAAACGCGTTTCAGGTAACGTAATGCGAAGCTAATAGAAGTCAGCTATAGAGCACTAAAGGCTTAAAGAAGTGGCAATAAAAATTACCTAAATAAAAGTTTATGTTTTCAACAACTAGGGTTTATCCCTATAAATGTATTATCAATGGAACATGGGTTTTTATCCCATTTATTTATTATAAAAGTTTGGTGTTTTGAAACTCTGAAATTTTATTTCCTAACTACGGTCCTGATGTCTCATTTCCACTGCCAAATTAATAAACACCGATACCACCTGACTGTTGGCTCGCGGCTCCCGCTCCCGGGGTAGGGGTCGGGGGCTACGACACCTATTGTCACACCCCAACTTATGACGGAAACATCAGAGTGAGATGAAAACGAGATTGTTCATTGCAACATAACACTAAAAGTGATGATAAGTTAGATAAACTAATTTCAATGCATAAAACTTGTCATGTTACAATACATAAATTTTCAAAATAAAACTTGTTTGAATACAACGAAACAATTACAACAAACAGAGTACAAAACTGATGCAACATTTTAGAACCTAAGATGTCTGTGTGTGTATCTAAGGCATCAACACTACTCCAGTTCAATATCATAAGCATCATCCTGCAACATGTTAAAAGTATAGTTCAACACACAAAATGCATTGGCGTGTATACATGTTTTCATACATAGCATAAATAAATAAGTTTAAACAAATCCACATAGCATGCTAGCTAGACAAGATCAACAATAAATTGGCATGTGCATAAACTAGTCAACCCAAAGTTTAAACGCAATAAGCTCTTAACATAACCCAACGTTCACAGGCGGTGCGTTACTCCTATAGCGCTATACATGTTAAGGTTAGGCTCGTACAAAGTTAATGACAAGTTCGAAACAAAACGTACAAACCCAGATTAAAGCATCAAGTATAACGAATGCATTCATGTTTAAGGATTGTTTGTGCATTTAGTATAAAAGCATGAGTGTAATTTTAATAGATCAACATATTACACCCCAAAGTGTGGTAAAAGAAAAAGGGGTTCAAGTATACTCACAGTTTTGCGTAATTCTTCAAAGAATCATGTGAGCGTATATAGGAGTTGACGGATGTAGCGCAGAGACACCGAGGTTACCCTATAGGGCAAACGGAGGTGTGATTTGGAGTTGGAGATTAAATGTTACGGAATTAAAGGACTGAATATATTAAGAAAATAATAATAAGTAAAGTATCAGGAATGTATTCTGACTATCAACGATAGGTAACACGAAATCATATTACAAAACGGAATTACGAACAGTTCGTTAACAGGATGTTTCGAACGGATGCACTGTTCGTGTGGATGGGCCATCCTTGCGGATGAGCCATCCGTACGAACGGACTGTGGTCGGTCAGATATATGTTTTGAACTTTTAACTATTTAACAGTTACGTTCGACGATTCTGTTTAGTCTGTTAATTGCAGTATACGTATATTAGTAGTCTAATAATAACATAAGTCTCATAGAAGTCATGCATGGAGGTTGTTGAACCTCGTTATATAACACCAAAGCACAAATCAGTAAAACTAATCGGTTGGTCATGTTTACATAATATAATACATAATATAATCACCAATATTTATGTTCCAGAGTTAACCATATTAAGCATAGCAATCTGGAAGTGTTGAACTGTAAATTCGCACGGATGAGGAAAGCCAGATTCGTACGGATGGAGGTGTCCATTCGGACGGATCGACTTGTTGGTTCGTGCGGATGGAGCTGTTCTTGAGGTAAATCAGCTCGGTTTTGCTTGAATTGACCCTCTATTCGACTGAAATTAGTCCTATCATGAATCCACAGTAAATTTCTCAGCTTGTGAGCTCGGTGGAACTTGGTTTCAGTTACGTTTAAATTTGAGAGTTTTCTAAACAAAGGTTTTTGATAGGTTAGCTTCACATTAGGTTGGTCCTCAACTTAGTTGAGAGTTCATACCAGCTGCCTAGGCAAGGCTGATGTACCAACAGATGTCGTGATTAATCTATGTTAAAATTTTTTGTGGAAAAACCAAGAAAGGTAGAAGAAAAAAGAAGTTATTAGCCCACACTAACTTTCAAAGTGACTAATGTGAGCTTCGTATGAGTCTTGAATAGCAGCAGTTGAGAGAGTAAAGTGAGAGTGGAAGGTTGGAAGTGGAGGAAAGGCCTTGTATTTATAAACTGAAATTAGGGTTTTAGGGTAAATGGGCTTTATTTACGGATGGGCTATTCTACGGATGGGATTTGGGGAGGATCGGCCCCTTGGCGCGGACCGAGCTTTTGGTACGGATCTGGGTTGCAGATCTGTGCGGACCTACTAGGCCCAAGGCCCAAAATGATGAATTTTGGTATTTTAGCTGATTTTAAGTAGTTTTAAGCGTATTTTAGCAGTGTACAAGTGTCGTGCATGATCAAAAGAGTACAAGAATGTATTTTGCATGTATAACAAGTATGAATGCGTATGAATTTGCATGGAAATAAGCATCAAGTATGTATGTAACAAGAATAAGCACCAAGTATTTATGAATAATGTATAACACATGTATATAAAAGATAATGTTTTCCATTATAATTCAAGTCGCAGATTACAACGTATGAAATGAAGTACGAATACAGAGGATAACAAGTTTCCATAAAAGGAAAGTATAAAGGACTTGCTAAATATAGAAAGTTACAAAACGCGGTGGGTTACACCTATTGACCAAGATCGAGCCTCTCCTTGATTTTAGGCATCCTTTGATCCAGCTCATCCATTTTTCTGGAAATCCCATAAAATTCATTGCCTTAAACAAGAATTTCCAATTTAAAAAGTCATAAGCTCGTTGGAAGTCCACCTTGAAGACCATCATTTTGCGTTTTTTTTTAGCCCAAGCAATTGTTTTACTAACTATCAAAGGACTATCAAGAATGTACCGACCCCCAACAAAGGTCGATTGAGTTGGCGAAACAAGACTACCCATCACTTCTTTTAAATGACCCACGAGCACCTTTGTTACTATTTTAAAATAAACACAACAAGTGAGATCGGTCTGAAATCTGTACTCACCTAGGGGTCAATAGTCTTCGGAATGAGAGCTATGAACGACGCATTGCATCCTCTACTTATCTCTCCCGTGTCATATAATCTTTCATCATCTTTTCAATACCCAGTTTAAAAATTCTCCAATGCCTTTGAAAGACCTTCATAGTAATGCCATCAGGACCTAGTGCTTTACTTCCATCGCAGTCACGAATCACTTGAATTATTTCATCTGAATTGAAGGCCTCCAATAATCTTGTTTTCTGAACGACCGATGACTTTGGCAGGCCATGATCCAAAAAATTTGGTCTTCGTCTCATAGGTTCAGAAAACTGTTTTTTGAAACCCATTCGCAACTCCTCCATAACTGCTCGCGGTTCTGTTATCCAAGCCCCATTTATCAGTAGCCCATTTATTCTTTTGTTGGCTTTATTCAAGTTGCAAACACTATGGAAGTAAGAAGTGTTATCATCCCCATTTTTTAACCACCATATACGAGACATTTGCTTCCAGTCTTTCACTTTTTTGGCCTCTAAATCTTTGATTTTGGATAAGGTACTTACACGAAGGTTTTTTATGCATCATTAAGTTTTGCTACTTTTGCCATTTGTTCCAGGTCTTCCAGAATTTTTCTCAAAACTAGATACTCTTTTTCTTCAGTCACTTTAATCCTCTCCCTCCACCCTTTTATTTCGCCTTTCATCTTTCTCAAACAATTCGCCAGAAGAAGGTCTCCTTGGTTGCCTTTTTTGACGTTGATGTTTCGGTTAATGATCTCTTCCACTTCTTTGCCTTGGAGCCAGCTATTATAAAATTTGAACGGAGTTGGTCCGTAATCCATATCCACACATGAAAGGAAAATTGGGCAGTGGTCGGACGGCCCGTATTTTAAAACACTGACTTTAGTCGAGGGCCACGTGCACCTAAAACGATCGCAGACTAAGAATTTGTCAAGTTAATGAATTTAATCTCTTTACTACCTGAGATACGAGTAAAATTACCACCCAGCATTGCATATTCATCCCATCCGGTATCTAAGATAAATTCTTTAAACACAGCGGTCGCTTTTGCATCGAAAACCGAGTTAACCCGTTCTTCAGGATTACGAACGTCATTAAAATCACTGAAGGCTACCCACATACCTGTAAAATTTAGCTTAAATATTTTTTAACTCACCCCACAACAATTTCCTATCTCCAGGATTGTTTGGGGCGTAGATGTTTAGAAGGTTAACTACCTCATCCACTCCTTTAATAAAACCTATAATAAGAATAAAACACCGTTGTTTTACGATACTGGTTGTAGAAAACACACCAGGGTCCCATAGGCAAGTTAAACCCCCTGACCTTCCTACTGCATCAACCGAAACAACTTCCAACGATGATCGATCCCAGAAAGTATTTAAAAAAAAAAATCCGGCAAACACGACTGATGTGTCTCCTGTATCCCCAAAAAGAGAGGTTGTTCTCCCTTTTTAGACGCCTTACCCACCCACGTTTACTCGGCCCGGTGACTTCCTTATATTTATCGACATAATATTCATTGGGGAACAGAGTTCTCCTTTCCCCTTTAATGATTTTTCTAACCTGCTTGCCAAAGCCCTCCATGTCGATTCCCAAATTTTCACCATACATAGTGGTTGCATCAACTTCAGCCTCGAAATCCAAATGAACACAATTCGCTTTCTTCTCTGACCCCACTTGACCGCCAAAGAGCAGACGACTCTGACTTTTTCCCATCGTTGTTACCCTTTTCTCCTCTTTCTGTTTGGAATGTCTGTACTCCTCAGCATCTTTCTGGATTAAACCTTCCTGGTTAAATGGGTCATTATTCACCGCTTCATTAAGATCTGGGGTTTTGTAATTTTAGGCTTGATATTCCTTGAATATGGACTTGTTTTTGGGTGTAAGTGTAATGAAGCTTAGTCCAGACCCTTTATTGGAAGGCCTCATAACTGGGGTGGGCCTATCTGAGATAGTGTTTCTTTCACTAGAGTTTGACACGCTTTGTTCCCCCCACTACCTCTCTCTTATTCAAGTTTTCAGGCTGCATGTGCACATCGCCCAAAGGGGAATTATTATCATGCATATTTCCCATGCACACCTCTTCGACTGTATCAACCCCTTTTGAATTTCCATTGCCGCCGCCTATCACATGATCCCTCACCGGAGACCCCGTCTCATTTCCGATATCGGAGCTAGACAGGAAAGAAGGTTTTCAGACAGCACCGATTTATTCTATCCAAACTGGGAAGGATTGGTTCTTCCAGTTGATTTTCATCTCCATTGAAATCCTTTTACCGGAGTTGACTAGGACTGCGATGGTGTCTTCTGACACATCGTTGCAGCAAACCAATGCTTCAGACCTTGTAACAAGTTTGTCACATCTTTCTCCGACTAAGTTAAAATTGTGCTTGTCCCAAAGGTTTATGGGCATACCAATAACTTTGATCCAGGCAATTCTTTCAAAGATAGGTGGTATCCCTTCGCACATGTATAAACGGTAAAACCACATGGACCGGTATTCATATTGAGTTTTAAGAAACTCGTTGGCTTCATCTCTAGATAGGAAGGTTATCAAAACTTTTAACCCTCCCATGTACCTAATCTCAGGCCCCGTCCCTTTAGCCTCCAACATGTGTCTTCCACTTTTTCTAGTATTTCTAATTCTTTGACCTCCCCGATTAGTGAACACAACTCCCACTTCTTTCTCGCCTCCGTTTTCATTGGTGGAAGTTTAATGAGGATTGGGGTGAAATTGCCCGATAAATCATTATACTTAGATTCCCCTCGACGGACCTTTTCTTTGACAAATCCATCTTGAGCTTTTGGTCTCTCCCCCACACCTTTTTTTTCTGCGACTCCCCTATTTGTTTACTTGCTGGAAAGTTCAACCTTTCAAGCACAGAAGCACGTGTCTTGTGTTCAGGTTGGTAGTCTTGTGTAACGCCCTGCTTATTTATACTTTCCGTTTTTAGCAAGTCTTGTTGTACTTCCGTTTTTGGAAACCCTGTACTCTTGTAATCGTTGTAAACTCGAGACTTGAATCATGAATGAAAACTTGCATTTCTTTAAATACTTGTACATTTGATGGTGAAACAATTTGATACTTACTCGTGATGCTTACAAACGTACGTTGGACTCATAAATACGTGACATACATGCTTCATACTATGCTTACATACTAATTATATACTTAAACATGCTCATTCTTACACTTATGCAACTTTTAGAACATGTTACATATGCTTAAGAACCTTAAATAAATCACAAAACCTGTCCTAAATAACATTGGAACATGTTGCAAAGCATAAAATCAAGAAATAAAAATTTTGTGTTTCTGCTTGGGCTTTACGGACCGCAAAGACACCCCTTACGGTCCGTAAGGGGGTTCTGGCGGGTCAGCAGCTCAAATCCTCCGCGTTTATGCACGAAATCCCAAGTTTCCTCCTCCTCCAATCAGCTCTAAACCTCCATTAAACACCTCCAATCAACCCTAAACTCATCCCCTATAAATACCCATCTTCTCCAAGCCATCCTACACTTTCAACACTCTCAAATCTCTCCAAAATCACTCTCAAGTTCTTGCAAAATCCTGAAATTCGGACAGATTCATACCTTCATACAAAAGTGAGCATAACTTGCTCAAAACTCAACCAAATTACTTGATTCTTCTTCCTACTTGCTTGGATAATCATGGGGTTTGATTCCTTGATCTCTCCTTGGAGAAATCAGACCTGGAATTGCCCTAAAAATGTCCATAAACTTTCTGTTGTGTTTTGAAACTTTCTTAAACTCTTGTATACTTCAAACAAACTTGTGTTCTTATGCTTCTAATAAAGTGTATGATTAGTAAAGCCAAACCAAGGTTGTTTTACACTTAATATGAGTGTCTAAACACTCTAAAATTTCTGTTTTAATCGAGCTATTAGCTTGCAAGTGGTGTCAAGTCTTGAACTTGAAGATGTTGTGACTACTTGGTTAGCCTAGGCTAACCTACATACAATGTAACATCTGTGCTTGTAATCATTGTGAACAGTTCACTTGTCAATAAAACAATGTTATTTGATCCCAATGTTTGTTTGGTTATGTTTTACATTTTTCATGTTTTGACTTTTATTCAATTTCAAATTCTATATCGCTTTCTGGAGAGTTATACGCAAACTGGTGCGTAAACGTAATCAGTTTAATGCAAAAAATACTCCGGAACATCAACATATACTTAACATACCTTAAATAACCTTTACATAACTTAAAAATAAGTTTTGAAGGCTTTGGTATGTCAAAAACAAGTTAATTCGCTTACAGGGACTAAACTTGACAAACAGCGAAAGTATGCCAATTTGAACTGTAACGAACATTCCGGAACATGACCATAATTTAAAAACGCCATAAATATCCTTTATATAGCTTAGAAATAGGCTTTGAGGGGTTCGGTATGCTAAAATAAACTTTTGAGTCATTCAGGGACCAAAAGCGTCAAAAAGTGCACAAGTTTGCATTTTCGCGCATAACTTACGTTCTGAATACCTCCGGACATCCAAAAATTTATGTAAGCACTAAAATACTTTATTTTAGTGTTTGGAATGAGAAAAATCCATTCGTCGCGCAATTTGGATCGTTTTTCGCGCTTATGCGCATACCGTCGTAATTAAGCGAACATCGCGTTCATACGACCAAACGAACCAACATCCGGCATATTTTTAAGCATGTTTCATGCCCACAATGTTTAGGCATCCTTGTGGAGCCTTGAAAATGAGTTAACGAGCCTTAAACATGTCATAAATGGCCTGAATACGCACCGGGGACTGAAAGATGAACATTAGAAAGTGTTTGCTGATCAGGGGGACCCTAGGGTGACACCTAGCCCCCTTGGCGTCACGCTAGGCCTCTTCTGATCAGCAAAGGTCATTTAAACACATGATTAACAGCCCCTAACACCCTCCAAAGGTCAAGTGCCACATGTTAATCTCTTATGGTGGCCAAAATCAGTTACCACAACATTCCAACAAGTGTAGGGATGTGATCATTCCCTCTTCTCCAAGAAATGATCCTAACGGTGAACCGAAAACTATAAATACCCACCTCCACCCTTCACTTTTCCTCACAAAAATCTGATCTAATGTGCTCTAAGTTGAAACCTTTGTTTCATACCTGAGCTATTTTGATCTAGATTAGCATTCGGGGACCCTTTGTAAGTGTTCCTTCGTTCTTTTATTGCTTTTCGAGTCCGAAAGTCAAACTTTGTTTGACTTTCTGCATTGACCAGTTTATGGTCAATGCGAAGTTCATTTGAACTTCGCAACGTGAGCGTAATCACGATGGTTATAGTCACTTGTGACTATGCCTACTGATTACCACGTTGTCTAGGGTCGTAAGGGTAAGCGATCTAATAAACCACTTATACCTTCGAACCCGACCCATTTGGTCGATCATTAGGATCCGACCAAACACATTAGGTGACCATAGTATATAGGGAATAACCTTCCGAGGTTATACCTTATGGACGCTTCGTTTAAGTAGTTGTATGATAGGTAGTTTATATGCCTTAGGTAAATTACCAAAATACCCCTTTGATGCCAAAATTCATTTTAAACATGTGTAACATAACTTTTGACATCTAAACTGATTTGACAACAATATTAGACATGTTAAGGCATATGTTACTTGTCATAGGACTAGTTAAGCGTTCCGAACGCGTTTTACGCGAACGACGCGTTAAAGTAGCATAAGCTACCTAAACGGGTCGTAATGGGTCGTAAGCACTTAGGCTAGGTTTCATTTAGTATGTAGGCTTTGTTAAACCATGCTACATGATTTCCCATACTCATTTGGTTTACGAGCCCTCATTCTATCAGATCTTCCGATTTAGGTCCGGTTTATTAATGTAGTTTACCTATACTAGGTGTCGTTTGATTCCGTGATCTCTAGCATTGCTTGGTGGTTATCTTAGGACTTCTGAGCAATCTCAAGTGAGTACATAGACCCCTCTTTTACTATTTTCCAAACTGTTTTGGGGTGAAACACATGTGCCTACTTGTTACTTTCGTGCTTTCCTGCTTTCACATCGTATACTTGCTATGTTCATTAGTACATTTATAGTACATGATTTCATTGTGTTCATGCTATGTATGCCCATTGTGTGCGTACTTAGTACATTGTTTTACATTACATTTCATGCTATGTATGTCCGTTGTGTGCATACTTAGTACATTGTTTTACATTACATTTCATGCTATGTATGTCCATTGTGTGCATACTTAGTACATTGTTTTACATTACATTTCATGCTATGTATGTCCATTGTGTGCATACTTAGTACATTGTTTTACATTACATTTCATGCTATGTATGCCCATTGTGTGCGTACTTAGTACAGTTGTTTTCATCACATGCTTACATTTTGTTATGACATTTGGGTTGTTTACAATGGAACAATACATTCATTAACATTAGCTACGCCGTTCGTTAGTAGGTAGTGGTACCATAGGAATTGACAACTCCCGTTCCTGAAATCCTGGGTTTGTTTGGATTGGAAGGAATGACCGAATTCTATATACATAACTTAGATAAACCTTTAATTTGTTTAAGGGTTTATCGCCACAGTCTCAAGGCTTGGATGTATGCATTTTCACAATACCGCATAAATGTTTGTATCAGTAAAGCATGCATTTGTTCCACAAAACATAACTTTGATTTAAAATATGTTTTACATCAATACCTTGTTTTTGTGCATTTTACATATGGTTTAGTTGATATATTTCACTTACCATACATGATATTTTGGGTAAACATTACATGATCTACATTAACATAAACATTTTGACATTGATATACACATTTAGTGGTTTACATTGGACATAGACATTTCAATATGGTTTACACATTAACACATGACAATTCATTTATACATGAACAATTTACATTGATGGTTGGTTTGGGTAAATGATTCGAGTAACGAGGCGTGTGTAATATAATACAAGCATGGTGGATATGCTGCTGGCACTTCCTATAAATAAGTGTTTGTATGATATTTCATGTCGTAGCGTTACTTAAATCATTTCAATATTTGACATATTACATTTTACATAAACAACTTATTTTCACAAGACATTGATTTACAAAACAACTTATCTTATACAAACTCATTTCTACTTGGTTATTCATTTAACCTTACATTATTCTCTTACTTATACATATCATTGCTTTTTAATGATTTACAAAACAAAACAACTTACAAGGTTCATGACTGACTGTTATTAAACAATTTTTCCTAAACTTATAAGTCATGAATCCTATTTTCACAAAACCTATGTATCTCACAGGCATTTTTATGCTGACGTACCTATTTTCACATGTGTTTTCAGGAGCTTTTCCGTAGGATGATGATCGTGACACTAGGGTGGACCTGTGCCTTAGAGACATAAAGTGAAGATAGACTTAGTTTAATTATGTTCTGAACTCTTTATTTCCTGTTTAAGACAATGTAACTCTTATGTTTATAAATAAAATACAACTTTGAATGCCATGGTTATGAAACAATTAATTCTGTTACAACACTCCCCGACGTTTCCGCCGCGGTTGCATGTTATACGCGGTCGGGGTGTGACAGAAGAGTTGGTATCAGAGCCAATGGTTATAGGGAATTAGGTTATTAGAATTTCTTTGACCTAGACTATAACCTTTCTAGGACCCTAACACAAGTTATCTTGTGTTTAGATCTTAAAACATGTACATCACCTATCCTTAGGTAATTATCAAAACAAAAACAAAATTTTCCAAAACGATTTTTGAAAAACAATCATCTGTTTTTGGTTGATTTATTACAAGGTTTTGAACCCTTCCAGTTTGACTAAATTTTTGGCCTTGTGCCTTCAAATTTTCAAAATCTCGTCAACGTCTTGGGTTTTAAATAATGTGAACACGTGCTAACTAGAAGAGTGAATGCCTGTATTCTGGGTTTTCTGTCTAGGCAAGCACTTCGTATATATCTCATCAGACGCGAGACCAGTTGTGCTTACCTGGGAATTCTTGGGATGAGTGTTCACTTATAGGCGAGCATGTCTTCGTGATACATTATTTTTGATCCATTTACTTTGATTAGTCACTGTGTGTCGTTTGTTTGCTTGGTAATGCGGACGAATGACCACCATCTTTGCTTTTGTCGATTTTGTTTCATCTCATTCTCTTCATCCAATCATCTCACTCGTTTCCTTTCATGTTTTCCTCTTTTAGAATGCCTCCTCGACGCGAAAACCAGATAGTGACTGCCGAGCTGGCAGAAATCATTGCGCAGCAGATGGCTGCCCAATTCCCAAATCTCTTTGCTCAATGGCACCAAGCCAACAACAATAACAATGCTGCATGCAAATACAAAGATTTTAACTCGGCTAAACCACTCAAGTTTAGTGGTTCTGAAGGAGCGACTGGGCTTCTTCAATGGTTCGAGAGCATTGAGAATACTTTTCGCCACGTGCAGTGTCCTGACAATCGCAAGGTCGAGTTTTCTTCGAGTGTGTTTCAGAAGAGGGCTCTTACATGGTGGAATGGGGTTATGAGAGACCGAGGTGCAGAAGTTGCTCTAGCACAAACTTGGGCTGAACTTAGGGCCCTTATGATGAGGGAATTATGTCCTCGCCATGAACAGCGAGCGTTGGAGAAAGAGTTTGATGACTTGAAGCAAGATAGTGGCGAGCACAGGGCATATACTGATAGGTTTGAGGAGTTGAGTCTGCTATGCCCAACAATGGTTACCCCACTCGACAAGGCTACCGAAAGGTACATCGACGGCCTACCTGACTCAGTGCAAGACATCATCACTGGTAGTAACCCTGCCACACTCCGTCAGGCTATCGAGTTATCAGCGACATTGACTGAGTCGCAGATTCGGAAGAATAAGTTACACAGGAAGGGTGACAAGGGCAAGAAACAGACATCTGACAAAGAAGATAGCAAGAAAGGTCAAAACAAGAATGGAAAGGATTCTGGTTCATCAAAAAGGGCAAGGAAGCGTAAGGCTTCCCAAAACTATGTTGTCACTGCCCAAGCTAACCAGGCAGCTCCCAACCAACCCGCACAACCTCCAGCAAAGAAGCCTTATTCAGGGAATGCACCTTTGTGCAATAGATGCAACAGTCACCATCAGCCCCAACATCAGTGCCGTTTCTGTACTAACTGTGGGAAGTCAGGTCATCTTGCCGATGTTTGTCGGTTTGCTCAGAATCGCGCAGTTCAGAACCCGGCTCAACAAGTTGCTCAGCCTCCTGCTCAGCAACAGGGTCAAGCTGCACGACCACAGTACCCACCAGGTGCTTGTTATAACTGTGGGGATCTGACCCACTACAGAAACCGGTGCCCAAGGCTAGCTAACCAGAATCAGAATCCAAATCAGAATCAGGCTCAGGCTCGAGGGCGAGTCTTCAACATGAATGCCCAAGAGGAGCAGGCGGACGATAATGTGGTGAACGGTACGTTCTTTATTAATAATCAGCCTGCATCTGTTCTTTTTGATTCGGGTGCCGACAAGAGTTTTGTGTCATTGTCTTTTGAGCCAATGCTTCGCGTGTCTAGAACGAAACTAGGAAAACCCTTGACAGTAGAAGTTGCTAGTGGTGAACCCATTGTTCTTGATTCTGTTCTACGCAACTGCCAGTTAAACCTTAACGACCATCTTTTTCCTATTGACCTCACGCCAATGCAACTTGGAAGCTTCGACGTCATAGTGGGTATGGATTGGTTATCTAAGCATCGCGCAGAGATAGTTTGTTCTGAGAAGATTGTTCGTGTGCCGCTTTCGACAGGCGAGATCCTACAGGTTCAAGGTGAGAAACCGTCTGGTGGTCTCAAGCTCATGTCTTGTTTTAAAGCTCGGAAGTATCTGCGGAAGAACTATGTGGCTTTCTTAGCACATGTTACAGCAGATAAAGGCAAGGGTAAGTCTATTTCAGATATTCCTGTCGTTCGGGATTATTCTGAAGTATTCCCTGAAGAGTTACCTGGTCTACCCCCAGCACGCCAAGTCGAGTTCCGCATTGATCTCGTACCTGGTGCAAATCCTATTGCCAGAGCTCCATATCGTCTTGCACCATCTGAGATGCAAGAGTTGTCTAGGCAGCTTCAGGAGCTCTCTGACAAAGGTTTTATCCGTCCTAGCTTTTCACCTTGGGGTGCTCCCGTTCTTTTTGTCAAGAAGAAGGATGGATCTTTTAGGATGTGTATCGATTATCGTGAGCTTAACAAGCTTACCATCAAGAATCGATATCCCCTACCTCGCATCGATGATCTCTTTGATCAGTTACAGGGCGCTTCTTATTTTTCGAAGATTGATCTACGTTCCGGATATCATCAACTTCGTGTGCATGAAGAAGATATTCCCAAGACGGCGTTCCGTACTCGGTATGGGCATTACGAGTTCACAGTCATGCCATTCGGTTTGACTAATGCTCCTGCTGTTTTCATGGACTTAATGAATAGGGTCTGCAAACCTTATTTGGATCAGTTCGTCATTGTTTTTATTGACGACATCTTGATTTATTCTAAGACGCGAGCTGATCACGAGCAACATCTTCGTCTTACTCTGGAACTCCTAAAGAAAGAGCAACTTTTCGCCAAATTCTCCAAGTGTGAATTCTGGCTTAAAGAAGTTCAATTTTTAGGACATATCATCAACAAACAAGGAATTCATGTAGATCCCTCCAAGATCAGTGCGATTAAGGACTGGGATACGCCTACTACTCCTACTGAAGTGGGTTCTTTTCTTGGTCTAGCGGGTTATTACCGCCGCTTCATTGAGAACTTCTCAAAGATTGCAGTTCCTCTAACTGCTCTAACTCAGAAGAACAAACCCTTTGACTGGGGATTCAAACAAGAGGAAGCTTTTCAACACTTGAAGCGGAAGCTTTGCGACGCACCTGTTCTAACTTTGCCTGAGGGCAATGATGATTTCGTCGTTTATTGCGATGCATCTAAATTGGGTCTTGGCTGTGTCCTGATGCAAAGGAACAAAGTCATAGCATATGCATCGAGGCAGTTGATGATACATGAGAAGAACTACACCACTCATGATCTTGAGTTGGGTGCAGTTGTCTTCGCTCTTAAGATCTGGAGACACTATTTGTACGGTACAAAATGTGTGGTTTTCACGAACCACAAAAGTCTTCAGCATATCTTCAATCAGAAAGAACTCAACATGAGACAACAACGTTGGGTTGAGCTTTTAAACGACTATGACTGTGAAATTCGCTACCATCATGGTAAGGCGAATGTCGTAGCTGATGCATTGAGTCGTAAGGAACGTACTAAGCTTCATTGTGTACGTGCTCAATCTGTTATTCAAGCTCGATCCGATATCCAAGCACGCATTTCTCAGGCTCAACAATCTTGTGTTTCACAAGGTTTGATGGATAAGGAATTTCCCTATCACATAACACCTGATCTGGAACTGAAGGACAATGGATCGTATTACTTCATGGACCGTTTGTGGGTCCCAAGCCAGGATGATCTGCATACCTTGCTTATGGGTGAAGCCCATAAGTCTCGTTATTCTATTCATCCGGGCTCAGATAAGATGTATAAGGATCTTCGTATTCATTATTGGTGGCCTGGTATGAAGAAAGACATTGCCTTATACGTATCAAAATGCCTTACTTGTCTTAAGGTTAAGGCTGAACATCAGCGTCCTTCGGGATTATTGGTACAACCAGAGATCCCAGTTTGGAAATGGGAAAACATTACTATGGACCTCGTTACCAAACTTCCACGCACAAAGAAAGGCCATGATGCCATCTGGGTAGTTGTTGATCGTCTTACTAAGTCAGCGCATTTCTTGCCAATCCGTGAAGATTTTCCTGCTGACTGACTTGCTAAAATCTATGTGGATGAAATTGTGGCTCGACATGGTGTTCCTTTGAACATCATTTCTGACAGAGATGCTCGTTTCACTTCTCATTTTTGGAGAACCATGCAATCTGATATGGGGACCCAACTTAATCTGAGCACGGCTTATCATCCGCAAACGGATGGTCAATCTGAAAGAACAATCCAGACTCTGGAGGATATGCTTAGAGCTTGTGTGATCGACTTTGGTGGTAGTTGGGATTCACATCTTCAGTTAATTGAATTCTCCTAAAACAACAGTTATCACACCAGCATCAAAATGGCTCCTTTCGAGGCTCTCTATGGTCGAAAATGTCGTTCACCAGTCTGCTGGAATGAGATCGGCGAGGCTCAACTTACTGGACCTGCCCTCATTTTAGAGACAGTTGACAAGATAAAGAAAGTTCGTGATAACCTTCAGACAGCTAGAAGCCGTCAAAAGAGTTACGCGGACCCAAAACGCAAACCCTTGGAATTTCAAGTCGGTGATCGAGTATTACTTAAGGTCTCACCTTGGAAAGGTGTGATCAGATTTGGAAAGAAAGGAAAACTTGCACCTAGGTATGTTGGACCATTCAAGATCGTCGAAAGAATCGGTAAGGTAGCCTACTGTAACACCTGTGTCATTTCAACCATCAAACAAATGCCAAACCAATGAAATATTGTATTTCATACTTTGGACTTGTATAAATATGTGTATCTTTTGCACATATCAACTCTTGTTCGATTTCAAACTCTAAATCGCTTTCTGGAAGGTTATACGCGCACTAATGCGTAAATATAACCAGTTTAATGCAACAAACACTCCGGAATAGTGAAATAGGTTTAACATACCTTAAATAACCTTTACATAACTTAGATATAAGTTTTGGAAGGTTTGGTGTGGTGAAATCAAAGTTATATCGCTTACAGGGACTAAAGTTGACAAACTGCGAAAGTATGCCAATTTGAACTGTAACAGACATTCCGGAACATGACCATAAGTTAAACATACCATAAATATCCTTTACATAGCTTATAAATAGGCTTTGAGGGGTTCGGTGTGCTAAAATAAACTTTTGGATCATTCAGGGACTAAAAGTGTCAAAAAAGTGCACAAGTTTGCATTTTCGCGCATAACTTACGTTCTGAATACATCCGGACATCCAAAAATTTATGTAAGCACTAAAACATTTTATTTTAGTGTTCGGCATAAGAAAAATCCATGCGTCGCGTCATTTGGATCAGTTTTGCACTTTCGGGACCAGATTCGATGTATTAGCCGTTGTTTAATTCACAACCACACATTCTAACAATGCTTAGTCAGCGGATAAGGATGGAATTTAGGCACCATGACTTTGCAACACATGTATGGATGGAATTTAAACACCTAAACACCATGACTTTGCAACACATGTATGGATGGAATTTAAACACCTAAACACCATAACTTTGCAACACATGTACGGATGGGATTAAGGCACGTTTTCCATGAAACGAGCTTAACGGTTCGGGTATTCCTATAAATACCCCAACACCCCCATTGCTAAAATCACTAGAATTCTGATTTGAGAACCTCTAAGTTGAAACCATTGTTTCATACCTGAGATTCTTGAATCGGGATTAGCATTCGGGGACCCTTCGTAAGTATTCTTTCGTTCTTTTCCTTATTTTATTGCTTTTCGAGTCTTTCGAGTCTGAAAGTCAAACTTTGTTTGACTTTCTACATTGACCAGTTATGGTCAATGCGAAGTTCGTTTGAACTTCGCAACGTGAGTGTAATCACGTTGGTTATAGTCCCTTGGGACTATGCCTACTGATTACCACGTTGTCTAGGGTCGTAGGGTAAGCGATCTAATGAATCGCTTATACCTCGAACCCGACCCAGTTTGGTCGATCATTAGGATCCGACCAAATACATTAGGTGACCATAGTAGGTAGGGAATAACCTTCCGAGGTTATACCCTATGGTCACATCGTTTAAGTAGTTGTATGATAGGTAGTTTATATGCCTTAGGTAAATTACCATAATACCCTTTTCATGTATAATTGGTAATTAAGCATATGTAACCTAAACTTTTGTCACATAACTGATTATGTAACATGTTTAGGCATATAACACTTGTCATAGGACTAGTTAGACGGTCCGAACGCGTTTCACTCGCACGACACGTTAAAGTAGCGTATGTTACCTTAATGGGTCGCGATGGGTCGAAAGCACTTAGGTTTGGTTTCATTGTAGTATGTAGGCCTTGTTAAACCATATCATATGAGTTCCAACACTCATTTGGTTTACCAAGCCTCATCCTATCCGATCTCCCGATTTAGGTCCGGGTTATTTATGTAGTTACCTATATTAGGTGCTGACTGATTCCGTGCTCTCTCTAGCTTTGTTTGGTTGTTGTTCAAGACCTCCAAGCATTCTCAGGCGAGTACATTATTCCCCTCTTTTACTGTTTTCAACTGTTTTGGGGTGACTCATATGTGCTAAATGTTTTCGATGTTATAACGATGGTTTCAAAAACAATTAAGACGATTTATACAAAACTAATAACGATTTCATAAAGTGAACAAACTTGTTGGTTGTAGTTACATAACAAATGACATTCATTAGCAATGATCAAGCCGACCAGTATTAGGTTATGGTACCATAGGATCTGACAAATCCCGTTATTTACTACACCCGTGGTTATGTGTGGGTATGGTAGGTAGCGACTGAATCTGTAATTGTTAACTTACCCTATGGAGGTTTGTTAATACGAAAACGAGAAGCGACGAAAACGAGAAGCGACGAAAGTCACGAAGGTTTGAATGTTATTAGCGAGACGATCATATAAGTAGTTTCACGACCTAAAACGAATTAAACGATTTACGATTGGTTTTCACACGATGTTTTAACGATTGGGTAACGATTGGGTTTCACACGATGTTTTAACGATTGGGTTTCACACGATGTTTTAACGATTGGGTTTCACACGATGTTTTAACGATTGGGTAACGATTGGGTTTCACACGATGTTTTAACGATTGGGTAAACATTTGTACATGATTTACATTTGATTATGCATTTACAGGAAACATAGTATTGGTTTAAACTAAGTTTTACTTCAATACTTTGTTTTGTGCGTTTCACCTACGGTTTAGTTGATGCATTTCACTAGCCATACATATTATTTTGGTTATACATATTACATGATTTACATTTGGGCATGAACATCACTTTGGTGGTTTGGTTTGGATTAAGTGATTAAGTAACAATGCGTGTGGAATATGATACAAGCATGGTGGATACGCCGCTGGTACTTCCTATATATAAGTGTTTGTATGGTATTACATATTGTAGCGTTATTTGAATCATTTCAGTTTGAGACATAGAACATTTTATACAAGTAACATACTTTTCACAAGACATTTATTTACAAACAACTTATCTTATACAAACTCATTTTACATGGTTATTCATTTAATCATGCATTATTCTCTTATTATACATATCACCTAAACTAATTATTTTTCAAATGATTTACAAAGACAAAGCAAATTACAAGGTTCATGACTAAACATTTTCTTAAAACAGAAGTCATGAATCTTATTTTTCACAAAACCTATGTACTCGCCAGCATTTCTTTGCTGACCTCGTTTTCACATATGTTTCAGGTATTGTTGAATGATATCGATTGATAAGATGCATGCTCACATAGGACTGGACAAGGCCTTAGTGACTCAATAACAATGATAGATTATGTTTAAATTGTATATTTAGATTTCCAGACGATGTAATTATTCAATGTTTAATAAAACGAAACACTTTTGATATCCATGGTTATGAAACATTAATTCTGTTGCAACACGCCCCGATGTTTCCGCCGCGATTTGTTGTTTTACGCGGTCGGGGTGTGACACCTACAGACTTGAGTTACCTCCTAAACTTGGAAGTGTTCATCCAACTTTTCACGTGTCCAATCTCAAGAGGTGTTTAGCTGATGAGAACCTCCATATACCGCTTGACGAAATTCGTGTTGGCAAAACACTGAAATTTGTTGAGAAACCTGTGGAAATCATGGAACGTGAAGTCAAGTGGCTCAAACGCAAGCGCATTCCTTTGGTCAAAGTTCGCTGGGAAGCTAAACGTGGACTCGAGTTTACTTGGGAATGCGAAAATCAAATGAAGGCGAAATATCCACATCTTTTCCCACGAGTTTCCTCTAAATAAATTTCGGGACGAAATTTCCACAAGTAGGGGAGACTGTAACATCTGTGCTTGTAATCATTGTGAACGGTTCACTTATCAATAAAACATTGTTATTTGATCCCAATGTTTGTTTGGTTGTGTTTTACATTTTTCATGTTTTGACTTTTATTCAATTTCAAACTCTATATCGCTTTCTGGAGAGTTATACGCAAACTGGTGCGTAAACGTAATCAGTTTAATGTGAAAAATACTCCGTAACATCAACATATACTTAACATACCTTAAATAACCTTTACATAACTTAGAAATAAGTTTTGAAGCCTTTGGTATGTCAAAAACAAGTTAATTCGCTTACAGGGACTAAACTTGACAAACTGCGAAAGTATGCCAATTTGAACTGTAACGAACATTCCAGAACATGACCATAAGTTAAACACACCATAAATATCCATTATATTTCTTAGAAATAGGCTTTGAGGGGTTCGGTGTGCTAAAATAAACTTTTGAGTCATTCAGGGACCAAAAGCGTCAAAAAGTGCACAAGTTTGCATTTTAGCGCATAACTTACGTTCTGAATACCTCCGGACATCCAAAAATTTATGTAAGCACTAAAATACTTTATTTTAGTGTTTGGCATGAGAAAAATCCATTCGTCGCGCAATTTGGATCGTTTTTCGCGCTTATGCGCATACCGTCGTAATTAAGCGAACATCGCGTTCGTACGACCAAACGAACAACATCCGGCATATTTTTGAGCATGTTTCATGCCCACAATGTTTAGGAATCCTTGTGGAGCCTTGAAAATGAGTTAACGAGCCTTAAACATGTCGGAATGGCCTGAATACGCAACGGGGACTGAAAGATGAACATTTGAAAGTGTTTGCTGATCAGGGGGACCCTAGCGTGACACCTAGCCCCCTTGGCGTCACGCTAGGCCTCTTCTAATCAGCAAAGGTCATTTAAACACATGATTAACAGCCCCTAACACCCTCCAAAGGTCAAGTGCCACATGTTAATCTCTTATGGTGGCCAAAATCAGTTACCACAACATTCCAACAAGTGTAGGGATGTGATCATTCCCTCTTCTCCAAGAAATGATCCTAACGGTGAACCGAAAACTATAAATACCCACCTCCACCCTTCACTTTTCCTCACAAGAATCTTATCTAATGTGCTCTAAGTTGAAACCTTTGTTTCATACCTGAGCTATTTTGATCTAGATTAGCATTCGGGGACCCTTTGTAAGTGTTCCTTCGTTCTTTTATTGCTTTTCGAGTCCGAAAGTCAAACTTTGTTTGACTTTCTGCATTGACCAGTTTATGGTCAATGCGAAGTTCGTTTGAACTTCGCAACGTGAGCGTAATCACGATGGTTATAGTCCCTTGTGACTATGCCTACTGATTACCACGTTGTCTAGGGTTGTAAGCGATCTAATAAATCACTTATACCTTCGAACCCGACCCATTTGGCCGATCATTAGGATCTGACCAAACACATTAGGTGACCATAGTATATAGGGAATAACCTTCCGAGGTTATACCTTATGGAAGCTTCGTTTAAGTAGTTGTATGATAGGTAGTTTATATGCCTTAGGTAAATTACCAAAATACCCCTTTGATGCCAAAATTCATTTTAAACATGTGTAACATAACTTTTGACATCTAAACTGATTTGACAACAATATTAAACATGTTAAGGCATATGTTACTTTTCATAGGACTAGTTAAGCGTTCCGAACGCGTTTTACGCGAACGGCGCGTTAAAGTAGCATAAGCTACCTAAACGGGTCGTAATGGGTCGTAAGCACTTAGGCTAGGTTTCATTTAGTATGTAGGCTTTGTTAAACCATGCTACATGAGTTCCCACACTCATTTGGTTTACGAGCCCTCATTCTATCAGATCTTCCGATTTAGGTCCGGTTTATTAATGTAGTTACCTATACTAGGTGCCGTTTGATTCCGTGATCTCTAGCATTGCTTGGTGGTTATCTTAGGACTTCTGAGCAATCTCAAGTGAGTACATAGACCCCTCTTTTACTGTTTTCCAAACTGTTTTGGGGTGAAACACATGTGCCTACTTGTTACTTTCATGCTTTCCTGCTTTCACATCGTATACTTGCTATGTTAATTAGTACATTTATAGTACATGATTTCATTGTGTTCATGCTATGTATGCCCATTGTGTGCGTACTTAGTACATTGTTTTACATTACATTTCATGCTATGTATGTCCATTGTGTGCATACTTAGTACATTGTTTTACATTACATTTCATGCTATGTATGTCCATTGTGTGCATACTTAGTACATTGTTTTACATTACATTTCATGCTATGTATGTCCATTGTGTGCATACTTAGTACATTGTTTTACATTACATTTCATGCTATGTATGCCCATTGTGTGCGTACTTAGTACAGTTGTTTTCATCACATGCTTACATTTTGTAATGACATTTGGGTTGTTTACAATGGAAAAATACATTCATTAACATTAGCTACGCCGTTCGTTAGTAGGTAGTGGTACCATAGGAATTGACAACTCCCGTTCCTGAAATCCTGGGTTTGTTTGGATTGGAAGGAATGACCGAATTCGATATACATAACTTAGATAAACCTTTAATTTGTTTAAGGGTTTATCGCCACAGTCTCAAGGCATGGATGTATGCATTTTCACAATACCGCATAAATGTTTGTATCAGTAAAGCATGCATTTGTTCCACAAAACATAACTTTGATTTAAAATATGTTTTACATCAATACCTTGTTTTTGTGCATTTTACATATGGTTTAGTTGATATATTTCACTTACCATACATGATATTTTGGGTAAACATTACATGATCTACATTAACATAAACATTTTGACATTGATATACACATTTAGTGGTTTACATTGGACATAGACATTTCAATATGGTTTACACATTAACACATGACAGTTCATTTATACATGAACAATTTACATTGATGGTTGGTTTGGGTAAATGATTCGAGTAACGAGGCGTGTGTAATATAATACAAGCATGGTGGATACGCCGCTGGCACTTCCTATAAATAAGTGTTTGTATGATATTTCATGTCGTAGCGTTACTTAAATCATTTCAATATTTGACATATTACATTTTACATAAACAACTTATTTTCACAAGACATTGATTTACAAAACAACTTATCTTATACAAACTCATTTCTACTTGGTTATTCATTTAACCTTACATTATTCTCTTACTTATACATATCATTGCTTTTTAATGATTTACAAAACAAAACAACTTACAAGGTTCATGACTGACTGTTATTAAACAATTTTCCTAAACTTATAAGTCATGAATCCTATTTTCACAAAACCTATGTATCTCACAGGCATTTTTATGCTGACGTACCTATTTTCACATGTGTTTTCAGGAGCTTTTCGGTAGGATGATGATCGTGACACTAGGGCGGACCTGTGCCTTAGAGACATAAAATGAAGATAGACTTAGTTTAATTATGTTCTGAACTCTTTATTTCCTGTTTAAGACAATGTAACTCTTATGTTTATAAATAAAATACAACTTTGAATGCCATGGTTATGAAACAATTAATTCTGTTACAACACTCCCCGACGTTTCCGCCGCGGTTGCATGTTATACGCGGTCGGGGTGTGACATACAAGTCCACACATCACTTGATGTTTTGTTTAAGCATAGTTGTATTTTTCCTTTCTTGTACATATCTATGAGGTTCCTAAATGGAAGATTCGTCTTCCTACCTCCTACATGACCTATATGTTAACATATCATTCGAGGTACCAAAGTGGAGTATTTCACCTCCCACCTCCTACTTGACTTATATGACACCAAGAGGTACCAAAGTGGAAGGTCCAACCTCCCGCCTCCTACATGACTAAATATATTATTATGCATATTATAACTATGATAAACCTTAAAACCGAACCCTTGGTAGTGATTATATAAATCCCCTATCAAGCTAATAAGTTTATTACTATGTGTGTAGTTCCTTGTCACGATTCTAATAGGTCTTGAACCTATGAAACCACATACAAATCCTTAGGGATTACTATAGTGTCAAGAGAAGTGCTAATACCATAGTGAATATTTTCATAATATTTACTTTGTCATTCCTTGAATCTTAAGTCCGAATATTCCATCATCCTTCCAAATTACTCATACACCTTGACTTTCCTCTTGTAGGATAACTTGGTGTTCCCTCCATTAATCAACTCTTCACGGATTCAAGTAGGAAAGCTTGCAAAACCGTGAGTATACTCGCAACCCCCTTTTTTTGTTTACCACTTTTTGGGGTGTAACATGTTACCTTATTTAAACACACTTAAACTTATTCTTTATGCAATGCACAAAACAATCCTTATACATGAATACTATGTTATGATACTTGATGCTTACGTGGACCATACTTATGTGATATGTTTTAGTCATTAGCTTTCACGAGCCTCCATTTGACATGTATAGCGCTATAGGAGTAACGCACTGCCCCCTTAAACTTGGGTCATGTTGAATTAATTAAACTTTCTTGCGTAAACTGAGGTTGGCTAGAAATATTGCATGCCACGCTAGGTTGATCTCGTATAGACTAAGTTGCCATGTGGATTCGTTTAAACTTTTATACTTATATGTATGCTTAAACTTGTATACTCGCCTTTGCTTTTGCATTGAATTGTATTTTAAACATGTTACAGGTTGATGATGACGATGCTATGAAAAGAAGTAGCGTTGATGCCTAGATACACATATAGATGTTTAGGTTTAATATGTTGTATCAATTTTTGCTTATGTTGTTATGTACTTCTTTGAACTTGTTGTATTTGAATTTCTTGTAATGTTGACAATTTTACTTTATGAAATGAAATCGGTTTATTAAATATTGTCACAAATAGCGTTATGATGTCTCTAGCAATCTTCACACTTCGTCTCATCCCGATGTTTCCGCCATTGGTTGGGGTGTAACATCTTGTTTGTCATCTTTAAAGAATTTAGCCAAATTCACACCGTAATTTTTAGGGGTGAGCAAGTTTAGGTCCGGACCGAAAATAACCAAGAACCAAACCGAAAATATAGCCAACCCGACCCGAACCCAAGTACCTAGGTATTTAGATCGGTTCCAATTTTTCATATAAAATCGGGTCGGGTCGTTTTTCTCGGTTCTTTTTATGGCGACTTGGACCTATGGACCGGAACCGACCCTATATTTAGGGTAGTGAATCAGTTCTGTATTTTATGTTTGATCGGTTCTCGGGTCGGGTAGGGTCGGGTTTTTTTCCTTTTGCTCACCCCTAGTAATTTTCTGATTTGCATGAAGATCAGAAGGATGGTTAACGATGGTACGAAAACATTAATGCATAGGATCATCAGAATGAGAATGAGAATGAGAATGAGAATGAGGTGTAGTTGAAAATTACAAGTTTCCCCCGGTTCAAAATAAAATTTTGTTTTCGCCCCAAGCTCAAAATTACGATTTTGCCCTCAGTTCAAAATAAAATTGTGTTTTTCCCCTAGCTCAAAATTATGATTTTGCCCTCAATTCAAAATTATTATTTCGCCCCTAGTTCAAAATAAAATTATGATTTTCCCCCAGCTTAAAATTACTATTTTGCCTTCTGTTCAAAATTATGATTTTGCCCCCATTTCAAAAATTACGATTTCTCCCGCAGTTAAAAATTGTGATCTTGCCATCGTTTTAGGAATTTTTTTTTTTTTTTTTGCAAAACTATAGTAGTGTTTTATTTTACTTGGTTGATTCAATGTAACTTTTATTATGTTAAGTAGTTTTCTAGCACTCGTTCATTGGTCCTGACAAATTAGTATTTTACCCCCAGCTCAAAATTACAGACCTGTCATCGTTTTAGTTTTTTTAGCAAAATTATGGTAGTATTTTGATTTAATTGATTGTCTCGATGTTTTAGCAAAACTATGGTAGTATTTTTATTTAATTGGTTGTCTCGATGTATTTTTTTAAGATCGTGGTATAAGGTAATATATACAAGTAACCTAAATAAATGCATACATGTTATAAAACTAAGAAATATTTGATTTAACGCCCTGCAACGCGGGCGGGCATAAGTGTACTTTTTATTCGTTAAGGCATGCCTAACACATGCTTATTTCTCTTGAAAAATTACAATTTTGCTCCCAGTTTAAAATTATAGTTTTTCCATTGTTTTTTTTTTTGTTATTGGATTTTATCACTATCAACTATTGGATATTGGTCACTGCCACTCCCAACTATCACTTTGACTCCAACAACTCCCAACTACATTTTAATTGCCATAGTTTTGAATTTTATTTTTCATTAGATATATAAGAAAAGGCAATCAGTTTAATTTTCTTCTTTTTTCTAATTTATTATAATAAATTATTATTGTCATTTTAGTATTAATCTCTATTAATAAATTATTAATTTTAATTAATCTCTATTAATAAACCAACCTAAATGAATAGTGTTCATTCAGGTCGGTTGATATAACCAATGGTGTTAATCCACCTACCCAACACCTAGTCTTTCATCTTTAACCCACGCGTCTTTGTGTGGATGTATTTAATTGGATGATGAGAAGGTGTCTGGTGTTTTTCCTCTTCATCAGATTTAGATGCCAAACCACAGGCAAATCACCAAATGCCAATTTAGAGAGAGAAAGTGATAGAGAGAGACGGAGGCTGTAGCAGGCCGTGTCTTCACTCCGCCGTCTCTGGCGGACGGTGCCTTCACCATGTTGCTGGTCAGTAGGTGGTGGATGGTGGCGCCGCCGCCTCTGTCGTACAGAGGCGGTCCTGAATCCGCCGCCTTAGCCATGCTGCCAGGCGATCGTTGGTGGCGGTTTCACATGAGGATTCTGGTGGTGTATTGGCGGTGCTTTTGATTTACTCCGGCAATAGGAACGATGGCCCTCATCTTTGTTTCACTCATCAAATAGCGGCCTAGAAGATTTAAAGGTAATCTTCTGATTCGGTGTCTTTTGATTCATTATTGGATTAAACACTTATTTTTATCTACTTTTACCCTCTTAAATAATACTATAAAGACCTTTTGCACTGCTTCATATACCATCTTCAAGTAAACACTACTTTAATCATTAAAAAATCAATAAACCATCCTATTGTCATTTCAAAAATGGAATGCATCACTTTATCTATTTATGTCTAAGAACAGAAATTATATAAATAGCAATCATGATATGTCTACCTTCAAATGGTTATTGTGAGATCATTTATTAAGTAAAATTTTGTACAAACTATACAGTTGTTTGATCTAATCTTGAGCTTTGAAAATTTGGGTAAAAGGAAGAAAAAAAAAACAAAGTAACTTATGGGGAGATAAATTTGCTTCTATGGTGTACATTACTCTTTGATGTGATACCTCCATATGAGATATATGAGGTGGAAGGAACAAGTTAATGAGAAACAGTAAAGAGGGTGTTTGGATGAACAAATTTATATAAAAAAGTGGAGTTTGGAGCTGCAGGCCTGTTTTTCAGCAATGCATGTATTCCTTTTGTTCGTGCATATACTCTTTAAGTTTGTTATCGAGTCTTTTGAAAGTGATTCGGGTTTCATGTGAACTAGATAAACTGCTAATGCTCCTAAACGATTCCACAAACAAAGAACTTTCACTTTGTTAGGTAAGAGTGAAAGTGATTTGGGTTTTGTTTTTATCTGATTATTACGATACTTGTGTTCTTTCGATTTCGAAGCTGTAAGTATTTGGTTTTATTCCAAAATCATATTTCCTTTTGATTAACATGATTTGTGTAATTATTTTTTTAAGCTTCAAGTATGAATTCCATTTGCATGCATCGTTCAGTACACGTATTTTATGCAGTCGCGTATTTTGTGCAGTCGGCGAGGAACTTGACCTGCACATCAGACTCATTGTATCTAAAAGTTTTTTTATTTGTTCTACTCTGGTATGCAGGATGACCTGGGTGAACATGTAGAAGTTACAGATTCCCGACTTAAGGTTACATTATAATGAAGATGAAAAAGAGGATACTTTGAGGACGTGTTTCATGGTAGTGAGGTTGGTACCAACATGTCTCCACCAAACCCGCATGTATTCAGCTGGAACCCTTCCTCTTGCGATGTTAGTACTGGATGGGGTTCGTAGGCGGTGAATTCCGTATGCATGTTACTTTTCGCTAACAAATCAAACATAAAAATCAGTTGTATAGTAGTCTAATAATAAACCAAGCTGAATGAATAGTACTTCATTCTGATCGGTTGATATAACCCATGGCGTAAGTCCACCCAAACAACACCTGGCCTTTCATCTTCAACCTGCATGTCTCTGTGTGGATGTGTTTAATTAGGTGTTGTGGCCCTTGTGGGGCGGCGCCTAGTGTGTTTTCCTCTTCATCGAGTTTACACCACTAAAGCATAAACGTTATGTGGGTTTTTTAATATGATGAGATGGACGATAAGGCACCACTAAAGCACAAACGTTATGTGGGTTTTTGAATATGATGAAGATGGACGGTAAGGCTATGATGATCGGATAAGGATCTCGCATTGGCGTGGCATCCATTGCAGCCATGTTGATGACATTATCTGAGCCTTATAACCTAACTAAAAAATTAGGCTATGATGATCGGGTGAGGATCTCACATTGGCGTGGCATCCATTGCAGCCATCTTAACGACATCATCTGAGCCTTATAACCTAACTAAAAATTTGGCACCAACAAACAAAAAAAGGACCCTGCCGATATAGTTAAGTATATAGTGTTTTTATGCGCTTTCTCGGCTAATCATTATCACACTATTAATGGTTATCATTATATTATATTATATTATATTGAGTAAATAGTAAATGTGGTGGTGGTTCCCTTTGATTGGTTGAACGTGGTGGTGGTTGCTTATGATTGTCCACACGGTGCACAAGGAGCTCAGCTACATGAGGTTCTTAAATGACTTATTGAGGTAGCATCTAGGAAGGTGAACCTTAGGGTTTCGTTCTTAATAATTAATACTTAGTATGTATGAATTGATTTTTGGATTAAATGTTCAAGACTTATGATTAGTGTTTATGATTGTGATGTGTTTCTTGCAGTTACATGTGCAACATGTGCTAAACGCTGCATAATAACGAGGGCAATTACCTACACACATACAGGGGAAACTACCTTAGACTAATTTTCCAAAGAGAGCTGCTCATGGAGCGAAATATGCATTGGCACTGCCGTAGCCGCATAAGCGTACCGTCAGTCTAACTCAGGTAATGTTAAGCGTAGGTTGTTTATAAATGCAGTTTTGGCATAGTTTTTGTTACAGTATGGGGTCGTTTGTGGTGTTTACAAGTCATATAGTGGCATGTGTTTTGAATTGTATTCTAAAACTTTTCCATTCTCTTTAAGATTTAAGACTTAATGTGACATTGAATCGATTGATGCAGATTGATTGTCTCGGGGCAAATATAACACTTATAGGGTCTGGAATAGAGGTCATGGTTGGGGTCTCTAATGATCTGTTCGCTGTTGTTAGTTCATCTGCTGTTGCTTCTGATTTGTTGGTTGCTCATAATGTTACAAGATAAATGGTTCAAGGTGGAGTATGCTAATTTGTTTTCATCTGGAAGTTCAGATGATGGTTGTTTTTTTTTTGGGCGGACTGTAAGTCAAATGGTTTTGAAATGAAACAAGTAGTGAACTATTTCTCATATTATTATATTAACTGACGCCTTTGTAAACATTTCGAAAAGATATTTGTTTAAGATTGACTAATAAAACTATATCTACTTATTGACCGAATTGAAAGTAAGTGAAATCTAATCCTTTTTGCAATGCCATTAAAAACACCAATTCCTTTCGTGCAACGCGCGTAATTGAGAAACACTAGTTATACTTAATTTTTGTATATTTTGTTTTACTATTATAAATTTAAATATGCGATACTTAATAAAATTTCGGGCATTCCTTTTCGACATGCTTATTTGTTTCTACGTCTCAAAATCGCCTTGTGAATAGTAATGTACCAGCAATCAAAGCACAAACGTATTTGTTATCAAAGCTACCTCGCCGTTTAGTTTTTGTTATATGCCATGTATACTTTTCGTCATTCTAATAATATAATACAATGCGTTACAAATTTCGTATAAACCCTTGTGTTGTGCTTACTTGTTTCTACGTTTCGACAAGAATTTTGTTAAAATCGAACATGTCAAATATAACCTTTATTTTTTGTTCATTACCATATTTGAAAAACATCAGCGCCGATATCTACTTCTATGATTGTTTCAACGTTCCGGTCTAAATTTCGTTGAAAACAAACTTGTATTCGCACTAGTATTCGTTTTTATCTTTTTCGGTTGCTACAACGAGTGTCTATTTCGCACTGGTACCTTAACAAATCAAACCAATGCCGACTAAAAACCCGCCACAAAGCGAGGGGATCCCACTAGTCAGGGGCGGACCCAAGCCCACCCCAAGGTGGGCGGGCGCACCCCCGGGGGAAAAATAGGGCTAAATTCCGTCGAAAATCCCGTCCGCACCCCTTGGAATTTTTCGTCCGCACCCCTTGGAATTTTCGACCACACCCTTTGAAATTTTTCGTCCGTATCCCTTAGGTAAAAAGTGTTATCAATATATATTTAAAATTTTTTTTAGTAAACTCTTATTTTTTTTTAAAAAATATACTACCTAAATTATATAACTTTTAATACCTAACCAACTAAACCCAAATACCCATACCTTTACCCACTTATAATTCCTAACTAGCTAGCCCATTAACCAAACCCAACAATATTTCAAACTATAATAAAATAATTAAAGCCCAAAACCTTTAGAAATTCTATCCCGCTCTCTCTCTCTCTTGCGTCCCTGCACTGCCAACGAACAACATCACCCAGCGACAACAGTCCAGCAGCCGGCGACCACCGTAATCAGCCACCATACCACCGTCGTTCGACACCAAATCTAACCGGAATCTGAACACAGGTAAGTTTCTTTGTTATTTTGATGATTTTGGTTGATATTATAGGAGAAAAAAAGGGTAATAAAGTTGTTGAATATGTTTGAAATTTTGTGTGTTTTGACGTTGCTTATGGTTGTTTAGATGATTTTTAGGGTGATTATGTTGTTTATATATTTTTTGGGTGATTACAACTTACGTTATGATTTCTAGGGCTTGAATAGTTGAAAATTAAAATTGAAACATTATGTTATGGAGCGATTAACTTATGTTATATAGAGAAAGAATTGCTTAAGAAATTAGCTTTAGATGATGTTTTGGATATATTTCAAAAAATGAAAACCCGTAGGGCGTCGACGTTTTAATTATGTTTGTAACAAGTTTTGACATGTTTTTGATGATTATATAAATTTAGTTTGATGTTCGTTTGTTTTACATGACCCGACCCGACCCGATACGAACCGATTTTTTTACTTATATACCTAGGGGCCTAAAATTTTTAAAAATGTTCCGCACCCCCATGGATAAATTCCTGGGTCCGCCACTGCCACTAGTTGTATAACATAGTATAATTATGTATCAACTTTTTATTAGAGGTAATACATGTCTGTGTTGTATGTCATATTGCAATTCAATTCCAAATTCATATATATGTATTAACTAGGTTTTTACCCGGGATTGCTTCCCGGGCTCGGGAAAGTTATTTAGATTAATTAATTACTATTTGTTATTAATACGACCGCATTACATCAACCATCTCATTCGATTCAACAACGACTTCAAATCACCGGATTAGATCATGAACTCATATTAGAGGACAAACAAAACCACAACAGGACCATATGAATAATTAAATTTCCACTTTTACATCAATGCACTTACATGATAGGGTGATTTGGGATTTTCAAAAAAATCTTTGTTTTTTGTACCTCTTTTACAAAATAAGATGTTGACCAAATTTGAGACAAATGTTAACCAAAAGTCAATAAGATATTGACAAATAGTCAAACAGATGTTGAGCTTAAACAGATGTTTGGTTTAAGGCCAAACATCTGTTTATGGGTAAACATCTGTTGAAGGTCAAACATCTGTTTAAGTCCAAATATCTGATATAGAATAAGAACATCTGTTTAAGGCAAAACATCTGTTTAAGGTCAAACATGTGTTTAAGATCAAACAACTGTTTAAGTCGAAACATCTGATACAAAAGGCCAAACATCTGTTTAAGCCTTAACAGATGTTTAACTTGTTAACATCTGTTTAAGGCAAAACAGTTTAAGCCTTAAAAGACCAAACAGTTTTAACCCAACAGTGGTTTTAAACCACCATTTTAACCAAACAGCGGTTTCGACCACAGTTTTCTGAACAGTAGTTCCAAACATCTGTGGACATCAATCTGTTGACCAAAGTCAACAGATTTATCAACCACTGTTTTATTTTCAAACATCTGTTCCCAATAACAGAGCTTTGATCATTTAAACATACATTTGCCAATATTACAAGCTTTTACACTCTCAAACCTAAATATTTATAAAAAGTACAAGTGTTAAACAGCATACAAAGTTCATCCATCTGTTGACCCAATTCAACAGATGTATCAACAACTGTTTAATTTTGAAACACCTGTTCTCAATAACAAAGCTTTGATCATTTAAACCGACCTTTGCCAATATTACAAGAATTTACACTCTCAAACATCGATATTCATTTACTTAATTTTAATAACAAACATTATTAATAATTTTAACACAACTAATTATATAAAAGATACAATTGTCAAAACAGATAATAGCATTGAATAAAATACAGGATTCTAATTCCTAATCTATTGGTGAAACAGTAGTTTCAATAAGTAAAGCTCCTTTCGGACCATTGTAGTTGTCAACATGTTGGAGGTATTTCAGAAGTTCGTTGGTGAGATCAACTTCAATCATATCCCCCCAGATGCTTGTTATCAACCACTTGTTGTCTTCAATTATATTAGTACTTCGGCGTGCATCTACGTAACCAACTACACGAGGATTATTGAAAACAAACATCTTCTTCCAGCCTTCTTCTTCATATCTGAGCAAATCAGCAGTTAGCTCAGCAGACTTTCCAATGACAATCAAATGCAATCTCTTTGCAATGGTAAAAAAATGCCCTTGGCAAGGATTGACTACAATACTCTCAGGAAAGTGAAGCATTCTGAAAGTCTCACTAACAACATCAAAACAAACGATGTTCCTCTCACCTAGTGGATACCAATAATTTGAAACCATAAAATATATGGTTTTATCAGCATAAACTCCAGTAGACCATGAATAACGACTTGAACTATAATTGTTTACGATACTGAAATTTATTGTTGTCCATGACTCACGACGTCGTGAGTAAACACGAGCATCTGATGTTCAGCACTTTGAGATCATTGAACTGATCAAAATAAATTCCACCGGTATCAGAGTTTCGATGATGATTATAATTAAAGTAGTCATCACACAAAACCTTATACTGCCTGATAGTTGGATTCCAAAGAATCAACTGACAGCAAATCCCTTCATTCGAAACTTACAACAACCCATTAAATGAAGATAGAATACGTAAGAAGCTAGAGTGGACATTGTTAGGAAAACTTAACGTTTTACTACTAACAACATCCAACTTACCACCAACTACGTTGTCAATGACAATTGACGTGTCTTTAAAGGATAATAGTTTCTTTTGTACTGAATCTCCACTTCGGAGAGCATGCATCATCTGAAATGCATGACTTGACAATTCCCTATAAAAATTCTTGGAAAGACACTTGAAACGGCAAATATCTTCTGCAGAAAGCCTTGTGAAAATCTCGTCAACAATCACTTGAAACCCAAATTTTTCCATCCTGCAAAGAGCCTTGTGAAAATCTCGTCAACAAAATTTTTAAAGATGATTGAGTATATAGATGAAAATGGTAATGATCAAAACCTCTGCCAAATCTATTTTATATACCCAATGAAGAAGGCTATGACTAAATACATCGTCAGACGAAAGAATATCACGCGACACTTATTAGGCTTTTAATGCATTTACACGGGAAAAATATAAAATTAAACACGTTATTATAATTACAATTAACCTATTCATTTACCTATAAGACGCCTTTAGCATAAGAGAGAAGTGATTGCTTAACGTGCATTAATTGCAAAGTATATATCCCAAGGCATTTTGAATTTGAAATTACCGGCAATTTCAAAACCACTGCTATGGTATATGTTTGCCAAAGGAAATATCTGCTAAGTTATACTTTCTTGGCTATGGGCAGTAGTTTGCTGATCTGATTTGAAAGCAATTGTCGTGATGGGTTTTCTAATAGAAACAGAGTATGAGTTAAAAATTTTCTGCAAATAATAATTATTTTAACATGTTCTCAACAGATAATTCAAACACATAAGTAAACCCTTATTGAATGTATAGCAATAAACATTTAAAATCGTATTAGTAGCAAGATAGGATTTAAATTAACATAGATTAAACAATATAAAGTTCATCAATAGGAATGTACATACCAGTTGCTGAAGAAAAAATAATCAAACCTCAGGTGATTGAAGTGTAGAAGATGGAGGAAAAGAAAATTGAAACCCTAGAAAATGACTGGGGAGAAGTGATTTTTGAAAAAAGAGATGATAGATGTTTGATGTGTAATGATGATGAAGAAATACTGACGGTTGTGCTTTTAACAAAAGTAGTTTGACTTTGGTCAAACAGCGTTTTAACATTCCTCAAACAGTGTTTTATCTATTATAATTAGCTTTTAACATAAGTAGGTTGACTTCGGTGAAACAGGGTTTTAACATTGCTCACAATGATTACAACCTAGTAAAAACTTCTTTGTAAACAACATTACTTATTTGTTGGTTTTCCAACAGCGTCGAATATTAGTATTTTAACACCTTCTCTGGTCTTGACCCTTGATAATGCAACATACAACTGACCATGAGTGAAGACAGGATCTTTCAAATAAAGACCAACCTTTGATAACGTTTGTCCTTGACACTTGTTAATTGTCATAGCAAAACAAACTGATAAAGGAAATTGTCTTTGTTGAAATTGAAAAGGTATTTTTTTGTCAAACGGGATCATATTAATCCTTAGAAAAAAAACTCTCGTGCCAAAGTTCCTACCAGATATAACTTGAGCTTCTATAACTCGTTTACCAAGAAAAGTAATTTGAAGCCATGAATTTAGAATTAATAATGCAAACTACAGTTAAGTCAAACAGCTGATGGAAAACTTTTAAGCACTGCTAGTGATTAAAACACTGATGGTACTTAACCAATAATAGTGAACTACAGATTTTTAACAACTGCTGCTGCAGTAAACAGTAGATACAGAAGCAGGGATTAAGGATTAAGTGTTAAGGAAGAGCAGTGGTTAACATCTGCTGATATCACCCCAAAACTTATAAAATATGTTGAAAAAAAGTAATATTTATGTTTAGAGAAAAATGCAATTTGCGTCCCTGTGATATGTGTGAAACATCAACTTGATCCCCTAAATTCATTTTTTGGTTTTTTCAGCCCTTGATCTTATAAATTCATAACAGTTTGAGTCCCTCCCTCACACTTCCCTATGTTGACTGTTTGACAATTGTGAAATATCCTTTAATTACCCTAAAGACCGATCACACTTCTCAAAAATATCTGAAAATCTCTACTCCGAACACCAATCATCATCTTCATCTTCATTGAATCTCCTCACCAACCATTTGTTGTTTTAACAATCCAAGGTAAAATCACATACCTAAAACATGATCGACACTATGGTTTACCCTCTGTTCTTGTTAGATGCTTGTGTAACCCTATGTAAGTTGATGTTTGATGATATCTCATTTTCACCACTGTATGAAAGTAACAGCTTTTGTGTGAAAATATTGTTTGATTATTGTGGGAAATATTGTTTGATTATTGTGGGTTTTTGGCTCGGGTATCAAAACAGAGGTTTGGGTTTTGGTTATTATAAAGGTTTGTTTGTGATGTTTTTGGTTTTATCTGTTTATTAATACTGCTTTTTTTGGTTTTTGGCGTTAATCTAAGATTGTTTTTGTGTTATAGTTTGTTTGAAATGTTTAAAATATACAATCGATTAAAACAGGGACAGGTTTCTTAAGTATCTGCTGTTAATGTTGAAATCTGAGTTTCTTAAGTCTCTGCTGTTCATGTTGAAATTTGGGTATGGTTGTTGTTTTGATTCTCATATAAAGTTGGTTAAAGACTATATGTTTTGGGTTCATCGTATTGGTCATTTGAATGTGTTTTCTTCATTTCAGATCAACTGAGTTTTGGGTTCCTCATCTTGGGTTCATCATATATGTATACTTATATGCATTATGAAAGTACTGTATCAGCCGTCTTACTATGGATATTTTTATTGTACAGAATGGCTGCGGATGTAAAGATGCACAAAACACCAACTACGAAAACATTGGCGAGAATACTTGACAACCTCCTAGAAGTTAGTGCGATGCACATAAGGAAGTGATTGAACAGAACGATCAATTGCTAAAACATAAGCTGTTTGGTGCATATGAATGAATATAACCCAGTGGCAGATATGAAAATACCAAGCTTGGGAATTTCAAGGAAAATCGAAGAGCTACACCAAAAAGGGGGTTATCAGCTACATTCTGAAGTGCACCATTCACTCCTTGAGTTTTCATTATAAAGAAATTTGAAAAGTCGTTGTATGTTACAATCTTTTGTTTTCGAGTCTGTAAGTTCTGTCAAGTTTACCAAGTTGGATATCCTTCTATGTTTCTAGGTATGACGTTTTGTGTCCGTTATGTATGTTTAACATAATGCAAGTGTGCATTTATGTTGGCTTTAATTGTAATAATGAATTTAACATGAATTTAAAATGAATAAAGCAAAATACTGTTAAGTGAAACTACTGTTAAGCGAAACTACTGTTATGTGAAACTTCTGTTAAGTGAAACAGCTGATGAAAAACTTGTAAGCATTGCTAGTGATTAAAACACTAAGGGTACTTAACAACTGATAGTGAACTACTAATGGTTAACAACTGCTGATGTAGTAGTCAGTGGATAGAGAATCGTGATTAAGGATTAAGTGATGCTACTTAACAACTGATACATGAGTTAAGGATTAAGTGATGCTACTTAACAACTGATACATGAGTTAAGGATTAAGTGATGCTACTTAACAACTGATACATGAGTTAAGAAGTTATAATTTCACTTACTATGTAAATTTCGTTAAGATGAATTAGCTGCCGTAGAAGATGAACGTGAATTCTTTGAAATCTCAATATTTATTTAACAATGTAGATAATAATATGCAAAGAAAGATCATAGTCATTATAATATTATAACATAACAGTATAATAAGCAGATAAGTTTTCAGGAATTCAAAACCACACAATGAGTCCAAAACATAATCCACCAAACACCCAAAAGCAACAAAACGAAAACCATAAGTTCAACATGGCAACAGCATATGAAATCAACACGTAAATGTATCTGAAAATACTGAAAAAACTATTTTTCAATCTTTGGAATCAAAAGCGTCGAAACACCAGCATCTTCATCCTGACACAGTTCATCACTGATGCGGCGCTTTGTCGAGGAGCAACCTAATGCATCATCCACATCGAACACTTCAAGAATTTTACGTTTTGTTTCCTCTGAAGAGGGATTCTTAGTGCCTACCAGTGGTTGGGATAAAGGGGTAACATTGTCACCACAGCATGACATCTCATCCTGATATAAAAAGACAGTAAGTACTAACGTTTCAAAAAATTTAGTACAAATAAACAAATTCTCATATTACCTTCATAAGGTCAACAGGAGTAAACAAACTGCAGGAATCTGGAACATCCAACGATTCGGACTGCTCATGCTTTAAGTACATAATACACAATAACATAAAATACACACAATGGTATAAATCTATTTCAAAAAGATATAACTATAAAATTAAAAGATTCACATAATGAAGATTTAAACCTGGTTAAGAGTGAATTTGGCGGAAAGCGCAGCAAGGATCTCATCATCGTTAGTGGCCATTGAAATACCATAGTTTTCAACCTGATGCTCAATGTTATAGTCTTTAACACTTATGATGAAAGCATACCTCTTTCCAATCAATGTGTCAAAGATCTCAGGATATGGGTTCGGTATGTCTCCAGAATTAACAACCTATGATTTTATCAAAATTAATATAAATTACAATAAGCAGAATGATTCCATAATTGAGAACATAGAATTTTATAAAAATTAATTTTAAGTTATATTAACTACATGGCCAAACAACTGAATGCATGTATTTGTTACCTGATCTTGGATTGTAAGTAACTCTTTTGCAGATTTGTTAAGAATCTTGTAAGCTTCGAAATCAAACAGTGTCAAAGACACAGTACCGGAAGAGTCTTGCACCCTAATAGGTATCTTGAACCTATCAAAGTTAAAAACAAATGAAAAAATTAGTATTACTAATATGAACCGTTCATATTAGTATTTAGTATAAGGAAATAAAAAACTGTAATCTCAAACCGCGGAATAGAATAGATGTCGACTCCTCCACATTTATCATTTGTACAAACCAACGATTTTGCATGATCAACATCAAATGAACCATCCGCATTTTCTTTCGTTACAAATCTTTCCTCCACACCTGACTTACAGTGGTTACAACCATTGTAATACCAAAGTTTATCTGTGCATATAGCTGTGATTGTGGCAAGAATCAAAACCTTCTTTGTCTATCAATATCAAACAAAAATAATAACACTTAGAAAAGAGTATAAAAAAACTCAGCATGTAGATTACTTATAAGAAAATACACACCGTTGATATCGTTCCAAGGAAACCAATAAGCATGAAATCAGGGTTACTAAGAAACTCATCTTCAACACTTGAGATAACATTTAAACCAACATGCTCATTTGATGAAGATGAAGTTGAAATTTTCTCTACATACCTAAACAGATTCATGCGATCAAATTAAAACGTAAAAATTAAATGTAAGTATAAAGTAATAATATTCAATGTTTATATGCATATTACTAACTATACCTCTTCCTAAAAGAGGAAATATCTTCAATGTCAGTGTCAATAAAAAGTCTGCTCAGCTCAAACCCATTTGCAACTCCACGCTTGCCTGAATTTAAAAATAAAAACTTTAGTAGATCAATATAAATACTGTCAAATTTAAAATGTATAAATAAATACAACGTTTAAATTACTAAAGATAAAAAAAATTAAACTAATTAAGTTTAAATTGTACCTTTGTAAAGGTTGACCATACCAAAATGACAAAGGATAACAACATATTTCTCTCTTTTCTTATCATTCATGTAAGCAAACATGTCAATAGCAAAACCATCCCACAAAGTAACCGAACACTTTTGGCCTCTAAAAATATTAACATAAAACATAATAACATCAAGCAACCTTATAATGGTTTAAACGTCAAAATGCCACAACTTAATAAAAAGAACGCACTCAAGATCTTCAAGTCTAAGATTAAGTCTCTTGCCCTTGCTCCCATCCTTCTTTGACGTATCCTCTAGATTGAAACATACATCCACATAACCAATCCAATCTATAAACAAAAATATATTGTTAAAAGAAAACAGCATTAAGAAGTGATAACAATAAAAAAAACAATAAGACAAAACAATAGATATATATCATGTAGTGATTTACATACCAATAACTGTATTTACTTCAATTTTATTTTTAACAACATCCTTGAGGTTAACGAAATTAAAACGGTATTTCGGTCCAGACCAGTCAAAGCATTTCTCAACAGAAGTATAGAAATAAAGTGATATTTTGTCATTTCTCTTGGTATACTTAGCAGAGGACTTATTAGTAGCAAGAGAAGGTTTGGTGATAAGAAGGCATTCATCCAACTAAAGGAAGTCTTTGAATTTTCCAAGCATTTTATGCAAACAGCTGGCTTGTATCATAGTTCCCTAAGAATATGAAACATCCGATTAAATAAAAAAGGTGTTATACTAATTTGGATATTCATATGTCCAAAAAAATGATAAGACAACTATATACGGTACCATCTCATCCATGAAGATCATATCAAGACGATATATTTCATTTTTGTTATCATTCATCATCTTCTTCGAAATGCTAACAATCTTAACTCTAATCGAATAGTTGTTTGAGAATGTATTAAGATCGTTAAGCATGGTAACCTTTGCAACCTCCATTTGAAGACTGTACATAAAAAAAAAGAATCTTGTAAATAATAAGTATTGCTAAACGTAATATGCTAATAATACAATAAGCATGGATGTTCTTAAAAAAAATATCAAGGTTGGAATTCAAGGTTACCGATTATCCAATAAAATTTTTAACTGAATGCAGTGGCAAATGTAATTTCAAAGGTAGGGAGTGTATATCCCTATATGCTGCTTTATTAAAATAATAAAATATTAGAAATGATATGCAAAATAGAAAAAAAAACAGAAAGAACGTCAATTTTAAATTACCATTTTGTATATTTATCATTTCAAAATTTCAAAATTACTGACTTGATTTCAAAGCAATTGTCATAATGACTTTTCTATATTTTATTTTAAATTTAATTAAGAAATAATAACCATCAATTTGAAATGATGTGATAAATACTGTTACATCAAAGTGTATAGGAATGTTATTAGTATAAACATGAAACAACTGTTCAATTAATAGTACAGATCAAACCACTGGAGTGAGGACTGTTCCGAAACACTGTTACATAGTAAAAACAACTGTTCCGAAACACTGTTACATATAAACACTGATGCCATAAAAATGGTTACGTATAAAATACTGAGGTGATGACATCTAACAACCTAACAGTCTATA
This sequence comes from Helianthus tuberosus, assembly GCA_030545235.1. Lineage (NCBI taxonomy): Eukaryota > Viridiplantae > Streptophyta > Magnoliopsida > Asterales > Asteraceae > Helianthus > Helianthus tuberosus. The sequence continues at coordinate 177,799,520 of CM060424.1, read as the reverse complement.
AAAAATTGATGCGGAACTCCTGTAGCATATAAACACTGTTAACATAAACAAATAAACAAACGTTGATGTTGAACCACTATTGTAGTTTGACACTGTTGTTGGACGTCATAAATTTCAGATTTAATTTCAAATGTATGCAAAGTAATTAAATATTAGAAAGGACATGCAAAGTAGAAAAAAAAAAGAGAGAGAGAACCAAAATTTTAAATTACCATTTTGCAAATTTTAAATTTCAAAATTACTGACATTATCAGTAACTACTGACTTGATTTGAAAGCAAATGCCATAATGAGTTTTTTAAATTCTATTTTAACTTTAATCAAGATATAATAACCGTCAATTTGAAATTCAAAATTTGCTTAATCAAATGTCCAAAGCTCAAGAAATCAGCATTAATTACTGATTTGATTTGAAACAAATAGTCATCAAGAATTTTTTTTATTTTTTATTTTAAATTTAAATTTTATCATGAAAATAATGTTGGTGGAACTCTTGTAGGTAATTGGAATGTAAAGATTAGGTACAATGGTAAGTTGATTGTAATTCTAGTTTTCATTTCATAATTTGATTGTAATACTATACCCAAACAATCAAGATGAGGAGCTTACTATTAATCAAAGTGTTTATGAATTTTATTAGTATAAAGATGAAACAACTGTTCAATTAATAGTACAGATCAAACCACTGAATTGATGTGATAAATAGAGTTACGTATAAACAACAGTCCTAAACACTGTTAAATATAAATTAAATATAAACACTGATGCCATAAAAATGGTCACATATAAAACACTGAGGTGATGACATCTAACAACCTATCAGTCTTTACAACATTGATGCGGAAAACACTGTTACATATAAACATTGCTAACATAAACAAATAAACAATAGAAAAACTAAAGTTGATGCTGAACCACTGTTGTAGTTATCCACTGTTGTACGTCATAAATTTCAGATTTAATTTCAAACGTAAGTAGTGTATATTCTTATATGCTGCTTTATTAAAGTAATTAAATATTAGAAATGATATGCAAAATAGGAAAAAAAAAAAAGAGAGAACGAAAATTTTAAATTACCATTTTGAATATTTTGAATTTCAAAATTACTGATATTATCAATAACTACTGACTTGATTTGAAAACAAATGTCATCATGACTTTTTTAAATTTTATTTAAACTTTAATCAAGATATAATAACCGTCAATTTGAAATTCAAAATTTGCTTAATCAAATGTCCAAAACTCAAGAAATCAGCATTAATTACTGATTTGATTTGGAACAAATAGTCATCAAGATTATTTTTTATTTTTTAATTTAACTTTAAATTTTATCATGAAAATAATTTTGGTGGAACTCTTATGTCATTGGAATGTAAAGATCGGGTAAAATGGTAATTTGATTGCAATTCTAGTTTTCATTTAATAATTTCAATCTATAACTAATTAACAACATCAATAATAAAAATGTGAGCAGTTACTATTTTTTAGGGAAACTGCTGATGGTCCATAACAGTGGATGTAAAAAATGTAAAAGTGACCAGTGGCTATAACTTCCGATCAGTGGAAACGGAGGTTGTCTCTCAGCATAAAGAAACGGAGGTTGTCTCGCAGCAGTGGATAACATTTAACAATCAGAAGTTTGAACCAAAACAGTGGTTCCAACAGACTTTTAAGGATTAATTAAAACTATCATTTTTTACTATTTTAAATATCTTTGACCTTAAACAAATATTTCACCTTCAATATCAGTTGTTTGGAGATAAACAGATATTTGACCTTAAACAGATGTTTGAACATAAAAACATATTTCCTGTTAAACAAATGTTTGACGATAAATAGAGGTTTGCCCATAAACATCTCTTTGTAAAAAAAAAGACGAATTTCAAAAACATTATATCCAAATAATCATAATGAGGAACTTATTTAACATCCAAGTGTACTACATTTTTCTTTAATAGTATAAAAATCAAACAACTGTTGTATTTATAATACAGATCAAACAAATAACGAGTTGTGATAAATATTGTTACATATAAACACCTCATAAGAAACACTGATAATTAAATACTAAAGTTACATAAGAACCACTGATAATTAAATACTAAATTTAAATCCGTTGTAGATGCCGAACCACTGCTGATACTAAACAGTCGTTTTCCTTTGGTTAATCAAACTCTAGGTACATAAAGTCAATCATTGTATATCTCCAACAATCGACATGAACTCCATGGAAGGACTCAATGCATTAACATCAGGATTTATAGAAAGCTGATCTCTAGTGAACAGACCAAGATGCAGTACATGAAAACACTTCTTCAGCTGGTGAAGAAGAGCCCTGTCCTCATATACTTAATCCTTAACTTTGTTTATAAAGAACTGTGGTTTAAACCAAACTTTATGCTTCTTTTAATACAAAAAAGGCAGGAAAGACCATTGCTCTAGTATACTACAACAGTAGCAGATCCTTTCTTGGACAAGTCATCATCATCTGCTGCACAAGTCAATTATAATCATCATTTACTCATAAGAAAAAATTATTTTAACTGTAAATTTAATAATCTTTCTTTGTGTTTAATTAAACTTTAAACTTCTTTGATTACAAACCTATAATAACACGCAACATATTGTATGAATTTCAAACAAATGTGATTAGACTGAAATATAAAGCGACAATTAGAGTATATCAGTTGATAATTAAAAACTCAAAATTTAGAAATCGGAGTAGCAAAAAACACATACTTTAAACGATGTTGGAACAATGATACTGGAAAGGACAGTAGAACAATCATCATCATTATCATCTGCAACAGATCATTGAAAATAATCATTTAGTAACAACTCAGATAACAAAACTTAAGTAAAAATCAAAAACACATACCATGATTATGGAGAACCATTAGCCGGCGACACATCTCTTGATCTAACTCTCGAACGAAACCCTAACAATGGTTACATGAAAAGACACAAAACACAAAGGATTAGTATAAATAACAGGAAATCATGAAACTATTTCAACTAAAAAAAAGAAGAACAAACCTTTTGATGAAGTAATCGATGAACAAAAGATGATTTTATGGTGGCGTCTGGAAGAAGATTAAGGTTTGTGAAATTTGAATTTGAATCGCCTGTTTATAGAGAGAGAAAGAACCCTAGGCGTTTGTAAAGAAAGATCAGAAGTGAGAAGAGAGGTTATATAAGGAAAAGTGGATGGCACTGTTGGGCGGGAAAAAGGGCATTTAGGGGCTCTCTGGTGTTGACACGTGGCCCAAATAACTTTCATTTATTATATATAATAGATTGATAACATGTGTGAGGAATAGTGACAATTTTGTCTTTTTGTGGGTTTGTTGGTTTTTTTTTTTTGAACTTTAATGTTTTTTATTTTTATTATAAACTTTAGTTTTTTATAATTTTTCTACAAAAGTTACAATGAGTTTAGTCTTTTTTATTTGTTTTTCTTTAAGCTTTTTCTCGGATATGATCGTCGTTCGGTTGTTACTTAGTACGGTGTTTAGTTGTCACATTTGATCCGTCAGGGTTTTTTACCCCCTCGATTTTCTAATATGTATCGTATAAATTTTACTTCGTCTATGTGTCACGTTACGTGAGTCACTTGGTGTTAGAATTCGGATTTTTATATTATGTTAATTGTCATTCGATTGCTACTTAGCATTGTTTTACGCCCCCTCTCTGCAATGCTGGTAGCATGGTTTTACACCACCTCCCCGCAACGCGGGGGGCTAATGACTAGTTTTTATTATTTACGTCTTTAGTCTAACAATTTGCTCAAACGTATTTGATCTGTTTTGGATAGATGTTCAGTTTTACGCAAAGTGTAAAATGATTAACAAATCTCCAAATACTAAAAATATAAAAATAAAAGGTTTAGTGAACATTCATTGGGTATTTTTTTCATTTCACACGAACTTAATGTAAAAACTTATAAAACATCCAATCCATAACCATATGTGTTACGTTCGAGCAAACTACTCGACTAAAAAGTGTAATTACATAAATTTGGAAGCAAAACCACAATAGCGGTAGATAGGCTTGGATTCTTCGATGGAGACCCAAGTTACGCCAGAAGTTCAATCCCCATTTGTGTCACTTTGGTGGATCAGGGAATGTTGGATAGAGTCTAGCCTCCTTGCAGAGGTGTCAGGCTCTATCCTATGCCCACCCGGGTTTTCGTCCCAACGTGTGTTACGCCAGAGAGTTCTACTCTTGTGGCACAACGACTGTCAAGTAGCAGCCGACGGTATGGTTTCCGGGGGGAACGCCCAAGCTAAACTCTGAAGCCAACGTGGGCCCGGTTAAGACAACATAGTCTAGTTGGAGTAAGGCAACAGGAATCTTCAATTTGAAGAATGCGATAGTCTAATACTAGAAAGTCGCCGTTCTAAAAAAAAAATTTCTAACCATGTGACCTCCGTGTATTTGTACACTCTATTATGTAGATAAATCAACTATTTAGCACATAAAATAACTTATAAAAATATTTATTAAGAAATATGGTTAATTAACTAAAAGAAAAGGTGAAAAACAAATTTGATAGTAAACAAGTAACTCATAATAGACTCGTTATCTCGCCATAATCCATATGGTCACTTTGTAGTAGTTCAAGAAAAGTGGGTTGTGGCCCATTAGGTCCAAGCTTTAATATTCTAAATATTAGCTGCGTTGCCATCGTGCATATTGGATGAGCCCATTTCTGCTAGGCCCATTTCCGCTTTCTCTTTTCTTTCCACCAACATTCGCTTTGTGGATTTATAGAAGGTTGCATAAAGTATCAGTTGCAGAATACCTAAAACTGCCCCGATCACGTTAGGTACCTGGTAAAAAAATAACGAAATTATACTTTAAGTATGAAATTTGGTTATAATGGTAAGCGAAAAGGGTTCATCGGGCCGGTAACAACTAAAATCGAGTATTTTTTAGTACGAGTTAAAACGGGTTGATTAGTAATTTATCTTTAAGCATCTGTTTATACAACATAATCAGTTTTTCTAATAAAACGATTTAGAAAGTAGTATGAATTAGCTTTAGACAACTTTCTTTAGGTCCCACACGTTTCATTTTTATCTTATTTTTTAACATAACGAATATAGTTGTTTGTAAAAGAAAATAAACAGCACTAGTGGAAGGCATGCTTACCGCGACAAAGGGATCAAAAGGTAAAAGGGCATATAGAAACCAACAAAGACCGTTACAGAAGCAAAACAATGAGAGTAGAAAAGGCATATACTCCACGCTTCTAGTCGTGATCACCAATCTCTGCATATTCCACCGGATCACCAATTAGTCAATGTGACAAGCAAGAGTGCAAGATGGTTTATTGAAACCAATAAACCTTAATTAATGACATCATAGCTAAGTAGGCTTGAATCGGTTTGTTATTGGTGTATAAGCAGGGGTTTTGAAGAAACCTTAAACCGATTAATTTCAAAATCGAAACTAGTTTCATATGATTATCAAGTTTTAAATGGTTGATAATATATATGACTTGTAGGGAATTTTCTAGAGAGTCTTTATGAATCATACAATCACTTTCAGATTGAAGTATTTCGATAAGTTTTTTTAAAATATCAATCGATAATACAACATAGTAAAAACGTGTATGTTTGTCGCCCAAAATACACCAAAATTGTGTTTTAATAAGCATGGAATCACCACGTCGTTTTCTAAGCGACAAACCACTTCATTAATCAGTATAATAGTTTGGTGGGAAAATGGGTTGGTGTGATCTTATGCGTTGGTTGATATTGGCCAGCGGTTCGTAAACCTTGTTATTCACCGAAGCCGGAAAGCAGATTAGTCTTAAAAGAGTGTGCACTCCGTATCTCCTAAACGGCTAAACCTATAATGAAGCTTATTTGGAGTGTCCTTTGGTCTTTAGTAAATCCTAACTTTCTAAAATGAATTTATCACACTAAAATCACCAACATGACTTACCATGACAGACAATGGTGAAGCGTACATAAGGACATTAGCCGCAATGCTTATGCTCCCAACAATACTTGATCGCTTTTTTGTTGTGTGCACCAAGGTTAGCACCAAAAGAACGAGCCCACCAACGACTAAAATCTCAAGTAACATTATCAACGCAACCCTAACCCTCTTTTTAGGGTCAGAATACATGAGAAAGATGACCAAGTAGCCGAACTCGATCACAACCCCGGCTCCATTGGTCGTGGCCACGAGCAGGCTATGTGGTTGGACAAATGGCATGCCGTATAACACCCATAATCCACAGTTGAAGAAAGAAGCCAAATATGGCATCGGTGAATATTGTTCCACACTTCCTTTCTTCCATATGCGGTAAAAAGTTGGCCTAAAATTCATGAATTAAAAACTTATAATGGGGTTCATCATTTTAAAAACTCAAATTACAGAAAAGATATATAAATTGACAATATTTTTAGCTAACGAAAATCTTACACAACTGACAAGAAAAATGTGATTGAAATGATATTTCCTGCATAAGCACATGATATATTTGGTTAGAACAACTCATGGTTGGTGTTGGATTCAAAATAACTTTACTAGTGTAACTCTTTGAAACTATCCGACGAATCAATGTCAATCGATTGCAAGACTCGTAAAATACATATGAAATTGAGTATCAAATACTATATAATACACAAAATATCAATGGAATCTTGTGAACCTAGTGTTTACTACTTGAGTCCGTCCCTTCTCATGATGTACATATATGTATATATAGACACTATATTATGATACATCTAAGGTGGAGAACAATGTAATTTTACATTTAATAATGATGATGATAATAATAATACTTTACTAATTACAGCTTTTAAAACATATTGTTCATTTAAACCAACTTCCTCATGATTTTCAAATGGTCAAACCTTTTTCATATTTTAATAATTTTAAAAATAATATTACAAAAGCAAGCATTTTATTCTCTTAAATTTAAGTATGGTATTGCTCTAGCTTTTTTTATAATTCAAAAAAAAAATATATATTAACATGGTACGTGATTACTAGTTTATGTTGCATGCCGCATCGAACTAGCACCCTGTCGTGTGTGTATATACATATGGTGTTCAGGGGCGGACTTAAGGCTTGCCCAAGGTGGGCGGGCGCACCCCCGGGACAAAAAATTTAGTGCTAAGTTTCGTCGAAAATCTCGTCCGCACCCCTTGGAATTTTTTGTCCGCACCCCTTAGGTAAAAAGTGTTATCAATTTATATTTTAAATTTTTTTTAGTAAACTCTTATTTTTTTTTTAAAAAAACACTACCAAAATTATATAACTTTTAATACCTAAATAACTAAATTCAAATACCCAATACCTTTAACTAGCCCACTACTAAGTCTTAGCCCAATAAACAAACCCAACATGTTTGGATGATTTTTAGTGTAATTTATATTATGATTTCTAGTGTTTGAATACTTGATACATTATGTAATATGTTAGACTGTGGGGTATGGGGCTTGGGTTGGGGCGTGGGTTGGCTGAAAACGCCCAAGCCACCACCCCGGTGGGCTTGGGTTGGGGCGTGGCCCAAGGGGCGGAAGTTTGAAGCCGGGCGTGGGGCGGGCTAGCGATCCTATGTGGCCGGCTCCTATTTGCTTTGTTGGACATTTTTTTTTATAACCTGCCAAGCCACGCGGTTCACCCACACCCCGCCATACCCCACGGACACGTCACTCACCGGTGGGGGGGCTCGAACTCCACGTGTCAATTCATGCCCCCAACCCCCGCCCCACCATACCCCATGGTCTTATGGAGCCATGAACTTATAAATCAATTTGTTTGTGATAGCCAATAGGAACCATGAATAGGGACGTTATGGCGCGATTTCTCAAAAGGAAAGTTGATACTTCTTCCGAATTCGTTGATGTGGATGCTCTTCCTTTGGATCCTTATAATCGCAAGCCGATTGAATCATATAACGTGAATCAACGAGATGAGATTAGAAGAGCATATCTACTAAGAGGACCATATCAACTATTTAGTTTGATGTTCTTTTGTTTTACATGACCCGACCCGACTCGAACCGACCCGATACGAACCAATTTTTTTACTTATATACATTGGGGCCTAAAATTTTTAAAAATGTTCCGTACCCCTATGAAAAAATTCCTGGATCCGCCACCGATGGTGTTTGTCTTCTACAAAAGATTTGTGAGTTAAAATCCTTATAAGTATAAAATAAGTAGTATTCAGGTGTAAAAAATGATCCTAGAAAAAAACATTAGCCGGAGTTAACGACGGTACCTACGACACCAAGTGAAGTGCGGACAACTTCATCAGAAACCATGGCTGAGACTGAGAATTGATTCTAGAGAGAGATGGTTTGGATGAGCTTTTTCTTGAATGCAATAATGTTCCAATTTATAAATCATGAGAATGATTTCGGGAAAAGACATAACTACCCTTTGAAGACTTTAGCAAAAGGCATAAGGGTGAAGGGAGTGGGCGGCAAAAGGGTCGGCAAACTCCCTTTGCCGCGCGGTAACACCGCCCCCACCCCACTTTCACCGATCGGCAAAAATGATGTGCGGCATACCCTCACCGATCGACAAACAAGAGTGGTGTGTGTGTATTGTTGACTTTAACACATATATATATATTTTTTTTAAATGAAAAAAAAAAGTTTACCACTTTCAAGTGTTTAACCAATGCCAACACTTTTCATCAAAGTTTAAACTCTTCACACCTGCTGACATGGCACACTCTGATTGATCCATTTTAAAGTTTGCCACTTTCAAGTGTCTAACTACTCCCTTCACTCTAACTATCTTCTCTAACACATGATTAATAGTTTTTTTCCTTTCTTTTTCTTTTTGATGATAAGAGATATCATAAATAAAGTGGAAAACGTGAAGAAAATGATATACGTTTATGCTATGAAATATTGAAACACCATATAATGTTACAAGAAGCTGGATGTGACATACGAAAATTCGAAAACTCTACAATACTAAATTGATTGACTTATTATGTCGCATTGCCTACAAACTTGATACATTATATAATCAAGTACATGATTATCGACAATTAAGTAATTTGATAAATGTATTAAATAAATACGTGTCCGTACATAACAATAATAAAAAAAAATAAAGTAAAATCCAATTGAGTTTTAGAAACTTGATATTTTTCTATTATAACGTATATATGTGTTTAGAAAGTTTGACAAAAAAAAAAAATTAAATCTATACATATAATAAAAGAAACCAATATGTGACACGTTTCATTCACTGGAGCCCTCTAATTTTCTGTTTTCCCGCATTTTTTCATACTTATCTTATACAAATTAATATTATTTCTCTTCATTTATCCCAACTTATTTTTTTTCCAAATTCAAATATGATAGGTATCAATTTTACTCTATGAAAAAGTATTTAGATTATATCTAATAATCTGTAAGTATGTTATTGAAATATGTATCACGATATAATTATGACTATGGACGCATGTATGGTATAAACAAAATTATGCATAGATAAAATTGTATATATAAGTACTTTAACTTTTTTCTTTTTTTCTATATATAATATCAGATAATCTATTTTTCTATAACTAATGTATATTAGATTATATCTAACTATAATATTTATTTTATTTTTAATAAATAATAATATTAAATCATACTTATTCCGCTTCTTTCACTTATGATAGTATATTATTAAATTATGATAGTATATTATTAAATCATAATTTTCAGTTTATCTTTATCTTTTATTTATTTATTTATTTAAATATTTTTTTCTTAATCATTTCTTTTATTTTTCCATTAATTAATAGCCTTTTATTTTATTTTTCCACTTATCTCTTATGTTCCCAGCTTTAATCTAACCACATGTGATACATAAGCTTGTAACCTAAAAATAAAAAATGGACGAAGTAAAATGTTATACCACGTGTGATACAGAAGTGTCTAACATAATAATAATTGAAAAACAAAGTAGAATGTTAAATAGTACATTGAAATTCATTTTTTAAAACATATCTTAACGAATGTATGTGTTATGCGATTACATTATATTTATTCAAAATGTGTAATACACGTATTTATTCAACCGTGCAATACATGGGTTTTCTAAAGATGTAACTTTTTTATACTTACTATATAAAATTACGTGTATTCAACCCGTGTAATACACGGGGTTTTAACCTAGTAAATACATAAATAATCCTAACTAAATGAAATTGGCCTACCTAAATCAATTTGATTGTAACCAACCTAAATTATTTCCATTTTTACTTCCATCTATATCGTACATAGGGATTATCGTTTTTTTAAGTTCCGATTATCATTATCATATAACCGAAACTTGTTCATCCATGAAACCATGCCCTTCGAATAGCTTCTGAATCGGTTCTTTGGAGTTTTCGTTCCGATTGAGTTTTTCCGTAGTGCGGCACTCCCCGCCACCGTGTTGCTACTTCGCTACGACCACGATCGCAACATTGTGTGATCGATGTCGTTGTTCAGCCGTGACGATCAACCTACTACAAATCGTCAACACACGAACGTGTTATCTTCAGTTCACCAGAAGCCCCGTAAAAGTTTGTGTATTTCCATCGCAACAATATCACTCCCTCATCCGTTTCGATCCTATTACTATGGTACCAAATCAATCTCTTGTCTGATTCGATTATGAATGTTGTGCATTCTAGTTTGTTAATTTATCCCGGTGACTAAAGGCTCACTTAATCTAATAAAAAATAAGTAAATAAAAAGATGAACATGCTATACGCTTAAATACTACAAATAGAGTTTTGTTTATGTTTTTTTTTTCGCTTTTCTGTTTTCCGTTATGGGTATGTACACCAAGGTGTTGTGCGTGATTTGTGTTTATATGGGTGTGTGGCTGATTTATATTGTTGTGTGTGTTATCTTGTATGTATAAGTGTGTGTATGTTGAGTTTATATGTTGGTATGTCTACGTGTGTGAGTTGTGTGTTGTTTGTATGCAGGGGCGCAACTTAGGCTTAGTCCGAGGGGGCGCCCGACCCCTCGAACTTTTTGATGCGTAGTGTTATGAATAGTACTTTCGTATAGAAAATTTTTAGGTATATACGTTTCCACCCCGGTTTCGGAAAAATTGGGAGGGGCGAAGCTTCGCCAATGTTTGTATGCATGTATGTTATGTGCATGCAACATGTGTTTTTATTTTAATGAAGATCAATAATAAATTATTTTTACAACGTATAATATATTATTTTTACAACGAAATAATATTATTATTTAGTTTAGACCTTTCTTTTTGTCTAAAGCTTGCACTTTATATTTTCCTATTATTATAATATGTTTTTTTGGTGTTATGAAAACTAGTTGATTTTCCGCCCGCGCGTTGCGGCGTGGACCTAATGGCTGGAAAACTCGTGTCGGCAACGGCAAGCAGATACCGAATATCAAAACATAAATAAAAATGACGTGGTAATGATAGTCACTCCATCCTAAAAAAGCTATTTTAAATAATCTAATATATAATAATAGGACCCACACGTCCTACACGTCGGAAATTCGGTTGTTTCAGTTTAGTTATTACGGTGCTAACACGTTAAAATATGGATGAGTCCGGTACCGGTAACGGCACCAAAAGTACCGATCCGGAAAATCATCGAAATTAGGTACCGGCACCGAAAATGCTCGGTATGATACGGTATATTATGGTATTTAAAGGTAAAAATCAGTACATACATGTATAGTGCTAGACCGGTATCGAACCGAAAGTAACTGATGTGCGGTAAGTGTCGTATATATTAGGTGTATATTTTAAGCCCTTTTTAACACTTATTTTAGCCAAGTTTTAAATTTATAAAACACGATATTTCACTAACACTAAACACACATATGGGCAAGTGCACCCATCGTTGAGTGTAGTATAGCGTTGGTAAGATACCGAGGTCGTCCAAGGACACAAGAGCTTTTAGTACCGGTTTATCCTCAACGTCTAACCAAAATAAAAGTTTAGAAAAATGTTTTAAACTAAGAAAAATAAAATTAACTAAAATGCTGAAAATAAAAATAAAAACAGATAGACAAGATGAATCACTTGGTTCCGACTCGTATCTAGTATAACCTTTGATTATTTCCACACTTTTGCACATAATTAAGAGATTATCTTAGTTATTGTAGTAGGCCCCTCTTTTGAAGGTGACGTTACCCTCACCCCAGTAGTTTGAGTCAGCAGGGATACAATCCTAAAGGGGTGGATTATTGGAAGATAATGAATTAAGTTATTAATGCAGTATTGTGGTAGGCCCCGCTTTTGGCGGTGACGTTACCCTCGACTAAGTAGTCTGAGTCAGCAGGGATACAGTCCTAAATAGCCGGGTTATAGTATTAATAGTAGTTAACTTATGAGGGGATCAAAGAGTTTGGACCCCCGCCATCCAATACCGTGAAGTATTGAAGGAGGTCCTACTAAATTTGACCCAGGTCCATTGCAGGACCTCTAAACGCTGAACAATGGCAAGACCTTTACCAAACCGTTCCCTTAACCCCCTACCAGGTAGCCAACATACCTCCATATAGACCGTGGAGATATGAATGGTGAAAATCCTTTATTTTATATAGACAGTAAAATAATGCCAAGACACCACGGACAAACGATAAGGAAAGATCACCTTCAACATAAGTAACTAGTTATTAAAGTCATTAATACAAAACCAAATAAAAAGTGCAAAAGATTAGAAATAAAAAGTATTATACTAGACACTTTGTCTTCACCAAGTGATGTAAGAGACTTAGGCAAACATGGCCTTGATTGTCAAGAACTCTTACGATCAATCTTGGATCCCGAGACGACTCACACACTCTATGATGGACAATGGATGATGGTGGTGGATGATGGTGTTGTGATGGTGGTGGGTGGTGGATGAAGTGTGAGAGAGGTGGTGTGCCAAGGGATGAGATGAAATGAATCCAAGCACTCCTATTTATAGGCTGAACAGAGAGCTGGACACGGCCCCGTGTCCGCTGGACACGGCCCTGTGCCCGTCTGACACTCTCTCTCCTCATTAATTGTAATTCGCAATTACAATAAATGCGCCTGCTGTACTTTCGACACGCCCCCGTGTCCGCTGAGCACGGCCCGTGGTGGGCAATAGAAGCTTCTATAGATTTGTCTTTTCTGCTGCTTCTTGGGCACGGCCCCGTGCTGGCTGAGCACGGGGCGTGTTCAGCCTTCTGTTTTCTCTATTTTGCTTTGGAAGGTGCCGTTGAGGGTTCGGGCAGTCCACTAATGTTCCTTTTCTTGTATTTATGTTGGATTTAGCTGTCTTTTTGCTTCTTTTGCGTTTTTGAGCTCATTTAATCCTGAAAATACAAAAGGAAGACAAAAACACTCTTTTTCCAATATTAGTACTAAAAAAGGGTTAGTTTTATGCCTCATTTGATGTAATTTATATGTTGCATTTTACACACATCAAATACCCCCACACTTGAACTTTTCCTTGTCCTCAAGCAAAACTCTTTAATATTTGGCTTACACTCCCAAATGGAATAGGTAGAAGAGAAGGTTTTGGGCTTGTCATAGAGTGTCGGGATTTCCAAGATCTTTTTAGGTTTTATTTTTATTTTTTTACACTCCTATTCGTAATGATTTATTTAGAACTGTTCATAAAAGAAATTACTTATTTGGGCATAACATGCCTTTTTAAAATTCTATTTATATACAAGTTCACATACCTCGCGGGGAAATCACTCACACTCGGCCGAATGTGTATTTTTAGTGAATCACTCGAGAGCGGTCATGGAACTTATTCCTACCATAGGCTTGCCAAGAAATCAATCCTCCTCCTTTTTAACTTTTATACCTTTGTAGATATCAAGAGGACTTTGTGGGTTAATGGTTGGCTAGGGTTAAAGGTAGGTGGTTGGGTTAGTGGTTAGTAGAAAAAGGGCTAAAAGCGTAACAAGTGTCGGTTTTCGCATTTTTACGACTTTTTATTTTTGATGAAGCTTTTATTCAAACAAAGTTATTTTTGATTACTTTGTTTGTTTATTTTCTTTTTTGCTTCATCATCATCACAAATATATTTTTTTTTTTCACGAAGAACCGGACTTGTTACTAAAATAAAGGGTTAAAATGAAAAAGGGTTTTGGTGGTTGAAAGGGTTTTTGTTTGGGTGATGAAACGAAAAGGTTTAGGCTCAAAGAGGCTAACTAAGGGGATTTTTGGGTAGGTGGTAGAAGAAAAGGAAAAATAATGGTGTAGAAATGAAAAAGGTTAGTCCTAATGCCTCCATCATTTACTTACTCGGGTTTAAGTTGATAAGGACCGGGAGTGTATTGTCATGGCAAGTTCTAGAGTCGTAAGAACCAAGCGGCTATTCACACAAGAAACGAAAAATGAGCATTTAGTCAAATGATATGTAATTGTGTGCTCAATAAAGGCTCAAAACTCACTTTTGTGGGAATGGGTTTTTATGTGATCAAGTATATATAATCAAATTTTAAATAAGTTTGTCATGCCTTTTTATAATTTTCTTATGTTGGTTCTTTTTATCACTACGCTATTGGTTGTAAATTTGTAAAAATATAACCTTTTTGAGAACTTGAATTTCCTGAGTTAAACCTAGACAAGTAAAAAAAATGAAATTTTTGAAAAAAATTTGGGGTGATTAGCGGTTCCAATAGAGTTTTGTGTAAGGCTTGTATTTAGGACTTGCAAAATTCAAGGTTTTAGCATCCCCCCCACACTTAAATTACACATTGTCCTCAATGTGTCCCAAAAATAAATTTTTAGGTTGATTAGATGTGTAAAATAGTGTTTAAAAAAGCAAAAATTTGTGTTACTGGGCACTGAACACGGCCCCGTGTTGAGTCGGCACGACCCCGTGTTCAGGTGCCAGTAACAAGAACTTACAGAAGGTGGACACGGCCCCGTGTCCACTGAACACAGCCACATGTCTGACAAAATTCTGCTGAACAGAAGCCAAACAGCAAGTCAGGGAGGTGAGCACGGGGGCGTGTTGGCTGGACACGTCCCCGTGTGGACAGTCTGAAAGCCTGAAAAACAGGTTTCTTCCTCCGGTTTTTCCATTCTAGCCCTATAAGTGCTGAGGCTTAACACCCTAAGCCTTGGTTTGTACCTGTTTCATCACTTAATACCACACCAAGCAACACAAACATCCTACATTACCAAAGTCAATTGTTCCAAGCATAAAGTAAAAGAAAAATAAAATGCAGAAAATAGTTAGGAAAAGTAAATTGTCTAACACTTGGCACGCAGGCCATCAATTGTTCAAGATTGCAAAGGGTTAACCTGGGGAGTCATCAATCAACCGCTTCCTCCTATGCTCCTCCCGCCTACTCCATGGCATCATCATCATCATCATCGTCGTCATCCCCTCCACGGCGTTCAATGTGGTCTCGTATGTATCCGACATCGTCTTGTATCTCGGATAGGTTTCTCTCGATAGCTCCGACCCGGTGGTAGGTGTTGCTCGCCATGTTATAGGTGTTCCGAGTACACATGAGGTTTTCCTGCAACAAATCATGCAAACTTTGAAAATTAGGAAAACTGCCTCCCGAGGAGGATGATTGGCCCGGATCACCGTGGGGTGGGTATTGGTACTGATGATGTTGCGGAGCTGGGAGGACAAGTGCTTCTTGCGGGTTCCATGCATGACCTTGCATCCTTTGAAAGGTTACCGTCCCGTCTTCTGCCTCATAAACCAGGTTCATTGAGCGGCATATGTGAATATCCACCGTACCCGACCATGGGCTCCTCTCAAATGACCTCGGAATGTGGGTGAAGTGCTTGAAGAGACGGTACACCCACCCCCCGAAGAAAATAGGAGTTGGTGCACTAGCAAGGCGGTTGTGATGCATGTTTCGGAGCATGAGGAACGGAACATCGAGCGGCCTGCGGTTGTGAATGCAATGGAGGACAAGCAAATCTCTTAACCCAACGACGCCACCACTGTCATGCCTTTGGCTAAGAGAGTAGCCGAGGAGCCTATGAATGTATCTGTAAAGCGGATCCCTCAGCTTGGTACTCTTAGTGCTGCTCGGATTGTAGAACCCTTCCCCAATCTGAGCCCACATGGCTTGGCGCTCGTTGTCTTCGATCTCTCTCAACCCCCCTGTATTTTCTTCGTTTCCCGCATCCTCCTCCGCATACAACCCGATAATCGATCCGAATTGTGCCATGGAGATCGAATACCTCGTTCCGCCACACCTGAATGACACCCCGTCATCATCGAACGGGTCGCACCTTGAAGTGAATGCAAAGGTGCTGTAGAATTCCAAGGTGCATTCATGGACGGAACGGAGTCGGGTTGTTAGCGCGACTCTGAGTGGTCCCGTGACAATGTTATTGAAACGGTCAATTTGATTCACCATGGTTAGTAGTTCTGTGCATGCCTGCCTCGGGTATTCCTCCGGCCTTGTTTGAAGAAGCTCGTATCGAGCTCTTGCATCTAGCTCATTGGCGTTGAATCTAGTAAACTTCCTGGCCATCTGCAAGAATACACCAAAAGTTAGCATGAAACAGAAATATTTTCGGACAAAACTGCAAACAGCGGGCTGGACACGACCCCGTGCCCAGCGGACACGGCCCCGTGTCCAGGGGTCTGTTACTCAAAAATCCCATTTTTCGACCCGGTTTCGAAAACTTGAAAATTTTTGAACCAATAGGTGCGGTTTCCCCCGAAAATGAAACCCTAAGTGCCGTTTTTCCCAAAATAACCCGTTTACCCTATCAATTTTATCTTTTTCGGTTCAAGAACAAGGGTTTGGGGTTTTTGTAAGAAATCGGGTGAATCTATGAACAATACAAGTGTATTTACTTCCCTTAACACTAATCTAACTAAATGCAAACAAGTTTAGGTAAAAATTTTAGGTTCGATCCGAATGAACATTAAGAACCCTAGATTTTTCCCCAAATTTGTGGTGTATTAACTACATGCAAGTGACTAATCTAACTACTACGAGTGACAGAATCATACCTTGACGTTGTTAGATCGGTAAGAGATGTTGGAATTTCGCGAAAAATCGCCTGGAACCAGAGCTTTTGTGGGGAAACGGGGCGTGTGGAATGAAGAAACTGTTTTGAAAAAGGGGTTTAATCCCGTCTGCAGCGCGAACACGGCCCCGTGTCCAGCGGACACGGCCTCGTGCCGAGCTTTTTTTTTTTTTTTTTTTTTTTTAAGTGCGCGTGTGAGTGCCCCTTTTTCCCATAAGCTATGGTTTAGAAAACTTACCGCTTTATTTTGACGCCTCAATCGTTCATAACTTACCAGGCATGATGTTTTTATTCTTCCACGGTTTGAAGCGAGATCTCTTCTTCCTCATCCTCAATAAATCCTTGATAGAGTTTCAGCCGTTGCCCATTGACTTTAAATGGTGACCCATTTCGAGGTTTAATTTCTACCGCACCGTGTGGAAAAATATGGGTGACGGAAAAAGGTCCTGACCACCTAGACTTTAATTTACCAGGAAACAATCGAAGTCGTGAATTAAACAAAAGAACTAAATCTCCTACCCGAAATTCATTAGGTTTAATATGTTTGTCATGCCAATTTTTCATTCTTTCCTTATAAATCTCAGAGTTTGAGTATGCATAATTCCTAAGTTCGTCTAATTCATTTATTTGACAAAATCGATTTTTACCAGCAAATTCTAGATCTAAGTTTACATTTTTGATTGCCTAGTAGGCTTTGTGTGCAATTTCTACTGGCAAGTGGCAACTTTTTCCATAGACTAGCTTATATGGGGTTGTACCTATCGTTGTTTTATAAGCAGTTCGAAAAGCCCATAAAGCATCATCTAATTTATCAGCCCATTCCTTTCTATTTAACCCTACGGTTTTTTCGAGTATTCGTTTTAACCCTCTATTGGTCACTTCGGCTTGTCCGTTTGTTTGAGGGTGATAAGCTGTCGAAACCCGGTGATAGACCCCATATCTTGTTAAAAAATTTTCAAGTTGATGATTACAAAAATGGGTACCTCTATCACTTATTAAAGCTTTAGGTGTGCCAAAACGAGAGAATAATTTTTTCAGAAATCTTACCACTACTCTTCCATCATTTGTTGGAAGTGCTTCGGCCTCGGCCCATTTAGACAGGTAATCTACTGCCACAAGTATGTATTTGTTTCCTTTCGATGGTGGGAAAGGTCCCATAAAGTCGAGTCCCCACACATCAAAAATTTCACAAACAAGAATGCCATTTTGTGGCATTTCGTTTTTGGAAGAAATATTACCTGTTCTTTGGCAAGCATCACATGTCTTTACAAGATTTTGGGCATCTTTGTAAATGGTTGGCCAATAAAATCCTGAATCAAATACCTTTCGTGCGGTACTGGCAGCACCATGATGTCCTCCGTATGGACCTTCGTGACAATGGCGGAGAATTCTTCGTGCTTCACTACCATGTACGCATCGTCTGACGAGTTGGTCGGCACACATTTTGAAAAGATATGGATCTTCCCAAAAATAGTGTTTCACATTGGCAAAGAATTTTTTTTCTTTGATGATGTGGCCATCCTTTTGCGACTATTCCACTAGCTAGGTAGTTAGCAAAGTCGGCGTACCATGGTTCTTCCTTAAATTCCACCATTTCCAGGGATTCAGTTGGAAATTTTTCGTTGATTTGCTCGCCCCT
The DNA here is from genome assembly GCA_030545235.1 of Helianthus tuberosus. Classification (NCBI taxonomy): domain Eukaryota; kingdom Viridiplantae; phylum Streptophyta; class Magnoliopsida; order Asterales; family Asteraceae; genus Helianthus; species Helianthus tuberosus. Next base: position 177,780,924 of record CM060424.1, on the reverse strand, counting down.
GGTTGCCTCCAAAGCTGGGTCTTCTAAGCGCGAAAGATGATCTGCTGCGGTATTTTCTGCTCCTCTTTTATCTTTGATTTCAATGTCGAATTCTTGTAGGAGTAGAATCCACCTAATCAAACGTGGTTTTGCGTCTTGCTTCTTAAAGAGATATCGAATGGCTGCATGGTCTGTATAGACTATAGTTTTAGAAAGAACAAGATAAGAACGAAATTTATCAAAAGCAAATACCACAGCTAGTAACTCTTTTTCAGTTGTTGTGTAATTTTCTTGTGCATCGTTAAGTGTTTTACTAGCATAATATATTGGGTGGAAATGCTTTTCTTTTCTCTGTCCCAAGACAGCTCCAACTGCAAAGTCACTAGCATCGCACATGATCTCGAAAGGAAACTTCCAATCAGGTGCTATCATGATAGGTGCATTGACTAGCATTTCCTTCAGGGTTAGAAATGCTTGATTGCAATCCTTGTCAAAGATGAAAGGAGCATCTTTTTCAAGTAATTTTGTTAGAGGCCTTGAGATTTTTGAAAAGTCTTTGATAAACCGCCTATAAAATCCGGCATGCCCTAGGAAACTTCTAATAGCTCTTACGGAGGATGGAGGAGGTAATCTAGAAATGGTATCTATTTTGGCTCGATCCACCTCCATTCCTTCGCTTGAGATCTTGTGACCGAGTACTATTCCCTCCGTTACCATGAAATGGCATTTTTCCCAATTAAGGGCGAGGTTAGTTTCCTCACATCGGGATAGCATTCGTTCAAGGTTATCAAGGCATTGGTCGTATGAATCCCCAAAGATAGAAAAGTCGTCCATGAAGACTTCCATTGTCTTTTCTATCATGTCATGGAAAATGGCTACCATGCAACGTTGGAATGTTGCGGGGGCATTACATAGACCGAACGGCATGCGTCGATAAGCAAAAGTTCCATAGGGACATGTGAAAGTTGTCTTTTCTTGGTCTTCGGGTGCTATCGGGATTTGAAAGTAACCTGAAAAACCATCCAAGAAACAGTAAAATTTATGACCGGATAATCTTTCTAACATTTGATCAATGAAGGGTAAAGGAAAATGATCCTTTCTTGTTGCTTCATTTAATCGTCTATAATCTATACATACTCTCCATCCTGTGACGGTTCTTGTTGGTATTAATTCATTCTTTTCGTTAGTAATTACCGTCATACCTCCTTTCTTTGGAACTACTTGGACGGGACTTACCCAAGGACTATCGGAAATAGGATAGATAAGTCCGGCGTCAAGTAATTTGATGACTTCGTTTTTAACCACCTCTTGAACATTTGGATTTACTCGACGTTGTGGTTGTATGACCGATTTGTAGTCGTCATTCATCAAAATCTTGTGTGTGCACATAGAAGGACTAATTCCTTTTATGTCAACAAGTTTCCAAGCTATTGCATTTTTGTGTTTTTTTAAAAGACTAATTAGTTTTTCTTTTTCTAGGTTATCTAATTTAGACGAAATAATTACAGGTAACTTACCATCTTTGTCCAGAAAAGCATATTCCAAACCTTTTGGAAGTTCTTTGAGCTCAAGTGGTGGGTCTTTAGGAGACTCCTTATTTGGTTGCTCGTTTCGATCAAGAACTTTAAAAGTTTGTTCTATGGCGACCTCTTCTTCAACAAAGTGGTCAATCTCTTCACTTGTATCGGGTGGTTCATCTTCATCTTCAATTAGGGGGTCATTATTGCCGAATGGATATTTCATTGATCGTTCGAGATCGACACTTCTTTTAAATGCCCCTAATTGAAGAGGTAGATTATTGAACTTCCGGTTTTTCAAAGCTTCGTAAGTTTTTACAAATGGTCGTCACAACACAAGAGGAGCGTCATCGAGGAGGACGAAGTCGGTTGGGATTACCATTTGATTCGCTTGAACCAAGACATCTTCAACTATGCCGATTGATTTTATAACTTTCCGATTGGATAGAAAAATGGGTATTTGAAGTGGAGAAAAATCACTAATACTTAATTTTTCGAAAATGTAGTTGGGCATTATGTTAACACAAAGATCTTTATCGATTGTGACATTACTAATAAACGAATTTTGAAAGAAACATGGAACCGGTGTGATGTTAATTTCAAATGGGTCTTCTTTTATTAGCGAAGTTTGATCATTAGTTAACTTAACACTTACTGTTTCGTCAATTTTAGTGTTAGTGTTTAATTCTTTTAAAAACTTAGCATGAGTGGGTACTAAACAATGATTTTCGAAAGAAGGTGACAAGAGATTAATTTCTTCAAAATTAGACTCTTCTTGAATTTTAACGTTGTCGGGCTCACCTACTTCGTTGTTTAACTCATGTGTCGGTTTTTCACTTATTTGTTCTTCCATTTTGACACTTTCAGTTATCTCTTCCTTTTTTAATTCTTCTCTTGCGCGGGACTCCTCTTCCCTTGCGCGAGCTTCTTTTATACACCGATCGATAACTCTAATGTGTTCTAATATCCTATCGGTCACTTCGGTTATAGAAAAAGAATCATTATTTTCTAAGCTTGAATCCGGTTGTTCGACCCTTTGTTCCTCATAATACCCATATGAAGTTGATGGTTCACACCATTGTCCTTCATTGTAAGCATATGATGGATAAGGTTCGTAATTTTGTTCTTCATAATACTCATATGAGGTGGGTTGTTCACGCCAAGGTTCCTCATAATAAGCATATGAAGGTGGTGGCTCATATCTTGGTTCCTCAAAGTATGAGTATGAAGGCTCACACCTAGGTTCATCAAAATATGAGTATGAGGGAGGAGGTTCATACCTTTGGTCTTCATAGGATGTGTATGAAGTTGATGGTTCGTACCTGGGTTCCTCATAGTAAGTGTATGAATTGGATGGTTGATACGAGTGATTATTTTGAATCGAACGTGTATTACGACAACTTGTGCAATAATTACCCCTATAATCATCCTCATCATAGGTGTAGTTGTAACCTCCTGAGTATTGATCCATAAGAATCACTCAGCAGACCACAACTGAGTCTCGGGACCAGAAAATGAAACAAAGATTTAACAGAAGGCTGGACACGGCCCCGTGTTTGGTGAACACGGCCCCGTGTACAGGATCTGTATCTGGGCGTTTTAATTAAAGTTACTGGTCACGTTGAGCACGGGGGCGTGTTCAGCGAGCACGGCCCCGTGTTCAGACTCTGTATCTGGGTATCTAACTAAAAATATGCAGCACGGGGGCGTGTTCAATGAGCACGGCCCCGTGTTCAGGCTACTGTAAATGCAAACTAAACTAAAATGCAGAAAAATGTGCGCGCGTTTTAAAAAAGTTTTGAAAAACTGATTAGGCCGTCGATTTTAAACTTTCTCAAAATCCTTGTGTCCCCGGCAACGGCGCCAAAAACTTGATGTGCGGTAAGTGTCGTATATATTAGGTGTGTATTTTAAGCCCTTTTTAACACTTATTTTAGACAAGTTTTAAATTTATAAAACACGATATTTCACTAACACTAAACACACATATGGGCAAGTGCACCCATCGTTGAGTGTAGTATAGCGTTGGTAAGATACCGAGGTCGTCCAAGGACACAAGAGCTTTTAGTACCGGTTTATCCTCAACGTCTAACCAAAATAAAAGTTTAGAAAAATGTTTTAAACTAAGAAAAATAAAACTAACTAAAATGCTGAAAATAAAAATAAAAACAGATAGACAAGATGAATCACTTGGTTCCGACTCGTATCTAGTATAACCTTTGATTATTTCCGCACTTTTGCACATAATTAAGAGATTATCTTAGTTATTGTAGTAGGCCCCTCTTTTGAAGGTGACGTTACCCTCACCCCAGTAGTTTGAGTCAGCAGGGATACAATCCTAAAGGGGTGGATTATTGGAAGATAATGAATTAAGTTATTAATGCAGTATTGTGGTAGGCCCCGCTTTTGGCGGTGACGTTACCCTCGACTAAGTAGTCTGAGTCAGCAGGGATACAGTCCTAAATAGCCGGGTTATAGTATTAATAGTAGTTAACTTATGAGGGGATCAAAGAGTTTGGACCCCCGCCATCCAATACCGTGAAGTATTGAAGGAGGTCCTACTAAATTTGACCCAGGTCCATTGCAGGACCTCTAAACGCTGAACAATGGCAAGACCTTTACCAAACCGTTCCCTTAACCCCCTACCAGGTAGCCAACATACCTCCATATAGACCGTGGAGATATGAATGGTGAAAATCCTTTATTTTATATAGACAGTAAAATAATGCCAAGACACCACGGACAAACGATAAGGAAAGATCACCTTCAACATAAGTAACTAGTTATTAAAGTCATTAATACAAAACCAAATAAAAAGTGCAAAAGATTAGAAATAAAAAGTATTATACTAGACACTTTGTCTTCACCAAGTGATGTAAGAGACTTAGGCAAACATGGCCTTGATTGTCAAGAACTCTTACGATCAATCTTGGATCCCGAGACGACTCACACACTCTATGATGGACAATGGATGATGGTGGTGGATGATGGTGTTGTGATGGTGGTGGGTGGTGGATGAAGTGTGAGAGAGGTGGTGTGCCAAGGGATGAGATGAAATGAATCCAAGCACTCCTATTTATAGGCTGAACAGAGAGCTGGACACGGCCCCGTGTCCGCTGGACACGGCCCCGTGCCCGTCTGACACTCTCTCTCCTCATTAATTGTAATTCGCAATTACAATAAATGCGCCTGCTGTACTTTCGACACGCCCCCGTGTCCGCTGAGCACGGCCCGTGGTGGGCAATAGAAGCTTCTATAGATTTGTCTTTTCTGCTGCTTCTTGGGCACGGCCCCGTGCTGGCTGAGCACGGGGCGTGTTCAGCCTTCTGTTTTCTCTATTTTGCTTTGGAAGGTGCCGTTGAGGGTTCGGGCAGTCCACTAATGTTCCTTTTCTTGTATTTATGTTGGATTTAGCTGTCTTTTTGCTTCTTTTGCGTTTTTGAGCTCATTTAATCCTGAAAATACAAAAGGAAGACAAAAACACTCTTTTTCCAATATTAGTACTAAAAAAGGGTTAGTTTTATGCCTCATTTGATGTAATTTATAAGTTGCATTTTACACACATCAGTAACCATTCTGAAAACGCCAAAAGGTGGGTACCAAATTGGTACAAAAAATGATTGGTATAGTAAATTTGGTACCGATATGATACCAGTTTGATTACAGGATTTCATACGATTTGCTCATCAATAATCTAAATATCAAAGTTAATTTTACATGCTACAATTCATTTATTATAGAAAAAGACAAAAAAGAAAACAAAATAAGTTGTTGTGTATATAAAAACTCATTCAAACGAAATACAGTTTACTTACAGTGTGTATGAAAATTAATCTAAACGGTACAATTACTTGCGTTGTAATGTTGCTACAGGATTTGATGAGCTTAGTACCAACCGGTACCGAAAATACCGTTACCGAAAATCCCCAAAAATGGGTACCGGTACCAAATATACCTGGTACGGTACGGTTCGGTACCGGTATTTGAGTGTAAAAACCGATACCCGATACCTTTGCTTATACCGATGATGAATTTACTATTCATTGTGTTTGAATTTTATTATATAGAGAATCGTATTAGATTTTGTTTTCCTAAATATATATATGTATATTATAAAATAATGCAAGTGTTGTTTGTAGAACAGAATTGTATTATATCTTTAAAATTTAGGCATTTTAATAATAGGAAAAATTACAAGTTTTGTCCTTTATCTTTATAGTACTTTACAGGTGGTGTCCTTTTTTTCAAATGTTGACAGGCGGTGTCCTTTAGTAGGTATTTTGTTACAAGTTTTGTCCTTTCCACCCACCCTGGTTAGATTTTCTTGTTAAATATGGTCACATGCAAGTCACTTGAGGGTAGTTTAGTCTTTATACATATAAAGGACAATTTTTGTAAAAGGATATATGCTCCTTGGGTTAAAATAATCATGTTCATCTCTCTCATTTTCCTGTAATCCCTCTTCCCCAAATCACCCACTCTGCGAATCACTCTCAAACCAACATTATTCCTCTGCAATATTTCCATTTCCATTAAATTTCGTCTGAACAATTGATTATTCTGTTTTTCAAACACAAGAACAAGTCCACTTTGTACAACAACCGCATTCACCCTTTATGTATATATTATCATCATCATCATCATCATCATGTTTCTATTTCTACTGATCAAATTTTCATAACAACAACAGCTCACACCCACAAACCCAATTCATCATTTTCCACAGTAATGCCACAAATTTTGGGTTTTCTCACGGCGGTTTCACCGATCTGGGACTGCTTGTAATGACTTTTTACCAATTTATTTCATGGAGTTCAACAATGGGGTACTTAGCTTCAAATTTCTTTTCCCAATCAGCAAGAACACCCAGCTCATTTTTGGTGAGTCCGTCAAGCGATCCGACGACATCTTCATCATTCTTGCTCCTTTTCGGTGAGTCCGTCAGCGGCCAGATTCCGATTCCACCCACAATCCACTTCGTCTCTCTGGACAACAATCGGACCACCTCCACCCGCCACCACAACCCACCACAGCCAACCCAATCGGACCACCTCCACAACCCTTTCTTCTGTAACCCCAACCCTAACCTTGAATTTGAATCTTGCACCGGTTTATGATGATGGTGGTTGATGTGTGGGCGGCGGCGGATGGTGGTGGTTGATGTGTGGGCGGCAGCAGCGGCATACAGATCCGCATACAGATCGAAACCACATACAGATCCAAACAAGATGATGATGGTGGTTGATGTGTGGGCGGCGGCGGATGGTTGTTGTGGTGGTGGTGGTGGGAGGTGGGAGATGATGGTTGTCGTGACAAACAAGATGATGATGGTGGTTGATCTGTGTGTTTGTAGAGAGAGAGAGAGAGATATTTTAATTTTTTAAATAAATATTAGTTTTTTAAATTCTTTTTGTTTTATTTTATTAAAAAGATTTATAAATAAATAGGTAGAAAGACTAAACTACCCCTGTTTGACCAGACTTAACAAAAAAACCTAACTGGGTTAGGGCTAAAGGACAAGACGTGTAACAAAATACCGATTAAAGGACACCGCCTGTCAACATTTGAAAAAAAGGACACCGCCTGTAAAGTACTATAAAGATAAAGGACAAAACTTGTAATTTTTCCTTAATAATATCATTAACTTGTATATGCCTTGGTTAAATCCATATAAGTATGTTGTTTTGCGTTAAATATATTGGGATAAAGGTTTAAGAATGAGATTCTTAGTAGCCGGGAAACTTTAACGAACGAGCCAATTTACGTTATTAGCTGTCGTAAAACTGATTTTGGAAATACGGTATCTAGGTTAGCGTACGTTTTCCGAACGAGTTGGTTATGTGATTGCTTTGCTTGCTAAACTAAGGTACGGATTCTGTTTTCTTTTCATCGTAGTATACTTTTATTTTTTTCGTTACTCGTTGGTACGGATTCTTTTGGTCTTGCTATCATAGTATTTTTCTATGTCCGTTACTTTGTAGTACGGATTTTTGTCTCTGTCTTAAAGTGTTAGTTTCATGATTCGATACCTATATTCGTTTGATATGTGATTCATTATAGGAGTCGGTTTGTATTTGTTTGTTTGTTTATTAGTGTGTTGTAGCATGCCATACCTCAGACTTGTATCATGGTCGCATGTTCCTGTTAGTATTATTTTTAGGTGCTTGTAAATTATTTATAAGGCATTAGTATTTGTACTCTGTCACCCAAGCATGTCTGGTTTGTCGTTTGGGCGTCAACGGCATGGCACTTATCGTGACAGTGCGTAATCAAAGTTCACGGCGTCTCTAGCTTGTGCTTGTGTAGCACCTTGGCCACTAGAGGCGTATAGATCGATCTTAGCTCTGAGTTTGAGTTTGTTTGTCTGGAGATGGAATAAGGGGTGAACGCCACACTCGCCATCTCATAGGTGCATGGACTAGCTAGCTGTGTACCAGTCTGTCTCTTTTTCTGGCTTTGGGTGCTTCTGCGTTACACGATTTATTTTGTTATACATCTGTCGTGTAAGTTAGTATATGTTTCTGTATGTGATTATGTTTAGTATCTGTTCTGAAATGTCTGATATGTTTTGTACGCATCTGGTTGTGTTATCGATAATGTATCCGGTTAATTATGCTTCTGACTATGTTCAGTATCCGATTTTGTTCTGTATTAGTTATGTATGTTTTGACTCAGTGTATGTACCGGTTAGCATCAGTTTCGTCTCAGTATCAGTCTCGATTTGGATTTAGATTTCGTGTTATACGTTTAGTTTGTATTCGTCAGTACCTCTATTCATTATTTGATTCAATATTTGTTCTATACTTCGTTGAACATGTCTTTGTTTCGTTTCGATTCTCTCGATCAGTGTAAGAAATTTCGCAATGATTAAATTATTATACTTTTAAACTTGGGTTATCTAGATTATTTAGGTTATTAAATATGAATCTTCAAGGCTATAAAAATAGTTATTTTAATTAAATAATAACTTATGAACTTTGATTAATTAATAGAGATGGATTTGCATCTAAACATTTTTTTAAAAGATAATTGCTCGACAATTCTTCTTTTAAAGTTTATGGGATTTATAATGGTATTTAAAATGTTTCGGCTTAGCTATTTGTTTTCGTTTCTGTTTCCCATGTCGTTTTACGGAATGGTCGAAAGTGTTTCATTTTGAAATCCGGATGATTTAAATTATTCTATTTCCAGACGAAACAGAGACGAGAAACGGTCCTTAAGAGGGACGTTACAAACCCACGGTTCCAACCAGAATTTAATCGAACATCCATTATCGACTATACCCTTGAAATTATCCAACAACATAATGCCTCCTACTTTAGTTTTTGTAACAGAAGATACAATGCCTTTACAAACTCCCCCAATATTTTTTATTAACAAGGACCGCTAACCAGCTTCTATTGGAGGAGTGAATAGAATCCACCACCCTTTTCCAGAGGGCATCGCCTTCATTACGGTACCACCAAATCCACTTGCTCAACAAAGCAATGTTAATATCTTTAAGATCCGAGAGCCCAATACCACCCTTATCGATCGGGGCAGAGGTCCGGTCCCAGGCAACCCAATGAAGCTTCCTTTCCGAACTCCCACCACCCCAAAGAAATCTCTTAATAATAGCCTGAAGATTATTAACAACCGACACTGGAGCTTTAAACAAAGAAAAATAATAATTTGGCAAACATTCGAGAACTAATTTAATAAGGGTAACACGATCGCCAATAGACAACAAGGATGCCTTCCATAACGCGAGACGCGATTCAAAGATGCCGAAGATGAAGTCCCAATTAAGAACTCTACTCATCTTGGCACGCACCAAAATACCAAGGTGAAAAAAGGGCATTTTACCAACATAACACTTTAAAATAGCCGCCATTTCTTCGACTTCGGCTTATCCCACTCCTAATCCAAAAAGACTAGATTTTTTCATGTTAATCTTTAACCCGGAGCAAATATAGAAACACCTTAATAGCAAAGCCACCTTTTTTATGTTGTTCATAGCCCATTCTCCAATCAAAACACAATCATCTGCGTAAAGGAGGTGAGATAACACCGGCCCTTCCTTAGGGAGAGAAATACCCCTGAAAGCCCCCACCCTACATGCTTTCCTGATCATACTAGAGAAAGCTTCCATGATAATTAAGAAAAAAAAAAGGCGAGATCAGGTCTCCTTGACGACCTTTGTGGCACGAGAACTGATGTGTGTAAAATGCAACATATAAATTACATCAAATGAGGCATAAAACTAACCCTTTTTTAGTACTAATATTGGAAAAAGAGTGTTTTTGTCTTCCTTTTGTATTTTCAGGATTAAATGAGCTCAAAAACGCAAAAGAAGCAAAAAGACAGCTAAATCCAACATAAATACAAGAAAAGGAACATTAGTGGACTGCCCGAACCCTCAACGGCACCTTCCAAAGCAAAATAGAGAAAACAGAAGGCTGAACACGCCCCGTGCTCAGCCAGCACGGGGCCGTGCCCAAGAAGCAGCAGAAAAGACAAATCTATAGAAGCTTCTATTGCCCACCACAGGCCGTGCTCAGCGGACACGGGGGCGTGTCGAAAGTACAGCAGGCGCATTTATTGTAATTGCGAATTACAATTAATGAGGAGAGAGAGTGTCAGACGGGCACGGGGCCGTGTCCAGCGGACACGGGGCCGTGTCCAGCTCTCTGTTCAGCCTATAAATAGGAGTGCTTGGATTCATTTCATCTCATCCCTTGGCACACCACCTCTCTCACACTTCATCCACCACCCACCACCATCACAACACCATCATCCACCACCATCATCCATTGTCCATCATAGAGTGTGTGAGTCGTCTCGGGATCCAAGATTGATCGTAAGAGTTCTTGACAATCAAGGCCATGTTTGCCTAAGTCTCTTACATCACTTGGTGAAGACAAAGTGTCTAGTATAATACTTTTTATTTCTAATCTTTTGCACTTTTTATTTGGTTTTGTATTAATGACTTTAATAACTAGTTACTTATGTTGAAGGTGATCTTTCCTTATCGTTTGTCCGTGGTGTCTTGGCATTATTTTACTGTCTATATAAAATAAAGGATTTTCACCATTCATATCTCCACGGTCTATATGGAGGTATGTTGGCTACCTGGTAGGGGGTTAAGGGAACGGTTTGGTAAAGGTCTTGCCATTGTTCAGCGTTTAGAGGTCCTGCAATGGACCTGGGTCAAATTTAGTAGGACCTCCTTCAATACTTCACGGTATTGGATGGCAGGGGTCCAAACTCTTTGATCCCCTCATAAGTTAACTACTATTAATACTATAACCCGGCTATTTAGGACTGTATCCCTGCTGACTCAGACTACTTAGTCGAGGGTAACGTCACCGCCAAAAGCGGGGCCTACCACAATACTGCATTAATAACTTAATTCATTATCTTCCAATAATCCACCCCTTTAGGATTGTATCCCTGCTGACTCAAACTACTGGGGTGAGGGTAACGTCACCTTCAAAAGAGGGGCCTACTACAATAACTAAGATAATCTCTTAATTATGTGCAAAAGTGCGGAAATAATCAAAGGTTATACTAGATACGAGTCGGAACCAAGTGATTCATCTTGTCTATCTGTTTTTATTTTTATTTTCAGCATTTTAGTTAGTTTTATTTTTCTTAGTTTAAAACATTTTTCTAAACTTTTATTTTGCTTAGACGTTGAGGATAAACCGGTACTAAAAGCTCTTGTGTCCTTGGACGACCTCGGTATCTTACCAACGCTATACTACACTCAACGATGGGTGCACTTGCCCATATGTGTGTTTAGTGTTAGTGAAATATCGTGTTTTATAAATTTAAAACTTGGCTAAAATAAGTGTTAAAAGGGGCTTAAAATACACACCTAATATATACGACACTTACCGCACATCAAGTTTTTGGCGCCGTTGCCGGGGACACAAGGATTTTGAGAAAGTTTAAAATCGACGGCCTAATCAGTTTTTCAAAACCTTTTTAAAACGCGCGCACATTTTTCTGCATTTTAGTTTAGTTTGCATTTACAGTAGCCTGAACACGGGGCCGTGCTCATTGAACACGCCCCCGTGCTGCATATTTTTAGTTAGATACCCAGATACAGAGTCTGAACACGGGGCCGTGCTCGCTGAACACGCCCCCGTGCTCAACGTGACCAGTAACTTTAATTAAAACGCCCAGATACAGATCCTGTACACGGGGCCGTGTTCACCAAACACGGGGCCGTGTCTAGCCTTCTGTTAAATCTTTGTTTCATTTTCTGGTCCCGAGACTCAGTTGTGGTCTGCTGAGTGATTCTTATGGATCAATACTCAGGAGGTTACAACTACACCTGTGATGAGGATGATTATAGGGGTAATTATTGCACAAGTTGTCGTAATACACGTTCGATTCAAAATAATCACTCGTATCAACCATCCAATTCATACACTTACTATGAGGAACCCAGGTACGAACCATCAACTTCATACACATCCTATGAAGACCAAAGGTATGAACCTCCTCCCTCATACTCATATTTTGATGAACCTAGGTGTGAGCCTTCATACTCATACTTTGAGGAACCAAGATATGAGCCACCACCTTCATATGCTTATTATGAGGAACCTTGGCGTGAACAACCCACCTCATATGAGTATTATGAAGAACAAAATTACGAACCTTATCCATCATATGCTTACAATGAAGGACAATGGTGTGAACCATCAACTTCATATGGGTATTATGAGGAACAAAGGGTCGAACAACCGGATTCAAGCTTAGAAAATAATGATTCTTTTTCTATAACCGAAGTGACCGATAGGATATTAGAACACATTAGAGTTATCGATCGGTGTATAAAAGAAGCTCGCGCAAGGGAAGAGGAGTCCCGCGCAAGAGAAGAATTAAAAAAGGAAGAGATAACTGAAAGTGTCAAAATGGAAGAACAAATAAGTGAAAAACCGACACATGAGTTAAACAACGAAGTAGGTGAGTCCGACAACGTTAAAATTCAAGAAGAGTCTAATTTTGAAGAAATTAATCTCTTGTCACCTTCTTTCGAAAATCATTGTTTAGTACCCACTCATGCTAAGTTTTTAAAAGAGTTAAACACTAACACTAAAATTGACGAAACAGTAAGTGTTAAGTTAACTAATGATCAAACTTCGCTAATAAAAGAAGACCCATTTGAAATTAACATCACACCGGTTCCATGTTTCTTTCAAAATTCGTTTATTAGTAATGTCACAATCGATAAAGATCTTTGTGTTAACATAATGCCCAACTACATTTTCGAAAAATTAAGTATTAGTGATTTTTCTCCACTTCAAATACCCATTTTTCTATCCAATCGGAAAGTTATAAAATCAATCGACATAGTTGAAGATGTCTTGGTTCAAGCGAATCAAATGGTAATCCCAACCGACTTCGTCCTCCTCGATGACGCTCCTCTTGTGTTGGGACGACCATTTGTAAAAACTTACGAAGCTTTGAAAAACCGGAAGTTCAATAATCTACCTCTTCAATTAGGGGCATTTAAAAGAAGTGTCGATCTCGAACGATCAATGAAATATCCATTCGGCAATAATGACCCCCTAATTGAAGATGAAGATGAACCACCCGATACAAGTGAAGAGATTGACCACTTTGTTGAAGAAGAGGTCGCCATAGAACAAACTTTTAAAGTTCTTGATCGAAACGAGCAACCAAATAAGGAGTCTCCTAAAGACCCACCACTTGAGCTCAAAGAACTTCCAAAAGGTTTGGAATATGCTTTTCTGGACAAAGATGGTAAGTTACCTGTAATTATTTCGTCTAAATTAGATAACCTAGAAAAAGAAAAACTAATTAGTCTTTTAAAAAAACACAAAAATGCAATAGCTTGGAAACTTGTTGACATAAAAGGAATTAGTCCTTCTATGTGCACACACAAGATTTTGATGAATGACGACTACAAATCGGTCATACAACCACAACGTCGAGTAAATCCAAATGTTCAAGAGGTGGTTAAAAACGAAGTCATCAAATTACTTGACGCCGGACTTATCTATCCTATTTCCGATAGTCCTTGGGTAAGTCCCGTCCAAGTAGTTCCAAAGAAAGGAGGTATGACGGTAATTACTAACGAAAAGAATGAATTAATACCAACAAGAACCGTCACAGGATGGAGAGTATGTATAGATTATAGACGATTAAATGAAGCAACAAGAAAGGATCATTTTCCTTTACCCTTCATTGATCAAATGTTAGAAAGATTATCCGGTCATAAATTTTACTGTTTCTTGGATGGTTTTTCAGGTTACTTTCAAATCCCGATAGCACCCGAAGACCAAGAAAAGACAACTTTCACATGTCCCTATGGAACTTTTGCTTATCGACGCATGCCGTTCGGTCTATGTAATGCCCCCGCAACATTCCAACGTTGCATGGTAGCCATTTTCCATGACATGATAGAAAAGACAATGGAAGTCTTCATGGACGACTTTTCTATCTTTGGGGATTCATACGACCAATGCCTCGATAACCTTGAACGAATGTTATCCCGATGTGAGGAAACTAACCTCGCCCTTAATTGGGAAAAATGCCATTTCATGGTAACGGAGGGAATAGTACTCGGTCACAAGATCTCAAGCGAAGGAATGGAGGTGGATCGAGCCAAAATAGATACCATTTCTAGATTACCTCCTCCATCCTCCGTAAGAGCTATTAGAAGTTTCCTAGGGCATGCCGGATTTTATAGGCGGTTTATCAAAGACTTTTCAAAAATCTCAAGGCCTCTAACAAAATTACTTGAAAAAGATGCTCCTTTCATCTTTGACAAGGATTGCAATCAAGCATTTCTAACTCTGAAGGAAATGCTAGTCAATGCACCTATCATGATAGCACCTGATTGGAAGTTTCCTTTCGAGATCATGTGCGATGCTAGTGACTTTGCAGTTGGAGCTGTCTTGGGACAGAGAAAAGAAAAGCATTTCCACCCAATATATTATGCTAGTAAAACACTTAACGATGCACAAGAAAATTACACAACAACTGAAAAAGAGTTACTAGCTGTGGTATTTGCTTTTGATAAATTTCGTTCTTATCTTGTTCTTTCTAAAACTATAGTCTATACAGACCATGCAGCCATTCGATATCTCTTTAAGAAGCAAGACGCAAAACCACGTTTGATTAGGTGGATTCTACTCCTACAAGAATTCGACATTGAAATCAAAGATAAAAGAGGAGCAGAAAATACCGCAGCAGATCATCTTTCGCGCTTAGAAGACCCAGCTTTGGAGGCAACCAGGGGCGAGCAAATCAACGAAAAATTTCCAACTGAATCCCTGGAAATGGTGGAATTTAAGGAAGAACCATGGTACGCCGACTTTGCTAACTACCTAGCTAGTGGAATAGTCGCAAAAGGATGGCCACATCATCAAAGAAAAAAATTCTTTGCCAATGTGAAACACTATTTTTGGGAAGATCCATATCTTTTCAAAATGTGTGCCGACCAACTCGTCAGACGATGCGTACATGGTAGTGAAGCACGAAGAATTCTCCGCCATTGTCACGAAGGTCCATACGGAGGACATCATGGTGCTGCCAGTACCGCACGAAAGGTATTTGATTCAGGATTTTATTGGCCAACCATTTACAAAGATGCCCAAAATCTTGTAAAGACATGTGATGCTTGCCAAAGAACAGGTAATATTTCTTCCAAAAACGAAATGCCACAAAATGGCATTCTTGTTTGTGAAATTTTTGATGTGTGGGGACTCGACTTTATGGGACCTTTCCCACCATCGAAAGGAAACAAATACATACTTGTGGCAGTAGATTACCTGTCTAAATGGGCCGAGGCCGAAGCACTTCCAACAAATGATGGAAGAGTAGTGGTAAGATTTCTGAAAAAATTATTCTCTCGTTTTGGCACACCTAAAGCTTTAATAAGTGATAGAGGTACCTATTTTTGTAATCATCAACTTGAAAATTTTTTAACAAGATATGGGGTCTATCACCGGGTTTCGACAGCTTATCACCCTCAAACAAACGGACAAGCCGAAGTGACCAATAGAGGGTTAAAACGAATACTCGAAAAAACCGTAGGGTTAAATAGAAAGGAATGGGCTGATAAATTAGATGATGCTTTATGGGCTTTTCGAACTGCTTATAAAACAACGATAGGTACAATCCCATATAAGCAAGTCTATGGAAAAAGTTGCCACTTGCCAGTAGAAATTGCACACAAAGCCTACTGGGCAATCAAAAATGTAAACTTAGATCTAGAATTTGCCGGTAAAAATCGATTTTGTCAAATAAATGAATTAGACGAACTTAGGAATTATGCATACTCAAACTCTGAGATTTATAAGGAAAGAATGAAAAATTGGCATGACAAACATATTAAACCTAATGAATTTCGGGTAGGAGATTTAGTTCTTTTGTTTAATTCACGACTTCGATTGTTTCCTGGTAAATTAAAGTCTAGGTGGTCAGGACCTTTTTCCGTCACCCATATTTTTCCACACGGTGCGGTAGAAATTAAACCTCGAAATGGGTCACCATTTAAAGTCAATGGGCAACGGCTGAAACTCTATCAAGGATTTATTGAGGATGAGGAAGAAGAGATCTCGCTTCAAACCGTGGAAGAATAAAAACATCATGCCTGGTAAGTTATGAACGATTGAGGCGTCAAAATAAAGCGGTAAGTTTTCTAAACCATAGCTTATGGGAAAAAGGGGCACTCACACGCGCACTTAAAAAAAAAAAAAAAAAAAAAAAGCTCGGCACGGGGCCGTGTTCGCGCTACAGACGGGATTAAACCCCTTTTTCAAAACAGTTTCTTCATTCCACACGCCCCGTTTCCCCACAAAAGCTCTGGTTCCAGGCGATTTTTCGCGAAATTCCAACGTCTCTTACCGATCTAACAACGTCAAGGTATGATTCTGTCACTCGTAGTAGTTAGATTAGTCACTTGCATGTAGTTAATACACCACAAATTTGGGGAAAAATCTAGGGTTCTTGATGTTCATTCGGATCGAACCTAAAATTTTTACCTAAATCTGTTTGCATTTAGTTAGATTAGTGTTAAGGGAAGTAAATACACTTGTATTGTTCATAGATTCACCCGATTTCTTACAAAAACCCCAAACCCTTGTTCTTGAACCGAAAAAGATAAAATTGATAGGGTAAACGGGTTATTTTGGGAAAAACGGCACTTAGGGTTTCATTTTCGGGGGAAACCGCACCTATTGGTTCAAAAATTTTCAAGTTTTCGAAACCGGGTCGAAAAATGGGATTTTTGAGTAACAGACCCCTGGACACGGGGCCGTGTCCGCTGGGCACGGGGTCGTGTCCAGCCCGCTGTTTGCAGTTTTGTCCGAAAATATTTCTGTTTCATGCTAACTTTTGGTGTATTCTTGCAGATGGCCAGGAAGTTTACTAGATTCAACGCCAATGAGCTAGATGCAAGAGCTCGATACGAGCTTCTTCAAACAAGGCCGGAGGAATACCCGAGGCAGGCATGCACAGAACTACTAACCATGGTGAATCAAATTGACCGTTTCAATAACATTGTCACGGGACCACTCAGAGTCGCGCTAACAACCCGACTCCGTTCCGTCCATGAATGCACCTTGGAATTCTACAGCACCTTTGCATTCACTTCAAGGTGCGACCCGTTCGATGACGACGGGGTGTCATTCAGGTGTGGCGGAACGAGGTATTCGATCTCCATGGCACAATTCGGATCGATTATCGGGTTGTATGCGGACGAGGATGCGAGAAACGAAGAAAATACAGGGGGGTTGAGAGAGATCGAAGACAACGAGCGCCAAGCCATGTGGGCTCAGATTGGGGAAGGGTTCTACAATCCGAGCAGCACTAAGAGTACCAAGCTGAGGGATCCGCTTTACAGATACATTCATAGGCTCCTCGGCTACTCTCTTAGCCAAAGGCATGACAGTGGTGGCGTCGTTGGGTTAAGAGATTTGCTTGTCCTCCATTGCATTCACAACCGCAGGCCGCTCGATGTTCCGTTCCTCATGCTCCGAAACATGCATCACAACCGCCTTGCTAGTGCACCAACTCCTATTTTCTTCGGGGGGTGGGTGTACCGTCTCTTCAAGCACTTCACCCACATTCCGAGGTCATTTGAGAGGAGCCCATGGTCGGGTACGGTGGATATTCACATATGCCGCTCAATGAACCTGGTTTATGAGGCAGAAGACGGGACGGTAACCTTTCAAAGGATGCAAGGTCATGCATGGAACCCGCAAGAAGCACTTGTCCTCCCAGCTCCGCAACATCATCAGTACCAATACCCACCCCACGGTGATCCGGGCCAATCATCCTCCTCGGGAGGCAGTTTTCCTAATTTTCAAAGTTTGCATGATTTGTTGCAGGAAAACCTCATGTGTACTCGGAACACCTATAACATGGCGAGCAACACCTACCACCGGGTCGGAGCTATCGAGAGAAACCTATCCGAGATACAAGACGATGTCGGATACATACGAGACCACATTGAACGCCGTGGAGGGGATGACGACGATGATGATGATGATGATGATGATGCCATGGAGTAGGCGGGAGGAGCATAGGAGGAAGCGGTTGATTGATGACTCCCCAGGTTAACCCTTTGCAATCTTGAACAATTGATGGCCTGCGTGCCAAGTGTTAGACAATTTACTTTTCCTAACTATTTTCTGCATTTTATTTTTCTTTTACTTTATGCTTGGAACAATTGACTTTGGTAATGTAGGATGTTTGTGTTGCTTGGTGTGGTATTAAGTGATGAAACAGGTACAAACCAAGGCTTAGGGTGTTAAGCCTCAGCACTTATAGGGCTAGAATGGAAAAACCGGAGGAAGAAACCTGTTTTTCAGGCTTTCAGACTGTCCACACGGGGACGTGTCCAGCCAACACGCCCCCGTGCTCACCTCCCTGACTTGCTGTTTGGCTTCTGTTCAGCAGAATTTTGTCAGACACGTGGCTGTGTTCAGTGGACACGGGGCCGTGTCCACCTTCTGTAAGTTCTTGTTACTGGCACCTGAACACGGGGTCATGCCGACTCAACACGGGGCCGTGTTCAGTGCCCAGTAACACAAATTTTTGCTTTTTTAAACACTATTTTACACATCTAATCAACCTAAAAATTTATTTTTGGGACACATTGAGGACAATGTGTAATTTAAGTGTGGGGGGGATGCTAAAACCTTGAATTTTGCAAGTCCTAAATACAAGCCTTACACAAAACTCTATTGGAACCGCTAATCACCCCAAATTTTTTTCAAAAATTTCATTTTTTTTTACTTGTCTAGGTTTAACTCGGGAAATTCAAGTTCTCAAAAAGGTTATATTTTTACAAATTTACAACCGATAGCGTAGTGATAAAAAGAACCAACATAAGAAAATTATGAAAAGGCATGACAAACTTATTTAAAATTTGATTATATATACTTGATCACATAAAAACCCATTCCCACAAAAGTGAGTTTTGAGCCTTTATTGAGCACACAATTACATATCATTTGACTAAATGCTCATTTTTCGTTTCTTGTGTGAATAGCCGCTTGGTTCTTACGACTCTAGAACTTGCCATGACAATACACTCCCGGTCCTTATCAACTTAAACCCGAGTAAGTAAATGATGGAGGCATTAGGACTACCCTTTTTCATTTCTACACCATTATTTTTCCTTTTCTTCTACCACCTACCCAAAAATCCTCCTAGTTAGCCCCTTTGAGCCTAAACCTTTTCGTTTCATCACCCAAACAAAAACCCTTTCAACTACCAAAACCCTTTTTCATTTTAACCCTTTATTTTAGTAACAAGTCCGGTTCTTCGTGAAAAAAAAAATTGTGATGATGATGAAGCAAAAAGAAAATAAACAAACAAAGTAATCAAAAATAACTTTGTTTGAATAAAAGCTTCATCAAAAATAAAAAGTTGTAAAAATGCGAAAACCGACACTTGTTACGCTTTTAGCCCTTTTTTCTACTAACCACTAACCCAACCACCTACCTTTAACCCTAGCCAACCCTTAACCCACAAAGTCCTCTTGATATCTACAAAGGTATAAAAGTTAAAAAGGAGGATTGATTTCTTGGCAAGCCTATGGTAGGAATAAGTTCCATGACCGCTCTCGAGTGATTCACTAAAAATACACCTTCGGCCGAGTGTGAGTGATTTCCCCGCGAGGTATGTGAACTTGTATATAAATAGAATTTTAAAAAGGCATGTTATGCCCAAATAAGTAATTTCTTTTATGAACAGTTCTAAATAAATCATTACGAATAGGAGTGTAAATAAATAAAAATAAAACCTAAAAAAAAAAAAAAAAGATCTTGGAAATCCCGACACTCTATGACAAGCCCAAAACCTTCTCTTCTACCTATTCCATTTGTGAGTGTAAGCCAAATATTAAAGAGTTTTGCTTGAGGACAAGCAAAAGTTCAAGTGTGGGGGTATTTGATGTGTGTAAAATGCAACATATAAATTACATCAAATGAGGCATAAAACTAACCCTTTTTTAGTACTAATATTGGAAAAAGAGTGTTTTTGTCTTCCTTTTGTATTTTCAGGATTAAATGAGCTCAAAAACGCAAAAGAAGCAAAAAGACAGCTAAATCCAACATAAATACAAGAAAAGGAACATTAGTGGACTGCCCGAACCCTCAACGGCACCTTCCAAAGCAAAATAGAGAAAACAGAAGGCTGAACACGCCCCGTGCTCAGCCAGCACGGGGCCGTGCCCAAGAAGCAGCAGAAAAGACAAATCTATAGAAGCTTCTATTGCCCACCACGGGCCGTGCTCAGCGGACACGGGGGCGTGTCGAAAGTACAGCAGGCGCATTTATTGTAATTGCGAATTACAATTAATGAGGAGAGAGAGTGTCAGACGGGCACGGGGCCGTGTCCAGCGGACACGGGGCCGTGTCCAGCTCTCTGTTCAGCCTATAAATAGGAGTGCTTGGATTCATTTCATCTCATCCCTTGGCACACCACCTCTCTCACACTTCATCCACCACCCACCACCATCACAACACCATCATCCACCACCATCATCCATTGTCCATCATAGAGTGTGTGAGTCGTCTCGGGATCCAAGATTGATCGTAAGAGTTCTTGACAATCAAGGCCATGTTTGCCTAAGTCTCTTACATCACTTGGTGAAGACAAAGTGTCTAGTATAATACTTTTTATTTCTAATCTTTTGCACTTTTTATTTGGTTTTGTATTAATGACTTTAATAACTAGTTACTTATGTTGAAGGTGATCTTTCCTTATCGTTTGTCCGTGGTGTCTTGGCATTATTTTACTGTCTATATAAAATAAAGGATTTTCACCATTCATATCTCCACGGTCTATATGGAGGTATGTTGGCTACCTGGTAGGGGGTTAAGGGAACGGTTTGGTAAAGGTCTTGCCATTGTTCAGCGTTTAGAGGTCCTGCAATGGACCTGGGTCAAATTTAGTAGGACCTCCTTCAATACTTCACGGTATTGGATGGCGGGGGTTCAAACTCTTTGATCCCCTCATAAGTTAACTACTATTAATACTATAACCCGGCTATTTAGGACTGTATCCCTGCTGACTCAGACTACTTAGTCGAGGGTAACGTCACCGCCAAAAGCGGGGCCTACCACAATACTGCATTAATAACTTAATTCATTATCTTCCAATAATCCACCCCTTTAGGATTGTATCCCTGCTGACTCAAACTACTGGGGTGAGGGTAACGTCACCTTCAAAAGAGGGGCCTACTACAATAACTAAGATAATCTCTTAATTATGTGCAAAAGTGCGGAAATAATCAAAGGTTATACTAGATACGAGTCGGAACCAAGTGATTCATCTTGTCTATCTGTTTTTATTTTTATTTTCAGCATTTTAGTTAGTTTTATTTTTCTTAGTTTAAAACATTTTTCTAAACTTTTATTTTGGTTAGACGTTGAGGATAAACCGGTACTAAAAGCTCTTGTGTCCTTGGACGACCTCGGTATCTTACCAACGCTATACTACACTCAACGATGGGTGCACTTGCCCATATGTGTGTTTAGTGTTAGTGAAATATCGTGTTTTATAAATTTAAAACTTGGCTAAAACAAGTGTTAAAAAGGGCTTAAAATACACACCTAATATATACGACACTTACCGCACATCAAGAACTCAAAGGTAGGCGATCCATTAACGAGGACCGAGGAGCGAGCTGAAGAGAGAATACCATGAATCCATAGACGCCATTTCATAGGAAACCCAAGTTGATGCATAATCGACAATAGAAAATTCCAATTTACATTATCATAAGCCTTGACAAAATCAATTTTGAAAAGGAACAACTCGGTGCCATTCTTCCTAGCCCACGCCAGAACTTCGTTAAGGATAAGGGGACCATCTAAAATAAGCCTATCTTTGAGAAAAGCCGGCTGATTTTCTGACACAACGGATCCGATGACCATCTTCAACCTGTTAGCTAAAACTTTAGAGACCACTTTGTTCATAATCCCCACAAGATTTATTGGCTGGTAATCGCCTAGGCCTCCCGGGTCTTTAATTTTAGGGATGAGAGTAATGAACGAAGAAGAGCAACCCCGAGAGAAAGTGTACGTCTCGAAAAAATGCTTAAAAATGCTCACGAAATCCTCTTCAAAGAGATCCCAGAACCTTTTAAAAAATTTCATATTGAAACCGTCCGAACCAGGCGCCCGATCGCTACCACAATCAAAACAAGCTTGCTTAATTTCCTCTTTCGAAAACTCCACAATCAGGAAGGAGGCATCCTCCTCCGACAGCTTTTTATCAAACGCACAAACCAACTCAGGCCTAACCGGCATGTCCTCCTTAAATTTATGACTAAATAAATTATAAACCAAATTTTTAACCTTTCTAGGTTTGGAAACCCACACATCCTGATTAAACAGACCCGGTATAGCGTTAGAAGCCTTTCGTTTATTAATAAGACCGTGAAAAAATTTAGAATTGTCATCCCCATCCGAGGCCCACCTCACTCTGGACCTTTGTTTCAAGTCCAAAGCCTTAACACGCTCCATCTCTAATAACCTTTTCTTACATTCCAATCGCACCCACTCTTCTTCCTCCGTGAGATCCCTATACTCCATTTCCTCATCTAACTTTTCAATCTCCGATTTAGCGATCTCCTCCTCCTCACCTTCTCTACTCCTAAGCCCGTCTCTCCATTCCTTGATTTTGAACCGAATGTGCCTCAACTTAAGAGTCAAAAGAAGATCCGGTGGACCTTCAGCGACAAAACCCGAGAGGGCCGATTCCACCACAGAAGCAAAATCCGGCCGATCTAACCAAGAACTGAAAAAATGAAATGGTTTCGCACCAAAATTCAGATCTTTGACCACCAAAAGAAGAGGACTGTGGTCAGAATGAACCCTCGGGAGAGCTCTGACAAAAGCCTCGTGTGACAACTCGAAATTTAGAACCTTCCTTGTATCCCGATGTAACATGAAAGTGTGACTAGTTATCTTGTGTGATTAATGACAAATGAACCTTTATGTGATTATGTGTTATTTGTGTGTGCTTGTATGTATGCGATGTATGTATATAGGAACCGAGATAACACGAACCCGACTCGAGACCATGTGGTCTCGAGTGAACTAGTGTAACATTGGGCCGGTTGGGCCACACACACACTTAGCCTATCCGAGAGCCCACTAGGGTATATTACTTGGAGCGGATATATATACTTGATAGATGGCCATGTTACCATTTTGGACAACATTCATACTCTCCTCTACACACACACTCTCCATTCTCTCACTAAGACCCTAGACACCAAACATCATACTTCTTCTCCTTTCTTTTCGGATCAAACCAACCGACCACAAAAAGGATTTCTCGGATTTGCTTGTTCACACCAAACAAAGCTTCATCTTTCACCACCTCACAACCGGTTAGTGTTTATGATGTTTGTTAGTGTTTATGATATTTGTTAGTGTTTATGATGTTTGTTAGTGTTTATGATGTTTGATGTTATGGATGACATGATTGAACTAGAACCGTTTGTACAATGATGATGTGCTTGTGAATCGTATGTATGATGTTGATAATCGGAACATGCTTTGATTTCGGATATGTGGCATAATGAACTCATGATGTCTTGTGTTTAAATGTAGTCTAAAACACTAGTTGTTGATGTTCATATAAATCGGATTGTTGATAAGTTGTTCATAATTCTTGTTAGACCTAGGTTCATAGGAATAAAGATGAACTACTTGAATATTGAAGAACAAGATGAACATGATGAACACATGAAGAACTTGTTGAATATCATATGAACATGTTGAATATTTGAAATCTGATATGTTTGATCCATTTTTAGTAATTTGCTAGACAAGAAATGTAGGTCCCTCTCGAGGATGAGATAAAAACCTTTTCCTTGTTATATCAAACACACTAGCGAGTGCGGAATCCAAGCTAGCATGCAACCGAGAATTTATACGAGAATAAGCACAAGCACAACACACAACATTCAACGATTAACACCACTTGTATTAATGCGTATGAAAGGTCCGGTTACAAGCTCAATGTTTACAGATATGTTCTATAAACTCTCACAGTGTGTGTGTGCTCTCCTGTCTCTCTCTGCCTTATCTCTCTTTCGAACTGACTGTCAAGTGAACACAACACCCGGGTATTTATACCCGACACAGCTAACATGCTCGAAGGATAAGGTAATCTGGTCGAAGGATCATCTATCGACCAGAAGCCTACCGAAAGATCCATACATACCTCGAAGGATGATATCCTTCGAGGTCCATCTGTATCTATCGAAAGTTTATCTTTCGAGGTCATCGAAGGATACAAACCATCCTTCGATGACATCCTTCGACACAAGCATGTTACCCACAATGTGCTAACTGTTTGGTCAAGTCAAACCAGGAGGATGGTTGACTTGGTCAAACTTACATCGAACGCACATTGTAACAAACTAAGACGTAACCCAGACTAACATAAGACATCGTTTTGTATCATGACGAAATACAGACAAAGTACAGACACAAGTGCACCAACAAACTCCCCCTTGGCTGTAGCTTTGTCTCGATCTTCGTGTCTTCAAGTCTTCAAGGCCGAGTCAAACCGAGCCGAGTCGCGTCCACACAAAGTGCATCAACAAACTCCCCCTTGGACGCTACTCGTGATGGTTCGTCTTCAATGTCTTTCATGTCGGAGGATCTTCAAAGTCTTCACGTCTTGAAAGCAGAAAGTGTATCAACAAACTCCCCATTTAACTTAGGTAGTGTGTCAATAAACTCCCCCTTAGATTGAACTCTTCATTGAGTCATGCTCGTGAATCTTTTGACTTGACAATTCTTCAGATCCTTGTGGTGTTGATGAAGGGACAGCGGCAACTCGATCATTTTATCCTTTGAGTGCCTCCACTTCGTGTCTTCATTCCAAAGCTTTTCATCGAACATGTTCTCCTCGCCTTTAGCATCTGCACATGCAAGAAAGCTAAACGCATAATGAGAACACCCGCTTGGAATGTAGTTAACATTTAAACTAACGACACGTATGAGATCAAATCTCAATCAACCACCAACCGACAGCAGTTTGAAAGTTTAGAAAAAATATTCATTTTAATCCTTTAACTTTCAAAACTCGTTAACTTCGACTGTTTATGAAGATGCAATTGTTTTCCAGCTTACGATCAGGATTTTGGGTAGGATAGACTCGAGTTCCAACATCAGTCAATTAAAAAAATAAACTAGAAGAAAAATCTTTTTGGATTTTATAAAGTTTAAATTAAAACACACCTAAAATCTTTTTGAAATTTTCATTTTTCAAAGTAAAGACGGAAAACAATAAATAAATATATACAAAGATGCATAAACAGGAAACATTAAATAAATATTTACAGACATTCTTTTTGCGAGTTTCGAGGGTAAGAGAATCATATCAGTGTACGGTCATGCCAAAACGCTCTTGTTGTTCTTTTAGTTAACGTTAAGATAAGCATCCTATAACAATTATCGGTATTGTTGTCCACATAAGCTCAACTTATCATTTGTAATCATGGCGAGGGGATACGTTAAGGTATAATTTATACTTACCGACCGGTGTTCATCCACATCACGACACATTCCCGTATCAAGGTATGCACGAGGATTCATCTTACCGGTGAGTATACCGATTATCATCTGTTTGACCGTATATGATGTGAGATTCTCACTTATTTTGAATTTGAAAACAAGCCCTATGTGATATAATCACTTATTGATGAGGAACTTGATTTTCGATGCATGAGGGCACAGGAGCAAGTCCGTGAACAGGTCAGTACTTTCGTACAGCAGAGAGACGAACTTGACTCCCGGATAAATGTGATATTTTATCACTTATTTGTTTGGACATGTGATTGTTTATCACTTATTGAAGTCGTATGCAGTATGTACACGTATGTATAGTATCATGGAAGATCTAGACTTGCGTCCCCGTTATTTTTCGGTAAAAGATACAACCATGATACCCAGATGATAAGCAGCATAAAGACCGAATATCTCAGAACCTCGGCAATCTCTCAAACGAAATTTCGGTACTAAGACCATATGCCAATGAATGGTTCCCACCCAGTCTTCAGTCGATTTAAGTTTATATCACCCTGCACACTTTAAAATGATTGTGAGCCTACCGATACATCTTATATAGAGCTGCTTATCGTTTTTCATTTTGGGTTTAAAGAGGTTTAGACAGACCACTGATGTACTATCATTTTCTCTTTTGCTCGCCAGGAAACTCATTTTTGTTTTTCTATTGTTTTTGTGTTTTTGAAATTTTTCAATGTTTTTTGGATTTTCAAATTTTGGATTTACTCCCCCTAAAATCAACAAACTAAAATAAATTTAAAAAACAAAGGTATTTACAAAAATGATTTTCCGATGTTGGTTAACTCATGTTTTACCTCAATGCCGTTTACCAAAATTAAGTTTTAATCAGAAATGATTTAGCGAATTTTGGAAAAATCAGTTGGCATGTCGGTAAGCGGTGCGGACCATGACAACATTGTCTGGCCAAAGAGTGCTGTGCGAGATAGTAATTCACAAAGCAGCTTAATAATCGACAAGTAAAAGAGAGATTAGAAATTTAAAACCGTATCCTTCAACTGCTTCATGCATTGACAGGAATTTGAGTGCTCTCCCAAACTGGATATCCACCCGGTGTGGATTTCAAAGTCGATTCTTTGCAGCTACTTAGAAATCTCTTGACAGCAACAAGATCAGAAACCTTTGGGTCCGACTGGTCGTCCACATTGCGCCAGCGAAGGTCTTTGTCTTTCTCTTTCAGAAGTAGTGTGCGGTTGTTCAACCCATGCCAAGGCGTCCGCACACCTGGTTGGTTTCATCAACAAACACATTTTCTTCAATCACACCACGAAGAAATGTACACTGCACGTTCATCTTATCGATTGTGAACTTCAGACGTGCTGCAGGTGCATACATTTCATTTGAATCTATCCCGGGGACCCGATCAAAGCCTTGAACATTCACATTTTGAAATGATTTTCATTTTGTCGAAGCTTTTCAATTTCTTTCATCAGACATTTCTTTTTCCCTTTTCTTTTCCTCTCCATCAAAGGCAACAATTTCTTCGGTCGCCTATCTTGTGCAAGGATGCTCCACTATCAACAATCTTACGACTATCGAAAGTTCCTCCTGGAATATCCTACACACTCACTCAAAAATTAGTTGGAGAGAGGGACCCAAGCCTTTGTGGACTTGGGTCGTCCTTGATCATCAAGGTAAGTGATTTCAATCACTCGATGATTAGGAAAAAGAACCTGTGGTGCTCCCCCTGACTGAATTACCTGTTTTTGTTTCCAAGCTGTTTGTTCTTTACCAGTATTTGCATTAATTGTTTTAGCATTTACTGGTTTTACAGTTTTAGGTTTTGCTTGAACAGGTTTTTCTTCTTTGACCTCTGATTTTAAGGCCTTCTCAATTACCTTTTGATTCTTTTGTTTTAACTTCTTTTCCCTTTCTTTCAAGACACGTGGGTCTTGTATCGTGGAAAATGAACGTTTTTGGTAATTGGTTTCTTGGGGAGCACTCGTTTTTGGCTTTAACTTTTGCAGGTATGGGCAGTATCTTACAATATGCCCAATGGTGCCACACTCAAAACACATTCTCCGCTCTACAAACCTCGGAGAAACATGTTGATGACCAGACGAAGAACCAGACCATGAACTTTGTGATCTAGACGTGCTTGGACCTAAATCACATCCGTTGGTGTGTTGGGTGTAATTATTCTGTTCATTTCGTTTCAAAATTCTAACTTGTTTTATAAAATCAAGGTTAGATTTATCCTGAAATGTTTCAAGTTTGTCTGAACCCGTGGATCCAACAAAGTTCATTTTCGGTTCTCGTTTCTTAACAGGAGCTCTTTTGTTTTGCACCCATTGTTGTTGAACCTTAGGTGCTTGAACATTCTTGTTCTGAGCCTTCTTTCCCTGTCCCTTACCCTTTCCAGAGTTGACTTGTTGTTTTCGCTCAACTGTTGGTTTTTGGTTTCCGTATTGTTTTCTAATTTGTTCACACGGAATTGGATCACATTGAGTGACGGTAACTTTGCCACTTTTGTTTCCCAAAAACTTGTCAGTACATCCTTCAAAAATTTGCTCAATTAAATCTTGATTTACATTTTTAATTGGAAAATCTTTGTTAGAGTAAATTTTGTCATCTCCTTTGAGCGTGTACAACAAGTTACTCCCTTCAACACTTGATACACTCGACTCCATTTCTTTTGACATTTCAGTCTCACTCGGTTTCACTGGTGGATCACACAGGATGTGATTCTCGATTGGAATATCTGGTGTAACCGAGTTAGACTGTTGGTTCACAATTACATCAGATTCATCATCCGAAGAATCAGCATCCTCAACAGTGGGAGGACTCTGTTCCTTAACACATGATGAATCTGTCACATTCTCAGATTCAGATTCAGATTGACCTGAGGATGATGTACCAGTTATGAACCCGAGGCCTGCTGCAAAGTCATCTAGACCGAGTGGCACAGTAGGTTCAAAACGGGGCATATCCTCGTCATCAGGCAATTTGGAGTAATTGTGATTCATTGGGGGAGGACATGATTTGAATCCCATACACTTCTTATCCCCCTTTTTCTTTTGAACATCAATAATGTGATCCAATACATAGCGGGAATTGGAATAACTTTCCAATTTCTGCTTGATTGTTTCACATTCACATCGAGCGGTGGCCAATTCTACCATCTGCTTTTCAATTGTGTCTATAAGATCATTGTTAGCATGTTGTTTTCGCAAAACAGCTTTTTGTAATTCTGTAACATCATGTCTTAATGACGCAATTGTGGTTTTAAATTCCTTTTCATTTCTGGTTAAAAACACGTTAGCTTCAGCTGCTTTAGAAAGGTTTACAATCAATTCTTGATTGTGTTTGGATAGGATTTCAATCTGACCTTCCTGTTCAGCATATTTAACATTTAAACTATCACAATTTTCACAGCTAACTACAGTGGGTTCATCGACACATACCTGACCTGATGAACTGTCGACATTAGCCATAAAGGCTGAATGGAGAGAAGACGAAGAGTAAGCAGCTTGATCCATCAATTTAGATCTTCTTTCAGTTCCTGCTGCAGCTTCTTTCAAAAGCTCATCAATATCTGCATCGACTGACGCACTTGATGTCACATCCACATGATCATTTCCTGAAGTGGAGGATTCTTCATCTGAGCTTCCACTATAACCAGAACTGTCTTCATCTCCAGAAGATGCAACACCATTGGTGGAAGATTCTCCACCACTGGCGTGCTTTAAATCCTTTACGACTTCAGCAAAACATGCTGTTCCACCATTTCCTCCTTCTCCAAGCTGAAGCGACCAATCACAACCCTCATCTATTTGAACCAACAGCCCCCGGTTGGTATTTGATGACCCTGCTTGGCCTTGGTTGTTGACAGGTATCATCGTACGAACATTGTTCCTGTTCTGGTTCTGCTGGTTGCCTTGATTTCTGAAGGGGTTTTGGTTTCCATGCTGAGCTGGTCTTGTGCATTCCCTTTTGAAATGACCCCGTTCACCACAGTTAAAGCACGTTACAGCTTGCTTGTCGAACCCATACTTGGTGTCTTTCTTGCTTTCCAAGTTGGTTCTCCCCGTCCTTTCCATAAACTCCTTTGCTCTTCGAATTGCACTAGCAAGAGCCCATTTGATATCCATCATTTCAAACTCTTCTTTATCCACTTGCTGATAATCTTCATTGGTTAGATTGATATTCCCAATCTGACCTGCGATCAATCCACTATAAGCACTAACCAAGGTATTCAACATCTGCATATGCTCCTTGGCTACTTCGACACTGACTTTGGAAAAGTTAGAAGTGTCTAATCTGACTGTGTTAGGATTGGAAGTGGCTTGAAGGTTTGAGGAGCTTCCATAAAACCCTTGCTGTTGCGGTTGTTGCTGCTGAGCTGTAGGTTGTGCATTCGGTCTTGAAAACATCGTGTAAGCTGAAGGATCAAACTTATCTGTTGTTGAAGGTCCGGTGTTAGAAACGAAAGCTGTTTGAAGCTTCGCGTGTTGAGAGGCTGGTCTTTCTCCACTGATACCTCCTGCAATCCCAAAGTACATTTCTGGATTTTGAGGAGTTTGTGTTCTTTTTGCCTTCAGCTTTTCTTCTACATCCTTATTCTCCAATTTTTGAATCAACTCATAAATGTTGATTGTGTCTAGAACACCATTTTCTTTGAGAATTTCAAGATAACTGCTCCACTTTGCTGGTAAGCTATCAGCGAATCTCTTCACCATTTCTTGTGGAGTGGCAGTGACTCTAAAACCAAACATCTCGCTCAACAAGTGATGAAACCTTGTAGATAACTCTGCCAAAGTCTCAT
The DNA here is from genome assembly GCA_030545235.1 of Helianthus tuberosus. Classification (NCBI taxonomy): domain Eukaryota; kingdom Viridiplantae; phylum Streptophyta; class Magnoliopsida; order Asterales; family Asteraceae; genus Helianthus; species Helianthus tuberosus. Next base: position 177,750,577 of record CM060424.1, on the reverse strand, counting down.
TCTCCATACACGTGAAACCTTCAAATTCTTTCTTCGGTAATTCTTGCTTGATCTTTCTAGATTGAGCATTTCCTTCACACCGTAACGTGAGCATATCCCACAAGCTTTTAGTAGTCGTGCAGTAAACAAACTGGTGGTAAATGTCTTTGTGAAGAGCTTGTGTGAGAATCATGAATGCCTTCTTTTCTAACTCAAATTTCTTCTTATCATCATCAGACATAGTGCTGTAAGTTTCTGGATTAGATCCTGCAACTTCCAAATCATGGTCAAATGCGGTGAAGAAACACATCCATAGATCTTGACCTTGCCCCTGAACATAAGTTCTCAGCCTTTCTTTCCACCATCCCCAATCATTAATATGATTTAGTTTTGGCGGCTTTGTGCTTGTACCAGTCTCACTATCGTTCTGCATCATAGATTGAATGCTGTTGCTTTGATTTGTGACCAATGCCCATTGATTTGCAGTTATCATTGCAGCTTGAGGTGGGACAATAGCCTGCATCCATGCTTTGCTGAAATCTGACGCAGATTGCGTAGCGGATGATTGCGTAGCTGATGATTGTGGAGTTAGAGTCCACGCGGATGGGTCCCACTGACCGTTTGTTCCCATTTTATGAAAATTAATATATTAAGTGAAAATTGATTTAAAAAAAGAAAACAAGTTTTCTGTTTAAAAAGAAATTTTCACAAACTATGTTAATTTCAAATGATAACACCAGCCGAAAGATCCTTGATCGAAAGACCTGAAAACACAAACTGTTAAACTAAAACAAACAAGGATCGAAAGATCAAACTTTGTTCGAAGGATCAACAGTGTTCGAAAGATCACTGTTGAGTTTCGAGCATTGACTTCGAAAGACTCTCCAATCGAAGGATCCTTGTCTTTCGAATAAGACCTGTAGACCGAAGGATGAACACGAAAGATGACTTCGAAAGACTCTCCAATCGAAGGATCCTAGTCTTTCGAAAATGAGCAGAAGACCGAAAGATGTATGTTTCGAAAATATTCCTTGGACCGAAAGATAAGTCTCACACTTCGAAGGATGCTCGAAGGATGACTATCTGTCGAACCTCCTTTGGTCGAAAGATGATCTTTCGACTTCGAAGGATATCTTTCGAACAGCTCTGACACGGTTGACAAAGGGTGACAGGTTGGTGAAAAAGGTGATGGGTTGGTAAATCTTTCGGCAGAAAGTATGGTCAGACCATGCTTTTCTGCAAAAACAGATTTTGTATGATTATTTTAATCAGTTCCCCCTATCCAATACACCAACAACTTTCGAAAATAACTAAACAAGATCAAAAGATGTAAACTTTGAAGAACACTTGAAGATATTATGAACACAAAGGGTTTTCCGGTAAAACTACAAACTTCCGAACAAGATTTAAACCGGATAAATAAAGTTTTTCAGAAAAATACAACTTTTCAAAACCCGAAAAACACCCAAGAACACCTCGGTTTTAACAAGGAGAAGAGCCAAAGCTCTGATACCACTTGTAGGTCCCTCTCGAGGATGAGATAAAAACCTTTTCCTTGTTATATCAAACACACTAGCGAGTGCGGAATCCAAGCTAGCATGCAACCGAGAATTTATACGAGAATAAGCACAAGCACAACACACAACATTCAACGATTAACACCACTTGTATTAATGCGTATGAAAGGTCCGGTTACAAGCTCAATGTTTACAGATATGTTCTATAAACTCTCACAGTGTGTGTGTGCTCTCCTGTCTCTCTCTGCCTTATCTCTCTTTCGAACTGACTGTCAAGTGAACACAACACCCGGGTATTTATACCCGACACAGCTAACATGCTCGAAGGATAAGGTAATCTGGTCGAAGGATCATCTATCGACCAGAAGCCTACCGAAAGATCCATACATACCTCGAAGGATGATATCCTTCGAGGTCCATCTGTATCTATCGAAAGTTTATCTTTCGAGGTCATCGAAGGATACAAACCATCCTTCGATGACATCCTTCGACACAAGCATGTTACCCACAATGTGCTAACTATTTGGTCAAGTCAAACCAGGAGGATGGTTGACTTGGTCAAACTTACATCGAACGCACATTGTAACAAACTAAGACGTAACCCAGACTAACATAAGACATCGTTTTGTATCATGACGAAATACAGACAAAGTACAGACACAAGTGCACCAACAAGAAACATGTTTAAGGAATTTGGTTGGATAGTACAAACTGTTACATGAAATCAGAATGTTAGTGGGTAGTACACTGTACCGAATCAGCAGTTGTCCAACCGAAACCATCAGTTGCGACTCGAAACCATGCATGATGAGTCGAAATCTCCCGGTTGCGACATCGGTTGCGAGTCGCAAACACCTGGTTGCGACTCGAAACCACACATGATCAGCACACACCAACCTTGTGACTCGAAACCACTGTTGCGAGTCCGGTTGCGACTCGAGACCAAAACAGCACGAACCGAAACCATGGTTGCGACTCAGGTTGCGAGTCACAAACGCCTAGTTGCGACTCGAGACTATACATGGATACTCGCTGTTTGGGCTTGCACCTCATTTCGGACTTAACTGTTTGGGCCGGACTCTTGGGCCTAATGTACAGACCTTATATGTTACTGTTGAATGTGAATGTTGATGAACTGCCATGATTAAACGTGTATCCCATACGTGCACTACTTGAATACGAACCTGATTGGTACGATACAACTATGATAGGACGTGAGTAGCCACGATATTGCTTGATTGACTTTTCTGTGTTTCTACCGAGCAAACCAAGGTGAGTTCACACCCTCTACAAAGCATGGGATTCCCTGGGTCGGGAATTGGGGTTAAGGAACTGGGTTCCTCGTCCTCCTTGGGTAGGACAGCAAAGGTTCAGGAATGTAATTCCTCGTCCTCACGGACAGATAACTCGTACTAGACCAAAACTCTATCACGAAGTCCCTCATTTTTATATAGACTTAATCGTCGGGCCAATGGCGAGCGGGTCATTAGTTAGATAGCGCTATTTAGGTCTGACAAACCTCACACCGTGCCGCAGAGGACGGGCGTGAACTAATGGATCTGGGGCACGTCAATGATGATAGGCATTGACAGTTTCAGGGCACATAAACATGACTACAGTCAGCAGTCGATATGGTAACGAGTCTAGTGTATACATGGGGTAGCCCCCACGGCCGAAATGCCAGATAACTAACACGGGGTAGCCCCCACGGCTGGATAGCCAGAGTAACTGGGAATAAACAAGTCACGTTTTTAACTATGGGGTAACTCCCACAGCAGGATGCCAGCTAAAGGAAACTGTTTTCGAAACAACTTAAAACGAACACCCAACCGTGAACTCACTCAACTAGTTGTTGACTCGTTACTACATGCTTTGCAGGTCCTTAGGTTTCTTAGCTGGAGCTTGCATGGAGGAGGATCGTTGTGGGACATGGACGTGTGTGTGCCATGTTAAACTTTGAAACAATTAAACTTATGTTTTGATTTGAGACTTATGCTTCCGCTTGCGACTTAACTATGTTTTGTTTGAACACCAATTGTATTGGTTGGATTTTTATAACTACTTACATGCTTGTTCAATATGATTGGTGGCTGGATCCTGGTCAGTCACGCCTCCAAGCGGTAGTACTCCGCAGGTGGATTTTGGGGGTGTGACAGATTGGTATCAGAGCCATTGGTTATAGAGAACTTGGTTTTAATAAAGGGAAAGACGTTTTTGTTAAAACCAGACTATAACCTGTACAGTGCTTAACGGTCCACAACGATGCTTCACTCCACATGCAAGGCTCGACATTCTAGGTGATATGATCTGTGTATATATTGCCTACTTGTTAGTTACATAGTACATTGCTTATGGTATGCTTGGCTAGTATAACTACTGTTGCTTGAACACGTGCGTGCTTGCTCTATTTTATCGTCGTACTTTCGCGAACCCCTCTCACTCACGTTCTTCTTGATATGAAGATCATGTCTGGACGCGTTAACATGACACAAGCCCAGTTGACGGCTCTGATCAACGAACGAGTTGCCGCAGCACTTGCAGCTGCACACGCAGGAGGTATATCCTGCAGTCCGAACTCATTCTAGGATCTTTAGGATCCTACTCTCGTGAACCAACCTTTGTGTTAAACTCTGTCTTTTCTTTCACCTACGATAGGTCATCATGTTCAGCCACCCGTGTGCACTTTTAAGACTTTCATGGACTGCCGACCAACTACTTTTAGCGGCACTGAAGGAGCAGTAGGTCTCCTACGCTGGTTTGAGAAGCTAGAATCTGTGTTCGAAATGTGTGAATGCCCTGAGGCGCGCAGGGTGAAGTATGCTACTGGTACTCTCGAGGGTTTAGCCCTCACATGGTGGAATGCTCAAGTTCAGATGCTAGGGTTGGTTGCTGCCAACGCCACCCCATGGGAAACTTTTAAGGAAATGATCAAAGAAGAGTACTGCAGTCGTGATGAGATTCACAAACTCGAGGTGGAGTTCTTCAACCTCAAGATGACGGGGTCCGAAATTGAAGCTTATGTGAAAAGGTCGAACGAACTGGCAATTCTGTGCCCTACTATGGTGGATCCTCCCATCAAACGCATCGAACTATTTCTTCAGGGCTTAGTGCCAGAAATCCAAAGTCATGTGACTTCAGCGAACCTCGCTACCTACCAGCAAACTGTTCAGTTGGCTCACCGTCTCACGGATCAGGCGGTGGAGCAGAACAAGTTACCAAAACGCATAGGTGCTGCAACTACTTCTGGTACCTCTAGTGACAACAAACGGAAGTGGGATGGAACTTCGAGTAAGGGTTCGGTTTCTGTTCAGTCCCAGTCTCAGCAGAGAAAGACTGAGGACTACAAGAGCCCTAATCAGCAATCGTCTGGTGGCGGATACAAAGGAAATCACCCCAAATGCAATCGCTGCAGCCTGCACCACAACGGACCATGCACCAGGGGCAACTGTCATCGGTGCAACAAGCCTGGTCACGCTGCAAAGGATTGTTGGAGCTTATACCCCGCCAACCAGAATCGTCAGCAAGCTCAACAGAACCAGCGCCAGCAACAGCAACAGGGTGATAACAAAGGGTGCTTTCAGTGTGGAGCTGAGGGCCACTTCAAGAGGGACTGTCCCCAACTGAACAGGAACCAGAACAACAACAACAACAATAACAACAATCAGGGGAATGGTAACAATGGGAACAACAACAATGGCGCCAGGGGGCGAATGTTTGTGATTGGCCAAGGTGAAGCAAGGAATGACCCCAATGTTGTGGCGGGTAAGTTCCTTCTCGACGACTTTTATGTTTCAGTATTATTTGATTCGGGTGCCGATACTAGCTACATGTCACTAGAAGTTAGTCGAATGCTTAAGCGTATTCCAACACTTTTGAACAACAAGCACACCGTAGAGCTAGCAAATGGTAAGAGTTTAGAAGCCACACACGTAGTCAAGGGTTGTAAACTTATTCTCGCTGACCAGACCTTCTATATCGACCTCATTCCTATTGTCTTGGGTAGTTTCGACGTTGTCATTGGGATGGATTGGTTATCCCAACACCGCGCAGAGATTCTTTGCAACGAGAAGGTTGTCCGCATTCCAGGTCCCGGTGGTGAACCTCTCATGATTCATGGCGACAAAAGGAGTGCTGTTGAGAACGTCATTTCTCTCCTTAAGGCCCAAAAGTGCTTGCGAAAGGGCCACACTGCTATTTTGGCTCTCGTTACTGACACCTCAGAAAAAGAGAAGAAAATAGAAGATTTTCCAGTTGTACGCGACTATCCAGAGGTATTTCCTGAGGAATTACCTGGTCTTCCGCCTCATCGTCAGGTCGAGTTTCAGATCGAACTAGCTCCTGGAGCTGCGCCTATAGCTCGTGCACCTTATCGTTTGGCTCCATCAGAGTTGAAAGAACTCTCTACGCAACTACAAGAGCTCCTGGATAAGGGTTTTATTCGTCCTAGCTCATCGCCCTGGGGAGCTCCAGTGCTATTTGTGAAGAAGAAAGACGGTACCTTCAGAATGTGCATCGACTACCGAGAACTCAACAAGGTGACGGTGAAGAACCGTTATCCTCTACCGCGTATCGACGACTTGTTCGACCAGCTACAGGGATCGAGCTACTATTCAAAGATTGATTTGAGGTCGGGTTATCACCAGCTGAGAGTCCGGGAAGAGGACGTCTCCAAAACAGCTTTCAGAACTCGATACGGGCACTATGAGTTTTTGGTCATGCCTTTTGGGATGACAAACGCACCTGCGGTTTTCATGGACTTGATGAACCGAGTGTGCAAGCCTTACCTGGACAAGTTCGTTATAGTCTTCATCGACGACATCCTGATCTATTCTAAGAGTCAGGAGGAACACGAGCAGCATCTGCGACTTATTCTGGAACTCCTTCGAACAGAACAGCTTTACGCAAAGTTCTCGAAATGTGACTTCTGGCTTCGAGAAGTCCATTTCCTAGGCCACGTGGTAAACAAGGATGGGATTCATGTTGATCCATCCAAGATAGACTCGATTAAGAACTGGCCTGCACCTCGTACACCAAAGGAAATTCGCCAATTCTTGGGTTTGGCGGGATACTACCGGAGATTCATAAAGGATTTTCTAAGATTGCACAGCCTCTCACCTCACTAACGCAGAAGGGCGTTATTTATCACTGGGGAAACGCACAGGAGTGGGCATTTCAGCACCTAAAGGATAGACTTTGTAGCGCACCTATCCTTTCCTTGCCGGAAGGCACAGACGACTTTGTGGTCTACTGCGACGCATCAATTCAGGGTCTTGGTTGCGTGTTGATGCAACGAGATAAAGTTATAGCCTACGCCTCACGCCAACTCAAAGTCCACGAGAAGAACTACACTACGCACGATTTAGAGCTGGGAGCTGTTGTTTTTGCGCTTAAGTTATGGCGGCATTACCTGTATGGTACCAAGTGCGCGATCTACACCGACCACAGGAGCCTCGAGCATATCTTCAAGCAGAAGGAACTGAATATGCGGCAACGACGATGGGTCGAACTACTAAATGACTACGAGTGCTCAATCAGGTATCACCCGGGCAAGGCCAATGTTGTGGCCGACGCCCTCAGTCGGAAGGACGCTGCGCCTAAGCGCGTGCGAGCTTTACAACTCACGATCCATTCTAGTCTGCCTTCCCAGATACGAGCTGCTCAGATAGAAGCACTGAAACCAGAAAACGTCAGGGCTGAAGCCCTACGTGGATCAAGGCAACGATTAGAACAAAAGGAAGACGGTGCTTACTACGTAACGGGACGCGTTTGGGTCCCACTTTATGGCAACCTACGAGAGCTTGTGATGGATGAAGCACACAAGTCTCGCTACTCAGTACACCCTGGATCAGATAAGATGTATCACGACATCAAAACTACGTATTGGTGGCCTAGCATGAAGGCCCACATAGCAACCTACGTCAGCAAGTGTTTGACTTGTGCGAGAGTCAAGTCGGAATACCAGAAACCATCAGGCCTGCTCCAACAACCAGAGATACCTCAATGGAAATGGGAGCAAATTTCCATGGATTTTGTTACTGGCCTGCCTAGATCCCAGCGCGGAAACGATACAATTTGGGTGATCGTGGATCGACTCACAAAATCTGCACACTTCCTGGCTATCAAGGAGACGGATAAATTCTCCACTCTCGCAGAAATTTACCTCAAGGAAGTTGTTTCGAGGCACGGGGTGCCCACCTCTATTATCTCGGATCGAGATGCGCGTTTTACTTCAGAGCTGTGGCAAGCAATGCACAAATCCTTCGGCTCACGATTAGACATGAGCACAGCGTATCACCCTCAGACGGACGGGCAGTCCGAACGCACTATTCAAACTTTAGAAGACATGCTTCGTGCATGTGTAATCGACTTTGGCAACCGCTGGGAAAAGCACCTGCCACTTGTGGAATTCTCGTACAATAACAGCTACCACACCAGCATTGGAGCTGCTCCGTTTGAGGCATTGTACGGACGTAAATGCCGGTCTCCTCTTTGCTGGGCAGAGGTGGGAGAAAGTCAGATCACTGGCCCAGAATATGTGGTAGATACAACCGAGCAAATCGCTCAGATACGAAAACGCATGACGGCCGCTCGCGAACGTCAGAAAGTTTACGCCGACATGGGCAGAAAACCGCTTGAGCTCCAGGTTGGGGAGCGGGTACTACTCAAAGTTTCACCCTGGAAGGGTGTGGTTCGTTTTGGCAAACGCGGTAAACTTAACCCACGATACGTTGGACCTTTCGAGGTCATTGAGAAAATAGGCAGGGTAGCCTACAGACTAAACTTACCAGCAGAACTCGGTGCAGTTCACAACGTTTTTCACGTGTCGAATCTGAAGAAGTGTCCGTCAGATGAGACCCACGTAGTTCCTCTGAAGGAACTCACGATCGACGAACAGTTACGATTCGTCGAGGAACCAGTCGAAATCACGGACCGGGATGTTAAGGTCCTCAAGAGCACTAGAATACCTCTCGTTCGAGTTCGTTGGAACTCACGTCGCGGCCCAGAGTTCACCTGGGAGCGCGAAGATCAGATGAAACAAAAGTATCCCCAACTGTTCGCAAACAGTACACCCACTACTGAGGCCGAAGCTACGGAATTTCGGGACGAAATTCCAGATCAACGGGGGGTGGATGTGACACCCCAGGAAAACCGGGAAAACCATACAACTTAACTAGCTTCCTCAGTGAGTGCTTACCAAATTTCGGGACGAAATTTCTTTCAACTTGGGGATGATGTGACAACTCGAAATTTAGAACCTTCCTTGTATCCCGATGTAACATGAAAGTGTGACTAGTTATCTTGTGTGATTAATGACAAATGAACCTTTATGTGATTATGTGTTATTTGTGTGTGCTTGTATGTATGCGATGTATGTATATAGGAACCGAGATAACACGAACCCGACTCGAGACCATGTGGTCTCGAGTGAACTAGTGTAACATTGGGCCGGTTGGGCCACACACACACTTAGCCTATCCGAGAGCCCACTAGGGTATATTACTTGGAGCGGATATATATACTTGATAGATGGCCATGTTACCATTTTGGACAACATTCATACTCTCCTCTACACACACACTCTCCATTCTCTCACTAAGACCCTAGACACCAAACATCATACTTCTTCTCCTTTCTTTTCGGATCAAACCAACCGACCACAAAAAGGATTTCTCGGATTTGCTTGTTCACACCAAACAAAGCTTCATCTTTCACCACCTCACAACCGGTTAGTGTTTATGATGTTTGTTAGTGTTTATGATGTTTGTTAGTGTTTATGATGTTTGATGTTATGGATGACATGATTGAACTAGAACCGTTTGTACAATGATGATGTGCTTGTGAATCGTATGTATGATGTTGATAATCGGAACATGCTTTGATTTCGGATATGTGGCATAATGAACTCATGATGTCTTGTGTTTAAATGTAGTCTAAAACACTAGTTGTTGATGTTCATATAAATCGGATTGTTGATAAGTTGTTCATAATTCTTGTTAGACCTAGGTTCATAGGAATAAAGATGAACTACTTGAATATTGAAGAACAAGATGAACATGATGAACACATGAAGAACTTGTTGAATATCATATGAACATGTTGAATATTTGAAATCTGATATGTTTGATCCATTTTTAGTAATTTGCTAGACAAGAAACATGTTTAAGGAATTTGGTTGGATAGTACAAACTGTTACATGAAATCAGAATGTTAGTGGGTAGTACACTGTATCGAATCAGCAGTTGTCCAACCGAAACCATCAGTTGCGACTCGAAACCATGCATGATGAGTCGAAATCTCCCGGTTGCGACATCGGTTGCGAGTCGCAAACACCTGGTTGCGACTCGAAACCACACATGATCAGCACACACCAACCTTGTGACTCGAAACCACTGTTGCGAGTCCGGTTGCGACTCGAGACCAAAACAGCACGAACCGAAACCATGGTTGCGACTCAGGTTGCGAGTCGCAAACGCCTAGTTGCGACTCGAGACTATACACGGATACTCGCTGTTTGGGCTTGCACCTCATTTCGGACTTAACTGTTTGGGCCGGACTCTTGGGCCTAATCTACAGACCTTATATGTTACTGTTGAATGTGAATGTTGATGAACTGCCATGATTAAACGTGTATCCCATACGTGCACTACTTGAATACGAACCTGATTGGTACGATACAACTATGATAGGACGTGAGTAGCCACGATATTGCTTGATTGACTTTTCTGTGTTTCTACCGAGCAAACCAAGGTGAGTTCACACCCTCTACAAAGCATGGGATTCCCTGGGTCGGGAATTGGGGTTAAGGAACTGGGTTCCTCGTCCTCCTTGGGTAGGACAGCAAAGGTTCAGGAATGTAATTCCTCGTCCTCACGGACAGATAACTCGTACTAGACCAAAACTCTATCACGGAGTCCCTCATTTTTATATCGACTTAATCGCCGGGCCAATGGCGAGCGGGTCATTAGTTAGATAGCGTTATTTAGGTCTGACAAACCTCACACCGTGCCGCAGAGGACGGGCGTGAACTAATGGATCTGGGGCACGTCAATGATGATAGACATTGACAGTTTCAGGGCACATAAACATGACTACAGTCAGCAGTCGATATGGTAACGAGTCTAGTGTATACATGGGGTAGCCCCCACGGCCGAAATGCCAGATAACTAACACGGGGTAGCCCCCACGGCTGGATAGCCAGAGTAACTGGGAATAAACAAGTCACGTTTTTAACTATGGGGTAACCCCCACGGCAGGATGCCAGCTAAAGGAAACTGTTTTCGAAACAACTTAAAACGAACACCCAACCGTGAACTCACTCAACTAGTTGTTGACTCGTTACTACATGCTTTGCAGGTCCTTAGGTTTCTTAGCTGGAGCTTGCATGGAGGAGGATCGTTGTGGGACATGGACGTGTGTGTGCCATGTTAAACTTTGAAACAATTAAACTTATGTTTTGATTTGAGACTTATGCTTCCGCTTGCGACTTAACTATGTTTTGTTTGAACACCAATTGTATTGGTTGGATTTTTATAACTACTTACATGCTTGTTCAATATGATTGGTGGCTGGATCCTGGTCAGTCACGCCTCCAAGCGGTAGTACTCCGCAGGTGGATTTTGGGGGTGTGACACCTCGGGCCATAAATTTTGAAAATTCTTACAAACCAAGACCCGATCGATCTTGTTGAACTTCCTCCCATTCTCACCTTCCACCATAAAAGTAAACTTACTTCCTTTTAAGTCAAAATCACACAGATCAGCATTGTGAATAAATTGGTTAAAATCCCTCGCACAACGAGCTTTGAACCTAGAATTTTTCCTTTCCTCCGCACCACGGACCACATTAAAATCCCCAGCCAAAATCCACAACCCTACCCTTCTTGTTTTAGCAGCCAGGATTCGGTCCCATAGAGCACACTTATCAATAGATTTTTGGGGCGCATAAACATTAAGAATAAACACCTCCTCCATATTCCCTTTCACCTTCCCGGAGAGTAACAGAAAATTAGGGTCCTTGAACACCGAAGAAAGACAGAACATACCTGTGTCCCAAACGCAGAGAAGCCCCCCGGATCTGCCCGAAGGATTCACAGCTTCCTTAACCCATCCCGATTTGCCCCAGAAACGGTCAACATCAGCATCGGGGATATCCGACCGATTAGTTTCCTGAAACGCCATAAACGACACCTTATCTTTGACTTTAATCTCCTTAATCTAGTTTGCTTTTTTATCCACACCGAAACCCCTAATATTGATAGACAACAGATTCATCGACCACCCTCATTAATACCTTCTTCTTCCCTAATAACCTTCTCCACCTTGTCTTCGAAACCTTCCAAATTAACACCCACCAACCTCCCAAAATTAACAGTGTCATTAATTTCCTTCTCTTTGATTCTTTCCTGAGTATCATCAACAAGCACGGAACCTACTGGAGAGACATCGATCCTGTCGCCGACACCCAACTGGTCCACCAATATGACGTTAGAAACCTCTGGCATTTCATTAAGATTAATATTATCCTTTTCCTTCGAAAAACCCCTACCCGATCCACCAGCCTTATTCGAGAACAGGAAATTAGGTGTACAACCCCCGTTGGGCCCAGCCACATGGCCCACAAAGTCTTCATCAAAATCAGAATCCCCACTTCTAAGTCTTTTCCTGGGCCGAGAAGTAGAATGGCCCACCAAATTGGCCCAATGGTCTCTAAAATATGGCCTGGAGATATTACAAGGAGGTGGGTTGGGATCCTGTGCTTCGAAGGAAACACCAACAGGCGAGACATTATTGTTGTCATTAACCACGTGCATGGGAATATCCCCTATCTCCTCATGCGCCGCCGGACACGGATCCACACGAACATCTTCTGATTAACCCTTCACTCCCTCTGCCTCTACGTCTCCCTTGTCTGAAACACCTTCTTCCACCGAAGCCAAAGAATCCCGGTTACCACTATTAAACTCCGACCACAAATCGTCCACCTAATTAATATTCCCCAGATAATCCGGTACCCACGCACTCGGTTCCTATTTGACCCAAACTCTATAGATTTTATCTTGCCATCTTAATTTAAGAACCCCCGAGAGAGAATTCCCGTTGTCAGTCAACACCCCAAGACAGTCAAAAGTCAGGTCCCCATCGTCTTCAAGGCTCCGAGACTCATGGACCACCCTCCCATACCTTCCCCCGATCGAGTTGAAAACGACCGGGGAAAAAAGGTGGGGAGGGACCCCATAGATATTGATCCATGCTAAACTTTCAAAAGGCAACGATTGACCCACCCAGGGATCGATGGTCGAAAACCACCGAGTCCAAACACAACTATCTTCAGCAAAACTCTTAGCTAACTTTTCGTCATTAAATGAAAGAAGGACCGTTAGGCCACCAAAGTACTGAATAACAATGTCCTGAAACCCGGCTTCCTGTAAAAGCACGTTAATAGATCTGAGCACAGAAAAGTTAACCGTTCTACCCACCAATGCTCTACCAAACTTATCGGAGAGAGAAAAGACCGACGGATCAGCTTCCACAGCATCCTCTTCCATGAAGGGCCTGGATTTGTTCAGCAGAATTTCCACAAACGACCGCCCATTGGACACCCCCTTAACAACCGCCGCTGGCTTCCGAGACGGACCACCTGCCTTCAATCCAACATGATTTGCAGTACCTTCCTTACTATTGCTTGCTCTACCACGGTCAGAGAGGGAGCCGTCATTCTCCTTGGCGAATTTAGCAACGTTCACAAGGAGTTTGTTACCTCCCAACTTCATGTTAACCATACTAGCTTCCAACCCAGCAGCATCAAGAACACCTTTTTTTTTGGTAAAGGGTTATCCCGGTGATTTTATATATTCACAAACAAACGAAACAAGTAGTAAGGTAACATCCTTACTAGTTCAAACATGGGACATACCCCCATGAAAGTAAAACAAAATAAACAACTAAAAGTAAAACAAAACGACCACTAGACAAACTATCTAGACTAAAAGAACGCCAGAACTATACGAACTCATCCATTATCCATTACTAAATCAGCTCCATGAATGTCCCACTTCTCCAGTAACTCCCGAACTCTAGCAGTGTTCTTGAATCTGAGCCACATCAATTTATATCTGACACTTTCTAAAACAGCCTGACATAAGGTATCCGGAGGTCTTGCGTGGTTCCTGAACAACCGATTATTCCTTTCCTGCCAAATAGTGTAAGCCAGCGCCGCAACTAGCAATCTACAAACCATATTTTTTGCTGATTTTGAACGTGAATGAAGACCAAGCCATTCGAAAATAGCACTCCACTTTGGATCCACATTCTCCATACCAGCTTTAGAATGAACCATTTCCCAAACTTGCGTGGAAAGCTTGCACTCAAAAAATAAATGGTCATGCGAGTCAACATTCTCATAACACAACAGGCAACACATCAAGTTCATGTTGCTACACCGAGTATGATTCCATTGCAAGATTTTGTCTTGAGTTAGTAACTTACGTCGCACAATAAGCCACATCAGAAAAGCATGACGAGGTATACATTGAGAAAACCAAATGCTTGTAGCCCAATCCACCTCCTGGTCCCTTGTATGAACAGAATCCCAAACTCCAGTAGAAGAGTGCTCGGCCACATTATCCCCATCTTTCCAAAGAAGACGATCTTGAGCATTTAAATTCCGTTGCATGTGATCGAGCTGAATAAGAATTGGAAACATATCTCTCCAAGCAGCCGGCCAAAGCCAAGAACCATTAAAAGACATATCCGCAACTGTTGCATTAAGGGAGAATCCCTCTCGAGTTATGACTCTCGGAGACAAGAAAGTACATAACGGACCAATATTACTCCAAGTGTCAAACCAAGCTGAAGTATCTCTGCCATCGCCGAGCATAGACCAAACATGTTGACGAATCACGGGCCGAAGTTGAACTATCTTCCTTCAGCTCCAACAACAACTAGTCGGAACCTTATGATCCCAAAAATTCCGACCTTTTAATCGATAAGAGTGGATCCAAGCAGCTAACGAAACCGAAAGTCCTTCATACTTTATCCTTCTTCTTAGCAATGAAAGCTCCCGTAATGTCTCCAAAAGCCCTAAACACATTAGCAAGATCCCACGGCCTACAGCCTTTTGGTATGTTAGATACGAAGAACTTCACAATCCGATGATTAAAACCTTCCCCAGACCCAGACCCTTTAGCATTATGCTCCACCCAATGCCCTCCATCGTCTTCAAACTCCATGAGAGAACAACCGGTAGGAACCCAACGAGCCCAGCAAGCGAATGGAATCAGAAACGACACAAAATAGGGAGAAAGGTAACCTCAAGGAGAATACCCAAGGGGATGACCGAGAACCTTGCCCGCTATTCTACGTTGTTCGTCATCGTCGAGCTTCCCGGCGACAAATTGGAGAACCGGCGACTTTTGGTGTTCCTCAGAGAGTTTATTTCAACTTACCTATAATTCAGTTTAATCTTCACTCTTCTAGTTATCACTGTCTACTATTTGCATGTTTGGTATTTCCCAACAAACCAACTTTTAAAAGCTCGAATCAAGCCAAGGTTAAACTATCTCGGACTCTTTTATTGAGCGACATTTAATGAACGAGTTTGAGCCAGAGCTTCACATTTCGAGCTAGAGTTGGCTCGCAAGCCTAAACAAATTCTTTACTTATATAATACACTAAAATATTCTATAATAACTATTATTATATATAAAACTATGATAAAATAATTTAAGAATGTATTTTCTTATAAATAAAAATTATAGTTATATATATATATATATAGGAATAAGTTAAAATGAGAACCACCTCGAGTTGTAAGAACCAGCGAGAACCACCCCCGCGGGGGGCCGTTGACCACGATTTTTTTTTACAACTAGATGTGTATATTTTAACACCCTACGCAAAGTTTGGGTTCAAACGGCGCGCCCGAGGGGGTAGTTTTTTACGCCCAAAGTTTGGTTAAAAAAAAGAAAAATTAAAAGAAATTAAAAAAACCCAAACTTTGGGCGTAAAAAACTACCCCCTCGGGCGCGCCGTTTGAACCCAAACTATGCGTAGGGTGTTAAAATATACACATCTAGTTGTAAAAAAAAATCGTGGTCAACGGCCCCCCGCGGGGGTGGTTCTCGCTGGTTCTTACAACTCGAGGTGGTTCTCATTTTAACTATCCCCTATATATATATATGGGTGCTACTTTCTACACCCCCCCTATTTACTTTTTTCACCCCCTCCTCTCACATACTTACAGGTGGGGCCTGCGTGGGACCGACATTTTTCCTCTTACAAAGGGGGGTATAATCAGGAAACAGGGGGGTGCGTATAGAATGAGCCATATATATATATATATATATATATATGGATAGGGCAAGGCTACATAGGAAACCCTATCTATATGAAAAACCCTAGAAAACCCAACCTCCCGACATTTTTTTTTTTTTGAAAAAATTAACACATGTAATATACATGTTTTTAAGAGTTTTGGGCCAAAAAAATAAAAAAAACGCCGAAGGGATCTTTTAAAAAAAAAAATTCAGCATTTTCTGTCTTTGTTGCCTAACACATGTTAGGCACTGAAATTTGTTTATTTTTTAAAAAAAAATCCCTTCGGCGCTTTTTTGTTTTTTTTGGCCCAAAACACTTTAAAACATGTATATTACATGTGTTATTTTTTTCGAAAAAAAATGTCGGAAGGTTGGGTAAAAATGGATGGAGATTTGAGTTTTCAGAGTTTTCTATGTAAATAGGGTTTTCTGTCTATCTTTATCCTATATGGATATTTTGCAAATTCATATGAGTGCAAACCATACAAACTCAACCACAACCATCTATTTTTCAGATCAAGTGTTCAAATTGAATGCTTTTACTTTTGCAATTAATTCATGTCAAAAAAATGCTACTTTATGTAACAAAATGGTAAATATGTTAATTTACACTTTGAGTTAATTACATAGTTAGTCCCTGTGGTTTGCAAAAAATAACAACCTTAGGTACTAATAGTTTAGAATCACATTCTAGGGTATTAACTTTTCATTTTGTAACGTTTGAGGGTATTAGCACTGTTTAAAGGCTTAAAATCACATTTTATTAGTACCCTCAAACGTTACAAAATGAAAAATTAATACCCTCAAACGTTACAAAATGAAAAGGTAATACCCTCAAACGTTACAAAATGAAAAGTTAATACCCTAGAATGTGATTTTAAACTATTAGTACCTAATGTTGTTATTTTGTGCAAACCACAGGGACTAACTATGTAATTAACTCTTTACACTTTTGAGAACCCCATCATAATCTACATGTTACACTTTTTGCTGTCACATGATTATGACACTATTGCACTTTTTGTGTTAGAGGAGAGAGAATGTATGACATCTTTCACATATTTACATGTTTTGTAATCTCACTTGTTACACTTTTTAGAGTAAATTGCCATTTTAGTCCCTGAGTTTTGACTAAAATTGTCACTTTAGTCCAAATAGTTTTTTTCTTGCCATTTTAGTCCAAATAATTTTGTTTTCTTGCCATTTTAGTCCAAATAGTTTTGTTTTCTGCCATTTTAGTCCCTGAGTTGTCATTTGTTGCCATTTTCATCCAACCCACTAACTCCATTCAAAAAAAATTATTTAACTTAGGTGAATTTTGGTCGAACCACATTTTTCTTTCTTTTTTTGCAGGTGCGATGGTATGGGGATGGTGTTGTGCCAGTTTACAGTGAAGATGATGGCGGTGGTTGTTGGTTTTACGATGATGACGGTGATGTTGGTTAATGACGTGGGTGGCGTAAAAGTGCCCGGTGGTGGTGGAAATGGTGGGTGGTGATGGTGGTGGGGTGGGTGGGTGGGTGGTGACGGTGCAGGGACTAACCTTCTGTCATCTCCACCACCTGCCTGCACCGTCACCACCCACCCACCCACCCACCCCACCACCATCACCACCTACCAGGGACTAAAATGGCAGAAAACAAAACTATTTGGACTAAAATGGCAAGAAAACAAAACTATTTGGACTAAAATGGCAAGAAAAAAACTATTTGGACTAAAGTGGCAATTTTGGTCAAAACTCAGGGACTAAAATGACAATTTACTCCACTTTTTATGTAACAATTAATCTGAACTTTTGTATATCTTTTATTTTAAGTCGTAAACGAACTTGTCTCAGCTCGGCACACTTGTTAGTATGTTATAGTTTTTGGAATAGTTTATAATCATATAACAATATAACATATGTATTTTGTGTTTGTTATAAATAGTACTCCCTCTGTCCCATTAAAAGTGTCATATTTTGAATTTTCAAAGTCTTTATTTATAAACGTTGGCTTTAATTATATATTTTTTGTGTTATATAAAACTTGATGAAAATTAACCCGATAAAAACACTTGTAAAACACACTCAAATCATATAACTTTCATCAAGTATTATCTAACACAAACAAAATTATTTAAGGTCAAAGTTTATAAATAAAAACTTTGAAAATTCAAAATAGGACACTTTTAATGGGACGGAGGTAGTACTTTCTATTTATGTTACATCGTTTTTTATCTACCATATGTGTAGAACTTTCAACATTATTCACATCTATGTTACATTTTAACGTGGTTTCATTTATGTTACAATTATATTTGTTTTTTTAAATTTTATGTTAAAAATTTTCTTGTTTATTTAACATAAACATTTTATGTTAATTAGGTAGTATTTAAACCTTTATATTTTTTTAACAAAATAAAATAACAAAAAATGTAATAATGTAACCAAGCCATGTAACAAAAAAACACACATGTAATTAAATCCTTGAAGACTTTATTGTTTTACAACGTCAAATCAACTTTTTGGTAGCTACCTTCCTAATATTAACACATGGGAAAAACTTATTTACACATGGTGTATACGGGTCGTATAATGTTATACGGCCCGTATAGAATTTAAAAAACTAACAAAGTCTGTGCCAACAGATTTTGTCAGTTTTTTTAATTCCATACTTGCCGTATAACAGTATACGGCCTGTATACACCATGTGTATATAATTTGCCTGGTCGTATATAATGTATACGAAATTGTATACGAGCCGTGTACTGTTATACGGCTCGTATTCTTCGAAAATTAGATTTTTCTCAAAGCATTTAAGGGATTTAAGGTGTCAATTACACGAAACATTTTACAGTTGTGAGGTGCTCAAACCTTTCTACAAGTAGAAAAAAATAAAACATTAACAAGTAACAAAGATTGAAGAACAAAAAAAACGTGTCGTCTGACTGTAATAAAACAGAAGCTATCAACGCGGGTTTACGGGCATGGTGTTATTCTTTATTTCATATTTACATAATAAAAGGAAGGGTGAGGCATTTAATGAGAGTTGTAAGGAGAAGCGTTGAAATCAAGGGTCCCGTCATTACAACCACTTGCTTCATAAGACACTTGCTTCATAGGACTCATTTGAATCGTCTCGAAAGTACTGAACAACCAAAATAACAGCTTCGGTTTCATCAGCCTGTACCGAAGAAACCAAATTCGCAACAATGAGTCTGAGTCCATTGTTGTTCGTGAATGTTTCGAATCATCATAGAAGACGTGTCGGGTTCTTCTGCTAGTGGTCGGGCTTCCAATGCTCACACATGGTGATAAACAATGCTGATATAAACACAAACCAACTGCTTTATCTTGAGTCGTCGGGAAAACTTTTCCTCAGGGGAGGGTGAGTAGTATGAGTCTGAGTCCATTGTGGTTCATGAATGTTTCGAATCATCATAGAAGACATGTCGGGTTCTTCTGCTAGATATTCAGAATGTTTCGAATCATCATTAAAATTAACAATGCGGTCTTGATTGAAGACGTAATTGCAAGACTGTTTGTCGGGCTTCCAATGCTCACACAGGATGAAAAACAACCCTTGATGTTGAAACCGGTTTTACCTTATGAAAAGGAAAGAAACAAATTTTTTTAGAGAAGCCTTGGGATTCAAGGGTTTATGAGTCAAAGTTAACGTTCAGATTCAGATTCAGAAAGCAGTTGATTAGTACTTGGTTTATTCTCTTTAATCTATTAGAACGATCCTTGTTTTGTCACGTACATGCGTTTATTTCCCAACATACTCGTTTTGTCACGTACATTTCGTAAGAAACTTTTCGTGCACTGAACCTTCAGTTGTGTACGCAAATTCACCACTGGTTTTTACAGCACAAGCACATACACAGGGAGAATGTTCTTGAAATTGAAGGAAAAGAAAAAATTGTTGCTGATGTTTTTCACTATCGGGATTTTGTTGGTTTGTTTCCAGGTAGGGTTTAGAATATTTGAAGTATTCTTGGTTCAATACCAACTCTTCTGAAAGACAAGAATACAACGTTCATGTATCACAAGGAATGACCGATCTAAGGCAGAGATCTATATCTTGGTTTGAAATAGGCTGTGTTCTTAGTTTAATGAAGCTACACGTAACATCTAGTTATATTCCTACATCTATATCTTTTGTTCGCTGACAAACTATGTGACATGTGACTGGTCCATAGCTACACATTAGGGTTTAGAATGTTTGAACTATTCGGATTTTGTTGGTTTGCGGGTTCTATAACCCCTCAAGTTGTCATTCATAACAACTAAGCGTCTAGAGAAGAGTATGTTGATATAGGAGAGTTGATGCAATTTTCCAAGCATTTTATCGTGTGTTGTAATTTTAATGAAGCAATGAAGATTGAATATGCAAACCGCATCCGTTTTGTATACGGAAACAGTGGCTATGGGAAATACAAACCCGACACGTCTTCTGTGATGATTCGAAACATTCCGAATAACTAGCAGAAGAACCAGACACGTCTTTTGCTAGTTACTCTATTCTTTGATTTCAACAAATCTTTCAAGACCATTCACCTCTTTCAACCTACCAAAACACCGTAAATCCCTTCTTTTAATCTATTAGAACGATCCTTCTTTTAATCTATTAGAACGAGGCAACTTTCCTTATCACCCGAACCGGTGATTTCTTATCCATACTATTCTTCATAGCCATATTCCCACTCACAGGTTGTTGATCTTTGTATTTATCACGAAAGTTATACTAAACAACCGAGATAACAGCTCCGATATTTATCACCAACTCATCTTTAGTAGTGTTTGTTTGAGAACCTGATTCAGATACACAACGGTCTCTTTGCTTCGTCCACTAGAACTATTTGTGTATGCATTCTTTTGGTAGTTAACAACGCTAATTAGAAAAAATATGTAAAATTAATCATATCGATTGCTATAACAGGATGGATGTGACACACACAGATAGATAAGTTGTCACAGTTGTCAAGACTGTTTGTCGGATTTCCAATGCTCACATAGGGTGATAAACAACGCTGATACGAACACATGTGTTTCGAAATAGGCTTTGTTCTTGGTTTAATATTGATATTAATACTAATAATAGTATAAAAAATATAAAAAGGTAAAAAAAGTAACAAAAGTATTATAAAATAAAATAACATAAAAAACATAAGAGTAAATTACAAGTTTTGTCCTTCACGTTTACACCAAATTGCAGACGTTGTCCTTTAGCGCAAAAGTTAACGAGTTTTGTCCTTAACTTTTCAAAAATCATGCACGTTATGTCCTTTGGCCCTAGCTCAGTCAGATTTTTTGGTTAAATATGGTCATGTGCCTTGCATATGAGGGTATCCTTGTCATTTCACATTCCCAAAGACTATTTTGTAAATAAATTATTATTCAAGGGCTATTTGTACAAAACTAAAAAATAAAATACTCTTTAATATATAAACTCTCTCTCTCTCTCTCTCTCTTTTATCTCTCTCTAATCTGAACCCACCACCAGCACCACCACCTCCCGCCACCACCCACCTTAGCCTTCACCGCCACCACCCACCTTAGCCTTCACCGCCCCCACCCCCACCTACCGACCACCACCAAATTAAATGTTGATTTTCTTATGAACACCCCTCTAATCATAAAATAGTTTCGATGTTTACTCTTTTTATATAACATTTGTACCCTTTTCGTTATTCTAATAGCCCAATATAATGGGGTTGTTGTAACGAATATCCGTACAGTAACAAACTAAAACGACATCAACCAAATTCTAACACACGAAACAAAACTAAATACATTCGTAATCAACACCCCGCTGCAACACGCGGGTTAGCGTTAACTCGTTTGAATTCAGATAGTATCCATTAACTCGCCCATTGCATTACTCCATACAAAACAAATTTGAAAGAAAGTCGGTTTAGAAGGTTGTTGAAAACATCTACTTTGCCACATTGGTATCACTATCACTTTATTTTCTTATCGAAACTTGAGGAGAGCATGTTTTATGTCTCACCTTTCTAATCGTGGGCGTACTTGGGAGACACGTGTCACACGTCAAAGTGTTGTTGGGCCACTTTTTAAAGATGTTTGGTGATGATGCTTTGACCTACCACTACTTGACACTTTTGAGTCAACGAGATCTATCACTTCACACATATTTTAGGAAAAAAGAAGGCCCTTACAAAATTCTCCACTTTTTTATGCTTCCCCTTTCTAATGAACATGTAAAAGAAATAAATCTCTTCTAATCAATGTTTTGACCGTGTCTTTTACAACTCTAAACATTTATGAAACATACAATTTTAAATTGATAAGAGGGGGGGGGGGGGGGGTACCTAAACTAATATTAAATATATATTAAAACTACCTTAGACATACAAGTTACTAGGGAACACCCGTGCGATACACGACATGCATAATAGTTATTGTTTTTTTCGGGAACGATGACTGATATAGATAGTGCGTGACACGGTACGAAAGTGCGAATATAGTATAGATTTTCAAAACAAAAACCATTTTTTTAAAGTTAGCCGTTTGACCATAGTTATTTTGACCAAAGTCCACTCCTCATTCGGCGCTTTGTGGTAGCACCACCAGTCAAAAAAGGGCCAAAACGCCCGAGGGTACAATGTTCCCCCGCGTTTTTAAGACTCTTTGAGAGAGGTTTGCGCCCCACCACATGTGGTCTCACAAAACTTCAAATCTATGGACATGTGGTTTCTTAACCCCCTTCAAAAGACGTCACAGTTTTCAAATTTTTTATTTTTATTTTTCCTTTTACATTGTTTTAGATGGTGTAAAATAGATGTTAAATATATATATATATATATATATATATATATGGGTCCGCTAAAATGAAAACCACCTCGAGTTGTAAGAACCGTGAGAACTACACCGTACGGGGCGAGGTGGACCAAATTTTTTTTTCACAAACGTAGATGCGTGTATTATAAACACATTTGTAAAAAAAAAATTCAAAAAAAAAAAAGTTTTTGAGCACCACAAGTGTGTGTTTACGGGTACCGTAAATTTTCCGGTAGGATTTACGGTACCCGTAAACACAAACTTGTGGTGCTCAAAACTACACACACGAATATAAGTGTAGCGTAAGTTTTGCTCAGCAGGGTTTAGTTCTAAAAGTTATGCTGAGGTGATATTGCTCCTTTGGTTGATGGACGCGCCATCATACTTGGCTTTAAACCAGTTTCTTAATCATAAATAAACCAGCTATATTATGGTTTTTTAATCATATTTAAACCAATTGTTATTTATAAAGTTCAAGATAACGAAAGCACAAAGACCAGCCCAGACCGTATGAACCCATAAGCTATGCAAACTACCAAGAATTGAATTCTAGTGGGGAATCCGTGTGATGCGACGGAGTGAACAATTTCCTCTTTTCCTCGTTTTGAAGTTGTTATATCAAATGACTTTATTTAAGATACTTCAACTAAAACTAAAGTAAAAAACTTGAAGTTTGAAAGAATAAAAAGTAACCTTGTGCAATGGGTGAATGATAGAACTTCAACTTCCTCATTACTTATTTACTTAGATTGGTTTGATGCACTCTGATTCAAAACAAATCAGACAACCAAATCATTTATAAATCAGTGAAACCATTGCAAATGCATCAATATAAATTATTACAGATTCATTTTGCACAAAATCTGTTTAAAAATATTTTTATAGTTTTCATTTCAATTTTAATGTTCATAAATGGATGACTTGTTTGACAGAAATCCGGGAAAAATCACATTTTACGTACTCATTATTTTGAAGCCATAGTCATTTTTGACAATCAACAATCCAACTATACCCATAAAATGTACCAAGGAACGAAACACACAAGTTAAAACGGTAAAAGAATAAAGAAAATGTATTTAAGTTTCAAAACGTACCACCCATTCTCATTGCATTGTTCATAATTCTTTATAGTTTCTTCTAATTTGAGGGTTTCCATGACATGTGTCAAATACTCACTACAATAAGGAAGAAAAATCCAAGTACTCTATTAGATCCTGGTGCCATTTATAATGTCAACTTGTCAAGGAGAAAATACTTTACATCACAGTCCTAACAATACAAAAAGAATAGGATTCATTTCTCGATGACATAAGATCATACACACCTATCAGACCTGATTAACATGCACTCTCCTGGAAAACGCCACCGCTCTTCGAGTGACCAAACCGACACCGGCAATGGAGTTCTCGTTCTTCTATCAACATGTACTGCAGGTTGTGTACGCATTGGGCATCAGCATCATTGTTGTGGGTTCGATGCAGCTTTGTCGTACGCCACCACACATCTCTTTTTGTCTTTCTCTCTCTTGGTCTGCTCAATATTTGATGGAGATGTGTTACAATTGGGTGAAAATGTAATGCTAGAGAAAGTGAATCGGTGCATTCAATCCTATTACAATGTAATTTAAGATGAGGAAATGAATAGGTGCTTTTTATCAAGTTCAATTCATGGAAGAAAGAGAAGTGACAAAGAAGGACAGAGGGGTATGATGGGAAGTGCAACTTTTGTTCCAATATAGTACACTTGCTACATATTGCAATGATGTATGAAGTGCAACTTTTGTTTAACGGATTGTATAGAACTTTTTTTGTAATTAAAGAGCAATATATATGTCTGTGTAAATATGTGTGTATGATTTATTGGAGTTATTTTGGAGTTGAGTTAAAGCTCGTTACCTGAGAAAGACGGCTAGCACTCAATGCTTGACGAAATCTAGCCTCTAATGTCTTTGTTAAATAAAATCAGATTCCCCATCCTCCAAAGACACCAGAAAACTGTTTGCGCAATCCCATTAAACGCGATTATGGTAGCGTTTTTTCAGTATTCATGTCAATTACGACTCGTGGCGAGTCCATTCGACGGATAAACTTCCGATGTTCATATTCCATGTGTAGATAATAGTTCCTCCCAGTGGGTGAAAAAATGTTTGAAAAAAAGCATCAACAATTTACAAACTAAGCATCAAGAAGATTGGTGCGAAACAAAAAAACGACATACCTATTGTAGTTTTTGATGTGTGTGATTTGTGACTCAGTGTGACTCCTTGCTCGAACCATCTAAATCTCACAAAAACAACTTGTATTCATATTCAAAACCGAAAATAACGCCTGCAATTCTCATCAACAACAACAAACAAAAAATAAAATAAAAACCAAATGAAAGAACGATAATCATACCAGTGCTCAATCACAACAGTTGGCGATGGTGCTTTGTTGTTTTAGCTTTCGATTCTGATATAAAACTGAACCAGCCACCAGACAGAACCAACCACCAGACTCTCTCTTCTGGACCATCGTAGCAGCCGAATTAGCCGAACGTATACCGGTGAGACTTCAGAAACCACCGACCGCTTCCCTACTTTTTGCTCTCTCTCTCACTCCCATCTCTCTTTTTAACCTTCTAACCTCTCACTCTTTCAATGTAGGGGAACACAAAGAGACGGGTGTTTGATTAAGATTAATTCAATTTGGCATAATTTAATTGCATTCAAATCCATTCAATTGAGCCAATGATGATGATGCATCGTTTGGGTTATGTCCTCTCACTCTTTCAACAGTTTCATGCAGTAAGAATTCACATTCATTCATTCATTCAATTAAATAAACTATGTAATTTAAAATCATTATGGCCCTTAAACACATTGATGTATTATAAATAATTTGTTAATTTATTAATTGGATTTGTATAGATTAACTTATTATTAAGTAAATTAAATGCAATTAATAGGATTTTTATAGGCTGGTGCATTTAAAACAACCATAAATTTTGGTTTTAAAATAGAACATATAACTAAACTTTAGAATATATATAGATAAAGAAAAAAATAGTATTTATATAACGATCTGAAAAAGCTATTAATGACTTTTTGTTACGATTTTTGTTGAAATTATTGTTTCAATTTAATGGCTTAAAATGAAGCATTGTGTACTCTCTTTTTTTGAACGGCAAGGAACGACGTGCCAATTATCATGACACTGGACGTTGTGGCCAAGAAAGGTCGACTACTCAACCGCCGCCAGCCCCTTGGCTCTCCTAGATGCGCGAAAACCCGACCTCCACCCGCCCGAAGGCACGACAGTGGAATAATCGGTAAAACCTCCCTCTCATCCAAGACGAACCGACGTCACCCGTATTTGCCCTTCACTTTGATGCCGCAGAAAATAATGAGAAAAGTGGGCTGAGTCATAATAATTTTTTTTTTTTTAAATGAAAGGTTATTTTTTTTTGCTAAACAATGTAATCGAAGAATTTACATCGAGATAATTGGTAAACGGGCAACAAGTTGCGCCGCTACCCCTTTTTGAATAGCAAAACTAAGCCTTTTAAAAACTACGTTCATAGATCTCGGGGTCATAACAATACTATGCATGACCCTTTGAACTCGACTAAGTAGGTCCACAGCCTCTGGCGCCAGAAAACCAAAAGTATCAAAAGCAAATGGGATAAACACGTGCTGGTTGTCAAGGCACGCTTTCTCATGCTTGATCACTTTACCCGAAGCAGCCTTTAAAGGAGCCTGGCCCACTGTGAAAGCACTACTCCCTAAGCCCACAAGCGGGGAAACCCCTGTTAAATCCACACAGGCGTGTTTTCCCCCTACCCATCCAAAGACAAGAATGTCGTCTGGTCGAAGGGTAGATCTCCCTTCCAACGGGTCTGTTAAGAAATTAACAGGAGCCTCTTTCTTAGCAGAAATACCAGCGCGCCTGAATATGTCAAAAAGGACATCCCTAACCAAATCATGTCGGTATTTGAACCCCGGGAGCTCTCTACAATGAACAGCATGCTCACCAAAAGAATCCAAACACGCCTTATGACAAACTGGGCACACCTCATCAACTGGGAATAAAGGAATCATGAGGCGATACTTAAGGATAGTACGGTACTCCACCGGCGACATATGCTGGCCTAACCCATCTATAGGTATAGCAAGAAGAAAATCTTGTGCATGTGGTGCTCGGAGACACTCGAAAACGGCTTTTTTGTCTAACGGTCAAGTCAAACTGCACTTCGATTTCGTGAACAATTTTACTAAAAAGAGCACTCGCCAATGCATGTTGGGCTTGGGGGGGGGGGGTGTCCTTATTAGTGAAACCGCTGAAGTCAAAGCTTGGAATCGTATCACGAAGACAAGCCAAAGCACAAACATAATCAGAATCCATACCGCATATGCCACTGTCTCTTAAGATGTGGTCCTGTAGCACCCACGATTGGGCTCTCGAGGCCACAAAAGCGTAGGATGAAGCCTCTACAGCCGAATACAACCCCAAACCTCCAAACCTAATAGGTAAAGAAGCAAGTCGCCACTGGAGGTCTCCAAAGAAAGGACCTCCACAAACCACCAATTCCTCAATCGCCTCACGCCACATAATCTCTAATCCGTGTGATTGTGACCACCAACAACGCTTTTGGCCCGGGACAAATTCAAAGTGATTTGGTCTAAGTATCAATCATTTCCTTATAATGGGGATTGTTAGTTTACGTGTCATGATGGAGAATTTCCAAGTTTTTATAAAAGAAAACCTTTTTAGGTTTTTGTGATACGAATTAGTAATAACTAGTGTAAGACGGTCCGTTCAAAAAAAAAAAAAAAAAAAAACTAGTGTAAGACGGGTTCCTGTTTCTCGTGCTAAACAGACTCAGGTCCTTGCCTTACTGAAACCAACTCATTCCAGGTGCGTCCCTTGGCCCGGACTGGTGGTAATGCAGTCCGAGCCTCTCTATCTACCGGTGATCAGGATCGACTAAAGGTATGATAATGCTAACACAATCGGGTTCCAGCTTCCAGCCACAATTATGGAGGTAAAGTCTTATTTGTTTTTTGGGTCATTTACATATATCCCCCTCCTAAGATCATTTATTACGTATATATCCAACCCTTAAAATCAATTACATATTTCCCCATTTTTAAACCATACATATTACATATTTACCCATTTTATTAAAATCACTCATATTGAATTACTATTTTACCCTTAATGAACTTATTAAATGATTATTACATTTTCCCCCTTTCTAATACCATTACTTACATATTTTATGATTTAATGTATAATATATCTGTTTACAAATCAGATATTAACCTACAATGATATGAATTCATTTTTTATAAGCCTTGCCTATTTTTTGATAAGCTTCTGCCTGTATTGTGTGAAATTGAACGTTTTGCTTATATGTAATGCGTCTTAACTATTAAGCATTCATTTTTTTTAAGAAAAGAGTCATGCGACCATGGTTTAAAAATTTACTTTTGTTGTAAAACAGTTTTTTTCAATATTATTTTGAATGTCTAAAACATGACAATTAGATTTCTTAAATAGCATTAGACAAAAAATGGAAATTTAACTCCTATTTCAAAACAATTTAAATATTGATGATCGAACTAAGATTTAGGCTAAACAAAAATTGATTACGACTTGAAAAAAACAAACGTATACTGTATAACAATATGTTTTTTTATATAAGATATTTTAGATAATCAATATTTTAACATAAATTGTTAGTGTTGTTAACTAAAATGTAAATGTATAATGTGTCGGTTGTAAAAAAAAAGTAAACTAAAACTTAATAATCAGTAACTAGATATGTAAAAAGGTCACTTGTTTTATAAAATGGGTATGACCGTTTTTTTCAAAGAAATATTTTAAAGATTTTATCACAACATAGATCAGATTGATTTTGAAGTTAAGAAATAAGAAATTAAGAAAAGGGTAAAGGGGTAATTTCATAAAGAAAGGGGGAAATATGTAATTGATTTTAAAGCTTGGGTAAATATGTAATAAGGGCCCTTAGTAAGGGGATATATGTAAAAATTCCTTGTTTTTTAATAGGAGCTAAACAAATGAGTATCATGAAATCCGTCGGTAAATTGGTTGCCGATGAGATTCCTTGGATGATAGTTAGTGGAAATATGGACAAGGGTTGATGAAATTAAAAAAAAAATTGTTTTTTGGATTTTGTGGGATACAGATCAATACTTTATCCGATAAAACATTAAAAAAAAAAAAAAACCTTTTTATGTTCTTTTTATTTTTTTATTTCATGGTAATTACCGACGACTTTCCTTAGATAATATTTGTAGCTAACTAGTATTAAGCTTCCTGTGTTGCGGTGGGGGTGTAAAACCGTAAGAAATAGCATCAATGTCATACCACCGACAACGACCACCAACACTGAAATTGCGGCGTGTTAATGTGAAAATATTAGACCGAAACGTAAAGAATGGAAAGTAATAACCAAGTCAATTTAGAACCCGCGCATTGCGACGAACTTGTCAAACAGGAAAAAATAGACGACGTAAAAACGTTGAACCACATACGCATGTTGTGTCGTGTTAAGTCGCAAAATTTAGAAGAAAACGTAAAATGTTGAACCATATACGCATGTTGCGTCGTGTGAACTCGCAAAATTTCGAGCGAAACATAAACAAAAAATTTGCAAAACATGAAAAGTAGAAGGCCAAAGTTGAAAGTAAAAAAATTGTGAGGTTAAATTTGCAAAAGATTAACAAAAGTAAAAAAAAAATACTTTTTAGTTAAAAGTATAATATCAAATTTATTTTGAAAACTCCCCTAAGCCTCTAGTACAACTCCTTTATGCATAACAATATATTAGTATTAATATCAAAATTATTTTGAAAACTCCCCTAAGCCTCTAATACAACTCCTTTATGCATAACAATATATTAGTATTAATATCAAAATTATTTTGAAAACTCCCCTAAGCTTCTAGTACGACTACCTTATGCATAACAATGTTGAAAATTTATAATGTGGAAATTTATTTGTAATACGCTTTTCTAATAAGTATATACATCTTTCATCAGGCATTGATGAATAAGGAAAATTAAAAAGAAAACCTTTTTAGGTTTGTGTGATACGAATTAGTAATAACTAGAAATTAGTACTCGTAGCAATGCGGCGGGGTTCTTACATATGTATCATATTTAATTGAAAGCCAAAGGTTTGTTACATGAACTCCGTTCGGTCACATTGCCTATTCTATTAGCTTTGAGACAGCATAGTTTTGACGCCAATCAGCGTGGATTGTGTGAAGAGTCACCTGCAAGGAACAATATCCCCTCAACTCAGTTATAGTTAACTGGATTATTGTTTGCATACATATGTAATTGAAGGAAAATGTACTTGAATTTGGGCATGACATCCTCACAGTCCTTGCAAACAGAGTGAAGTCCTTGCAAAAATGTACCAGATGGATTCATACCATTCATCTGTCATGGCGACCTTTCTCAAAATCTTGTTTGTTGTAGTTGACATTAAGTTTTTCTTGTCAACACGGCCGATGTAATATGCATATATTTTATAAATACTTTAACAAATGTTTATATGTTTATTAACTGATGTATATAGTAGTTAAATGTACCTGTTAGCACTTAGCAGTTTGTTGTTCTTAACTCTGTTGTTAAGCATCTCATAACGCGTAAAACTAAAGCAAAATATAGGTATTTCTGGACCTTCGATGGATATGAAGCGTGCCTTTTTACCAATGATGAGTGATGCGGAATTGTTTACAGTAGCCATAAAATCCCATGCCTTGGTGCAAACGTATCCAGATACCTTGTAACATGATTGCAACTGTATAATGGAGTAAAAGTACTCAACCTGAGCAGCCTTCCCTACAACCTCTATCCCGGCACCCTGCTGTTGGAATTCAACAATAAGTAGCCGTGCATATTAGTGAAGTAAATATGCAAAGGTGTTACCCTTTATAGGTATTGATTCTGTCACTTACCTGGATGTCTACAAACTGGTAAGACAGATCGCTTTTCTTGACGTCCCCCGACTTGCTTACTGCAATCCATTTCTTTACCGACATGTTGCCTTTTACCCCAGTAAGAAATAAGTAAGGTAAGAAGACAAACTTCTCCTAAATATAGAAATTCAGCAATATACGGGATACCTATAAGGAAGACACGGGTACAGAGAAACATAAAAAAAACCCATCAGACAAAGAGTAACAGCTAAAAAATACATACACAACTCTAGATGAGGATGTACACATTCATCGAGGTTGTTTTATGTTTACATAACTCATATGTTTGAGTATTTTAGTTATCTACTCTAAAAATAAAGCTTGAAGATTCAAAAACTATTTTGTTATTTAAATACTTGAATAAGGCAAAGTTACTTGAATAGTATCAAGGCAAAGTTACTTGAATAGTATCATGGTTCGTTAAAAATATCATATTTGAAGTCTAATTTTAAAAAAAGTTACATCCAACGGTCTAGTTAACGTTTGTTTTTTGGACACCGGTACCGGTACCGATTTTACCGAACAGAAACATTTTCGGCACCCAGTTGGTACCAGTTCGGTACGGTACAGTATTTCCTGGTTTTTACCCTCAAATACCGATACCGTACTTGTACCAAACCGTACCATACCGTACCGGGCATTTTCAGTACCGGTACCAAACGTATTGAGCTCATCCCTACTTGAATGGGTCTAAAAAATTCCTCTGTGGTACAATCACGACACAAAAAAGCAAACAACCAAGCATACGAAAAAATAACATCAAAATAACCAAATAATATGACCACATCATATAAGCAAACAACAAACCATATGACCACACCTTAAATTTTTTACCAGTTCCTTCCTATACTGGCATACCAACTTGATTTTTTTTAATATTTTTATCTTATTTGTAAATTAAGATGGGTTATTTCTTTTTATTTTCCACATATTAAACTTTTTAAATTAATTATACTATCATTCGTACTAAAAAAAGGTCTGATTGATATACCGTCAAAGCGACCAGTCTGGCCCTTGAACCTCTAATATGACCAGTCTAACTGTTGAGCCTTTTAAACAGCCAGTTCATTTACCTTACGTACCCGAAACATTGCTTTAACCATGTGTTCCTAGAACCAAACTGTAACGCGCTGCGTTCCGACACTTTTATCTTTTGACAAGTCTCGTCATACTTCGTGCCTTGTGATGCTTAATGAAACTATTCTAATCTTAATCATGTGTGAAACTATGTGAAACTTTTACTCTATGTGATGCTTTTGTGATGCCTTATACATGAACCGTACGAATCTTGACTCTTGTGATGCTAGAAAACTTGATACTTGATACTTATTGATCGAGAAACTTTGATACTTGGTTAAACGAGAAACTTGATACCTATTGAACGGGAAACTAGCTTAAAACGCAGACTTGAAACATGGAAACTTTTGTGATTAATTATACAATAATACCATGTAATGGTTACTCACAATAATACGCAACACAACGCTTAACCTAACTCGCAAAACGAACCAAGGTCGGAAAACTAGCAAGAGGGAATCGGTTGTCCGAATGGACATCCGACCGGATGGCCATCCGACCGGAAGGCCATCCGACCGGATGGCCATCCGACCGCCTGCCCTTCTCCACCAACTGTCACTATCACCTATAAATATGGTTGTTCACCCTTCATTCTCAGACACTGCTCTTCGACCACACGCACTCTCAATCACTTTAATCGAGATTCAAGGCTATTCCGTAAGTATTTCTCCTCAAATCTTGTAAAATTTTCATCATTTATCGCTTCTACACCGCATTCTTCATCAGAATCACACGAACACTTCATCATTTTCTCGAAAATCAACTGGTTTGGGCCTCTTAAAGGTGGTTTCCACTCAGTTGTTTATGCAAACTATTATGGAGCACCATTTAACCAAGATCGGCCTCAGATCTAAGGGATTTTCACAACTTTTAAGCAAAATCTAAAGGAATCTCACACTCTTACACCAGATCTGAAGGAATTTCACATGTTTCCGGCTCAGATCTGATGAACATCACGTTTTACAACTAATTTTCAAACTTTTCTTCAACTTTTATACAAAACATGGGTGAAATCAGACTCAAACAGACTCTCGACTCGTTCCTTAGTCGAAAGTCGGCTTGAAAACTGAATTCCACTGGAAAACGGACCGATTGACAGGCCCAAACATGAAACCCCATCAGAAACAGTTCGTCGGTTCGAAAAGGGGTGATGCCCATCCGATTGAACGAACTGGGTTTGGTATGTTTCCGTTGTTTGACACGTCGTCACACCGTCTCCGTTAAATCGAAACTTAGAAAATTTCACGAAACATCACTCACTGACCATCTGTCCGAATGGCCATCCGATCAGATGACCGTTCGTCCAGATGATCTGATTATGATAACACTTGTTGCTTGTTTTACAAGACACTATGATCAAAACATTGAAAACTTTATCAGTTCACAAACACCCACTGTTCGAATGACCATCCGTTCGAATGGTCATCCGCTCAGGTAGTCTGTCTGATACTTTTACTCGATTTTTGCACTATTCGACACTCTGTTCCCGACCGGGTTAGCTCTTAGAGGACTTATGCTCTGTTCCCCGCCTGCGAGCTGATCCAGCACTCCCTTCGATCCAACTAGACAGTGTTTGGTTCTAAGCACCCACTGTGAGTATACTCGATCCCCTTTTGCTTTAAACACTTTTGGGATGCAACATGTATTCTATATCAAGACACTTGACACTTGAAACTTATTTGAAACATACTCAATCCGTTGTTAAACATGAAAACATGCTACTTGTGATACTTGAGACTTTTATGCTGTGTGAACGTTTGATTCTTATGTGTAGCTCGCCTTAACAATTGTAGCGCTATAGGGGTAATGCACCTCTCCATTAGTCTTGGGAGTTTTGTTAAGTTTTGATTCTTTTACCTCCTCTTCGATGCGTCGAAGTAGGAAAGGCATGTTAACGCGTTGGAAACTTGGGTTACCATATGAACCACATAAACTAGCATGTTGAAACTTGTGATATGTATTCATGTTGGATATGAGTTTTTAAACTATTATGCTACGTATTCAAACTTGTATGATCGCCAACATTTTTGTTGATTGTATTTAATACATGTTGCAGGTTGATAATAGCTGGGAATAAAGAAAACAAGCTAGGATGATGCTTAGAAACTCATCTTAGATAATTAAGACAAATTTTGAACAATATTTGAATGGTTTTGTCACACCCCGACCACGTAAAACAACAAAACGTGGCGGAAACATCGAGGCGCGTTGCAACAGAATCATTGTTTCATAACCATGGATACCAAAAAGTGTTTCGTTTTATTAAACATTGAATAATTACATCGTCTGGAATTGCTAATACACAATTTAAACATAGTCTATCATTGTTATTGAGTCACTAAGGCCTTGTCCAGTCCTATGTGAGCATGCATCTTATTAATCGATATCTTTCAACAATACCTGAAACACATGTGAAAACGAGGTCAGCAAAGAAATGCTGGCGAATACATAGGTTTTGTAGGAGTGTCGAAATCATGGCTAGTTTAGATGTTGCAATACTTTATTAAAAACCTTGTTTTGAAAAGAGTATAATATTGCAACTTAATCAACCAACTCAAATCAAGCGGGTTATAGTTTATAAAACCTCGTAGCCATGACTCTTAACCCAAAAACATTTGTTTTAGTAAAGCAAATTGTGAAACATCTCGAAATAAATCGTTAATAAAACTCGTTAATAATTCTTGTTAAAAACTCGTATAGTTTATATCATATCGAAAACCTCGTTTGTGTGACATCGTTTGAAAATCGTTTACCCAAGTGAACTAAATAACGCCACGGTATGTAATATGATGAAATCACTTATATATAGGAAGTACCAGCGGCGTATCCACCATGCTTTCATCACATTACACCCGTCCCGTTATCTAAACACTTAACCAAAACCCAATCGTATATCGCTTTGAAGCCAATCGTTTACCCAAATCGTTAAATTCGTTTTAGGTCGTGAAACTACTTATGTGGTCGTCTCGCTAATAACATTCAAACCTTCGTGACTCGCTTACCTTGCTCACGCATTAATAAACCCTTACCAAAGGGTAAATTAACAATTTCAGATTCAGTCGCTACCCACTACACCCACACATAACCACGGGTGTAGTAAATAACGGGATTTGTCAGATCCTATGGTACCATAACCTAATACTGGTCGGCTTGATCATTGCTAATGAATGTCATTTGTTATGTAACCCAACCAACAAGTTCGTTCACATTATCAAAATCGTTATTAGTTTTGTATAAATCTTCTTAATCGTTTTTGAAACCATCGTTATAACATCGAAAATCGTTTTGATACCATCGTTAAAACCTTGAAAACATTTAGCACATATGAGTCACCCCAAAACAATTGAAAGCAGTAAAATAGGGGAATAATGTACTCGCCTGAGAATGCTTAGAGGTCTTGAACAACAACCAAACAAAGCTAGAGGGAGCACAGAATCAGTCGGCAATCTAAAACTATATAAATAAACCGGACTTAAATCGGCAGATCGGATAGGATGAGGCTTGGTAAACCAAATGAGTATTGGAACTCATATGATATGGTTTAACAAGGCCTACATACTACATTGAGACTAACCTAAGTGCTTTCGACCCATCGCGACCCATTAAGGTAACATATGCTACTTTAACGCGTCGTGCGCGCAAAGCGCGTTCGAGACGTCTAACTAGTCCTATGACAAGTATTATATGCCTAAACGTGTTTAATCATGTTGTATAATCAGTTATGTACAAAAGTTTAGGTTACATAAGCTTAATTACCAATTATACATGAAAAGGGTATTCTGGTAATTTACCTAAGGCATATAAACTACCTATCATACAACTATTTAAACGATGTGACCATTAGGTATAACCTCGGAAGGTTATTCCCTATACACTAAGGTCACCTAATGTATTTGGTCGGATCCTAATGATCGACCAAACTAGGTCGGGTTCGAAGGTATAAGCGATTTATCAGATTGCTTACCCTTACGACCCTAGACAACGTGGTAATCAGTAGGCATAGTCCCAAGGGACTATAACCATCGTGATTACAATCACGTTGCGAAGTTCAAACGAACTTCGCATTGACCATAACTGGTCAACGCTGAAAGTCAAATTCGGACTCGAAAAGCAATAAAAGAACGAAAGAATACTTACGAAGGGTCCCCGAATGCTAATCTAGATCAAAATAACTCAGGTATGAAACAAAGGTTCCAACTTAGAGTCTTTGAGATCAGATTCTTGTGGGTTTTGAAGTTGAAGGCATGGGGTATTTATAGTATATCCCGAACCGTTAAGATCGTTTCTTGAATAACGTGATTGAATCATGTGCGTACACTTGTGGGAAAGTTATGGTGGCTAAAAATGGGTTCTTATCAGCTGACTAGGCATGTGTGAACTTGTGGTTGTGGATTAAACAGCTATGATCTGCTGTTAGAAACACTGAATCTGGTCTGCAGACTGCTTGCACACCGTAACAAATATTTGTTGCGGTGCGCAAGGACCAATTTTGGCAGAATTACAGTTTTGGTCCCTGCAGCCCGTTTTAGCTATTTTCGACACGTTTAAGGCCCGTTAACCCCATTTCAAAGCTCTAAAATGAAGTTAAAGTATAGGGAACTTAATATGTGCCCAAAAATATCTCGGATGTCGGTTCGTTTGGCCGTACGGTTGCGTTGTTCGGTTAATTACGACGGAAGTCGTAACGAACGTAAAAACGGTCCAAATGACGCGACGAATGGATTTTTCTTATGCCAAACACTAAAATAAAATATTTTAGTGCTTACATAAATTTTTTGATGTCCGAATGTATTCAGAACGTAAGATATGCGCGAAAGTGCAAACTTGTGCGCTTTTTGACACTTTTAGTCCCTGAATGACCCAAAAGTATATTTTAGCACACCGAACCCCTCAAAGCCTATTTATAAGCTATGTAAAGGATATTTAAGGTGTGTTTAACTTATGGTCATGTTCCGGAATGTCTATTACAGTTCAAATTGGCATACTTTCACAGTTTGTCATATTTAGTCCCTGTAAGCGATTTTAACTTGATTTTGCCATACCAAAGCCTTCGAAACTTATTTCTAAGTTATGTAAAGGTTATTTAAGGTATGTTAAGCCTATTTCACTATTCCAGAGTGTTCGTTGCATTAAACTGGTTATATTTACGCATCAGTGCGTGTATAACCTTCCAGAAAGTGATTTAGAGCTTGAAATTGAACAAGAGTTGATATGTGCAAATGATACACATATTTTTAACAAATCCCAAGTATGAAATACAATATTTCATTGGTTTGGTATTTGTTTGATGGCCGTGGAGGCACAGGTGTTACAGGTTTTGTTATTTTGACACATATTGTTGGATGTGAATTATGGTTGACATTTCAGGCTTATTTATGAAATTTTGATTAATTTATATCGAAACAATTAGCGATGTGGATTCTCTTGAACAATCTGATTCGCTTAGTTCCGCGCCCCGATGTTTCCGCCATCGATTGGGGTGTGACACAAACCCCCAAAACAGACTTTAACACAAGGATTTAAAAAATACGCATCAATTCGCCAACCTCGAGCTCAAGTTTCTAACCCATGCTCAAGTTCAAATCGTTTATTTTGAGGTCGAGTTTCTAACCCTGAGTTTTAAACTCGAGTCAACCATTCTAATGTTACTACCTAGTCAGGCTTGAGTTTGTAGTATTTAGTTCGACCACGACTGTTCGCAACCAGCTTAAGAAACATCACCCGATTGAACCATACAAAATCATAAAAGTAGTATACATAAAGACCACACAAACACAATTATAGCCTCTAACAATCAACAAAATACAGTTTACAACATCTGAAAAACTCAACCACAATTGGACCTTCAAAGTTCATCTTAATTCCCCAATTTATCCGGTTTAATAGGAAGTCATTTATAAAATTTTAATTTTTCTCCCACCTTTCTTAAAGATCGTCTTTCAATGCGACACGTTTGGAACTCTACGCATTTTATACAGACAACAATACATGCATCACTATAGCAACAACATGAAAAGTAATTCATATAAACCCTACCAAGTACCCAAACAACAGACCACAAAAGTTACTGGAAAACTCAAAAAGGAAAAAAAATATAGTCAAGTAAAGATGCAACAAACATAACCCTAAACTTTAGAAACCCTCAAATAAACAAAAGCAAATACCAAAACAACAGACCAAGAAACTCACCAAAATAACACCCCCAACAAAGACCAGACAAAGCTAACCCATCGCCCCGCAAAACAACCACAAAAAACCAGATAATCGACCATTGCAGACCCAAAAAAATGCAAATTAGAGACAAAGTAAAACACCTTATGCAAAACTGAACAACGAAAAGCAATGCGGCGGAAGCAGAACAAACCCGCATGATATTTCATTTGGGAAGGAGAAGAAACGACTATTGAGTGTTGACAGAGTGAATAGAAAGGGTTTTGGGTGGAAGAAAATCCGATGTGGTCTTTTGGGGAAGAAGAGATGTTGCAGGCTCGTGTATGAAGTAGAATCCCATGATTCCATTTTTTTTGGAAAACACCCAAAGCCAAAGGTACAAATCACCCACGCTCAAAGTAGTTGCTAATTTATATAGGTTTTAATTTGTTTGTAATATGCTTTTCTAATAAGCATATACATCTTTAATCAGCATTGATGAATAAGGAAAAATGTTAATTTCAACGATTTTTTATGATGTTAATTCCATAATAAAAGAAAATATTATACATATAAAAAAACATGCTCTTCTTAAACCATGTGCTGTGGATAAGATGAAAGTGTGCTAAGTTGGGGTGTTTAGAATTCGATTCGGATTCAAAAAATTCGAAATTCGACTCGATTCGAATTCGATTAAAAATGTTTGAATTCAAGCTGATTCGTATTCGAGTCCAGTAATCGAATTAGAATCGAATATGAATTTGTGATTTTCAATTCGATTCGAAATTTGAATTCAATTTATATATATATATATATATATATATATATATATATATATATTTTAATATATGTATATACACACACATATAACTTCTAAACTTGGCTAAAGTATGAATTACCTCCATAAGTGATAGTTTATTATTCATAACATTACCAAACCTTATGATAAATAGTCCATATTAGTTGTTTCTAATTTTTTACCTAACTAAAATCGCTACTAGTGACCAACCTATCTTCTAAATTTTGGTATTTTGACATATTGATAGTTAATTAATTTAGCAGATTATTATATTTTATGTTGAATACAAATGTAGTTTTAAAAAATGAAAGTAAAAATATTTATTATTTGGGGTGAATTTGAATTAGATCGAATTTATTAGAATTCGATTCAAATTCGAGTTTCAAATACTAATCGAATCGAATACGAATTCATGTAAAAAATTCGAAAAATTCGATTCGAATAATTCGAAAATTCGTTATTCGATTCGATTAACACCCCTAGTGCTCAGACCTGCCACGGTGGAAGACTAGGCATGAAACACCAAGCTTCTCGCGTGTGTGGGGTGGGGTGAAGGAAGGGGCTTTGACCATTGGGTGTTTAAAAATGGCACGTAGAGGTAAGGGGTAGAGGTGCACAAACCGGGTATTTTAAATAACCGGTTCCGGATATGGAACCGATTTCGGTTTCTCATTTTAAGGGCTGGAGCGGGTGTTGCTATAATCGGTTTTGTTCCGGTTATTTGATCAAAAATCCATACCCTAAGTGCCTGGTTCCGGGTAGGGTTTGGTTCCGATTCTTAAGAAACCGGGTATTAATATACCCTATTTTTTATTTTTATACCTTATTTTCGAGCTTTTTAGTTCT
The DNA here is from genome assembly GCA_030545235.1 of Helianthus tuberosus. Lineage (NCBI taxonomy): Eukaryota > Viridiplantae > Streptophyta > Magnoliopsida > Asterales > Asteraceae > Helianthus > Helianthus tuberosus. Next base: position 177,711,119 of record CM060424.1, on the reverse strand, counting down.
ATATTTTCATATTTTTTAATACTCTATTGATTTTTTTATTACCCTATTTTCTCGTATTTTTTATTATTAAATATGCATCATATAATGTAAGAAAATTAAAAGAAATGCAATAACATAAATTTAAAAGAAATATATTACAATCATGTATCGAGTATAGCCGGGTACAATTGGTTCTAGTTTCGGTTCCTGTCCGGTTTTGGGTATTAATCGGGTATGATCGATTTCGGTTCCAGGGGTATTGAGATCACAATGCATACCGTATTTATACCCTACGGGTAGGGTCGGTTTCGGTTTCGGGTATAAATATCCAGGTATTAAAAAAACCGAATCCGGGTGTTTTTACCGGGTCCAGTTCTGGGTACGGTTTTTTTGTGCACCTTTAGTAAGAAATGCTAAAGCCTGCTACGCTGGCAACCTTGACATGACATGTAGAGCCTGTTACATGTTGCAACCAGATTCTTTTTATTAGGATCTTTTAAATTTAGTGGATCTAAGGTGGTGTTTGTTTTTTCAGAGGTAAAACATCTGCAATCTGCGGACCACATCTACAGATATCTGTAGCAGAAGAGGTGGACCAAAGCTTTGCTGTCTACAAGAAGAAGACTGTTTGTTTTTTAACTTCTATAAGTTGCTGAAATAAACCGAAATATAAATAAAATGCTTTATTAAACTTAAAAGAGTTTTTCAACATTCAAACTTAAATCATAGTTATACAATACTGGAATAATATTCATAAAAAGAAAATAACATTTTTTATATCATTTAATCCATGCTTTGCATTAACTGCTCTGCATCTCATCTCGTAACTGAGTCATATATTCCCGATCCGATGGAGTACCATGTGCTTCAACCTCGTCTTCATCAGCATCAACGTACACTTGCCTATTATGCAACGGCACATTAAGTTGATCGTATACTGTAAGGATGAACATAATTAAACAATTTATCAAGATGAACATCTATATTCCATAACAAACACAAAAAATTAACATACTCAAAAGCGGAATCAGAATATAAACATCAATAATTAACTTATGAACTAACATTAAAAAAAAATAATTAATTTATGAACTAACATTAAACAACAAAAATCAGAAAAGTAAAAAAAAAAAATTAACTTATGAACTAACATTAAACAACAAAAATCAGAATTTAAAACCCAATAATTAACTTACTAACATAATCAAAAGCAACAATTATAATCAGAATTTAAACACCAATAATTAACATAAACAATTCATAACATTAAACAAAAAAAAATCTTAAAAACATACATACCTGTCGGCTAAAGGAATTGCAGTGACGTGGAAGCAGGGCGGAGAGGAGGTGTAACGACCGTGTAATCTTCAAATTTTATATAATAAAAGATACTTAATTTTAGATATTTAGTTCCTAAGTTTAAGATAAATACAAAATAAAAGTTTCAAAGTAACACCTTCTAGTCAACTACCGACTAGTTTAAACATTCATAACATGTTTAGCAAATCATTTACATCAAAAACATGTCTAGACAAAGTTAAGTTAACGCGGAAGCTTTCAAAATGTGTGTTCGGTTCTTGATAACTATGCTTGATCACCATCCGGATAGTCCCCATCATTACCTAGAGTCAAAACCATTTATAATGTTAGTTTTGACATTGAAATAGAGTGTATAAACAAGTTCCAGCATCGAAATATAAAAAAATAATAAATTTTCAGTTCTAAAGCTGTCGTGTGTCGCGACAGAAATCATCGAATCTGTCGTGTGTCGTGACGGCTTCCGCGTGTCGCGGCGGATCTAAAGAATTCTTCCGTGTGGCGCGGGGGAAACCTTTTTCCAGCAGGTGCAGGTTTGAAACCTGCATTTCTGCCCAGCTCCGAAAATTTTCTAAAATCCAACTTTAAACTAACATAACTTTTTACTCGCTAGTCCGTTTTAACTGATTCTTTTTCCTATGAGTCCGTAATAAAATCACGGATCTAACCATGTAGATTTCTCATCACGGAACCCGAGTTACCAGCGATTCGTTCATGAGTTTCCTCATTTCAATTATCCGACCCATTAGCAATAATTGCATAATATCACATTTCAGTTTCTTATTGCTCTAAGACATGGTTACCCAATCCCCCGGGCTTATAACCTTGGCGTAATTGCGCCATTCATGGCTTTGTGTTTTCTTAGAACTAAAAGCTTGTTTCCTCGGAATTCAAACATTCCGTTTCAAGCGACATTTGCAACTTACTTCTATTGTTTGATCCAATATCCCGGATTCAGAAACTTAGAGTATCATAGCCAAATTCATAAGCGTAGTGCAAACCAGCACTTAACAACATACGAGACTTTCAAGTCACTATTTTCATGATTCTTTTTATGGCATCAATTCGACCCGTTTGACTATCTAGCGAAAACTATCACTTTATTAACAAGCCAAACCCAATTTCAAATCTTTATTTTGACCCGTGTGATGGTCGAGTGAACTTCGCCACTTTAGAGACACATCAAACGCATCTATTACACTACGACTCCATTTATACATTAAACCCAAACATATATGCATAATTTAATGAGACTAAAGTCACATACCTTTAGAGCACACCCTTCAAGCGCGTATCTCCCCCGGCGTGTCCGCTTGACGTTCCAGATTCTTTGCCTAAAGAGTTCAATTCACAATAAGTTTTGAACTCTTCCATAAGCTTTAATGCATGATTCTCTACAATGATCAAATCTACGTTTTTACCCAACTTCTAACATTTTAACCCTCACTTAGGCGTTACATCAAACACCTAGCGGGTCAGATTTTTATATAAACAAAACCAAGTTCATGACTTGTAATTATCATCTAAACTAACTTCAATTAGTCAATTCCATACATGTCTTAACATCAATATTTCCGAAATTACTCTTAAATTCAGGTTGTTCTAGAACAAGATCATAAATTCTAGAGTTTATCAAGTTTTCTTCAAGTTCCTTAATCACCTACAATGGTGATTTGAACTCTATAATTATCATGCAATCTTTTAACAAGATTTCACCTAGGGTTTATCCCTGACACCATATCTCTTCTAATTACATTCATGCAAGACATAATCAAGCTCAATTTCGATTTTTCATAATTAACCTAGAACTTGAGATAAATACTAGAATTTCGCATACCTTGTAATCCTTTCAGTGAGGTGATCACTAATTCATGTTTAGAATTCGATTTGGGACTGAATTGAACCTTCAATCGATCAATTTTTGCGAGAGTTAGGGTTTGGTGAAGAACCCTTGTCGCCCCCTGCTTCTTGATCGACCAGACACACCCAAAGTGTGTGATTGGTGTGTTTTAATTTTGTTTTTATGTAATTAAGTTTCAAATTTAGCAATATAGGCCCCCCAACTTTAGTTTGGTTTATAACTTGAGCATTTTGTTCTTTCATGCAATATTACAAGTCCCTGACTAACGAAGTTACTTATTTTCTAGTTAGCTTATTCTTGTTTATTCAATACTTTATATTTCTTATTATAAAGTTTTATAAACTTCGGGGTGTTACAAGTCCACCCCCCTTAAAAGGGTTTCGTCCTCGAAACCAGAATACGTACCAAATAATGTAGGGTAGAGTCGTTGCATCTCTTCTTCGGACTCCCATGTGGTATCCGAGCCTTTCCTATGTTCCCATTTGACTTTTACTTGGTCGATCTTTTTGTTTCTCAGATTCTTCACTTTAAGAACCAAAATCGAATTTTGGCTTTACTGCATAGTTGAGACTGTTATCCACCTCGATGTCATCGTAGTGGATATGAGCAGTTTCGTCTGCTAAACATTTTCGGAGATGCGACACGTGGAATGTGCCATGTATCCCACTCAACTCCTCGGGTAGTTCGAGACGGTATGCTACTTTACCAACGCGTTCAACGATTCTAAATGGCCCAATATATCTTGGGCTCAATTTTCCTCTTTTTCTAAACCGAATTATTCCCTTCCACGGCGATACCTTCAACATTACTCTATCGCCCACTTGAAATTCAATTGGCCTCCTTCGTCTATCCGCATACGACTTTTGTCGATCATGAGCTGCTTTTAAGTGAGTTCGGACCAAGTCGATTTTCTCATTTGTAGTTCATATTATATCCGTATGTGCTAGTTCACGTGAACCCACTTCTCCCCAACACACCGGTGTTCGGCACTTTATACCATATAGCATCTCATACGGGGCCATTCCTATGCTCGCGTGATAACTATTGTTATATGAGAATTCGACCAAGGGTAGATAGACAACCCAACTACCCCTGAAGTCGATAATGCAAGCCCGTAACATATCCTCCAACGTCTGTATTGTTCTTTCGCTTTGCCCATCCATTTGTGGATGGTAAGCAGTGCTAATGAACAGTTTAGTTCCCATTCGTTCTTGGAATTCTCGCCAAAAGTTTGAGGTAAACTGAGTATCTCTGTCAGACACAATGGATATCAGTACTCCATGACGTGCCACGATTTCATTGGTGTATACCTCTGACATTTTCTCGGATGTATAAGTCTCACGAATCGGAATGAAGTGAGCACTTTTCGTCAATCTATCCATGACTACCCATATAGCATCAAACCCGCGGTTGGTCTTGGGCAATTTAGTCAGCAAGTCCATTGTGATTTATTCCCATTTCCAAACTGGGATGTCCAATGGTTGCAGCTTACCATATGGCTTCTGGTGCTCTGCTTTGACTTGCAAACAGGTCAAACACTTCTCCACGTATTTCACTTCTCCATGAGATTTATGGGCCTCGTCAAGTAGAGGTGCCTTGGTTCCACATGAATTTGGAACCCAAATCCTCCCAAATCGAGTTTTCAATCCTTGGTTACCGTCCGCCAAGTCTTTTAACTGCCCAATTATTCTTTCCTTTTTCACATTTTCTTCCTTCATTGCGTCAGTTTGAGATTTCCGGATTTGCTCAAGCAAACCCGATGTCACAATTAGTTGCATCGATCGCACTCGAATAGGCGTATAATCTGTCTTTCGGCTCAACGCGTCCGCCACTACATTAGCCTTCCCGGGGTGGTAATGTATATCACAATCAAAGTCTTTTACAGTTTCTAACCACCGCCTCTGCCTCATATTCAATTCCTTCTGATCGAAGAAATACTTTAAGCTTTTATGGTCGGTAAAGATAGTGCATTTTACCCCATACAAATAATACCTCCATATTTTTAAGGCGAACACCACAGCTGCCAACTCGAGGTCGTGTGTAGGATATTTCTTTTCATGAATCTTTAGCTGCCTCGAGGCAAAGGCTATAACCTTGCCTCGTTGCATCAAAACGCAGCCAAGCCCCGAATGCGACGCATCCGAGTAAACTACCATATCATCCGTTCCATCCGGTAATGACAATACCGGTGCATGGGTCAGTTTTTCCTTAAGCGTTTGGAACGCCCTTTCTTGATCCTCGCCCCAAATAAACTTTTCATCCTTACAGGTTAGTTTGGTTAATGGCATAGCAATTTTGGAGAAATCCTGTATGAATCTCCGATAATAACCCGCAAGCCCCAAGAAGCTTCTGATTTCCGAAGGATTCTTCAGTGGATTCCATCTTGCCACAGCTTCTATTTTCGACGGGTCTACTAACACCCCGTTTGCACTAATGATGTGCCCAAGAAATTGCACCTCTCGTAACCAGAAGGCACATTTCGAGAATTTTGCATACAATTTCTCTCTCCTGAGCGCCTCCAACACTTCACGCAAATGAGTTGCGTGTTCTGCTTCATTCTTTGAATATATCAAGATGTCGTCAATGAACACTATCACTGACTTGTCTAGCATAGGCTTGCAAACCCAGTTCATAAGGTCCATGAAAGCCGCGGGTGCATTAGTTAATCCGAAGGACATCACGAGGAACTCGTAATGTCCGTACCGTGTACTAAAAGCCGTTTTCGGTATATCCTCCTCTTTGACTTTCAATTGATGGTACCCCGATCTAAGGTCGATCTTGGAGAACCAATTTGCGCCTTGCAATTGGTCAAATAAGTCGTCAATTCTTGGGAGTGGATATCGATTCTTCACCGTGAGTTTGTTTAACTCCCGGTAATCGATACACATGCGCATGCTCCCATCCTTCTTTTTCACAAATAGCACCGGTGCGCCCCACGGAGACACACTTAGTCGGATAAACCATTTGTCGAGCAAATCTTGGATTTGAGACATCAATTCTTGTAGCTCTGATGGCGCGAGCCGATATGGCGCCTTGGCCACAGGTTTCGTGCCCGAAATCAATTCGATTCCGGACTCTACCTCCCGTTCTGGTGGTATTCCCGGTAGGTCCTCTGGAAATACATCGGCGTAATCACGTACTACTGGTACTTTTTCAATCTTTGGTGATCCTTTCTCTGGTTCGTTCGCATATATCATGAACGCCTTACATCCTCGCCACATGAGCTTGTGAGCCTTTAGCATCGTGCACATAACGGGATTACCCCCTTTTTCTCCATAGATGGTAACATGTTTTCCACTTGGAGATGTTAATTTAATCTCCTTGCGGAAGCACACGACCTTTGCGTGATGTCGGGTGAAGGGGTAAGGCCCAAAAAACCTTATAACAAGTATTTGGACCATACCACAACCTGGCCTTTTAACCTTTTAATCTTGCGCGGCCGCGCACTGAAAGGAAAAAAGTAATCAGCAATCTATAGTCGCGCGCCCAAAGGAAATCATAAATCCTTGCGCCTTCTCCCATTAGCAAAGGATAAAAATACTGAGATAAATACTTCCGCCTAAATATCCATACTTGGATATTGTTTTACCCAGGCTTGGGATTTATTCACCTGCTCCCACACGGTAAGATACCACACTAGATTACAGCAGTAATCTTCTAGAAGAAATGCAATCGTGCACCACCCAGACGGTTATAACCGTCTGGACACGTGTCATTACCACATGCACTCCTGAAATCACAACGAAGGCATGCAATTGGAGAGTAATCTCCACTTGATCACATTACACGTGGCAAATCCCTAGCCTTTGATTTAAACCACGATCCGTGTGCTCTCACATCGGATTAAAGGACTTAAACGGAAGGAAATGTAACCGCTTACGGGGTTAGCATCTTTCGTCAACTTTTCACTAACGGATTTTCCCGCCTAAACGACTCCCGGCTATAAATATGAGAAACAACCCAAGTATGAATTCAAGTTACACACACTTCTCAAATACTTCTTCTTCTTCATTACCCATACTTATTCTCACACCGGAGTCGGGTCAAGGAGAGAACCCTTTTCTCCCCTTGGCGAGGCTAACAGTGCTCTTTTTTGCAGAGCTCTCGGAGAAGAAGGTCGATTATTACTGAATCAATCGAGAGGGAACTAACTTTTTTATGCGGATTCAAACCCCCTAGATATCTCGGTTCCGACCATTTATCTAGTGTTTCTTCATTGGCGCCCACCGATTCCTCTGTTTTTCTAGTTTTCATCTCATTTCGATTCAGTCATTTTCATCCTCTGTTCTGCACATGGCAGAGAATTCAGTTTCCCACCTATTAGATCCTCAATCTGAATTCAAAGGTTCTACAACCCAAAACACTCAGATCAATGAAATCATAGGAGAAAACAGAAACAACGGTCATTCAGATAGGGAGAATTTATCAGATCTAATCATAGAAAGATCCCCAGAATATTGGTTCAACAGATGCCAAGCTGCTTTAAACACAATCGTTATGCAAATCGCCAGATCTGAGTTCCCAAACATCAGATCTGGAGAAGAAATCAACACTACAGTATTGGACCCACCAACACCATGTCGGGGGGACATCCAATCTAGTCGTACCATTGAAATACAATCCAGAAATAGCAGCTATCAGAAAACTAAACAAATAAACATGGTTCAAAGAGGTCCGTCACGAAGGACAAATAAGCTAAATTATGACCAACATCGGAGGGAACAGCAAGTTGTGTTTCCTGTTGTTCCTGGGGGCCCTCAGGAAGAACGACCAGTAATTATTACTAGCGTATTCGGACATTACCGGACGGACTATATGTTTATAGATCCGGGAAGCTCGATGGACATCATATACGAGCAATGTTTCAAACAGCTGGACCCATTAGACAAAACACGTCTAGAACCGGTCGATTTTCCCCTTACCGGATTCTGCAATGAAGCCGTATTTCCATTGGGGCAAATAGCTTTTCCTGTGACTTTATCGGATGGCGAGTATTCACGAACAGTCACAGTCAATTTCATGGTCATGCCGGCAACATCACGCCATGATGTCCTGCTCGGAAGAAGGTCGCAAAGAGAATTTAGTATGATCACTTCTATTCGACATGTTGCATGCGGATTTCCAACAGAAACCGGAGTTGCAATTCTATACTCAAGCAAAGAAGTCATGTACGTAGATGACGAGCCACCGGCAAAAGTAGTCAAACCTTCGGCATCAAATGAACCGGAGAAATGGGTCCTGAACAACGAATATCCAGAGCAAACCATCCTATTAGGGCACGCCATTTCATCAGCAACACGAACACAACTAAAAGAATTGTTGACCAACAACAAAGATATCTTTGCATGGTGCCCAGCAGACATGACTGGGGTTCCACGCGACATAGCGCAACATTGCTTAAATATCAAGCCAACAGCAGAACCTGTTGTTCAGGAAAGGCAGAAGCTCGAAAAATACAACACAAAGCGATAAATTATGAAATGGCGGATGGCATCCTGTACCGGAAGTCATTTATGGGGCCATTATTACACTGTGTTGATAAAACAGACGCCCAATACCTGGTCAGAGAAATCCACGAGGGATTATGCGGAATACACGCGGGACCGCGCATGGTCGTGGAAAAAATAATGAACGCCGGATACTACTGGCCATGAATGCATATGGACGCAGTTGATTTATTAAGAAGATGCGCAGCCTGTCAACGCCACGCGCCAAAAATGCTCCGACCAAAAAATCCACTAGTACCCGTCACGTCCGCCTGGCCATTCCAACAATGGGGCATCGATCTTGTTGGCCCATTTCCTGATGCGCCAGGTGCAGTAAAATTCATCATCGTAGCAGTCGATTACTTCACCAAATGGGTGGAAGCCAAAGCCTTGGCCTCAACTACAGCAATGGTAATCCGCAAATTTATATGGGAACATATCATTTGCAGGTTTGGATTACCATTGCGCATTATCTCTGACAACGGCACTAACTTCGCCTCAGAAGATCTTCAAAAATGGTTCAAAGAAATGAAGATTGAGCACAACTTTTCCTCTGTGGCGCACCCACAAGCGAACGGCCAAGTTGAAAGCGTCAACAAGCAGATCGTTGACGGCATCAAAGCACGTCTAGGCACAGCGCGCAGGGGATGGGTTGACGAACTTCCCAGTATCTTATGGGCACATCGAACAATGCCAAAGACCAGCACGGGAGAAACTCCGTTCAGTCTAGTCTATGGGTCTGAGGCAGTCATCCCAGCCGAGATCGGTCTACCATCACCGCGCATGATAGCCATGGGAAAACAGAACAATAAACAAGAGCGAAGAATGGACTTAGACCTTCTTGAAGAAAGGCGCGAAAATGCCGCCATAACTGAAGCAAGGTACAAATCCAAACTCGAAAAATATTACAACACGCGCGTCCGCGTATGTACTTTTGTCCCCGGTGACTTCGTCTTACGCGACAATGAAGCATCAAACGCTGAAAAACCAGGCAAATTAGCGCCAAGATGGGAAGGACCATACGTCATTAACGAGGTCCTAGGAAAAGGGGCATATACTCTGAAAAGACTTGATGGGACTCTAGTCCCACGCACCTGGAACGCGCAGCAGCTGCGCAAGTGTTATATGTAGGTCAAATCATTCACAGGCAATGTATTTCCTATTTACACTTGTATTACAAGCCTTGCGCTTTTTCAATACAAAAATTATTTTCATACTTATTTCTGTTTGTTACAAATTGCATGAAATTCTTCGGGCTTACGCGAAAACAAAATGGTAAAACACTGTACACCTCATGAACAGTCCAAACCAGGCAAGCTGTCACGCCTTTTGGACAAACGTTCACATATGAGCACAATACCATTTCTCATTCGCTTTGCCTATCCAGAAGCAATTAAAGCACATGCAACATATTGTAATCCAAACATGCAAGAAGTAAAATCATACATCACATAATAAGTGTACATATCATTAAGTGTAACAAAACACTTCATAACAAGATCATGGCAATGATCTTCAAAAATCAAGTTCCAAAAACTGGAATATCCACAAAAACAAAAGGAAATCTTGTTTCAACTAGTAGCAAGACGTTCAACCGATAACCATTCACATCACGACAGTGAAACCTACCCTATTCAACAAAAACATCTTTCTTGACAACCGGAGCAGGACCGATCCGACGCTTCCGACGACGACGGTACACCAACTCACACTTACCAGGACGGAGAGTTGGGAATCGAGCCATCAAAGCTTCAGCCGACATCCCAACGGTTTCTTCACCAGTCTCCGGTAAGCAAAATTCAGCACTGAAGGGCTCAACAGCAGACGTCACCTTACCGGTTCCGGTGAGAGTCGGTGACGGTGAGTTAGCAAGCAGCAAAAGGCTTTCGGCGGCATCATAGAACCTCAAGATATCAAGAAGGCGACGGGTACGAGTCAAACTCTTCATCTTCATAATCTCCAAATAAGGGAACAAAATAAACATTCTAAAAATATATAAAGGGAATAAGACTCCGGAGAAAGGGAAACTGGATCGTCATGATTAAACTGTCAGGTAAAACGTTCCATCTGAACGGCGCTACAGGGACCAAGGTCATGTCTCCATTAATAAAGTCTGACAAGCGCCAATACAAATCCCAAGACAAAGGAGAAAAATACCTACTCTTACTGCCAACTGACGTCATTACACGTCAAGGCATGATTACAAAGTCACATTTTTCCCCTCTCTCAACCAAATTAAATCTTCTCAGAGAAGATTCCTTATTTTTCGTGCCCAAAAGCAATTCCCTCTTATAAGTCCAGTGCTCCACTTATTTGCATAAGTACAACACTAGACTGGGGGGACTTGAAGGGGTAAGGCCCAAAAAACCTTATAACATGTATTTGGACCATACCACAACCTGGCCTTTTAACCTTTTAATCTTGCGCGGCCGCGCACTGAAAGGAAAAAAGTAATCAGCAATCTATAGTCGCGCGCCCAAAGGAAATCATAAATCCTTGCGCCTTCTCCCATTAGCAAAGGATAAAAATCCTGAGATAAATTCTTCCGCCTAAATATCCAGACTTGGATATTGTTTTACCCAGGCTTGGGATTTATTCACCTGCTCCCACACGGTAAGATACCACACTAGATTACAGCAGTAATCTTCTAGAAGAAATGCAATCGTGCACCACCCAGACGGTTATAACCGTCTGGACACGTGTCATTACCACAGGCACTCCTGAAATCACAACGAAGGCATGCAATTGGAGAGTAATCTCCACTTGATCACATTACACGTGGCAAATCCCTAGCCTTTGATTTAAACCATGATCCGTGTGCTCTCACGTCGGATCAAAGGACTTAAACGGAAGGAAATGTAACCGCTTACGGGGTTAGCATCTTCCGTCAACTTTTCACTAACGGGTTTTCCCGCCTAAACGACTCCCGGCTATAAATATGAGAAACAACCCAAGTATGAATTCAAGTTACACACACTTCTCAAATACTTCTTCTTCTTCATTACCCATACTTATTCTCACACCGGAGTCGGGTCAAGGAGAGAACCCTTTTCTCCCCTTGGCGAGGCTAACAGTGCTCTTTTTTGCAGAGCTCTCGGAGAAGAAGGTCGATAATTACTGAATCAATCGAGAGGGAACTAACCTTTTTATGCGGATTCAAACCCCCTAGATATCTCGGTTCCGACCATTTATCTAGTGTTTCTTCATCGGGATAGCCAATCCATCCCGACCACTACTTGGAATTCTCCCATCGACATTGGAATTAAGTCTATCAAGTATTCTTCACCATCAATATTCATTCTACAATTTTGGCATACATCACATACGATAAAGCTTTTGTTATCACCTATTTCTACCTCTAAAGGCATAGGTAATTTTGTCAGTTAAAATGAAGGATGTCGAACAAATGCATGTGAAATAAAGGATTTATTCGCACCCGTATCAAATAACACATGCGCGGGAATTGAATTTATGGCGAATATACCTGAGACCACATCGGGTTCCACCATTGCCTCGGCTGCCGTTAACTGGAAGGATCTGGCTTTTGCTTTCGGAGTCTCCGTGTGTGAATCCTTACCTTCCTTCTTCCCGACTAGTTCCGGGCACTCTGATTTCTTGTGACCCGGTTGATAGCATTTATAGCACACCGATACCTTCCCCGGGCATAATGCAGCCGTGTGCCCAGTTTTCCCACATATTGGATATGGTTTATCTTTAAACCGGCACTCACCCTTGTGCCCTTTCCCGCATACCCTGCAGCTTGGCGACCCGCTCTTTCCCTCTTGTTTCTTTGATGACTTAGTCGTGCGTGCCTTTTTTGTAGGGCTTGGATTAACCACCCGTGCCCTTCTTTCACCCCTTTCAATTTGCTTCTTCAATTCTGTCTCTCGTTCCCGAGCAACATTTATGATCTGGTGAGGGTCTCATACTTTGAAGGAGTCATAAACTCCCTATACTCGGCGCTCAACATATTATAGTAATAATATATTTTCTGTTCTTCATTTGTTATCAATTCATCACAAAACTTCATTTTATCCATGAATATTCCCGTGATTTTATCGATAGATTCGCCCTTGTGTCGAAGCTGCATGAATTCTTCTTTGATCTTGTTAATGACTGCCTTGGGACTATGATGTTTAACAAACGACGTCTTAAACTCGTCCCATGTCATAGCCTTAGCCGCTTCACTTCCAATCTCTTTCTTCTTGTTATCCCACCAGTCCTTCGCCTAACCCCTTAACTGGCTCGTGCCATAGGCTACGTAGTCATTTGTATCACAATGGGTCCTTTCGAATACTCCCTCCATGTCGCTTAGCCACCGTTGGCATATTATCGGGTCAACCTCCCCATTGTAAATTGGCGGTTTGCACACCATGAACTCTTTATATGAACAATGCTTTCGTCCTCCCGACTTTTCCTTTGCTAAATTGGTATTATCCTCCAATTTCTTAATTCTTTCATCCACCACTGATAATACCGTGTTTTGGATTTCGATTGCCTTTCCTACCTCCTCAGCAATCACTTCTCTCATTTGCTCGGTGACTCTCGGCACCGCATCATCGCTACCTTTATCCGTCATCTTTAAACTGAAATGTTTACATCAAGCGTTAAACATTTCATCTATAGCATATGGTTTATTTACTTCGGTTTATTCAAGTTCATAACTTATTTTCACCGCTCTTATTTAATGCACTTTCCGGGTTTGAGTATGTTAACACGCTCCTCCCATGCATGTCTATTCATCATTCTCTTTTTTTTATACTTAATAACTCTACTTAGAACAATTAACTCTTACCGGATGCTTGATCAAGCTTGAACCGAACACACTTTGTTAACACCCTTGAGCTCTGATTACCAACTTGTAACGACCGTTTAATATTCAAATTTTATATAATAAAAGATACTTAATTTTAGATATATAGTACCTAAGTTTAAGATAAATACAAAATAAAAGTTTCAAAGTAACACCTTCTAGTCAACTACCGACTAGTTTAAACATTCATAACATGTTTAGCAAATCATTTACATCAAAAACATGTATAGACAAAGTTAAGTTAACGCGGAAGCTTTCAAAATGCGTGTTCGGTTCTTGATAACTATGCTTGATCACCATCCGGATAGTCCCCATCATTACCTAGAGTCAAAACCATTTATAATGTTAGTTTTGACATTGAAATAGAGTGTATAAACAAGTTCCAGCATCGAAATATAAAAAAATAATAAATTTTCAGTTCTGGATCTGTTGCGTGTCGCGACAGAAATCATCGAATCCGTCGCGTGTCGCGGCGGATCCAAAGAATTCTTCCGCGTTGTGACACCCCAAGAAAAGCCAGTAAACACCGCAACTTAACTAGCTTCCTCAGTAACCACGCACTAAATTTCGGGACGAAATTTTCTTAACATGGGGAGAATGTGACAACCCTCATAATTACATGTATCCGTACGATTCAGTAATGATAATTAAAGTGCTTGATGACTGTGTGGAATTACTTAACTGCTTTCGGGTTACTGCGTCATACTTACATGTGCTTGTTAACATACTAGTATTGTGCAGAAAATTGACTAAATGGTCCTGAATGTTTTCCTAAGTGTTAGGAATTAAAAGTGTTACGAAAATATATATAAAGACACTTTACGGACTAATTAAACACTTTAACGAAACAGTGTCTAACCGAACAACCGGACATTACCCGGGACACCAAAATTTTGTCAAATACATTATTTAATTATTTCTTGGCTAGTCATGATCCCCGAACACCATAACACCCACTAGAAATATACTAACTAATACATGTAATATTATACTTGAACGTGAACTAATAATTTCCAACTTACCATTCAAAGTTTCATTTTACCCCCCCCCTTATGTAACCAGCCCCATGTGGGGGACCCCACCACCTTGCTTGCTAAATCTCCCATATATCTTATAAGATCTTTCTTTGCTTGCAATCTTGAACAAGATATTGTAAGGATCCTATAAGTATGATGGCTATCAAGTTCATATCAATTCATATCTTGCAAATTCATCTCACCCAACTCCCTCATCTCTCTCTCTCCCTCCCTCTCTCGGCCCTCCCTTAACCGCCACCATTACTACCATAAATCCACCATCTTCATCCATTCTTGAGCTTCATACAAAACTAGAAGGTGATTCAAGGAAGTTGCAACTTGTGGAGCTTCAAAGGATTTTTGTTTCTTGCTTTTTCATCATCATTTTTCATCATCTTCTTCACTAGAATCACCCCTAGCTTTGTGCTAGTAGTAAGTCCTTGTTTAACTCTTGTTCATCTTACTTTTATGGTTAAAGTTCTAGTATGTTGAAATTTACAAGAACACTAAAAGGGTTTAAACAAGAAACTTGAACACAAAAGTTTACATGAAGATGAAATGTTGTTAGTAGGATGTTGTAGTGAATATGTGCTGATTAGGGTTACATGATATGAATGACTTATAACCTGCTGAAAGTGTGTATGAGAGTCGTTGTTGTTCGCTAAACATGTCAACGGAATCAATCGAGCACGCGTTAGAAAGTTAAGAACTAAAAACAGAAAGCTGGTTGGTGTTTACAGCCAACTTCAGTTGGCTGTAACCAGATCATAACTTAACGAAAAACTGATTTTCTTGAGTCTATAACGTGTTATTATGAAATACGGTTCTAATGGCACTGTAATCATAATTTTTGGACTTCGTTTGCTATTTTTAAAGGGGTTGTTTATCACAGCAGCAAAAGCTGCATTTTTACTGCTGAAAATATGTGTTATAGTTGAAATATGTGTAGAATTAAGTCACGAAATTTGTACTGTAGATGGAAACTGATGTAGTAGTAATTCTCCCACTGGAATTTCATCAATCGGACATACGAAGAATTTTAAATGAATTATTCCGTGGACTGCAGTCAGAAAGTGATGAATCTGATTGCAGTCCGGAAAATGATTTTTTATAAAATATTGGTGATGAATTGGATCCCGAGAGTTTTACACAATAATATTTGGATCGTTTAAGACCTTCTGTAAAAAGTTTGAAATTTTTGGAATAGGTTAACTATTTTATTAAAATTCCCGAAAACAGCCCAGTTTTGAATGTAAAAGCTGAAACGACATAAGTAGTAATTTGCATGTCTAAATGTCGGGTAGGTTATCTGAGAATGATCTAACATGTTATATGTGAATAAAAGTGTTATGTGCAATGTCGTATGTTTATTTATGAACGGGAATAGATGGGAAGTTTATATGGGCATGAACCGTTAAAGTGATGCATGTTATGTGATAGATGTGTGTAGGAACTTCATACTTATTTGAAGTCACTAATAAACTAAGTGGTAATAATACTAGGACGTGATTGACCGACCTTGACTGTTAGCTATTTTTGAGAGTCTAACCGAGCAACCAAAGGTGAGTTCACACTTTCTACAAGGCATGGGATTCCCGGTGGTTTGGGAATGGGTTAAGAAACTAAAACGGAACCTACATATCCTCCTTGGGTAGGATATGTACCGCCATCCTCCATAGGTAGGATGCCAATATTATTCCTGCATATTCTCCTTGGGTAGAATATGTACCGCCATCCTCCATAGGTAGGATGCCAATATAAATCCTGCGTATTCTCCTTGGGTAGAATACGTACGTTCGTCCTCCTTGGGTAGGACAACAACCTTAAAACTTACTAGACAAAACTCTATCATGAAGTCCCTCATTTTATATCGACTTAATCGCCGAGGCCAATGGCGAGCGGGTCATTAGTTAATAGCGCTATTAGGTTTAACAAACCTCACACCATGCCGTTCGGACGGGCGTGTACTAATGGACTATGGCAAACTGTCAATGATGATAGAACATTGACGTAGGGCACAACTATTGTTCGTCAGTTGTCGATATGGTAACGGTCTAGTAGTTCACATGGGGAAGCCCCCACTGATTATGGATATGGTTTGGGTAATAAAGAAGGAACTGGTTAATCATACTTTCAACTATGGGGTAACCCCCACGGTAAGTAAGCCAGCGAAAGACATACCATGTTTTCAGAAACAACATAAAACTAAACAACCAACCATGAACTCACTCAACTTTGTTGTTGACTCGTTGTTACATGCCTTACAGGTCGCTAGATGCTTATGGGGCTTGCATGAGGAGGAGGTCATTGTGGGATATGGACTGTTATGTTCCGTGCTAAATATTTAATCCTTATGAACTTATTAAACTTACGTATTGGACTTTAAACTTATGAACTATGGAACTTATGTTTTGGACTTACGTTTTATGCTTCCGCTGTTTAACTTAGAGTTGGTTACTTCCTTTTGGTCACCAATTGTATTGTGGTTGGTTTTACTTACTTAATTACGTTGTTCAAAATGATTGGTGGCTCGATCCTGGTCATTTCACGCCTCCAAGCGGTGATACTCCGCGTGGTGGATATTGGGGGTGTGACAGATTGGTATCAGAGCCATTGGTTATAGTGAACTTGGTTTTAAAAAGGGAAAAGCTTTTTGACAAAACCAGACTATAACCTGTACAGTGCTCAACGATCCACAACGACGCTTCGCTCCACGTGCAAGACTCAACACTCTAGGTGATATGGTTTATGGTTATATTACCTACCTGCTAGTTACATAATACATTGTTCGTGGTATGTTTAGATAAGTGTAGCAACTATTGTTGAAAACACATGTGTGCTTACTCTCTTCTATTATCGCACTTTCGCGACACCTTGCTCACTCATGTTTCCTTTGATATGAAGATCATGAGTGGACGACTGAACCTAACTTAAGCCCAGCTGACGGCTCTAATCAATGAACGAGTGGCTGAGGCACTCGCAGGTGTCCCTGCAGGAGGTCAGCATGCTCAACCTCCCGTATGTACGTTCAAAACGTTCATGGATTGCCGACCTAGTACTTTTAGCGGCACATAAGGAGCTGTAGGTCTTCTTCACTGGTTTGAGAAGATTCAGTCTGTTTTTGAGATGTGTGAATGCCCTGAAGAGCGTAGGGTGAAATATGCTTCTGGGACACTCGAAGGTGCTGCGTTGACCTGGTGGAAAGCACAGGTTCAACTGCTAGGGCTGGCGGTTGCTAATGCCACCCCATGGAACGACTTCAAGGAATTGATCAAAGAAGAGTACTGTAGTCGTTACGACATGCACAAGCTAGAGGTGGAATTTTTCAATTTGAAGATGACGGGGTCTGAAATCGAGGCATACACAAAGAGATCGAACGCATTAGCTATCTTTTGTCCCACTATGGTGGACCCTCCCATCAAACGTATTGAGTTGTACCTCAAGGGTCTTGTACCAGAGATTCAGAGTCACGTGACTTCAGCTAACCTGGGTACCATTCAGCAAATCATCCGGTTGGCTCATCGCCTCACTGATCAGGCAGTTGAGCAGAACAAGCTGCCCAAGCATATTAGCGCTACTACTACTGATACTCCTAGTGAGAACAAGCGCAAGTGGGATGGAAATTCGGGCAAGGGTTCTACTTCAGTTCAGTCACAGCAGCGAAAGACTGATGACTACCAGAGTCCTGGTCAACAATCTTCTGGTAATCAAGGACAGGGTGGATACCGAGGGAACCACCCCAAGTGCAACCGGTGCCACAAGCATCATAGCGGGCAGTGCCAGAAGGGTCGTTGCCTGAGGTGTAACAAGTTTGGTCATGAAGCAAAGGATTGCAGGAGCGCACGACCAGCAAAGCAGAATCGCCAACAACAACAACAAGCTCCACAGAATCACCAGCAGCAGCAACAGCAGGGCAATAAGGGATGTTTTCAGTGTGGCGCTGAAGGCCACTTTAAGAGGAACTGTCCTCAGCTGAACCAGAATCAGAACAACAACAACCAAGGAAACGGGAACAACAATGGAGGCAACAATGGAGGCAACAACGGGGGTAACAATAATGGCAATGGAGCCAGGGGACGTGTTTTCGTGCTAGGTCAGGGTGATGCAAGGAACGATCCCAACGTGGTAATGGGTAAGTTTCTTCTAGATGATTTCTTTGTTACTGCTTTATTCGATTCGGGTGTCGATACTAGTTATGTGTCCTTAAAAGTTAGTCAAATGCTTAAGCGCACTCCAACACTTTTGAACACCAAACACACGGTAGAGCTAGCAAACTGTAAAAGTCTCGAGGCCACACACATAGTTAAGGGTTGTAACCTCGTCTTAGCTGGTCAGACCTTCTCTATCGATCTTATTCCTATTGTTCTGGGTAGTTTTGACGTTGTTATTGGGATGGATTGGTTATCTCATCAACAAGCGGAAATTCTTTGCAACGAGAAGATTGTCCGCATCCCTCGTTCTAGTGAAGAACCCCTCGTGATTCATGGCGACAAGAGTGGTGCTGTCGTAGGCATTATCTCTTTCCTTAAGGCCCAGAAGTGGTTGCGAAAGGGCCACACTGCCATTCTAGCGCTCGTTACTGACGCATCAATGGAAGAGAAGAGAATTGAAGACATTCCTATTGTGCGCGATTTTCCTGAGGTATTTCCTGAGGTATTTCCTGAGGAATTACCTGGTCTTCCGCCTCATCGACAAGTCGAGTTTCAAATCGAGCTAGCTCCTGGAGCAGCACCAATAGCTCGTGCACCTTATCGTCTAGCTCCATTAGAACTTGAAGAACTGTCCTCGCAACTACAAGAGATCTTGGACAAGGGTTTCATACGTCCTAGCTCTTCGCCCTGGGGAGCCCCAGTCTTGTTTGTGAAGAAGAAAGACGGTACTTTCAGAATGTGTATTGACTATCGCGAACTTAACAAGGTGACCATGAAGAATCGTTATCCTCTTCCACGCATTGACGACTTGTTCGACCAGCTGCAAGGGTCAAGCTTTTACTCTAAAATTGACTTGAGATCGGGATACCATCAGCTGAGAGTCCGAGATGAGGACGTCTACAAAACAACATTCAGAACTCGTTACGGCCATTACGAGTTTCTGGTTATGCCATTCGGATTGACGAATGCACCAGCGGTCTTCATGGATCTCATGAACCGAGTATGCAAACCTTACCTGGATAAGTTCGTTATTGTTTTCATCGACGATATCCTGATCTATTCTAAGAGTCAGGAGGAACACGAGCAGCATCTGCGACTCATGCTGGAACTCCTTCGAACAGAGCAGCATCTGCGACTCATGCTGGAACCCCTATTTCCCACGTGTCACCGGTGGGCCCGGTGGGGAGTATCGTGACGTAGTTGGTATCATCATAGACAAACAACACAATATTTAAATGCACAGCGGAAGCAAAGATAGATTCATTTCAACTTTAACAAAGTGTAATATTAAATATCACGAATAGTTGAAACGGATCCACAGGCGGATCAAAATAAAAATAAGATATTGTTCAACAGTTTATTGTCGTCCAAGCTTGCGAGACTTATTGTGGACGCTCTAGAAGACAGCCAGCCTATTACGTGTAGTACTTGCACTTAACCTTTTGGGAAAAATACGTCAGTTTACACTGGTAAATACAATTTAACTGACTCATTTTGAAAATGATTGAAAATTGATTTGAATGCACGTGGCACAAAACATTTTATAACTTGGGTTAATTATACAATATAATCATGTGAACGAATTACATGTTACTATGCGTTCAGTACCCCAGATCTTGTCCGGGTTAAAGATCAATAGACCCTCCACATTAGAGTTATACACTGACAGGTGTACGCCTACACCCCGTGCTCAGGTCGTGGCCATCTCGTAAGATGATGCCGAGGATATCCGGGACATGGTCATTAACCCCCCAAAGGCTTTTAAGTAAACAAGACTGTTTAAACGAGCCGATCAAATTATTCAATTAACCACCCAAAGATGTAAGATTTGATGCTCGATCAAGCGGTATTCTATATACCGTAACCCAAGCCCGTATAGGGAAAATAAGTTAAAAGTATTTACCTGAGTAAAGTATAAATCTCAACTAGCAAAATGCAAGTAGCTTTTACCGGTGCTCCTAATCTGGAATGAAGGTTTATAATAACCTATTAGATTTCTAACGGGTCTTTATTTAAGCTTAAGCTTAGACCGGCTAGTTTTAAAGGACGATACAGTTCAAACGCACGATTAAGCGAAGACCGGATAGAATGTAATTTAGACCCGACAAGTTTGAATACTTGTATAATATGGGTATACTAAATACATTCTGGATTTTGAGACAAAAATGATAATGTTTGACCCGTCTCGGTCAATTTATGCAACTAGTTACATAAACCGAACCGAACGCGAAAAGAGCGTTACGGGTAACCGTAAGAGTCATATGCAAGTTCCCTGAGATAATATGCTCTAAACATGTCATAATATCAGTAAGTTATTTTCTATTATGCCCAAAACGGATTTAAACACAAATTAGGCCTCATAAGGGCATTTTGGTCATTTAAAAGATTATAAAAGAGTTTATTTGTAAATCTGAGTTACGGGTCTGATTTATACAGTAAGCATACTTAATTTAACATGTTATAACAGTAGGGTATGACCCATAAGTGAAAATCATCATTTAAAACCAAACTATGCACCTTAGGGGTATTTTGGTAATTTCACAAGGGCTAAAAATGCCAAAATTGGAAACCTGAGTTTATAAATTTGTACTTACTGTTATTTTATAAAAATATGCTAAGAACATCAGTAGGTATCAACTTTATATGTTTAATATGGTTATAGTACATACTATGTGTTAAAAACGCTTAAAAAGGCGATTTAGAGCCGTTTCCGGGTTTTTAAAAGAAAGCTGATATTTTTACATTTCCAGAATGCTCAAAATATTTTATTTATTAAATAAAATCAGTAGAAAAAGGTTTGGGGTCAAAAGGATTTGTAAAACTCATTTTATGGCTAAAAAGGGCAAAATCGGTATTTACCGAATTAAACTTAGAGACCTATGATATGATCAGCCAAAAATTAAATAAAAATCTTTAAAAATCCCAAAATATTATATAACATCAGTGGGTAAAAAGTTTGATATCAAAAAGTGGGTTTAAATAGATTATATGCTAATTACGCCGTTTAAGTAACATAAGGCTTTCAAATTACGATATTGAGCATAACTCTTAATCTGGACCTCAAACTGATATCAAATTTTAGGTGCAAGTTTATAAATCAGTAACAAATGTTTCTACTCTTTCACTTTTTCAAAAATCACGTTTTATAGTAAAAAGGGCAAAATAGTCAACTTTAAGCATAAATCGGAAACATGCATATGAATCGGTTAAGCATTGAACCACGTTGTAAAATCTCAGAGAGTTAAACTTATATGAAAATTGGTCCAAAATATTCTCTAAGGCAGATCTCAAACATGCATGAACAGATCAGAACTGAAAGTCAAAGAAAAAGTCAATTTATGCGACTTTCGGTTCCAATTCGGGTTTAAACTGAAAATTGTCGAGTTGATCATGTTGAAACATGTTCTTACATTAATTACAAAGTTATTTTGATGATCAAACAGGTTGCATGTAGCCTACATTGTTAATCATGCCTAAATTTGCAAAAACACATTCTGTTGACTTTTTAAGAAAAACTTTGACTCGACAATTAACATACTTAGAGTGGGAATCTGAAAATACCCTTTTTGGGGTTTGTTACCCACATAAATACCAACTTGTAGGTACTTTCAATTTGATAAATGACAGAGCCAATCTCGTTTAATCTCAAAGTCAAGTTTAAATTACGATGGTTTGACTTTCGGTTGATAAACTAAGCTAGAACGAATTTGCAAAGGTTATGAATACTTACAATGGTCCTAATAAAGCTTAGAGATCACTAGGAAGATGTCTTGACGTCCAGAGAGCTCCAGGAATTGATCTTGTGAATTTTGAAAGTGTAAGTGTTCATAGTTTACTACTTCAATGATCTTTATAACAAGTTTGATCTTCACATGGAGCTGCCACAAGAGTCTATGAGTGATATAAGATGAAGACAAGTGCCCCTAGATGCATGTAAGTTCATTGGTGAGCTCCCTGAATCGACAACAGCTGGTAACAACTCGCAAACAGACCTGACTGGCACCTGTGCGCTGTTTTGTTCGCTGGTGACCCGCAGGCGGGCCGCATGACCAGGTAAGCGGGCCGCGTACGTGTGTGCGACCAGGTCTTCAAGTTTTCACCAAATTACAATTCAGTCCCTGATCTTTGTAACGAGTTTTTGGCTATTTATCTTGCACATTAGACCCTAAAATCTTATTTTTAAGGGCCTTGGGATATTTACAAACATGGAAAAGTCCTCGAACAACTTTGTGCTTACCCGAAAAGTCACGAAATCAACGTTAACGTATTTGACCCTTCGTGTACGGTTTTGATCATAACTTTCTCATACGATCACGAAACTTCATGAAATTTTTACCACATATTCTAGTGAGTATATTTTATCATTACAAAGCTTCGGGTCTGCCAAAAGCTCACTCAGAGGTATACTTTCAACATGTTGACACTTTTAGCCCCTGTAGTTTGTAATTCCTCACTTTCTTTCATTTTCCGCTTCGTATGATCCATGATTTATCCGTTTCAGATTATAAACACCATGTAGGGTTATTGTAGGGCCTATTTATCAATTGTTGACACTTTGGACTCTTATATTCACATAGTTTCACTGTTTGTCAACTTTAGTCCCTCTAAAGTATGTTTTCACATATTCAAGGCCCATGACACGTGTCAATACATTATTGGACGTAAATTTTCGAGGTGTTACATCCTCACCCCCTTAAAAGAAATCTCGACCTCGAGATTTACTGAAACAAATGAGGGTATTTTTCTTTCATCGTGGATTCTACCTCCCATGTGTATTCGGGACCTCTACGGGCATTCCATTTGACCTTTACAATAGGTACATGCTTCCTTCGAAGCTTCTTTACCTGTCGATCCTCAATCGACAATGGTTTTTCCACAAATTTCAAGCTTTCATCAATATGTACATCCGTATGCGGTATAACCAGTGATTCATCAGCGAAACACTTCTTCAAATTACAGATGTGGAACACATTATGGATAGCGCTAAGTTCTTCAGGCAAGTTTAACTTATAAGCAACTGACCCGACACGTTCGATAACCTCGAAAGGTCCTATGTATCTCGGGCTTAGCTTGCCTTTCTTACCAAATCGCATCACCCCTTTCCCAGGTGATACTTTAAGCAATACTTTGTCACCTACTTCAAAGTGAAAAGCCTTACGCTTTGGATCCGCATAACTTTTCTGCCTATCCCTGGCAGCTTTCACGCGATCGCGAATTTGGACAATCTTGTCCGTTGTTTCAAAAACTATCTCTGGTCCTGATAGTTGGACATCTCCAACTTCCGCCCAACAAATTGGCGATCTACATTTTCTACCGTATAAGACCTCAAAAGGCGCAGCTTTTATGCTGGTGTGGTAGCTATTGTTGTAGGAGAATTCAATTAATGGTAAGTTCTTATCCCAACTACCACCCAAATCGACCGCACATGCACGTAGCATGTCTTCCAACGTTTGAATAGTACGCTCACTCTGACCGTCAGTCTGAGGATGATAAGCTGTACTAAAATTTAAACGAGTGCCCAACGATTGTTGGAAACTTTTCCAAAAATGTGACGTGTATCTAGTATCTCTATCAGAGATAATAGACACAGGTATACCATGCAAAGCTACAATCTTATCAACGTATAACTGTGCTAACATATCGGAGCTATAAGTCTCCTTGATGGGTAGAAAATGTGCTGACTTCGTCAGTTTATCCACTATGACCCATATAGTATCGTTTCCCTTTCTCGTCTTTGGCAACTTGGTGATAAAATCCATCGTCACCATCTCCCACTTCCATGTGGGAATTTCAGGTTGTTGTAACAAACCTGACGGCTTCTGGTGTTCCGCTTTGACTTGCGCACAAGTCAAACATTTAGCTACATAAGCGGCTACAGACTTTTTCAAACCAATCCACCAGTAGTTTGCTTTTAGATCCTGGTACATCTTATCAGCTCCAGGATGAACCGAATATTTAGAACTGTGGGGTTCCTGGAGGATAACATCCCGAAGTCCTCCATAAACTGGAACCCATATTCGTCCATTCAATCTTAGCATTCCGTATTTGTCTTGGGACAACTGCTCCTCAGTTACTCCCAGTTTTTCTTCAGGATAGTTAGCTTCCAACACAGCTTCCTTCTGTGCTGCTAGCACCCTTTCGTTCAAACTATTCCTGATTTCGATGCGCTTGGCATTGATTCTTATCGGCTTCACTCTTTCTTTTCTGCTTAAGGCGTCAGCAACTACATTTGCTTTGCCTGGATGGTATTTTATCTCACAATCATAATCATTTAAAGTTTCCATCCATCGTCTTTGTCGCATGTTCAAGTCCTTCTGATTGAATAAATGTTGAAGGCTCTTGTGATCTGAATAGATTACACACTTGGTTCCATATAAGTAATGTCTCCAAAGTTTTAATGCGAATACAATGGCACCCAGCTCCAAGTCGTGGGTGGTGTAGTTCTTCTCGTGCACCTTTAGTTGTCGTGAAGCGTAGGCAATAACCTTGCCTTTCTGCATGAGTACACAGCCCATACCAGTGGGTGATGCATCACAGTACACCACAAATTCTTCTATACCATCGGGAAATGTTAATACTGGTGCATTACTTAACTTTTTCTTCAAAATGTCAATGGATTCCTGCTGCTTAGGGCCCCAATCAAACCTAACCTTCTTACGTGTCAACGAAGTTAGGGGCGCAGCAATCCTAGAAAAGTTTTCGATGAAACGCCTATAATATCCTGCTAAACCCAGGAAGCTATGAATTTCAGTGGGCGTCTTTGGCTCTTGCCAATTCATAACTACTTCTACCTTAGCGGGATCCACTTGGATACCACGCTCACTTACCACATGTCCAAGGAATTGGACTTCCCGAAGCCAAAAGTCACACTTCAAAAATTTGGCGTAGAGTTTCTCTTGGTGTAGGAGTTTGAGAATACAACAAAGGTGTTTCTCGTGGTCAGCTTGGTTCTTCGAATAAATAAGGATGTCGTCAATAAAGACGATGACGAATTTGTCTAAGTAAGGCTTGCAGACGCGATTCATGAGATCCATGAATGCGGCTAGTGCATTACTGAGCCCGAAAGGCATCACTAGGAACTCGTAATGACCATAACGAGTCCTAAACGCTGTCTTGTGCACGTCTTCATCCTTGACCTTCAACTGATGATAGCCTGACCTCAAGTCGATCTTAGAAAAGTAGCTTGCTTCTTGTAACTGATCGAACAGATCGTCGATTCTGGGCAAAGGATACCTATTCTTGATAGTGACTTTATTAAGATCACGGTAATCGATGCACAGACGCATCGATCCATCCTTCTTCTTGACAAACAAGATCGGCGCTCCCCAAGGAGACGAACTAGGTCTAATAAAACCTTTAGCTAACAGATCATCTAACTGCGTCCTTAACTCCTTCATCTTCGTTGGTGCTAACCTATAAGGTGCTCTCGCTACTGGTGCCGCACCTGGGATGATGTCAATTCGGAATTCCACTTGCCTATCTGGTGGTAAACCAGGTAGTTCTTCGGGAAAAACTTCAGGATATTCCGAAATGATAGGGATGTCTTCAATCTTAGGCTTTGGCTCGTCTATAGTAACTTGTGCTATATAAATGACACAACCCTTCTGCAGGCATCTAGATACCTTGAGTATGGACACTTGCTCAGGCAATCCATGCTGAGTATCCCCTTGAATGGTAAGTGACTCCCCAGACGGGGTTTTGACTATCACTTGCTTCCTGTTGCATACAATCTGGGCTTGGTTATGTGATAACCAATCCATGCCTATAACTACATCAAAGTCGGCTAGCTTAAAGGGAAGTAAGGATAAAGGAAAAGAATGATTCCTAATGGATATAACACATCCATCTAAAACAGTTGAGGCTGTTTCTATGGTTCCATCAGCTAATTCCACCTCGTATTTTACGCTTAAGGTTCTAACTGGTAGGTTTAATAACTTACAGAACTTATCATCAACAAAAGACTTATCCGCTCCAGAATCAAACAATACTCTAGCAAAAACATCATTTACAAGAAAAGTATCTGTAATAACGTTGTCATCTTGAACAGCTTCCTTAGCGTCCATCTTGAAGACCCTCGCATTGGTCTTCTTCCCATCTTCGGCTTTCTTGGCGTACTTTAGGCAATTAGACTTAATGTGCCCTTTTTCGTTGCAACCATAACATGTTGCATCCTTCAGCTTCTTACACTCCAAGGTCTTATGATCCGTGGATTTGCAAATCCCACAAGATCTCACGTGAGACTGTGATCTTGACTCCAAACGACACTTCCCAAAGTGGTTCTTCTTACAAGTTTTACATTTGGGCTTATCCCTCGATTGTTGCCCATCTCTCTTAGATCCCGACCCTTTCCTGTGGTCGTTATTTCCTCGGTGTCTCTTTTCTGATCTTCGTGAGGTATCGTCCTCACGCTTTCTCTTATTCTCTTCTGAGTTCCTGAGTGCTCTCAATCTGACTACGTCCATGGTGAGAGATAGAGATAGATCAGCTACTGATCTGAAAGTTGTAGGCCTCGATGCCTTAACACTTTCTTTAATTTCAGGGGCTAAACCCCCGATGAAACGGACAATCCTTTTCGGTTCTGGGGTTACCAAGTACGGAACCAACCGAGATAGAGTATTGAAAGTGGTGAGGTATGCCTGGCAGTCTAAATTTTTCATCACCAAGGATAAGAAATCAGATTCGATCCTTTCAACTTCATGTTGCGGGCAAAAATTTTCCTTGATAAGGGCAACGAACTGATCCCATGTCATACTGTAGAGTGGGATCTTTCCGGCAGCTTGTATTAGAGACTTCCACCACGCCAGCGCGTCTCCTTTGAACGATTGGGACACGTATTTCACTACATCTCTTTCAGCACACCCGCTGATATCTACTAATGTATCCATTTCGTCCAACCAGGTCATGCAGTCGACCGCTCCTTTCTCCCCAGTAAAGTCTCTGGGTTTACATGAGACGAAGTATTTATATGTACAGGACTTACTATGCAGTTCCTGTTTCTGTTTGATCTTCTTTATCGGGACACTGTTTTGGTTAGAGGAGTGATGATCCTCATCATCCCTATTGAGCTCATCTTTCTTAGGTCCAACTTTCTTAGAGGGCGGCTTGCTATGAGCCTCCGAGTGGACTTTCGGTTTGGAACGTGGTGCAGATCGGGTCCTACTCCGGGTCCCGCTTGATTCACTATACTGTCTATTTAGCGCTTCGATGACAGCATCATTCACTAATGCTTTCAACTCCGCACCCGTTACTAATATTTTGGTATTATCAGGGTTTTCTGCTGGACGACTGTTTAATTCTTCAGACTTAGCCATGTAGTCTAAATTGCTACATAAAAATAAGGACAAGGTCTATTTAGAAGTCTAAACAGTATTATTGTTCTTGACGATTTATTAACCATGGTAAATAAAAGCCATATTAGTTAATTTAATAATTTCATTCAAGATTTTTACTAGTAATCTTTTTAGAATGAAATATAATATTGGCATAATAAGCCTAGTCACGTAGACAAATTTCTAAATTACAAATTTAGATCTTATAGGATTAAAGCTTGTATAAAAAGACAAATAAATCCTTTTCTTGGCAGGGAGTTTATAAACTACAGCTGCCTTTTTGTTTTATATGACATTAATTACACCCGTAGGCATTATGTCACAACCAAATATATATATAAAAATATAATCTTGGATAATTTATTAAAAGGGTGGCGTGTGTGATTTTACGGATCACACTAGCCAAGAATGTTAACATGTTTACAGATGTTAACAGAGATTTGAATCTTTTTAAACAGGTTCCACCATATTGGCTAGATTTATGACAACATAACAGCTAGGTTTTACCTTTTTAAGATCCTTATTATTTTATTAAAATGGTACATCAAAATAATAAATGTTATTTTTCATTTATTCATATACTATGTTTATGCACATAATTTAAAAATGAAAAACTTAAATTAACCATTCAAATAAAAATTAAACCAATACGAGTTTTACCCTAAACGGGACTTTTACCAAATTCATGCCCACGCAGGGGCCAACTAACAAAACAAACAAACCCACGCAGGGGTCAAATAAAATATATGCCCTCGCAGGGGCAGAACAGAAAGAAATACCCACGCAGGGGTAGAGTACATAAACAAATATATGTCCACGTAGGGACATGATTACAACAAACATAAATAAACAAACAAAGGATTCAGTGACCCTTCTTGCTTTTACCCTTAATCAAATCCACTATTTTCTTAAACATCCCCCGATTATGCCTCCGATCATGCCGCAACTCATGTCGCATCTCTTGACGCACCCCTTGAATCTGATGAAGGATTTCTTGCATTTGGGGTGGTGACATCGCCGGTGCCTGAGGTGGTTGTTGATAATGCGGAGGTTGAGGAGGCTGTTGCTGATAAAGTGGAGGTTGAGGAGGCTGCGGTTGCTGGTACCCATATGGTGGGTATCCATATGTTGATTGTCCCGTAGCTCAAGTACCTCCATAGGGACCTTCTTGATGGAACGTGTTGGAGTTTGCTGCTATCCAATAGGGGTCCTCCGTAAAGTTGTACCCCGTGTGAATCTGCTGCTCGAAGGGGTTGAAGGCTGCAGCACCAGTGTAAGCGGGGATTGGGTCTCCAAAACCCAATGGTGGCTGTGGCGCGACTGGCGCAGTGTTCACTTCTGAGATGGGATGCGAAGATTCTCCCGTCTCCGGTTCTTCGTGAAGTGGCAAGAACCGACTGCCACTTGAATGTGGAGGGGTGCTGATGCGTATTCCCCCTCGTGCGGATATTCGCACGGTAGTTCTCCTTCGCCTCGGGGGCGAGGGAGGCTGAAGCAAAGGTGGTGCTGCTGGCGGAGTGACCGCTACAAGTCGGGAATCCTCAGAAGGATTCTGCTGCTGCTGTGGCTGCTGCTGTAGCTGCTCCTGCTGGTGTAGGGGAGAGTGATGTGGCTGGTGCAGGGGAGAGCTATGGTAAGACTGGTGAAGAGGAGAGTTATGATATGACAGGTGCAAGGGAGAGTGATGTGGCTGGTGCAGGGGAGAGTTATGATAGCTGGGGGTGAACACCCAGTCGTACTGCTTGAAGTTCTCCTCAAAGCTGTCGGGACCATTATATGGTGATCCCATGAAAGGTGACCCATCAGAAATCTCGATGGGGTGGTTTGGAGTTCCAGATGGCGGCATTGCAGGATCAGTATCCTCATCGATGTCCATCTGGTTGCCACCAGAGAAGTGGTCTTCGGGCCCAAGTGGGTTAACACCCATAGGCACATCCAGGTAGTCATCAGGGTTGAACAAACCCTGGAAAACAGGTGATGGTTGGTTAAAAGGTGACTGGTGTCCTAGAGGAATATAGGACTGGTGAGAGTTATGGGGCTCATTCTCAGAATGAGGCCCAAAGGAGTGTGGGATGGAAGGTGAGGTACTCAGTGAAACTGAGCGCCTAGCTGGTTCAGTAAAGGATCTCCAAAGATCCTGAGCATCCGTGTTGTGAGGGTCCGATGGTGTTCGCCGGTGTGATGGTCCGGCCTCGTGGTCATTTGGGGCTACGTGAGCTCCTTGTCCCCTTCCTCTTCCTCGCATACGTGGCGGCATTTTTGTGAACCTGTCAAAAAACAACAAGTGATACAACAAAAATATATATAAGACAAAGTTAGAATTAAAAACCAAAATTTGGAAAATTCCTAAGTTCTTTGTCTAGACTTGAGAATCGAGGAATGTGCAATTGTGTAACTGAGATTAAACACAAAAGGCTAGTGTTTAATTCACTCAGAGTTGGCTCTGATACCAACCTGTCACACCCCTATTTTCCACGTGTCACCGGTGGGCCCGGTGGGGAGTATCGTGACGTAGTTGGTATCATCATAGACAAACAACACAATATTTAAATGCACAGCGGAAGCAAAGATAGATTCATTTCAACTTTAACAAAGTGTAATATTAAATATCACGAATAGTTGAAACGGATCCACAGGCGGATCAAAATAAAAATAAGATATTGTTCAACAGTTTATTGTCGTCCAAGCTTGCGAGACTTATTGTGGACGCTCTAGAAGACAGCCAGCCTATTACGTGTAGTACCTGCACTTAACCTTTTGGGAAAAATACGTCAGTTTACACTGGTAAATACAATTTAACTGACTCATTTTGAAAATGATTGAAAATTGATTTGAATGCACGTGGCACAAAACATTTTATAACTTGGGTTAATTACACAATATAATCATGTGAACGAATTACATGTTACTATGCGTTCAGTAGCCCGGATCTTGTCCGGGTTAAAGATCAATTGACCCTCCACATTAGAGTTATACACTGACAGGTGTACGCCTACACCCCGTGCTCAGGTCGTGGCCATCTCGTAAGATGATGCCGAGGATATCCGGGACATGGTCATTAACCCCCCAAAGGCTTTTAAGTAAACAAGACTGTTTAAACGAGCCGATCAAATTATTCAATTAACCACCCAAAGATGTAAGATTTGATGCTCGATCAAGTGGTATTCTATATACCGTAACCCAAGCCCGTATAGGGAAAATAAGTTAAAAGTATTTACCTGAGTAAAGTATAAATCTCAACTAGCAAAATGCAAGTAGCTTTTACCGGTGCTCCTAATCTGGAACGAAGGTTTATAATAACCTATTAGATTTCTAACGGGTCTTTATTTAAGCTTAAGCTTAGACCGGCTAGTTTTAAAGGACGATACAGTTCAAACGCACGATTAAGCGAAGACCGGATAGAATGTGATTTAGACCCGACAAGTTTGAATACTTGTATAATATGGGTATACTAAATACATTCTGGATTTTGAGACAAAAATGATAATGTTTGACCCGTCTCGGTCAATTTATGCAACTAGTTACATAAACCGAACCGAACGCGAAAAGAGCGTTACGGGTAACCGTAAGAGTCATATGCAAGTTCCCTGAGATAATATGCTCTAAACATGTCATAATATCAGTAAGTTATTTTCTATTATGCCAAAAACGGATTTAAACACAAATTAGGCCTCATAAGGGCATTTTGGTCATTTAAAAGATTATAAAAGAGTTTATTTGTAAATCTGAGTTACGGGTCTGATTTATACAGTAAGCATACTTAATTTAACATTTTATAACAGTAGGGTATGACCCATAAGTGAAAATCATCATTTAAAACCAAACTATGCACCTTAGGGGTATTTTGGTAATTTCACAAGGGCTAAAAATGCCAAAATTGGAAACCTGAGTTTATAAATTTGTACTTACTGTTATTTTATAAAAATATGCTAAGAACATCAGTAGGTATCAACTTTATATGTTTAATATGGTTATAGTACATACTATGTGTTAAAAACGCTTAAAAAGGCGATTTAGAGCCGTTTCCGGGTTTTTAAAAGAAAGCTGATATTTTTACATTTCCAGAATGCTCAAAATATTTTATTTATTAAATAAAATCAGTAGAAAAAGGTTTGGGGTCAAAAGGATTTGTAAAACTCATTTTATGGCTAAAAAGGGCAAAATCGGTATTTACCGAATTAAACTTAGAGACCTATGATATGATCAGCCAAAAATTAAATAAAAATCTTTAAAAATCCCAAAATATTATATAACATCAGTGGGTAAAAAGTTTGATATCAAAAAGTGGGTTTAAATAGATTATATGCTAATTACGCCGTTTAAGTAACATAAGGCTTTCAAATTACGATATTGAGCATAACTCTTAATCTGGACCTCAAACTGATATCAAATTTTAGGTGCAAGTTTATAAATCAGTAACAAATGTTTCTACTCTTTCACTTTTTCAAAAATCACGTTTTATAGTAAAAAGGGCAAAATAGTCAACTTTAAGCATAAATCGGAAACATGCATATGAATCGGTTAAGCATTGAACCACGTTGTAAAATCTCAGAGAGTTAAACTTATATGAAAATTGGTCCAAAATATGCTCTAAGGCAGATCTCAAACATGCATGAACGGATCAGAACTGAAAGTCAAAGAAAAAGTCAATTTATGCGACTTTCGGTTCCAATTCGGGTTTAAACTGAAAATTGTCGAGTTGATCATGTTGAAACATGTTCTTACATTAATTACAAAGTTATTTTGATGATCAAACAAGTTGCATGTAGCCTACATTGTTAATCATGCGTAAATTTGCAAAAACACATTCTGTTGACTTTTTAAGAAAAGCTTTGACTCGACAATTAACATACTTAGAGTGGGAATCTGAAAATACCCTTTTTGGGGTTTGTTACCCACATAAATACCAACTTGTAGGTACTTTCAATTTGATAAATGACAGAGCCAATCTCGTTTAATCTCAAAGTCAAGTTTAAATTACGATGGTTTGACTTTCGGTTGATAAACTAAGCTAGAACGAATTTGCAAAGGTTATGAATACTTACAATGGTCCTAATAAAGCTTAGAGATCACTAGGAAGATGTCTTGACGTCCAGAGAGCTCCAGGAATTGATCTTGTGAATTTTGAAAGTGTAAGTGTTCATAGTTTACTACTTCAATGATCTTTATAACAAGTTTGATCTTCACATGGAGCTGCCACAAGAGTCTATGAGTGATATAAGATGAAGACAAGTGCCCCTAGATGCATGTAAGTTCATTGGTGAGCTCCCTGAATCGACAACAGCTGGTAACAACTCGCAAACAGACCTGACTGGCACCTGTGCGCTGTTTTGTTCGCTGGTGACCCGCAGGCGGGCCGCATGACCAGGTAAGCGGGCCGCGTACGTGTGTGCGACCAGGTCTTCAAGTTTTCACCAAATTACAATTCAGTCCCTGATCTTTGTAACGAGTTTTTGGCTATTTATCTTGCACATTAGACCCTAAAATCTTATTTTTAAGGGCCTTGGGATATTTACAAACATGGAAAAGTCCTCGAACAACTTTGTGCTTACCCGAAAAGTCACGAAATCAACGTTAACGTATTTGACCCTTCGTGTACGGTTTTGATCATAACTTTCTCATACGATCACGAAACTTCATGAAATTTTTACCACATATTCTAGTGAGTATATTTTATCATTACAAAGCTTCGGGTCTGCCAAAAGCTCACTCAGAGGTATACTTTCAACATGTTGACACTTTTAGCCCCTGTAGTTTGTAATTCCTCACTTTCTTTCATTTTCCGCTTCGTATGATCCATGATTTATCCGTTTCAGATTATAAACACCATGTAGGGTTATTGTAGGGCCTATTTATCAATTGTTGACACTTTGGACTCTTATATTCACATAGTTTCACTGTTTGTCAACTTTAGTCCCTCTAAAGTATGTTTTCACATATTCAAGGCCAATGACACGTGTCAATACATTATTGGACGTAAATTTTCGAGGTGTTACATCCTCACCCCCTTAAAAGAAATCTCAACCTCGAGATTTACTGAAACAAATGAGGGTATTTTTCTTTCATCGTGGATTCTACCTCCCATGTGTATTCGGGACCTCTTTACCTCTAAAGTATGTTTTCACATATTCAAGGCCCATGACACGTGTCAATACATTATTGGACGTAAATTTTTGAGGTGTTACAGTTGGGCAATCTCAACGCACCATCCAAACCCTTAAAGACATGCTTAGGGCATGTGTAATCGACTTTGGTAATGGCTGGGAAAAACACCTCCCGTTAGTGGAGTTTTCGTATAACAACAGTTACCACACCAGCATCCAGGCCGCTCCGTTCGAGGCATTGTACGGACGGAAGTGCCAATCACCTCTTTGTTGGGCAGAGGTTGGCGACAGTCAAATCCCAGTCCCAGAATTTATAGTAGATACAACCGAGAGAATTGCTCAAATACGACAACGAATGGCGGCAGCTCGTGACCGTCAGAAAAGCTATGCTGATAAGCGAAGGAAACCACTCGAGTTCCAGGTTGGGGATCGAGTGCTACTTTAAGTCTCACCTTGGAAAGGTGTAGTTCGTTTTGGCAAACGAGGCAAACTCAATCCGCGTTATGTAGGACCGTTCGAAATCATTGAGAAAATTGGCAAGGTCGCTTACAAGTTGAATCTACCTGAAGAACTCAGCGGAGTTCACAATGTTTTCCATGTGTCGAATCTGAAGAAGTGTCTGTCAGATGAGACCATCATAGTTCCCTTAAAGGAGCTCACAATCGACGACCGGTTGCGATTCGTCGAGGAACCAGTTGAGATTACTGATCGAGATGTTAAGATTCTCAAGCGTACCAGGATACCTCTTGTTCGAGTTCGTTGGAATTCCCGTCGTGGCCCAGAGTATACCTGGGAACGAGAAGACCAATTGAAACTCAAGTATCCCCAGTTGTTTAAGAAAAGTGCAACCACTACTGAGGCTGGAGCTACTGCAGAATTTCGGGACGAAATTCCAAATCAACGGGGGGATGATGTGACACCCCAGGAAAAGCCAGTAAACACCACAACTTAACTAGCTTCCTCAGTAACCACGCACTAAATTTCGGGACGAAATTTTCTTAACAGGGGGAGAATGTGACAACCCTCATAATTACATGTATACGTACGATTCAGTAATGATAATTAAAGTGCTTGATGACTGTGTGGAATTACTTAACTGTTTTCTGGTTACTGCGTCATACTTACATGTGCTTGTTAACATACTAGTATTGTGCAGAAAATTGACTAAATGTGAATGTTTTCCTAAGTGTTAGGAATTAAAAGTGTTAGAAAAATATATATAAAAGACACTTTACGGACTAATTAAACACTTTAACGAAACAGTGTCTAACCGAACAACCGGACATTACCCGGGACACCAAAATTTTGTCAAATACATTATTTAATTATTTCTTGGCTAGTCATGATCCCCGAACACCATAACACCCACTAGAAATATACTAACTAATACATGTAATATTATACTTGAACATGAACTAATAATTTCCAACTTACCATTCAAAGTTTCATTTACCCCCCCCCCCCCCCCCCCCCCCCTTATGTAACCGGCCCCATGTGGGGGACCCCACCACCTTGCTTGCTAAATCTCCCATATATCTTATAAGATCTTGCTTTGCTTGCAATCTTGAACAAGATATTGTAAGGATCCTATAAGTATGATG
Organism: Helianthus tuberosus; assembly: GCA_030545235.1. Taxonomy (NCBI): domain Eukaryota; kingdom Viridiplantae; phylum Streptophyta; class Magnoliopsida; order Asterales; family Asteraceae; genus Helianthus; species Helianthus tuberosus. The sequence continues at coordinate 177,675,462 of CM060424.1, read as the reverse complement.
GCTATCAAGTTCATATCAATTCATATCTTGCAAATTCATCTCACCCAACTCCCTCATCTCTCTCTCCCTCTCTCGGCCCTCCCTTCACCGCCACCATCACCCCCATAAATCCACCATCTTCATCCATTCTTGAGCTTCATACTAAACTAGAAGGTGATTCAAGGAAGTTGCAACTTGTGGAGCTTCAAAGGACTTTTGTTTCTTGCTTTTTCATCATCATTTTTCATCATCTTCTTCACTAGAATAATCCCTAGCCTTTGTGCTAGTAGTAAGTCCTTGTTTAACTCTTGTTCATCTTACTTTTATGGTTAAAGTTCTAGTATGTTGAAATTTAAAAGAACACTAAAAGGGTTTAAACAAGAAAAAGTTTACATGAAGATGAAATGTTGTTAGTAGGATGTTGTAGTGAATATGTGCTGATTAGGGTTACATGATATAAATGACTTATAACCTGCTGTAAGTGTGTATGAGAGTCGTTGTTGTTCGCTAAACATGTCAACGGAATTAATCGAGCACGCGTTAGAAAGTTAAGAACTAAAAACAGAAAGCTGGTTGGTGTTTACAGCCAACTTCAGTTGGCTGTAACCAGATCATAACTTAACGAAAAACTGATTTTCTTGAGTCTATAACGTGTTATTATGAAATACGGTTCTAATGGCACTAGAATCATAATTTTTGGACTTCGTTTGCTATTTTTAAAGGGGTCGTTTATCACAGCAGCAAAAGCTGCATTTTTACTGCTGAAAATATGTGTTATGTTTTTCATTATAACTTAAAATCTGTGTAGAATTAAGTCACGAAATTTGTACTGTAGATGGACACTGATGTCGTAGTAATTCTCCCACTGGAATTTCATCAATCGGACATACCACAAATTTTAAATGAATTATTCTGTGGACTGCAGTCAGAAAGTGATGAATCTGATTGCAGTCCGGAAAATGATTTTTTATAAAATATTGGTGATGAATTGGATCACGAGATTTTTACAAAATAATATTTGGATCGTTTAAGACCTTTTGTAAAAAGTTGGGAATTTTTGGAACAGGTTAACTATTTTATTACAATTCCCGAAAACAGCCCAGTTTTGAATGTAAAAGCTGAAACGACATAAGTAGTAATTTGCGTGTCTAAATGTCGGGTAGGTTATCTGAGAATGATCTAACATGTTATATGTCAATAAAAGTGTTATGTGCAATGTCGTATGTTTATTTATGAACGGGAATAGATGGGAACTTTATATGGGCATGAACGGTTAAAGTTATGCATGTTATGTGATAGATGTGTGTAGGAACTTCATACTTATTTGAAGTCACTAATAAACTAATTGGTAATCATACTAGGACGTGATTGACCGACCTTGACTGTTAGCTATTTTTGAGAGTCTAACCGAGCAACCAAAGGTGAGTCACACTTTCTACAAGGCATGGGATTCCCGGTGGTTCGGGAATGGGTTAAGAAACTAAAACGGAACCTACATATCCTCCTTGGGTAAGATATGTATCGCCATCCTCCATAGGTAGGATACCAATATTAATCCTGCATATTCTCCTTGGGTAGAATATGTACCGCCATCCTCCATAGGTAGGATGCCAATATAAATCCTGCGTATTCTCCTTGGGTAGAATACGTACGTTAGTCCTCCTTGGGTAGGACAACAACCTTAAAACTTACTAGACAAAACTCTATCATGAAGTCCCTCATTTTATATCGACTTAATCGCCGAGGCCAATGGCGAGCGGGTCATTAGTTAATAGCGCTATTAGGTTTAACAAACCTCACACCGTGTCGATCGGACGGGCGTTGTCACACCCCGACCACGTAAAACAACAAACCGTGGCGGAAACGTCGGGGAGTGTTGTAACAGAATTATTGTTTCAAACCATGGATACAAAGAGTTTCGTTTTATTAAATATTAAACATTGTCTTAAAGTGAAGCAAGCAAGTCAAACATAGTCTATCATTGTTATTAAATCGCTAAGGCCTCGTCCAGGTCCTATGTGACTCAAGCATCCTAGCAATCAACATTTAAGCAACATCACCTGAAACATATGTAAAAACAAAGTCAGCAAAGAAATGCTGGCGAGCACATAGTTTTTGTGTGAGTGTCAGATTCATGGCTCGTGGAAATATCTCGTATAACCTTGTTAGTTGATATTTGAAAACCTTGTTTTGTAAACCATTTGTATTGTAAAATGAATAACCAAGTCAAAACAGATTGGTTATAATTTATAAACCTTGATGCCATGAATCTTAACCCAAAACATTTGTTTATGTAAACCAAATCATAAATCGTTCTCGAAATAAAACTCGTATGGTTTATATAGTTTCATAAACATCGTTGTGTGACATCGTTTAACTCGTTCTCGTTATAGATCATCGTTCATTTGTTTAAATCGTTCAAAATCGTTCAATCGTTCTCGTTTTAATTGTGAAAACTACTTTTGGTCGTCTCGCTAATAACATTCAAACCTTCATGACTCGTTCATCGTTCAACTCGTTCTTGCATTAACAAACCTCCAAAGGGTAAGTTAACAATCTTCAGATTCAGTCGTTACCCACCTAACCCATACATAACCATGGGTCCGGTCTGATAACGGGATTTGTCGGATCCTATGGTACCATAACCTAATACTGGTCGGCTTGATCAATGCTAATGAACGTCATTCGTTATGTAACTACCATCAACAAGTTCGTTCACATTATCGAAATCGTTATTAGTTTTGTATAAACCATCTCAATCATTTTGAAACCATCGTTAGAATATTGAAATCGTTTTGATACATATGAATCACCTCAAAACAATCGAAAACAGTAAAAAGAGGGGATCTATGTACTCACCTTTGGGTGCGTTTTTATATGTTAACACGATCCCTCAATTTATTAGTCCTAAATTAAATAAGAATGACTTAATAATCAAAATTCACAAAAAATACCGAAGTTTCTCCGATAGTTAGAATTTTCACATAACTTTGAGTTTTCTCGAAAAGTTATTATTTTTGATTATTTTGGTGTATATGTATATATATATACTCAAGCGTAATACACATAATCTCGTCATCACTAGCACATCATCATACACATATTGTAAAACACATAGCACATTGTAACACATAAAATTTACTTATGAACAACCCATTCTAGTTATGTCGAAAAACACTTATTTTAGCGTTTCGGTAACATTTTCGGGCGTCGAAAGTCACGTATGACTAACCAAACACCAAGTAAACTTAATATAAGTTAAAATACTTGTTTTTATATCAAAAATATCAGTTTGGTTACTGATCTAAAACAGTTTTGTAAAAGTCCCCCGAAAAGGCGATTTTTGACCGTTTTACCGCATAGTTTTGCATCAACCGTTACCCGAACCATCCCAAATCGAAATGAATTGAAATTTTAACACAACCCATGTCATTTACTGAATAAAATAATGGTTATACTCATGATAGTGTAGGTCTTAAACAAAGCACATAAATCATGCAAATTTCACATAATTTACCACTTTTTAAGCCCTATGTACAACATGCAAAGCTATTAAACCTATGTCAAAGTTTCATGCCATTATAATTTACCAAATAAATGTTATTTTTGTGTTTATAACCTGTTCAAAAATTATTTTTGTCATATAGCCATTTTTCATCACTTCTTGAGCTTTAAACCAACATATATTCACATGTACAAGTGCCTAAAGCATACTATCATAGCAACATCATTTTTTTGAGTTTAAAAACATAAAATATGAGATTTATTCAGATTTATTTGCTGAAGTAATTTACATTTAACATCTCATACATAAATCACCAAATACTTGCATTTTTACCACCATTCAAGAACATGTAACAACATAGACAAGTATTTAACAAGAAATCGAACTTCAAGACTCATACACACACATATATATGTACGGTTCATACATACATATATACATCACCATTTTTATTTGTAACAAGACCCATTTCATTTAGATTTCAAGTTTAGTGAAAATCCCAAGATTCAAGAGAAACTTCAAATCATCAAGAACAACCAAGAATCTAAAGTATAATTTAAACATAAGTGTTATACCTTCAAGATTCAAGTAGGTTGTAGGATGAGATTTTGATGATAGGAAGCTTGTAATCACTTGACAACACCTTGGGAACCCCTTTAGATCTTCACACCAACTTGAAGGTTGCTAGTAATGAGCTTGATTATGAAGAACAAGACTTGAAGAAGATGAAGAAGGAGAGAGAGAGAGATGGGGATGGTTTTGGAGAGAGGAGATTGCTTAGATTGAGTGGTGATCTTAAAAAGATATGTGTAGAGATTTATAAGAGGATATGGAAGATATGTTAAGATATGGTGGATTTGATGGAGATTCTTGCATCTACAAGTGTCATAGATGGGTGAGAAGTGGCATGGGGAGGCCGCCACCTCTACCTCCACTTACATACATATGCCAATTTTTGTAATAATATGTTATATGTAGGCTAAAGCGGGTGTTTAACTGGATACCGGGTATTTTATCTAGCGTTTAAATCCCGGTTTATGGCGTTCTAAATTATTTTTATTATTCTATAAAAATAAACTCGCCAAAATACTACTGAAATAAATTTCAGTTGCCAAGACTGGCTGCGTTGTCCGTGTTTCGCAGTAGAAGCACTGTGTCGCGCAGAAACACGCGGTACGCGCTTAAACTTGAAAAACAACGTTTTTAGGCGTTTTAATTTATTTTTCAACACGAACCTGATTAAAATAAAATTTTAATCATAACAGAATATTTTTGGGATTTAAATATTATCCGGGCGGTCTCCAACGTTCGTTTCGCAGTTTTGTCGTAAATAGTTCTTTAGTTCAAATAAACATGTCTTTGCCATACCGAATCCTTCGAAACTTATTTCTAAATTATGTAAAGGATGTTTAGGGTATGTTCAGCTTACGTCACAGTTCTGGAGTGTACGTCGCGTTAAACTAACTGTGTTTATGCACCAGTTTGCGTATAACCTTCCAGAAAGTGATTTAAAGCTTGAAATCGAAATTGAATCAAATTGTAAAATCATTGAACACAATTGCACATATAATAACACCAAAACACATATAATAACACCAAAGCACATTATTTTATTGATAACCAACAATGTTTTACATTATACGATGATTAATGAACACAGTTGTCACAGTCTCCCCTACTTTAGGAAATTTCGTCCCGAAATTTTATTTAGAGGAAACTCGTGAAATCAAATGCGGATATTTCATCTTCATCTGGTCCTTACGTTCCCAAGTAAACTCGGGGCCATGTTTGGATTCCCAGCGAACTTTGACCAAATGAATCCGTTTGTTCTTCAACTGTTTGTATGTACGTTCCACTATCTCCACAGGTTTCTCGACAAAGTGCATCGTTTCATCAATTTGAATTTCGTCGAGAGGAATGTGAAGATCAGCATCAGCTAAACACTTTCGCAAATTGGACACGTGAAAAGTCGGATGAACATTTCCAAGCTCTGGAGGTAGCTCTAGCCGATAGGCAACCTTTCCAATTCTTTCAACAATCTTAAATGGTCCAACATATCGTGGTGCAAGTTTTCCTTTCTTTCCAAATCTCACCACTCCCTTCCAAGGTGACACCTTGAGTAGGACACGGTCTCCGACTTGAAATTCTAAGGGCTTGCGTCGCAAATCTGCATAGCTTTTTTGACGGTTTCGAGCTGTCACAAGATTATCGCAGATTTTCTTGATTTTGTCTGTTGTTTACAGAATGAGCTTAGGTCCAGTTAGCTGAGCTTCACCGATCTCATTCCAACATACAGGTGAACGACATTTTCGACCGTAGAGAGCTTTGAATGGTGCCATATTAATACTAGAATGATAACTGTTGTTGTAAGAGAACTCGATCAGTGGAAGATGAGAATCCCAATTTCCACCAAAGTCTATTACGCATGCTCTAAGCATATCTTCCAAAGTTTGAATCGTTCTCTCAGATTGACCATCTGTTTGGGGATGATAAGCAATGTTTAAATTTAGTTGAGTTCCCAAAGCAGATTGCATGGTATTCCAAAAATGAGATGATTAATGAACACAGTTGTCACAGTCGTGTACTAATGGACTATGGCAAACTGTCAATGATGATAGAACATTGACGTAGGGCACAACTATTGTTCGTCAGTTGTCGATATGGTAACGGTCTAGTAGTTCACATGGGGAAGCCCCCACTGATTATGGATATGGTTTGGGTAATAAAGAAGGAACTGGTTAATCATACTTTCAACTATGGGGTAACCCCCATGGCAAGTAAGCCAGCGAAAGACAAACCATGTTTTCAGAAACAACATAAAACTAAACAACCAACCGTGAACTCACTCAACTTTGTTGTTGACTCGTTGTTACATGCCTCACAGGTCGCTAGATGCTTATGGAGCTTGCATGAGGAGGAGGTCGTTGTGGGATATGGACTGTTATGTCCCGTGCTAAATATTTAATCCTTATGAACTTATTAAACTTACGTATTGGACTTTAAACTTATGAACTATGGAACTTATGTTTTGGACTTACGTTTTATGCTTCCACTATTTAACTTAGAGTTGGTTACTTCCTTTTGGTCACCAATTATATTGTGGTTGGTTTTACTTACTTAATTACGTTGTTCAATATGATTGGTAGCTCGATCCTGGTCATGTGACGCCTCCAAGCGGTGATACTCCGCGTGGTGGATTTTGGGGGTGTGATACGCGTGGCGCGGGGGAAACCTTTTTTGTAGGATCGTTTTCAGACCCGAACGAGTCGATCAGAAGAGTTTTTCTCAATACGAAAGGCGGAAACAGATGTATCGAGTTCAATTCAGCAAGAATATCACCTTAAATTGTCTTTTGATTGATTTGACAAAGAATTACAGTGAGTAGACACTTCGGCAGCACTTCGGCTCCGGAAACAAACATACATCAATGACTCAAATGAAATCAGGACAACACATATATATAGGCGTGGTAATTCCGTTTGAAACGGCTCAAATGAAATCACATTCAAACGGAATCACTGATTTCGTTTGAACTACTATTATGTGATTTCAAACGAAATTACCTTTTCTAATTCCGTTTGAAATGACCTCTCACCCTATTTTTGACATATTCCTCGTGTAACATGCCCTGATCTATCTATAAACATACAAGACTCGATACAAGACGAAGTTGACAGACGCATGCACCAACAGACTCCCCCTCGAATGTTGACGAGTCTTCAGTGTCGAGTCTTCAACATCTTCAGTCTTTATCAGTCTTCTCGACCTCTCCTGAAGTATCTTACAATGTAAAGCATCCTCCATCTCTCTCTTCTCTCTATCAACTTATCTCCCCCTCGGATGTTGATTTAATCTTCAATTCCAGAATCACAATCTGGCTCTGTCTCACTTCATCCCAAGATCTGTAATTGGCTCTTACATTCTCTTGATCAGATCTCTTGATTCATTAAGTTTATCAGCATCAGCAGTTCCAGGATCATAACCTGGCCTACCTGCACAAACTCTACCCAAAAATAAATTTCACAAATTTAACATTTGACAAATTTATTCTCTGCTTACCACTTGTATTCACAAAACAATAAATGATTTTACAATGTTAATCACAGATTTGAAGAAATATCATTTTCATTTTCAAATAATTTTTTTATCTCAAACAAATTCTCCCAAACCTTTTGTTCATCATGTTTAACACTCGGAATTTTGAAAATTAGCTCTTCAACATCAGTTGTCGAAAATCTTTTTGGATTTTACAAAATTTATGCTAAAACACACTTAAAATCTTTTTGGATTTTTGAACACAAACTAAATGCCGAAAAGAAATATTTACAGACAATATTTTTGTGAGTTTGTGTAAGAGGATCATATCAGTTTTTTAGACAAATCACCAACACCGTTAAGCTTTAATCATTTTCTGTTCTAAACGATTCACTTAGATTGTCAGTATACTGATCCACTTAAATTTTCACACAAAGTTCAACTGTTTCGAGATACGAGGTTAGTGTTTTAAGCACTTAAAATTATTCGCGTGTCCCACCTCAGAATATACTCCCGTATCCAGATCCCAATATTCAATCTTACGGGTGAGTATACCACATATGATATTTGTAAAAGGGTTAAATGCGAGAACCGTGAGAGCTCAGGTCAGAACTTCCGTTCAGCAGAGAGATGACGGCTTCAACTTTTGGTGTGTCCCCTTTAGAGAATCTTTTGTTTCAATAGCACATGATTAGCATTTTGCAATGTTTCATCATTTTTTGTACTGAGGGCGGTGCTATATTTCAAGCAAGCAGAAAGTATTATACGGGGACTAGGCCATTGCTTCCGCAAAATCAGAAGTCCCGGGATAATACCCCAGATATCACTGAGTATAAAGACCTAGTATCTCAGAAAGAGGGACCTTTCAAACAAGATTTCGGGGGTTACCCATATATCCTAGAGATGTTCCCCACGATATAAGCAAGTTTGAAATATAGGTTTATATCTCGTCACAATCTACTAAATGTGTAAAAACCTACTGGCATATCATCAGTGAGACCGTTTATCACATTTTGACTTTTCCAATTCTTTAGCATGTTGTGATAATCCACTGATGTACTATCATTTCCTCTTTTCTACAACAAAACTCATTTTTGATTTTATCATGTTTTTGGCTTTTTCAAATTTTCAAATGTTTTTGGATTTTTTGAAAAATTCTTACTCCCCCTAAAATTCAAACACATTTAAAGGAAATTTGAAAACAAACTGTACAAGTAAAATGACAACTGATATCAAATCACTTCAATTCGCCATCCACTTGGCAAAAACAATCAGAACTCCCCCTCACAACAAACTATTTTCCCATTGTGATTTCAAAACACTTAAGTTTTTTTTAATCAAATGGTTTTTCCGGAAAATAAGTTTTGTTGATTTTACAAACCACTTGTAGGTTAGGGGATTCATCATCTTGTTCTTTCAACCACTTGAAAAATTTAACAGTTTTAAGATCAATCCACAAAAATCACTTGTAGAAAATCAAGTACAAATTAATGTCCCTGATTTACCACTTGTAAGTAAGCAACCAATAACCACTTGTAAGACGAAATCACTTTCGTGAATTTCTCAAGAAAGATGCCGATACCTGCTCCTCGCTTACCAACCTGGAAGCTCCGTCAATTCATACTTTTCATTCATCATAATATGTTCCATCCCAGTCACAAACCTGGGACGAAACACCCTTACCTGGTTTCTTCATTTTCTTCTCATAGAACTCTTTAACCCCTTTGACTTTTCTGTCAACCATTTTTTCCAAAGATGTGTTTCACTTTGGGGTTAAAGGCCTTTTCAACATCAAAAACCTTTTTATCAGAACAAAATTGATTTGAATTTCAACTTTACCAATTTTCTTCTTATAATTTTCAGCCCGAAGTGGTGGAAAGTTCACATCATCCACTATCGGCACTGATTTTTCACCTTTTTCCATAACCTGTGGCTCATCTGATTTTGTGGAATCGGATTCATCACCCAAAGTTAGCTCCCCTGATTTTGATGAATCAGAATCATTGCTAGACCCATCATCAGATTTCTTAACAACCCATTTTTGGTTGTTAAGATTTGCACTTTTCTTGTAAAATCTCTTTGAACATTCACCAATTTCAAATTTTGAATTTTTGAAAAGTTTAGTTCTCTCAATTGGTGGTTCAAACTCAACCATTTTTTCTTTCAGTTTAGAAACCCCCTGTTTGGTTTGAATTGCTTATGAACATTTCACAGCAAGATGTCCAATTCTACCACATTTAAAACAGGTTCGAGTCTCCTTCTTCTTTTAATCAACCATCTTCTCCATTTCTTCTTGCTTCTTCGCAAGGAATTCTTTGTTCGACTACTTTCTGAACAAATTTTCTTTTTCTTCTTCAGAAAATGTACCTGAAACAAATATCATTTTTAATTTAAAATCTCGAACATATTTTTCATTTTTATAATTTTCTGGTGGAATAAAACCCAGACCCTTCTTTTTGTAATTACCATTATGATTTGGTCTCTTTTGAAAACCAGAACCAGAATTGTAACCCTTTTCTTGTTTAACCTTTGTTGAACTCTTGAGGTGTAAGGATTAGGTTTTGTAGAAATATTTTCATCTTTTATTTCAGAAATATTGATTTCTGTCAGTTTAAAAACCTTTTTGATCATTTCTGGTTTAAAACCTCTTATTGGAAATTCCTCATCAGAATATAATTTGTCGGAATCATTCAATGTATATGCAACTTTGAATGTTTCGTCATTCAAATTAGATTTTGATAGAAGAAATTCTTTATTGTAAACCCGTTTCTCCCTTTTGACTGAAGGACTTGACATGTCGGACTTAGACTTTGACTCTGATTTAGACTCCGACTTTGACTCCTCCATTTCATTGTTATCTAACACATGATCCACCACTTTCTTCATCAATTGAGATTGTTGATCAGTGTCAGGCGATGTAAAAATGACATCAATATTTTCTGGCAAGTTAACTGAAGACTCCGACTCCCACTGTAAATTTGTTGCCTTTTCAACTCTTTCTGAATTTGGATTTCTCGGAGAATATCCATTTTCAAGCGGGGGTGGACACTTGTTGTAACTGACACCTTGTTTCTTACCGGATGTCATATCTTCATTATCCTTCTTCTTTTCCTTTTTCTTTTTAGAAATCTTTTCTTCAGATACTATCTGTTCTTCAGTTACTTCATCATCCTCAAATGCCTTCAACAGTTGGATAAATCCTGTCAATGACATAAGAAGTACATGATTAACTTTTTAACAAACGGTTTACTCTTTCTGTTTCAATCCTTTGAGTTTCTAGTTTTTGTTCCAGAACAGCACACTTTTCAATATAATTGTTAACAACTTTTTTCTTTGTCATGAAAGCTCCTTGAATTGTTTTCATGGCTGTTTCTTGTTCGCTACTTGACTCATTGTACTGATTCATGGCCTTGTTCAGAACATCGTAAGATTCCTTCAACCTGTTCATGTTGTTAATCAATTCGCTATTTTTCTTTTTCATGATCTCACAGGTTTCACAATTCACAGGAATCTTTCTTGCATCAACTTTGAACTTTGGAACTTCCTTTACCTTTCTCTTTATCACTGGAACTTCCTCATCATCACTGCTGACAGGTGTTTTAACTTTCTTCTTTTTCTTTTTAGCTTTATCGTCATCACTATCACTCTCTTCCATCATTTTCAAGTGTTTCAGCATTCGTTTTGCATAATAATCATTATCATCATCACTATCTTCTTCAATTCGAGCAACAAAAGCTTTTTCTTTTAAAATCTCTTTATCCGGACAGTAATCACCCCAACTAAAATTTTCCCAGCTAAACCCTTCAGGTAACTTTTCATCATCTTGATTTATCAGACATGCTTTACCATCAGTTGAAATATATTTGTCCAAACTAAAACCGTTAGACGATTTTTTATCATTTTGATTCACCAAACATGCTCTCTTTTTAAGACTCCTCTATTGTTTTTCTACCATGTGCCACTTGTGGTTCTTGTTGTTGTTGAGCAACTTGATGATAGATGGCCTTCCGGTAGTAATCATTGTTATTGAACGGATTTTGAGCTCCACTTGCTTCGCGATTAGTGCACTCCCTCTTGAAGTGTCCTTTTTCCCTGCAACGAAAAAAAGTAACTTCAGATTTATCAAAACCCAAATTAGAAACACATGCATCACGGAAATCATCTCTTCCTGTGATCTGTTTGAACTTCTCAGCTCTCCTCAACACACTTGCCAAACACCACTTAATGTCCATCAATTCCATTTCTTCAGCATCAATCTGATCGTAATCCTCTTTTGTAAGCATTGGATTCCCGATCCGACCTGCAACTAAACTACCATATGACTCTAAACAGTTCCCAACAAAGACATGTGACTTTTTGCAACTTCTTCAGAATAATCTTGATCATTCTCAAGATTCAATACAATGTTGCATTGTAACTTTCTTCCATTCTTGGTTGCTGACACGTTTGGATCAAATGACGGATATGACGAAAAACTCGTTTTGCTGTTTGATCCTTTAGAAGAACCTCCCGATGAACTCTTAGCATTGAAAGCTGTTTCAACCTTTGGTGACATGTTGGTCTTGTCATTAATACCAGCTTTGTAATAAAGACCGATATCTTGTTCACCATCAAAATCTTTCATTCTTGAAATTTTTCTTTGTTCCATCTCCTGTGCTTCAATTTTTTCAATGAACTTACTCAACGTTAGGTTGTTGAACCCTTTCTTGTTTCTTAGCATCATAAGGTATGTTCCCCAAGTCTCATATGGTAAAGCATCAGCCAACTTCTCAATCAATTCTTCATTATCCTTGGTGATGCTTACTCTCTTCATGTTGACTAACAAATTGCAGTATCTTTCAATGATCTTCTTTGTGCTCTCATTTTTCAAACCACGAAATAGATCAAACTCTTTCTTCAAAAGCGATTTTTTGTTCTTTATCATTTCTTGACTTCCAATAAACTTGGATCTTAATGCCCTCCATATTGAATATGCACTTCCAGTGTGTTGCAATAAAACCAAAATATCGTCTTTAACAGCTTGTTGCAGTAAACTGATCATCATCTTTTCATTTTTGTATTTCTTTTTCTCATCCACACTAAGATCTTTGATAGCAATCTCCTCTTCATCATCATTTGTTGGTCTAACATATTTTGTCTCAATACATTCCCAAGCATCCAAATAATTTGCTTGCACCCAATTTTCGAATCGTTCCTCCCAACCTTTATACTCCTCAATGTTCATAAGCTTTGGCGGTTTTTGCACAGTGCCCGTTTCATTTTCCATGTTCAAATTATGAGTAACAGATGCCGGAGTAGCCGAGGTAGTAGCAAAGGCGTTATAAAATTCCTCTTCCATGTTTCGGTTTTACAATTTCACAAACAAACAAGTTCAAACGGAATTAATATTCAAGCGAAATACTCTTTCAAACGGAATCACCAACAATACAACTTCAAGCGAAAAACCTCTTTGAAACGAAATTACCTAATCTTGTTTGAAACTTTCAAACGGAATAACAATCTGAAGCGGAATACCTAATTTAGTTTGAACCGTTCAAACGGAATCACAATTTGAAATGGAATAGCTGATTTCAAATGGAATTAACAGCAAACTCAAGCGAAATTACGTTGATGTCATCATACTCGAGCTGTTTTTTCAAACGAAATTACACATTTTACCAGTTTTAGATCGAATTAAGGTCCAATTCTTTCAAGGATTTGTTAAAACACTGTTGCGCACAATATGTGAGAAAATTAGCTGATTTTAACCGTGAAAAGTTGTTAATTTTGAAAAAGAAGGTGTAGAGATCAGAAATTGCAGCTGAATTGGTATGAACTCTTCCTATTGAGCTCTGATACCACTTGTAGGATCGTTTTCAGACCCGAACGAGTCGATCAGAAGAGTTTTTCTCAATACGAAAGGCGAAAACTGATGTATCGAGTTCAATTCAGCAAGAATATCACTTTAAACTCTCTTTTGATTGATTTGACAAAGAATTACAGTGAGTAGACACTTCGGCAGCACTTCGGCTCCGGAAACAAACATACATCAATGACTCAAACGAAATCAGGACAACGCATATATAGGCGTGGTAATTCCGTTTGAAATGGCTCAAACGAAATCACATTCAAACGGAATCACTGATTTCATTTGAACTGCTATGATGTGATTTCAAACGAAATTAGCTTTTCTAATTCCGTTTGAAATGACCTCTCACCCTATTTTTGACATATTCCTCGTATAACGTGCCCTAATCTATCTATAAACATACAAGACTCGATACAAGACGAAGTCGACAAACGCATGCACCAACATTTTTCCAGCAGGTGCAGGTTTGAAACCTGCATTTCTGCCCAGCTCCGAAAATTTTCTAAAATCCAACTTTAAACTAACATAACTTTTTACTCGCTAGTCCGTTTTAACCGATTCTTTTTCCTATGAGTCCGTAATAAAATCACGGATCTAACCATGTAGATTTCTCATCACGGAACCCGAGTTACCAGCGATTCGTTCACGATTTTACTCATTTCAATTATCCGACCCATTAGCAATAATTGCATAATACCACATTTCAGTTTCTTATTGCTCTTAGACATGGTTACCCAATCCCCCGGGCTTATAACCTTGGCGTAATTGCGCCATTCATGGCTTTGTGTTTTCTTAGAACTAAAATCTTGTTTCCTCGGAATTCAAACATTCCGTTTCAAGCTACATTTGCAACTTACTTCTATTGTTTGATCCAATATCCCGGATTCACAAACTTAGAGTATCATAGCCAAATTCATAAGCGTAGTGCAATCCAGCACTTAACAACATACGAGACTTTCAAGTCACTATTTTCATGATTCTTTTTATGGCATCAATTCGACCCGTTTGACTATCTAGCGAAAACTATCACTTTATTAACAAGCCAAACCCAATTTCAAATCTTTATTTTGACCCGTGTGATGGTCGAGTGAATTTCGCCACTTTAAAGACACATCAAACGCATCTATTACACTACAACTCCATTTATACATTAAACCCAAACATATATGCATAATTTAACGAGACTAAAGTCACGTACCATTAGAGCACACCCTTCAAGCGTGTATCTCCCCCGGCGTGTCCGCTTGACGTTCCGGATTCTTTGCCTAAAGAGTTCAATTCACAATAAGTTTAGAACTCTTCCATAAGCTTTAACGCATGATTCTATACAATGATCAAATCTGCGTTTTTACCCAACTTCTAACATTTTAACCCTCACTTAGGCGTTACATCAAACACCTAGCGGGTCAGATTTTTATATAAACAAAACCAAGTTCATGATTTGTAATTATCATCTAAACTAACTTCAATTAGTCCAATTCCATACATGTCTTAACATCAATATTTCCGAAATTACTCTTAAATTCAGGTTGTGCTAGAACAAGATCATAAATTCTAGAGTTTATCAAGTTTTCTTCAAGTTCCTTAATCACCTACAATGGTGATTTGAACTCTATAATTATCATGCAATCTTTTAACAAGATTTCACCTACGGTTTATCCCTAGACACCATATCTCTTCTAATTACATTCATGCAAGACATAATCAAGCTCAATTTTGATTTTTCATAATTAACCTAGAACTTGAGATGAATCAAAATACTAGAATTTCGCATACCTTGTGATCCTTTCAGTGAGGTGATCACTAATTCATGTTTAGAATTCGATTTGGGACTGAATTGAACCTTCAATCGATCAATTTTTGTGAGAGTTAGGGTTTGGTGAAGAACCCTTGTCGCCCCCTGCTTCTTGATCGACCAGACACACCCAAAGTGTGTGTTTGGTGTGTTTTAATTTTGTTTTTATGTAATTAAGTTTCAAATTTAGCAATATAGGCCCCCCCCCCAACTTTAGTTTGGTTTATAACTTGAGCATTTTGTTCTTTCATGCAATATTACAAGTCTCTGACTAACTAAGTTACTTATTTTCTAGTTAGCTTATTCTTGTTTATTAAATACATTATATTTCTTATTATAAAGTTTTATAAACTTCGGGGTGTTACAGGAGGGAGGAGGAGGCAGAGCGGCGATCGCGGCGCGGAGGAGGAGGAGGAGGAGCAGTGACGTGGAGGAGGAGAAGGAGCGACAACGTGGAGGAGGAGGGAGCGGCGGAGAGGAGGGAGGAGGAGGGGGTGGCGGTGTCGGCGGCGTGGAGGAGGACGAGGAGGAGGAGCGACGGCTGTGGTGGCTGCGGCGGAGAAGATGGAGAAGAGCTAGGGTTTTTGTGTGTTTGTGGTATCTTTGCAAAAAAAGGATGGAGAAGTGGTAAGAAGACCTTGACCCACATCTGCACCAAAAAGAGGATGCGCATACCTTTTTTAATGAAAGGTCTTCGAGATAACAAACAATCTTCAGACCCAAAGGTCTGCGCGACACAGACATAAGAGGCTAGAAAGCTCTTCTTCGAAAAAAAAGCAAACAACACCTAAATCTTTTTTCATTATTAAACACCATAAAAAGCCAAACAAGAGGCGAAGAAGGTAGTGGCGGAGGCAAATAACATAGCCTATAATCGTATGTACCAACGCCTGGGAACAAAAGAGGGGGAACATGATTTGTTCAAGATTGCCAAAGCTAGGGAGCGTAGGCAACATGATATAGGACTGGTGAAGTTTATAAAGGGTGATGATGGACGTGTTTTAGTCAGAGATAAGGACATCAAATTGAGATGGCAAGCCTACTTTCACAATCTATTCAACGACGGGATGGCTATCCAATGAGAAGTTGACAACCCCACTATTCAAAGGCCACAACAAAATAAATGCTATTGTTGACGTATAACACAGGGCGAGGTGTCACGGCCCCCGACCCCGGTTTTACCCGTTTCCGGAGCCCGCGGGACAGAAACCTGTGGTATTGGTATTTAAATGAGGCAGCGGAAATTTTAACAGGATATTTAAAACTAAAACATCCATTTATTTCATTTCAAATCTCGGGACAAACCCCGTAATTTACAATAAAGGAATTTCACTGGGAAATTCCCTGGTTACAAAAACATGTTTATTTATTTACTGAGCCACTTTCTTCAAGCTGTAGTACTACGTGGCACTTTTCCCTGGTTCACAGTAAATCACCTAAAACATGTTTGAAAAAGATTTTATCAGCGGTAAATACTGGCGGGTCACTCAATTTGTACAAAAGACACATTTGTTATAATTTACAGCATCAAGAGTTTTCACATTTGCCCCTATCTATTAATTAGCTGGTTCAGTTGTCACTCGACCGTATCTATGACCGTGGACATATCACTAAATTAGGCTCGCCCACCTAACGTGATAAATCATTAGTAGTAATGTGCACAAAACCCCCACATACTGCCAGTAATTAAAGATTAGCAAAGACTTAATCACTGCAAAGTATAACTGGAAAACATTTAGGGTTTTGTAAAGCAATTTGGTAAAAAGAGAATGACTCACATTGCAAATTTAGTTGGACAGAACCTTGACTACTGATTTAGCCTCGTAACCTAGTTAAATAACAATGCACATGAAACAAGGTCAGTAACTTAATACAACATTTACGATAACCGCATGAAATCAAAACCCTCACGACGAATGACAAAGTATAGCCCGAATTCAGACAGCACTTAAACATCCATCGGATCGGTTTCAATCGATCGGAGATTGTATCGTATCGGTGATCTAGTTATTACCCCGTATCACAGCAGCGTCTCGACTCTTTAAACGTAAATTCTAAGCAGATTATGAGTGTTTTGAAGGAAATTTTCGAACACAGAGAAAGCCCATGCAGTGCTCGATTTATAGCTGATTTTTGAGTCTCTCGCGGCCCGCGTAAACTCTAATAACATCTTACGCGGCCCGCGAGGGCCACCCTAGCTACGGCTAGGGCTAGCGTGTCACGTGTAGCCTTGCCACGTGTTAGACACACGTGGCCTAAAGTTTATCCGGAGATCTTTCAAGCTGTCGCGCCACGCGTAAGCTTACCTTAAGGCTTACGCGGCCCGCGAGCGACCCATAAATTTTGAATTTCTTGATTTTCAACAAGGATTAGGGTTTTAGGGGTCTAGGTTTCTACTTACGGGTCGTTTTGGGACATTTGCAGGTCCTTACACGAGGTGATGACGGCACTTAGGAAAATGGGAAGGCTAAGGCAGTTGGTCTGGACAACATGCCAATTAAGGTGTGGAAGCGTTTAGGAGAGGAAGGAGTTCATGGCTAACTAAGTTGTTCAATCTTATTTTCAAATATGGAAGAATGCTAGATCAGTGGAGTAGTAGTATCGTAGTACCCTTATATAAGAAAAAAAAGAGACGCCCAATGTTGTGGGAACTATAGAGGGATTAAGTTGCTAGGTCACACTATGAAATTATGGGAGAGGGTAATTGAGACTAGACTTAGAAGAGTAACTCAGGTTACGACAAACCAATTTGGTTTCATGCCAGGCCGATCAACTACGGAAGCTACACATTCTAAGGAGGTTGATGGAAAAGTATCGGGAGAAGAAACGAGATCTACATATGGTGTTCATAGACATTGAAAAGGCATACGACAGTGTGCCTCGTAGCCTGATTTGGGATGGTTTGGAGGATAGAGGGGTTCCTGGGAAGTATATAGACATAATTAGGGATATGTATGTTAGGACTAAAACTAGTGTTCGAGCGCCTGTAGGAGATACTGATTTCTTCTCTGTGGAGGTATGACTACACCAAGGATCTGCGTTGAGATTTCTTTTTGCGGTTGTCTTAGATTAGTTGTCAAAGTCGATTTAGAAGGCGGTTCCATGGTGCTTGCTTTTTGTGATGATATTGTATTAGTCGTAGAGAGTAAACATAGCCTGAATGCAAGGTTAGAGGAATGGCGAGCAACTTTGGAGGGAAAAGGTTTAAGAATTAGCCGCTCTAAGATTGAGTACGTATGGTGTGATTTTAGTGGTGTGGGTGATGGTGAGGAGACTCAGATCACCATTGAGGGACAAGTGGTCCCGCAATCAACTAAGTCCAAATATTTAGGATCGTTTATTCAGAGGATGAGGAGATAGATTGTGATGTAGCCCACCGTGTCCAGGTTGGATGGTGTATGTGGAGAGCAGCAACTGGGGTATTGTGTGACAAGAGGTTTCCAACCAAATTAAAGAGGAAATTTTATAGGATTGCAGTTAGACCTGCTATGCTATACGGAACAGAGTGTTGGGCTATTAAGAAGACACAAGCGCGTAAACTAGAGGTAGCGGAGATGAGAATGTTGAGGTGGATGTGTGGGCATATAAGGTTGGACATGATAAGAAATGAAGTTTTTAGGAATAGATTAGCGTTAACTAATATATCAGATAAGATCAAGGATGAGAGGTTGAGATGGTTTGGGCATGTAAGGAAGAGGCAGACGACGTCCATAGTTAGAACCATGGAAACCCTTACTGTCGAGGGAAAAAGGAGTAGAGGTAGACCGAAACTGACTTGGGAGGAGCGAATTAGGAAGGATTTAATAGACTTGCACCTTTCTGAGGACATGGTAGAGGATAGGTGTTCGTGGAGACGTAGGATTAGGGTTAAGGGCTATTAGGAGGTTCGTCCGGTGGGGTATTAGAGACCTGTCTTAGGAGCCTTGCTTTCTATTTGTTTTTTGTGGCCTTTGCATGTTAGTGCTTGCCTTTGTCTCTACTGCTTACATGTATGTTATTGCTTTCTTTATTGCGTCGTAGCTTTAAAATGAATATTTCCTCGACCTATGTTTTCTAGTTGCTTCCAAAGTAGTTATGTGCATATTTATGATTCATTTGAGGTTTATGGTTGAATGTAGTTTTGGAGTTGGGGATCTTATCGGAAGCAGCCTCTTTATCCATTGGGATAGAGGTAAGGCTTGCCTGCATCTCACTCTCCTCAAACTCTACGAGTAGCCTGGCTTTGAGTGGGATTATACTGGGTATGAATGATTGATTGATTATAATTTTTTTAATTTATAGAATAACAAATGTTTTGATTTTGCCTTCCCAAATACCATGAATAACGAAATTATAAGTACTAAGTTATAACTAACCACAAAGTGT
The DNA here is from genome assembly GCA_030545235.1 of Helianthus tuberosus. Classification (NCBI taxonomy): domain Eukaryota; kingdom Viridiplantae; phylum Streptophyta; class Magnoliopsida; order Asterales; family Asteraceae; genus Helianthus; species Helianthus tuberosus. The sequence goes on along the minus strand of CM060424.1, from coordinate 177,655,935 downwards.
AAGCATCATAGAAAATGATGAAAACCTAACCCAACAAAGAGAATATTTGAACCCTTTTGTTTAGATTTCAGAAGCGACTTTTAGGTCCACATTCATTGAAAGTGGGTTCTAATGATTGTTTGGCGATGTCGTATTGTGACAATAGATATTCATGTAAAAATGTAAAATTGAAAAGGCTAAAATTTGAAGTTAATTTCATCTTGATCTAGGTAGAGGTCCAAAAGGCCAGGCCCTAGACTACTCTAGCCCAGGCAAGGACTAAGTTAGCTCCATTGGTCTAAACGAGGGTGCAAATGCGTCGAGCTGAGCCCGAGTACGGACTCGTTTAACTTATAAAAACTTGAGCTTGAGCTCGAGCTCGACTGGCAGTTAGTTTATCAAATTTGAGCTTGGCTAGGGTTTAGGGTTTGACCCTTTGATTATTTATTAATTAATTTATAGCGGGCTCATTTTGCCTCGTTAGCCGGCCCGAGCTCAATAAGTGAAGCTCGAGCTCAGGCTCATTTACTATACAAGCTTAACTTTAGGCTCGAGTTCGAGCTTGTTTAAGCTCGGCTCGTTCAAACTTTTTTTTCAAGCCAGACTCGAGTACCTTGGTTTGTTTGCACCCCTATCCATATCTATAGCGTAAGATTTAATTCAGAAATCAAATTTATACGAGAATAACGAAAGCAATATAACTAATTTATTTTTCAATCTTAATAATTACAAAAATATAAGAAAATTATTGAACCGTAATGTTTAATTATTTATCTTGAAATTAAATAAATATGACCAAATTTTTTTATTTATACAATCTACACATGTGCATATATACATACTACCTATATAGAACTTACACATGTATAAGAAAAAAGTTTAAACATTAAAAAAAAACATAAGAACACATTTATTTAATGGGTTTAAAGTAAGTAACATGTAAATTAATTAAAAATTCAACGATTTTGGTTTGTTCTTCCTTTAATCGCACTAAAACCCTCTTTCAAAATAAACCTCCTTTTACATATTCAATTACACATTTAAATGAAAAATTTTGTAACAAACAAAAGACATTGCTAGGGCAATGTTGTAGAAGGCGCTAGGCGCAGGCGGTGAGGTACCGCCTAGGGATTAATCGGAATGAGATTTTTATATGTATTTTTTCAAAATTATATATATATACCCAATAATATAAAAATAATACTTCAAAATTCACATAAATACTTTAAGTTTCAGATAGTATGGTTCGATTTTGACCGATTTTGACCAATTTTGACCGCCTAGGACCGATTTTGACCGATTAATATAGTCCGATTAATCCGATTTTTGACCGCCAAGGACCGCCTAGGTACCGCCTTTGACCGACTTTGACCGACTAACTCAAATTAGGCAGTAAGTGGCCGCCTAGCGCCTAGGCGCCAATTAATCAGCCGCCTAGGCCGATTTCTGCAACCATGGCTACGGGTAATGTTGTACGAGGTAGTTAGATTGAGCACTTAGGTTGTTATTGTTTGGTTGAAATCTCTCAAGCCTATTGTTTTTAGTTTTAACTTTCTTCACTCGAGCTTGTGTGTCCAATCGCTACGACGTTACCTCCCGAACAATTGTCAATTACCCAAGTCGATATAGAACACATTTCTAACTTATTCAACACATTCCTATTTAGAAGGAGGTAGTGGCGCAACTTGTTGCCCGTTTACATGCCATTATCTGTAATCATCTCTGTTTTAAGGGTTAAATAACTGAAAAAAAGATCGTTCATTGAAATAATTTTTATATTGATATAAAAAAACTTATCATAAAAAAATTAAATCATCATTATTATGTTATCACTTTACAAAACATAGATACATACAATTGGAAAGTTTTTATGTCCAAACATACAATCTGTATATGAGTAAACTTTTGTTTTGCTCTTTGTGGTTTGGTCATTTTAACGGTTTTGCTCTAATAGTTTAAAAATAGCCATTTTACTCCCTGATTTTTCTAACTTATCTTCATTTTGCTCCCAGCCTCTAACTCCATCAGGGAGGAAACTGGCGACAAACTCGAAAGATTAGGGAGCAAACTGGCGACAAACTCGAAAGATCAGGGAGGAAAATGGCTATTTTTAAACTATTGGAGCAAAACCGTTAAAATGACCAAACCACAGGGAGCAAAATGGAAGTTTACTAAACTTTTAAATCTCATAAAACGTAAATAATATAACTGTTAGGTTTAAATTACAATACCCAAAACTAGCAGGGACTCAACATTTGATTCAACTAATAAACCAACGCTTAGATTATATGACAAAAGCAAAACCACTAAGACAACGCCACGTACGACAAAACACGCCATTGGGTACACAACACAACTTATTTAAGCGCCTCTATATGTCCCTTTGCATGCAATTCAAAACCCCATAATCACACAGATAATATTTTCACCGGATCATTAATGGGTCCTTCTTGGGTGGCTTTCACGGACAATGAGAGGTTGATCGGTGAGGCCGCCAAGAATCAGGCCGTTGTAAACGCCGAAAGGACCGTCTTTGATGTCAAGAGACTTATTGGGAGAAAGTATGAACTTACTACTATATTCTTGTGTGTAAATATTGAGATTATGCTGTTTTACATGAGTGAGATATAACTAAGTACGTTTTGTTTTTTTTATTTCACATTGTTTTGATAGGTTTGAGGATAAAGAAGTCCAAAAAGATATGAAACTGGTTCCCTACAAAATAGTGAACAAAGATGGGAAGCCTTTTATCCAAGTTAAACACAAGGATGGGGACACCAAGGTTTTCAGTCCCGAAGAGATCAGCTCGATGGTTCTTACGAAGATGAAGGAGACGGCCGAAGCATTCCTTGGAAAGAAAGTTAAGGACGTTGTTGTCATAGTTCCTGGTAAGTAGATTTGTGGGTTTGAGTTTAGTCTAAACGGTTCATGTCAGTTCAGGTCGATCCCGCAAACACATTTAGCTAAACGGGTTGTGCCAGTGTCAACCCGGGCGGGTTAGCGGGTTAACCCGTTTATGTCATTTATATATTTTCCTAGTTTTTTAATTAAATATTTTTTAGAGTAAACTTCCGTTTTGCTCCCTGTGCTTTGGTCACTTTAACGGTTTTGCTCCAAACCTTTAAAAATAGCCATTTTACTCCATGATATTTCGGTTTTTTTGCCAGTTTGCTCCCCGCCTCTAACTTCATCCAAATTGTTTGTTTTTCCATTTTGCTCCCCGCAGGGAGCAAACTGGCAACAAAACCAAAACATCAGGGAGTAAAATGGCTATTTTTAAAGGTTTGGGGCAAAACCGTTAAAGTGACCAAACCACATGGAGCAAAACAGAAGTTTACTCTATTTTTTATTTGAGTTTTTTTTTTTTTTTTTGCTAAAATTTGAAGATTTATATGTAAATTGTCGTAGTTTAAATAGATTTGCTTCAACAAAAATATGTTAAAATGTAAGTTTATTATTTTTAATATTAAAATGTGTACAAATTTTTTTGGGGATTAAACGGGTGGTATACATGTCAAACTCTCAAACAAATGTGTTATATTTGGGTTCATGTGGTGACATGATTTTTGGGTTCGTGTCATGTGAATTCGAGTAAACTTTTTGGGTTCGACCCGCCAACCTGTGACCGCAACACGTTTAGAACATAGTTTTCAACAGAATGAAGTTATGTAATGGTTTGATTCTCCTTGCAGCATACTTCAATGATGCCCAAAGGCAGGCTACCAAGGATGCTGGAAAGATTGTTGGTTTAAATGTCGTTAGAATCACTAACGAGCCAACGGCTGCTGCTATCGCATATGGTCTTAACAAGAAAGGGGTCGAGAAGAACGTTCTTGTTTTCGACCTTGGTGGAGGAACATTCGACGTCAGCATCTTGACGCTAGACAATGGTGTTTTTGAAGTTCTTGCCACACATGGAGACACCCATCTTGGAGGCGAGGACTTCGACCAAAGGATCATGGAATACTTCATCAAACTGATCAACAAAAACTACGGAAAAGAGATCAGCAATGACAACTGATGCGCGTTTAAGTGTCGTATATATTAGGTGTATATTTTAAGCCCTTTTTAACACTTATTTTAGCCAAGTTTTAAATTTATAAAACACGATATTTCACTAACACTAAACACACATATGGGCAAGTGCACCCATCGTTGAGTGTAGTATAGCGTTGGTAAGATACCGAGGTCGTCCAAGGACACAAGAGCTTTTAGTACCGGTTTATCCTCAACGTCTAACCAAAACAAAAGTTTAGAAAAATGTTTTAAACTAAGAAAAATAAAACTAACTAAAATGCTGAAAATAAAAATAAAAGAAAAACAGATAGACAAGATGAATCACTTGGTTCCGACTCGTATCTAGTATAACCTTTGATTATTTCCGCACTTTTGCACATAATTAAGAGATTATCTTAGTTATTGTAGTAGGCCCCTCTTTTGAAGGCGACGTTACCCTCACCCCAGTAGTTTGAGTCAGCAGGGATACAATCCTAAAAGGGTGGATTATTGGAAGATAATGAATTAAGTTATTAATGCAGTATTGTGGTAGGCCCCGCTTTTGGCGGTGACGTTACCCTCGGCTAAGTAGTCTGAGTCAGCAGGGATACAGTCCTAAATAGCCGGGTTATAGTATTAATAGTAGTTAACTTATGAGGGGATCAAAGAGTTTGGACCCCCGCCATCCAATACCGTGAAGTATTGAAGGAGGTCCTACTAAATTTGACCCAGGTCCATTGCAGGACCTCTAAACGCTGAACAATGGCAAGACCTTTACCAAACCGTTCCCTTAACCCCCTACCAGGTAGCCAACATACCTCCATATAGACCGTGGAGATATGAATGGTGAAAATCCTTTATTTTATATAGACAGTAAAATAATGCCAAGACACCACGGACAAACGATAAGGAAAGATCACCTTCAACATAAGTAACTAGTTATTAAAGTCATTAATACAAAACCAAATAAAAAGTGCAAAAGATTAGAAATAAAAAGTATTATACTAGACACTTTGTCTTCACCAAGTGATGTAAGAGACTTAGGCAAACATGGCCTTGATTGTCAAGAACTCTTACGATCAATCTTGGATCCCGAGACGACCCACACACTCTATGACGGACAATGGATGATGGTGGTGGATGATGGTGTTGTGATGGTGGTGGGTGGTGGATGAAGTGTGAGAGAGGTGGTGTGCCAAGGGATGAGTTGCAATGAAACCAAGCACTCCTATTTATAGGCTGAACAGAAGCCTGGGCACGGCCCCGTGTTCGCTGGGCACGGCCCCGTGCCCGTCTGACACTCTCTCTCTTCATTAATTGTAATTCGCAATTACAATTAATGCGCCTGCAGTACTTTCGGCACGCCCCCGTGTCCGCTGAGCACGGCCCGTGGTGGGCAATAGAAGCTTCTATAGGTTTGTCTTTTCTGCTGCTTCTTGGGCACGGCCCGTGCTGGCTGAGCACGGGGCGTGTTCAGCCTTCTGTTTTCTCTATTTTGCTTTGGAAGGTGCCGTTGAGGGTTCGTGCAGTCCACTAATGTTCCTTTTCTTGTATTTATGTTGGATTTAGCTGTCTTTTTGCTTCTTTTGCGTTTTTGAGCTCATTTAATCCTGAAAATACAAAAGGAAGATAAAAACACTCTTTTTCCAATATTAGTACGAAAAAAGGGTTAGTTTTATGCCTCATTTGATGTAATTTATATGTTGCATTTTACACACATCAAATACCCCACACTTGAACTTTTGCTTGTCCTCAAGCAAAACTCTTTAACATGTGGCTTACACTCCCAAATGGAATAGGTAGAAGAGAAGGTTTTGGGCTTGTCATAGAGTGTCGGGATTTCCAAGATATTTTTGGGTTTTATTTTTATTTATTTACACTCCTATTCGTAATGATTTATTTAGAACTGTTCATAAAAGAAATTACTTATTTGGGCATAACATGCCTTTTTAAAATTCTATTTATATACAAGTTCACATACCTCGCGGGGAAATCACTCACACTCGGCCGAAGGTGTATTTTTAGTGAATCACTCGAGAGCGGCACGGAACTTATTCCTACCATAGGCTTGCCAAGAAATCAATCCTCCTCCTTTTTAACTTTTATATCTTTGTAGATATCAAGAGGACTTTGTGGGTTAAGGGTTGGCTAGGGTTAAAGGTAGGTGGTTGGGTTAGTGGTTAGTAGAAAAAGGGCTAAAAGCGTAACAAGTGTCGGTTTTCGTATTTTTGCAACTTTTTATTTTTAATGAAGCTTTTATTCAAACAAAGTTATTTTTGATTACTTTGTTTGTTTATTTTCTTTTTTGCTTCATTTTTTTTTTTTTTTTTTTTACGAAGAACCGAACTTGTTACTAAAATAAAAGGTTAAAAATGAAAAAGGTTTTGGTGGGTGAAAAGGGTTTTTGTTTGGGTGATGAAACGAAAAGGTTTAGGCTCAAAGGGGCTAACTAGGGGGATTTTTGGGTAGGTGGTAAAAGAAAAAGAAAAATAATGGTGTAGAAGTGAAAAAGGTTAGTCCTAATGCCTCCATCATGTACTTACTCGGGTTTAAGTTGATAAGGACCGGGAATGTATTGTCATGGCAAGTTCTAGAGTCGTAAGAACCAAGCGGCTATTCACACAAGAAACGAAAAATGAGCATTTAGTCAAATGATATGAAATTGTGTGCTCAATAAAGGCTCAAAACTCACTTTTGTGGGAATGGGTTTTTATGTGATCAAGTATATATAATCAAATTTTAAATAAGTTTGTCATGCCTTTTCATAATTTTCTTATGTTGGTTCTTTTTTATCACTACGCTATCGGTTGTAAATTTGTAAAAATATAACCTTTTTGAGAACTTGAATTTCCCGAGTTAAACCTAGACAAGAAAAAAAATGAAATTTTTGAAAAATTTGGGGTGATTAGCGGTTCCAATAGAGTTTTGTGTAAGGCTTGTATTTAGGACTTGCAAAATTCAAGGTTTTAGCATCCCCCCCACACTTAAATTACACATTGTCCTCAATGTGTCCCAAAAATAAATTTTTAGGTTGATTAGATGTGTAAAATAGTGTTTAAAAAGCAAAAATTTGTGTTACTGGGCACTGAACACGGCCCCGTGTTATCCGGGCACGGCCCCGTGTTCAAGTGCCAGTAACAAAATAAAAATAGAGAAACAGAAGTCTGGACACGGGGGCGTGTTGGGTGAACACGGCCCGTGTCCAGTTACCTGTACTGGGCGTTTTCTGCAGGTGGTTCGACACGGGGCCGTGTTGGTTGGGCACGGCCCGTGTAGAACCTTCTGAAATGGAGAAAATTGTCGGGTTGCCTCGTTCTTGTGCATGGGATCATTTTTCTCGTTCCCCTTTTCATCCTTTACCATCATGAGTGTGTTTTATTCCTGAAAATTAAACTAGCTAGAAAACATAAAAAATAATCTAAATTAAACTAAGGATAGTTCCGTGGAATGCCTCCATGGTGCGCCACGTTTATAAGGGTCCTTGGCTAGACCCAATGCCTGGTCATATGTTACCCAAGTGGGATGTGTTGCATCCCATGTTGCACCGTCGGAGAGCGTCATCCAAGCTTGAGTCTATGACCTTCATGTAGTTGACCGGATCTTCTTCCTCTACTCGCCTTCCACATTCAAATTTCACTTCCTCATCCCCAAACTTTAATGTTATAGTTCCGTCATTCATATCCACCAGTGCTTGAGCGGTGGCTAGGAATGGCCTCCCGAGGATGAGAGGAACCTCGGTGTCTTCTTCCATGTCTAGGATAACAAAGTCGGTTGGAAAGACGAACTTGTCGACCTTAACTAGAAGATTTTCAGCTACCCCATGTGGGAATTTTACGGACCTGTCGGCGAGTTGTATGCTCATCTTTGTAGGGCTTGTTGTTCCTAGGCCGAGTCGCTTGAACATTGAGGTGGGCATGAGGTTGATGCTAGCCCCAAGATCGGCTAAAGCATTTCGGACGGGGGACTCCCCAATCGAACAAGGGATTGTGAAGCTCCCGGGGTCGATTTTCTTTTGTGGAAGTTTGTTGAGTACTAGAGCTGAGCATTCTTCGCCTAGGTTAACTAATTGCAATGATTCAATTTTCCTTTTGTGAGTGAGGAAATCCCTCATGAATTTTGCATATTTAGGCATTTGGGTTAGGACCTCAATAAAAGGAATATTAACATGCAATTGTTTTAGCAAGCTTTCGAACTTTGCGAATTGCTCATCGGTCTTTTGACGATTTAACCTACCGGGGTACGGGATTGGAGGAGTCTTGGTGGGCCCTTGATTTGTTGTAGAAGCCTTTTCTGGCGCAGGAGGAGTCATAGGCTGGCTAGAATGGCTTCTTTCATTTGGCGGCAATGGAGCATCCTCGGGACCCACGGTTCGATTTCTTAATGTGATGAGATGGACTTGTGCCTTTGGGTTCGGTTCGGTATTACTGGGTAATGCGCCTTGTGGTCTCTCGGAGAAATTTTGAGCTAGTTGATTTAATTGTTTTTCAACGTTCTGAATGCTAGCTTGTTGATTTCTAAAATTTGATTCCAATTGTTGAAATCGATCCGAGTTTTTCTTTTCAGTGTCAGAGATGAGGCGAGATACCGTATCTTCAAGCCTCTCTCTTCCACCTTGTTGTTGAGAAAAATTTTGCGGTTGTTGAAAATTAGTTCGTTGGTTTTGTTGGTTACTACTATTGCCGGGATCTCTCCAACCAAGATTTGAGTGGTTACGCCATCCTTGGTTGTAGGTACCCGTTGGAGGACCCGACGGCCTAGGTCTATTATCCAATTAGTTTACCGTTTCAGTTTGTTCATCTAATTCTTTCATACAACTCCAATTTTCATGTGACCCACCACACCCTTCGCAAGCCATAACCGAGGCCGTTTTTGTCATTTCTAGCCTTTTGATTTTTGAAGAGAGGGCCTCGATTTGGGCTTGTAAAGAGGTGCTTTCATCAACCTTATGGGCGCCTGGGGCAATAGATTTATTACCCCGGGGAGTGTGCCATTGAAAATTGGTTTGAGCAATTTCCTCAATTTGGTTATATATTTCATTTGGGCGACGATTACCTAAGAGTCCCCCGGAGCTTGAATCAAGTGTTTGTCTAGTGTGTGGCAACAATACATTGTAGAAAGTAGATACTTGTTGCCATACCGCTAGACCATGGTGAGGACACTTTCTTAGAAGCTCCTTGAACCTTTCCCAAGTTTCATATAAGGATTCCCGATCCTCTTGTGAGTATGTATTAATTTCAGTCATTAATTTAGCCGTTTTAGCAGGAGGGAAATACTTATACAAAAACTTTTGGGCGAGTTCATCCCAGGTGTTTACCAATCCAGCTGGGAGGGTGTTAAGCCAAGCCTTAGCTCGGTCTTTTAGTGAAAAAGGAAACATACGAAGGCGGATGGCGTCATTTGATGCTCCATTGATCCGAAAGGTATCACATATTTCTAAGAAGTTAGTAATATGTAGATGGGGATCCTCGTCCGCAAGCCCGTGGAAGGTTGCGGAGTTTTGGAGCATTTGTATCAAATGCGGCCGAAGTTCGAAGTTGTTGGCCTCGACATTCGGGGCATTGATAGCGGCGCCAAGATTGCCTACGGTAGGCCGTAGGTAATCCATGAGGGTACGTTGGTCCGCCATTGGAAGTGGGTCCCCCGAAACTTTCTCTTGATTTTTAGCTTTTAGCCTTTTTCTGAGAAAGCGCTCGGGTTCTTCTAGGGGTTCTTTTATGTCTCTACTAGAACTAGAGCTCATGCACTACGTAGGAGGTTCAAATGTGGCGCCTGGGTTCCAAATCCTGCAATAAAAACAGAAAAGAATGCTGGTCAGAATGTTCACCACGGCCCCGTGCTCAATGAACACGGCCCGTGTTCAGAGTCGCAGTAATTGATTTTTGGATCCCTGTTACTGGGAGTTGGACACGACCCCGTGTTGCACCGACACGGCCCCGTGTTCAGCTCTCTGTAACTCAGAAAACAAAAATTGCCAGTGATGATTGCTGGGCACGGCCCGTGTCTGACCGGGCACGGCCCGTGCTGAGCGCTGCAGAAGCTGAAAAACTAAGAAAATCCTAAAAAAAAATAAAAAGAAAAATAAAAGATGATTAGGCCGTTGATTCCTAACTTTCTTAAAATCCTTGTGTCCCCGGCAGCGGCGCCAAAAACTTGATGCGCGTTTAAGTGTCGTATATATTAGGTGTATATTTTAAGCCCTTTTTAACACTTATTTTAGCCAAGTTTTAAATTTATAAAACACGATATTTCACTAACACTAAACACACATATGGGCAAGTGCACCCATCGTTGAGTGTAGTATAGCGTTGGTAAGATACCGAGGTCGTCCAAGGACACAAGAGCTTTTAGTACCGGTTTATCCTCAACGTCTAACCAAAACAAAAGTTTAGAAAAATGTTTTAAACTAAGAAAAATAAAACTAACTAAAATGCTGAAAATAAAAATAAAAGAAAAACAGATAGACAAGATGAATCACTTGGTTCCGACTCGTATCTAGTATAACCTTTGATTATTTCCGCACTTTTGCACATAATTAAGAGATTATCTTAGTTATTGTAGTAGGCTCCTCTTTTGAAGGCGACGTTACCCTCACCCCAGTAGTTTGAGTCAGCAGGGATACAATCCTAAAAGGGTGGATTATTGGAAGATAATGAATTAAGTTATTAATGCAGTATTGTGGTAGGCCCCGCTTTTGGCGGTGACGTTACCCTCGGCTAAGTAGTCTGAGTCAGCAGGGATACAGTCCTAAATAGCCGGGTTATAGTATTAATAGTAGTTAACTTATGAGGGGATCAAAGAGTTTGGACCCCCGCCATCCAATACCGTGAAGTATTGAAGGAGGTCCTACTAAATTTGACCCAGGTCCATTGCAGGACCTCTAAACGCTGAACAATGGCAAGACCTTTACCAAACCGTTCCCTTAACCCCCTACCAGGTAGCCAACATACCTCCATATAGACCGTGGAGATATGAATGGTGAAAATCCTTTATTTTATATAGACAGTAAAATAATGCCAAGACACCACGGACAAACGATAAGGAAAGATCACCTTCAACATAAGTAACTAGTTATTAAAGTCATTAATACAAAACCAAATAAAAAGTGCAAAAGATTAGAAATAAAAAGTATTATACTAGACACTTTGTCTTCACCAAGTGATGTAAGAGACTTAGGAAAACATGGCCTTGATTGTCAAGAACTCTTACGATCAATCTTGAATCCCGAGACGACCCACACACTCTATGACGGACAATGGATGATGGTGGTGGATGATGGTGTTGTGATGGTGGTGGGTGGTGGATGAAGTGTGAGAGAGGTGGTGTGCCAAGGGATGAGTTGCAATGAAACCAAGCACTCCTATTTATAGGCTGAACAGAAGCCTGGGCACGGCCCCGTGTTCGCTGGGCACGGCCCCGTGCCCGTCTGACACTCTCTCTCTTCATTAATTGTAATTCGCAATTACAATTAATGCGCCTGCAGTACTTTCGGCACGCCCCCGTGTCCGCTGAGCACGGCCCGTGGTGGGCAATAGAAGCTTCTATAGGTTTGTCTTTTCTGCTGCTTCTTGGGCACGGCCCGTGCTGGCTGAGCACGGGGCGTGTTCAGCCTTCTGTTTTCTCTATTTTGCTTTGGAAGGTGCCGTTGAGGGTTCGGGCAGTCCACTAATGTTCCTTTTCTTGTATTTATGTTGGATTTAGCTGTCTTTTTGCTTCTTTTGCGTTTTTGAGCTCATTTAATCCTGAAAATACAAAAGGAAGACAAAAACACTCTTTTTCCAATATTAGTACTAAAAAAGGGTTAGTTTTATGCCTCATTTGATGTAATTTATATGTTGCATTTTACACACATCAACAACAGCGTGCTCGGGAAGCTAAGAAGTGAAGCCGAACTGGCCAAGAGAGCGTTGAGCAACCAACACCAGGTTCGGGTTGGGATTGAGTCACTTTTTGACGGTGTAGATTTCTCTGAGCTGTTGACAAGAGCCCGATTCGAGGAGCTGAACAACGACTTGTTTAGAAAGACGATGGGGCCCGTGAAGAAGGCCATGGAGGATGCGGGTTTGGAGAAACACGAGATTGATGAGATTGTTCTTGTTGGTGGGAGTACCAGGATTTCAAAGGTTCAACAATTTCTTAGAGATTACTTTGCTGGAAAGGAACCAAACAAGGGTGTGAACCCTGATGAAGCGGTTGCTTTTGATGCTGCTGTTCAAGGAGGCATTTTGAGTGGGGAGGGTGGTGATGAAACTAAAGGTAATTCATTATTCTTCTCATACATGACTTGTACAAAAGGTCTACAACGGGTCGGGTTGGTGCCAAAAGGGTACATTTTATGGGCCAGATCGAGTTGGTGCCAAAGTGTATATTTTTATGGGTCTAAATGGGTCGGGTCGGTGTCAAGGTGTATATATTTATGTGCCTAAGTGGGTCGAGTTGGTGTCAAAGTGTATGTTTTTATGGGTCTAAATGGGTCGGGTCTGGTTGGTGTCAAAGTGTATATCTAAGTCTTAATGGGTCGGGTCTGGTTGGTGTCAAAAGGCTTTAACCCCCGAAAGGGCAAGCCCCTCACTGCAAGCAAGGACACTAGTCAAATGAATGCTTCTTTGGGAGATGTCTTCTCCTATATAATTGACACTTCATTTACTGAGTTGGGACATTCTTGGCCAGGCCTGTTTCCTTAAACTCTGGTCATTCATATCGAGTACTTGCTTTATGCGAGTTACTCACTTTCACATCCAACACACACATTCCGTTTGCTCCCACATCCAAATCTGAGTATACTTCAGAGGAGGATCTTCAGCAAACAACAACAATAAACTAGTGAACCTCCTTCCACGTCTTGCAAACGTGGGGGGACCCCACGACCTACGTTAGGCAAAGTTGAACCCTTCAACCCTTTTGCCTAACCAGCCCGGCTACTACCCTTGGTCTCTTATTTGTTGCATCAACAAGTTGGCGCCCACCGTGGGGCTACGCCGCTATTTCTCCTCAAAAAGACCTAGTAGTGTAGCTCTCTTCACTTAAAATCACCATGTCTGAAAGTGGATCCCCGGGTGAAGTAAATCAGATTCCAAACACCTCTACCCCGGGTAGTAGCCAAGCTCATGTGGCTATACCAACTTCTTTCTCAACTCCGGGGAGCACACCCGAGTTCCTCACCTTCAACACACCAACTCCGTCCAGATCCGGAGTCCCTTCTCCCAATGTCGGTGTCTCTGACACCCCGGCGCGTGTTGAACTTACCCCCGAGGGGGTCGCCAACAATTTCCTGGAATTGATGTCTCTCCTCAACCAGCATGTGAATAGAAAAAGAGAAAAGGGGGTGAGAATCCGCCTAGATTATGACGAGCCAGAACCAACGTTGTCTCCTGGACCACCTCCCCTTCCTTTTACAACTAGAAATGAGGCTGGTCCCAGTAATCCTTCAAACCCTCACCCATATCTGTCCACAATGACAAATCCCACAGTGCATCCCATCTTCTCTTCATAACCGATTACTAGTGGTGCTCCTTTGGGACATGAGCTAACTCTTGACCAGCTCCTACAGTCCCCAGTAACAAGCTTTCCAGCATCTACAACAACCATGTGGGAGCAAGCTCTGTCCGTGCTCCCTTTGGCACGAAGTGCTGTTATGAGCACTCCCCTTGGAATAAGCTGCTCAGTTGAACCTGGAAGCCTACAAGGCTTCAACCTCATGCCCAACATGATGACCCAGATGATGGCCAACTTCCCGTGGCAACACTTTATTAATCAGGTGCTAGCCACTCAGGGAAATAACGGCAATGGCAATAATGTGGATGCAAGGGCTGAAGAAGACTTGGCTAAACCATATAAGCCAAGTAACCTTTCATGCTTTTCACAGCAAATAGCTGATTACGATTTCCAAGCAAAGATCAAGATGCTATCCCACATCAGGACGTATGATGGGACTGAAGATCCTGAGGACCATCTTCAGATCTTTACCGGTGCAGCAAGGATAGAGAAATGGTCAAACGCTGAATGTTGCCTAATGTTCATGCAAACCCTTGTCGGATCAGCCATAATCTGGTTCAACGACTTACCTGCTCGAAGCGTTCGAAGCTTTGACGACCTCAGCAAGGGTTTTCAGGCCAATTTCTCCCAACAAAGGCGATATGTTAAAGATGTAACAGTAATCTTCCAGATAAAACAACGTGATGACGAAAGTCTTCGTGCGTTCATTGAACGATACAAGAAGGAAGGTTTGACTTATGTAGGGGCAGATGAGAAAATGAGAGTGGCTTGTTTCATGAATGCCATCACCTCTAAATATCTCACAAGAGATTTCAACAAGTCCCTACCCAAGACCTTGGAAGAAGCTCTCGAAAGGGCTGAAGCCCACATCCGAGGAGAGGAGGCGGTAGACATTAAAGAACAAAGAAAAAGGGGATCCGGCTGGCGAAGCAATAGTCCAGCTAGGAAAAGGGGAAACTTCCACTCCTATGACAGGCGGTCAAAGGGTTCAGACCCTCGAAGTTCTGAAGGCCGGAACCATTCAAGCAGGGAGAAAGGCATAAGTTTCACACCCCTCACGAAGACCCCTCAAGAAATCCTCGCAACGGAAGAAGTCAAGCAAAACTTTCGGCCTCCTAGGCCTCTCCCCAAAAGCAGAAAAAATGAGAACTCCACACAATACTGTGAGTTTCATGAAGAAAAAGGTCACCACACCAATGATTGCTTCCAACTCAAGAAAAGAATTGAAGAAGCTGTTAAGTCCGGAGAACTCGCTCATTTGGTAAAGGGAGTCCGGGACAAAATGGCTGAAGGAAAAGGTAAGGAAGTCAATATGGTGGATTTTGATGGAAGGTTTCCTCATAAAAGACAGCGGTTGGAAGCTTGGGAGCTTTAGTGTGTCTGCTTCCCCCCAACGGAGAAAGACCCTCTCTCTAGCCCTCTTGTGGTAGAAGCTACCGTGGGAACATTGCAAACATGTAAGGCATACATAGACACTGGGGCAGCCACTGAAATCATGTTCGAGAAATTCTTCAACCGCTTGAGTAATGAAGAACGTTCAAGGCTTCAACCCTCTGGAACCTCTATAAAAGGTATCGCCGATATACCCCTCAAGCCTTTAGGGCAACTGACACTTAATGTTCGTTTCAGTGAAGGTTTGAAAGAAAGAACCCAACCACTCACCTTTGTGGTTATCAACATCCCCTTAAGTTATGATGTTATCATTGGAAGGCCAGGGCAGTGTGCATTCTACATGGCCGTGTCTGTTGGCCATGGCACAGTCAAATTTCCCACCGAGAGGGGTATAGCAACCCTTCAACCCTCTCAAGAAGCATACCTAGTTGAAGGTGAAAGTTCCAAAAGTGAAGAAGACAAGCAAAGGCTAATCATAAATCCTAAGTACCCTGAACAGAGAATAAGGGTCAATCCAAGCCTTTCACAAGAAACCCTTTCGTATCTCGAAAAGCTGCTAACACATTACAGCGACGTCTTCGCTTGGTGTCCAGAAGATATGACAGGGATCCCTCGGAACATTGCCGAGCATGAGTTAAGAATACCACCGGATGTCAAGCCTGTGGTCCAAAAGAAAAGAAGCCTGGCACTCGAGAGGAGTCTGGCAGCCTGCCAAGAGGTTAAAAGCTTGTGTCAGCCGGCATTCTCCGAGAAGTCAAGTACCAATCATGGGTTGCAAACCCGGTTATGGTCAAGAAACCTGACAACTCTTGGAGGATGTGCATAGATTTCAAGGATCTTAACAAGGCTTGTCCTAAGGATTGCTATCCACTACCGGAAATTGATCTCAAGGTTGACTCCCTCACCGCTTACTCGTTCAAATGCTTTCTTGATGCATACAAAGGTTACCACCAATTCCTCATGAAGGAAGAGGATGAGGAAAAAACTGCCTTTCACACGGACAAAGGGATCTTTTGTTATCAAAAGATGCCTTCTGGCCTCAAAAATGCCGGTGCAACCTACCAACGTCTCGTTGACAAAGCCTTTGCAAGCCAAATTGGTAAGAACATGGAGGCATATGTCGATGACTTGGTAATTAAAAGCAAGACGGAGTATCAAATGCTCGACGACATTCAAGAAGCTTTCAAGAATCTCAGAAAGGTTAACATGAAGCTTAACCCGGAAAAATGCTCATTTGGATTTGAAGAAGGAAAGTTCTTGGGTCACATTGTTGGGAAACAAAGCATCAAAGCCAACCCAAACAAAGTGAAATTTGTCCTCGAAACCAAACCACCAAAAACCAGGAAAGAAGTCGAAAGTTTAAACGGGAAGCTTGCAGCCTTGAAGCGTTTTACCTCCAAGCTGGCTGAAAGGTCTCTACCCTTCTACAAAACGCTCAAGAATTGCTCTGATAAGAAGAACTTCAAATGTACCGATGAGGCTGAAGAAGCCTTCAACCAGATGAAACAACATCTTTCTTCCTTACCAGACATCGCAGCTCCTGAAATGGGGGAACCAATTTCAGTCTATTTATCAATTGCTGAAGAGGCCATAAGTGCAGTCCTCATCATCGAACGGGACAAAGCTCAGGTACCCGTCTATTTCTTCAGTAAAACTCTAAAATTGGTTGAAACCAAATACCCTCCCCTTGAAAAGCTTGCCTTAGCCTTAGTTCAAACAGCTAGAAGGCTTCGAAGGTATTTCCAAGCACATCCTATACAAGTGGTCACTGACCAACCTATTAAGAATGTGTTTGAAAAACCAGAGAATTCGGGAAGACTGGCCAAATGGGCAGTGGAACTAGGTGAACATAACATCACCTACGTCCCACGAAAAGCTATCAAAGCCCAGGTCTTGGCCGATTTCATCGTGGAAATCCCGAACCAAGCAATCACTGAAGTAAACACTACCACCACTGAACCTTCCAACCCTGAAGCCTGGAAGCTTTTTACCGATGGGGCTTCGAGTGTTGAAGGGTCAGGGGCAGGGCTAATTTTGATCAACCCAGAAGGGTTGGAATTCACATATGCTCTCCGTTTTGATTTTCAGACCACCAATAACGAGGCTGAATACGAGGCACAAATAGCTGGCTTAAGGCTGGCTAAAGAAATGAAGGTTGAAAAGCTTGAAGTGTTCACAGATTCGTTGCTGGTCTCAAGCCAAGTGAATGATAGCTACATAGCTAAAGAACCCAACATGAAAAAATACAGAGAAGAATCCAAGGAACTGATGAGTACCTTCCAAGCATGCAACATCAAACAGATCCCCAGATCTCAAAACAAAAAGGCTGATGCCCTAAGTAAGCTTGCATCTCTTACTTTCGCCCACCTTACCAAGAAGGTGCTGGTAGAAGTATTGAAGACTCCATCAATTGATGAATTGGAAGTTCAAGACGTAGTTACCGAGGAAGATCCAAACTGGATGACTCCCATCAAAAATTTCCTTAAAAATGGTGAATTACCCAATGATCAAGTAGAAGCTAAAAGGGTTGAAATCAAGGCAAGACAATGTGTACTACAAGGAGAAACCCTTTACAAAAAGGGTTACCTTGCTCCCTTGCTAAGATGTGTGGGTCCTGAACAAAGTAAGTATTTGATCAAAGAAATTCACGAAGGTATATGCGGAGCTCACTTTGGAGCTAGGTCGGTGGTTGCAAAGCTCATGAACCTTGGGTATTTCTGGCCCTCAATGCATCGTGATACAGCTGAACAGTTAAAGAAATGTGATGCTTGCCAGATTCATGCACCAATCCCAAAAAGTCCCAAGCATGACTTGGTCCCAATAACCTCGGCATGGCCATTCCATAAATGGGGAATGGACATTGTTGGCCCATTTCCCCCAAGCAAAGGAGGAGTGAAATTCTTGTTGGTAGCAATAGATTATTTCACTAAGTGGCCCGAGGTCAAACCACTTGCTAAGATCACGGGAAAGCGGGTTATTGACTTTGTTTGGGAGAACATCATTTGCCGTTATGGATTGCCGGGAGTACTTGTCACTGATAACGGAAGGCAATTTGCTGAGAAGCCTTTCAGCGTTTGGTGCAAGGAATACAAAATCAACCAGGTTTTTAGCTCAGTGGCTTATCCACAATCAAACGGTCAGGTTGAAAGGACGAATAGAAGCATAGTGGAAGGTATCAAGACAAGATTGGGAAGATACGAAAGCAACTGGCTTGAAGAATTGCCTAGTGTCCTATGGGCAATTAGAACAACCGAAAAAACAAGCCATAAGAAAACACCCTATAGCTTGGTATTTGGGTCCGAGGCTGTGATCCCCGCTGAGATAGGAGTTGTAACCCAGCGAATCGTCAACATGGATCCCGAAACAAACCAAAAAGAGACCATGTTGAATTTACAACTCCTAGAGGAAGCACGAGATCAAGCTGCAATCCAAGAGGCCAAAGACAAGCAACAAATGGAAGCCTACTACAACAAGAAAGTCAAGAATGAACGATTCAAACCAGGAGACCTGGTCCTCAGAAACAATGAAGCTAGCAAAAAGGAAAATCAAGGAAAGCTTGGCCCAAAATGGGAGGGTCCATATACCATCCTCGAAGCACACAAAGGTGGATCCTACAAGCTAGCAGATTCAGAAGGCAAAAGGCTTCCAAGGCATTGGAATGGCAAAACCCTGAAAAGGTTCCATGTTTAGACAGGAAAGTTTGGTTTGTATCAAAATGTATTTCGAACAACACTATGAATACCTTTTGTAAAAAGCAAGTATTGCTTGAATGAATGAAGTTGTTTTATCAAACTTGTCTTTCTATCCTAAGATCAGGTTGAGAACCTAGCAAAAAACTCCATGGCAAGGGCCATGTAAGGGGATGAGCTCCCAGGCCACTTCGCTCAATAGGTTCAGGGGTTGAATGAACCTATATAAGGGGTGGGTTCCTAAATCAATACAACTCCATGAGACTTGCTAAGAAAAAATAAAATAGTCTCATAGACGGGTTTGAACAGCCTACACCAAATGTTCCCTAAGCCTTAAAATATAATCAACAAATAGGCTTATAAAGTCAAATGAAAAACAGAGAAATGACAAAAAGGATAGGTGCTATATCTTCTTGTTAAAAATACCAAGGCTAAGTGACTGCCGCACTGAACCCTTTAAGGTATAAAAACATAAGGGCAGCACAAACTCGACAAAGACAAAGTTACAAAAAGACAAAGAAAATAAAAAAGAACAATACAACTTAGACAAAAAATTATAAAAATACAAACCAAGTCAGATCACAAAACTAAGAAGCTTTCAAGGCTTCAAGCCACCCGGGTAACAACTCGAACCCTCAAAGGCTTCAACCTACTAACAGATAGCCAAAAGGCTTGGAAGGTTAAAGCCAAACAAACTGCCTTAACGAAACAGGCACAAATATAAAAACATAACACACAGAAAATAGCTAAACATCATACCATATCAAAGAAAGCCCTAAAATACTTTCAAATACAAGTTAAGGCAAGTCCTAGTAACTTGCAAATTTAACTATTGTTCAAACGGCCATACAGGCCTTAAACACAACCAACAGGAACCTTAAGGGCTCCCGAAAACCTAACATTGTTTAAAGGATACAAAATACAAATTGCTTTAAGAGTGCTAAGAAAGCTACGAATTCATGCATCAGTAGAAGGCTTAGAAGCCCCAGAACTACTACCTTTGGCTTTCTTAGTCTTCTTAGCCTTTTTAGCTTTTGGACCCAGATCCTCAACAGCTGAACCCTCCAAGCTGACATCCTTCGGAGCATCAGATTCCCCAGGAAAAGTATCTTCCCTATCTCCCGAGTAGGAACGTTTCCTTGAAAGGGAGCTAAGCAGTTCAGCACACAACATTTCATTCAAACCATCTGGCTTCAGTTCCTGCAAAACGGAGAGAGGCTTACCATAGCAAGAAGCAACCTGGCTCACATACGGGTATGACAACCTCTCCATTTGCTCAACGGAACTCTTAAAAACATCGGAAGCCTCGGGACGGTACAGGGGAGACTTCTCTAAGGGATGACCAGACTCGTGAAGCTTATAACCCGCAATAAGACCTTGGTATTTTCCCAGATTGAGCAGTTTAGTGTAGACATCACCAAGAGCGGAGTTAAATTCTTTAGAATGCAAGAGATAGGTAACCACCTGGTGAAAGCCCTGCTCAATGAGCCATTGGTTATCTCCAGTAGGCTGGGCAACCAAAGTCTTCAAACCATCCTTCTCCTTATCAAAAGCCTTCTGTTGCACAGCCAAGGCCTCCCGGTCAGCTTTCAGTTTCAATAGGCTAGCTTCAAAGCTCTTCTTGAGATCACCCATCTCAATTTCGTGCCTCTTTGTTAACTCCTCCTCTTTCTTGGTCCAAGCCAATTCCTTCTCAGAAAAGATCTCGATTTCCTTCTTCATGGCAGCAATTGAGGCTTTCATTTTCTCCTTCTTCTTGGAGGCCTCCTCATATTCCCGCATCCCTTTAGCAAAGCGAGTAACACCTTCAGCCAAAAAGGCAGAAAGGTTGCAGGAACTGAGCATCATCCTAGAAATAAGATGATCAGCCTCCATCTCAGATATGGCACTTCGAACACCGGGAGGGGCAAAATGAGCCAAGGCTTCGGCACAAACAGCAGGATCCTTAAAATTATCACCAACCTTAACCCCCCAATTAGGCACATAAATGTCCTCTGAACCCTCGAAGCTTTCAACGCTTTTGGCTGACGAACCCTGAATAGCAGGAATGGCACCCTTCTTAACCAATTTCTTCTTCTTGATTGAAACAATCAACTCCTTTTCCTTGCCCTTACTAACATCCACAACTTGATCCCCTGACGCCTCAATATCATCACTAACATCAATAGGCTCTGAACCAGAAGGTTGGTCAACACTTTTCAAATGGCGTTGGGAACGACAAGTAGAACCTTTGGAAGCAGTAACCTTGGTAAAGCCTTTAACATTCGGAACATTGACATAACCAGAACCCTCAAACCTGTAATCAGAACCCTGGACAACCGCATTCTCGCCAGGGGTAGCAGCAACTTCATCAAAAGCAACGTCAGAAGTATCATCGCTTTTGATAAAATCGAGGGCAGACATAGCTACAACACAAATGTAAAAGCACATGAGCAAACAAAGAGAAAGGAACAAAAAAGCAAGAAAAGAATAAATGCATACCCTTCCCATCTCTAATAAGCACCGGATCCCGGTTAGCCTTTTCCCACACTTTACTTATACCCAACAACACCAACAAATGCTCAGGGAAGGGACGAAGCCTCGACGGACACTCCCTAAGAATTTCTAAAAAACGAGTATTAATCTCAGAATCAGAGGGCTCCGGCTCGTTCAAAACAGCATCCGGGTGTTTCCAAACAAGTTTAAAGGGAACAATTTCCTCCCACACCCAGAAAAACCGATCTTTCCAAACCCCAAGTGTAGAAACCATGGATGAAATTAAACAAGTGTCAACTTGACTGGTTTCAAAGGTGAACCAATCACCATTCTTAGCAAGCCGGAAAAAGCGACGGAATGCTAAAAGAGTAGGATCATAACCACAAGCCCGACACAGAATCTCAAAATGTAAAACCCTAGACATGCCAAGGGGATGAACTTGACCAAAAGACACTCGATAATATTCCAAAACATTTAAAACAAACTTTGAAAACGGATAACGAAGATTGGAAAACTCAAAATGACGACAATACAAGGAAATCATACCAGAAGGACAGGCATTGATAGATTTATCGCAAGCCGGCGCAACCGGTTTATACTTCGTCCCTATCCCCCATTCCATACAAAATAGATCCACTTCCTCTTGGGTCATTCGAGAAAAGGATTTAGCCATATCCTTACGAGCACCCATGATAGAAAATTAAAAAGAGAAAGCAAAGAAAACTGACCTGATTTGAAAAAGGGGGAAACTGGAGAGAAATAAGGAGAAGTAATGTTCTTCAAAAAGAAAAATGAGAAAATAAATGAGATTAGGGATAATTATCAACAGGCAGAAATTTAAAACCGCCGCCTGACAAACTGCACAGGTCTTGTCAACTGTCTTGTCAAATTCCGAAATTCAAAAACCGTTTCAACCTTCCGACCCTTGAACCTTCGAAGCCTTTGGACAATAAAACACACGTATAAAAGTCAGAAGTCTTTGAGCTCATTCCCCAAAAACCTCTGACTTGGGGAGCTGATGACGGAGGTAGCCCAAGACTAAATAAAAGGACTAAATATGTAAACACTCAAAGGGTTAAATGGTTCAATGGTTGAAAAACTGTGAGGTAGGGAAAAGCAATGCGGAAACAGTAGCCAGTCACATCCAGAGATTGCTTCACCAACCCACAGCCGCAAAAGCAATGCAGGTCTGCAGAGCACACGCTATTATCCAGGGGTCAAAAGGCTTTAACCCCCGAAAGGGCAAGCCCCTCACTGCAAGCAAGGACACTAGTCAAATGAATGCTTCTTTGGGAGATGTCTTCTCCTATATAATTGACACTTCATTTACTGAGTTGGGACATTCTTGGCCAGGCCTGTTTCCTTAAACTCTGATCATTCATATCGAGTACTTGCTTTATGCGAGCTACTCACTTTCACATCCAACACACACATTCCGTTTGCTCCCACATCCAAATCTGAATATACTTCAGAGGAGTGTCTTCAGCAAACAACAACAATAAACTAGTGAACCTCCTTCCACGTCTTGCAAACGTGGGGGGACCCCACGACCTGCGTTAGACAAAGTTGAACCCTTCAACCATTTTACCTAACCAGCCCAGCTACTACTCTTGATCTCTTATTTGTTGCATCAACAAGTGTCAAAGTGTATATTTTTATGGGTCTAAATAGGTTGGGTCTGATTGGTGTCAAAAGGGTAGATTTTTATGGGTCTAGAACAGTCCGGGTCAGGTTGATGTCAAAGTGTATATTTTTATGGGTCAGGTCATGTTGGTATCAAAAAAAATTTGGGTCTAAACTGATTGAGTTGTGTTGGTGTCAAAGTGTACATATTTACGCGTCATAATCGGGTGAGGTTGGTTTGATAATTGATACAAAATTAATCTTTTGACAAATCAATGCTAATGCTGCTAATGTGTTCACGAGTAGAAATCGTTCTTTTGGATGTGGCCCCGCTTACCCTCGGCATTGAAACCGTTGGAGGGGTGATGACGAAATTGATCCCAAGAAACCCGACCAGAAAATCTCAAGTATTTACCACCTATAAGGATCAGCAAACTGCTGTCTCCATCAAGGTATTGGAGCTCATTTTAATCTCCTTTATTTGTTTTTTTTAATTATTATTAAAAGTTAATCAAGTATGTGAAAATCTGATATAAATCCATAGCAAAAATATCTTTGAGAAACTATGTAACAAACTCTATACAAAATGACCATAACTAGTAGCATTATTTACACACATAATATATCATACATGTAATGTAATATCAACCAACTGTCTAATAATTATTATTCTTTTTTATACCAGGTTTATGAAGGTGAAAGAAGCCTCACAAAGGATTGCAGGCTTCTTGGAACATTTGATCTCTCCGGAATCCCTCCAGCTCCAAGTTTTGTCTTTTCGTGTTACCGTTGTCGTAATCGCATTTGTGCTTTCGCGGGGCTAAAACTTTCTTATGTTAACACAGGGGCACCCCACAAATCGAAGTCACATTCGAGGTAGACGCCAACGGTATCCTAAACGTGAAGGCAGAAGACAAGGTGGCTGGCAGATCCAAAAAGATCACAATCACCAACGAGAAAGGTCGGTTGAGCCAAGAAGAGATAGAGCGTATGGTTCACGAAGCCGAAGAGTTTGCTGAAGAAGATAAAAAGGTGAAAGAAAAGATTGAAGCACGTAACTCGCTTGAAACTTATGTCTACAACATGAAAAGCCAAGTTAATGATAAAGATAAGTTAGCAGATAAGCTCGAGTCGGATGAAAAAGAGAGAATCGAAAGCGCAACGAAAGAAGCACTTGAATGGCTTGATGATAATCAGTCAGCTGAGAAAGAGGAGTATGAAGAGAAGCTGAAAGAAGTTGAAGCGGTTTGTAATCCGATCATAACGGCTGTTTATCAAAGGTCGGGTGGGGCCGGTGAAGCAGAAGATGTTGATGATGAACATGATGAACTGTAGAGAAGAAGATAGATTGTTTAGTATAAGTTTGGGATATATTATATTAGTAGATGAATTAGGTATTTCTGAAATTAGTTTTTTTTTTGAACGGCGATATTTCTACAACAGGCGATAGAGATCGCACCTAACCCTATAACTCGGGCAATTTTAGATATTTTTTTTTCTGAAATTAGTTACAGCAATTTAATTTGTTTCTGGTCTTAATATTTATTTCCATTACATTGAAGATCAACATCTCTCAACACGGCTGGCTAGCACAATGCAAATTTAGGCACCAAACAAATTATATACTAGTAACAACTTTATCCAAAACATAATGACAAGGAAATTTTATATAAAAATATCTCCATTACCCTAATCCGAAACTCCTCACTCAGTGGCGGATCCATCCCTATTTTGTGGGTTCATATGAACCCACTCGGTTTGGAAAAAATAGTAAAAACCTTGTATGATTTGGAAAAAAATTAGTGAGAAAATATCAAAACGAACCCACTAAAAAAAATTTCTGAATCCGCCACGTCATCAACTGTATGATGCTGATCGCCAAAAACGTAACGTTTGGATCGTAAGCTACACACATGGGAAGTTTGTAACTAAGGGGGGAGGGGGTGGTTATCATTTGAAAAAATTCCATCACTCACAACATCCAATCAAGTTCCGCCATGTCATCAACCATTATTCCATCACTCACAACCTTTTTTTAGTGGCAATGGTCATCACTCACAACACCCAACAATACCCATCACTCACAACACTCAACAACCCATCACTCACAACCCTTCAACGCGTGAAGAAATCCACGAGTGATAGTGTATAGTGGCAGCGATGTTTGGTTGTTTTCCACGAGTGATAGCTTGACATCACGTTGCCACCCCCAGTCCCCTAATGTAAAAGTCCGATGAACCAGCTGTCCTTCTCACATAATCATGCAACATGGAACATGTAAAATTTAAGGGGGTATTTTCTATTATTATTCAAAGGAATTGCTACTCCCAAAACTCCGACTAATATTCAAACTTTTCCGTTCAAGCTTTCTAAAACTCAGATCTCCTTGCTATGCCAGAGTGAAACACATCTCCAATTATTATTTGATTAAAGCAGTGATAATATTACATATATAAATTACATAAAAATCATAAAATCAAAACCATTTCTTGGATCCTTACATAAATAATAGCAAAAGAGATGGGCTCTATTTTCGCATTATTATTGTCTTCAAGTAACTTTGGGCGAAGATGGTTCTGGGTTTTCAAATTTTCACATTATAGAGATCGGCGAAGTAGATAAACCCCAAGAAAAAATAGGGATATTTCTTAATATAAATTTTCAAAAAATAGAAAATACAAGGGTTGATTGTATTTACTTACAAACTTCAAGGGGGGGGTGCAACCAGTAAAATTAAAAAATACGGAGTGCATTTCACAATACCCAATTCAAAGTCACCATCAAAAGATGTGTGCCTATAATGTCTCCCTTGTACTCGGTGTACACCGCATCCCCCGGTGTATGGTCAACCTTCCATGCCCCTCCAGTATAAAGCAGCATTTCCATTACCACAGATGATTACATTATCCTAAATAAACAAAAACTCATAAAGATATAGAAATGCTTTATCAACAAAAGAAATCATAATATGAAAAATGACAGGGTTGTAAACGAATTGAACAAACACGAATACGAACAAAACCTAGTCCGTGTTCATTTGTTAAGAAATATACATGTTAAAAAATGACACCTAGTGTCACAATCCCCGACCACACCTTGAGCGGGAGCCGTGAGCTAGTAACTGTTAACAACCGTATATTGTATATTTGTCAATAGATATATTGTAATCAACTCCTAGGAATTAGGATATTCAGTTTCCATAGTAAACATGTATCCTGTATTATTTATACGTCTATTTTCAATGAGAACACAACCTTTGATAAACTTTCATGGTATCAGAGCAACCTGCTCTATACCCTAGCCGCCCCTCTCCTTCTTTTCATTGACTTCGGCCAGTTCATCTCCCATACCCCCTGCTTCTTTGCCGATTCACTCTGTTATCCAGCCCCTAAATATGGTAGACACTCTCAACGTAACCGAACCCGAACCCACCAACGTAGTTTCAGCAGAACCCACCAAACCTGCACCTCAATCGCTCCACCCTGTATATTCGGTGACGAATATTCAGCAGAAGATTCGTGTTCTCGACGGTGTAAAGGTCACGTACGCTTCTTGGGTTCGGCTGTTTCAACTTCATTGTCGCGGTTACCGGGTCCTCTCGCACATCGACGGTACGCCGCCCCCTGCAGAGACTGATCCTGCATATGACTCGTGGATGGAAATTGATTCCATCGTGCTCCAATGGATCTACGGTACACTATCCGATGACTTGCTTGGCCGTGTTCTCTTTGGCACACCCACTGCGCATCAAGTGTGGACTCGTGTTCAGAACCTGTTCCACTGTAATAAAGGAGCGCGAATTGCTGCCCTAGAACATGATTTCGCTAACATTACCCTCAAGTCCCAACCTTCTTTGGAAGCTTACTTTCAGAAGTTGCGAGAAATTGCTGACCAACTGAATGATCTCCTTGACACACCAGTTGATGACAAGCGCCTAGTGCTGCAAATGGTGCGTGGTTTGCCCACCGAGTTCGACACCATGGGTTCCATCATCAATCAGGCCCTCCCACCTTGGGAAGAAGCGTGTGAAATGTTGCTCAATGACCAGAAACGCCGCACTGCCCGCGACCTTCTTGACGGGTCTTCAGTCGTCGCTGCCACTCAAACCAACCCGCGTGAACCACCTGTTTCCGCCTCTTTCCAGCCGTCAAACTTCACCCGTGACCCACCTCCGCGTGATAACCGTTCACGGTCCACCAACTTCCGTAACCGGGGGCGTGGCCGTGGCCAGGGGACTCGCACCAACACCTCCTCCTTCCCTCGAAACAGCTACAGCAACAGTCAATCCACTGCTGCCACACCTCCCTACCCTTATTGGGCCCCTCCTCTTTATTGGGCTCCGCCACCATGTCCTTACCCAACCACCGGTCCATGGCAGCAGCCCTGGTCACCCTACGGCCCGCCATCTCAGCCTGCGGCCCAGCAGCAACCGAACACTCCTTCATCCGGTTCGGCCCAACCCAACAATACACAAGCCCAGGCACACTTTACTGACTTAGATGCTTTGGATCCTACCCAGATTGCTCAATCCTTTCAAGCTATTTCTCTTGACTCAGAAGATGAAAATTGGGATATGGACACAGGTGCAACTTCACATGTGACTCTCAATCAAGGTAATCTCTCAACTTTATCTCAGTATTCTCACATAAAGTCCGTATTGGTTGGTAATGGCAACCGTTTACCAATACTTGGATCCGGTCACACCACTCTTGCAACCCAGTCCAAAACATTTCATCTAAAAAATGTCCTTTATAACCCACACTTCATTAAAAATCTTATTTCTGTTCGCCAATTTACCATTGATAATTGTGTGTCAGTTGAATTTGATCCGTTTGGTTTTTCTGTGAAGGACTACACGGATGGCACGCTCCTAAGCCGCCACAATAGCTCGAGCGGTCTCTACTCCTTCACCAAGGACTCTTGGCAACGGCGTGTGTCTCCATCCCCTCCTCCCAGTTTTGGCATGAACGCCTTGGTCACCCGGGTCGCCATGTCATAGATTTTCTTACTTCCAATTGTGTTTTGCCTTGTAATAAACTTGATGTCTCTCATGTTTGTCATGCTTGCCAG
Organism: Helianthus tuberosus; assembly: GCA_030545235.1. Taxonomy (NCBI): domain Eukaryota; kingdom Viridiplantae; phylum Streptophyta; class Magnoliopsida; order Asterales; family Asteraceae; genus Helianthus; species Helianthus tuberosus. The sequence goes on along the minus strand of CM060424.1, from coordinate 177,628,219 downwards.
CTTTCTAAGCATAAAAGACTTCCCTTTTCTGATTCCATTACTAATACATCCATGCCATTTTCTATTGTTCATTGTGACTTGTGGACTTCACCCATACTTAGTACTGCAGGTTACAAATATTACATGGTTCTAATCGATGATTTCACGCAATATACTTGGGTGTACCCTCTAAAATTCAAATCTGAAACTTATACCAAATTTACACACTTTTATTCCTTTGTTGAAACCCAATTTAAACTTAAAATTCAACAATTTCAATGTGACATGGGGGGGGGGGAATTCAACAATCACACCTTTCTTGAATTTGCAAATAAACACGGGATTCAATTCCGTTTCTCTTGTCCTCATACGTCTCAACAAAATGGCAAAGCCGAGCGCATGATACGTCGCCTCAACGACATCATGCTATCCTTGCTCCTTCACGCATCCCTACCCTCCAAATTTTGGGTTGAGGCCATTCATACCGCCTGCTATCTCCATAATATTTTACCTACAAAAACCCTCCATAACCTCACCCCTTGTGCCGCCCTATATCACCGTCACCCGGCATATGACCACCTACGTGTCTTTGGATGCGCTTGTTACCCTAACGAGTCCTCCACTCGCCCTCATAAACTTCACCCCAAATCTTCCTTATGCGTTTTTCTCGGCTACCCCGCCAACTATAGGGGGTACCGCTGCCTCGAGGTATCCACGGGAAAAATCATTTTCTCTCGCCATGTCACCTTTGCCGAAACATTTTTCCCCCTAGCCACCTCTTCAGATCCCAAACCCTCATCGTCGTTTTGTGACCCTACTCCCACTCCTTTTTCCTTTCCCACATCCTTCCACACACCCCATACACCCACACCACAACACCCCCTAGTCGATCACCAAGGACAACATCAGTTTTCCTTCGGTCCTCCAACACACTCCCCCGCAAACTCGTCTGACCCACCTCATACACCTAGCCCAATTCCATCCACCCCCCAATCCCCTCAACCGTCCATCCTCGGCCCACACCCTTCCGCATCCCCCCATTCGGCCCATTCCTCCCCTACTACTTCATCATCTCCTTCGGCCCAATCCCCTGGCCCATCTTCGCCAGGCTCGTCCTCTCCTCCTCCCGGCCCTTCTCACCCGATGGTTACACGCTCACGCGCGGGCATCATTAAGCCTCGGGTACCATTTAACCTGTCCACCGTCACTTCCACCGTGTCTCCCTTACCCAAATCTCACCTTGCTGCCCTGTCGGATCCAAACTGGTATAATGCTATGACTAATGAATACAAAGCTTTATTGGAGAACCATACATGGGATTTAGTTCCGAGACCTACCTCCGCACCGGTCATTCGGTGCATGTGGCTCTTCAAGCACAAATATCTTGCCTCGGGTCAGTTGGAACGTTATAAAGCCCGGCTCGTTGTGAATGGTAAGAGTCAGACCGTTGGCGTTGACTGTGACGAAACCTTTAGCCCGGTCGTCAAACCAACCACCATTCGCGCTGTATTAAGCCTCGCTGTTTCTCGTTCGTGGCCTGTTCATCAACTTGATGTAAAAAATGCATTTCTCCATGGTAATTTGAACGAAACAGTGTACATGCACCAACCTCCAGGATTTGTTGATCAGAATCACCCAGGTTTTGTGTGCAAGCTAAATAAATCGTTATATGGATTAAAACAGGCCCCTCGAGCATGGTATCAACGATTTTCCAACTTCATTCTCCAGTGTGGTTTCAAGGGTAGTATATGTGACACCTCTTTATTCGTCTACAAACATGGTGCTCACACAGCTTATCTTCTTTTGTACGTGGATGACATTATATTAACGGCCTCCGACTCCACTTTGTTACAAAAGATCATTACTATGCTAAAGTCTGAGTTTGCTATGACTGATCTCGGGGTGTTACATCATTTTTTGGGCATTAAGGTGGAACATCAGCACGGGGGTCTATTTCTGTCTCAGTCAACTTATGCCAGTGACATACTACATAGGGCCAACATGTCTGATTGCAAACCGTGCACTACTCCGGTCGACGCTGGGTCAAAACTGAGCGCCGAATCTGGCGCTCCAGCTGTTGATGGTACTCTTTATCGTAGTCTCGCTGGAGCACTTCAGTACCTCACTATCACTCGTCCCGATATTGCCTATGCAGTCCAGCAGGTTTGTTTGTTCATGCATGACCCTCGAGAACCCCACTTCCAGTTTCTCAAACGTATTTTGCGCTACATTCGCGGGACTCTTGACTATGGTTTGCAGCTTTCTCCATCTCGCTCGTCATCCCTGACTGCGTATTCGGATGCTGACTGGGGCGGATGTCCAGACTCTCGTCGCTCCACGTCCGGTTATTGTATATAGTTGGGGGACAACCTGATCTTCTGGAGCTCTAAACGTCAGCCAACCATTTCTCGATCTAGTGCAGAGGCGGAATATCGTGGGGTTGCCAATGCTGTTGCAGAGGCAAGTTGGATTCGAAATCTTCTCTTGGAGCTTGGCGTTTCAGTTAAGCAGGCTACGGTCGTTTACTGTGATAATATATCGGCTGTTTATCTCACCCAGAATCCGGTACAGCACCAAAGAACGAAACACGTTGAGTTAGATATTCATTTTGTTCGGGATAAAGTACGGATCGGTGATGTTCGTGTCCTTCATGTTCCAGCGGATTATCAGTATGCCGATATTTTTACTAAAGGATTATCCAAACAGCTATTTACACGTTTCCGTTCCAGTTTGTGCCTTCGACCAGCTACGGCTCAAACTGCGGGGGTCTGTTAACAACCGTATATTGTATATTTGTCAATAGATATATTGTAATCAACTCCTAGGAATTAGGATATTCAGTTTCCATAGTAAACATGTATCCTGTATTATTTATACGTCTATTTTCAATGAGAACACAACCTTTGATAAACTTTCAGTAACATGTGGTATCGGTGTTTATTAAATTTGTAGCGGAAATTATCATCAGCTCGTAGTTAGGAAATTAATTCAGAGTTTGTAAAGCATCAAAGTTTAATATTAAACAAATATGATAAAACTCATATTCCATTCAAATGTTTTTATAGGGATAAACCCTAATTGACAAAACATAACAGGTAATCATAGCCACTTTATTTAAGCTTTCAGTGCTCTATAGCGGGATTCTATTACCTTCACAATAAGTTACCTGAAACGCGTTTGAAAACATTTTTTATCAGCGAAAAATACTTGTGAGTTCATTCACTTGTATAAAAAGATACATTGTTATATTTTACAGTATCAAGGGTGATCATATTGTTTATATCTATCAAATACTCAATCAGTATTTGACACACAGTGGCAGTTTCGATGTGACAGTGGTCATATCACTCATTGGCTAACTTTCGTCCAATAGTGAAGATTATCAAGTACTGTAGATAAAACCCCACATACCGGCAGTAATTTCCAGATAACATAAACTTAATAACTGTAAGTATAACTGAAAAACATTTAGGGTTTTGCAAAGCATTTGGTAAAAAGAAAGAATGACTCACTTTGTAGACTTAGGGTTTTAACTTAGAGCTTCCAGGTATAATTCCTTAGTTCTTAATAAAAATATAATGCAACAACCCAACTCAAACTTTATCGATACATCACGAGATCGAAACCCCAACGTAGTTAACAAAATATAGCCTTATTCAGGCAGCACCTTGGCATCCATTGCTGGGTTTCGGATAGATCGGACAGGGTATCGAATTAGTGATCAGGGGTTAAAACACTTACAACGGGGCAGAGTTAGTGTTTCGGGGTATCAGGTATAATAACTGAGCAGTATAGAGCGAGAGAGAATAGAAAATTTTGAGCAGATTGAATGTCTGATGCTTGCCCCTTTATATAGCTGAATTTTGAGGTTTTCGCACCCCGCGATAACCTAAGGTTATCTTGTCGCGACCCGCGATGGTCTCTAGCTAGGGCATAGGTAGCCTTAGTCACCACTGTAGGGTTGACATGCGGATGACACATGTCCCATACGTGTCTCCGGTGAATCTTAGAGTCTCGCGCCCCATGACGGTCCTTTAAGAGTCTGTCGCGACCCGCGACAGACATAAAATCTTATTTTTTTTCTTTTTATGCTAATTTCCATCGTTGTAAGTCCAGGGTTTTGATTACGGAGTGTTGTGGGACCTTTTTGAGGGTTGTCACATCCTCCCTACCTTGTTTTGAATCTTGTCCTCGAGATTCATTGAAATAAGTAAGGATACTTTTGTTTCATATCTGATTCTAGTTCCCATGTGTATTCTGATCCTCTTTTGGAATCCCATTTTACTTTGACTAGCACTAACCTCTTGTGCTTGAGATTCTTTATCTTTCTATCTTCAATTTGTATTGGGTTTTCCACAAACTTAAGCTTTTTCATTTACCTCTATGTCTTGAAGAGGTACTATCAATGATTCGTCGGCCAAACATTTCTTTAAGTTACATACTTGAAATACGTCATGTACCCTTGCCATTTCTTCAGGTAACTGTAGATGTTAACCTACTGGTCATATTCGTTTGATAATTTGAAAAGGTCCAACGTACCTTGGTCTTAACTTTCCCCTCTTACCAAATCTGACGACTCCTTTCCAAGTTGAGACTTTTAATAGTACTTTGTTTCCGACTTGAAACTCTAAGGGTTTACGCCTGTTATCGGCATAACTCTTTTGACGGTCTCGGGCTGTTTTCTGTCTTTCCTTGACTTGAATTATTTTGTCAGTTGTTTGTTGTACAATTTCAGGTCTTGACAATTGTTTTTTTCCAATTTCTTCCCAACATACATGTGTTCGACATTTTTGTCCTTAGAGTGCTTCAAATGGTGCAGCATTAATGCCCGTATGATAACTATTGTTGTAAGAAAATTCTATTAGTGGTAAGTGATCGTCCCAACTTACTCCAAAGTTGTAACACCCGTTCTTATAAATCAAGGTTTAGCGTATTATTTACGAAAACAATCATGTAATTAAGATTACATATCCATCGGAAAAATGGGTTTACTAAAACCTTTTTACAATTTAAAAGTTTAGAACATAATGTAATTAAGTTCGTCACTTAAAAGAAACAATGAAACGACATTCGTCATTTAACATAATAACGATACATAGTGCGGAAGCTTATTTCGTGATCGTGTTCGGTTCTTGCTCGTCGCTTGATCTTCATCCGGGCACTCATGGCAATCACCTATGATCAAAACCAACTTAAAAGTTAGTTTTGATAGTCAAATATGATGTTCAAACAAGTACAAGGGTTAAATAAGAAGTTCTAACAAGTACAGGGGTTAAATATGACAAAAAATACATTTTTCAGAGTTTGGAGGCGTCGCGTGACGCCAAGGGGCGTCGCGTGACGCTAGCCCCCCCTTTCAGCAGAAAGTTGCTGCAAATTCCCAGCACGATCTAATTTCACGGAAACGGCCATAACTTCTTCGTTATTGATCCGTTTTACCCGATTCTTTTTCCTACGCGTCCGTAATTTAATTCTCCATCTTATGGAGTTAAAATCCAACAACCATCATAATAAAAATTTCAGACTTTTAAGTCTTCGGCTTATCGCCCTTTTTCCAAATTTTGACCCGTTTATGCATTTTATCAAACGAACATATTTGTTTGATTCCTACATCACCTACACTTCTCAAATTGTTATTAACTACCATTTTAGATTCAAATCACAAGTTTATTTCACAATTTAAACACGTTTATGCTCGTATTCTTATTTTGACCCGTTAGGGGTATTTAAGCACTTTCGAGCCTAAAATCGCTCTCGATTGTTTCTAGCATTTCACCACCACATTTCTTATCAAGTGACCTTCCATCACATCTATATTTGTGATGGTTTTAATGTGACTAATTATCTAATCCGAGTTTTACCCTTCGGATTATCAATTTACGGCAAGAACTCATATAGAGTCTTTTGACCAAGGATTTACATCTTACGCTATTAGACTTAGTCTAAGTATTAACTTGATTATAAAACTCATTTTCAAGCGACTTCTAAGAGTTGTTTGGTTAATTATGCTTACAAGGGCGTTTTGGTCATTTTAACCCTTCTTTTACAACGAAGGGCTTGCTTAAGCCATGTACGCCCAAAATCTCGTTTTTAACCAAATCTTATTTTCAAAACACTCTGTCTATAATTTAAATCCTTCAGTTTACCTTTTAAGGTAACCGAATGTCCTTTTTTTTTACTTTGTCTAAATCTCATAGATCTCCAAGTTCTAAATGAGGAGTTGATCTATTATACATACCTGGCCCGGATCAACTTATTAACCCGGTTTTAATACCTTGCTTTATACTCGCTAATTTAGAACGATGCGAATATCCATTGGATATCTATTCCTGTAAACATATAACTCGACAAAAGAATCATTAGTCGATATTGTCAAAAGGTGATGTCTACAGTTTTTGACCCGTTTGGCCGAAATGGGTGTTTATCTATGCGAGATGATATTTATTATCGTCTCATCTACATGACTCGTTCCGTTTAACACCGTACGGTCATTTTACTTGTAAACCGTTTATTGCTTTCGACATAATATGACCAAATTATCGATTTACTTCTTTTTAACCATTATTATGGTTTCTTTCATCTTTGATTTTCTTGTTCCGTTCGACTACACGACGGAACATCATGTTTCAATTGTTTAGATATCTCATTCATAATTTATATGATAAGAAAATATTCCACAATTTAAGACTAGTGTAAGCTATACTTACTTCGCATCCGAATTACGCCTTTCCTTCATTCTTGATTCGTTTGACTCGCTTTCTTCCCCAAGCTTTCACCTAGCTTGCCAAGCGTTAAACTATCATTGTAATTGTAAGATGGTTAGGTTAGTCATAATCATTAACAACTAAACCATCCTACACTTTTATGTCGAGATTATCATTCGATCATACACTTGGTCGGTTTGACTTTTTAAAGTCAATCGACTTATTCAATGCACATTTGTTCTATTGAATTTCACTTAGGCATTTTAACAAACACCTTGTGGGCATATTTTTACGCATTTACAACTAGTTCATAACTAGTTATTTTTACCAAGATTAACATCAAAAATTCAGCCTTTATCATAATTGATCAAATACTCAACTTGCAAATTTGTTCAAGTTTCTTACTTCAACTATCATTTATGATAATTTCTAGCACTAACATATCATCACCTTCACCATAACATAATTAACCCATTTCATGGCAACTATGATAATATACCTAAACTCATAATTTGTTCAAGTATCATTCCCAATACTACCATCCATGATGGTTTCAAACATGATTATCTCATTAGCTTCATCATATAATCAAAACCCACTTGATAATCTACTTGTTCATCATTTAGAAGTAACCTACAACAAGTATTTCATAATCTCATCATATCTAACGAAATTAGGCATACATAAACATCTAATTTCATCTTTGGATCATAATCCATCAGTTTATTCGCAAGTAATCTACTTGTATCGAATTTCAACCTTAACCAATCTAGGTTTTGTGACATACCTTATGATCCCCATGACCCGGTGATCATTTTTATGCGTTCATGCAGTGATTTAGGGCTTGTATCGAGCTTCAATTTGATGATTTGTTGAGATTAGGGTTTGAGCTCCATGGGAGCTTCCTCCTGGCCCTCTGGTCGATCAAACACACCATTGTGTGTGTGTTTTTAAATTTTTTTTTATAAATGTTTTCATTAAAACATTTTCTAAATTGCCCACCTTTAGCCCCTCATGTTTTGGTTTGTTATTAAGTAGGCTACAACCTACTTATTTATCACTTAGCCATATACTAGTAACTAGGTTAATTATCCCTAGTTACTTAATAGGTTCGAGAAGTTATAACCCGTTATATTTTAAGTCCCGTTAACTCGGGCCTTTCATAACTTTATTTTCTCTTGAAAGTTCTTATTCGCTTTTTGATTAATATTAGGATTATTTATTTAAATCCTATTATTTACTGGGTTACTTTTACCACTAACGGTATTTTACCCGTCTTTTAGCATTAACAGGGTTTGATTACCCAAACCCGTTTTCGGGGTGTTACAAGTCTACCCCCCTTAAAGAGGTTTCGTCCTCGAAACCTTTTATTACATAATTCATTGAGTTTAAACTCAATGTATTTGATCTGAGATATCATTTAAACATTACTTATACTTTTAACCAATTATTAGTATTACCAGATAAGCATGGTAACATCTTTTTGGTCACTAATTGTCTACGTATCTCATATGACTTAGTGCAGCTTAACATAACGTAATCTCGTTATTTCCACTAGTTTAGTTAACTTAGCGATATCCATCGCTTTCATATACTATCGAATTCCTTACGAATCCGTTATTTTAACTCGTTTAAAGGCCTTTAGTGAAATCTTTTCACTTTTAGCAGCGATTTCTTTTGTCTGCAGATTTATTTATTCGGTTCGGTCATACCGAACCTACCGTTTACAAGCAAACCAAATTTATTTAAATGACCTTGACCGGTCTCACTAATTAGACTTATTAGTCCAGTTGCTTTTTACTGCTTGCTTGGTTATAATGTTATTCTACTTCACATTGCATTTCTTGAACGTGATCGTGTCACATCATGTTTAATTTATATCAAACTTTCATTTTCGAAAATATCGCTTTTTGAATATATCGTCTTGCGCCTATCAGTGTCAAGACTTGTATCTTTCATGTTTACTATTTAAATTCGTATCAGAATTTATATTTGTTAAAACGTTATTTCTTACTAAAACCGAAGTTTTAGTTTAGGATCTTCTCTTTATCTTTTGTCAATTATCCGTACCAGGATATTGACAGTCCATAATTTATTCTTTTACAGTCTTAGTTTTATGCGGGGATTCTCAACTGTTTTCCCTCACTTTATCAAATCTAACCCGTAGGTTTTATCACTTAGCCTTATGGGCTATTTTTTATTAGACATTCACCTCTTTAGGGCGAAGTCCTTATAACTTCTTTCTAATCATGACCCGTGGGTCGTTTTAGTCCGTAGATCTCTCATTTGTTTATAACCCTAAAGGTTATGTTGATCCCGTAGATCACTCTCTTTACTCGTGTCTTATTAAAATATATATTTGGTGTCAAAGCACTCTTTTTACGTTTGAAAATCATTTGTCTCAAGCTTACCGTTATCCGGCTTGCGCTTACTTATGCCTTCAAGCATTATACTTTATTCAACTAGTATATAATTATCAAAATTTCTGTTTACGAAATTTTATGGTCTTTTAGTCATAACTCATAATCCGAGTATTTTGACTTTAAATTCGTGTTCTCGTTTCTAGGTTTACGCTTGTGTTTAAATCCTTACCCATCAACCGGGTACTTTACCAAAGTCATTATTAGTGCAAGCATTCCGGTATACATCAAGTTTTCGTTTTAATTTGTTTGGTTGTCTTAGCGGAAGCCCTCGCTTTTATTCAACCAAACTTTTATTCTTTATTTGACCATCCTTGACAGTCTTTTAAACTATGAATGATGATTATCATCATCATCATTTCTTTACTACGACCAAAGTCAACGATTTTGATCGTTTTTTTCGTGTGGGCAATACCTTTGTTTCTATGACCCCGCGGGTCATTTATACTTTGGTTTTACAATGCCCTTTTTTGTCTACCATGGTTGTTTCGTCAAAAATGACTTATGTCACGAATTTCCTTGGGTCTTTTATTTCTATGTGCGCCATACATCGTTTTTATGGTTCCCGCGAAAACCATTTATACGAGTATGCCCATAAGATTTCTTGACCCTAAGGATCCTTTAAAGTTCATTCATCTTGACCTTACTACATCGGACATAACTGCGCTCATTATAAGAAGCTCATGCTATCATGTGTTCACTACTTACTTGGCCAGAGTAAGCGATCAACACGTGGTACGCGTGACCTTATTATAATTACCACATCACGTCCCATGTAAGTAACTCCTCAAATTATCTCCATGTTTATGGTTTCATTTGGTAAAACTTTATTTAATTGTTAGTTAACAATTACTAGTTTTAGTCGTTTATCCTTGAACATGTACAATGTCCCTTTTTATAAACATTTATTCACATTCATTGATGTGATCATTACTTTTCTCAATAGGATTTATATTGAGAATACTTACTTGGATGATCACTCTCGTCCAAGTTTCTATATAAACAAGTCTTGTTATTCATTTGTTATTCATCATTGTGAATAACACATTTTCTATTAAATTTCTCTTGGAAATCAGGTTTTCCAAGTTCTATCATATGTGTATGCAACCGTTATTACTTACGTGTTTGTTGCATATAACGACTCGTGCGATTAATTTAAAAGTGTGCACCTGGTAATGCTTGCCCTAACGGGCTTCTCTTGTCATTAGTCTTGTTCACGACCGTTACGCGATTTTGGTCCTTGATGAGTATGCTCTTCCTGTCATACCTCGGACCGTTCCATCATCATATCCATAATTCGTTCAACTCCCGTCATCTTCAGACGCGAGTGTCCTTTAATTAAAACATTCACAAGAGTTAGTAATGTCAACTTCAATAATCGCCCGTATTATAATACAAGGCTTTTTCTACTATACGCGTCAACGCGCGTATTTTCGTCAACCATATCAATCATTTAAATTGGGGTAACATATACCACATGATAGCCCTATGTGTTGTTTACAACACTTTAGCATGCTAAGCTATTAACATACTTGTACTTACCGGATTTGCGATCAAGCCTCGAACCGAACACTTTACCCTTTAACCTTGGGCTCTGATTACCAACTTGTAACACCCGTTCTTATAAATCAAGGTTTAGCGTATTATTTACGAAAACAATCATGTAATTAAGATTACATATCCATCGGAAAAACGGGTTTACTAAAACCTTTTTACAATTTAAAAGTTTAGAAGATAATGTAATTAAGTTCGTCACTTAAAAGAAACAATGAAACGACATTCGTCATTTAACATAATAACGATACATAGTGCGGAAGCTTATTTCGTGATCGTGTTCGGTTCTTGCTCGTCGCTTGATCTTCATCCGGGCACTCATGGCAATCACCTATGATCAAAACCAACTTAAAAGTTAGTTTTGATAGTCAAATATGATGTTCAAACAAGTACAGGGGTTAAATAAGAAGTTCTAACAAGTACAGGGGTTAAATATGACAAAAAAATACATTTTTCAGAGTTTGGAGGCGTCGCGTGACGCTAGCCCCCCTTTCAACAGAAAGTTGCTGCAAATTCCCAGCACGATCTGATTTCACGGAAACGGCCATAACTTCTTCGTTATTGATCCGTTTTACCCGATTCTTTTTCCTACACATCCGTAATTTAATTCTCCATCTTATGGAGTTAAAATCCAACAACCTTCATAATAAAAATTTCAGACTTTTAAGTCTTCGGCTTATCGCCCTTTTTCCAAATTTTGACCCGTTTATGCATTTTATCAAACGAACATATTTGTTTGATTCCTACATCACCTACACTTCTCAAATTGTTATTAACTACCATTTTAGGTTCAAATCACAAGTTTATTTCACAATTTAAACACGTTTATGCTCGTATGCTTATTTTGACCCGTTAGGGGTATTTAAGCACTTTCGAGCCTAAAATCGCTCTCGATTGTTTCTAGCATTTCACCACCACATTTCTTATCAAGTGACCTTCCATCACATCTATATTTGTGATGGTTTTAATGTGACTAATTATCTAATCCGAGTTTTACCCTTCGGATTATCAATTTACGGCAAGAACTCATATAGAGTCTTTTGACCAAGGATTTACATCTTACGCTATTAGACTTATTCTAAGTATTAACTTGATTATAAAACTCGTTTTCAAGCGACTTCTAAGAGTTGTTTGCTTAATTATGCTTACAAGGGCGTTTTGGTCATTTTAACCCTTCTTTTACAACGAAGGGCTTGCTTAAGCCATGTACGCCCAAAATCTCGTTTTTAACCAAATCTTATTTTCAAAACACTCTGTCTATAATTTAAATCCTTCAGTTTACCTTTTAAGGTAACCGAATGTCCTTTTTTTTTACTTTGTCTAAATCTCATAGATCTCCAAGTTCTAAATGAGGAGTTGATCTATTATACATACCTGGCCCGGATCAACTTATTAACCCGGTTTTAATACCTTGCTTTATACTCGCTAATTTAGAACGATGCGAATATCCATTGGATATCTATTCCTGTAAACATATAACTCGACAAAAGAATCATTAGTCGATATTGTCAAAAGGTGATGTCTACACCTTTTGACCCGTTTGGCCGAAATGGGTGTTTATCTATGCGAGATGATATTTATTATCGTCTCATCTACATGACTCGTTCCGTTTAACACCGTACGGTCATTTTACTTGTAAACCGTTTATTGCTTTCGACATAATATGACCAAATTATCGATTTACTTCTTTTTAACCATTATTATGGTTTCTTTCATCTTTGATTTTCTTGTTCCGTTCGACTACACGACGGAACATCATGTTTCAATTGTTTAGATATCTCATTCATAATTTATATGATAAGAAAATATTCCACAATTTAAGACTAGTGTAAGCTATACTTACTTCGCATCCGAATTACGCCTTTCCTTCATTCTTGATTCGTTTGACTCGCTTTCTTCCCCAAGCTTTCACCTAGCTTGCCAAGCGTTAAACTATCATTGTAATTGTAAGATGGTTAGGTTAGTCATAATCATTAACAACTAAACCATCCTACACTTTTATGTCGAGATTACCATTCGATCATACACTTGGTCGGTTTGACTTTTTAAAGTCAATCGACTTATTCAATGCACATTTGTTCTATTGAATTTCACTTAGGCATTTTAACAAACACCTTGTGGGCATATTTTTACGCATTTACAACTAGTTCATAACTAGTTATTTTTACCAAGATTAACATCAAAAATTCAGCCTTTATCATAATTGATCAAATACTCAACTTGCAAATTTGTTCAAGTTTCTTACTTCAACTATCATTTATGATAATTTCTAGCACTAACATATCATCACCTTCACCATAACATAATTAACCCATTTCATGGCAACTATGAACATATACCTAAACTCATAATTTGTTCAAGTATCATTCCCAATACTACCATCCATGATGGTTTCAAACATGATTATCTCATTAGCTTCAACATATAATCAAAACCCACTTGATAATCTACTTGTTCATCATTTAGAAGTAACCTACAACAAGTATTTCATAATCTCATCATATCTAACGAAATTAGGCATACATAAACATCTAATTTCATCTTTGGATCATAATCCATCAGTTTATTCGCAAGTAATCTACTTGTATCGAATTTCAACCTTAACCAATCTAGGTTTTGTGACATACCTTATGATCCCCATGACCCGGTGATCATTTTTATGCGTTCATGCAGTGATTTAGGGCTTGTATCGAGCTTCAATTTGATGATTTGTTGAGATTAGGGTTTGAGCTCCATGGGAGCTTCCTCCTGGCCCTCTGGTCGATCAAACACACCATTGTGTGTGTGTTTTTAAATTTTTTTTATAAATGTTTTCATTAAAACATTTTCTAAATTGCCCACCTTTAGCCCCTCATGTTTTGGTTTGTTATTAAGTAGGCTACAACCTACTTATTTATCACTTAGCCACATACTAGTAACTAGGTTAATTATCCCTAGTTACTTAATAGGTTCGAGAAGTTATAACCCGTTATATTTTAAGTCCCGTTAACTCGGGCCTTTCATAACTTTATTTTCTCTTGAAAGTTCTTATTCGCTTTTTGATTAATATTAGGATTATTTATTTAAATCCTATTATTTACTGGGTTACTTTTACCACTAACGGTATTTTACCCGTCTTTTAGCATTAACAGGGTTTGATTACCCAAACCCGTTTTCGGGGTGTTACAAGTCTACCCCCCTTAAAGAGGTTTCGTCCTCGAAACCTTTTATTACATAATTCATTGAGTTTAAACTCAATGTATTTGATCTGAGATATCATTTAAACATTACTTATACTTTTAACCAATTATTAGTATTACCAGATAAGCATGGTAACATCTTTTTGGTCACTAATTGTCTACGTATCTCATATGACTTAGTGCAGCTTAACATAACGTAATCTCGTTATTTCCACTAGTTTAGTTAACTTAGCGATATCCATCGCTTTCATATACTATCGAATTCCTTACGAATCCGTTATTTTGACTCGTTTAAAGGCCTTTAGTGAAATCTTTTCACTTTTAGCAGCGATTTCTTTTGTCTGCAGATTTATTTATTCGGTTCGGTCATACCGAACCTACCGTTTACAAGCAAACCAAATTTATTTAAATGACCTTGACCGGTCTCACTAATTAGACTTATTAGTCCAGTTGCTTTTTACTGCTTGCTTGGTTATAATGTTATTCTACTTCACATTGCATTTCTTGAACGTGATCGTGTCACATCATGTTTAATTTATATCAAACTTTCATTTTCGAAAATATCGCTTTTTGAATATATCGTCTTGCGCCTATCAGTGTCAAGACTTGTATCTTTCATGTTTACTATTTAAATTCGTATCAGAATTTATATTTGTTAAAACGTTATTTCTTACTAAAACCGAAGTTTTAGTTTAGGATCTTCTCTTTATCTTTTGTCAATTATCCGTACCAGGATATTGACAGTCCATGATTTATTCTTTTACAGTCTTAGTTTTATGCGGGGATTCTCAACTGTTTTCCCTCACTTTATCAAATCTAACCCGTAGGTTTTATCACTTAGCCTTATGGGCTATTTTTTATTAGACATTCACCTCTTTAGGGCGAAGTCCTTATAACTTCTTTCTAATCATGACCCGTGGGTCTTTTTAGTCCGTAGATCTCTCATTTGTTTATAACCCTAAAGGTTATGTTGATCCCGTAGATCACTCTCTTTACTCGTGTCTTATTAAAATATATATTTGGTGTCAAAGCACTCTTTTTACGTTTGAAAATCATTTGTCTCAAGCTTACCGTTATCCGGCTTGCGCTTACTTATGCCTTCAAGCATTATACTTTATTCAACTAGTATATAATTATCAAAATTTCTGTTTACGAAATTTTATGGTCTTTTAGTCATAACTCATAATCCGAGTATTTTGACTTTAAATTCGTGTTCTCGTTTCTAGGTTTACGCTTGTGTTTAAATCCTTACCCATCAACCGGGTACTTTACCAAAGTCATTATTAGTGCAAGCATTCCGGTATACATCAAGTTTTCGTTTTAATTTGTTTGGTTGTCTTAGCGGAAGCCCTCGCTTTTATTCAACCAAACTTTTATTCTTTATTTGACCATCCTTGACAGTCTTTTAAACTATGAATGATGATTATCATCATCATCATTTCTTTACTACGACCAAAGTCAACGATTTTGATCGTTTTTTTCGTGTGGGCAATACCTTTGTTTCTATGACCCCGCGGGTCATTTATACTTTGGTTTTACAATGCCCTTTTTGTCTACCATGGTTGTTTCGTCAAAAATGACTTATGTCACGAATTTCCTTGGGTCTTTTATTTCTATGTGCGCCATACATCGTTTTTATGGTTCCCGCGAAAACCATTTATACGAGTATGCCCATAAGATTTCTTGACCCTAAGGATCCTTTAAAGTTCATTCATCTTGACCTTACTACATCGGACATAACTGCGCTCATTATAAGAAGCTCATGCTATCATGTGTTCACTACTTACTTGGCCAGAGTAAGCGATCAACACGTGGTACGCGTGACCTTATTATAATTACCACATCACGTCCCATGTAAGTAACTCCTCAAATTATCTCCATGTTTATGGTTTCATTTGGTAAAACTTTATTTAATTGTTAGTTAACAATTACTAGTTTTAGTCGTTTATCCTTGAACATGTACAATGTCCCTTTTTATAAACATTTATTCACATTCATTGATGTGATCATTACTTTTCTCAATAGGATTTATATTGAGAATACTTACTTGGATGATCACTCTCGTCCAAGTTTCTATATAAACAAGTCTTGTTATTCATTTGTTATTCATCATTGTGAATAACACATTTTCTATTAAATTTCTCTTGGAAATCAGGTTTTCCAAGTTCTATCATATGTGTATGCAACCGTTATTACTTACGTGTTTGTTGCATATAACGACTCGTGCGATTAATTTAAAAGTGTGCACCTGGTAATGCTTGCCCTAACGGGCTTCTCTTGTCATTAGTCTTGTTCACGACCGTTACGCGATTTTGGTCCTTGATGAGTATGCTCTTCCTGTCATACCTCGGACCGTTCCATCATCATATCCATAATTCGTTCAACTCCCGTCATCTTCAGACGCGAGTGTCCTTCAATTAAAACATTCACAAGAGTTAGTAATGTCAACTTCAATAATCGCCCGTATTATAATACAAGGCTTTTTCTACTATACGCGTCAACGCGCGTATTTTCGTCAACCATATCAATCATTTAAATTGGGGTAACATATACCACATGATAGCCCTATGTGTTGTTTACAACACTTTAGCATGCTAAGCTATTAACATACTTGTACTTACCGGATTTGCGATCAAGCCTCGAACCGAACACTTTACCCTTTAACCTTGGGCTCTGATTACCAACTTGTAACACCCGTTCTTATAAATCAAGGTTTAGCGTATTATTTACGAAAACAATCATGTAATTAAGATTACATATCCATCGGAAAAACGGGTTTACTAAAACCTTTTTACAATTTAAAAGTTTAGAACATAATGTAATTAAGTTCGTCACTTAAAAGAAACAATGAAACGACATTCGTCATTTAACATAATAACGATACATAGTGCGGAAGCTTATTTCGTGATCGTGTTCGGTTCTTGCTCGTCGCTTGATCTTCATCCGGGCACTCATGGCAATCACCTATGATCAAAACCAACTTAAAAGTTAGTTTTGATAGTCAAATATGATGTTCAAACAAGTACAGGGGTTAAATAAGAAGTTCTAACAAGTACAGGGGTTAAATATGACAAAAAAATACATTTTTCGGAGTTTGGAGGCGTCGCGTGACGCCAAGGGGCGTCGCGTGACGCTAGCCCCCGTTTCAACAGAAAGTTGCTGCAAATTCCCAGCACGATCTGATTTCACGGAAACGGCCATAACTTCTTCGTTATTGATCCGTTTTACCCGATTATTTTTCCTACACGTCCGTAATTTAATTCTCCATCTTATGGAGTTAAAATCCAACAACCTTCATAATAAAAATTTCAGACTTTTAAGTCTTCGGCTTATCGCCCTTTTTCCAAATTTTGACCCGTTTATGCATTTTATCAAACGAACATATTTGTTTGATTCCTACATCACCTACACTTCTCAAATTGTTATTAACTACCATTTTAGGTTCAAATCACAAGTTTATTTCACAATTTAAACACGTTTATGCTCGTATGCTTATTTTGACCCGTTAGGGGTATTTAAGCACTTTCGAGCCTAAAATCGCTCTCGATTGTTTCTAGCATTTCACCACCACATTTCTTATCAAGTGACCTTCCATCACATCTATATTTGTGATGGTTTTAATGTGACTAATTATCGAATCCGAGTTTTACCCTTCGGATTATCAATTTACGGCAAGAACTCATATAGAGTCTTTTGACCAAGGATTTACATCTTACGCTATTAGACTTATTCTAAGTATTAACTTGATTATAAAACTCGTTTTCAAGCGACTTCTAAGAGTTGTTTGCTTAATTATGCTTACAAGGGCGTTTTGGTCATTTTAACCCTTCTTTTACAACGAAGGGCTTGCTTAAGCCATGTACGCCCAAAATCTCGTTTTTAACCAAATCTTATTTTCAAAACACTCTGTCTATAATTTAAATCCTTCAGTTTACCTTTTAAGGTAACCGAATGTCCTTTTTTTTTTACTTTGTCTAAATCTCATAGATCTCCAAGTTCTAAATGAGGAGTTGATCTATTATACATACCTGGCCCGGATCAACTTATTAACCCGGTTTTAATACCTTGCTTTATACTCGCTAATTTAGAACGATGCGAATATCCATTGGATATCTATTCCTGTAAACATATAACTCGACAAAAGAATCATTAGTCGATATTGTCAAAAGGTGATGTCTACACCTTTTGACCCGTTTGGCCGAAATGGGTGTTTATCTATGCGAGATGATATTTATTATCGTCTCATCTACATGACTCGTTCCGTTTAACACCGTACGGTCATTTTACTTGTAAACCGTTTATTGCTTTCGACATAATATGACCAAATTATCGATTTACTTCTTTTTAACCATTATTAAGGTTTCTTTCATCTTTGATTTTCTTGTTCCGTTCGACTACACGACGGAACATCATGTTTCAATTGTTTAGATATCTCATTCATAATTTATATGATAAGAAAATATTCCACAATTTAATACTAGTGTAAGCTATACTTACTTCGCATCCGAATTACGCCTTTCCTTCATTCTTGATTCGTTTGACTCGCTTTCTTCCCCAAGCTTTCACCTAGCTTGCCAAGCGTTAAACTATCATTGTAATTGTAAGATGGTTAGGTTAGTCATAATCATTAACAACTAAACCATCCTACACTTTTATGTCGAGATTATCATTCGATCATACACTTGGTCGGTTTGACTTTTTAAAGTCAATCGACTTATTCAATGCACATTTGTTCTATTGAATTTCACTTAGGCATTTTAACAAACACCTTGTGGGCATATTTTTACGCATTTACAACTAGTTCATAACTAGTTATTTTTACCAAGATTAACATCAAAAATTCAGCCTTTATCATAATTGATCAAATACTCAACTTGCAAATTTGTTCAAGTTTCTTACTTCAACTATCATTTATGATAATTTCTAGCACTAACATATCATCACCTTCACCATAACATAATTAACCCATTTCATGGCAACTATGAACATATACCTAAACTCATAATTTGTTCAAGTATCATTCCCAATACTACCATCCATGATGGTTTCAAACATGATTATCTCATTAGCTTCATCATATAATCAAAACCCACTTGATAATCTACTTGTTCATCATTTAGAAGTAACCTACAACAAGTATTTCATAATCTCATCATATCTAACGAAATTAGGCATACATAAACATCTAATTTCATCTTTGGATCATAATCCATCAGTTTATTCGCAAGTAATCTACTTGTATCGAATTTCAACCTTAACCAATCTAGGTTTTGTGACATACCTTATGATCCCCATGACCCGGTGATCATTTTTATGCGTTCATGCAGTGATTTAGGGCTTGTATCGAGCTTCAATTTGATGATTTGTTGAGATTAGGGTTTGAGCTCCATGGGAGCTTCCTCCTGGCCCTCTGGTCGATCAAACACACCATTGTGTGTGTGTTTTTAATTTTTTTTTTATAAATGTTTTCATTAAAACATTTTCTAAATTGCCCACCTTTAGCCCCTCATGTTTTGGTTTGTTATTACGTAGGCTACAACCTACTTATTTATCACTTAGCCACATACTAGTAACTAGGTTAATTATCCCTAGTTACTTAATAGGTTCGGGAAGTTATAACCCGTTATATTTTAAGTCACGTTAACTCGGGCCTTTCATAACTTTATTTTCTCTTGAAAGTTCTTATTCGCTTTTTGATTAATATTAGGATTATTTATTTAAATCCTATTATTTACTGGGTTACTTTTACCACTAACGGTATTTTACCCGTCTTTTAGCATTAACAGGGTTTGATTACCCAAACCCGTTTTCGGGGTGTTACAAAAGTCTATCACACAGGCTCTGAGCTTGTCTTCCAAGGTCTGAATCATCCTTTCACTTTGTCCATCTGTTTGAGGGGGATAAGTTGTACTTAGATTTAATCGAGTTCCCATAGCTTTCTGAAAACTTGTCCAAAAATGAGAAGTAAAACGACTATCTCGGTCAGACACAATAGAAAAAGGGATTCCATGTAATGAAACTATTTCATACACATACAGCTTGGCTAATTGTTCCATGCTGAAAGTTTCCTTTATTGGTAAGAAATGTGCAGATTTAGTTAATCTATCCACAATCACCCAGTTGTGTCGTTACCTTTTTGTGTCTTGGGTAATTTGGTAACAAAATCCATTGTTATCAGTTCCCATTTCCAAACTGGCATTTCTAATTGCTGAACTAACCCTGAAGGTTTCTGATGTTCAGCTTTAACTTGTGAGTAAATTAAACATTTAGCAACATAACTTGCTATGTCCCTTTTCATTCCTATCCACCAAAAGTTTTTCTTTAGATCCTAATACATCTTGTCATTTCCAGGATGCATTATATACTTGGATTTATGAGCTTCTTCTAAAATTCAATTTCATAGATTTCCTTGGATAGGTACCTGTAACACCTCGCAAAATCATTCCCAATATAACAAAGACACGTGTCATGGACTTTAAACGTGTAATGGATTGATCTGGAAGGTCTAAAATTGATAAACAATGTAAAAATATGTAAGTATAAGGATCCAAAGTGTCAACATGCCACTCTTGTGCCTCTGATTGACCTCATGCGACGTTCGTATTCTTTAATGAATAATTTGGCGAACATAGAAAGTCGTTTGTGTTTAAAATAAGGATCTTACGAAGCATAGGGATTAAAAGTGTCAACATGTTAAACGTTACCTCTGAGTGACCTTTTAATGATCCCAAAAACATTGTAATAATGGTATATGTTGCTCTCAAAGAATATTGGATATTAATTTTGTGGAGTTTCGATGAAAACAAGACTTTTCGGGTGATCTTACAACTAACCGGGAGCTTAACGGAGTTAAAATATGACCCAAGGCCCTAAATAGTTAACTATGGGGGTCCTAAGTGCAATAAATGGCAGTTAAATAAAGTTAAAATGGACCAGGGGTTGAAATTGCAAAGTTGCAAAACTTTTTTCTAGATCAGAAGGTCCTCGCGGCCCGCGTAGACTCTCTAAGAGTCTTACGCGGTCCGAGTGAGCAGTACCAGCAAACAAAAAAAATGCACAGCTGCATGTTCAGCCAGGTCCACCGCCTTTGCATGCCTCAAATAGATACCAGGGACTGTGCCAATGGTTTTTCATGCACTAGGGACACCTGGAATCATCAGGGATCATTGTAGGGACATGTGGAATGATCATATGAAATAGAAATCCATATATAAAGCACTTGTTCTTCACTTGTTCATTTGCACATTTCAAATTCACTTCAAATCACTTTCTCTGGAGCTTCCTTGAGTTCAAGAGAGTTTTCTTCTGTTCTTATCTCGTGCTAAGAGTTCTTGTTAGCATTCTTAGCCTCTCTAGTTTAAGTTTTGTTAGCTTAATGACCAAAAGTCAAAGCTATTGTAATTAAGCTTTGACTTAGTGATTAATCACTAATGGTCCAGCCATTATTTGAATTGAAAGTGGCTATGAGTTGGTAATTATGTAGGTAATAAACCCTTAAAAGGGCACCTACTAATTATCACTCTAACTTCGTCAATTGTCGGGTCAAACTTATTAATAAAAAGTCAAAAGAATCAGTTTTGACAAATAAATTCATAATTGATAATGTAGAGGTTATGGAACATGTTTTAACACTAAAATAACTTGGTAATTAATATAAGAACATGTTTAGACATGTTCAACCCGATAATTTTGAGTTTAGGCTCGGTTCGGAACTGAAAGTCGCCAAAGTAGACTTTTGCTTTGACTTTCAGTTCTGACCCGATTTAGCTTGTTTTAGATATGCCTTAGGGTTTCTTTAGGACCATATTATAGGTTAGTATAACCCTCTAAGGTTATACAACTTGGTTCCCTAGAATGATAAATTTCACATATGTATGATATCTTACTGATTTAACTTATTAAAATAAATATTTTTACTGATCATTTTAGACCAGAACCTCAGATTACTATTTAACCTCTTTTATAAACTTTAAAATGACCAAAATACCCTTACGGGGCTTAATTTGGTTTTAAATTCGTTTTGGGCATAATGGAAGGTATCCTACTGATATCATAACGTGTTTTAAGCATATTAACTTGTGAAACTTGTATATGATTCATTTGGTTACCCGTTATGCATATTCGCGTTCGGTACGGTTTATGTAACTAGTTTGCATAAATTAACCGAAACGGGTCATACCTTATCATTTTTACTTCAAAATCCAGAATGTATTTAGTTTACCCATATTATACAAGTCTTCATACTTTTCGGGTCTAAATCACATTCTAATCCGTTCTTCACTTAATCGTGCGTTTTGAACCGTAAACCTTTCATTAAAACTAACCGGTCTAAGTTTAAACTTAAGTGTAAGACCCCGAAAAATGCAAATTTATATTTAAATAAATATAAAGTTGATAAATAAACTAGATAACTAACTAGGATTTTATTTAACCCAATTAGGTGAAAGTTTAGTAGTAACCTACAAGTGGGTTAAAAATGCTATAATTGAATCCAAGGCAAGTCTAGGGACCATTTGTGTTTAAAATGAAACTAGAATTTATATAATCAAAAAAATAAAACACAAACATTGTCTGTGTTATTGGTGGAGATCGACCAGGAGCGACCCCAAGTCCATTCAAACCCTAGTCAGCATAAAAACTCTAAATTGAAGGATCAAACTCAGTCCAAATCAAAATCTGAACATAGATTATTGATCCTTATCACGAGAGGATTCTAAGGTATGTAAAATCTGATGAAATCTCTCAACTTGAATCTCTCATGATTTTGGAAAATCTGAATTTAGATGTTGCATGTGTGTTATTTGGTTAGATTAGGAATGATATGGTGTCTAGAAGTGAAACCTAGACAACTACATGTGATATCATGTCCAATTTCAGGAAATTCCATGAACACCTTGAAGGTGGGTTGTGGGTTTTACTATATGATGATGAACACTAGGATTTAGAATGAATATTTTAGTGTAATTTGATCTTAGAAAATGATTTCAGAAAATGCATGATGTTTAAATGATATATGAAGGCTATATTGATGATTAAGTTAGCTAACTAGCAAGCTATAAACTTGAATATGAAAGATATAAAATACTGCCCTTAAAGTGTTTGTTGAAATGCCTCTATGAAGGCTTAAAACTGAAATTCTGAGCTTAAACGCATAATCATGATGTTTTGGTGTATTATGCGAATTATGATTTAAAGAGAGTTCTAAAACGCATCATAAATGGACTCTATAGGAACGGACGCAGGAGTGTCAAGCGGACAAGCGGGTGGCGAACCACGTTTAAAGGGCAAACTTTGAAGGTATGTAACTTAACCCGTTACATTAAGCGAAACGTTGATTAGATTATACGTAGTTGATAAAGAGTCGTGTTGATTGGAAGTGTTCATGATTATTACTTGGAGAATAAATTTAGAATTGTCAATAAACCATTGGTAGTCATCATAATGGAGGAATTCCACAAGATGAGCCAATGGGTCGATTAATTTCGTAAGTTGTGGCTTTGTTGATCTAGGGGTAATAATGCCGATAATACTTACAAAAGTATCAAATCAAGAGAATTGGTAATAAAATGTGAGTGACAATAAGTCCCATATGTTGAGCATAAGTCGCCATAAACTTATTAGTTAATTGGGTAGTAAATTGACTAAAGTTAGAATGGGTCAAATAAACGTATAAGGAATTATAGCCCTTCAGTTCGTGAATAGATTTTTCGGTATCATAATTGTAATAGGCGCGTCGGTAATGAATTTACAGACGCATAGGAAAAAGAATCACCTAAAACGGGCTTACGAGTCAAAAGTTATGGCTATTTAAAGTTTGAACTTGGTTGCACTTGGAGCTGGGAATTAATCAGCATCAGCAACAAACCTTCTGTGAAAACTAGGGCCTCGCGTAGCGCGAGACCCCGTCGCGTCACGCGACGCCTTCAGGTCGGAAAAACTTTATTTTTTTATTTGTTGATCCATGATACTTGTTTGTAACCCTTTTAATTTAATCAAAACTAATATTTATTGTGGTTTTGATCTTAGGTGATCATGGAAACTAACCGGGAGATGGTCAAGCAACTTTTGAAGAACCGAACACTATCTATTAGCTTCCGCATCGCTTAAAAACTTAGTTAGACTTTATGTATGGTTGTAAACAAATCTTTAACAACTTTTGTAATCTTTTAATTTAGTCGTTAGTCGACTTTGGTAGACGCTACTTATGAACGTCTTTTATGAAAGTTATGTTAATACAACTAATTTCTAAGTCCATTATTGTAATTTATGATTAAAAATCAATTTTAATTAGACGGGTGTTACAAGTTGGTAATCAGAGCTCAAGGTTGTCAATAAGTGTTCGGTTCAAGCTTGATCGATCGTCCGGTAAGAATTAACTTATTTTGTTAATAAATTATGTATTACGTATAGAATGAGAAATGTACAAATATGCATGAAAAGAGTGTGTAAGCTCACTCAAAAACAAGAAATGCATGAAACAAGAATGATTAAATCAAGTATAAACTTGATTGAATCAAAACAAGAATGATTAAATCAAGTATAAACTTGATTGAATCAAAACAAGAATGATTAAATCAAGCTATAAACTTGATTGAATTGAAGCAAGAATGATTAAATCAAGTTATGAACTTGATTGAACCAAAACAAGTAAAGCATGTGTTATAAATAGAATGTTTAACAATTTGTGTAAACATTTCAGAAATAGAGATGGCTGACGGAGGTAATGATAATGCGGTGCCAAGAGTCACCGAACAAATGAGGGAAGTGATTGCCGAAGAGGTTGGTAAGGCGATCGAAAACAGTTTGTCGGGCTTTATTGATAAAATTCAAAACACAATTTTATCAATAGTAGAAGATAGAATCAAGAAGCTGGAAGATGATTCAAATGTAGCAAAGGAAAAGCGTGGAGGACGAAAGCCTTGTTCATACAAGGAATTCATGGCTTGTAAACCACCAATATATAATGGGGAGGTTGACCCAATAGTGTGCCAACGATGGCTAAGTGACATCGAAGGGGTATTCGAGAGAACCCATTGTGACGAAGAAGACTACGTAGCCTATGGTACGGGTCAACTAAGGAGTCAAGCGAAAGATTGGTGGGATAACAAAAAGAAGGAGATTGGAAGTGAAGCGGCTAAGGCCATGACTTGGGAGGAGTTTAAGACGCCGTTTCTTAAACACCATAGTCCCAAGGCGGTCATAAATAAAATCAAGGAAGAATTCATGCAACTCAGACACAAAGGTGAATCCATAGACAAGATCACGGGGATGTTTATGGACAAAATGAAGTTCTGTGATGATTTGATAACGAATGAAGAGCAAAAGGTCTATTATTATCATAACATGTTAAGCGCGGAGTATAGAGAGTTCATAACCCCTTCAAAGTATGAGACCCTTACCGAGATTGTCAATGCTGCTCGGGAAAGGGAGATCGAATTGAAAAAGAGTATAGAACGGGGTGAACGAAGGGCACAAGATGTGAATCCAAGCCCTACCAAGAAAGCAAGAACGAATGAAACAACAAAGAGATCAGATGCTAAAGGTAATGCACCAGGTTGCAAAATTTGTGGGAAAAATCATAAGGGTGAATGCCGTTACAAGGATAAGCCTTGTCCCATATGCAAGAAAACGGGACATATGGCTATGTCATGCCCGGAGAAAGTGTCGGTTTGTTACAATTGTTATCGAACGGGTCACAAGAAGTCGGAATGCCCGGAGCTGGTTGGAAAGAAGGATGGGCAAGAACCGAAAGGTGAAGCCCCGAAAGCAAAGGCAAGATCTTTTCAACTAACCGCCGCAGAAGCAAAGGTGGAACCGGACGTGGTCTCAGGTATATTTGCTGTAAATTCAATTCCTGCACACGTGTTATTTGATACGGGTGCGAATAAATCCTTTGTTTCATATGGACTTATTCGACATCCTTCATTTGTTCTAACAAAATTACCGGTGCCTTTAGAAGTAGAAATAGGTAATAACAAAAGCTTTATTGTTTGTGATGTATGTGAAAACTGTAAACTGAGCATTGATGATGAAGAATATTTGATAAATCTAATCCCGATGTCGATGGGAGAATTTCAAGTAGTCGTTGGAATGGATTGGCTATCTCGACACCATGCAAAGCTCGTGTGCTTCCGTAAAGAGATAAAACTAACATCTCCGAGCGGGAAACACGTCACCATTTATGGCGAAAAAGGTGGCAACCCCATAGTATGCTCAATGTTGAAAGCTCACAAGCTAATGAAGCGAGGATGCAAGGCATTTATGATATACGCTAATGAACCCGAGAAAGAATCACGAAAGATTGGAGATGTACCGGTAGTACGAGATTATGAAGATGTTTTTCCGGAAGATTTACCGGGGATACCGCCTGAACGGGAAATAGAGTTCGGAATCGAATTGATTCCGGGCGCGAAACCCGTAGTAAAAGCCCCGTACCGACTTGCACCGTCGGAATTACAAGAGTTGATGTCTCAAATTCAAGATTTGCTTGACAAGGGATTCATAAGGCCGAGTGTGTCTCCTTGGGGCGCACCGGTGTTGTTTGTGAGAAAGAAGGACGGGAGCATGCGCATGTGTATCGATTATCGGGAGTTAAACAAACTCACGGTAAAGAACCGATACCCGCTCCCGAGGATAGACGACTTATTTGACCAACTACAAGGCGCGAGTTGGTTTTCAAAAATTGACCTTAGGTCGGGGTATCACCAACTAAAGGTCAAAGAAGAAGATGTGCCGAAGACGGCTTTCCGCACAAGATACGGACATTACGAATTTCTCGTGATGTAATTTGGGCTAACAAATGCGCCCGCGGCTTTCATGGACCTCATGAACCGGGTTTGCAAGCCAATGTTGGATAAGTCGGTCATCGTGTTTATCGATGATATCTTGGTGTATTCGAAAAGTGAAGCCGAACACGCACGCCACTTACAAGAAGTGTTAGAGACACTTAGACGAGAGAAGCTTTATGCAAAATTTTCTAAATGTGCCTTTTGGTTACGAGAGGTACAATTTCTCGGTCATGTCATAAGTGCCGATGGGGTTTTGGTGGATCCGTCAAAGATAGAGGCGGTGTCAAAATGGAATCCCCCGAAGAACCCTTCTGAAATTAGAAGCTTTTTGGGGCTTGCGGGATACTAGAGGAGATTCATTCAAGATTTCTCCAAGATTGCGTCACCGCTAACAAAGCTAACCCAAAAGAAAGAAAAGTTTATTTGGGGTGAAGATCAAGAAAAAGCGTTTCAAACGCTAAAAGAAAAGTTAACTCAAGCTCCGGTATTGACATTACCGGATGGCGTTGAAGACATGGTGGTTTTTTCGGATGCTTCATTATCGGGGCTAGGTTGCGTGTTGATGCAACGGGGCAAGGTAATAGCCTATGCCTCGAGACAATTGAAGATACACGAGAAGAGATATCTCACGCACGATCTCGAGTTGGCTGCAGTGGTATTTGCATTAAAGATATGGAGACACTATTTGTATGGGGTAAAGTGCACCATATTCACCGACCACAAGAGCTTGAAATACTTTTTCGAACAGAAAGAGTTAAATATGCGACAAAGGCGATGGCTAGAAACGGTGAAAGACTATGATTGTGAAATACATTATCACCCCGGAAAGGCTAATGTGGTGGCGGATGCGTTGAGCAGAAAGGCGGATTATGTCCCAATACGAGTAAGATCGATGCAACTAGTGGTGACCTCGGGTGTACTTGAACGTATTCGAGAAGCGCAATTAGAAGCAATGAAAGAAGAGAATTGGAAGAAAGAAAGAATCATAGGCCAATTGAAAGACTTGTCGGATGGGCATAATGGGTTGAAGGCTCGATCCGGAAGAATATGGGTCCCACATACTTGTGGAGTGAAGGCACTTCTACTTAATGAAGCTCATAAATCCCGTTATTCCATTCATCCGGGTGCGACCAAGATGTACAATGATTTGAAACAAAACTATTGGTGGCCCGGAATGAAGAGGGATGTGGCGAAGTATGTGGAAAAATGCCTCACATGTCTACAAGTCAAGGCGGAGCATCAGAAACCATATGGCAAACTCCAACCTTTAGACATTCCGGTTTGGAAATGGGAACATATCACAATAGACCTATTAACCAAATTGCCTAAGACGAATCGTGCTTTTGATGCCATATGGGTAGTGGTGGATAGATTAACGAAAAGTGCTCACTTCATTCCGATTCGTGAGACTTATACGTCAGAAAAGATGTCAGAAGTTTATACCAATGAAATCATAGCACGTCATGGGGTGCCGGTGTCCATCGTGTCTGATAGGGATACCCGGTTTACTTCGAATTTCTGGCGTGATTTCCAAGAGCAAATGGGGACCAAATTGTTCATTAGCACTGCGTACCATCCTCAAACGGATGGACAAAGTGAAAGAACGATACAAACATTGGGGGACATGCTACGGGCGTGTATAATCGACTTTGGAGGCAGTTGGGATGTTCACCTACCGTTAGTCGAGTTTTCATATAACAACAGTTACCAATCTAGTATTAAGATGGCACCATACGAAATGCTTTATGGTAGGAAGTGTCGAACCCCGGTATGTTGGGGTGAAGTGCGTCCACGTGAACTCGCCCACCAAGATATAGTACGAGCCACGAATGAAAAGATCGATATTGTTCGGGCACACTTGAAAGCGCCTCCAGACAGGCAAAAGGCGTATGTTGACAAAAGGAAAAGGCCAATCGAATTCCAAGTTGGTGACATGGTCATGCTAAAAGTTTCCCCATGGAAGAGTGTTATTAGATTCAGAAAAAAGGGGGAAGCTAAGCCCAAGGTTTATTGGGCCATTTAAAATTATCGGGAAAGTTGGCAAGGTAGCTTACCGTCTTGAATTACCGGAGGAGTTAAGTGGAATCCATCGCACGTTCCACGTGTCACAACTAAGAAAGTGCTTAGCGGACGAAACGGACTATATTCATTACGACGATATCGAAGTGGATAATAGTTTGAATTATGCGGTGAGACCGGTGGAGATTTTGGACCGAAAGGTCAAACATCTACGAAATAAACAAATTGATCAAGTCAAAGTCAAATGGGAGCATAGGAAAGGTTCGGACACTACGTGGGAGTCCGAAGAGGAGATGCGACGTCTCCACCCTACATTATTTGGTACGTACTTCGGTTTCGGGGACGAAACCCTTTTAAGGGGGGTGGACTTGTAACACCCCGAAAAATGCAAATTTATATTTAAATAAATATAAAGTTGATAAATAAACTAGATAACTAACTAGGATTTTATTTAACCCAATTAGGTGAAAGTTTAGTAGTAACCTACAAGTGGGTTAAAAATGCTATAATTGAATCCAAGGCAAGTCTAGGGACCATTTGTGTTTAAAATGAAACTAGAATTTATATAATCAAAAAAATAAAACACAAACATTGTCTGTGTTATTGGTGGAGATCGACCAGGAGCGACCCCAAGTCCATTCAAACCCTAGTCAGCATAAAAACTCTAAATTGAAGGATCAAACTCAGTCCAAATCAAAATCTGAACATAGATTATTGATCCTTATCACGAGAGGATTCTAAGGTATGTAAAATCTGATGAAATCTCTCAACTTGAATCTCTCATGATTTTGGAAAATCTGAATTTAGATGTTGCATGTGTGTTATTTGGTTAGATTAGGAATGATATGGTGTCTAGAAGTGAAACCTAGACAACTACATGTGATATCATGTCCAATTTCAGGAAATTCCATGAACACCTTGAAGGTGGGTTGTGGGTTTTACTATATGATGATGAACACTAGGATTTAGAATGAATATTTTAGTGTAATTTGATCTTAGAAAATGATTTCAGAAAATGCATGATGTTTAAATGATATATGAAGGCTATATTGATGATTAAGTTAGCTAACTAGCAAGCTATAAACTTGAATATGAAAGATATAAAATACTGCCCTTAAAGTATTTGTTGAAATGCCTCTATGAAGGCTTAAAACTGAAATTCTGAGCTTAAACGCATAATCATGATGTTTTGGTGTATTATGCGAATTATGATTTAAAGAGAGTTCTAAAACGCATCATAAATGGACTCTATAGGAACGGACGCAGGAGCGTCAAGCGGACAAGCGGGTGGCGAACCACGTTTAAAGGGCAAACTTTGAAGGTATGTAACTTAACCCGTTACATTAAGCGAAACGTTGATTAGATTATACGTAGTTGATAAAGAGTCGTGTTGATTGGAAGTGTTCATGATTATTACTTGGAAAATAAATTTAGAATTGTCAATAAACCATTGGTAGTCATCATAATGGAGGAATTCCACAAGATGAGCCAATGGGTCGATTAATTTCGTAAGTTGTGGCTTTGTTGATCTAGGGGTAATAATGGCGATAATACTTACAAAAGTATGAAATCAAGAGAATCGGTAATAAAATGTGAGTGACAATAAGTCCCATATGTTGAGCATAAGTCGCCATAAACTTATTAGTTAATTGGGTAGTAAATTGACTAAAGTTAGAATGGGTCAAATAAACGTATAAGGAATTATAGCCCTTCAGTTCGTGAATAGATTTTTCGGTATCATAATTGTAATAGGCGCGTCGGTAATGAAGTTACAGACGCATAGGAAAAAGAATCACCTAAAACGGGCTTACGAGTCAAAAGTTATGGCTATTTAAAGTTTGAACTTGGTTGCACTTGGAGCTGGGAATTAATCAGCATCAGCAACAAACCTTCTGTGAAAACTAGGGCCTCGCGTAGCGCGAGACCCCGTCGCGTCACGCGACGCCTTCAGGCCGGAAAAACTTTATTTTTTTTATTTGTTGATCCATGATACTTGTTTGTAACCCTTATAATTTAATCAAAACTAATATTTATTGTGGCTTTGATCTTAGGTGATCATGGAAACTAACCGGGAGATGGTCAAGCAACTTTTGAAGAACCGAACACTATCTATTAGCTTCCGCATCGCTTAAAAGCTTAGTTAGACTTTATGTATGGTTGTAAACAAATCTTTAACAACTTTTGTAATCTTTTAATTTAGTCGTTAGTCAACTTTGGTAGACGCTACTTATGAACGTCTTTTATGAAAGTTATGTTAATACAACTAATTTCTAAGTCCATTATTGTAATTTATGATTAAAAATCAATTTTAATTAGACGGGTGTTACATTAAGTAAGACCCGTTAGGAATCTTTTAGGTTATTAAAAACCTTCGTTCCAGATCTAGGAGCCCAGTAAAAGCTATTTGCACTTGATGATTGTTAAACGATTGAGATTAAAATTATATTTTGCTCAGGTAAATACTTTTAACTTATTTTCCATTATACAGGCTTGGGATACTGTATTATAATAATACCGCTTGGTCGGGTATGTAGTTATTTAAATCGGATTGTGATTAATACATTTACATAACCCATTTTAATATGTTTTGTTTGATGCAATGCCTTTGGGGGGATAATGACCATGTCCTGGATATCCTCGGCTCATTTATTAGAAATGGCCACGGCTTAAGCACGGGGTGTAGGCATACACTTGACAGTTACGTATGTATAAACGGTATCTCACTCTCTTGTGGGCGTATACTTGTGGCGTGTCAATTAATCTTATCCGGCTCTTCTAACCGAGTCCTGAATGGATGACAAACATGTAAAACTCTATACAAGATTATTTTTAAATAATTGTCCCAAGTTATAAAAGAATATTTGTGCCTTGTGCACTTAAATCAATTTTCTTAATTATTTTCAAAAGAGTCAGTTAATTGTATTTACCAGTGTAAACTGACTGATTTTCAAAAGGTTAAGTGCAGGTACTAAGCGTAATAGGATGGAACTCCTGAGTGATTAAATAAAGAGTCTTGCAAGCTTTTATCACTTTCAGTCTGTTGAACATTTCTTCTTTTGTTTTGCTCCGCCTGTGGATCTATTTTACAATTCGTTGTGTAGTATTTTATGTTACTTTCTGTAACACCTCGTAAAATCATACCCAATAAAATAAAGGCACGTGTCATGAAAGGCAACCGTGTTATAAATCCGAATCAAGTGAAAGAAGTATGATAGGATTTAAAAGTGTCGACATGTTAATTAATACCTCTGAGCGACCCAGTTATAAATCCCAAACCTTAATCTATATTATAAACATCTGATATATTCAAATCCGGTTATTTTGATAATGTATAATTCAAATTGGCACAAGAAATGGATCCTATGTTTCATACGACAAATTCCCTTCAAAAGCATTCATCAATAAAGTCCAAGGATGTGTAAGTGCATGGCAACACCTTCAAGATCATGCAAAGGTCTGGTTCATGGTCCCCTCCTGCTGATAAAGGCATAAGATTCGAAGTTGTAAAGAATGCATGGTCAAAGCCTAAGAGATTACAAAGTTTTGTCTTCTGATGAGGGCTTACGGACTACAAGAAGACCACCTTACGATCCGTAAGGTGGCGGAGTTGGGCGGAAATGAATAAAAAGCGGATACGACTGCAAAGCCAAGGGCTTACGGTCCGCAAGGTTGTAACTGGGCATCTTAGATCAAGGTCGGTTACGGACCGCAAAGCCTAGGGCTTACGGTCCGTAAGGATGTCGCTGGCAGCAGAAAATGGACAGTTGCCTGTTCAGCCTGTTGCACCGCCTTAGGAGAGTGGTTTTCGAATTCAGGGGCTTTGCAACTGGTTTTTTGGCATTATAGGGACACCTGGGAACATCATACTACATTTGTAGACTTGCTTGGCATCATCTTGACCAATTATAAGGATACCTTGGAACATCATACAACATTTTGATCACTCACTTGAAAACTTTCAAACTTCATTTCTGGAGAATTCTTAAGCTCGAGACCTATTCCTAGAAGTCCTTAGTCGTGCATAGGACTGTTCTAAGCTTCCTTAACCTTCCTTAATTCAGTTTTACTTAGTTAATTAGCCTAAAGTCAAACCGTCGTAATTAAAGTTTGACTTCGTGATTAATCACAATTTGTCCAGTCAAATCTCAAATTGAAAGTACCTATGAGTTGGTAATTATGCGGGTAATAAACCCTCAGAAGGGCACCCTCTGATTCCCACTCTAACTAGGTCAATTGTCGGGTCAAACTTGATTAGAAAAAGTCAACAGAAAGCAATTTTTTAAATAAATGCATAATTAACAATGTTGAAGCCATGAAACCCGTTTTATCACTAATATAACTTGGTAATCAATGTAAGAACATGTCTAAACATGTTTAACCCGACAATTTTCAGTTTAAGCTCGGTTTGGAACCGAAAGTCGCATAAGGGGACTTTTGTTTTGACTTTCAGTTCTGACCCAATGTAGCATGATTTAGAAATGTCTTAGAGCTTTATTAGGACCATGTTACATGTTAGTATAACCCTCTGTGATTATACAACTTGGTTCATTAGTTATCCGATTCATATGCATGTTTCCGTTAAATGCTTAATTGCTGACTATTATGCCCATATGACCTTAAAATGTGATTTTTGAAAATGTAAAAGAATAGAAACTTTAGTTACTGATTTATAATCTTGTCCCTAAAATTTGACATCAGTTTGAAGTCTAGATTAGGAGTTATGCTCATTAGCGTAAATGAAAAGCTTTTTATTAATTAAACAGCGTAATTAGCATAAAGCCTATCTAAACCCTATTTTTGATACCAAACATTTTACCTACTGATATAAAATAATATTCTGGGATTTTTGAAGATTTTTATTTATTTTTAGGCTGAGCATAACATAGGGTTCTAGCTTTAATTCGGTAATTGTCGGTTTTGCCCTTTAGGCCTATAAAATGAGTTTTACAAATCATTTTGATACCAAACCTGTTTCTACTGATTTTATATGATATATAAAATATTTTGAGCCTTTTGGAATAATAAAAATATCAGCTTTTCTTATAAAACCCGGAAATCGCTTAAAACCGTCTTTTTACGAATTTTTAACGCATAGTATGTATTAAAACGATTTTAAACATATAAGACTTGATACCTACTGATATTTTAGTAAATTTTTATACTTTAACAGTAAGCAAAAGTTTTAAACTCAGATTTCCAGAATTGACCTTTAAACCTTATGTGAAATTACCAAAATGCCCTTTCGGGCATAGTTTGGTTATAAATGGTAAATTTCACATATATGTAATACCCTACTGATATAACTTATAAAATTAAGTATTTTTACTGATTATATCAGACCTGAAACTCAGATTTATATTAAATCTCTTTTATAACCTTTTAAATGACCAAAATACCCCTACGGGGCGTAATTTGAGTTTAAATTCGTTTTGGGCATAATAGAAGATATCCTACTGATGTCACAACATATTTAAGGCATATTAACTTAGGAAACCTGTATATGACTCTTGTGGTTACCCGTTATGCATATTTCACGTTCGGTTCGGTTTATGTAACTAGTTTGCATAAATTGACCAAAACGGGTCAAACCTTATCATTTTTGTCTCAAAATCCAGAATGTGTTTGGTTTACCCATATTATACAATTCATCAAACTTGTCGGGTCTAAATCGCATTCTATTTCTGGTCTTCGCTTAATCGTGCGTTTGAACCGTATCCTCCTTTAAAACTAACCGGTCTAAGCTTAGACTTATTTAAGACCCGTTAGGAATCTAATAGATTAATAAAACCTTCATTCCAGATTTAGGACCCCAGTAAAAGCTACCTGTACTTGCTTGGTGGTATACGGCTGGGATAAATTGTATAAATTTTCTCAGGTAAATACTCTTAACTTATTTTCCCTATACGGGCTTGGGATACGGTGTTATAATAATACCGCTTGGTCGGGTATGTAGTCATTTAAATCGGATTGTGATTAATGTATTTACATAACTCGTTTTAACCTGTATTATTTGGTGTATGGCCTTTGGGGGTTAAATGACCATGTCCCGGATATCCTTGGCATCATTCAGAGAAATGGCCACGACCTAAGCACGGGGTGTAGGCATACACCTGACAGTTGCATTATGTAAAAACTGGTAATCCACTTAAAGGAATCAACCTTGTGGGGCATTATACCTGTGGCGTGTCAGTTAATCATGACCGGCTCTTCTAACCGGCCCTGACGGACGACAAATAAGTAAAACTGTATACAAAATTATTTTTAAATAATTGTCCAAAGTTATAAAAGATATTTTGTGCCATGTGCATTCAAACTAATTTTCCTAAACTCTTTTCAAAATGAGTAAGTTAGTTGTATTTACCAGTGTAAACTGGCGTATTTTCCAAAAGGCTAAGTGCAGGTACTAGACGAAATAGGCTGGCTACTCCTGGCATCATTAATCAAGTCTTGCAAGCTCTAGATGTTAAAGTCTGTTGAACAATAATCTTTTTCCCTTTCGATTCGCCTGTGGATCCATTACAGTCCGTTGTGATACTTTGATATTACTATTTATTCGGTTTGTAATGTGATTCATCTTTTGCTTCCGCTGTGCATTTAAATTGTGTTGTTTGACTATGATGATATCAACTACGTCACGATACTCCCCACCGGGCCCACCGGTAATACGTGGAAATATCGGGGTGTGACAGGTTGGTATCAGAGCCAACGTTGAGTGAATTAAACACTAGCATTTTGTGTTTAATCTCAATGACACAATATGCACTTTCCTCGACTTCCGAGTCTTGACGAAGAACTTAGGACAAATCCAAATTTGTTTTATTTTAATTTTGTCCTTTATTTTTCTTTGTTATGTCCTTATTTGTTTTGACAGGTTCAACAAAATGCCACCTAGATTTCGTGGAAGAGGTAGAGGAAAGGGGCCACTCGTCGCCCCCAATGATCATGAGGTCGGGCCATCACACCGGCGAACACCTTCTAATTCTCTAAGCCGAAGTCCTCAAGAAAACTGGAGGACCCATATAGAACCTGCAAGGCGCTCAGTCTCGCTGAGCTCCTCGCCCTCTTACTTAAACTCTTCCGTGCCTCAGTCTGAAATGAGCCCCACAACTCCCACCATTCTTATATACCTCTCCTAGGCCATAACTCACCTTTCGATGACCCGACACCTGTCTTCCAAATCCGGTTCAACCCGGCAAACTACATTGAAGAACTAGTGGGTTTTAACCCATTGGGACCTGAAGAGCACTTCTTGGGCGACCATGCGATGGACATGGACGAAGACACGGATCCCGCCGAGCCTCCAACCGGGACCCCTAACCACCCCATCGAGATTTCAGATGGGTCACTCTTTCTGGGATCACCTTATAATGGTCCCGACAACTCCGAGGAGAGATTTAACCAGATCGACTGGGTGTTTACTCCCAGTTACCACAACTCACCTCAGCAGCAGCAGGATCCTTCCGAGGATTCCCGTTTTGTAGCGGTCACTCCACCGCCACCACCACCAATGCAGCAACATCCTCTGGAGCCACCGACGCGTAGAAGATCAACCGCACGGATGTCCGTGCGAGGGGGAGTCCGCATCAGCACCCCTCAACCATCTAGTGGTAGTCATTATCCGCCACTATACGAAGACCCACAGATGGGTGGGCCTTCTAACCCTGTTTCTGAGGTGCAGTCTGCGCCGGTCGCACCGCCACCAGTGGGTTTTAACAACCCAATTCCTACATATGCTGGTTCAGCGGCGTACAACCCATTTGAGCAGCCGGCCCACACCAACTACAACTACGCCGAGGCTGACCCATATCTGGTAGCGGCAAACTACAATGCCCTTTATCCGGAAGGGCCCTTTGGAGTCCCATATCAAGCTAGATATCCACACTATGGGTACCCACCTTATGGGTATCAACAACCGCCACCTCCTCAACCTCCGCTGTTTCAGCAGCCCCCGCAGCCGCCAGTGATATCACCACCGCAGCATCAGGAGATTCTTCAAAGGTTGAGTCAGGTGTAGCAGGAGGTTCGGGAAGGGCGTAGGCAAAACCGAGGAATTTTCAAGGGTCTGGCTAGCTTAATCAAGCGGAAGAGCAAAAAGGATCATTAAATCCTTTATTTGTATTTCTTTAATGTTTAATTAGCCCCTGTGTGGGCATGTCTTTCTGTTTAACCCCTGCGTGGGTATGTTAGGTTTGTTTAGCCCCTGTGTGGGCATGTTATTTCTTTAGAAGTCCCGTTTAGGGCAAATTTGTACTCCTTAAATTGTGGTGGAATGATTAAATTTAAATTTTCATTTTTAATTATATGCATAAACATAAAATATGGAATAAATGAGAAATAACATTCCTTTTATAAGATCTATCGTTATAATAAAATGACAAAATCTAAAAAGGGACAAGACCTAGCCATGTGTCATCTTAGGACAGGGCCAAGATGGTAGCTCCCCAAATTTGATTCAGATCCTTATTAACATCTAAATTTAGGATTGCTCTGCATATTAAAAAGAATTTTAAAGGTAAAACCTAGCCACATGTTGTTTTAAATATGGCCAAGATGGTAAAACCTATCTAAAAAGATTCAAACCCTTATTAACATCTGAAAACATGTTAACACTCTTGGCAAAATGTGGTTTGATAAAATCGCATGAGTCATCCTTAAATTGGGTTATTCCAATTTTTATTATTTATATAATCACCCATTAAGGATGAAGTGCCTACGGGCCATAATTAATGTCCTTTGAGACTAAAGACAGTGGTGGTCTACAACTCCCTGTCAAGAAAAGGTAATGAACTTTGATTCAAGCCTTAATGCTTTGATTCTATAAAATCATGGCTTATAATTTAAAATGTCCTTGTTGACTTGGCCTTTTGGCTATTATTATAAATTAATTAAAACAAGGGATTATTAATGAATGAAATACTTAATAAATTAGCTAATATGGTTCTTTAATACCATGGTTAATAAATTAATAAGATGACAAATCTTTAATAAACTTCTAAGAAGTCATTGTCATCATTTTATGTAGCAATCAAACTACATGGCTGAGTCTGAAGAAGTCAATAGTCACCCAAAGGAAAATTAAGATGCCACCAGAATCAACATAA
This sequence comes from Helianthus tuberosus, assembly GCA_030545235.1. NCBI lineage: Eukaryota > Viridiplantae > Streptophyta > Magnoliopsida > Asterales > Asteraceae > Helianthus > Helianthus tuberosus. Next base: position 177,590,475 of record CM060424.1, on the reverse strand, counting down.
CTGGTGCAGAACTTCAAGCATTGATTGATAATGCTGTTACCAAGGCCTTGGATAGGCAATTTAATGAATCTAGTGGTACTCGAAGCAGGACCTTATCTGAACCCCATTCTAAACCTAAGACTCACTCTGAAGCTCATAGTAAGCCACCTTCTAAACCTAAGGGGTCAAAGAAGGATGATGACGATCATCACTCCTCAAATTAGCAAAGTGTTCTGTCGAAGAAGATTGAGCTCAAACGAGAACCACGTGGTAAATCCTGTACCTACAAATATTTCGTCTCCTGCAAGCCCAGGGATTTCAGTGGGGAAAAAGGGGCTGTGGATTGCATGACATGGTTAGACGAAATGGATACCGAGGTTGACATCAGTGGTTGCGCTAATAGGGATGTGGTGAAGTATGTATCTCAATCGTTTAAAGGTGAAGCACTAGCCTGGTGGAGGTCTCTAATCCAGGCTACTGGGAAGATTCCATTGTACAATCTGTCTTGGGATCAGTTTGTTGCACTCATCAAAGAGAATTACTGCCCTCAGCATGAGGTCGAAAAGATTGAGTCAGACTTCTTATCTCTGGTGATGAAAAACCTAGACTGTTAGACTTACCTTACCAGCTTTAATACCATGTCTCGACTGGTTCCATATTTGGTAACACCGGAACCCAAGAGAATTGCTCGTTTCATCAGGGTTTTAGCCCCAGAGATCAAGGCCAGTGTCAAGGCATCACGACCTGCTACTTTTAGGTCAGCAGCTGACCGATCCTTATCCCTTACCTTGGATGCGGTTAGGAAAAGATCGCATAAAAACTCGGAGGAATGTAAGAGAAAACGTGAGGACGATAACTCACGACGGTCTGAGCAGAAGTTTAAGGGAAACACAGACCACAAGAAGAAGTTTGAGTCTAACAAGGATAGTCAGCAAGCAGATGAGAAGCCAAAGTGCAAAACCTGCCAGAAACGTCACTTCGGAAAATGCAGGTTCGAATCCAAGTCTCAGTCAAAACCATTTGCATGTGGGTTATGCAAATCCAAAGAGCACAAGACGATAGAGTGCAAGAAGATAAAGGATGCAACATTGACGTGATTGTCGTGGGTCACGCAAATTTAATCCCCAAACAACTATAGATAGCGGTAATAGGGTATCGAACTCAGGGAGTATGTGGAAGATGTGTCGATTGTATAGCTTTGTACTTAAACTAATATTAGACTAAATTGCAGAAAATTAAAATTCAAGATTGTGGATTGTTGTTTTAGAAAACTAAATTAAACTAATGCAAATCAAATGTAGGTTTTAAGACAAATTAGGAGAGAACAATGATCACCCTAGGTTTCAGTTTCTTTAAACAGTTGTGTGCAATTTCACTAGAAAGAGTTACATAGACATAACTCGTGTATACGTGATTGAAGTGATAAAAGGGAACAAAGTACTCGGATTAGATAACGCGAGGTTGTTTCCCGATGACCTATTAACCAATAACCAACCCTAACCCTTCCCGTGATATCTCGGTTGCCAACGGCACCAAGAACGTACGATTAAGACTAGAAATTGCAATATTGATTAACACACTACAAACAATCAAACATACACCATGACATTCAAGCAACGCAAGATATCATTCTAGAAATGCAGAAATTAAACACACAAAAGTTTCAGAAACATTCACCTAGGATGATCACCGAAGAGTTTAGCCGGACATGGCTCGGTGGATCATCATCAACATCAATCTATTGTTCATACGAATCGAAAGCACAAACCGAATGATTGAAAAATGTTCACCAAACCAACAAGTTCTCCAAAATCGCCCCCAAGGTGTTCCAAAACCGTCCAATCATGAGTGATAATGAAAAGACATCATAAAAACTGATTTAAAGATGGCAGTTACGGATTTGATCGCTGAAACCACCGTAATTTACGGCTCCACCGTAAATTACGGTGTACATAAAAATGTTACGGCTTGAATCTTCTGATTTACGGTGGCTAACATGTGAGATTCAGGTCCACCGTAAATTACGGTGGAGCCGTAATTTACGGTGACAAGCTGATAGTTCTTCTTTGCTTCCAATGTCACGTGTGCCGTAATGATGATGATCCCTCTTGACTTCTGTGCTTATGATATTGATGGCCAGCCATGTTCACATATGATGTCAAATCCCACCGTCAACGATGATGGATAATGATGTAGATGATATCGCTCCAAGTCACGTGAACATGGATGTTGTAATTGTTTGCTGTTGTTTGGCGGCCCAATCACACCAGCCGCCCAAATCCACATGCGGCCCACTAGATCCTTGTGATGACTGCCGCCAATAGTCACGGTATATGCGGCCCACTCTTTGTATGTTGTCTGATCCTTCACATGTGTCGCCCCCCACTATTAATGATAATATTTATGTTGTTGACTTTAGGTGTAATCCACATGTGCCATGTGATGATGATGATTATTGTTTGTGATTACTCACATGTGCCGCCCCCAATCCAATAAAACTCTGCTTCTCTGATCTCAATGTTTGCCGTCAAAAATCAAGTCCACAAGGTCTCATGTGCGGCCCACAACTACAACCGACTATGTAGGCCCAATCAAAGAAATCCATGTCTTGTACTTCCCAATGTGAAAAGTCCACTACTGATCAATGATTTATAAAATCATAAAAACAACTCATGTGCATCCAAGAGAGTCCAAGCCCATGATTATTAATGATGATGTGATGTATGCGGCTGCCACATCCAGCCCACATGTGCCTTCACGTGATGTAGGATTTAGACCCATATATAGCCATATCCAAATTTCGATTAAATGCCAAACACCCCCTAGACTTTGTGCTTTTATTTTATTTCTTCAACATATTGAACTTTGATGTTTCTTGTTTCAACTTTTGTTTCTCGCACGACCCGTTCAACTCAAAACCATCCAAAGCTGCCTTTTATCCATCTTTTAGCTCCTAAATCGTACCTGAAACATAAGCATCGTAGTTATCTAATTCAAGATAATTACACGGTTAAATGGAAGATTATTTCATCTTTTAACATGCTTAAGGGTTGTCCAAAGGACCACCCGTCACATCCCCACACTTAACCGTTGCTTGTCCCAAGCAACTCCTCAAATCAGTTTCAAAACAAGTGATCAATTTAAACCAAGCAAAAACAAGCAATCTTTTTACTAACCCCTTTTCAACACCCAACCAATGCACCCCTCTCTAATTCTCTCCTCTCGGCTACAAGTAAAAACTAGCAAAGATAATGCTAGACACACACTAGGCAAACGGGTGGTTGCACAATCATAAGCTTGTACTTAAATCGATCATTCTCCAAAAATGGGTCAAACATAAATGCAAATCAAAGGGACTTTCAAGGTTGTAACGTGGCTAGGCGTATGGGTAGGAAATGGAATATATATGAAGTAGCGAAAACTTGACCCGGTCTTTTATTACACAAACAAACAAAACAAACAACTATCAATCTTAACTACTATACACAAGATAACTAACATCACTTTTTTTTTTTTTTTTTTTTCATTTCTCATTGTTTTTTCTCTTTTTTTTTTTTCTTTTCTATTTTTTTCTGATTTTTTTTTTTTTTCTATTTTTTTTTTTTTTTTTTTTTTTTTTTTTTTTGCAAACAACAATACAATAACGCATTAACCATATCTACTTCAAACTACTAAAACTACTAAAACTACCACTAATACTATAAGACCGGGTCAAATTTGGGTAAGTTTTTAAGTAAGTAGCTAGGGGTAACAAATGATAGGCTTTTAAGGCACAAAATGGGCAACTAAATGTCCAAACCCCCGCCCCTCTCACTACCGTGCTCATATATATAACTTATGAGGTCCAACCCCCCAAATCCCACACTCACTCACACCAACGACGAGGCTACCTAAATGCCCTTATCCTTTTTGCATTCATGTCTAACTAAGGACTCAAATCGCATTCAAGCACAAGTTCTAATGCACCCCCACCCGTAGCCACTCTCATCAAAGATAGCATTATTTATATACAAGTGTGGCTACAACTCTCACCAAGAATGAAAAAGGTATCAAGGGTTGCCGGTGCACCAACTTGGGGTTAATCTAGGGTGTTCAAATTTTCACATTGTTTCACTTGGCTCAAAATTTTTCAAAATCTTTAAAATTTCCCCCCATCCCCACACTTGGGATACATTGACCCCAATGTATGGTTTTGAGAGGTTTTGATCACTAAAAACCTTTTCAACATCAACAAAAACGCTTCTTTACTCAAACCCCAAATTTCTTTTTTGGTATTTTTTCATTTTATATTTTTTTTATATTTTTTTAATAAACAAAAGCAAACTAACAAACTACCAATATTTCAAAGCTAAAGAACAAGACAAGTCTAAGGAAAAAGTACATTGACCTGGTAAAGTTTGGCACAACAGATATTGTAAAATGATCCAATTTCCTTTCACCACCTTTACACAAATATCCGCACATCTTCCCCACACTTGAGTGTTGCCATGGCCCTGAAACAAAGAAAACTAAAGAAATAACAATATCAGTGAAAAACCTCGGGTTGCCTCCCGAGCAGCGCTAAGTTTCGCGTCTTCAGCCAGACCGTACCACCCCCATTTATGGTGGCTCAAAGAACCGGTTCCTATCACTTCCATCACTTCCTTGTGCCATTGAGAAAAATGCATCCATCTTGTTTTGACTCGGTGGGTAATCAAATACACTCTTGCTTGAACCCATAGGTGTTTCTTCACGGTCCGGTGGGTGTTTTTTTCTCATTCGTGGTAACACCTTTTCACTAAACCCGCTATCCTTTGCCACAACAAAATCATAACTAATCATCTTAGTCTGAACATCAAATGACAACTTACGGTTCTTTTCGGTCATGGTAATAATTCCTTCTCTACAATCAATTTGAGCATTTGCCGTATAGAGAAACGGTCGACCTAAAATCACCCTTTGTTGTGATGCCATGTTGGTAGAAGCATAGTCCAAAACTAGAAAATCCACCGGGTATTCAAACTCTCCCAACTGAATCTTAACATTCCTAACCATTCCCCGTGGACGCCTCCAACTTCCATCCGCTAAGCTCACCATGGTGTCTATACCTTCAAGTGGACCAAAGTCGTACATATCGTATAGATCGCTTGGTAGCACACTCACGCTTGCCCCGTAGTCCAACAATGCGTGAGGGATTTTTAATTTTCCCACACGGATAGGCACGATTGGCGCTTCACACTCTTTATCATTCTCAACTTTGGCATCTTTTTCCAAACCTGCATTCACTTGACACGAAGAAGTTAGCAATGTTTCATTAAATTTAGTACTAGGAACGGTGCTTACCACATTGATGTTAATGCTTTTTATGTTCTTGGGATTTGGCACCGTATCACTCGGTAGCTGGCCTTTTGCTTTCTTTAACATCGCCACGTCACTTGCAAGTTGACCCATTTGAGTGGTCAACGATTGGATGCTTTTGTCACGAACCTCGTCCTTTTGCATCCGAACCTCATCACGTTGATTCATTCGTTGCATTTCACTTTGCATCGCCTTCAACATCTCCATCATCTCATTTCCACCCGAAGAGCTTTGACCCGTTTGATATTGCCTTTGAAATCCTTGGTTTCCTTGGAAATTCGGGTTTGCTTGATTTAAGGGGTTCCCATAACGAAAGTTTGGGTGATTCCTCAATCCGGGGTGGTAGGTATTAGAATTCATGTTGTAGTAGTTCCTACCACCTCCTCCTTGACCTTGACCTTGAACCGCATGGACTTCCTCGTATTGCCCGTCCAACATCCCTTGGCAATTTTCAGCCGCATGACCTATCTCATTACACAAAGCACAAACATCATAAATTTGGTTAGTGGTTTGAACATTACCATCATCTATGGCGTGCACTTGCGGTCGGTTAGTGGTCGGTCGGGCTCTTCTTGAGGCTTGAGCTTTCCTCTTTGATGTAGTTGCCATGCTTTCCAAGAACTCCCAATCTTCATTCTCATAATTTGTTCCAAAAGTTCCACCGGTGATAGACATCAAATCACGTGCGTCTTCGGCATTCAACCCCTCATGAAAAGCATTCATCAACTCCCATAATTCAATTCCATGATGAGGGCAGTTTTTAATCATCATGTTGAAACGCTCGAATGCCTCATGAAACATCTCACCATGTTGTTGTTGGAAGCTTCTCAACCCCTTTCTTGCATCGTTGGTCTTTTGGGCGGTGTAAAACTCATCCAAGAAAGTTTGTTGCATCTCCCCCCATGTATATATTGATGCCGAGGGTAATGTGTAAAACCATTTTTTCGCCTTCTCTTCCAAAGAAAATTGGAACAAAACCAATTTGATATCGTCGGCTGAAAACCCTTGACTCCCAAGAGTGTTGCAAATAGAGTCATAAGCCTCTAAATGAAAATAAGGCTCCTCATTTGCCAACCCCTTGTACTTTGGTAAACTTTGCAAAGAATTGGTTCTTACTTCAAATGTTCGCCCTTGATCATTATGAGGAATGACTACCGGTGAAGGGTTTTGCGTGATTACCGGCCGAAAATGTGCTTCAATGCCCCTCACATTTTCCCTAAGGTGTCTCCTTGGTACACCATACCTACCTCTCGGAATAATAGGACCATTTGGCCTTGGTACTTGCCCTTGCGGTGCGATTGGTTGTTGAAACTGTTGTTGTCGCATCGGTAGGCGTTGAGGTGGTCTTTGAAATTGTTGTTGTACATGTTGTGGCCGGACTTGTTGCAATGGAATAGGGCGTTGCATTGGTGGCCCTTGTGGTCTTGGCCGAATGTGTTGTGGTATAATTTGTTGTTGTGGCATTCCACCAACACTTGCTATCCCTTGAGATTGACCCGGCACATACCCAAATTCTCCTTGATCACCATAACCTCCATAACCGTACCCATCATCATCATACCCCTCAAATTCTTCGTATCCTTCCTCATAACCATCTCCTTGAATTCCCGAAGTTTGCCCAAATGGGATGGTCGAATACTGAAAACCCGATTGTTGTGGTTGTGGTCTAAAAGATGAAGTAGTATGCACAATAGTTGAATTGGGTGCAATTGTGAAAGTGGATGATGATTGACCCATAGTTGGGGGAAAGAAGTGGGATAATGGTGGGATTGTGGTGGATGGATTGTAGGTGATGGTAGGCTCAGTTTGAGTGGTGATTGGTTGGGTGACATTGGATGGTGTAAATTCCGCGGTGGTATTAGGTAATGTGGTGTTTGGTGATGGTTGTGTGGATGTAGGAATGAATGATGAGGTCGTTTGACCCGTTGTAGGTGGTATTTGTGGTTCATCCATGATGTTTCTTGGTGTAATGGGTGAAGTGGGTGAACCAATGATTCTGTTTTCGCGTAGTAAAACTCGGTTTTGCCTTAGTGTTCTTTCGATTTCCGGATCAAATGACAATGGTGAAGCTTTGTGAGAGCCTCTAGTATGCATGCACCTGTAGAACCTGCACACTAAACACACCAGTGTAAACCCGAAAATAACAAAACAAAACTAACAAAAATGACACACGTTGCGCACTAACTCCCCGGCAACGGCGCCAAAATTTGACGTGATTGTCGTGGGTCACGCAAATTTAATCCCCAAACAACTATAGATAGCGGTAATAGGGTATCGAACTCAGGGAGTATGTGGAAGATGTGTCGATTGTATAGCTTTGTACTTAAACTAATATTAGACTAAATTGCAGAAAATTAAAATTCAAGATTGTGGATTGTTGTTTTAGAAAACTAAATTAAACTAATGCAAATCAAATGTAGGTTTTAAGACAAATTAGGAGAGAACAATGATCACCCTAGGTTTCAGTTTCTTTAAACAGTTGTGTGCAATTTCACTAGAAAGAGTTACATAGACATAACTCGTGTATACGTGATTGAAGTGATAAAAGGGAACAAAGTACTCGGATTAGATAACGCGAGGTTGTTTCCCGATGACCTATTAACCAATAACCAACCCTAACCCTTCCCGTGATATCTCGGTTGCCAACGGCACCAAGAACGTACGATTAAGACTAGAAATTGCAATATTGATTAACACACTACAAACAATCAAACATACACCATGACATTCAAGCAACGCAAGATATCATTCTAGAAATGCAGAAATTAAACACACAAAAGTTTCAGAAACATTCACCTAGGATGATCACCGAAGAGTTTAGCCGGACATGGCTCGGTGGATCATCATCAACATCAATCTATTGTTCATACGAATCGAAAGCACAAACCGAATGATTGAAAAATGTTCACCAAACCAACAAGTTCTCCAAAATCGCCCCCAAGGTGTTCCAAAACCGTCCAATCATGAGTGATAATGAAAAGACATCATAAAAACTGATTTAAAGATGGCAGTTACGGATTTGATCGCTGAAACCACCGTAATTTACGGCTCCACCGTAAATTACGGTGGACATAAAAATGTTACGGCTTGAATCTTCTGATTTACGGTGGCTAACATGTGAGATTCAGGTCCACCGTAAATTACGGTGGAGCCGTAATTTACGGTGACAAGCTGATAGTTCTTCTTTGCTTCCAATGTCACGTGTGCCGTAATGATGATGATCCCTCTTGACTTCTGTGCTTATGATATTGATGGCCAGCCATGTTCACATATGATGTCAAATCCCACCGTCAACGATGATGGATAATGATGTAGATGATATCGCTCCAAGTCACGTGAACATGGATGTTGTAATTGTTTGCTGTTGTTTGGCGGCCCAATCACACCAGCCGCCCAAATCCACATGCGGCCCACTAGATCCTTGTGATGACTGCCGCCAATAGTCACGGTATATGCGGCCCACTCTTTGTATGTTGTCTGATCCTTCACATGTGTCGCCCCCCACTATTAATGATAATATTTATGTTGTTGACTTTAGGTGTAATCCACATGTGCCATGTGATGATGATGATTATTGTTTGTGATTACTCACATGTGCCGCCCCCAATCCAATAAAACTCTGCTTCTCTGATCTCAATGTTTGCCGTCAAAAATCAAGTCCACAAGGTCTCATGTGCGGCCCACAACTACAACCGACTATGTAGGCCCAATCAAAGAAATCCATGTCTTGTACTTCCCAATGTGAAAAGTCCACTACTGATCAATGATTTATAAAATCATAAAAACAACTCATGTGCATCCAAGAGAGTCCAAGCCCATGATTATTAATGATGATGTGATGTATGCGGCTGCCACATCCAGCCCACATGTGCCTTCACGTGATGTAGGATTTAGACCCATATATAGCCATATCCAAATTTCGATTAAATGCCAAACACCCCCTAGACTTTGTGCTTTTATTTTATTTCTTCAACATATTGAACTTTGATGTTTCTTGTTTCAACTTTTGTTTCTCGCACGACCCGTTCAACTCAAAACCATCCAAAGCTGCCTTTTATCCATCTTTTAGCTCCTAAATCGTACCTGAAACATAAGCATCGTAGTTATCTAATTCAAGATAATTACACGGTTAAATGGAAGATTATTTCATCTTTTAACATGCTTAAGGGTTGTCCAAAGGACCACCCGTCAAACATGCTATAACTGTAACGAGAAGGGGCACATCAAGTCCAACTGCCCTAAGTATGCCAAAAAGCCTGAAGAAGCCAAAAAGAACAATGCTAGGGTCTTTCGAATGGATACATGAGAAGCCGTTCAGGATGATAATGTGATCACAGGTACCTTTCTCATCAATGATGTTTTTGCAAGAGTATTATTTGATTCGGGTGCGGATAAGTCATTTGTAGATGATAAGTTTTGTAAGCTGTTAAATCTGCCTGTTAGAACCCTAAGCATAAAGTATGAGGTTGAATTAGCTGATGGAACCCTAGAAACCGCATCAACCGTGTTAGATGGATGTTTCATATCCATTAGGAACCACTATTTTCCATTATCCTTGCTTCCTTTGAAATTAGCCGGTTTCGACATAGTAAGAGGCATGGATTGGTTATCTCATAATGGATTGGTTATCTCATAACCAAGCCCAGATCTTGTGTAACAAGAAACAAGTGGTGATCAAGACTCCGTATGGTGAACCACTTACCATACAGGGAGATACTCAGTATGGGTTGCCTAAGCAAGCGTCTGTGCTTAAGGCGTCAAGGTGTATGAAGAAAGGTTGCGTCATTTCTATGGCGCAAGTGACCATTGATGAGCCGAAACCTAAGATTGAAGACATCCCTGTCATCTCTGAATATCCAGAAGTATTCCCTGAAGAACTACCTGGTTTACCCCCAGATAGGCAAGTGGAGTTCAGAATTGACATCATTCCGGGAGCAGCACCTGTTGTAAGAGCACCTTACCGGTTAGCCCCAACTGAGATGAAAGAGTTAAGAGTTAACAACTCAGTTGGATGATTTGTTGGCAAAAGGGTTTATTAGACCTAGTCCGTCTCCCCGGGGAGCGCCAATCCTGTTTGTAAAGAAGGGTGAATCGATGCGTCTATGCATCGATTATCGCGAGCTTAACAAAGTCACTATAAAGAATAGATACCCATTGCCCAGGATCGACGATCTGTTCGATCAATTACAAGGGGCAAGTTACTTCTCTAAGATCGATTTGAGGTCAGGCTATCATCAACTGAAGGTTAAAGATGAAGATGTGCACAAGACTACATTTAGGACTCGTTATGGTCACTATGAATTCTTAGTGATGCATTTTGGGCTCACTAATGCGCCAGCAGCATTCATGGATCTCATGAATCACGTCTGCAAGCCCTACTTGGATAATTTTGTCATCGTCTTCATCGATGATATTCTTACTACTCGAAAAGTCAAGCTGACCATGAGAAGCACCTTCGTTGTATTCTTTCAGTGCTTCAACAAGAGAAACTCTATGCCAAGTTTTCGAAATGTGAATTTTGGCTTCGTGAAGTCGAATTTCTTGGACACGTGGTTAGTAAGCGTGGTATCCAAGTGGATCCCGCTAAGGTTGAAGCTGTCATGAATTGGCAAGAGCCGAAGGCACCCACAGAGATTCGTAGCTTTTTGGGATCGGCAGGATATTACAGACGTTTTATTCAGAATTTCTCAAGGATTGCAGCACCCCTAACTTCGTTGACTAGAAAGAATATTAAGTTTTATTGGGGTCCTAAGCAACAAGAATCGTTTGATATACTTAAGAAGAAACTGAGCAATGCTCCCGTGTTGACATTACCTGATGGAATAGAAGAATTTGTAGTATACTGCGACGCATCACACACTGGTATGGGGTGTGTACTCATGCAAAAAGGCAAGGTTATTGCCTATGCTTCCCGACAACTAAAAGTGCACGAAAAGAATTACACCACCCACGACTTGGAGTTGGGTGCCGTTGTATTTGCACTAAAACTATGGAGGAATTACTTGTATGGTACCAAGTGTGTGATCTATTCTGATCACAAGAGCCTTCAACATCTGTTTAATCAGAAGGACCTAAACATGAGACAGCGTCGATGGATGGAGACTCTAAACGACTATGATTGTGAAATCAGATACCATCCAGGCAAGGCAAATGTGGTTGCCGATGCCTTAAGTAGGAAGGAAAGGGTTAAGCCCATAAGAATCAATGCCAAGAGCATTGAATTAAAGAATAGTTTAAATGAAAGATTGTTAGCCGCACAAAAGGAAGCAGTATCAGAAGCTAACTATCCTGATGAAAAGTTAGGAGTAACTGCTGAGCAGTTATCCTATGGCAAGGACGGAATTCTGAGATTAAATGGACGGATATGGGTTCCAGTCTATGGAGGGCTTAGGGAAGTAGTCCTTCAGGAAGCCCATAATTCTAAGTATTTTGTTCATCCTGGAAGTGATAAGATGTACCCGGATTTGAAGGCTAATTACTGGTGGATAGGCTTGAAGAAGTCTATAGCCACTTATGTTGTCACACCCCCAAAATCCACACGCGGAGTATCACCGCTTGGAGGCGTGACTGACCAGGATCAAGCCACCAATCATATTGAACAAGTAGATAAGTAGACATAATTCAACAAACCAATATGAAAGGTGTTCAAAACCAAAGCATAGTTAATTGTTTAGCGGAAGCAAAATTTGTAAAACCCATAGCAAGTATTAAATATGAAATAAAGTAAAGTCTAAAGCATGGCACATATCGCCATGTTCCACAACGACCGTTCCTCCCTGTGCAAGCTCCATGGGTACCTAATGACCTGCAAGGCATGTAGCAACGAATCAACAACAAAGTTGAGCGAGTTCACAGATAGTTGTTTGGTTAAAGTATTCATTTCATAAATCGTATATATATTCGTTTTGTAAACCATGTATCGCGTTAATCCTTGCTGCCAGTCCAGGCATGCGTGCGATGATTAGTGGGGGCTTCCCATGTGTTACAAGACCACGCGTATCGACTGCTACGAAAATATAAAATGTGCCCTAAGTCAATGTCTATCAGCATTGACCCTTTGCCCATAGTCCACACGCCCGTCCGACTGGCACGGTGTGAGGTTTGTTAAACCTAATAGCGCTATTAACTAATGACCCGCTCGCCCTAGGCCTCGGCGATTAAGTCGATAATTGAGGGACTTCCTTTGAGAGAGGTGATGGTCTTAAGATCGTGTACGTAGGCTTTACGTACGTGCCCTTCAATCCGAGGACAGTAGTAAGTATAACTGTACGTAGGTTTTACGTACGTGCCCTTCAACCGAGGACAGTAATAATTTGTTTAATAGTAATAGTTGTACGAGTAGTTATTCCATCCCATTCCCAACCCCTGGGAATCCCATGCCTTGGCTAGTGTGAACTCACCTTGGTTTGCTCGGTATGCTAAGTATGCTCACAGTTAATCAATCACGTCCTAAAGTATGCACGTATACATAATCAGTTTGTATTCACGAAGTTGGCACGTAAGTACAATCATAGTGGACAACGCATCAATAATCACCAAGTAGCACATTGCACGTATTCATGATCATACAAGTCATGCGTATCATTTAACCTCAGTTAGTTAGTCCAGTTAACTCTTAACAGAAAGGAATCAAGTTACTGTGCCGATTACCCATATGGCGAAACACCCCTGTTTCGCCATAAACCCCTTCGGCGAAACACTTCTGTTTCGTCCCATTTGATTCGTCGCAGAGGTCTCGACGAAACACCTTGGTTTCGTCGTCACCTATGTTTCGCCAATGGCAAGTTTGTTTCGCCTATAGTTTTGATTCGTCACAACCTATTACGTCGTACATCAGTTACGTAATGAAAACCCTAATCGCCGTTCAGATCACAGCAGACATTCAATCATACAGAATTCATATATCATCATTCAACAATATACATGCAAGTCATACTCTATGCATAACCATTCGCTAAATCCTCAACGATCTACGATGCATATAATTGAATCTTTTAAATTTATAAGTTCCGTATTAACAAGAATCATCATGCGGTTGAAATCTAAATATTATGAACAGATTTTTACATTACCATTCGATAAACACGGGCCATTCATCCACCATACATGAGACTCATGGAACCCTAATCAACATCATGTTTCGTAAAAAGTTTTATAACCGATTAGTCAAGCACCACACAAATCAAGGTTACCATACTCATACAATCACATCTATTCCAGAATCAAACCAGCCTATTCACAAACATGTATCGAGTAATCAAAGCATCATAAAACCGATTTAACGAACACATACTAACCGAGATAGATGGAATGCGGGTTTGATAGCTAAAGAGGCTTAGGGAAACACACACACAGCTGCCGTCGCACTGGGGAGAGAGTTCTAGGGTTTCTATTTTGCCAAGGGTGTGAAACTGAAACCGTTTCACGTAATTATACGCGAAACAGCGTTTTGGGCCCTAACTGGGCTTCGGCGAATCTGGGCTCGGCGAAACACATTTGTTTCGTATGAATGAGGATGGCGAAACAGATCCTGTTTCGTCGTGATTGGTTATGGCGAAACACTCTTGTGTTTCGTCGTATTGTTCAATTCTTAAACAGTTTACAAGTTCGTATTAATGAAGTCAAACAAAACAACACTTTACTCATGTTAAGCACATAACATATCAAATAACCAATCTCATCTTATAATTCAGTGTACAGTTACAAGTCAAACAATCAAGCAACTAAACAGTCAACGTGCAATAAATGCGGATAAAGAATGTCGGAAACTCGAGTTGTCACATTATCCCCAACTTGAAAGAAATTTCGTCCCGAAATTTAGTATGCGGTTACTGAGGAAGCTAGGTAAGTTGTATCATTCACTGGTTTTCCTTGGGTGTCACATATGTGGCCAAATGTCTGACGTGTGCTCAAGTTAAAGCTGAACACCAGAAGCCGTCAGGTTTGCTACAACAACCTGAACTTCTCACCTGGAAATGGGAAATGGTGACTATGGATTTTATCACCAAGTTGCCAAAGACTAAGCGAGGAAACGATACTATTTGGGTGACAGTGGATAGACTGACTAAGTCAGCCCACTTCCTACCTATTAAGGAAACACACAACTCAGATAAGTTAGCTCAGTTGTACGTGGACGAGATTGTATCTATCCACGGAGTGCCAGTGTCTATCATCTCTGATAGGGATACAAGGTATACATCGCATTTCTGGAAAAGTTTTCAACAATCCCTAGGTACTCGATTAAATTTCAGCACAGCATATCATCCTCAAACGGATGGTCAAAGTGAACGTACTATACAGACACTCGAGGATATGCTACGAGCTTGTGTTATTAATTTGGGTGGAAGTTGGGATGATCATCTTCCATTAATCCAATTTTCATATAATAATAGCTATCATTCCAGTATTCAGGTTGCACCGTTTGAAGCTTTATATGGGAGAAAATGCAGAACGCCCGTTTGTTGGGCAGAAGTTGGAGATGTCTAACTAACAGGACCTGATATAGTCCTAGAGACGACATATAAGATTGTACAGATACGAGATCGTCTCAAAGCTGCCAGAGATAGGCCGAAAAGTTACGCAGATTTAAGGCGTAAACCTCTAAAGTTCGAAGTTGGTGACAAAGTGTTACTGAAAGTATCACCTTGGAAAGGGGTAATGCGATTTGGCAAGAAAGGCAAGTTAAGCCCAAGATACATAGGACCATTCGAGATCATCGAATGTGTCAGAACAGTGGCTTATAAGTTAAATTTTCCTGAAGAGCTCAGTGGAATCCATAATGTGTTTCACATCTGCAATCTGAAGAGCCTGAAATTTATGGAAAAACCTTTGTCGATTGAGGATTGACAGGTTAAGAAGCTTCGAAGGAAACATGTGCTAATTGTAAAGGTTAAATGGGATGCCCGCAAAGGTCCCGAGTACACGTGGGAGGTAGAATCCACGATGAAAGAAAAGTACCCTCATTTATTTCAGTAAATCTCGAGGTCGAGATTTCTTTTAAGGGGGTAAGGATGTAACACCTCGTAAAATCATACCCAATAAAATAAAGGCACGTGTCATATAAGGCAAACGTGTTATAAACCCGGATCAAGTGAAAGATGTATGGTAGGATTTAAAAGTGTCGACATGTTAATTAATACCTCTGAGCGACCCAGTTATAAATCCCAAACCTTAATCTATATTATAAACATCTGATATATTCAAATCCGGTTATTTTGATAATGTATAATTCAAATTGGCACAAGAAATGGATCCTATGTTTCATACGACAAATTCCCTTCAAAAGCATTCATCAATAAAGTCCAAGGATGTGTAACTGCATGGCAACACCTTCAAGAGCATGCAAAGGTCTAGTTCATGGTCCCCTCCTGCTGATAAAGGCATAAGATTCGAAGTTGTAAAGAATGCATGGTCAAAGCCTAAGAGATTACAAAGTTTTGTCTTCTGATGAGGGCTTACGGACCGCAAGAAGACCACCTTACGGTCCGTAAGGTGGCGGAGCTGGGCGGAAATGAATAAAAAGCGGATACGGACCGCAAAGCCAAGGGCTTACGGTCCGCAAGGTTGTAACTGGGCATCTTAGATCAAGGTCGGTTACGGACCGCAAAGCCTAGGGCTTACGGTCCGTAAGATGTGCTTACGGACCGCAAGGCTTACTGCTTACGGTCCGTAAGGATGTCGCTGGCAGCAGAAAATGGACAGTTGCCTGTTCAGCCTATTGCACCGCCTTAGGAGAGTGGTTTTTGAATTCAGGGGCATTGCAACTGGTTTTTGGAATTATAGGGACACCTGGGAACATCATACTACATTTGTAGGCATGCTTGGCATCATCTTGACCAATTTAGCTCGCTATATAAGGAGCTCATTAGTGCAACATTTTGATCACTCACTTGAAAACTTTCAAACTTCATTTCTGGAGAATTCTGAAGCTCAAGACCTGTTCCTAGAAGTCCTTAGTCGTGCATAGGACTGTTGTAAGCTTCCTTAACCTTCCTTAATTCAGTTTTAGTTAGTTAATTAGCCTAAAGTCAAACCGTCGTAATTAAATTTTGACTTCGTGATTAATCACAATTTGTCCAGTCAAATCTCAAATTGAAAGTACCTATGAGTTGGTAATTATGCGGGTAATAAACCCTCAGAAGGGCACCCTCTGATTCCCACTCTAACTAGGTCAATTGTCGGGTCAAACTTGATTAGAAAAAGTCAACAGAAAGCATTTTTTTCAAATAAATGCATAATTAACAATGTAGAAGCCATGAAACCTATTTTATCACTAATATAACTTGGTAATCAATGTAAGAACATGTCTAAACATGTTCAACCCGACAATTTTCAGTTTAAGCTCGGTTTGGAACCGAAAGTCGCATAAGGGGACTTTTGCTTTGACTTTCAGTTCTGACCCAATGTAGCATGATTTAGAAATGCCTTAGAGCTTTATTAGGACCAAGTTACATGTTAGTATAACCCTCTGTGATTATACAACTTGGTTCATTAGTTATCCGATTCATATGCATGTTTCCGTTAAATGCTTAATTGTTGACTATTATGCCCATATGACCTTAAAATGTGATTTTTGAAAATGTAAAAGAATAAAAACCTTAGTTACTGATTTATAATCTTGTCCCTAAAATTTGACATCAGTTTGAGGTCTAGATTAGGAGTTATGCTCATTAGCGTAAATGAAAAGCTTTTTATTAATTAAACGACGTAATTAGCATAAAGCCTATCTAAACCCTATTTTTGATACCAAACTTTTTACCTACTGATATAAAATAATATTTTGGGATTTTTGAAAATTTTTATTTATTTTTAGGCTGAGCATAACATAGGGTCTAGCTTTAATTCGGTAATTGTCGGTTTTGTTTTATAAAATGAGTTTTACAAATCATTTTGATACCAAACCTTTTTCTACTGATTTTATATGATAAATAAAATATTTTGAGCCTTCTGGAAAAATAAAAATATCAGCTTTTCTTATAAAACCTGAAAATCGCTTAAAACCGTCTTTTTACGTGTTTTTAACGCATAGTATGTATTAAAACTATTTTAAACATATAAGACTTGATACCTACTGATATTTTAGTAAATTTTTATACTTTAACATTAAGCAAAAGTTTTAAACTCAAATTTCCAGAATTGACCTTTAAACCTTATGTGAAATTACCAAAATGCGCTTTCGGGCATAGTTTGGTTATAAATGGTAAATTTCACATATATGTAATACCCTACTGATATAACTTTAAATTAAGTATTTTTACTGACTATATCAGACCTGAAACTCAGATTTATATTAAATCTCTTTTATAACCTTTTAAATGACCAAAACACCCCTACGAGGCTTAATTTGAGTTTAAATTCGTTTTGGGCATAATAGAAGATATCCTACTGATGTCACAACATATTTAAGGCATATTAACTTAGTAAACCTATATATGACTCTTGTGGTTACCCGTTACGCATATTTTGCGTTCGGTTCGGTTTATGTAACTAGTTTGCATAAATTGACCAAAACGGGTCAAACCTTATCATTTTTGTCTCAAAATTCAGAATATGTTTGGTTTACCAATATTATACAAGTCATCAAACTTGTCAGGTCTAAATCACATTCTATTTCTAGTCTTCGCTTAATCGTGCGTTTGAACCATATCTTCCTTTAAAACTAACTGGTCTAAGCTTAGACTTATTTAAGACCCGTTAGGAATCTAATAGATTAATAAAACCTTCGTTCCAGATTTAGGAGCCCAGTAAAATTGACCAAAACGGGTCAAACCTTATCATTTTTTGTCTCAAAATTCAGAATGTGTTTGGTTTACCAATATTATACAAGTCATCAAACTTGTCAGGTCTAAATCACATTCTATTTCTGGTCTTCGCTTAATCGTGCGTTTGAACCGTATCTTCCTTTAAAACTAACCGATCTAAGCTTAGACTTATTTAAGACCCGTTAGGAATCTAATAGATTAATAAAGCCTTCGTTCCAGATTTAGGAGCCCAGTAAAAGCTACCTGTACTTGCTTGGTGGTATATGGCTGGGATAAATTGTATAAATTTGCTCAGGTAAATACTTTTAACTTATTTTCCCTATACGGGCTTGGGATACGATACTATAATACTACCGCTTGGTCGGGTATGTAGTCATTTAAATCGGATTGTGATTAATGTATTTACATAACTCGTTTTAATCTGTATTATTTGGTGTATGGCCTTTGGGGGTTAAATGACCATGTCCCGGATATCCTTGGCATCATTCAGAGAAATGGCCACGACCTAAGCACGGGGTGTAGGCATACACCTGACAGTTGCATTATGTAAAAACTGGTAATCCACTTAAAGGAATCAACCTTGTGGACATTATACCTATGGCGTGTCAGTTAATCATGACCGGCTCTTCTAACCGGCCCTGACGGACGACAAATAAGTAAAACTGTATACAAGATTATTTTTAAATAATTGTCCCAAGTTATAAAAGATATTTTGTGCCATGTGCATTCAAACTAATTTTCCTAAATTCTTTTCAAAATGAGTAAGTTAATTGTATTTACCAGTGTAAACTGACGTATTTTCCAAAAGGCTAAGTGCAGATACTAGACGAAATAGGCTGGCTACTCCTGGCATCATTAATCAAGTCTTGCAAGCTCTAGATGTTAAAGTCTGTTGAACAATAATCTTTTTACCTTTCGATCCGCCTGTGGATCCATTACAGTCCGTTGTGATACTTTGATATTACTATTTATTCGGTTTGTAATGCGATTCATCTTTTGCTTCTGCTGTGCATTTAAATTGTGTTGTTTGACTATGATGATATCAACTACGTCACGATACTCCCCACCGGGCCCACCGGTAATACGTGGAAATATCGGGGTGTGACACTTTCGATTCGGTTTGTATAAATTTACTTTAGACTTCCACTGTGCAATTAAACTGTGATTATCGACTATAAGATATCAACTACGTCACGATACTCCCCACCGGGCCCACCGGTAATACGTGGAAATATCGGGGTGTGACAGTACCCAAATTATTTTCTTATGGAATTTCCAAATTCCATCTGTTCCTTTTTCTAAATCTTTCATCATTCCTTTTAATCCTTCAGCATCATTCTTGATTGCTGCTTCCTTAATCTTTTTCAATTGTTCTATTAGGTTTATCTGTAGGTTTAATTTGAGAACACGTACCATTTTTGGCTTCTCATGATACTTTCGACTTAAAGCATCAGCTACTATGTTAGCTTTTCTTGCGTGATATTGGATATCACAATAATAGTCACTAAGGATCTCCATCCAACGTCTTTGTCTCATGTTAAATTCTTTTTGCCCGAAAATATATCTTAAACTTTTATGATCGGTGAAGATAGTAAACTTACTATCGTAAAGATAATGTCTCCAAATCTTGAGGGCAAAAACTATCGCTCCTAACTCCAGATGAGGCGTTGCGTAGTTTTCTTCATGCTTCTTTAGTTGTCTAGAGGCATAAGCAATCACTTTCTGACGTTGCATCAACACACATCCAAATCCTAATTTTGATGCATCACAGTATACTATGAAATCTTCAGTTCCTTCTGGTAAAGAAAGTATTGGTGTATTAGTTAGTCTTTGCTTCAGAATCTTGAACGTAAAGATAATGGCTCGGTTCGGTTTGGTTCAAGACCGACGTCGAGACATTCCTTCGTCGTGCGACCCAGAGAACGACACACGAAGAACGAAGAGCCGCGAGCGATCCGTGACATGTGCTATTTATGAGTTACAAGTTCCAACATACATGAACCACATGCAAGCAGGAAAGTCATGAAAGTCATTGGTGTTTCACAATGGAATGGCATGCAATTATGGAAAGTCTCAAAGATTCAAATGGTTATTGGGCCTAACATGTTTATTGGACCTGACATTTCATGAAGAATCATTTGTGTATGCATGGAACTAACGAAGAATACAATCCCTCGTGAACTTTGTTGTTCGGTGAAAGGTTCACGAAGAACCCATATATTTCGTTGGACTTGATCATGTTTCGTGGGCCTGGGTCTTGTTTAATGGCCCAATATATCTTTCTTAGTGATTGCTAGTTGTCACTCAAGAAACTACCACTTTTAGCGGTGACAGCATTAGCGGCGACAGGCGAAATGTCGCCGCTATTAGTCGATCCGTGTCCCGGAGTCTGAAATCAAACCCCAGCCATTGATCCTTATCCTAATCTAACGGTTGGGGATTTAAAGGGCATTAACGGCGACAAGACAATAGGCATTAGCGGCGACAACTGTCTCCGCTAAAAGTCAATTCGTGTGAAGCTTGAAAAGAGCTGATCTCTGCCCTTGATGAGAGGATGATCCAACGGTTTAGGCTCCTTCCTGCTTTCTCTCCCTTAAATAAACACAATCACCCACAAACACAATCACCCACAAACACAATCACCAAACTCCATCATCTTCAACAACAACAACAACCTGCTACCACCACCACCGGATCGCCACCACCGTGAAGCTACCACCACCACCCTAAAGGTCCACCCACCACCGTTGGACCGCCATCATCAAGCTCCACCACCACCATTGGACCGGCTGCACCACGACCACCGTCAAGCTCCGTCAACCACCGTTGAACCGCCATTATCAAGCTCCACCACCACTACCACCGTGAAGCTCCGTCAACCTCCGTTGAACCGCCATCATCAAGCTCAATTTCTGGCCACTTTCGTTTTATTATGTAGAAAAAGTATAGTTATGTAAAGTTTTGTATAGAAAATGTACAGAAAATGTATAGCTATATCGACAAGCTCAAGAATCCATTTTTTGAGATGAGAATTTGAATGAAAAGTTATGTAATCTTTAAATTTATTAGTTCCGACAAGTTTTTGATAAACGATTTATTAGTTCCACACGTTATGTAATCTCCGGCAATCTATCTCAGGCGATCTTTCCTGCGAATTCTCCGGCAAGAGCATTAGCGGAGACAGTATCAGTAGCGACGCCAAACTGGGCAATAGCGGCCCATCAATACCGACGACCCTTTAGTGGCCACATGTTGCCGCTAAAGGTTAATAGTGGTGACAAAATAGGGCAATAGCGGCGACACCTGGCGCCACTAAAGGTGCCATTTTTTTGTAGTGTGTTGGCTATATAAACAGAACTTGCAGATCTCATTTGCAGAGAGAGAACACCAGTAAAGTTTGAGAGCATTTTCTTGTATTATCTTTGTAACAAAATTTTGCAGGAATATACACTTGAGCTCAAACTTTGAATCTTTCTTGTGTTTGTGTGTTCTTTGGCTTGGTTTGCATACATACTTGGATTCCGCACTCGTGTGTGTGTGTGTTACACAATAAGAGAGTAGGTTTTTCTTGATCCTCAGAATGAACCTACA
Source organism: Helianthus tuberosus (assembly GCA_030545235.1). Classification (NCBI taxonomy): domain Eukaryota; kingdom Viridiplantae; phylum Streptophyta; class Magnoliopsida; order Asterales; family Asteraceae; genus Helianthus; species Helianthus tuberosus. Next base: position 177,568,807 of record CM060424.1, on the reverse strand, counting down.
GCATTCCCATTAGTAATTGCATAATGCAAAACATCCAATACAAAAAACATAATCACTTGTGGCTATTTTTAAAAATCTTGCAACTAAATTGGTGCACAACCGTAAAAAATAAGTTGTTTTTTATGTTACTTATAATTATAATTATAACTATAGTTATAATATAGTTATACCTGGTGACGTGACCGTGTCGTCCTTATCAGTCAAAAACCCAATTAAACCTAGGTAGCTAGGGTAAGTCGGGTATCGTATCCACGAAGAGCATGTGGTCAGTATCGCACGACCCGTTCGATTAGTTAGACTATTTACAAATAATGTACAAAGTGATTATGAAGATTGCTAATTTTATTTGTTTGTTTGGTTTTGAAAATAAATCGGAGTGAACCGACAATTTGATGTTATTCTTAAAACAATGTGTGATTAATTCAGATTGTAAACTAAACTAAAAAGTTAAAACAAGAAATTAGAATACGGATCACACCCGGTTCGATAATTGCAAGACCTAGGGTTCCTACATGTTTTAACTTGATTCAATTGCATATAGTGATTAACGGATTACTATCACGAAACTTAGGTGCCAATTGCTATCTACGTCATAGACAACGGACCACAATTCACTTCATTACCTCGGTCATGTAAATCCTAACCTAAGATAAGGCATAATTGCACATAACCATTTCGCAAAGTCATAACTTTATCATCGTTCGACAATTCACGAATTCGAAACAAATGCAAGACAATTATCCAAGGTTTCAAATACTAAACAATTTGTCACAAAACCAAATTAAAATACAAATGCATAAACCCTAGAGAATCTTACAACTTCTACACCGGGGTGAAACCGAAGAGACTAGCCGCTCATGGTTGGATGGACGCGATCACCGGGCAATGAACACGAGCACGGAGCCATGACCTTGAGTCTTGAGGAATGGTGGAAGTTAGGGTTTTAATGATGATGATGTTAGGTGTGGTTAAAGATGAAAGAGATGTGTTAGATAGTCTTTTATTTTTAAAAAAATGGGATTTGAAGGAATAATAAAGTGTAACTCCCCTTTTTCCAAAATTGACTTTTCTCTAAAAAAAATCCCGTTTTTACTAATCAGCTGGTGTGCAGCAGATAATGCGTCAATTTCTGGCCTTTCAAAACCGTATATTTTGATTCGTCTCGTCGAGCTACCCCAAATGCATATATTATAAGCCCCGAAACTCATTTTCTAGCTCAAGATAAGCCAAAATGAAGTTTGGACTGTTTCTGGCGCATAGTTCAGCTCAGTTTTGCCTCTTTTTTTGCATTTTCTTCAATTATGTTCTCTCTAGTATCCACCCAAAGCTTCAGTAAATCTCCAAAATGCACCTTAAACCCGTCAATGCCTTCAAAACACAAACCATATCAAAGTAGTGTATTCTAGAAAGTAACTTCGTGTAATTAACCGAAATTAAAACCATTAAGCTATGGAATTTTACCAACCCATCACCTGGTTAGTACTATTATCGAGTTTATCCAATGAAATTTGGACAGAAAAACAAGTTATAATAGAAAACAAGGAAACAAACATCATTTTGATTAATATTTCACTTTCACGTGGGTCGAACGAAAAACACACTCCCCATTCCCGAGACTAAGGTTAAGGTCTATTGTCATACCCGGTTCAAACTTTTTACAATTTTCAACATATTTAGCAATAATTGATTAATTATGTAAAAAGTAGTTATCCAAGATTAACCCGCCCGTAAAACTAACAAGTCATGCACATCCCTCACAATGTTCTCTCCACTCGGTTTATAAAATTTGGCTAATTAGTTAATGAATTAGCACTTTCTAGGTAATCACTCAAAACCGATTAGAACACGTACCCGCATAGCCTTGCAACTCAATCATTCTCCACCACTGAACATGAATACTAAGCACAAGTCAAAAGGGCTTTGAAGGGTTGTAACGGGGCTAGGTTAAGGGTATGGAATAGGATGTTTTTAAGTGGCGAAGGTGATGAAAAATTCGATCTTTATTACAAACGACTACTCTAAACAAAACTAAACTAAACTATAAACATCAACTACAAGGCAACAACTTTAGCCTTTTATTCAACAACTACTAACTTCATATTTTTGTATTTTTCTCAACATTTTCTGATTTTTTTATATATATATGCAAACAAACAAATACAACTATACAAACTTTACTTCTATAATCGAATTTCCATCACACGGGTTTAAAAGAAAAAATGTTTTAAGGTTAATGGTTAATGGGTAGTCAAACGAAAGGATTAGGCTCAAAAGTGGCTACTAAGGGATAAATTTTTTTTTTGGTAAGGATATAAAAATGGTGTAAAAGGAAAAGGTTTACCTAATGCCTTAATCATTCTTATGCTTGTATTCGGTCTATGGTCTCGAACGTATCAAAAGTTGCAAGTTCTACAATACGCGACTAATGGTCCACTCAAACAAAGAAACATGTATATGTAAATCTATGATATAAAAGTGGCTCAAAATCTCACGTATAAGGGTATGATATGTGATATGCATAAAATACTAGTTCTTTAGGCGAATTATTCCCAAATAACCACCCGCTAAATACCCGTTATGCTTATTAATTTGAACTTGACCATGACAAAAGACCAAATGGGTTGTGCCATCCCTCGTTGACTTAGTTACTTGTGCTTTTAAGATCGCTTTTGAAACAAGAAATTTTTGAAATTTTCCCCCATCCTCACACTTGAGGTCAACATTGTCCTCAATGTGTAGTATTTAAATGAACGGGTCAAAATCGAAAACTTTTACTACTCCCCCATCCCCACACTTGAGGTACACATTGTCCTCAATGTGCAAGAACTAGAGTTTTTTAAATCGCACAAGGGATGTGACACGGCTAACCTCCCCAAAATTTCACCCCGGAAAATAAAATACAAATTACATTCCACTTATTTGCTAACTAAAATCAAAGGTAAAAAGAAACGTATGCACCTGATTTTCTCGCTAGTGGCTCATGTGTTCTTCATCTCTTCAAGAAAGCGGTCGTCTCATGAACATAATGTACCTACAAATTTCAACACTTGCGTAGAAGCATGCTTCTCAGAACCACTAAAATTTGTTAGTTACCTAGTTCTACCACTTTTATGAAATTGTTACCAAATCATACGTTAATTTACTTTGATTTATGTGGAAAAATAATTTACAACAACAACAAACCTAACTCACTTTCGTAGGAATCACGGTTGCATTTAGCTTATGCAACAAGCCCTTTTAAACCCCCCAATAGCTTGGGAGGACGAGAGGTCTCGTGAGGGTTATATAGGGAACACACCCACAATGTTCATTTAACTACTAAAATAAAATAAAACAAATAATAATACAAACTCTACAACAATCATACCTGATTTACCTCTCATGGTGGTCGAAGTGCACATTTGCCTACCGAGTTTCCAACATACGCTCGGTAATTAGCATGCCGAATCCATACTCTTTTTATTAAATTCGGCATACGCAATGTACAACTTCGGGGTCGTCTCTTAACAACATGGCCAATGTCTTGCAACGCCACCCTTCGAATCCTTATGCCCGAACCCGCATCCCCAACTTTGTTGGTTGGAGTGATAAGTTTGGGAGAAGGATGAATATGAATGTGAGCTTCTTTCAAATCCGATTCGTCTTGCGGTGTCATGTCTTCCGCTCGGTTCAAACATTCAACTTCTTGCTCCGGAAGATCTCTAACCTCTTCCACCACATCACCATCCACCATTGTACCACTAGCCAACACCTCTTGGTCTCGTCTAAGTTGAGCCAGTTCTTCAACGAGTTGACCCACTTTCTTTGCCAAGGCTTCATTAGCTTTATCTTTCGCCTCAAGTTCCTTCTTCAGTTCCATCTTAATCTCTTGATTTGAAGTAATGATAGCATTCATGATTGCATCGAGCTTGGAACTTATTGAATCTTGAGGTTCTTCGGATGCCAGTTGAGGGTATTCATTATAATAATCATCATACTCCTCCCGGTAACTTGAGAAATGTGGCAATTCGGGTTCATAATTGTTGTAATCCCGCTCTTGCTCATAGTGGCAATTCATCTCTAAATGGTAGTATTCTTGATATGAAGGTGGCTTGTAACCGGACTTTATTTTTCCTTTCCAAAACATTGGATCTTTCCAAAACACTAGACAATCTTCATGTATGTGAACTTTTCCACAACAAGGGCATGACTTTTCTTGCTCCGGTAGTGGAGGTGGTCTAGTGTATTGATAAGGTGAGGATGGACCATTGAAATCTTCATAATCCTCCCTCCTATAATCAAACAATCCGCTGAGGTAGTCTTCCCGTTCCTTGTTGGCTTGAACTTTTTCGTAGAAAACAGAGCAATCCTCTAAATAGTGCTCTCCGCTTCCGCAACACTCACACGGATCATCATCTACCCAATTCATATTTAAAGATGGTACCTGCAAAACATGTACCTGCAAAAACAAGCTCGACCACCCAAAGTAAAATCACAAAAATACAAGAAAGAAAAACTAAACTAAAATCGAACAAGCAATGAAATACTAAGCGCACTAGCTCCCCGGCAACGGCGCCATTTTGACGTGACCGTGTCGTCCTGATCAGTCAAAAACCCAATTAAACCTAGGTAGCTAGGGTAAGTCGGGTATCGTATCCACGAAGAGCATGTGGTCAGTATCGCACGACCCGTTCGATTAGTTAGACTATTTACAAATAATGTACAAAGTGATTATGAAGATTGCTAATTTTATTTGTTTGTTTGGTTTTGAAAATAAATCGGAGTGAACCGACAATTTGATGTTATTCTTAACACAATGTGTGATTAATTCAGATTGTAAACTAAACTAAAAAGTTAAAACAAGAAATTAGAATACGGATCACACCCGGTTCGATAATTGCAAGACCTAGGGTTCCTACATGTTTTAACTTGATTCAATTGCATATAGTGATTAACGGATTACTATCACGAAACTTAGGTGCCAATTGCTATCTACGTCATAGACAACGGACCACAATGCACTTCATTACCTCGGTCATGTAAATCCTAACCTAAGATAAGGCATAATTGCACATAACCATTTCGCAAAGTCATAACTTTATCATCGTTCGACAATTCACGAATTCGAAACAAATGCAAGACAATTATCCAAGGTTTCAAATACTAAACAATTTGTCACAAAACCAAATTAAAATACAAATGCATAAACCCTAGAGAATCTTACAACTTCTACACCGGGGTGAAACCGAAGAGACTAGCCGCTCATGGTTGGATGGACGCGATCACCGGGCAATGAACACGAGCACGGAGCCATGACCTTGAGTCTTGAGGAATGGTGGAAGTTAGGGTTTTAATGATGATGATGTTAGGTGTGGTTAAAGATGAAAGAGATGTGTTAGATAGTCTTTTATTTTTAAAAAAATGGGATTTGAAGGAATAATAAAGTGTAACTCCCATTTTTCCAAAATTGACTTTTCTCTAAAAAAATCTCGTTTTTACTAATCAGCTGGTGTGCAGCAGATAATGCGTCAATTTCTGGCCTTTCAAAACCTTATATTTTGATTCGTCTCGTCGAGCTACCCCAAATGCATATATTATAAGCCCCGAAACTCATTTTCTAGCTCAAGATAAGCCAAAATGAAGTTTGGACTGTTTCTGGCGCATAGTTCAGCTCAGTTTTGCCTCTTTTTTTGCATTTTCTTCAATTATGTTCTCTCTAGTATCCACCCAAAGCTTCAGTAAATCTCCAAAATGCACCTTAAACCCGTCAATGCCTTCAAAACACAAACCATATCAAAGTAGTGTATTCTAGAAAGTAACTTCGTGTAATTAACCGAAATTAAAACCATTAAGCTATGGAATTTTACCAACCCATCACCTGGTTAGTACTATTATCGAGTTTATCCAATGAAATTTGGACAGAAAAACAAGTTATAATAGAAAACAAGGAAACAAACATCATTTTGATTAATATTTTTAAAATCATCAATTTTAGTAAATACATCTTCCACTAATACACTTTTAAAAAAAAAAAAAAAACCTCGGGTATATGCTTCATAAACTTTAGGTCTCATAAACGTAAACAATATAATTCTAGGGTTTGAAATTTGAATTTGTTTACAATGCACAAGTCATACCTGGAGTTTTATTGGTCCACATCATCATATATGACATTACCGTGAACACTCCTATCCTATATATACAATACAACACGCCCCTTCTCATGCATTCAATTTCCCTCTCGTACAAATTCGAGTTTAAACTTAAACCCCTTACACACACGCCGGATAATCACCTATTCGTGTGAATTGTGAAGCATGGGTCGCTCCAGCATTGTTCTAGCAATCGTCTTAATCGGTAACGTTTTCTGGATATATATATATTTTTTTTGTATGGATGTGAATTGCAACCCGTAGAAAAGAAAAAAAAAACACAAAGAATAACGCAGTGTATAGTACTTTTGTTATTAGGGTTACTTGGGTTTTTGTTTTGAATGTATGAAATGGATGTTGGTGTTTGCATTAGTTGGTGTTAATTTATGTTACTGATATGGAGTAGACAAATTGTTATATGTGACTGTTTAATGTTGATAAGGGGATATATTAGCATTTAGCAATGTCTACTTCCTTAACTACTAGGGAATTTGATAGTTGAATTTGGTAATGTACTAACTTCATTGTGTTACAGGTTGCGTATTTGCAACTTCAATCGCGAAAAAACGATCCAACAAGTTAGAAACTGTTATAGGGATTGATCTCGGGACTACGTATTCTTGTGTTGGTGTTTATAAGAACGACCACGTTGAAATCATAGCCAATGATCAAGGAAACCGTATCACTCCGTCGTTGGTGGCTTTCACAGACTCTGAGAGGTTAATCGGTGAGGCTGCGAAGAATCAGGCGGCTGTAAATGCCGAAAGGACCATCGTTGATGTTAAGAGACTTATTGGCAGAAAGTATGAACTTGCAATCTATTTGTCATGTGTATGTTAGATTAAATATTATTTATTTAGTATTTAATCTTGTAGCCTATATAATCATTTATATTATATTAGATCAAAATATATTAATAACCTATTATAATTAGTTGGTAATTGTTGATGGACCATATTACCCTTATTAACTAATTAGGTTTCCTCTTGGGTGTATAAATAAGGGACTTATTAGAGAGTTAAAGGGTTAGACAGTTAGACACTTTACACAATCACAACCCTCATTAACATCATAATTTTCGTGACTCTCTCCCTCTAACCGAACCTTACCCTATTTCGGTTATCATCACCATCATTATTTTACACCCTAAGGAGGAACCGAATCAACTTGACAAAGATGTCGAACTCAATGGCTGGATCTCTGACTGGATTCTCCTCTGCTTTGAATGCCATAACAGGTATGTTATTCATGTTTTCCATTTAGTTTAAACAGAACTGATCAACATGTGGTATCAGAGCATATGTTGATAAATCAGTTCTGTTTTTTGTATCCATTATTCTCGGATCAAAATCTGGAAAACGGAAGTTTTAAAGACTTAAAATCAAAAACTGTTTTCGGGTTTCATTATGGCCGAAATCCCTGTTTTCGGAAATTATTACTTGATATATTGACCCGAAATCATAAAAGGATTAAGCTTATTGTCACGAAATCCATTACAAAACCATTAAAATCAGGTTTCGGATTTCCAGATTATGTTCTTATTATTTTAGGGTTCATCATTTATGTTCTAAGAAACTCGAAAAATTCATAAGATTTGGAATATAATTTTGGATTAGTAAGTGTTTTACTGTTTTGATCTAAATTTTTATCTATTAAATTTTCGAAAACTGTTAAAGAGATAATCAGTTATTATTTTCGAAATACTTGATAAGTTTAGATCATGATTAAAACAGGAAATACTATCCCAAATCCCTTAAATTTCGAGTTTCAGTTTTATCACAATCAGCAGCTGTTAACAGAGACCACGAGATTGCGACTCGCAACCACAATCATCACAACTCGAGACTAAGGTTGCGACTCGCAACCACAATCATCACAACTCGAGACTAAGATTGCGACTCGCAACCACGAGATTGCGACTCGCAACCACGATCATCATAACTCGAGACTAAGATTGCGACTCGCAACCATGACCATCACATCTCGAGACTGAGATTGCGACTCGCAACCATAACCATTGCGACTCGAAACTAAGATCTCACCGCGGAGTTCGATCCGCGCTAACAGGTGGTTTGCTATTAAATACTTGGTTTTGTTAACACTTACTTACTTAATTAATCAGAATCAGATAATTTTACAAAACCAAAATAGCTTAACTTGAATGAGCTTTTGATGTATTAATTCTGGCCAAAGCTGATTTAATACATCTATTTATTATTCAAGTATTATTAAAAGCTATGTTAAGTATGCATTACAAACCTGAAATGTCTTAATTCTGGCCAAAGCTGATTTAATTCATTTATGTTTAGCATGACTTAACAAGTGCATAACTAAAGTGATTGTCTCATTTCTGGCCAAAGCTGATTTGTCACAATTACTTTGCACACATATTTAAATGATTACACTTCTGGCCAAAGCTGATTTGTCTTCATTTAAATAGAATTTTACTAAGTCTATTATTTTGATGTTAGTAATAGACATTATCACAGCTTCATAATTATAATGGTCATTATTTATGCCTGCCTTAGTATAACATGCCCTTAGATCACATTAAGACTTCTTTCTTAGTATCGTAACTTGCTCATCTTATTTCCACTATCAGCACCCAATCAAGGGATTCCACCTTTGACTGGTGATAACTTTGCTGCTTGGAAGGATGCCCTCATGCTTACTCTTGGGCTGCTGGACTTTGATTATGCTCTAAGAGAGAATAAGCCAGCGGACCTTACTGCTACTAGTACTGCTGCTGAGCAGTTACTCCATGATAAGTGGACTAGGTGTAACCGCATGTCTCTCATGTTCATGAAGCAGTCCATTCATAACTCAATCAGAGGGGCCATTCCTGATTCTGAAGATGCTAAAACCTATCTGGCTTCTGTGGAGGATCAATTCAAGGGAACATCAAAAGCACACGCTAGCACTCTTATCCTTAAGCTGGTGACGACTAAGTATGATGGGAGGAGCGGCATTCGCGAACACATCATGATGATGCATGACATGGCCAATAAGTTGAAGGGCCTAGAGATGGAGATCAGTGATGGTTTTCTTGTTCACTTCATCATCACTTCGCTTCCTTCGTCCTATGAAGCATTCAAGATCAATTACAACACTCAGAAGGACAAATGGACGATGAGTGAGCTGATCGCCATGTGCGTGCAGGAGGAAGAGCGTATGAAGATGGATCGCCATACTGATGTTGCTAACTTCACCACCTCCAGCTCAAAGAAGAGGAAGAACAATTATCCAAGAAAGGATGCTTCTAAGGTTCACAAGCCAAATCCAACTCCTAATACAAGTGCACCTTCCAGCTCTAAGAACTCCTTAGGCAAACTCTACTGCAAGTTCTGTAAGAAAACAGGACATAAGCAAAAGGAATGCCCTGACTTCAAGGAGTGGCTGGCTAAGAAAGGTAACGATTTTTTCATGATACTTGAGTCCTTTAATTTAAATGTTCCTGCTAACTCTTGGTGGTTTGACTCTGGTTCTATGGTACATGTTACTAATTCACTTCAGGGATTCCTTACAATCCGGAAGCTGGGAAGAAACCAAAGAACACTTAAAGTTGGGGATGATCGGGAATTAGAAGTGAAGGCCATAGGAACCTTACAATTATTTTTGAAAACTGGTTTATGTATTAAACTTTATGATACCTTATATGTTCCTGAGGTAACTCGGAACCTTGTATCAGGACCAAAGTTAGACATGGACGGTTTTGTCGTTTCTCATGGTCATCGCAAACTTTCTATTCTCTATGATTCCGTTGTTTATGGTACTGGCATTCTGGATGGTGGTCTCTATAGATTAGAACTAGATGATAATTTTTCTAAATCTTTGTTGTCATATAATATTAATGAATCACTCACAAAGATAGAAAAGAAACAAATTCGAGACTTAGAGACTTCATCTATGTTGTGGCATCAACGTTTAGGCCACATCTCAAGAGAACGATTAAATCGTCTCGTAAAGGATGAAGTCTTACCTCCTCTCGATTTCACCGATTTTGGAACATGTGTCAAATGTCTCAAAGGCAAAATGACATTAGCAAATAAGAAAGGTGCCACTAGGAGCTCTAATTTATTAGAACTCATTCACACTGACATTAGTGGTCCTTATCAAATTGCTGGTATAACAGGACATACTTCATTTATCACTTTCATTGATGATTATTCTCGTTACATGTACTTGTATCTTATAAAGGAGAAATCTGAATCTCTAACAACTTTTAAAGATTATAAAGCTGAAGTTGAAAAGCAATTAGATCGTCAGATTAAAGTTGTGAGATCAGATAGAGGCGGTGAATATTATGGAAGACATACTGATGTGGGTCAAGCTCCTGGTCCATTTTATGAGTTTTGTAAGGGCCAGGGGATTGTGAACCAATACACCATGCCTGGTACACCTCAGCAGAATGGTGTCGCTGAAAGAAGAAATCGTACCCTTATGAACATGGTGCGCAGTATGTTAGCCAACACTAATTTACCATTATTCCTCTGGACTGAAGCGTTAAAAGCAGCTGTTCATATACTCAATAGAGTTCCTTCTAAGTCTGTCCCTAAAACTCCTTATGAACTTTGGACAGGAAGGAAACCGAGTCTTAAATATATGAAAGTATGGGGCTGCATTGCTGAAGCAAAACTTTACAATCCTTTCCTAAGGAAACTTGACCCTAAAACAGTTACCTGCTTCTTTATCGGGTATCCTGATCATTTGAAGGGTTATCGTTTCTATTGTCCTTCCCATGTCACCCGTATTGTTGAAACCAAGCGTGCTGCGTTCTTGGAGGATTTCAAGGTCAGTGGGAGCAGTACCAACCCTTACAAAGAATTGCAAGAAGTACAAGACGCGGGGGGGAGAGACTCGTCGCTTATCATTACTCCGTTTACTCCTCTTGTACCCCATGCAACTGCACCTGAAGTCACTGCACAAAATCCATCTCCACAATCAGAACCCATTATACCTCATAACGAAGGCACATCAAACGCTCAAAACCAAGACAACGCTGAACCCGATAATCAACTCAGGAGGTCATCTAGGCAAAGAAGGCCTACTAATTGGGATGATTATGTTACCTACCTGACTGAAATGGATGCTGGAAAGCTCAATGATCCTATCTCTTATAATGAAGCCATTAACAGTGATCAGTCTTCTGAATGGAACAAAGCAATGATTGATGAGCTTGAATCCATGAAGAAAAATGACATTTGGGATTTAGTCGAATTACCCAATGGTACCAAACCTGTAGGTTGTAAATGGGTGTTCAAAACAAAACTGGATCCGAATGGGAACGTTGAACGCTACAAAGCGAGATTGGTTGCAAAGGGCTACACTCAGAAAGAGGGAATTGATTATCAAGAGACGTTTTCACCTGTCTCTCGTAAAGATTCATTAAGGATCGTTATGGCCCTAGTAGCTCATTTTGATTTAGAGCTGCATCAGATGGACGTCAAAACTGCTTTCCTTAACGGAGACTTAGACGAAGATGTTTACATGAAACAACCTGAAGGCTTTAAACCTGAAGGTCAGGAGCATCTAGTCTGTAAGTTGAAGAAATCCATTTATGGGTTAAAACAAGCATCACGTCAATGGTACCTAAAGTTTGATGAAGTCATGAAGAGGCAAGGTTTTATGAAGAATCAAGTGGATCAATGCACCTACCTCAAGATGAGTGGGAGTAACTTTACTATACTTGTCCTTTATGTAGACGATATTCTATTGGCAAGTAATAGTTTAGACATGTTGCATGAGTCGAAGCGTTTACTCTCGCATAACTTCGACATGAAGGATCTCGGAGATGCTTCTTACGTCATTGGCATCGAAATTCACCGAGATAGACACAAAGGGATCTTAGGATTGTCTCAAAAGACTTACATAGATCGTGTCCTTACACGTTACAACATGCAACAGTGCAAACCCTCCGTCGCTCCAGTAGTTAAGGGAGATGTTTTCGGTTCATTCCAGTGTCCGACAACAGAGGTTGAAAAGGAGCAAATGAGCCAGATACCTTACGCGTCAGTAGTCGGGAGCCTGATGTATGCTCAAGTCTGTACTCGCCCAGATATCGCTTACATTGCTGGAATGCTAGGCCGTTATCAGACTAATCCTGGCCTAGATCACTGGAAAGCAGCTAAGAAGGTCCTCAGATATCTGCAAGGGACGAAAGACTATAAACTGACTTATAGAAGAAGTGATCATTTAGAAGTGGTAGGTTATTCTGATTCTGACTTTGCTAAATGCAAAGATGACAAGAAATCCACTTCGGGCTACATCTTTATGTTAGCAGGCGGACCTATCTCATGGAAGAGTCATAAACAACAGTTAACTACAACTTCCACAATGATGGCAGAGTACATTGCTGTTTACAACGCAACCTGTCATGGAATGTTACTTAGAAATCTGATCACTGGACTCAAAATTGTTAATTCCATTTCTAGACCATTGAAGCTTTACTGTGATAATTCAGCTGCCGTTAGTTTCTCGAACAGTAACAGTTCGACTGGAGCTGGTTTATATCTTGATACGAAGTACTTGTTCGTACGTGAACGAGTTGAGGAAAATAATCTTTGTATTGAGTATATTAGTACTAAAGATATGCTTGCGGATCCGATGACTAAAGGTCTCCCACCTAAAGTTTTCGAAGAACATGTATCGAATATGGGACTTACTAAAGACCTTATTTAATGGCATATTGTACTAGCTTATGTTTTAATAAATAAAATTTCCTCAGTTTGATTTTGTATGTCTCTAACATATGTTCTGCCGGTGTAATGACATATAGACAAATATAAATACAAATCAGACGCTAAAGGGCTGCATATTTTGATCGTAACTGTTAGGTTTTAAATTGAGGCTATAGTATGATTAATGGGGGTCCTGAGTCGAATGATGATTCAACGGCTGTATTTCTCTGCTATAGTTCTTGGTTTAAGGCTAAAATGAGTGTTAACTCCTGGCCAGGCTTACCTAATACTCATGATAAATGATTACTTGGCTAAGTGGGAGAATGTTAGATTAAATATTATTTATTTAGTATTTAATCTTGTATCCTATATAATCATTTATATTATATTAGATCAAAATATATTAATAACCTATTATAATTAGTTGGTAATTGTTGATGGACCATATTACCCTTATTAACTAATTAGGTTTCCTCTTGGGTGTATAAATAAGGGACTTATTAGAGAGTTAAAGGGTTAGACAATTAGACACTTTACACAATCACAACCCTCATTAACATCATAATTTTCGTGACTCTCTCCCTCTAACCGAACCTTACCCTATTTCGGTTATCATCACCATCATTACTTTACACCCTAAGGAGGAACCGAATCAACTTGACAAAGATGTCGAACTCAATGGCTGGATCTCTGACTGGATTCTCCTCTGCTTTGAATGCCATAACAGGTATGTTATTCATGTTTTCCATTTAGTTTAAACAGAACTGATCAACAGTGTAGGTATTGAGATCATGTTGTTTTATATTGTTGAGCATTTTATACTTGTTTGGCAGGTTTGAGGACGAAGCAGTTCAAAGATATATGAAACTGGTTCCGTACAAAATTGTGAACCAAGATGGGAAGCCATATATCCAAGTTAAAATCAAGGATGGGGAGACCAAGGTTTTCAGACCCGAAGAAATTAGCGCGATGATTCTTACCAAAATGAAAGAGACGGCCGAAGCATTCCTTGGAAAGAAAGTTAAGGACGCGGTTGTCACGGTTCCTGGTAAGTAAAATTGTGGATTTGGGTTTAGTCTAGTGGTATGATGCTTCCCCCTACGCGAAAATCACTACTAGAAAACTACATTTTTTTCTACAAAAGTTTCCTACAAATTTCACACGACTCATTTTTTGCTACAACTTTTATACAGTTTTCCGACAAAAAAGAAAAACCAAAAAAACCCAAAACGTTTCCACAATGGGGTGCCCGCAGGCCGGTGCCACATGTCAGACTCCTTGGTCCGTGTTTCAAGACGGGCCGATGGTATTTAGATGTAAAAATGGTGTGTGTTCAACACCTTGCAAGTGTAAGGTTTGATGGTATTTAGATGTAAAAAATAGTTAAAAAAATCAAAAGAGGTTTGGGCTGCAAACACTTAGCCAAATAAGACATGGGTAGAGCTGTTTAAACCATTTAGTTATTTTTCGTAGTTTTTTTTATATAATAATCTAAATTATTGGGTATATTTATACCAAAATTTAAAATTTATAAATATAAAATAGTATGTAATCCAGAATTTAAAGTATCAATATGTTAAAAAAAGTACAAAAAATTGTGGGGTTAAATGGGCGGTGTTTGTGTCACCATTGCAAGTCGCAAAGTATGTGTCGTGTTTGGTTCATGTGGGACACATTTCTTGAGTTCGTGTAAAAATTTTAGGTTCATGTCAGGTTCAACACGCGAACATGACCGGTTTAACGACAACTTTTCAACATAAGTAGTTAATATATCCTTGAATGATGTTTGTTGACGGTTTAAATATTGTTGATTCTCTTTGCAGCATACTTCAATGATGCCCAAAAGCAGGCTACCAAGGATGCTGCTGCAATTGCTGGTTTGAATGTGGTAAGAATCATTAGCGAACCTATTGCTGCTGCCATCGCATATGATCTACAAAAAGGTGGTGAGAGTAACATTCTTGTTTTTTACCTTGGTGGTGGAACGTTTGATGTTAGCATCATGACAGTCGACAATGGTGTTTTTGAGGTTATTGCCACAAATGAAGACGCCCATCTTGGAGGTAAGGATTGTTATTAGCTGTTTTATTTATTGAATACAAACAAAAAGTCATACCTAGTAAGATCTCGCTCATAGTAGGGTTTGGAGAAGGTGAGCTGAGCGAAAGTCAAACCTCGGCTAGTTATTGGTAGTTTATTATTATTAGGGGACCCACAATGAGTGGATTTTGGGCGTTTTAGCTAAAAAACGCCACTTCATCCGTCTTTTCCTTTATGGGTGTTGTTTTTGGCACTTCTTTTTTAAGAGT
Source organism: Helianthus tuberosus (assembly GCA_030545235.1). NCBI lineage: Eukaryota > Viridiplantae > Streptophyta > Magnoliopsida > Asterales > Asteraceae > Helianthus > Helianthus tuberosus. The sequence continues at coordinate 177,553,690 of CM060424.1, read as the reverse complement.
ATTCTTGGCCAAGAGCTAGAAAAAAATGGATAGGGGTGGATCCATATTCTTTTCTAGTATAAAATATATATATGTAAAGAGTGATGGATGGTTTAAAAGAAATATATGGTGACCTTGTTAATTTTTTGGTGTTTTTGGTTTTCTTATTAGGTGTTTTTGAATAATGAAGGTTTGTATGATGTGACAGTTTACTAGACACGTGACAACTAACTAGACACGTTTTTAGGATTATGGATGCCCGGCCTTATTAATACTATTGATTCTATTTTCAATTAAGGTGAGGACTTTGATCAAAAGATAATGGAATACTTCATCAAATTGATCAAGAATAAACATGGTAAAGACATCAGCAAGGACAACAAAGCTCTTGGAAAGCTAAGACGAGAAGCGGAGCGTGCCAACCGAGCCTTGAGCAGCCAGGACCAGGTCCATGTCCAGATCGAGTCACTTTTTGACAATGTAGATTTCTCTGAGCCATTGACTCGAGCTCAATTCGAGGAGCTGAATAACGACTTGTTCGAAAAGACCATAGGACATGTGAAGAAGGCCATGGAGGATGTGGGTTTGGAAAAACACCAGATTGATGAGATCGTTCTTGTTGGCGAAGGTACCATGATTCCAAAGGTTCAACAACTCTTAAAGGATTATTTTGATGGAAAGGAACCAAACAAGGGTGTGAACACTGATGAAGCAGTTGCTTTTGGTGCTGCTGTTCAAGGAGGCATTTCGAGTGGAGAGGTTGGTGGTGAAAGTGAAACTGACGATCTATGCGGCACCCGTTGCGATGCGCTTAAGGCTCTTGAAACTTATGTTAACGACATGAAAAAACAAGTTAATGATAAATATAAGTTAGCCGATAAGCTCGAGTCGGATGAAAAAGAGAGAATCGAAAGCGCTATGAAAGAAGCACTTGAATGGCTTGTTAATAATCAGTTAGCTGAGAGAGATGAGTATTATGAGAAGCTGGAAGAAGTAAAAGCCGTTTGTAATCCGATCATAACGGCTGTATATCAGAGGTCGGGTGGGGCCCCGGGTGGTGCGGCGGAAGACTACAATGATGAACATGGTGAACTCTATGGAAGAAGATGGATTGTTTTGATATCTTGTTTAGTTAGTATAATTTTGGGATATTATTTGATGAAGTAGATATATTTGAAATTTGTACCTACATTTTTATTGCTCCATTAAAGCAAACAAATATTTTGTTTAGTTAGTATAGTTCACTTTCACCCTTTTAATTAGGGGTGTTCAGAATTCGTTTCGAATTCGAAAAATTCGAAATTTGATTAAATTTGATTCTATTATCAGGAATTCGTTTTGATTATAAGAATTCGAATTCAATTCGAGTCAAGTAAATCAATTGATTAAATTTGATTCTATTATCAGGAATTCGTTTTGATTATAAGAATTCGAATCGATTCAATTCGAGTCAAGTAAATCGTATACGAATTTATAATTTCAAATTCGATTCGATTCGAAATTCGAATAAAAATTATACATTTTATTTATTATTTGTATATATAATACATGAGTAGGAGTTGGGTGGAAAGTCTATTTTTCCTAGAAAGTCTAGGAAGCAATGAGAATTGGACATGTGGCATTGAGTTATTTTAACTAAAAGGGCAACTATGTAATTTCACATTTTAATTTTATTTTTGGAATTTATTTTTCATTAACTAACATTCCATGATTTTCGGAATTTTTGTTGTTTTCGAATTCAAATCTGGAAGTCAATGTGTTTATCTGGAAAAACTATCAGCATGTCTTGGTGATGTGTTTTACCAGTCAGAGAGGTTGAAGTCAGTGTGTTTTAACACTCTGAAGTCAATATATAATCAGGTTGTGTTTTAACAGTTCTTTTGCATTTTAACACTCTGAATGTGTTTTATGTTGTTGTCTATGTCACATTACATCACATTGTGTTTTTTGATGATTACATTACATCATAATGTGTTTTACAACAGTTTGTTTTTATACTGGAGTTTAACAAATCTGATTGTGTTTTAAGTCAGCAGATTTGCTGGAGGATTCTTGATATTATGTTTTAACAACAAGCAGATTTCTTGAGATTGTGTTTTAACAGCAAACAGGCCATTGTGTTTTAACAGCAAGAGATTCTTAACGCTGTGTTTAAACAACAAACAGATTTCTTGACGCTGTGTTTTAACAACAAGCAGATTCTTGACGCTGTGTTTTAACAGCAAGCAGATTGCTGGAGGATTCTGGACATTGTGTTTTAACAGCAAGCAGATTTATTGACGCTGTGTTTTAACAGCAAGCAGATTTCTTGACGTTGTGTTTTAACAGCAAGCAGATTTCTTGACGCCGTGATTTACCATCCATGCTGGTAGTCCTTCCATTTATCAAGAACGACTCAGAAACAGCGGTACAAGCCTCTCTACAATCATCAATTAAAACAGAAAAAACGCAGCCAAGTTACAAGCAGGTTAAGACCGAAAACGTATATGCACTTCTAGAACTTTAATCACAACACAAGATATGAATACCTAGTGAAGAAAAGGGGTATGAACAAGCCTTGGAACCGAAATCTGAATGCTCTTGGGGTCCTGTTTTGCGTCGCCAGCAGCAAGGGAAAAGAGATCGGTTTAGAGAGAGAGAAAGAGAGAGAGAAAGAGGGGAAATTGCATGAATTTAGGGATTGGTTATTGATATGGCAGTTTCTTGACTTATTTAAAACACTTCCAATTACCAAAATACCCTCACTATATTAAAAGTCTCTAATTGTATAACTCAAATATTACAAGATTGCCATTGATTTAATCTCAACCCTTAAACACACCAATCGGATGGACCAGATCGCTTCCTAGACTTTCTAGGAAAAACACACTTTCCGTGCGAACCCTACTCTATATAATACATATATATATATATATATAACTTTTATTGGGCTATACTATAAATTATTTTCAAAATTTATTCCAAATATTAAAACTACCCATTACCAAACCCACTACATGGCCCATAACTAAAATCTAAGTAGCAAATCTACCAGTAGATTTCTAACCCTAAAAATATTAACTTGTAGTGGTTACTCTCGAATTCTCGTTTTGAATGTTAGACTTATGGTACTTTACTATGTAGCACGGGGACTCCATTTATGTGGCTGTACCCGTCTCGGGTACTTGTCGGGGACGGAAACACCATGGGTACTCGTCGGGGACGTTTCCTAAACGTTTCCAATGTCGGGGACGTATCTGGTAGAAGTATCCAGCTCGTTTCCATTTATTTTTAGGGTTTTTACCCTTTCAAATTCCACAACCGGCCACTAAATAAATAGACCTATCATGTTCGGCTTCTCTAATCTCTAAACTCTCAAGTCCCATCATCTCTAATTCTCTATCGATTGCCGATCTTTCACTAGATGAACCGGAATTTGAAAATGATTTGATTATTGACAATTAATTACCTTTGGAAGATGTAGTATTTTTTGAATTTGTTTAATGTATTTTTATTTTTTTATATTTTTTATTGCCGTACCCGTATCTTGGAATTTTGAGTTTTGCCGTTCCTCGTTCCCGTATCGTCCCCGTACCCCGATCCCGTACCCGTTCCAGTGCTACTTAGGTACTTTATTTGAAATGTTTTATGGCTGCTTTAAAACTTATGTTTCATTTTAATAGTTATTTACATGTTTTAAAAAAAACTAAATCAAATCGAATTTATTCGAATTCGAATTTTTAATCGAATACGAATTGGGTTTTTTATTCAAATACGAATTCGAATCGAATTGGGTAGGTTTTAATCGAATTCGAATTCAAGGAAAAATAAAAATTATTCGAATAATTCGATTCGAATAATTCGAAAATTCGATATTCGATTCGATGAACACCCCTACTTTTAATACTCATATAGTCCCTCATGTATTAGGATGATGTTATTATAACTCAAACTTGGTGTCTATCCATTATTACCAAGTGTCTTTAGTAAACATTCCTAATCATATAAATAAACATCTATCTAATTTAAACATTATATATTGATGCCAAAAAGATGAGATGTCATACTGATTTAATATATAAGTTGTGTTCAGTTGTTAAGTTTAAAGCATCTATAACTTTATTTGTGCCACCGGGTTCGACCCAGGCTACCTAAATCATGTCTGGATGACATAAGAAAGCCAACAGTATGATCATATGCGTAACAAACTATAAATTAGCAACATATACTTAACTTATACATATAGGTGTTGTACTCAAATGCTTTGTGAGTTTTTAAAAAAAAAACTTGATATTACACTTTTCACCCAAATCTATTTGACTTTTTACTTTTGACACAAAAGTTTTCATCTTTTGTGATTTAACCTCGCAACTTTTTTAGTTTAAACTTTGGTCCCCATACTTTACATGTTTCACAGATTTTTTCGTTTTACGTTTCGTTTTAAATTTTGCGAGGTAACACGGCGTAACGTGCGTGTGTGGTTCAATGTTTTTACATTTCGTTTTACGCTTCGTACTAGATTTTGCGAGTTAACATGACTCAACGTACGTGTGTGGTTCAACGTTTTTACGTCGTCTATTTGTTTTTCGTTTGACAGGTTCATTATAACGCGCGGGTCCTAAATCGACTTAATTGTTATTTTCTATGTTTTACGTTGCAGTCTAATTTCTTCACATTAACACGCCATAACTTTAGTATTGGTTGTCGTTGGCGGTGGTGTGACATTGCGGCGGGTGATAAATCTACTTTTTTAAGAACTAAAAGTGAGATATTATGTTAGAAATTATACATGTGGTTATAAACTAAATGGAAAATCATCAACATAAACATTTTGACTTCACCGTTTCTCCAAAATAAACACTCAATTTTACCCACTCTCACAAATAAGCACCTCTAAAATCCACTAATCAAATTATCAAAACATGCCACATAAACACAACATGCTAAGAGTAGAGTGGAACCTGTCCAATAAAAACAATACACACTTAAAGATCTTCTAATAAAATTTGGTCGGATTGGAAAGCGCCGACTAAATTCCAGTCAATGTTTATTCTAATCCGGCTAAAATTTAGTTGGGGCAAAATAGTGTGCCTGCTAAAATACACGTGTTTAGTTTTCATAAACTGCTTTCATACACTGCAATATTTTCCAAGGGTTTTGTTCCGACTAAATTTTACCGGCTTAGCTTATGTGTAGGTTATTGATTGATTGGTTTTGGAGATATTTATCTGTGAGTTGTGACCGGGTTAAAAAGTGAATATTTATTTACTAGGTTATACATTTAAGTAGTGTTTGGTTTATAGGAAAGGTACCGATACCCACTTTTTGGCATTTTCGGTATATTTACCGGTTCGGTACGGTACCGGTAAAATCCCGAATTTTACCTTCAAATATCGGTATCGTACCGGTCCCGTACCATACCGTACCAAATATTTCGGTACCGGTATCGGTACCCAGTTTTGGCGAATTTCGGTATCGGTATTTTCGGTACCGGTGCCGGTTCGGTACGGTACTGGTACCACGCTCATCACTAATTTCATTCCCTCTCTCATCCTTCATTGATAACACCACAACCCACTGCCGTCGCCACCCACCACCACTCACGTTTGTCACCGCCACCACCTCCCATCGCAGCCACCACCACCACCTACCATTGACGTCCACCACCATCACCTATCTCCACCCACTGTCACCGCCATCGACCACCACCACTCCCGACTGATTTTTATGAGAAGCATAATGAAATGATCCATTGAAAGAGAATAAAGAAAATAGTGTTTGGTTTATCAATGGAATGTAATCGTCTATTACACAAAGCATTCATTCCTTCAAAATCTAATCATCATTTCATTTAGGGATGAGCATTTGGTACTGGGTACCGGTACCGTACCGGTCTCATACCGGTACCGGTACCGAATTTCCAGTACATAATTTTTTCGGTACAGGTATCGATACCCACTTTTTGGCATTTTCGGTATATTTACCGGTTCGGTACGGTACCGGTAAAATCCCGAATTTTACCTTCAAATATCGGTACCGTACCGGTCCCGTACCATACCGTACCAAATATTTCGGTACCGGTATCGGTACCCAGTTTTGGCGAATTTCGGTATCGGTATTTTCGGTACCGGTGCTGGTTCGGTACGGTACTGGTACCACGCTAATCACTGATTTCATTCCCTCTCTCATCCTTCATTGATAACACCACAACCCACTGCCGTCGCCACCGTCGCCACCCACCACCACTCACGTTTGTCACCGCCACCACCTCCCATCGCAGCCACCACCACCACCTACCACTGACGTCCACCACCGTCGCCTATCTCCACCCACTGTCACCGCCATCGACCACCACCACTCCCGACTGATTTTTATTCCTTCATCTTTTCTTGTCTACCAAAATGATTTTTTTTCATTGCATTATCTTGTACATTCTATTATCCCATACCTAACAGACCCATTCAGATCATGTTTGGCTAAGCTTTTCCACCCCAACTTATAACTTATTGACTTTTTCAAAAAGCTAATAAGGAGAACTGATTTTTGGCAAACTCAAAAAGACTTTTCAAAATGACTTTTTGCATAGGAGAAAAAGTCATTTATGAGAAGTCAGGATATTGTAGGGGTGAGCAGAAAACCGAAATAACCGAACCGTAACCGAAATAACCAAAAAAACCGAACCGAAACAAAAACCGACGGTTCGGTTTTCAGATTTTTAATAACCGAAAATTTCGGTTCGGTTTTGGATAACCATTTTCAATAACTGAAAAAAACCGAACCGAATCGATAAGTTACAATCCATATATTTTTAAGTTTAAGTTTAAGTTTAAGTTGTTTAAATATTTAATCCAATGCTACTAGAAATTATTAATTTTATTCTTGAATGTTAAGTGTTTATAATAAAAATATTACATGTTTATTTATAATTGAAGTGATCTATTTATTACCTACAAGATATAACAAAATTTTATATAAAAATTAAATGATCTTCAAATTATTATAAAATAAAATGTCTTAATAAAAACTTTCGAGAAACATGAAACTAGATTAGAAGGTTAGGTTTATGTAAACAATATTAATTAAAGAAGTAACTATAATAACATAAATGTAAACATATAATAAAGATGCTTATATTTTAAATTATACTTTATGTTTTTTTGAATCTTACATAATTTTGTTTCAAAACCGAAATAACCGAAAAATCAAACCGAATTGACATAAAAACCGAAACCGAACGGTTTTAAAAAGCCAAAAACAGACATTTCAGTTTCGGTTTTGATTTTACCAAAAAACTGAACCGAACCGTACACACCTCTAGAATATTGTGACTTTTTGAGCAGCTTATAACTTTTCAAAAATGAAAGAGTAAATTACAAAACTCGTCCTTTATGTATGTATGTTATTGAAAATCATATCCTTTGTCTTCAATAATTACATTAATCATACCTAATGTTTACAAATCCGAACATGTTATACCCTTTACCCCAAACCCAGTTAATTTTCTCAGTTAATTGTAGTCACGTGGGGCCCACGTGAGGGCATTAATGTCTTTTAAAATACCCATCTATTCCCCCCAATTTAAACCCCAAATAACTTGAATTTAACATACCCATCTGTTTCACCATTTGGAGCTTCAATTTGAGAGCATCAACTTCTTGAAGACTTTGGTGCCCATGAACACCAAAGTTCAATGAGTGCGGAGGGGATGAGTTTTAGGGAGTGGCTATGGCTAAAGCATGAGGTGGTGCATAATAATAAAATAGAGCGGTTGAGGATGTATACATAGGTTGTTTAGCTTGTCGATTTCGCCCACTCTCAAGGAAATGCTTTGGCCAATTTACGCCTTTCCAATTTTGTTTTGTTGCCATCAAATCAGATCATTTACTTGACTTCTTCAACCGACTACTCGTCGGTTGTAACTGTTGAACTCGAAAAACGTTGGTATGCTTGTCCACAGGGGGAGCTCTCGCGGCGGGAGGGATTTGTTCTCTGCAAACGTTTACAGCCTCGTCATTATCTTATTTGAGGTCACACACTCATTGAACTTGTTAACGGAAAAGGATCTTTATACTTTCTTTCTGCTTGTAAATTAATGTTTTTGACAAGCTGCTGCTGCTGTTACACAGATACTCTGCTCATTTGTAATTTTGTATCAATGGAGATGCATTCAGCATTGAAACCAATATAAGTCAACAAATTAGGGTTATTTAGGGCTTTAAATAGGGGAAACAGATGGGTATGTTAAAAGACATTAATGCCCTCACGTGGGCCTCACGTGACTACAATTAACTGAGAAAATTAACTAGGTTTGAGGTAAAGGATATAACATGTTGGGATTTATAAACATTAGGTATGATTAATGTAATTATTGAAGAAAAAGGACATGATTTGCAATAACATACATATATAAAGGACGAGTTGTAATTTACTCAAAATGAAATTACCAGATTACCCATGTGGAACTTATAACTTTGCCCTACACATTACACAGCGATATCACAGCTGCCAACATCACACAACAATGAAGAAAAGTTTCCATTCTACACCGTTGCTTCCAGTTCCGGTTGCCGGCAACCAGTTCCGGCCGCTACTTTCAGTTCCGACTATTGTTTCCCATTTCCGGCTTCCAGTTCCGGCTCCCGAGCAGATATACTCACTGTTTAATTTGTTCATTTGTTTTCACTGCATGTAATTTGAGCCTCGTTTTAATTTGTTAATTGGTTTTCACTGCACGTAATTTGTATTTGCAGCCATGACATTTTGTTCACTGTTTAATCTGCTACTCATAATTAAATCTTGATGCTGCAAATTGTTATATAATTTTTTGTGATTTGTTAATTGTGGTAACAGGCTTATATTTGATCATCAGATTTGAAATCACTCTTATTATTTTCAGAAGATCCATAAAATTGATCACTTTTGAGAAATTTAGAACAGTAGATTCATCATCTTGAAAACTCATATGGGAAATTTCCTACATTCTTATGTGGGTCTGGTATACGCCCCGCGCGTGCAGTATGCGCGTATAATGTATATATGTGTGGGCCATCGGAGGCAAAAGTGAAAGTGCACTAATTTTAACGTTATTTTACTAATATCGTGAAAATAACGTTAAAAGCTGAGGACGGTTAATCATGCATCATGTGGTGGTGTTGATAGCTGAAAGACAAAAGGGTACATGCACTAATCGGTCTTTGTCCCGATTACTGAGTGTTATGTGCCTTATGTCCAACGCTTGATGCAAAACTACTATCGAGCCGGGGGTCTCACTGGAAGCAGCCTCTCTATTCCTACGGGGTAGAGGTAAGGCTATCTACATCTTACCATCTTCAGACCCTACATTTGCTTTGCTATTGGTGGGATTTACTGAGTATGATGATGATTATATGGGTCTGGTAGTTTCTTGATTATATTGTTTGTGTTTGAGGACATTTCTGGTAAATCTTGATGTGGAAAATTGTTATTTTTTTGTGATTATTAAGTTCTTGTTTAATTTGTTAATTTGCAGTCATGACCTTTTGTTCACTGTTTAATCTGAGCCCTCATAATTAGTTCTTGTTTAATCTAAGCCAAACACTTTTTAAAAAACAACTTATTGACTTATAAAAGAATGTCCCTTTTAGTCATTTTACATCAATAAGCTAAGCCAAACACTTTTTAAAAAATAACTTATTGACTTATAAAAGAATGTCCATTTTAGTCATTTTATTGACTTATAAAAGAATGTCCCTTTTAGTCATTTTACATCAATAATCTAAGCCAAACACTTTTTAAAAAACAACTTATTGACTTATAAAAGAATATCCTTTTTAGTCATTTTACATCAATAAGCTAAGCCAAACACTTTTTAAAAAACAACTTATTCAGGAAAAAATGGTATAACTATATAACATGTAAATATATTTATTTATTTTGAGGGGGAAAAAAGTTATGCTAACATGTTTATGGGTGATTTTCCTGGATTCTAACCCCATAAACCCTAGTTTCTCACACAGTTAGTCCTGCAGGGAGATAACAATGGCGAACGCCATAACTGAAACGGTTCAGAGATTCACCGTAGAAACGCTAAAAGCAGCAAGCAAGCAATCCGAAGGATGCTATGTCGCTTACGCCCCATTTTTTACGCCCCGTTTACGCCTCGTTTTTTACGCGTCGTTTTTTACGTGCCGTATTTTACGACTCGTTTTTACGCGTCGTATTTTACGCACTGTTTTTACGCCTCGTTTTTACACGCCATTTTTTCGCTCCGTATTTACGCCTCATTTTTACTCGCCGTTTTTTTACGCGCCGCTTTTTAAGCCCTGTTTTTACGCGCCGCTTTTTATGGTTGTAAAAGAATTACAAAAAAAAATTACGGTTTACGGGATAAAAAAATTTTACCTCAATTTTCTACTATTTACGTTTTACGTTTTGCGGGATTAATTTTTTTACATAATAGTTTACATTTTACGATAAAAAGTTTTACGTTTTACAGTTTACATAAAAAAAGTTTTACGTTTTACATGAAAATGTTTTACCTTTTACGTTTTGCGGAATTAATTTTTTTACATAGAACTTTACGTTATACTTTGTACGTTTTACAATTTACATAAAAAAAAGGTTTTACATTTTACATTTTAAAGGAAAATGTTTTACGTTTTCCAATTTACGTAAAGTTTTACTTTTTACGAGATAAAAAATTTTACGTAAAATTTTACGTTTTACGTTTTACATTAAAATTTTTACGTTTTACATAAAAACGTTTTACGTTAAATTTTTAATGTTTCGCATTTTACGTTTTACATTAAAATTTTTACGTAAAGTTTTACGATTTATAATTTACATAAAAAAAGTTTTACGATTTACTTTTTTTTACAAAATCTTTTTTACACAAAATGAACTCACCCAAAAATCTAGTGTCTCAAATAGATTGAATTTATCATCATCGACTGAAAAAAAAATGAAAAACCAATAACAAAAATCAAAACAATTGGATTCTTGAAATAAACGGGGTTTGGCTCAGAGTTTCCAATGATCAATGCTGCAAAGTGGGGTTGCAGGTTCAGAAAAACCTACCCTCCACCATCCTTGTTGCGCCATCGTCATCAAAATATACGGGTTTTTTTTTTGCATCATCACCGCCCAATCCAACATATCAAAACCCACATAATTGCAGTTATCACAAAAATACCAAAGAATCAAGAATACAAATCAACAGAGTCAGGAAACACAAATCAACCCTGTTAGGACCAGTTTTGACTCCGAAACGATTGCGAAACGAACGTGTGACGTGCGGAATCCATACACGAACGTGACCGAACACACAAGACGTAATATAACTGTGATTTTATTAGAAATCTGAAATCGTACAGCACCTTGAATCACTTTCTCTCTCTAGAATATCTCTCTAGATCTCTAGCTCTCCAAAATGCTCTAAATGGAAAATGTAGCAAAAGTTTCTAATCTAACTCTAACTCTCCTATTTATAGATGTTGTCAGTTCACATGGACTGGACAACCAACACTAAAAAGACTTGTTTTCTTCTGTTTCTCGCTACGGCTTGGATTGACGAAGGCGATAGACATAAATGCACTAACAAACCCCCATCTCCCTTTACTCGAAACCCCCAAATCGTACAAATGACCAAGAAAAACCCCCTCTGACAAAAAACCCCCACTGCCAACAACCCCAACGCCACCACCACCACCACCAACACCAGTCGCCCACCTCTGCCAAAACACCACCGCCAGCAGCATATTAACCACCAAATGACATCACCACAACAACATACCTCAAACCGTCATCACAAAAAATCTCCAAAAAAGTTCAAATAAAAAGACAGAGAGAAACAGATCTTTGTGATAAAGAGAGAGAGAGAGAGAAAACATATCTTTGGTGATGGATGCGGCAGCGGAGGGGTAGTTGTGGGTGGCGGAGACGGTGGAGAGGAAGGGAGGCCGGAGATGTTGAGCCGATGACTTTATCCCCAAAACACCTAGGTTTCCGGGTAAATGGCAATCACCGATCAACCACCTCCACCACTGACGGTATCGGCTGAAAACATGGGGGTCATTCTCGCGTCGTCGATCAACCACCTCCAACCACCGTCGATCAACCACCTCCAATCAGTTCTCTATCACATAATCATCACATAAAAAACGTCACAGGGAACATCGCCGGAGGGGTGGTCTGGTTTTTGAAGAGATGAACTATTTCAAGAGAGAGAGATGAGGGTTTTAATTTTGGGATTTGTGTGAAGAAAGAGAGTCTGAACACTTAATAAATAAAGAGACAGAGACATAATTTGGAAATGACATATATGTCAAATTACCAAAATAACCTTATGGGTTTAAAATAATAGTGTATACGTGGCTTAATCTGATTGGTGGAGAGTGGTTCTCGCGATTTTCGCAACTGGAGGTAGTTTCTATTTTAGCGGCTCCCTATATACATACATATATATATATATATATATAGGTAAAGAGTATGGTACAAATCAGCTAATTGTACATTACATACTCGAGAATATTAGCCATACACGTGTCCTGATTCATTTTTTCTTTAATAAGGTTAAATCAGATAATTAATTCAATCATCTGAGGGCAAATTCGTCTCTTCATTCAATCAGCGAGATGTTCGTTGCACTAATATCCCGGTAATTATCATTCGAATCAGTTTCAAATTTTTCATAATTCTCAAATTGCAGTTTTCGTTCTTCTGTGTTAGGGTTTCATTCAATTGTTTTTTTTCGATGGATCCACAGAGCAGCACTGGACGAACAGATGTTGATTTTGAAGAAACTCGACCGATCGGTGATCATGCTCAATTATCTGCATATCAGAGAGTTTCGATTGAGGATGTTTTAAATCCGCGACCTGCAAATCAAAATCCAATTGCAAGTACAAGTGCTGTAAACGAGTGTTTTAATGGTAATTATGTTAATTCAGATCTCTAAATTGTTCGTATACTTGTTTTTTGTTTAATTGTAGCAATGATTTTATATTGTTGTAGTTGTTTTTTGAAGTTTGAATGTTGATTATATTTTTGACATGAAAGTAACATTTACAAATTCGCATGTTATGAGTCTTTCAATTCGCATTTGATTTTATTTTCTTTACGCATTTTCGCATGTTATCGTATAATAAATCGCATATATAAAACAGATTAATCAAAATCATCATTTTCGCATGTAATTGTTCATATAATTCGCATGTGTTGTTTGTTCTTTACGATGAAATTATGCTGTTATTAATATATCGCATGTAAGTAGTCCGATAATTCGCACGTTTTTTTGTTTTTCTAATTTGATTCATGTAGATGAAAGGGCTTACACTCCGGAGGTTCAAGCATCAGCTACACCTATGGTTGGAATGCAATTTATCTCTATTGAACAAGCATATGCGTTTTACCAATCATATGCTAAGTTAGCTGGTTTTTCTATTCGGAAAGGTGGTGAAGTACACAGTGGTGGTATAATCAAAACTAAGTATTTTGTTTGTTCTAAAGAGGGACATAAGCCACTGTGTATTGACGATCGTTCGAAGTCAAAAAAGCAATTCAAAACAAGGAACAGGGGGACTATTAGAACTGGATGCAAAGCTTAACTTATGATTTGCACTGTGGATGGTAGATTATATATAGTAAAGAGATTTGTTGATGGCCATAATCATAAGTTTGTATGTCAAGATGATATTCACATGCTGCCAGCTTACAGACAATTGTCAGATGTCCAGGAGGAGATGGTTTGGGAACTAGGCACTTTAAACCTTGGTCCTGTCAAAGCTTTCTATATAATGAGGAAACGTTATGGTGGTTTCGAGAACGTTGGTGCTACGGTTGATGATTGCAAAAATTTTAGGAAGCGAATTAACAGCTATATAGGAGATTATGACGCTGACATGGTGATTAATAGGATGACTGACAAAAACAATATTTAGCTGATTATTCGTTTGAATATTCTGTTGATGATGACAAACGGTTAACTGGTTTGTTCTGGGCTGATGGTTTATGCAAGCTTAACTATATGGAATTTGGGGTTGTGATATCGTTCGATGCAACTTTCAAGACAAACAGGTAAGTGTTTCAAGACAAACATGTTTTTTACTCATTTTCGCATGTTATATGACTTCATGAGCTTGTAATATCGCATGTGTAGACATTTGAAGAGGTGGAGTTGAATATATCGCATGTTATACTGTTTGTTTTCGCATGTGATTTTTTTCTATTTCGCATGTTTTCAATGTGTTTTCGCATGTGTTTGTTAAGGTACAAGATGGTGTTTGTTCCGTTCACTGGCATTGACAACCACTGACGAAATGTAACACTTGGAGCTGGGTTGTTGGCATCGGAGAGCATTGAATCATATAAATGGCTTCTGAATTCATTCTTAAAGTCATTTGGTCGGCAGCCAAAGGTTGTAGTGACGGACCAAGACCCTGCTATGAAACAGGCTATTGAGGAGGTTTTCCCTAACAGCAGACACAGATTGTGCATGTGGCACATAATGAAAAAAGTGGCAGATAAGGTATAGCATGCTATATTGTCTTTCGTTAGCGTTATTTTTTTTATATTATAGATTTTTGTTATAGGTTGATATAAAAAGCATTTATTGTTATAGGTTGGACACGAGTTGTGCAATAACGATGAGTTTAAAAGGAGGATGTGCGACATTGTATGGACTGATTCCATTGGGCCCGAAGAATTCGAGAGACAGTGGAAGTTGGTGATGATTGAGTTCGGTCTCACAGAAAACAAATGGATTGATGATATGTTTGTGATGAGATCCATGTGGATTCCGGTTTTTTACCGGCACGAGCCAATGTGGGGACTTATGAGAACAACTTCAAGATCAGAGAGTGAGAACCATTTTTTTTGCCAGGTGGCTAATTCACAACTCACTCTCATAGAGTCTATGAATCATTTTGATGGTGCAATGGATGTCCAAAGGTTTAATCATAGAAAGAATGATCATATTTCAAGATATACTGAGCCTGCTGATTTGAGCGAAACTTCTTTGGAAAAAGATGCTGCTAAGAGATTCACCAGGTCTATATTCTTTGATCAGCAAATAGAGATTTATGGAGCAATTTCTGAATGTCTGCCGATGGACACCAAAATAGAGGGTCCACAGATTAGGATATTGTTGAAGGACTTTAAAGCCCATGGAGATGGTTTATTGGAGGTATTATAGCATATATATTTCAAACATGCGATTTTTTGATAACCTACATGCGAATTTCTTTTTTTTCAGATCATGATCTTGCAATATGCGATTTTGATATACTCGTGCGATTTTAAAATTTATTCATTTAAATGATTTTTTAGACATGCGAAATTGTTATGTTACACTTGCGATTTTAATTTTTAATTTTTTTTTTCCTAGGTGAGGTTCAAGAATCTTGAAAATGATGTAACTGCACAGTGTAGTTGTTTGCGTTTTGAGCAGTATGGGCTGCTATGCAAACACATCTATTTTCTTTTCAAGATGTTTGGTGTTAAAGAAATACCAAACAAATATGTTATGAAGAGATGGACGAAGGATGTGGTGCCGAATAAGTTAAATGTGAAGTACAATCTAAATGTGGGTGGCAAGGATGTGCAACACAAGGCTAAACGGATTGCTCGTGAAATCATCCACACAGGGGAGTATTTGGTTAGCAATTTGATTTCCAACCTTGATCAACTTGTTTTAGTGAGGGATCAAATGATGCAGCTTAAAGAGTGAGTTGATCAGAGTCGTATAACCAAGCAACTTGATCCAAAATTTGACCGATTTTCAAAGTTAATTAGTTATCAACAACCAGTAACTAATGCTCCTCCTACTGTCCGTGTGCCGGATGGTATAAGAAACAAAGGTCGTGGCTCGCATAAAAGGATTAAATCCAAGAAGGAACAAATGATAAGCCGCAAAGGGAAAAGGTCAAGGACATGTAGTGTATGCAATGAAAAAGGTCATGATATTCGGACTTGGGAGATTCTGAAAGCCAAACAACAAAGTAAATGTAACACCCCGAAAACGGGTTTGGTAATCAAACCACGTTTATACTAAAAGACGGGTAATTTACCTTTAGTGGTAAAAGTAACCCGGTGAATATTAGGATTCTTAAATAAACAAACCTATTATTAAAATAAAAGTTAAATGAAAGTTTTTGAAGAAATAAAGTTTATAGAAGCCCGAGGAACGGGACTTAAAAATAAACTTAGTCATAACTTCCCCAAACCCAATAAGTTAACTAGGAATGTTTAACCTAGTTAATAAATGGGAACATTATTGGAAATAAGCAGGTTGTCGCCTACTTAATAACGAACCAAACACGAGGGGTTAAATCGGGATAACTTGAAAGGTTATTTATTAATAACTAAACAAAACACAGACACACACATACACAAGTGTGTGTTCTGGATCGAGCTCAGGAGAGCTCCCAAGGAGCCAAACCCTAACATCTAACATAATCATCAAATTGAAGGTCAAAATGAAGCTCAAATTCACAACCAAACATGAATAAACGATTACCAAGTCAAGGGGATCGTAAGGTATGTCGAATTTCTAACATTCATGAAGTTGTGAAAATTAGTTAATCTTGCATGATGCGATCTATGTATGAATCATAGAAGTTATGGCTGAAATTAGGATGAAGGATTGCTTAGGAACAAACCCTAAGTGAAGATTTAGAATAAATTGCTATGATTTAGGTGTTTGGTTGAATCACCACACCTAGCTAAGTGGGTTTTAGTGTTATGATGAAATTGATGATAAGACTATGTTTAGAATCATCATGCATGATAGTGAATGGAAGGTGTTTGATTAAACCATGAAATTGGGTACATGATCATACTTTCATGGAAGGGGTTTAATAAATTATGATGAAACTAGTGATTTTGGTTCATATAAATAGGTGTTTGGAACCATGATGTCTACTAATTAATATGTAGAACTTGATTATATTTGATGATTAGATGAATATCTAATGCTATAATGAAACGGGTTTTTACATGTAGATGGAAACCTTTAGTTAATTGCTTAACAAATGAATGATTAGCTTCAATAGTCGAGAGCTAAGTTAAACTGGTGCGTAAAAACTAGAATGTTTAAAGAGTTCAGATGAAAATGCCTAAGTGGGTTCAATGTGCCAAATGTGTGTTTGAATATGTTATAGACAAATTGACTTTTAAGAAGTCAAACTGACCAAAATGAAATCAAATGGTGAATTTTGATGTAAAACCCGTAAGATGGAATAGTCATAATTAATGATGACTAATCTAACCGTCTTACGAATTATGATGATAGTTTAACGCTTGATAAGCTAGGTGGAGGCTTGGAAAGGAAGCGGGTCAAACGAAGCAAATAAGAAGGAAAAGCGTAATTCGGATGCAAGGTAAGTATATCTTACACTAGTCATATATTTTAAAATATCCTTTTGTTATGTTAATTACGAAAAAGATAAATACCTAATAGAGATATGGTGTTCCGACGTGTAGTCGTACGGAACAAGATAATGAAATATGATGAGAAACCATAGTGATGGCTAAAAGAATGAGTTAACTTGGTAATTCGATCTTATTATGACGAATGAAACATGTACTTTTAATGGTTACCATATAAGGTAAATTATAATAACCAATAAGGGCAAAATGGTAATTTGGTCACATGTTGACCATAACCGTTAGTTTGAAGGACAATTATAACGTAAGATATAATAGGCCAAAAAGTGTTAAGAAATGAAATTATAAGTAAAATGACCGCACGGTGTAAATCGGAGCGAGTCATATATACGAGGTGGTAATAAATGTCATCTCGTTAATATAATCGGTCATATAAACCAAACAGGTCAAAAGGTGAAAATATCACCCTTTGACAATATCGGCTAATGTTTTGTCGAGTTGCATGATTACAGGAAAAAATATCGATTGAATGTTGACATCGCTATTACTTAGCGCCACTAAGGCAAGGTATCGTAACGAGTCAATACACTGATCCGAGCCAGGTTTGTGTAATGACTCAACTCATCATGTAGAATTTGAGGTTTTCTAAGAGTTAAACAAGGTCAAATTGGATATTTGGCTATCTTAAAGATAAACCGAATAATTCAAGTTATAATTGTAGTGTTTTTGAAACATAATGATTTCTAAACAAGGTTATAGTTAAAAGACCGGATTTTTGGGGCAAACAAGTATCTAAAAGTCCTTCGTCGTAAAAGAAGGACCAAAATTGACCAAAACGCCCTTGTAGGCTAAATTGAACAAACAACCCTTAAAGGTTGTTTGGAAACGAGTTTCATGATTAGATAAATACTTAGAATAAGTGTAGAAGTTGAAAGATGTATTACGTGAGTCAAATGGCTCTTTTTGAGTCTTGCCGTAAAATAATAATCTGAGGGGTAAAACTCGGAACAATTAGATATCTACATTAAATCCAACACACATATAGTTGTGGTGGAAGATTATTTGATAAGAAATGTGGACATATGTATTTTAGAAACGAATGAAAGCAATTGGTGCTTAAAATATGCTTAAATACCCTTAACGAGTCAAAATAAGCATGTGAGTGAAAATAGGTTTAAGAAGGTATATGAACCTGTAATCGGAACCTATTATGTTAAATATCATTGAACTTAATAGGTTTATGAGTAATAAGGGTCAAACAAACTTGTTTGTTTGATAAATGTGCAAACGGGTCAAATCTTGTAAAAAGGTAATAAGCCGAAGCCATAAAGGTCCCAAAATTTATTAAGCCGGATGTCGGATTTTAACTCCATATGATGGAGAATAAAATTACAATCACATAGGAAGAAACGGTAGGTCAAACGGACAAACGGATTGAAAGATACGGAAGTTTTCGTGTCAAAAACGGAAAAATGGAAGAAGCTGATGCAGGGGCCACCGTAACTTACGGTGGGTACCGTAAGTTACGGTGGGGGCTGAAAATGTTACGCCAGGTTTCTCCTGCTTTACGGTGGAGAAAAGTTAGAACAGGGGCCACCATAAATTACGGTGTCCACCGTAATTAACGGTGGACCCTGCACAAAAATGTATTTTGATCAGTTTTGTTTCCTGGACTCGTTTAGATACGTTTTAAATCCTGTATGACTAAAGCATTTCATGTTTTTATGAAATGTAGGTACTTTTTGGATGCCGGAAGACGATCAAGCTCAACGAAGAACCGAACACGATAAAGATACATGCTTCCGCACTTTGCCTCGTCATAATTTTTAAATGATGAACCTAATCACGTTATGTCAAATAACTTATGATTTGTAAAAGTTTTTAATAAACCTGTATTTCCGATATATATGTAATCTTAATTACATGATTGTTTTCGTAAAATATACGTTAAACCGTGGATTATAAGAACGGGTGTTACAAGTTGGTATCAGAGCCCTGGTTTAAGAGATTCAAGTATGGTGGGAAAACTATGCTTGAACTTAAACCTTATGCTCTCGATGAAGATTGGTGTTCGGTTCGATGCTTGATCGCAATTCCGGTAAGTGTAAGTATGTTAATTGTTTAGCGTATTAAAGTGTTGAAAACAACACATAGGGTTATCGTGTGATACACGTTACCCCCAATTAAATGATTGAAGTAGTTGACGAAATTTCGTGTGTTGATGCGTATAGTAGAAAAAGCCTTGTATTATAATACGGGCAATTGTTGAAGTTGACATTACTAATTCTTGTTAATGTTCTAATTTAAGGACACTCGCGTCTGAAGATGACGAGAGATGAATGAATTGCGGATATGATAATGGAATGGTCCAAGGTATGACAAGAAGAGCGTACTCATCAAGGACCTAAATTGCGTAACAATCGCAAATAAGTAATGGCAAGGAAAGCCCGTTAGGGCAAGCATTTATCAGGTGCACGTTTTAAATTATTGCATAAATAGTAATATGCAACAAATACGTAGAGATTGAACGTTGCATATATAGATTGAAAACTTGGAAAAACCCGAATAGAAAATGTATTCGGGATATTGTTTCCAAGAGAAACAAATAGAGGTATTACTTACATAGGGCGTGATGTGAAAACTATAAAAAGGTAATGCGTGTCATGTGTTAATCGCTTACTCTGGCCAAGTAAGTAGTGGCATATGATACCATGAACTTCTTATAGCGGACACATTTACATCCGATGTAGTAAGGACGGGGTGAATGGGACAAATTAAAAAGTACCCAAATGAAACAAATGAACAAAATACTTGATAATAATGTAAACGCACAACCGGGTGACGGAAGCGTATTACATTAGGATAATGAGCCCGAGAGAAGGGACAAGGATTAATGTAAATGATGATATAAATGAATGATCAAAAAGAAAATTCACGAAAATAAGTCATCTTGGACGAAAGGGCCATGGTGAACAAAGTAGGCAAGTAAAACCAAAGTATAAATGACCCGCTGGGTCATAAAAACAAAGGTGTTGCCTACGCGAAAAGGATAGACAAGGTTGTTACCTTTAGTCGTAGTAAAGAAAGGATAACGATGATAATCGTCACTCATAATTAATAAGGCCGCCAATGGTGGTCACTTAAAGAATAAAAGACATGGTCGAATAAAAGCGACGGATTTCGCTAAGATAACCAAGTAAATCGAAATAAAGTCTTAATGCATACCGGAAGGGGTGCAATGATAACGATTTCGGTAAAACACCCGGTTGATGGGTAAGGAATTAAACGCATACGTAGACTGAGAAACAGGAACGCGTATGGAAGGTCAAAAGACTTGGGTTTTGGGTCATGACTAAAGGACGACAAGATACTGCAAATAGAAATTTTGATAAATCACGTTCGACTATTTCAAAGCTGAACGGATCGAACAAATACTGAAGTTTGACATTCATAAGTGATGAATTTTCACACGAACAAGTCAAACAAATTTAATAAATAATGACACTTGCTAAAGTAAGTAAGCGCGAATTGAATAAATAAAAGTGTGAAATATCAATAAACCTATGTAAAGGAGTTATAGGCCTTAAAAACATAAAAAATAAAAGAACCCGGGTAATGGGACGTAAAGAAGTATAGGTAAGAACCGGGTAACGGTAAGTGTAGGGCAAACCGACGTTTAATTGACATTAGAAGTCAAGAAGTCGGAAAGATAATTCGAAAGAAAACAATGTAGCCTTAGACTACGGTCAAAGTCAAACGAAATCCAAAGAGTAAAGGTAAATGATTTTAAACATAAAAAGGGGTACATTAACGCCATATGCGTATATAAACGTATACGCATTTGAATAAAGACTCGAATAAAAGATGATCTATGGGATCATCATAACCTATGGGATATTATTTAGTGTAACGGTCTACGGGGCCAAAATGACCCACGGGTCATGAATGGAAGCAAAGGGATCATAAGGGCCTCGCCTTAAAGAGGTGAAAGCTTAAGGAAATAGCCTACGAGGTTAAGTGAGGGAACTTGTTATGAATCCCCGCGTAAAACGGGAACGAAAAACAATAAATTATGGGTTGTCAATTTCCTTGATATGAGTAATTGACATAGTTAAAGAGAAAAACGTTAAACTAAAATTCAGTTTTAGTAAGAAATAACGTTTTGACAATTATGAATACTATAAGGTGAATTCGGAAATAACAAATATCAAAGAGTATGGGTCTTAACATCGTTAGGTGCGAGACGATACATTCGAAAAGAAGAAGTATGATAAAGAAACGTTGATATAAATTAAACATGACGTGACACGATCATGGTCAAGAAATGCAATGTGAAGTGGAATCACATTATAACCAAGCGAGCGGTAGAAAGTAACTGGACCAATAAGTCTAGTTAGTGAGACCGGTTAAGGTCATTTAAATAAATTTGGTTGCTTGTAAGCGGTGGATTCGGTATAACTGAACCGAATAAATGAATTTGAAAACAAAGGAAATTGTTGCTAAAAGTGAAAAATTTCACTAAAGACCTTTAAACGGGTCAAGGTAACGGATTCACAAAGAGTTCGATAATAAATAAAAGCAATGGATATCGCTAAGTTAACTAAACTAGTAGAAATAACGGAATTACGTTATTTCAAGTTGCATTTTGTCGTATGGGGTACGTAGATGTTCTATAACCAAAAAGATATTACCATAATTTTTCTGGTAATACTAACAATTTGTTAAAGTATGAGTAATGCTTAAAAGATTACTTAGGTCAAATGCATTGAGTTTAAAACTCGATGGACTATGTAAGAAAGGTTTCGAGGACGAAACCTCTTTAAGGGGGGTAGACTTGTAACACCCCGAAAACGGGTTTGGTAATCAAACCACATTTATACTAAAAGACGGGTAATTTACCTTTAGTGGTAAAAGTAACCCGGTGAATATTAGGATTCTTAAATAAACAAACCTATTATTAAAATAAAAGTTAAATGAAAGTTTTTGAAGAAATAAAGTTTATAGAAGCCCGAGGAACGGGACTTAAAAATAAACTTAGTCATAACTTCCCCAAACCCAATAAGTTAACTAGGAATGTTTAACCTAGTTAATAAATGGGAACATTATTGGAAATAAGTAGGTTGTCGCCTACTTAATAACGAACCAAACACGAGGGGTTAAACCGGGATAACTTGAAAGGTTATTTATTAATAACTAAACAAAACACATACACACACAAGTGTGTGTTCTGGATCGAGCTCAGGAGAGCTCCCAAGGAGCCAAACCCTAACATCTAACATAATCATCAAATTGAAGGTCAAAATGAAGCTCAAATTCACAACCAAACATGAATAAACGATTACCAAGTCAAGGGGATCGTAAGGTATGTCGAATTTCTAACATTCATGAAGTTGTGAAAATTAGTTAATCTTGCATGATGCGATCTATGTATGAATCATAGAAGTTATGACTGAAATTGGGATGTAGGATTGCTTAGGAACAAACCCTAAGTGAAGATTTAGAATAAATTGCTATGATTTAGGTGTTTGGTTGAATCACCACACCTAGCTAAGTGGGTTTTAGTGTTATGATGAAATTGATGATAAGACTATGTTTAGAATCATCATGCATGATAGTGAATGGAAGGTGTTTGATTAAACCATGAAATTGGGTACATGATCATACTTTCATGGAAGGGGTTTAATAAATTATGATGAAACTAGTGATTTTGGTTCATATAAATAGGTGTTTGGAACCATGATGTCTACTAATTAATATGTAGAACTTGATTATATTTTATGATTTGATGAATATCTAATGCTATAATGAAACGGGTTTTTACATGTAGATGGAAACCTTTAGTTAATTGCATAACAAATGAATGATTAGCTTCAATAGTCGAGAGCTAAGTTAAATTGGTGCGTAAAAACTAGAATGGTTAAAGAGTTCGGATGAAAATGCCTAAGTGGGTTCAATGTGCCAAATGTGTGTTTGAATATGTTATAGACAAATTGACTTTTAAGAAGTCAAACTGACCAAAATGAAATCAAATGGTGAATTTTGATGTAAAACCCGTAAGATGGAATAGTCATAATTAATGATGACTAATCTAACCGTCTTACGAATTATGATGATAGTTTGACGCTTGACAAGCTAGGTGGAGGCTTGGAAAGGAAGCGGGTCAAACGAAGCAAATAAGAAGGAAAAGCGTAATTCGGATGCAAGGTAAGTATATCTTATACTAGTCATATATTTTAAAATATCCTTTTGTTATGTTAATTACGAAAAAGACAAATACCTAATAGAGATATGGTGTTCCGACGTGTAGTCGTACGGAACAAGATAATCAAATATGATGAGAAACCATAGTGATGGCTAAAATAATGAGTTAACTTGGTAATTCGATCTTATTATGACGAATGAAACATGTACTTTTAATGGTTACCATATAAGGTAAATTATAATAACCAATAAGGGCAAAATGGTAATTTGGTCACATGTTGACCATAACCGTTAGTTTGAAGGACAATTATAACGTACGACATAATAGGCCAAAAAGTGTTAAGAAATGAAATTATAAGTAAAATGACCGCACGGTTTAAATCGGAGCGAGTCATATATACGAGGTGGTAATAAATGTCATCTCGTTAATATAATCGGTTATATAAACCAAACGGGTCAAAAGGTGAAAATATCACCCTTTGACAATATCGGCTAATGCTTTGTCGAGTTGCATGATTACAAGAATAAATATCGATTGAATGTTGACATCGCTATTACTTAGCGCCACTAAGGCAATGTATCGTAACGGGTCAATACACTGCTCCAAGCCAGGTTTGTGCAATGACTCAACTCATCATGTAGAATTTGAGGTTTTCTAAGAGTTAAACAAGGTCAAATTGGATATTTGGCTATCTTAAAGATAAACCGAATAATTCAAGTTATAATTGTAGTGTTTTTGAAACATAATGATTTCTAAACAGGGTTATAGTTAAAAGACCGGATTTTTGGGTCAAACAAGTATCTGAAAGTCCTTCGTCGTAAAAGAAGGACCAAAATTGACCAAAACGCCCTTGTAGGCTAAATTGAACAAACAACCCTTAAAGGTTGTTTGGAAACGAGTTTCATCATTAGATAAATACTTAGAATAAGTGTAGAAGTTGAAAGATGTATTACGTGAGTCAAACGGCTCTTTTTGAGTCTTACCGTAAAATAATAATCCGAGGGGTAAAACTCGGAACAATTAGATATCTACATTAAATCCAACACACATATAGTTGTGGTGGAAGATTATTTGATAAGAAATGTGGACATATGTATTTTAGAAACGAATGAAAGCGATTGGTGCTTAAAATATGCTTAAATACCCTTAACGGGTCAAAATAAGCATGTGAGTGAAAATAGGTTTAAGAAGGTATATGAACCTGTAATCGGAACCTATTATGTTAAATATCATTGAACTTAATAGGTTTATGAGTAATAAGGGTCAAAAAAAACTTGTTTGTTTGATAAATGTGCAAACGGGTCAAATCTTGTAAAAAGGTAATAAGCCGAAGCCATAAAGGTCCCAAAATTTATTAAGCCGGATGTCGGATTTTAACTCCATATGATGGAGAATAAAATTACAATCACGTAGGAAGAAATGGTAGGTCAAACGGACAAACGGATTGAAAGATACGAAAGTTTTCGTGTCAAAAACGGAAAAATGGAAGAAGCTGATGCAGGGGCCAGCGTAACTTACGGTGGGACCGTAAGTTACGATGGGGGCTGAAAATGTTACGCCAGGTTTCTCCTGCTTTACGGTGGAGAAAAGTTAGAACAGGGGCCACCGTATATTACGGTGTCCACTGTAATTAACGGTGGACCCTGCACAAAAATGTATTTTGATCAGTTTTGTTTCCCGGACTCGTTTAGATACGTTTTAAATCCTATATGACTAAAGCATTTCATGTTTTTATGAAATGTAGGTACTTTTTGGATGTCGGAAGACGATCAAGCTCAACGAAGAACCGAACACGATAAAGATACATGCTTCCGCACTTTGCCTCGTCATAATTTTTAAATGATGAACCTGATCACGTTATGTCAAATAACTTATGATTTGTAAAAGTTTTTAATAAACCTGTATTTCCGATATATATGTAATCTTAATTACATGATTGTTTTCGTAAAATATACGTTAAAGCGTGGATTATAAGAACGGGTGTTACAGTAAACAATAAAAAAAGAAGATGAAGGGATTCCAGATTGAAAATGTTCCCAGAGACAAAGACAACGAGGTCGAAGACGACGAAAAGGAAGATGAGTTTGAAGATTACAGTGGTAGTAGTGATGATGGATCTGAAGAAGAAGATCAGTGGGAGGAGGTTTAAGAAGATGATGAGGATGAGTAATTTTTTATAAATGTACATGCGAATTTATACGAAACACATGCGATTTTATATTCATCTGTTTATATCATTTTTTTCATGCGATTTTAGTATATAAACATGCGATTTTATATGCATCAGTTTATAATTAGACTTATATTCGATTTCACTTTTAATACATGCGATTTTGAGTTATCTTGTTTTTTTTGTGACAAATATGTCTAAATCATTCATGCGATTTTATATCATAATCAAGCATAAGATTTGTTCAAAACACATACCCAAAATATAAAATGGTTGTTATTGTCTAATACAGCTAGAAGCATAAAACAATTAAACAGAATCTTAGTTACTTGAAGCAAAGATTTTGTCACGTTCCACAGAGCTGAACTCCATCTTCTCCTTCACAGTGTTTAGAGCATCTTTCAGGAAAGATAAGGCTAAGTCATCAGCTCGATATTGCTCCTTTATGTGATTCAAAGTTGCGTCTCTGAAGCTTGATGGTGGTTCTTCAAGTAGTCTTTCCCACATATCTTGATTTTTCTTGATTTCTTCAAGAATTTTCCCCTGCACATCAAGAACCAGATGAGAAGAGGTGACATCGGTGCTTATTTCTGTCAACGTGCGGGTTGACAATAGCTCTTTTATTGCAATGTTTTTAATTTTTTCTGAATCTTAAGATGCCATTTTTGTTGGTCTTTTGTGTGTGTTTTTTTCGTGTTCTATGTCTTAATATGGAATGTAGTTATATCTGGGTTTTTTTATATTAAAATAGTAAATTTATTATGTAGGTAGGGTGGTAAGTTCAGTAATATTTATTGTAAAATTGATCATTACATGTCAAATTACATCACATCGGTAATAAATTAAGTTTTTTTTATATAAAAGAGTTATATTTTAGTTATTAATTCGTAATTTTTTTTTGTTTGCATTTTTAGGACAAAGTAATTTGAAAGTATTTGCAGTGTTTTATTCAAAATCGCATTTGAATCGAAAACAAATTCGCAAACTTTAAGAAATCTAAAGATAATTAACTTTTTCCTGGAATCGCTTGTGTAAAAGCATGAATTCGCAAACTATAAAAAATTTCAAAGATTATTAACTTTTTATTGAAATCGTATGTGTAATGTCATGAATTCGCACATCATATGACATCATAAGTGTTTTTCGCATATAATGTTATATGAATTCGCAAACTTTACAAAAAACACATCCTTTCTTTTTATCTGAAGTGTTTTTCGTACGTTTGATATGTATTTCGCATATTTTTATTTGATTTTCACCCTGCATCATCTTCTTCGATAGTCTGTCCATCGATTTTGTTTCAGTTCTGAAATTCCAAATTCAGCAGAAGTTCAATTCGCATAAGGATTTGGTGAATAAGAATCGATCGATTTTTTATTAATTGTTCGATTTTCGAATATTGTTTTGATTAAGAATCTTACGGTATGATTTTGAGGTTTTGTTTGCTGATTATCAGGGTTTTTTGATTTCGTAATGGACGATTTTAACCTTGGCGGTTTCATATATATATCTTTATTTGATTAATTTAATAGTTAAGCACGGGGTTAATTGAGATGATCCGACGGCTGTGGTTATAGCGTACGTAATGTACGATTAGGCATATTGTATGATAACCGACCTATATATATATAATATATAGTGGGGATCCTATGGAAAGTGTGTTTTTCCTAGAAAGTGTAGGAAGCGATATGGGCCATCAGATGAGTGTGTTTAATGGTTGAGATCATTTTGGTGGCATTTTTGTAATATACAAAAATAGGCTAATTTAATTGATTGGGGGGTAAATGTGTCATTTAAGTTGTTTTAAATAAGGAAATGACTACCAATTATAAAACCACCTCCAAAAATGTCGCAATTTTTTTTCTCTCTCTCTAATCCCTCACATTTGAAAACACTAAATCATACAAAAAAATAACGATAAATCAGATCTAGATGTGTTCATAGTAGTATGTTTTAGCGATAAAACACAATGTAACGAACTAGTGACTGACTGCTAAAACACAACATCAAGAATGCCAACTGATAAAACACAGCGTGAACCAGTAACTGATAAAACACAACATCAAGAATGCAAAAATAATATCAACCAGTAACTGATAAAACACATTGTGATGAAACCATTAACTGATAAAACACAACATCAAGAATGCCAAAATCACATCAACCAGTAACTGATAAAACACATTGTGATGAAATAGTAGATAAAATACAAAAGAACATGCCATTCATGAATCATAACTGGCATAACACATTGTGACGAAATCGGTAATTGATAAAACACAACATCAAGAATGCCAAAAATATATCAACCAATAACTGATAAAACACATTGTGATGAAACCAGTAACTGATAAAACACAACATCAAGAATGCCAAAATCACATCAACCAGTAAATGATAGAACACATTGTGATGAAACAGTAACAATAACTAACTGATAAAACACACTGTGATGAAACCAGTAACTGATAAAAAGAACGTGAACCAGTAACTGATAAAAATACCATCAAGAATGGCAAAAATCATATCAACCAGTAACTAATAAAACACAACGTGAAGAAATTGTTAATGATCTGAACTTCGTAATTTAAAGTAACTGCCCTTTTGAAATCGTAATGATTTGAAATTTTCAAAGAGATATACGTTTCCATAAATATCTGGATAGTTAGTTTAGGATATATAATATTTCAAAATTAAATTAATAATCAAATTACCATCATGTCCTTTTGAATAAAAAAACTAAAAGCCGCATGTCACCTCCCTATTGCTTCCTAAACTTTCTAGGAAACTTAGGCTTTCTAGCCAACTCCCACTATATATATATATATATATATATATATATATATATATATATATATATGTATATATATATATATGGAAGAATGTTGTGGAAGGCCCATATATGTCAACATGCCATTTTTGTTGCCTCTGAGTGACGCTTACGAACCGTAAGCCTTGTGTGCTTACGGACCGTAAGCAAGAATTTTTATGGTTTCAGTTAAGCGGTTACGGACCACAAGACTTTAAGTCTTACGGTCCGTATGGGATTTAAATACCATGGGCGTTAGATGGCTTACGGATCGTAAGCCTAAAGCTCATACGGTTTGTAAGGACTGTCACTGGCAGTTTTGTTTGGGAGCCAAGGCAGATCACTCCCGCTGCCACTTAGCTTGAATTATGCCACTCTTGCTCATCATGAGACACCTCAAATACACCTGGAAACATCCTATAACTGTCCCTAACACCTGGCATCATCTTTTTCAATCCCTTCCACTATAAATAGCAACTAAGATCGACCTTTACATTTGCTCATTACATCTTTCTCCTCTCTATCTGCTATTTGGAGGTTCCCGATAAAAAAGGGAGCTTCCTTTGAGTTCTAAGTTTCTCTTGGATCACCAGTAAGTGTTCCATCCCTGCTCATTTCGTTTTACAGGCTAATATTTAGTCGAAAGTCAAGCAAATTGACTTTTGCCTTGACTTTTGGTTAAGACCATTAAGGTCCAGCCATTGTTCGAATTGAACATGGCTATGTGATCGTAATAAGATAGGTGATAATCCCTCAAAAGGGCACCTCCCGGAAATCACGTTTAGCTGGTCAAATGATGGGTTAAAGTTATGTTAAATAAAAAGTAAAAAGACAGTTTTTTGGAAACTTATAAACTGAACTTTTAAAAGTTTAAACTCATGTTTTTAACATTATATCAGTTGGTAAATAATATTAGAACATTTCTAAACATGGTTAGCCCGTCATTTCCAGTTTATATGTCAGTTCGCAACCGAAAGTCAAGCAGTTTGACTTCATCTTTGACTTTCGATTCTAACCCGATTTAGCCATCTTAGCTACTGATTTTAAGTTGCATTATGATCATATTTATGTGTAGGATAACCCTATGTGGTTATACTACTTGATCATAATCAGTTGTCTAGTTGTTACACAAGTTCATATATTATGCCTTAAATTGCCGAAAATGCCATTTTGGTGCATAACATGGTTTTAAACAATGATGAACTTATGAAATGGATAACCTAATAATCTGGTAATATAATTATAATGTTTTGGCATATTGAACTTGTTTATGACTCATCCGATCACCCGATACCTCCTATGGGCGTACAGTTAGCTTATGTAACTTGTTTACGTAAATTAACCGAATTGGGTCAAACTCTTTCAATTTCTTTCAAATTCCTGAATGTAATTATGTTTACCCATATTATACAAGTCTTAGTACTTGTGAGGGTTTAAACTACATTCTATCCGGTTACCGCTTAATCTAGCATGTCGTACCGTTTTCATTATTTAAAGTTAACCGTTCCAAGTCTATGACTTGAATAGGACCCATTAACAATCTAATTGATTATTATACCATCCATTCTAGACTAGGGCGTCCAGTAGATTGCAACCTTGATAAGTTAATTGTTATATCGGTTGTGCTTATATTTTGTGTTGTATTATAAGATTTTTAAGCAAGGTAAATACTCTTAACCTATTTTCCCTATATGGGCTTGGGATACGGTAAATTATTACCGCTTGGTCAGGTATGGGATCAACGTCGAATTGTGACTAAAAATCCGCATAACCCGTTTTAATCTGTTTTGCTTGATAACTTAAACATTGGGGGTTAATGCGGTCGTGTCCTAGATATGCTCGGCTCATTTAATTGCAAATGGCCACGACTTAAGCACGGGGTATAGGCATACACCCGACAGATGCTAATGCTATCATAAAATATTTTTCTACCCATATTGGTGATACCCTTTATGGGTTAAAGTGGCATGTCGGTTAATCATGTTATCAGTGTTTTGTAACGGGCCCCATATGTATTGACAAGCATGTAAAACTGTATACAAGATATATCTGTATTTTCCCATGTTATTTATGAAAATACATGTGCCTGGTGCACTTAAAACATATTTGAAATATTTTTAAATTGTGTCAGTTATTTGTATTTACTAGTAAAAACTAACGTATCTTCAAAAGACTAAGTGCAGGTTGCAAGGATACGTAAATAGGCTGGAAGTTGCCTAGTAAATGCTTAAGAGGAATTTGCAACTCCTTGCATTGAAGCCTAGTAGTCTGTTGACATAGTCATTTTTGTTATTTCGATCCGCCCGTGGATCTTTTGATACAATTTCGTCCCTATAATATTTTGAACATTGGGACACTTATAATTTGTAATAGTATTTTAATCCCAAGACTTCCGCAGTGTTATTTGTGTATCTGTATCAATCTCGTCATGTACCCCAAGTCCGGGCCCACCGGTAAATACAGGGTGTGACAAACTGCTTCTCCAAACCTGCAAACGCTTAGAAACTAATTTCGGGTACTAATTAAAGATAAGAATTTGCAACTGGACAAGATAAAAGTAGCAGAAGGATTTGAAAAGTTTTATGTTTCCAATTCTGAGAAGACAAAAAGACTAGTTGTCTAAATAAACTTCAAACCATTGTAACATTTGGTTCAAGAAAAGACAACCAAGTTAGTACCAAAGCAGCTCTTGCTGACAGCATTTGGCGTTTATTTCCATTTTTGTCACACTACAAGAAATATTGGCAATAGTGGCGATACCTTTAGTGGTGATATGTAAAAATCCGTCGCTAAAGGTCTTAACCCGAACACGGGCTTTTCAATTGATATGGGTCGTTCCTTGCTTAACTGATCCAATGGATAGGGTTTATCCCTGATTAAAGAAGGTGTAAAAGTCTCTCCTCTCATTTTAGCGGGCATTTCCCCTCCACACCAAATCTGCACACAACACTACTTTCTCTCTCACCCCACAACACAACACACCACGCCGCTGCATCACCTTGACTCTGCTAGAGCGCTGCCGCACCACCTTCACTCTACCGCAGTGTTGCCATTTCTTTCTTCTTCAATCTCCGACGCCACTCCGAGTACGTACATTCCGAATTTCTTTGTAATTTTCCTTTAGCGATGATTTTTGTTAATAATAGCGACGACATGCGTTGCTACTAAACCTGAACTTTCTTGTGGTGTCAAGAGACAACCACTATCAATCAGTATGTTAGATGTAGATGTGATGTAGATGTAGATGTAGATGTAGATGTAGATGTAGTTGTAGATGTAGATGTAGATGTAGAAGTAGATGTAGATGTAGAAGTAGATGTAGATGTAGATGTAGATATAGATGTAGACGTAGATGTAGATGTAGACGTAGATGTAAAGGTTTAAAAGAACGGAATTGAGCCTCGAGGCAAACTGAGATGTAAGCCCATGCAGAATTAGATGTAAAGGTTTAAAAGAACGGAATTGAGCCTCGAGGCAAACTGAGATGTAAGCCCAGGCAGAATTAACAAATAACTATACAAACTATATATCTTTTAAAAAAATTAAATAATTGACATAGAATGTCTAAAACATTACAAACAAAAATTAAAGCACGTGGGAGAGGTTTGGGGTGGTGTTTTAGTTGTAGAAGATAAAGTGAATGACGATAATACCCTCACGTGCCAAACACATGCGTAAAGTTAACAAGAGAATTTAACCAGATTATGTAGCAAGGACACCACCCGATTGAAAACAATAAATTAAAGGACATCCGGTGTAAATTTCATAGTTAAAGGACATCCCTGCAACTTCGTTCAAAATTAGTGGACGTAAAGTGCAATTTAGTCATAAAATAAATTACACATAAAGTCTTATTCATCAAAAACACACGTAACCTCATGAGGCGCCGCCCTCAGGCGCATGTTTCTTACCGCCTTGGCCCTTAGAGGCGTAATACAAACATACATGTTTTCTTACCGCCTCGCCTCGAGGCGCACTCCACCACCGTTTTTTAAACCATGATTGTAGTGCTTCAACACTACTAGAAAACGAGGAAAAAGTGGCGACATATGTCGTCGCTAAAGAGGCCGATCTGCGCCGGCAAAGGTAATAGCATCGACATGATGTCGCTAATAGGTCGTCGCTATAAGTTCTGGTCGCTAAAGGTTGTTCTCAATAGCGGCGACACATGTCGCCGCTAAAAGTCTTCTTTTTTTTATTTTTATGTGCATTTACAATATTTACGGTTATATGCACAAATCTGCCAATTTTCCAATTTTTCGCTACACAAACGAACTAAATAAACATAATACTTAACATCCTAAAATTGCATACAACGTGTAATTTGTACATTAATATCCTAAAATTGCATAAAACGTAAAAAAAACTACAAGATAGTTGTCTTATGTCGATAATACTTAACAGTCATCGTCGTCGTTATAAAAAATGTCATCATCATCATCATTTGTGGGCTGCTTTCCCTTTGAAGCAAGATAGAAGTCAAGTTGATTAAAAATGTCGGGGTTTGGAACAAACCCAAAACATATGTCTACAATAATACATATCAAAACCCATATATATTAGCATATTAACATACTACCAACATATATTTACCAAAATAACATGCGTTCATTGATCCTTGTATAACTTTTTAAAGTACAATTGCGTAGTTTACCTCATAAAAGGGTTCTTGAGTTTGAGGCCACGCACCCAACACATTCGAGGGCATATTGGGAGAAGGTTTATGCCCAATCCATCGTATCCATCCCCACCCCGCCAATCACCCAACACACACACACACACCGCCACAT
Organism: Helianthus tuberosus; assembly: GCA_030545235.1. Classification (NCBI taxonomy): domain Eukaryota; kingdom Viridiplantae; phylum Streptophyta; class Magnoliopsida; order Asterales; family Asteraceae; genus Helianthus; species Helianthus tuberosus. The sequence continues at coordinate 177,520,400 of CM060424.1, read as the reverse complement.
TTATTTTGTCCTATAATCTGCTGTTCTAAATTAACCTGTATTATACGAAGATATATATATGTGTGTGTGTGTGTGTGTATTATAGAGAATTATACTTTAGATAAATACTTACATAATTTTGCTCGGCTATCGGGTCAAGCCAATTCCCATTGTTATTGGTGTGAGTTTTGAGGTACGTAACGAGATGCTTGAAACCCTGTTTAACATTAAAACTTAGATTAGACATTAAATAAACACAAACATACATACACACACACATTTGAAATATTTATTAGATTTCAAAATTATTTATCCTGAAATTAACAAAAAACATATACTAAACATAAATTAATATAATGTAAATGATTTATTTATTTTATTAAACTAAAGTAATTAAGGGTAGAACCTATTTCAAAAATGTTTATAAGGGGTAAACAAAACATTAATCAATGTTTATTGGTTCTATACTTTTATTTTGGTGCTCAACTCTCAACTCAAATACGGTATTCACTATGTTTACGTGACATTTATAAGAACCATCTCCGCAATCACCCCATCCATCATATATCGAGTATATTCGTTATTTTTTTAAAGTTATAATTTTTTATTAGATTCATTCAACCCGTCCCATCATTATTGGTGTGAGTTTTACACGATTGGATGCAATGATTACCTTTCATAACTCACAAATACGCTTCCGCTACCAGCAGGGTTTGACAAGCACGACTCAGGAGGGTCAGGATGCGGATATAACGGTTTAGGATCATTGTACTTTTTTGTATTTTGACTGTTTAATTAAATTTACAGTTTGAGTTTATTTGTATTTGTGATTGTTTATTTTGACTGTTTAGATTGGTTTGCATGGTTACGTATAATGTATAATATCACACGTCGTGAATACGTCAACATAAAAAATAATACAAAATACAACTACGGTACAAGGATGACACGATATCATACGACACGTCACGATGAAATATTAAAAAGTTAAAATGTGATATGATACACTATAATACGATACGTAACGGTAAAAAAAAGATTTTAAAACTCATTAAAACAAAAATAACCAACAATAAACACCAATAACCAAACCCAAAACACCAAAAACAAAACACAACACACCAAAATTCAAACCTCAAAAAATCAGGGCCTTAACTTGCATCGTATAGTCCTACACGATGCGTATAAGCCAGCCGCCAAGCATCCTCTGCACCTGTCAGCCTGCCATGTCTTAACTTTATCCAATACGGATCGTATAGCATATAAGATCCGTATTGAATTGTCAAAGTGTGCGGATAGATATCAGCGGTGTGGCAATATAATCCGTCATTAAAATAATAATAATTTAACAACCCCTCACTCTCTCACCCTCATCTCTCTCTCTCTCTCTCTATAGCCACACATATTCCTGTGACTTCTACCATACTACCACCACCACCACAAATCAGAACCACAACCTACCACCGTCATCGCCACCCTAAAACCTCCAGCCGCTGCAAACACTCCTCGGTCGTCATCGTTGTTTAAGAACCACAACATACCACCACCACACACACTCATCTTGATGGGATAAACTTTTGTGCCCCCGTCGTGTTTTCTATGGTTTTGAGTTCCACATTCTTTCAACTTCTTTAGCTTCAATTGCAGTATAGATCTTCGATTTTTACGGTTGTTGTTCGTTACCGGTCAGTTATGGTTGATGATTATCGTGTTATGTTTTCAGCTTCATTGAATAAAGCTTGTTTGCGGATTTAAGTCGGTTTTCCCAGAAAAAATTGGCTGATTTATCGTTATTTTGGAAAGAATATGTTTGAATCAAGGGTTAGGTTGGAGAACTTGGTAGAGTTTGGGTTCGGTTTGTAGAATTTGTAATTTTAGAGATGGTGAATATTTAGGTATACTGTTTTAAGGGGAAATTGGTTAAGGAATGAAGGATTTGTCAATTTGGTATAGATCTGTGGGGTGGTGGTGGCATGTAGGCGGGTGGCGTTGGTTGTGGCGTGTGGCTATGGTGGTGGTGGTAGGTGGCGGGTGGCTGAGGTGTTGGCGGCTTGGTTGCAGTTGGGAGGCGGTTGTCGATGGTGGTTGTCGTTGGGAGGCGATGGTGGATGCTAGTTGCAGTGGGTTATAAATGGGGGAAATGAAGGGGATGGGGAAAAGACATGTTTACCATCGTGTGTGTTTCGCGTAACAGGCTTTTTAAACAGAGTTGGGTGTAAAGGACAATACGTGCAAGAATTTTTCCTATAAAGTGCAAACCCTGTTAAAATTTGTTGAAAATGACACCATCTGCAAAATGGTATTAGGATAAAGGACAGTGTAATTTTTCCTATATAAAAATATTAATTTTTATTCCGTCCTGAGTTACGGCCCATAATGGACGAAACCTCTCAACTACACAGCTATTTGATTAGCATTACCCGTAACCAGGAAATTTCCCAACAAGATTCCATAGATAAGTTTAGAACAAACAAGCTAATTACCATTTTGCCGGTTCAAAGAGATTCCACAACCATATATCTTCTTGTAGAATACCTAAAATTCAAGAGCAATCTTGAATTTTCCGAGAACAATATTGTGTGTGTATAGCAAACAACCTAAACAGGTTTTGCAACGTTAAGTTACCTAATGGTCGAACAACGTAGACCGGTCTTGCCAAAGACTGAAATCGGAGCAGGGTTAGGTAAAAAAACGGGTTGTGGGGCAGAAACTGGGTTACCGGTCAGCCTCCTTTATGGGTATAAAGACAAATTATTTTTATACAAGATTCTTCCCATCTAACTTTTGTTAATCACTTATTTACAGAATTGATATTGTTATTTTTCATTCTCTTCTTTTATTTATTTATTATAATCAAAATATCTAACTTATTTAACTTTAGTATAAATTTACTAAAATCTAACATATAAGTTAGTTCAGATATTTTAATGTGAATTATGTTCATAAACTTTTTTTTGAACAATATAAATTACACCAAATCCACCTTTGACGGGGCTCTACCAGATTTTGTAGGAATAAGAAGGTATCAATGAATTGTATCAACTTCTTCTTTTTGAGTTCTTCCTTCTACACTATTTTGATCCAAAAAAATTGTTCATCGTGATGAAAACGTAAACAAAAAATGTTAAAAGCCTTGTCTTATGGTCATGTGAGTGTGGGAGGAGGAGTGTCGCATAGGTGTCACGCCAACAGAACATTGTGGCGCGGCGTGGTGAGCGTGGAGTTATCCCCACCTTGTGATCAAGCCCGATTAAAAAAACTAAATGTGGAATCTTGTCTCTTTTATTTGCTAAATATTCAGACTAAAAAATTTATTGAAAACAGTTGTAGCCTTAAATTGGGGTGATCTTATAATCAGGGAACGATATCTCCAATGACTGACTTATTAGTAAATCGATAAGAAGGTGACTCTTAGGAAAATATAAAGAAAAAGTTCTATAATAATTAGTTTTAATTTTATACTATGGGTTTTTCATTGCTATTTAATTTTATTCAAGAGCAGACCATCTATTTTACAACATAACATGGACAGGGGCTTGCATGTATTTTTGTTACAGTTGGATGGTCTTTATGCAGTTTTAAACAGTTGATACAATCGAGGAGAAGAGTGATCCTCTCTCTAATCTTGCTTGAGCTTTCTCATCAATTGTTACAGTAATCATACTTGTTACAATCATGCTCTTCACATACCCTATTTCCACAACCTCTTTTATCTTCGATGAAGCATTCCCATCTCCATTTATATTCGTAGAAACACCCTGCGAACTAAACCAGGGCATCAATCTCTCTCCTATTCGCAAGGAAGTCTATGACGATAGTCATATATTTGACATGACTCGTTCCTGTCTTCAGGATATGCCGTCATGGGGATCTGACGAGGGTCTTGGAGAACGGCTCACTTGCTAATACTTCACTTTGACAACTATCCTTTGATGATTTGGATATGACCACAAAGGTCATGTGTTTCATTATATTTTTACTTTATTCTTTTCCTGTTTCTAGTGCTCTTGTCTGACTAAATTCTTTTTAAATTTACAACAAAATATGTTTACATTTTAGTATTTTACATTCAAAAGTGAAAGAAATATATATAGTATAGTCTTTTCGGGATTTACGGAGTTACTTATGTGGTAGAATGTCCAGATCAAGTTAACAACATTTTATTAAATTAAAAGACTGGCCAATTACAAAGACATTTAGTTATTAGAAATCATAATAGAACTCCAAAAGGCACTATATTGTATTTATAGCCCTTTCTCGGTTGTTTTATTATTGAAATTGCATTACTTATTTTTTTTTTTTTTTTTTGTGATTGTCTATACTTTTTTTTTCTGTATGGCACAACATCATTAAAGACTTATTTCAAGGAAATAGGAATGCAAATGTACTTCCACTCATATAGAAAAAAGAAAACAAATTTTGTGTTTAGAATTTATATTTGTCCATTATAAAAAAAATCTATATGGGTCTAAACTCAATACCTTCTGTAATAAGCCCACTTAACTTCTTATGGTTACTAAGGCCCAAAGTGAGATTCAAGTTGACTATGTACTTATGTAGTGCCAACTTGAAATTCCCAAATTTTCACTTCAATCCATCCATCCTTCCTTTGGCGTGGAAGGCCTTTAAATTTTGGCCAATTGAGTGGGTTGTGGGTGTTTTGACCAGCCTTTGGTCTAATAACAGGGGTTTGAGTACTTGTTAAATAGCTATACCCAATTTTTCTCCCGAATCACACTGCCAGTCTCTCACATCCATAGGATCATCAAATCTGGATTGGTCTTCTGGTAATTTGTAAATAAGGTAACGTGCATATGTTGTTTCAGATGATACTAGTTGGGACTGGACATTAGTTTTGATAGAAATATGGCTATCATCCCCCCACTGAATGGCTTCTCCAAATCTGAGAGATGTTCGAAAATCATCTTACATGTAAAAGATTTGCAAAAAATAGTAATTTATATAAGAAATCTAACAAGGGATATTAAAGAACCTTGATTCAGGTAATAACACTTTTTTTCCCACGCCATATGAGAGCCGCTGATAGCATATGACATTTCTTCCCATTTTTGTCAAGAGAAAACCACTATCAAGCAAGAGTATATAGATATGTTTAGCAATTCAATATATAATTCTCCCATGAGGTGGAACAATGTTCATAGGCTCCACAACAACTACATATGGAAAAAGATAAATGGTTCTTAGAAGGCCCGTGCCATGGCCACGGCCCTGGCAAGTTTTTCGGCCGTAGTGTTAATTTTCTGCATTTTGATCAAAAAAATTTATGCATACTATGTTCGACCCGGGCATTTTTTAAGGCCCATGTCTTTCGGCCCTGGGACATTCTGGGTTTCACAATATAATTCTAGGGTTTGAATTTGTTTACAATGCACAACTCATACCTGGAGTTTTATTGGTCCACGTCATCATATATGACATTACTGTGAACACTCGTATCCTATATATACAACACGCCCCTTCTCATGCATTCAATTTCCCTCTCGTACAAATTCGAGTTTAAACTTAAACCCCTTATACACACCCCGGATTATCACCTATTCGTGTGAATTGTGAAGCATGGGTCGCTCCGGCATTGTTCTAGCAATCGTCTTAATCTTAATCGGTAACGTTTTCTGGATATTTGTTTTTTTTTTTTTTTTTGTATGGATGTGAATTGCAACCGGTAGAAAAGAAAAAAAAACACAAAGAAATGGATGTTGGTGTTTGCATTAGTTGTTGTTAATTTATGTTAAAAAAAAATTATGTTACTGATATGGAGTAGACAAATTGTTATATGTGACTGTTTAATGTTGATAAGGGGATATATTAGCATTTAGCAATGTATACTTCCTCAACTACTAGGGAATTTGATAGTTGAATTTGGTTATGTTATTATGTACTAACTTCAATGTGTGACAGGTTTCGTATTTGCAACTTCAATCGCGAAAAAATGATCCAACAAGTTAGAAACTGTTATAGGGATTGATCTCGGGACTAGATATTCGTGTGTTGGCATTTATAAGAACGACCATGTTGAAATCATAGCCAATGATCAAGGAAACCGTATCACTCCTTCGTTGGTGGCTTTCACAGACTCTGAGAGGTTAATCGGCGAGGCTGCGAAGAATCAGGCGGCTGGAAATGCCGAAAGGACCATCGTTGATGTTAAGAGACTTATTGGCAGAAAGTATGAACTTGCAATCTATTTGTCATGTGTAGGTATTGAGATCATGTTGTTTTATATTGTTGAGCATTTTATATTTGTTTGGCAGGTTTGAGGACGAAGAAGTTCAAAGACATATGAAACTGGTTCCGTACAAAATTGTGAACCAAGATGGGAAGCCATATATCCAAGTTAAAATCAAGGATGAGGAGACCAAGGTTTTCAGCCCCGAAGAGATTAGCGCGATGATTCTTACCAAAATGAAAGAGACGGCCGAAGCATTCCTTGGAAAGAAAGTTAAGGACGCGGTTGTCACAGTTCCTGGTAAGTAAAATTGTGGATTTGGGTTTAGTCTAGTGGTACGATGCATCGCCTTACGCAAAAATGGTGTGTCTTCAACACCTTGCAAGTGTAAGGCTTGATGGTATTTAGATGTAAAAAATAGTTAAAAAAAATCAAAAGAGGTTTGGGCTGCAAACACTTGGCCAAATAAGACATGGGTAGAGCTGTCTAAACCATTTAGTTATTTTTCGTAGTTTTTTTATATAATAATTTAAACTATTGGGTATATTTATACCAAAATTTAAAATTTATAAATATAAAATAGTATGTAATCCAGAATTTAAAGTATCAATACGTTAAAAAAAGTACAAAAAAATTGTGGGGTTAAATGGGTCGTGTTTGTGTCACCATCGCAAGTCGCAAAGTATGTGTCATGTTTGGTTCATGAGGGGACACATTTCTTGAGTTCGTGTAAAAATTTTAGGTTCATGTCAGGTTCAACACGCGAACATGATCGGTTTAACGACAACTTTTCAACATAAGTAGTTAGTAATGTATCCTTGAATGATGTTTGTGACGGTTTAAATATTGTTGATTCTCTTTGCAGCATACTTCAATGATGCCCAAAAGCAGGCTACCAAGGATGCTGCTGCAATTGCTGGTTTGAATGTGGCAAGAATCATTAGCGAACCTATGGCTGCTGCCATCGCATACGATCTATACAAAGGTGGTGAGAGGAACATTCTTGTTTTTGACCTTGGTGGTGGAACGTTTGATGTTAGCATCATGACAGTCGACAATGGTTTTTTTGAGGTTATTGCCACAAATGGAGACGCCCGTCTTGGAGGTAAGGATTGTTTTTAGTTGTTTTGTTTATTGAATACAAATAAAAAGTCATACCCAGTAAGATCTCACTCATAGTAGGGTTCGGAGAAGGTAAGACGAAGTCAAACCTCTGCTTGTTATTGGTAGTTTAGTATCATTAGAGGACCCACAATGAGTGGATTTTGGGCGTTTTAGCTAAAAAACGCCACATCATCCGTTTTTCCCTTTGTGGCTGTTGTTTTTGGCACTTCTTTTTTAAGAGTATTCTTGGCCAAGAGCTAGAAAAAAAATGGATAGGTGCGGATCCATGTTCTTTTCTAGTATAAAATATATATATGTAGAGAGTGATGGATGGTTTAAAAGAGAAATATATGGTGACATTGTTAATTTTTGGTGTTTTTGGTTTTCTTATTAATTAGGTGTTTTTGAATAACGAAGAGTTTTATGATGTGACAGTTTACTAGACATGTGACAACTAACTAGATACGTTTTTAGGTGTTTTTAAGTCTGTTTATTATGGATGCCCAGCCTTATTAATACTATTGATTCTACTTTCAATTAAGGTGAGGACTTTGATCAAAAGATAATGGAATACTTCATCAAATTGATCAAGAATAAACATGGTAAAGACATCAGCAAGGACAACAAATCGCTTGAAAAGCTAAGACGAGAAGCGGAGCGTGCCAAGCGAGCCTTGAGCAGCCAGGACCAGGTCCATGTCCAGATCGAGTCACTTTTTGACAATGTAGACTTCTCTGAGCCATTGACTCGAGCTCAATTTGAGGAGCTGAACGACTTGTTCGAAAAGACCATGGGACATGTGAAGAAGGCCATGGAGGATGCGGGTTTGGAAAAACAACACCAGATTGATGAGATTGTTCTTGTAGGCGAAGGTACCATGATTCCAAAGGTTCAACAACTCCTAAAGGATTATTTTGATGGAAAGGAACCAAACAAGGGTGTGAACCCTGATGAGGTAGCTGCTTTTGGTGCTGCTTTTGGTGCTGCTGTTCAAAGAGGCATTTTGAGTGGAGAGGTTGGTGGTGAAAGTGAAACTGACGATCTATGCGGCACCCGTTGCGATGCGCTTAAGGCTCTTGAAACTTATGTTAACGACATGAAAAAACAAGTTAATGATAAAGATAATGTTAGAATATAAACTTGATTATATTATATTTTATTATGTATTAAGTGTAATTAGGATAATTAAGTTATTATTATGTATGTATGTAAAGATATGAATGAACGGAAGTGTTGGTTGGTTGACACCGTTTCATATGACGGTTACTCCCGCATATTAACTGCCAAACATTCTCGTATATATATGTACTTACCGGCAGTTTGTTCGGTACCAAGATTCAATAATATCCATTCATGTTTCTATTGTTCTCTGTACAAACACACACTAGTACAGAATCACACACGAACACAGATACGATGTCGATTATGATGACGGCTTCCGCTAACATGTGGTATCAGAGCGCATGGTTAGAATACGAAGAATTAGGATCAGAATTACATGATCCTGGGAAGATACGGATCAAGAAGATGGAAAATAAACACGGGAAGAGGCGAGAAACGAATAGCGATTCAGATCACATAAGTCCGCGATTACGCGCGATTGCAATCTTGAAACAAGAGATTGCAATAATGGAATTGCAATACGAAATTGCATTACTGGAATACGAATCGGGACATCACGAAGATAACGGAGATGCAGGCGAAGTAATAACACCGAAAGAAGATAATTCAATGTTACAAGAAATTGAATTCGAGAAACGGGATAAAGAAGAAGGCGATCCCGAAAACGAAGAGATGGCCTGTAAAGATGTTCAAAAACTGAACGGTAAGATGCAGGAAGACAGGGACGGTTATTACGATAGAGAAGACGTTTCGATGTTGAATCCGGCAAGTACAGATGTTCACGATGGGGGATGCTTCACCCCGAATATCTATATGGTTGGTTACGATCGGGAAGATCAGGAAGAACCAATCAGTGATCAGAAGGATCACAATGATTCAATTGAAGAAACGGAATACTACGATTCCGGTGGTGACCGCAACGATGAAGAAGATGAAGACTCGTATGTCTTCGTAACTGAAGGCGATATGCAAGATGATGTTCCGGTGACCGGAACCGTTCATGAAGATAAGAATATTAAGAGAAAAGAAAGGGAACAACAAGCACATTATTGCTATCGACTACCAGGTGGACACAAACGAGTCAACATTCTGGAAAGGTATTATAGAGATTTTAAATCTCAAAGGGCAAAGATAATTAAAGAATCAACTTCAAATGAAGCACAAGATGATCTGCAAGGATATGATAAGGAACCGGCTAAGGGACTACTGGAATGTTGCACAAAGACTGATCAAAAGAGGAGGAGGTTCGAGGCAGGCTGAGAAAGCAGTGAACGAGGCAAATCGGAGCGTTTTAATGCACTCCCGCAAATATAATCCAGTTTAAGGGGGAGTGTTAGAATATAAACTTGATTATATTATATTTTATTATGTATTAAGTGTAATTAGGATAATTTTCCCTATATTATTTAACAAAATTTCTCCTACTCACATAATCACTGGTCAACTTCTCTCTCTCTACTCTTTCACTCTTTCTTTCATTGGTTGTTATATTATTGTACTCTACCCCACCCAATCTTTCACTCACCCCGGTTAAATAGATTTGCAAAAAGGGTTTATGTCTTGAGGTTACAATAGAATTTTTTACAAGTGTTTTTAGCTTGATGTACAACAAGCTGAAGCAAAGCTACTTCTACTTCATTCCTCCATCCACAACCACCTCTCCGTCGCCACCGGCCAACTACCCAACTCCATTTCCGAAGCAGTCGATAGTGTGATTTGCGGTTGTAGCAAATCTTACCACCACGACATGGGGGATTTGGAGTTGTTTGTAGAGACAAAATGCTTTTTAGACAGATAAAGGAAAACGTCACGGTGGTGGTTTTGTAGTGGTGGAGGTGTTGTGCAGGTGATCCTATAGAGAGAGAGAGAGAGTGAACCGGCGGTGTCATTGTAGTGTGGGCGGCAGAGAAGTTGGAGAGGGAGGCCGGTGATTCCTCTTCGGTGATGTTCTGGTGGCGCTGTGGTGATTTGGGTTGGGGTCCTAACCGATGCTGTAGACAGAAGTAAAAAGGCGGTAGACGATCATTTTATCATTTGCGTCACCACCATCTGAAAACCTTCGCCTTCACTTGCCGGTTTAAACACATCGGATCGAGTTTGTTCCGGCGAGGGTGTTGTTAGTCGGAGTATAGATAAGAGTATTAGAGTCGATAAAGAGAGGAGAGAGAAGAGAGAGTCGTCGTTTCGACTTGCGCTGAGAGATGCGTAGATACATAGAATTGGCCATCTACTCTTTAGTTTTGCATGCTGGCGGTGTTCGGATGCGAGATATGTGCTTGGTCGGAATTCGGAAAGCAGATGCTACCGGTGTTGTAAAAGAAATTTTGAAAGGAAACAATGAATAAAAAAATTGAGAACAAGCTGGTGACTTGACTTCAGAACTTCAATATTGGGATATACATCAATTATTTAATTAGATTAAATCTTTATTCACGTCCACTATATATACACTTAATAAGAAAAGAAAAAAAAATCTAACACCTTTAAATTGATTTTTCTTATTTACTATTTATGAAAAAACACGAGTAATTTTGAGACTTAACATATACAGATATGTGTGGTTCAACGGTTTTACGTCTATTTTTTCTACTTTACTGCAAATCAAATTAGTTATTACGTTTTATGTTTCGATCTAATTTTTTTGAGTTAACATGTTGTAACGGGTGTGCGTGATTCAACATTTTTACGTCTACTTTTTGTTTGCTTTAACGGTCCCGTGACAACGTACGGGTCCTCAACACTAGTTAAGTTATTATTATGTATGTATGTAAAGATATGAACGAACGGAAGTGTTGGTTGGTTGACACCGTTTCATATGACGGTTACTCCCGCATATTAACTGCCAAACATTCCCGTATATATATGTACTTACCGGCAGTTTGTTCGGTACCAAGATTCAATAATATCCATTCATGTTTCTGTTGTTCTCTGTACAAACACACACTAGTACAGAATCACACACGAACACAGATACGATGTCGATTATGATGACGGCTTCCGCTAACAGATAAGTTAGCCGATAAGCTCGAGTCGGATGAAAAAGAGAGAATCGAAAGCGCTATGAAAGATGCACTTGAATGGCTTGTTAATAATCAGTTAGCTGAGAGAGATGAGTATTTTGAGAAGCTGGAAGAAGTAAAAGCCGTTTGTAATCCTATCATAACGGCTGTTTATCAGAGGTCGGGTGGGGTCCCGGGTGGTGCGGACTGCGGAGGAAGACTACAATGATGAACATGATGAACTCTATGGAAGAAGATGGATTGTTTTGATATCTTGTTTAGTTAGTATAATTTTGGGATATTATTTCATGAAGTAGATATATTTGAAATTTGTACCTACATTTTTATTGCTCCATTAAGGCAAATAAATATTTTGTTTATAATCCTAGGGGCTAGGACAGAGAAATATATTGAAATTAGCTCTTTGGACTTTATAAGGCTCATTCTATACACACCCCCCTCCCTTCCTGATTACACCCCCCTTGTGAGAGGAAAACTGTCGGTCCCACGCAGGCCCCACCTGTAAGTATGTGAGAGGAGGGGGTGAAAAAAGTAAATAGGGGGGGTGTAGAAAGTAGCACCCCTTTATAATCTTTTTATCAAGTGAGTACAATCAATCATCACTCATCATCAGCAGCACTCTAATCAGATTCTGAATAACCACAATCCAGAAAAAAAAAAAAAAAAAAAAAAAAAAAAAAAACATTTGAATTTATTTAACTAACTATAGTGCACTTTGACAATGGGAAGTAAATTTATTATCATTATTAGAAGCACAATCATCCCATGCAGTTTTCTCTTTCCTTCCATCAAGTTTTAGTTCAGTTTCACCCTTTTAATACTTACAACTTATAGTCCCTCATGTATTAGGATGATGTTATTATAACTCAGACTTGGTGTCCATCCATCATTACCAAGTGTCTTTAGTAAGCATTCCTAATCAAATAAATAAACATTATCTAATTTAAACATTATATCATTGATGCCAAAAAATGAGATGTCACACCGATTTAATATACAAGTCATGTTTAGTTTAGTTGTTAAGTTTAAAGCATCTATAACTTTATTTGGGCCACCTGGTCTGACCTAGGCTACCCAAATCATATTCGGATGACATAAGAAAGCCAATAGTATGATCATATGCGTAACAAACTATAAATTAGCAACATGCTTATGCATATAGCCATATAGGTGTTGTACTCAAATGTTTTGTGAGTTTTCAAAAAAAAACTTGATATTACACTTTTCACCAAAATCTATTTGACTTTTTACTTTTGACACAAAAGTTTTCATCTTTTGTGATTTAACCACGCAACTTTTTTAGTTTCAACTTTGGTCCCCGTACTTTTCATATTTCGCATATTTTTTCGTTTTACGTTTCGTTTTTGCGAGGTAACACGGCGTAACGTGCGTGTATGGTTCAATGTTTTTACATTTCCTTTTACGCTTCGTACTAGATTTTGTGAGTTAACATGGCTCAACGTACGTGTGTGGTTCAACGTTTTTACGTCGTCTATTTGTTTTTCGTTTGACAGGTTCGTTATAACACGCGGGTCCTAAATCAACTTAATTGTTATTTTCTATGTTTTACGTTGCAGTTTAATTTCTTCACATTAACACGCCGTAACTTTAGTATTAGTTGTCGCTGACGGTGGTGTGACATTGGTGCTATTCAACGCGATTTACATTACCGTCGCATTACGGCGGGTGATAAATCTAGTTTTTTTTAAGAACTAAAAGTGAGATGTTATGTTAGAAATTATACACGCGGTTATAAACTAAATGGAAAAACCATCAATCTAAACATTTTGACTTTACCGTTTCTCCAAAATAAACACTCAATTTTACCCACTCTCACAAATAAACACTTCTAAAAATATATATATTGTTGACGAAAGACGATAGTGATTTTATTTTTATAATAATATTTAATATATTATAATAGTTTATTATTATATTTACTTTTAATAACACCTTTTTATTTTATTTTTTTTCCTTTTTTAAAACCTTATATTTCCTTTACCATCTTTTTAATATTTGTTTTTCTTTTTAAGAACAAATATTAATTTATCGATTAATTTGATACCTTTTTAATAATTTACGTTTATAACGAAGGACGATGAATAATGACTTTATTTTTATAATAATATATAGCTTTTTATTTAATATATTATAATAGTTTATTATTATATTTACTTTTAATAACACATTTTTAATTTTTTTTCCTTTTTAAAACCTTAAATTTCCTTTACCATCTTTTTAATATTTGTTTTTCTTTTTTAGAACATATATTAATTTATCGATTAATTTGATACTTCTTTAATAATTTACGTTTATAACTTTTTTTAAAAACTTAAGTACGTAGTTGTGGATGATTTATTCCCTGACATTCCGTTATAAGTTTTGTTAAAAACGAAGTTGTACTTAAAATAAAATATTTATTTGGTATCATAAAACGGTACGATGATAAACTAAACCGTTTTAATGGTTTGGTTTTCTAAACAACATGTTTTTTTTCAAATCACGTTTGTTTTACATTATCATTTACTCGGTTTCGCCGCAACGCGCGATGTAAAACAAAACTAGTTTAGTTTATAACTACATGTATAATTTCTAACATAATATCTCACTTTTAGTTCTTAAAAAAACTAGATTTATCACCCGTCGCAATGCGACGGGAATGTAAATCGTGTTGAATGAATAGCACCAATGTCACACCACCGCCAACGGCAACCAATACTAAAGTTACGGTGTGTTACGTTTATTTTAATCCATCTAAAATTTAGCTGGGGCAAAATAGCGTGCCTGCTAAAATACACGTGTATAGTTTTCATAAACTGCTTTCATACACTGCAATATTTTCCAAGGGTTTTTGTTCCGACTAAATTTGTACCGGCTTAGCTTATGTGTAGGTTATTGATTGATTGGTTTTGGAGATATTTATCTGTGAGTTGTGAGTGGGTTAAAAAGTGAATATTTATTTACTAGGTTATACACTTTAAGTAGTGTTTGGTTTACAGGAATGAGAAGCAGAATAAAATGAACCATTGAGAGAGAATGAAGAAAATAATGTTTGGTTTATCAATGGAATGGAATTGCCTATTACACAAAGCATTCATTCCTTCAAAATCTAATCATCATTTCATTTAGGGATGAGCATTTCATTTCATTCGGTACCGGTACTGGTACCGAATTTCCCGTACATAATTTTTTCGGTACCAGTACCCACTTTTTGGCATTTTCGGTATCGGTATCGGTACCGGTTCAGTATGGTACCAGTAAATACCAATTTTTACCTTCAAATACCAGTACCGTACCGCTCCCGTACCAAATATTTCGGTACCGGTACCCAGTTTTGGCGAATTTCGGTACCGGTACCGGTTCGCTACGGTACCGGTACCACACCCATCCCTAATTTCATTCCCTCTTTCATCCTTCATTGATAACGCCACAACTCACTGCCGTCGCCACCGTCGCCGTCGCCACCCACCACCGCCCGCCGCCACCACCCACATATGTCACCGCCACCACCTCCCATCGTCGCCACCACCACCTACCATTGACGTCCACCACCATCACCTATCACCACCAATTGTCACCGCCATCGACCACCACCACTCCCGACTGATTTTTATTCCTTCGTCTTTTCTTATCTACCAAAATGATTTTTTCCATTCCATTATCTTGTACATTCTATTACCCTATACCTAACACACCCATTTAGATCATGTTTGGCTAAGGGGCTGTTTGGTAGCCTCTGAATGGTCATTAAGAGGCTACCTCTTAATGGAACCATTAAGAATTTTACCAATGAGAAGGTAGAAGAATGTGACATGTGATGATTTACCATTCAGAGGTTACCTCTTAACCATTCAGACTTGAGGTTACCTCTTATTCATTCAGAGGTTTTAAACCATTAAGAGGTAGCATCTGAATGGTCATTAAGAGGCTACTAAACAGATCCTTAGCTTATCCACCCCAACTTATAACTTATTGACTTTTCCAATAAGCTAATAGGGAGAATTGATGTTTGGCAAATGTAACAACTCTCATTAAAAAGTCCCAATTATTACTTTAATTGTCCATTAAGAATCCCTAATTGAGAAACCCAAGTGATTCTGAACAAACCCTAAAATTTTCAGAATAATCAGAATCAGGATCAGGGCCCCTAAAACTCAGGGGGGGGGGAGGGTAAACCCTATTCGGTAATATCTTGACAGTTTGTTGTCAAAAATGAGATAGCACGTAAAACCAACTCAGCAAGGCTACTATTACACGAGGCTACCCTATGGTAGGGGGGCGCCTCTCGCGCCACGCGACACCCCCTCGCGCCACGCGAGGGGGACTGTTTTTCAGCTATATATAGTAGAGATTGGGACTTGATTCTGGGCGTTGATGCGACGTTTAAATTCCAATTACACTTCGAGTTATTGTAGAAATAGTCCAAAACACACACGAATCCCGAATCGTTGCCGCAAAACAGGGTAATAACTCGATCGCTATTACGATTCATTGTCCGATCGATCAATATATCCAATGGATGTTTAAGTGCTGCCCACATTAGGGTTATCCTTTGTCATTCGTCGTGATTCTGACATGATGTTTGAGTACCACCCGAACTCGGGGAATACTCTGTCATTCGTTGTGAATCCGATGGATGTTTAAGTGATTTCACTTTGTCATTCGTTGTGAGGGTTTGATCTCGTGAGTTATCGTAAATGCTGTATTGATTATGTCACACCCCCAAAATCCACCATGCGGGGTATCACCGCTTGGAGGCGTGACATGACCAGGATCGAGCCACCAATCATACTGAACAACGTACTTAAGTAAATAAAGACAACCCCAATACGATTGGTGACCAAAAGCTAGTTAACAAAGTTTTTAATTTGGACAGCGGAAGCATAAACGTAAAGTTCAAAACATAAGTTCGCAGTTCATAAGTTTAAAGTCCAACACATAGGTTTAATAAGTTCATAATGTTTTAAACATTAACTACTGGACATAACCGTCCGCACACCACAACGACTCCTTCCTCGTGCAAGCTCCAAATGTTTAGCGACCTGTAAGGCATGTAGCAACGAGTCAACAACAAAGTTGAGTGAATTCACAGTTGGTTGTTTAGTTATAGCATTCGTTTCATAAATCATCTGTTCGTTTTGAAAACCATGTATCGTATAAGTTTGCATCGCGGTCTTTCTGACATGTTTGCGAAGATTAGTGGGGGTTTCCCATGTGTTACTAGACCACGCGTATCGACTGCTACGAAAATGTAAGAGGTGCCCTAAGTCAATGTCTATCAGCATTGACCCTTTGCCCATAGTCCATTAGTACACGCCCGTCCGACTGGCACGGTGTGAGGTTTGTTAAACCTAATAGCGCTATTAACTAATGACCCGCTCGCCATAGGCCTCGGCGATTAAGTCGATAATTGAGGGACTTAAAGTGATAGAGTTGATGGTCTTATGATCGTGTACGTAGGTTTTACGTACGTGCCCTTCAATCCGAGGACAGTAGTAAGTATGAGTGTACGTAGGTTTTACGTACGTGCCCTTCAAATCCGAGGACAGTAAAAAGTAGTTTAATAGTAATGATGGTACAAGTAGTTATTCAATCCCATTCCCAACCCCTGGGAACCCCATGCCTTAGAAAGAGTGTGAACTCACCTCGGTTTGCTCGGTTAGGTTCTCAAATATAGTTAACAGTCAAGGTCGGCCAATCACGTCCTAATAAGGTACGGATAACAATCAGTTTCTCATGCATAACACGTATCCTACGTATGGTTTATTTGCACATTACTTCGTCCACATAACAGGTACACTTTAACGATTTATACTCATATAAACTTCCCATCCATTCCCCACTCATAAACAAACATACGATATTGCACGTAACGCATATAACATGTTAGATCATTCACCGATAGCATACTCGACATTTAAACACGCAAGTCACAACTTATGTCAATTCAGCATTAATATTCGAAACCGGCTGTTTTCGGACATTTAAATAAAATAGTTAAATTATTCCAAAATTTCCCAAATTTTTACAGGATATCTTAAACGTTCCATATTTTATTGTGTGAAAATATCGGGGTCCGTTTCATTACCAATATTTTATAGAAAATCGTCTACCGAACTGTGATCAGATTTGTCACATTCTGATCACAGTTTACGGAATAATTCGTCTAAAATTCCTCGGAAGTCCGTTTGAAAAAATTCCAGTTCGAGGGTCACAAATACATCAGTGACTATCTATGGTATGAATTTTTGGGGCTGGTTCAATTCAGGTTTCAAATTACGACCGAAAAAGTACAGCCCATTTTACTGCAGTAAAAATCAGCCTTAGCTGCTGTTACGAAAACAGACTTTTAAATTAGTAAACGACTTCAAAAAAATACGATTCCAGTGCCATTTTCTTCGTTTTTCGAAATGACACGATTTAGGCTTTTGAAATTCCGTTTTTCGAGTTTTTAAAGTCCGTTTACAGCCTGTTGAAGGCGGCTGGAAAAGTACATCAGCATGTTATTTTCACGGTTTAAACATTACTAAATCGCATCAACGAGTGTCCGAACAATGTATTTAGCAAGAAAACAACTTTTAAACATCAAGCATGTTTTAACCAACCCTCAAACTGACAAGATTCTGCTTCATAATTCAGCCACAAGTAAACTTTTATGTAAGTGTAACTTTTATATTCATAACTCATGTTCTTGTCATTTTAGTGATGTAAACATACTACCCACTTAGATCATAAAAACGAGATGAAACAAGATTAACAAGAGTGTAACAAGGGACTTACTACTAGCTTAAAGCTAGGGTTGAAATCTAGTGAAGAAATGTGATGAGAAAAGATGAAGAATCAAGCTAGAACAAGCTCCTTTGAAGTCCCCTTAAGTTGCAACCTTCATAGATCCTTTGAAGCTTGAATGGAAGGTATAAAATGAAGGAGATGATGATGTTTGAAGGTGGTGATGGTGCTTTCGGTTTGGGCAGCCGATCAAGAGGGAGAGAGAGTGAAATTGGAGTGTGTAATCTTGTGAAGTGATAAGTGTAAGACATGGCCATACTTATACATGATCTCCACATTTTTGTGCAACTTCCACAAGCAACATCTAGTAAAATAATAGGATTAAATCAAGTAGGGGATTTGGAGTATGGGGGTGGGTCCCCTTGAGGGCTGAATTCGGTTTGGGGGGGGGGGGGGGGTATAGTTGCAAAATTTCAACTAAAGTCTAACTACAAGTTAGAACCCAAGTGTTGGATGGTATATGTTAGATTGTTTATTATTAGCGGGTGTTATGGCATACGGGGATCATGGCTAGCCAAAAATAATAAAATAACGTGTTTGACAAATATTTGGTGTCCCGGGTAATGTCCGGTTGTTTGGTCGGATACTGTTCCGTTAAAGTGTTTAATTGTACCGTAAAGTGTCTTATTTATATATTTTTGTAACGAAATAAATTCCTAGCACACAGGAAAATATACCGGACCATTTAGTGACTTTTCTGTATACTACCAGTATGTTAACATGCTCATGTAAGTATAGTTCAGTAATCAGAGAGCAGTTAAATATTTCAACACAGTCACCAAGCACTTAAATTATTATTAAATAAATTGTACGGAATACATGTAAATTGAGGGTTGTCACATTCTCCCCCTGTTAAGAGAATTTCGTCCCGAAATTTAGCGCGTGGTTACTGAGGAAGCTAGTTAAGTTGCGTTGTTTTCCTGATTTTCCTGGGGTGTCACATCATCCCCCCGTTGATTTGGAATTCCGTCCCGAAATTCTGCAGTAGCTTCAGCCTCAGTAGTGGTTGCGGTTTTCTTAAATAGTTGGGGATACTTGAGTTTCATTTGGCCTTCTCGTTCCCAGGTATACTCTGGGCCACGACGAGCATTCTAACGAACTCGAACCAGAGGTATCCTGGTATGCTTGAGGATCTTAACATCTTGATCCGTAATCTCTACTGGTTCCTCGACGAATCGCAACTGGTCGTCGATAGTGAGTTCCTTCAGAGGAACTATGAGGGTCTCATCTAACAGACACTTCTTCAGATTCGACACATGGAAAACATTGTGAACTCCGCTGAGTTCTTCAGGTAGATCCAACCTGTAGGCGACTTTGCCAATTTTCTCAATGACTTCGAATGGTCCGACATAACGCGGATTGAGTTTGCCTCGTTTGCCAAAGCGGACTACACATTTCCAAGGTGAGACTTTGAGTAGCACTCGATCTCCAACCTGGAGCTCGAGTGGTTTTCTTCCCTTATCAGCATAGCTTTTCTGACGGTCACGAGCTGCCGCCATTCGCTGTCGTATCTGAGCAATTTTCTCGGTGGTATCTACCACAAGTTCTGGGCCAGTGATTTGACTGTCACCAACTTCTGCCCAACAGAGAGGTGATCGGCATTTGCGTCCGTACAATGCCTCAAACGGAGCGGCTTGGATGCTGGTGTGGTAGCTGTTGTTGTACGAAAACTCCACTAGCGGGAGGTGCCTTTCCCAGCCATTACCAAAATCGATTACACATGCCCTAAGCATGTCTTCAAGGGTTTGGATGGTGCGTTCAGATTGCCCATCCGTCTGCGGGTGATAAGCGGTGCTCATATCTAAACGTGAGCCAAAGGACTTGTGCATTGCTTGCCACAGTTTAGAAGTAAAACGTGCGTCACGATCAGATATAATAGAGGTTGGCACTCCGTGCTTCGATACCACTTCCTTTAGGTAAATGTCAGCAAGAGTAGAAAACTTATCCGTTTCTTTGATAGCCAGAAAATGTGCAGACTTGGTTAGTCGATCTACGATCACCCAAATGGTATCGTTTCCGCGTTGAGATCTGGGCAGGCCGGTAACGAAATCCATGGAAATTTGCTCCCATTTCCATTTCGGGATCTCCGGTTGTTGAAGTAGGCCTGATGGTTTCTGATATTCAGACTTGACTCTCGCACAAGTCAAGCACTTGCTGACGTAGGTTGCTATGTGGGCTCTCATGCCAGGGCACCAGTATGTGGTCTTGAGGTCGTGGTACATCTTGTCCGAACCAGGGTGTACCGAATAACGAGACTTATGTGCTTCATCCATCACAAGCTCGCGTAAGTTGCCATAGAGTGGAACCCAAATACGCCCTGTTACATAGTAGGCGCCGTCTTCCTTTTGTTCCAGCCGCTGCCTCGATCCTCGTAGGGACTCAGCCCTGATGTTCTCTGCTTTCAATGCTTCAACCTGAGCATCACGAATCTGAGCGGGAAGGTTAGATTGGATGGTAAGCTGTAAAGCACGTACACGCCTAGGTATAGTATCCTTTCGACTGAGGGCGTCGGCCACAACATTGGCTTTGCCCGGATGATACTTGATTGCGCATTCATAATCGTTCAAGAGCTCAACCCATCGGCGTTGACGCATGTTTAACTCCTTTTGCTTGAAGATATGCTCGAGACTCCTGTGATCGGTGTAAATGGTGCACTTGGTACCGTACAGGTAATGTCTCCATATCTTAAGCGCGAAAACAACTGCTCCCAGCTCCAGATCATGAGTAGTGTAGTTTCTTTCGTGAACTTTAAGTTGGCGCGATGCGTAGGCAATGACCTTGTCACGTTGCATCAATACGCAACCAAGTCCTTGGATGGAAGCGTCGCAATAAACCACGAAATCATCGGTGCCTTCGGGCAATGAGAGGATAGGCGCGCTACAAAGTCTATCCTTTAGATGTTGAAATACGGACTCTTGTGCATCACCCCAACGATATATGACACCCTTCTGAGTCAGTGAAGTGAGAGGTTGCGCAATCTTGGAGAAGTCTTTGATAAACCTTTTGTAATATCCTGCCAAACCCAAGAATTGGCGGATTTCTTTTGGTGTGCGGGGTGCAGGCCAGTTCTTGATTGAGTCAACCTTGGATTGATCAACATGAATCCCATCCTTGTTTACCACATGACCTAGAAAGTGGACTTCGCGAAGCCAGAAGTCACATTTTGAAAACTTGGCATACAATTGCTCTTTTCGAAGAAGTTCAAGCATAAGTCGCAGATGCTGCTCGTGTTCCTCCTGACTCTTAGAATAGATCAGGATATCGTCAATGAACACAATAACGAACTTATCCAGGTAAGGTTTGCATGCTCGGTTCATGAGATCCATGAAGACTGCTGGTGCATTCGTCAGCCCGAATGGCATAACTAGAAACTCGTAATGGCCGTAACGAGTTCTGAATGCTGTTTTGGAGACGTCCTCATCTCGGACCCTCAGCTGATGGTATCCCGATCTCAAGTCAATCTTGGAGTAATAGCTCGACCCTTGCAACTGGTCGAACAAGTCTTCAATACGTGGAAGAGGATAACGATTCTTCACAGTCACCTTGTTGAGTTTGCGGTAGTCAATACACATTCTGAAGGTACCATCTTTCTTCTTTACGAACAAGACTGGAGCTCCCAGGGCGAAGAGCTAGGACGAATAAAACCCTTTTCCAAGAGTTCTTGTAGTTGTGTGGACAGTTCTTCGAGTTCTGATGGAGCTAGACGATATGGTGCTCGAGCTACTGGTGCTGCTCCAGGAGCTAGCTCGATTTGAAATTCAACTTGGCGGTGAGGAGGAAGACCAGGTAATTCCTCGGGAAATACCTCAGGAAAATCGCGCACAATAGGAATGTCTTCAATTCTCTTCTCTTCCGTGGATGTGTCAGTGACGAGCGCTAGAATGGCAATGTGGCCCTTTCGTAGACATTTTTGGGCCTTAAGGAAAGAGATGATGCCTTCGACAGCACCACTCTTGTCACCACGAATCACGATGGGTTCTTTATCATAACGAGGAATGCGGATGATTTTCTCCTTGCAAACAATCTCCGCTTGATACCGAGATAGCCAATCCATTCCAATAACGACGTCGAAACTACCCAGTGTGATAGGAATAAGATCGATAGGGAAAATCTGACCAGCTAAGACCAGGTTACAACCTTTAACTACGTGTGTGGCTTCAAGACTTTTACCATTTGCTAGCTCTACCGCGTGTTTGGTGTTCAAAAGTGTTGGGGTACGTTTAAGCATTTGACTAACTTTTAGAGACACATAACTGGTATCGGCACCCGAATCAAATAAGACAGTAACAAAGAAGTCATCCAGAAGAAACTTACCCATCACAACGTTGGGATCGTTCCTTGCGTCACCTTGACCAATCACGAAAGCACGACCCTTTGCTCCATTACCATTGTTGTTACCCCCGTTGTTGCCTCCATTGTTATTCCCGTTTCCCTGGTTGTTGTTGTTGTTTTGATTCTGGTTATGCTGGGGACAGTTCTTCTTAAAGGGGCCTTCAGCGCCACACTGAAAGCATCCTTTATTTCCCTACTGTTGTTGCTGCTGGTGGTTCTGTGGGGCTTGTTGTTGTTGGCGATTCTGATTCGCATGACGCGGGCTCCTGCAATCCCTAGCTTCATGACCCAACTTATGACATCTCTGACAACGACCTTTGTTGCACTGACCACTATGGTGTCTGTTACATTTGTTGCACTTTGGGTGGTTTCCTCGATACCCACCCTGTCCTTGATTACCGGAGGATTGCTGACCCGGACTCTGGTAGTCGTCAGTCCTTCGCTGCTGAGACTGACCCGAAGCAGAACCCTTACTGGAGTTTCCATCCCATTTTTGCTTGTTGTCGGTAGGTGCATCAGAAGTAGTTGTAGCACTGACACGTTTGGGTAGCTTGTTTTGCTCTACCGCCTGGTCGGTGAGACGATGAGCCAACTTGATAATTTGCTGAATGGTACCCAGGTTGGCTGAAGTTACGTGACTTTGAATCTCTGGTACTAGGCCCTTGAGGTACACCTCAATACGTTTGATGGGAGGGTCCACCATAGTTGGACACAGGATGGCCAGCTCGTTTGACCTCTTAGTATACTTCCTTTATTTTATTTTTTTTCCTTTTTTAAAACCTTATATTTCCTTTACCATCTTTTTAATATTTGTTTTTCTTTTTAAGAACAAATATTAATTTATCGATTAATTTGATACCTTTTTAATAATTTACGTTTATAACGAAGGACGATGAATAATGACTTTATTTTTATAATAATATATAGCTTTTTATT
Organism: Helianthus tuberosus; assembly: GCA_030545235.1. Taxonomy (NCBI): domain Eukaryota; kingdom Viridiplantae; phylum Streptophyta; class Magnoliopsida; order Asterales; family Asteraceae; genus Helianthus; species Helianthus tuberosus. Next base: position 177,496,931 of record CM060424.1, on the reverse strand, counting down.
TAATATATTATAATAGTTTATTATTATATTTACTTTTAATAACACATTTTTAATTTTTTTTTCCTTTTTAAAACCTTAAATTTCCTTTACCATCTTTTTAATATTTGTTTTTCTTTTTTAGAACATATATTAATTTATCGATTAATTTGATACTTCTTTAATAATTTACGTTTATAACTTTTTTTAAAAACTTAAGTACGTAGTTGTGGATGATTTATTCCCTGACATTCCGTTATAAGTTTTGTTAAAAACGAAGTTGTACTTAAAATAAAATATTTATTTGGTATCATAAAACGGTACGATGATAAACTAAACCGTTTTAATGGTTTGGTTTTCTAAACAACATGTTTTTTTTCAAATCACGTTTGTTTTACATTATCATTTACTCGGTTTCGCCGCAACGCGCGATGTAAAACAAAACTAGTTTAGTTTATAACTACATGTATAATTTCTAACATAATATCTCACTTTTAGTTCTTAAAAAAAACTAGATTTATCACCCGTCGCAATGCGACGGGAATGTAAATCGTGTTGAATGAATAGCACCAATGTCACACCACCGCCAACGGCAACCAATACTAAAGTTACGGTGTGTTACGTTTATTTTAATCCATCTAAAATTTAGCTGGGGCAAAATAGCGTGCCTGCTAAAATACACGTGTATAGTTTTCATAAACTGCTTTCATACACTGCAATATTTTCCAAGGGTTTTTGTTCCGACTAAATTTGTACCGGCTTAGCTTATGTGTAGGTTATTGATTGATTGGTTTTGGAGATATTTATCTGTGAGTTGTGAGTGGGTTAAAAAGTGAATATTTATTTACTAGGTTATACACTTTAAGTAGTGGTTTGGTTTACAGGAATGAGAAGCAGAATAAAATGAACCATTGAGAGAGAATGAAGAAAATAATGTTTGGTTTATCAATGGAATGGAATTGCCTATTACACAAAGCATTCATTCCTTCAAAATCTAATCATCATTTCATTTAGGGATGAGCATTTCATTTCATTCGGTACCGGTACTGGTACCGAATTTCCCGTACATAATTTTTTCGGTACCAGTACCCACTTTTTGGCATTTTCGGTATCGGTATCGGTACCGGTTCAGTATGGTACCAGTAAATACCAATTTTTACCTTCAAATACCAGTACCGTACCGCTCCCGTACCAAATATTTCGGTACCGGTACCCAGTTTTGGCGAATTTCGGTACCGGTACCGGTTCGCTACGGTACCGGTACCACACCCATCCCTAATTTCATTCCCTCTTTCATCCTTCATTGATAACGCCACAACTCACTGCCGTCGCCACCGTCGCCGTCGCCACCCACCACCGCCCGCCGCCACCACCCATATATGTCACCCGCCACCACCTCCCATCGTCGCCGCCACCACCTACCATTGACGTCCACCACCATCACCTATCACCACCAATTGTCACCCGCCATCGACCACCACCACTCCCGACTGATTTTTATTCCTTCGTCTTTTCTTATCTACCAAAATGATTTTTTCCATTCCATTATCTTGTACATTCTATTACCCTATAACCTAACACACCCATTTAGATCATGTTTGGCTAAGGGGCTGTTTGGTAGCCTCTGAATGGTCATTAAGAGGCTACCTCTTAATGGAACCATTAAGAATTTTACCAATGAGAAGGTAGAAGAATGTGACATGTGATGATTTACCATTCAGAGGTTACCTCTTTAACCATTCAGACTTGAGGTTACCTCTTATTCATTCAGAGGTTTTAAACCATTAAGAGGTAGCATCTGAATGGTCATTAAGAGGCTACTAAACAGATCCTTAGCTTATCCACCCCAACTTATAACTTATTGACTTTTCCAATAAGCTAATAGGGAGAATTGATGTTTGGCAAATGTAACAACTCTCATTAAAAAGTCCCAATTATTACTTTAATTGTCCATTAAGAAACCCTAATTGAGAAACCCAAGTGATTCTGAACAAACCCTAAAATTTTCAGAATAATCAGAATCAGGATCAGGGCCCCTAAAACTCAGGGGGGGGGGGGGGGAGGGAGGGTAAACCCTATTCGGTAATATCTTGACAGTTTGTTGTCAAAAATGAGATAGCACGTAAAACCAACTCAGCAAGGCTACTATTACACGAGGCTACCCTATGGTAGGGGGGCGCCTCTCGCGCCACGCGACACCCCCTCGCGCCACGCGAGGGGGACTGTTTTTCAGCTATATATAGTAGAGATTGGGACTTGATTCTGGGCGTTGATGCGACGTTTAAATTCCAATTACACTTCGAGTTATTGTAGAAATAGTCCAAAACACACACGAATCCCGAATCGTTGCCCGCAAAACAGGGTAATAACTCGATCGCTATTACGATTCATTGTCCGATCGATCAATATATCCAATGGATGTTTAAGTGCTGCCCACATTAGGGTTATCCTTTGTCATTCGTCGTGATTCTGACATGATGTTTGAGTACCACCCGAACTCGGGGAATACTCTGTCATTCGTTGTGAATCCGATGGATGTTTAAGTGATTTCACTTTGTCATTCGTTGTGAGGGTTTGATCTCGTGAGTTATCGTAAATGCTGTATTGATTATGTCACACCCCCAAATCCACCATGCGGGGTATCACCTCTTGGAGGCGTGACATGACCAGGATCGAGCCACCAATCATACTGAACAACGTACTTAAGTAAATAAAGACAACCCCAATACGATTGGTGACCAAAAGCTAGTTAACCAAGTTTTTAATTTGGACAGCGGAAGCATAAACGTAAAGTTCAAAACATAAGTTCGCAGTTCATAAGTTTAAAGTCCAACACCTTAGGTTTAATAAGTTCATAATGTTTTAAACATTAACTACTGGACATAACCGTCCGCACACCACAAACGACTCCTTCCTCGTTGCAAGCTCCAAATGTTTAGCGACCTGTAAGGCATGTAGCAACGAGTCAACAACAAAGTTGAGTGAATTCACAGTTGGTTGTTTAGTTATAGCATTCGTTTCGTAAATCATCTGTTCGTTTTTGAAAAACCATGTATCGTATAAGTTTGCATCGCGGTCTTTCTGACATGTTTGTGAAGATTAGTGGGGGTTTCCCATGTGTTACTAGACCAACGCGTATCGACTGCTACGAAAATGTAAGAGGTGCCCTAAGTCAATGTCTATCAGCATTGACCCTTTGCCCATAGTCCATTAGTACAACGCCCGTCCGACTGGCACGGTGTGAGGTTTGTTAAACCTAATAGCGCTATTAACTAATGACCCCGCTCGCCATAGGCCTCGGCGATTAAGTCGATAATTGAGGGACTTAAAGTGATAGAGTTGATGGTCTTATGATCGTGTACGTAGGTTTTACGTACGTGCCCTTCAATCCTGAGGACAGTAGTAAGTATGAGTGTACGTAGGTTTTACGTACGTGCCCTTCAAATCCGAGGACAGTAAAAAGTAGTTTAATAGTAATGATGGTACAAGTAGTTATTCAATCCCATTCCCAACCCCTGGGAACCCCATGCCCTTAGAAAGAGTGTGAACTCACCTCGGTTTGCTCGGTTAGGTTCTCAAATATAGTTAACAGTCAAGGTCGGCCAATCACGTCCTAATAAGGTACGGATAACAATCAGTTTTCTCATGCATAACACGTATCCTACGTATGGTTTATTTGCACATTACTTCGTCCACATAACAGGTACACTTTAACGATTTATACTCATATAAACTTCCAATCCATTCCCCACTCATAAACAAACATACGATATTGCACGTAACGCATATAACATGTTAGATCATTCACCGATAGCATACTCGACATTTAAACACGCAAGTCACAACTTATGTCAATTCAGCATTAATATTCGAAACCGGCTGTTTTCGGACATTTAAATAAAATAGTTAAATTATTCCAAAATTTCCCAAATTTTTACAGGATATCTTAAACGTTCCATATTTTATTGTGTGAAAATATCGGGGTCCGTTTCATTACCAATATTTTTATAGAAAATCGTCTACCGAACTGTGATCAGATTTGTCACATTCTGATCACAGTTTACGGAATAATTCGTCCTAAAATTCCTCGGAAGTCCGTTTGAAAAAATTCCAGTTCGAGGGTCACAAATACATCAGTGACTATCTATGGTATGAATTTTTGGGGCTGGTTCAATTCAGGTTTCAAATTACGACCGAAAAAGTACAGCCCATTTTACTGCAGTAAAAATCAGCCTTAGCTGCTGTTACGAAAACAGACTTTTAAATTAGTAAACGACTTCAAAAAAATACGATTCCAGTGCCATTTCTTCGTTTTTCGAAATGACACGATTTAGGCTTTTGAAATTCCGTTTTTCGAGTTTTTAAAGTCCGTTTACAGCCTGTTGAAGGCGGCTGGAAAAGTACATCAGCATGTTATTTTCACGGTTTAAACATTACTAAATCGCATCAACGAGTGTCCGAACATGTATTTAGCAAGAAAACAACTTTTAAACATCAAGCATGTTTTAACCAACCCTCAAACTGACAAGATTCTGCTTCATAATTCAGCCACAAGTAAACTTTTATGTAAGTGTAACTTTTATATTCATAACTCATGTTCTTGTCATTTTAGTGATGTAAACATACTACCCACTTAGATCATAAAAACGAGATGAAACAAGATTAACAAGAGTGTAACAGGGACTTACTACTAGCTTAAAGCTAGGGTTGAAATCTAGTGAAGAAATGTGATGAGAAAAGATGAAGAATCAAGCTAGAACAAGCTCCTTTGAAGTCCCCTTAAGTTGCAACCTTCATAGATCCTTTGAAGCTTGAATGGAAGGTATAAAATGAAGGAGATGATGATGTTTGAAGGTGGTGATGGTGCTTTCGGTTTGGGCAGCCGATCAAGAGGGTGAGAGAGTGAAATTGGAGTGTGTAATCTTGTGAAGTGATAAGTGTAAGACATGGCCATACTTATACATGATCTCCACATTTTTGTGCAACTTCCACAAGCAACATCTAGTAAAAATAATAGGATTAAATCAAGTAGGGGATTTGGAGTATGGGGGTGGGTCCCCCCTTGAGGGCTGAATTCGGTTTGGGGGGGGGGGGGGTATAGTTGCAAAATTTCAACTAAAGTCTAACTACAAGTTAGAACCCAAGTGTTGGATGGTATATGTTAGATTGTTTATTATTAGCGGGTGTTATGGCATAC